>JAZHEH010000797.1:3765987-5021316 GCA_036589455.1 Ateles fusciceps | reverse complement strand
GAAGGGAGGTTTCTGAGCTGTTTATGAGCTGTATCTGAGCTGTGTGCCTATGGCCATTTTGTATGTATGCTTTTTTTTATTTTTATTTTTAATACAGAGACACATTTACCAAATTACATAATCTTCAGACACTATAAAACACGAATTCATTCCTGGAAATATACTTAGAATCCCTGTTTTGTAGATAAAGAAACTGAAACATTGAATTGAAGTTAACAAGAAGTAGGAGCAGATGAATAAATGCTCTGGACCCTGATCATATACTCTAGAAATTATGATTTTAGCCATTATATTGCATAGAAGTATAAACCAAATTTAAAATTCTGAGACCCCAACCAACTGAAAGGACCCCCTTAAGAAGTCAAGAGGATCCCAAAGAAACCTGAAAAACTGGTTCAGGCCACGATGGGAAAGGAGGCAATGAACAGGCCTCACTAAATTCTCCTCCTTTTGGAGTTGGCCACAAATGACCATCGTTAATATTAAAATAGAGATCATAAGAGACAAAACAGATTCTTTGTAGCAGTAAGTTACTCAACTCCAACCTAACTCTGCTATAGCATCATATGACAGAAAGCAGGCCCTGAAGGAAATCGAAATATTTTGCCTCAAAATATATTTTCTTTGACATATTTTGAAATGACCCTGCAAAGCCATCTCTTTGGGAAACGTGTAGAGTCTCCTTTCCTCAGCAGGTCTTTTCCAGAGCGTCTGACATCTTTTAAGGTCAGATAAGAGACATTTACCATCTATTATCTCTGAAGCCTGTTACTTAGAGGCTTATTCTATATAACAAGAACCTTGGCTTTCACAATCCCCATTATTTTAACTCAAGCATTTCTTTATGCTGACTTCAACTCTTTCGGCAAAGCTTAATTCTTTCAACCAATTGCCAATCAGGAAATCTTTGAAGCCACCTATGACCTGGAAGCCCCTTCCCCCATCCCCACCTTCAAGGTGTTCTGCCATTCTGGACTGAACCAATATATACATACACATATTGACTTATGTCTTTGCCTGTAACTTGAGTCTCTCTAAAATGTATAAAACCAAGCTGTAACTCAACCACCTGGACACATGTTCTCAGGACCTCCCTAGGCTGCGTTATGAGCCATGATCATTCAAATATGAGGCTCAGAATAAACTTGTTTAAATGCTTTACAGAGTTTGGCATTGTTTGTCAACAGTACATAGCAAATAGATGCACATTAGTAAAATATAAGGACAATAAAGACATGGCTAATATTTCTACTGATAAGACTCTTCCTTTAAACAGAGCTTAGTAGTATGGCAGAATGAACTTTAAACAGTTAGAATCAAGAATTGATGTCCACATATTGCCCAATACTGGCCTCTATTTCCTGGGATCCCCTAGCTCGGAACTTTGACTCACATTGCTACAGCTTGGCTTTCTTTCATTTAATAGCAAGTCAGCTCCTTGGTTATTTTCCTAAGCTACCAAACAGGACAGATAGCGCTGCTTCCTACTGCTTTAAGTCTTCAACTTCTTCAAATTCCTATACATCTAGGTGATGGCATCCTAGGCAAATGTTGTGTTGTGCAACAACCTTTGTGAGTTCACAGTTGGACTGCATGATAGAGAGAAACAAACAAAAATCCCACAAAAACAAACAAACAATGCATCATATGACAAGCCTCCCTCCAAAATGTTTTCCCTTTCTCCAGCAGTAAAACAGGGATAATACCCATACACATCTACCACATTGGATATTTTCAGATAAAAGACACAATAAATATAAAGGCATTTTGGAATTAGAAGAGATATATAAACACAAAAATCATTGTACCACCAGCAAGTGATTGGATGTGCATTAGAAATATCTGCAACTTCATTAAGATAGTAGATATTGGCTATAGTAAATGAGCTTAGTTGGTTGGACCAGCTGAACTTCTAAAAGGTGATAGTGAGAGTGAAAAATCAGGGTTTTGGTATACTCAGTTTAGTTTAATAGAGATACTTATTACATTTATCTCATAAAATTAGTGTATTCAAATTAAATAGGTAACCCTAGCAAACTACTTAAAATACTGATGCAGGCCAGAAAAGATAGGCAAGAATCTGTGTATAGTTTGCTCACTGTTCATCCTTACTACTGTAAAGGAGATCCAGAGGCTCATTCATTAATTTTTCCATTCATCCAACAACTATATTTCAGGAGCTAGTGCTATGTGACAGACTTCTGCCTTGTCCCAGAGACAGAGTAGTGAGCAAAAAGAGCCACATTCCTTCCATCATGAAAAGGGTAGTCCAAGAGGAAAGCAGATGTTAATTAAATAATCATACTAATGAATGAATTATTTCAAATGGAGTTAAGTGCTTTGAAAAAGAGGGGAATATGGTACTATAAGAATTGATAGCACAGTACATAATGTAGAGGTTGGGAAAGATTTCCCTAAGGAAATGAATGATCAATTCAAATGCTAATGAACAAGACTTGCCTAGGAAAAGGAGATGTGTAGGGAGCATTCTAAGCAGGGGAAACAACCTGGACAATGTGGGACATTACTGTCGTACAGAGATGCCTGGCATTCTTGCCATCCTGGGAGCCAGAGGGTATATGGGTTAAGATGAGAAGAAGAGAGAGGCAGAGATGACAGAAAAATATCTCCAAGGCTCTGCCAAAGATTTCAGTCTTTATCATAAGAGAAATGTTAAGGCACTGAATGGTTTAAGGGTGTGGCGGGTGGTGGGATGAAGGAGTAATCACTTGGTTCCTGATTTAAAATATCTTCTGATTTAGTGGACAAAATGAGTTAGATTGAGCCCAGTAGACAAAAGGAGAACAAAAAGAAGACTATTGTAGTCAAGAGATGACAGTAGCTTAGACTAAGGTATTGGAAGATCATACAGAGAGAAGTTGCCAGACTCCAGGGTAACCTGTGATTTGGTGCTGCATGGAGGGTATAGATTTCAGGAGAAGGATTAGGGAAGCTTCCCAGACTGCAAACACCTGAAGTCCACCAAGGTACTCATATGATACTATTCTACAAAGAGTGAACATTTACTGATGGACCTGATTTCTTTGCTACCTTGTTTTATAGATTTAATACACAGTAGTGTGCTCTCTCTATGCCAATGTTTGTGACAGTTAAATAAATTTGGTCCTAGCCTACCAACTGCTTAGTTCCATTGGGCCATCATCTTTAAAGTAGTCTCATCTATGTTCCGAGGAAGGTGCACAGAATTCTATTTTGTGTGCACAAGATAGCTATCTATTTCTTCTTCTGGGGGAACACTTTATTTTCAGAGCAAGCCTTATATCTGTTATGCTTTTCACTGAAAAAACTAAATATGTTCTGATTTTGTAGTAAACTCAGCTATTATTGTCTTCAGAAAAGTGCCCAATTTTTGTGCTTTATTTCACAGAAAGGCATAGCTGGATGTAGGAAATGATTGTAGAAGTGTAATGTGCCCACTATCAAATTCCAGTCCCAATCAGAATTCAAGACACCCACAAAGCAACAGGACTTTTTTATCACTACACCTGATAAGGAAGCAAATTCCCATTTAAGTCCACAAATGCAGGTGTTCCTTGCCTGGTTTTGATTATTTCTAGAAACATAAATAACTGTATTTACTGGGTTATTCATGATTTGCTATGCCTTGCCAGTGATTTGTGTTGACAAGTAAAGATACACAGTTGGCCATTTTTACCAGATAATTCCTCCTGAATAAGGGTATTTGTTCCTGATATCCAAAATGAAGTGACTGACTATAATAAGTACAAACTAACGTAGGCTACCAATGACAACGAACCAAGTTGTCAAAGACCTGGAGTATTTTTTATCTTTCCTTGAGAATTACAAATGCTTTTCATAAGAAAAAACATTTTTTATTTACAAACCTGAATTTGTTTGGTGATTTTTGAGGACATCTGTATGTGCCTCACAAAAAACAGCTGGCATATGTTGAAATAAATGTCAAAATACATTATTTTATTGCTGTTTTAGCATACATGATTGTTTGCTAAAAAATCATGTTTTTTATTTGACAAAACTAACCTTCTTCTTATAAATGGAAGATGCTATGATTCCAGATATTTGTTAGATTCAATTCAACAAATACTCAACATTATTTATGTTATTCAGGGAAGGAGATCTAGGAAAGAACTCTAAAAGAGGTTAGGCCTTTGTACTGAAAGAGCTACAGTCTCAATGAGAATCACTTAAGTAGCAATTAGGTGAATATTAAGGATGAACTTCACCTCTCTGGCCCCAAAGTGAAATATTCTCAAAAGTAAGGCTAACTAAAATGATTCAAATTTCTAAGAAGTAAGATTTATTTGTGTGTATACTCAGATTTATGTGTGTGTGTGTTGGGGATATTTTAATATAAATATGCATTTCCAGTGGTGGGAGTTAATTGCAACTAGTACAAACTCCCATTTTAAAGAATATTGCTCAGAGAGCACATGGGCACAGGGAGGGGAACATCACACACTGGGGCCTGTCTGGGGGTGGGGTCTTAGGGGGAGGGGATAGCATTAGGAGAAATACCTAATGTAGATAAAGGGGTGATGGATGCAGCAAACCACCATGGCACATGTATACCTGTGTAACAAACCTGCACTTTCTACACATGTCCCCCAGAACTTAAAATAAAAGAATATTATTCAATAACCATTTCTGTGTAACAGTATTATAATATCCAGTATCATTTACATTAGTTGGCTCTTGTTAATATTAGTACATCTATCAGATATAGATATAAGAAAATCTGTTTAGATCGATCCTTTAACAAATGCTTTCATAAGTCACTGTATGCTTAGTGGTTATCTTTTATTTGAAGATTTGTATAATATTGAATATTCCCAATGAAATTAGATTTTGGCTAAGTGACATTTTGATGATACTCTGGTACCTGCTTGATATGTTTTTATCTGTTGGCATTCCTTTCTTTAAAAAAAGAAAGATATCAATTTGATCTTGTGTACCTCCCAAACTTTTGGAATTATAAGGTGGCCAGGTATGATCTTAAAGTATTCATTCCTAATAATGGAATTGTATGAATTTTCTTGCATAGCATACTTTGATGTAATTAGTACACATGTCAATACATAAGTGGAGTATCCAGTTAGTTTCAAAATTAGAATAAAGTTGGTATCACCAAAATAAATCACCTACTGATGAAAATGTTTCACCGTTTCAGAGAGTGGATGATTAGTGAAACACATTTCATCAACATAGTGCCGGGTAATTTTTCTTAAAAGTTACCAGATAGAAAATAAATCTTTCATTTAAATGAAAAACAAAGGAGCTGAATATTTGCTAGCAAATGCTCTGTTGAATCTGTTTTTCTTTAGCTCAAAAAAAAAACAAAAAAAAAAAAAAACTCCGAGGAGGGAATAGTGATTTTTCACTTTTTATGAGCTTAGGATTTTTTCTGAGTACTATTCAATATTCCCTTCTCTGGGATGCCTTCCACTTGTATTCAAATTAAAAATAATGTTAATAATAAATTATTAACATTGGCTGTGATAAGAAAATTACACGATTATCTTTGCCTTGGAGCAATTTATAAATCCATGAAGTAGATTGTCTTGTCAACACAGTAAAAATGATCAGTTAATGTTTTGTCATCACACTTAAGAGACAGAATATACTTTCTAATTCTAAACACGCTTGAAAATCTCAGTGAAACCAAATAAAATAGTAGCACCAATTTGCCATTGAATAGAATTATATGATAAATAAGTTTGTAGTTGGAAATAAGCTTATTGCTACAAACATCCCAAACAATGTATTTTAGAAATTTTAATTTTAACTTTAAATATTAATTTTTGTTGTTGTTTTCCTCCATAAGACTCAAAATGAAGTAGCTTGGGTGTTTTAGTTCTCGTTTCACTTTTTTTAAGTTATTGTTTTTCACTTAACTCAATTCTGATTATTCCTTCTTCCTTCTCTTAACAATCACTTCTCTTTGGTCAGATTCTGGCACACAGTTATATGGATAGTGCCAAAGGAACCATTTTTGGCATTTACAATAAGTATTTCCTGTATTTATCTATTCCTTTTTTAAGTTAAAAAAAATATTTTTAACAACTTTGGTCTTGCAGGGGCAGAAAGGTATGATACTTTTTCTCACCCATCGTTAAGTGGGTTAATGTTCCACATCCAACACTCCCATAAACTGAACACAAGTTAACAAGAGAGAAGCACAATTAATTTATTAATCAAAATTTTATGTAACACTAGAGCCTTCAGAAATGAAGACCCAAAATTCCAGGGGAAAACTGTACATTTACGCTTAGATTCTATGAAGAATGGACAGCTGTGTAGAAATATGATTGGATAAAAGGGTATATCTAAGGGTAATAAACTAAGAGGGGGAACCCACCTAGGCTTGTCTGGTCAGAGTCTGTCTGGCTTCTCTGTCACACTTCTTCCTTCTGGGTGTGAGTTGCTACCCCCCTGGAATGAGGGTCTTCAAGGGAGAAGGGAGAGAATGACCTTTCTAGGTTTTCTGCTATGCTTTGGGGAAGAGGAGTTCTAGCTTCTATAACCTGCCTTGGGGAAAAGAAATACTGATTTCTATGTTTCATTTCCAAGGACAGAGAGAGGTGGGAGACAGGCCTGGAGAAGATCAGAAAGTCCTCACTTCTGAGGTCTTCCAATCTCCTTCAGTTTAAAATACTCAGTATGCCAAAGTATCATACTTTGGGGCAGCAGGTTCTAATCCCTGACAGTTGTTTAATATTTTCTATTCTATATACTGCAAACAAACAAAATCCTAACAGACTAAGATGAAAAGTCTGATGGAGAAGAAAGATATGAAGGAAAGATAAAACTAAGAAAGAGGTTATGCAAACAGAAAAATAAAATAAAATCTCAGTGTGATGAAACATTATTAAATGAGAAACTATTTTAAGCCAGAAAGAATATTAGTCTGCCTATTAGAAACCTGTGTTAGGATGTTTTAATATAAATTAAAATTATTAATATTATGAAACTTACAATACCTGCTTTGAGTTTTTAAAAAAATTATTTAATACTAATGAGAATAAACCTCATACAACAAGAAAGAGATAGGTGGGGAGGTATTCAGAAAATAAATAAGAAAAACATTATTTCCCCTCTATTGTGACTTTGTTATCCTTTCATTTATGTGTAAACTACTCCCAAGTCTTTGAGGAGTAACATCTTCTCAGACACAAAGGATATGCCCAGACCCTGCATCTAGGCCATCAAGGGATGTGGCCCAACTCCCAGCAGAGAATTTCTCTTCCCACACAGTATCCCAGCCAACCAACATCTGCATGATATATGATTTTACTCTTCAGCCTTCTTCTACTTCTCAAACACCTTGTCAGTGATGTTGAACTCAGTATCTTTATAGTTCACCACCGACTATTGCACATTTTTAACAAAATCTGAACTCAGAACTTAATATCTTCTAATTTGATTTGACAGAAAGTAGTTACATTTAGTAGATAATTCTCTCCTCTGTCTATTTAAAACCAAACTGGTTGACACATTTTAATGCATTTATGGAAAGGATAAAATACTTGCAGGTACTAAAGGAAACTCATTACTAGGCAACTATCCTAGACGCCAAACCCATGTATTCTTGATAATTAATTTAAATTATCTAAACTTTCCAATATTAATATAACTTTATTAGCATCATCCATTATTTGTTCTTGTCCCTTATAATTTGTTTTACATTAAGAAATATTCATATTAATATTGATATGGTTTGTCTGTTTCTCCACTCAAATCTCATTCTGAATTGTAGCTCCCATAATTCCCACGTGTTGTGGGAGGAACCTGGTGAGAGATAATTGAATCATGGAGAGGTTTCCCCCATAATGTTCTCTTGGTAGTCAGTAAGTCTCAAGAGATCTGATGGCTTGAAAAGAAATTTCCCTTTTTGCTTAGCCCTCATTCTCTCTTGCCTGCCACTTTGTAAGATGTGCCTTTTGCCATGTTTGTGAGGCCTCCCCAGCCACATGGAACTGTGAGTCCATGAAACCTCTTTTTCTTTAGAAATTACCCAGTCTCGGGTATGTCTTTATCAGCAGTGTGAAAATGGACTAATACAAATATTAACCTTATGAACAAGCCCATTTTGCAAAACAGGCCTATTGTTATGCATTTCCTGAAGCAGTTAAATTCAACATTCACCAGTTAAGTGAGCATGTATACACTTTGGACTTCAAGAGATCAGGCTAAGTTGCTAATGTGGGCAAGTCATATAGTCAGCTCATAAAGTCTTAATTAAACAAGCATTGTGATTTTTAAAATTCTAGTGTACTAAAATCTACAGCATCCTTTAGGGACTTTTAAAATACTTCGCTGAGTCTTAGCACCTCATTTAGCAATGATTGACTTAGGCCAGTGATTTGGATGGATAGATTTTGGATTCAATTACTTTGATGTAAGGAAACAAATAGAAGTCAGGTTAATTTTTATATTGTATAAGTTGGGATGCTTTTTTAATTTAGAAAAAGGGATGGGAACAACCTATGATCAACTCCATTTGCTAGACTTTCAGATACTCTGGCTTTCACATAGAAAACAGTAATTTTGTCTCTGGAATCATCTCTGTGCCCAGGAACAATGGTCTCATCATTCATAGCACCCACAACATCCTTCTAAAAGAAGATCCCTGGAGTGAAACACTGTCCTGGTTTTCATAAAATCCTGTCCAGTAATAGCAGAAAAAGTAAGGAACTTATGAATATAACAAACTGTTGAGTATGAATTGAACTGAATTATTTACAGGTGTACTGGAAAATACTTGGTTGTAAGATCAAACAGACCAAGTTCAAGTTTCAGTTCCTCTCCTTCCTAGTTACATGCTGAGAAAATCACTGGACATCTATGGCCCTTAGAGTATCTTTTTTCTGTACAATTGGGTTAATCAGACCTCAGGAATATTGTTTAAGGATTAATATAATGGCAGGCGGTCTCAGTATTATCACAGGCACCAAAAATCACAGCTTTTGAGGTTAGCAGTGTAAGCAGTAAGGGGGAGACATTTTAAATTCTATCACAACGTTTTTTGGTAGTGAAAAAAAAGAAAAACAAACCTCACATTCAGCTGTGTACTCAGAGCTTTGGTGAGATAAAACAGAAAGTATGCTAATCATTTACACAGTTGAGAACTTGGGGATCCTGTACCCTTGGAGGCAAATTAGAGGTAGGTATTGCAAATAACCATCTTGATAAACAGAATGTGGGGCTGAAATCAATAAAATAGGATTCAATAAAAACAAATATAAACTGCACAAACAATTGTTCCACAGGGATGGAGATATAAGCTATAATGAAAGATAAATTGACAATAAGTCAACAATATGATGGTGCCATATAAATTCCTAGACACTGCTTTGGGGTATACTAATAGGGAGAACATGGATAAAATGAGAGGTAATTATTTTGTTCTACAATCACACGTTAGGCCTCAATTGGATAACTGTGTTTAGTATTTGTTCCTCAGTTGAAAAAGAATCATAGATAAGTTTAAATCAGTTCAGAAGACAGCAACAAAAATGATAAAAGCCCGGGAAAATGAGATCTGTAAGGAAACATTAAGGGAACTAGGCATGCTCAGACAAAAGGAAAGATAACAGAGAAGCAGAGTAACTGTTTACCTCGAGGAAAGAAATACTACAAATGAGAGAAGGGATCGTGATTCCCACTAGATACCTGGAGCTGAGTGGATTGGGCTTGAACTACAATAGATACAGCTTAGTTTAAATATTAAAGACAACTTTGTGAATAAAGAGTAGTTTAACATGGAAATCAGTTACCTTTGGTGATTATGAAACCTGGTTAATAAATCATTTTGAAGTGTCAAACTTGGAAACGTTATTTGGTAGTTTTTATGCAGTGGCAAGGAGATGACACAGCTCATACCCAACCCGGTTTATACTAATTACAGCTCTACAAGTATGTCTATTTTATGCCTCCCCTGACATAATTATAGATGTAATTTTAGAAAGCGGTTCTTTATTATTTAAGTATGTTATTTTGTTAGATGTTTTGTCATGATTTGTGTGGTAGTATGTCTTTTTGCCTTCAGTATTCCATTTTTTTATTCTTCATATTCTTATTAGATTCTGATATACTTCTTTTTGCCGTCATAAGTGATTTAAAGCTGTAATGATACTATGTGAGATGAATATACTTTCTGACTCAAAAACTGTATGACAATGCTTGCTTGTATTTTATAACTTCTTGGTTTGGCAGGTTCGGTAAACTAAGGTAGATAAAGTATTCATTAGGAGCAGACAGTGGACTTCCAAAGGCAAGACAATCAATCCTTTTGTATTCGTCTTAATTATACTTATGACTGCCATAGAATTAAATAAGCACAGCCATTTATTATGTCAACTTAGACACTGTTTTAGCAAGCTGAATTCAGTCACTTTTTTTTCATAAAATGAGGATAATACCAGAACTAATAAGAATAAATGAGACTATTTATGCAGAGTTCCTGGTATAGAGTAGGTATTTAATAAACAAATCTTCCCTCTGTTTGCCCTCCTTAAACAGTATCTTAAATGGCACTTCTCTGCACAAACTCAGTAGTAGCCCTCTGTACCCTAAATAAATTTCAGTCTCAATGGAGCTGCATTCAAGACCTCCAGCTGTATTCTTCCTTTCCAGTCTTAGTTCAATTGCTTCTTGGTTGAATAGGTGTTGAATTGCCAGCAGATGGGACCATATGTGAAACGGTAAAAACCTAAAACTATCCAGAGAGCAAGTTATTAAACAATGGTCAACAGGAAACAGGGAGTTATATATACAGATGGCACAGTGGATGCTTAGACACAAGATTTAGGGGTTATTCATAAATCTTTATTTTTTTCGATCACAATGTTTATACACATTAACTTAAAGATATTAACTTCAATATTTCACCTAGCTTTTTCAATGAACACCACAAACAGTAACAGTGAAACGTTAATTTCAGATTGTAAGTTTTATAAGATTTTAGTACTAACGTCACTGATAGGCAAAATTGGTGTTTGAACTTTGTTTATCTTGCAACTCAAATCTCATTTTCCAGCAGATGTTAGCTGACTGACTCAGTGGTTCTGTTTCCCATGCTTACAAGGACCATTTCCTACTCTCACTGTGACCGCTAAGAAAGGTATCCTGACCCTGAAGACTCTGATAACACAGTATGGGGTCAGTCCTACTCACCTCAAAGGGTAGATTGAAACACCTAGAAGTCAGTTAAGTTATTTGAGAGCTGGGTTATGTCTTTAAAACAGGAAAAGCATCTTTAGGAGAGATAGGAGAAGTGGGAGGGGAGACAGGGGAAGGGGAATAATTGGAAAAATAGATCCCTTTTTGCCTGGACAAATGACAGTAGCCTATTTGCTGATCATTCTGCTTCCACTTTACCCAACTGTATTCGATCCTTAGCAAAACATCCAGAGTTATTAGTCTGTCCTTCTGTAGCCCTAAATCTTTCACTTCTCTGTAAACAATTCCAAAATCCTTACTATAGTCTAAAATTTCTTTATCATTTGGATCCTATACATTCAAATTTATTTAAAACCACTCCCCTCATTGCTGCCAAAATTCAGCACATATTGCCTAAACCTCAATTCCTCAAACACACCAAGCTCTTCCCAGAGACAATGTGCTTTTTATATTTTCATCTGGAATGCTTTCTGCTGGCCTTTGCATGCTGTCTCCTTTTTATCATTTTAGACTCGGATTAGACATTACTTTCTGAAAGTATCCTTTTTTTTTCCTTAACCTTTCTCTTCAGGTATGTTTTTTCTCTAAATCTCTAACACAGCGCAAAAATGTCTACCTTCATAGTACTCCTTTTAATTAAGTTAAATATTTATTGATTGGTTTATTTCTCTATCATCTGCCTCTTCAACCAGTTTGTAAACTCTATAAGAATGAGGCGTAAGTTTTCAGTTGCACTATTACATTCTAAATGTCATGTATAGTACCTGGCTATAGATAGAAACATAAAACATATATCTAGATGACTGAATGAATCTCTGAAATTCTTATCCTCACACCCAAGCCCTTGGTCTCTATTCTATGTGGTATGTCTGAACTAGTATTAATTGGCTATTAAGGCTTTTACTTTTTTTTGACACTAAGCTTTATCATGTTTTATTAGTCTTTCTCTAATACAGTTGGCTCAAATTAAGAGTAAGAAACAAACTCAATGTCTCATCTTGTTTTAAAAATCCTTCACCCACTAATTAAGTACCTATTTCTTCACTGTAGGATTTTCAACTTATTTGTGAAGTGGAACTGACTCACATGACCTAGATTCAATAAATAATTCAAATTATCCATTTGAAAAAAATTATACAAGTTACCAGTGGCATCACTTTTCCAGGTTTTTTTTTTGATGGCTCATCATTTGCAAATGTACAGTAACCATAAGAGATGCAATTTGTTCTGCAGTAAGAAGAAATTCTCACTAGAAACCCTCAAATTCTGCTGAAGGTTATAAAACCATTTCGTAGCAGTGCTAATAATGAAGTGAGGCTGTGGAAGCTTCTGGTCCTTATTACTTGAAAAGGCTTATAAAACTTAAAAGGAGAAAAGATATTTGCAAATAATTTATCAGTTTGTTTTCTTACCATTTTTCAGTTCAGACATAAACCCTTCTTATTTTTATATTATTCAGTCTAAATAGAAGTATAAACAAGCAAAAAACAAGACCAGGAAGATGCTCAGATAATTCTTGGTATAAGAGGTGGTATGGTATGGGTAGTAGTAAATAAAAGCATATTTTACTCATTATATATAGCATCTGAGAACTAAAATGTGTTAAATAATGAGTATTTGTTAAATAAATAAAATATCATATATATGACTTATGTAAGTTCTAAATAAAGGTGTGTAGCAGAAATTTTACTAGCAATAAATATTTGAATATTTCTTTTGATTATGATTTTTTAAAGTATGAAATTTAGTATTAATCTTATGAAACATAATCATGGATTTTACTGGAATTTTTATATGCTAAGAGTTTAGTTTGTTTTTAGATCCAGCCTAAATTTTTCTAGGCCTTGAGGCGCATTCATTTATTTTAGAGATTTTATCTTCTTATAAAGTGTAAAAAGTATTTTTATTGATCCCCTGTGATGTCATATTCCTTATTCAATATGAAAGAGTAAATACTATTTTTGTGATTGAAATATGCCATAACTTATACAAAAAAAAACATGACTCTGCTCTGTAATTTACTTCTGACATCAAAACCTGGAATGTTAAATCAGTACTTTTGTTTGAACATGATAAGAACTTATTGGAGTTCTAAACTCTCATCAGTCTGTATATATAATTGTGCATTTTCTTAGCCCTGGATTGTGGTAAGCATTTGATGGAATATACAACATGTAATTCAGGATATTGTATCGTGGTGATTTGTTCACCAAACAATAATAGTAATATGAATATTGGTATATATTTGCATGTACAATTTTTCTACATATTTCGCATACATACAAAAAAGTTGGCTTAAGTATTTTCTGGATTTTAGAAATGAAGAAATAGAGGAAAAAGAATTGCTAAGAACTTCTCTCAAATCGTGTAGCAACATAGTCAAAGTGATTAAACTAGACATTTTTTTGTTCATATTTAAACCATTGTCTCTTATCTGGCATGGAGACAGTTCAATGCCTTGTATCTTTTATTTAAAAAATGTGTAGTTATGTATAAACTATGCTGCTATAAGAATGATAGAATTGGTAACTTGGTTAAAATGTATAATATTTAATATTTATACTCTTCTCATACATCATAGTTTGCAGTAGAACTAGTACTATAATTTCTAGGATTGAGGTTAACTTGAGTATGAGAGAACACAGATGCATTTGTAGTTAAATAGTAAACCTACTTTATTCAAATGTAAAATAAAATAGAAAAAAGTAAACCCAATTTATTAAAAATGAGTGAGTCTATAAACCAACTAATTGAACACAAGAGTCATCACTTGTTTAAAACTGCTGGAAATAGGTGTATTTCCTTTACTCTGTTTAGATTCATTGGATTCAGGGATGAAAAATTTAAGTTAAAATATCATTTGCATGAGAAATCACCAGAAATGAAGAGATAATAATGGCCAGTCACCACTGTCAATAGTAATTATTCATATTTATTATTTCTGCAGCACTGTGTATTAGAAAAGTGCTTTATAAACAGTTACAACTCCTTTTGTCTATAAGAGACCCTAGAAGTCCTCAATTCCCTCAGTGCATAAGGCATAGGTGGTCACAGTGCTGGGCAGATGTCAGTAACATACACAGAACAGTTAAGTCCTGAAATGGTTTGGCTGAGTCTTCACCCAAATCTTATTTTGAATTGTAATCCCCATAATCCCCAGGTGTCTAGGGAGAGACCTGGTGGGAGGTGATTGGATCATGGGGGCAGTTTCCCCATGCTGTTCTTGTGATAGTGAGTAAGTTCTCAGGAGATCTGATTGTTTTATCAGGGTCTCTTACCCCTTCACTCCTCATTCCTCTCTCTCCTGCAGCAGCCATGTGAGAAGGTCCAACCTTGCTTCCCCTTTGCCTTCTGCCATGATTGTAGGTTTCCTGAGGCCTTCCCAGCCATGTGAAAATGTGATTTAATTAAACCTTTTTCCTTTATAAATTACACAGTCTTAGGTAGTATTTTTATAGCAGTGTGAGAACAGACTGATACAAGTCCCAATCAGAATGTCAGGACTTTTCATCTATTGCCAAAAAAAAAAAAAAAAATACAGACTGGGAAGGAAATAAAAAGGCCTAGTAAACATTATTAAGGCAATGATCCCTGGTGGTGGTGATGAAGAAGGCAACGAAGAATAACAAGAGGAGGCACCAGAAAAACAAAAAATGATATTTTTTAAAAAAAATAAAAGCATGGAAGCCAGACAGTTACAGAATAAAACAATTCAGGTGATAACAAATATCCTATCAAAGGTATGTACCTAATGAAAAAATAGAATCAAGTAGCAACAGGCTCCCACAAGAAAAGCTGGAAAATATATTTGTACAATAAGTCAGATGATACATAATGCTTTCAAAAAGATATTCTTCTGGCTAGGTACGGTGGCTCATGCCTGTAATCTTAGCAATCTGGAAGGCTGAAGCAAAAGGATCCCTTGAGGTCAGGAGTTTGAGACCAGCCTGAGCAACATAGGGAGACTGTGTTTCTACAAAAAAAAAAATTATTTTTTAAATTAGCTGGGCATTATGGTGTACACCAATAGTCCCAGCCATCCAGGAGACTGAGGTGAGTGGATCACTTGAGCCTGGGAGGTTAAGGCTGCAGTGAGCTATGACTGCAACACTGCACTCCAGGCTGGGCAACAGAGTGAGACACCATCTATAAAAAAAAAAAAAAAGAAATCCTTCCAAAGATGGCTAAAAAGTTTTTACTTATTTGTGTCCAAGTTGTCAGCCATTCATTAGGAAGCACAAGAGAATCTTTAAAAAAATAATGAGGAACCTGTATCTTTCTCTTGTCTAAGGAAATCAGCTAGCATTGTCTTCCTAAACAATTACTAAGATATGTTACAATAAGTTACAATAAAATGTGTTTAAATTTCACATGTGTATTATTCCATTCTCACACTGCTGAAAAAATATCCGAGGCTGGGTAATTTATGAAGAAAAGAGGTCTAATTGACTCGCAGTCCCTCAGGAAACATAATCATGGAGGAAGGTGAAGGGGAAGAGAGGCACCTTCTCCACAGGGAGGAAGGAGAAAAGCTGAGTAAAGGGGGAAAAATTCCCTCATAAAACCATCAGATCTTGTGAGAACTCAGTTACTATCATGAGAACCACATGAGGGTAATCACCCTCATGATTCAATTACCTCCCATCAGGTCCCTCTAATGACACAGAGGGATTATGGGAACTACAATTCAAGATGAGATTTGGGTGGGGACACAACCAAACCATTATCAATGGTATATTTGAATTTTTCTTTCTCAGTAGGATTTATGTTTTAAAAAACTTCCTACTCTCATATAAATAAATGAGTATAAAATTATATAAAATTAACTGCTTTCACCATGAACAGATGAAACAAGATCATCTTGGTGAAGTGAACTGGACCATCAAGAACAATTGTGTTTCAGTTCTGCTTGGGGCACTTCTTAGTTTTATGACCATCAATAAGAAAGCACTTTTGGGTTTCAGTTTGCCCATCTTTAGAACAGATGACCTCTAAAATTCTTTCTGCTCTGATATGTCTTTCTTCTCTTTTACTCATATACACTAGTTATTAACCTGCTTTTGTCTTTAGGTATAAAAAAATCTGCATGTTTGCCTCTTCAGTTTAAATTCCGTACATTCTACATAACAAGCAAATATTATAAGTACACATGAACTTGAATTTATAAAATTCCAAACACTTCATGTGTAACTCAAGTTTTGCTTAAAGTGGTCTGTGAAATAATTTGAAATAGGACATGACATAGCATGGTATCACATAGCACTGAAGCACATGGTGAGAAAGCTATTCTCTTTTCACATCTCTTCAACCATTTGATTACACCAAGAGGAGTCTTATGTTTGGTGCTAATAAGGCTTTAACACCTTTATAAACACTTGGTAAATTTCTCTTTAAAAAGAAAAAATAAAATAAACAATTGCAGTACAGGACTAAGGCTCAGAGGTTTCAACTGAATCCAAACAGATGATAATACTGTTATTTTGTTTTTACAGTTTTTTTCCTATTTATTTATAATAAGTGATACTTATTTTTTATATATAACAGTAATATAATTTTACAATTATGGTAAATATACTAAAAAGTATGTATTTAAAGGAAAATATTAGTCGAGACAGTGTGTGAATATTGCAAAGATGTGAAAAACATTATTAAATCTGCGAAAAACTGGGCTACATGCAATGTTCCTCAGAATGGCCTGTTGTGTCACCTCCTGCCAAACACGCTGAGTATTTTGAAGTTCTGCTTTGTAAGTTTAATGAGCACATTCTTTCAGAATCTGAAGTGTTTTAACTCGGTTTGGTTGTGAAGTCATCGATTCAGTGTTAAATAAGCTAAGTTTTTCAGAGCCCGTGTAACTTGTAATCTTGTTCTGATGACAACCATTTACATTCTGAAATCTATAACTATATTTCAAACTGTGACAGCTTTATACCACACAATTTTGGCACAACTGTCTCCTCCTTATAATTTCAGAAGCCTTCACAGCCTAGAAAGTTGATGTCTGTAAATTACTTTATAATCAGTGGGCTCTGACAGACATGGAGGAATTATGTAAATTAATACACCCATAGCAAATAAACTTTCAAAGGCTTAGGTATTTTTACTTATAATAGTCAACTATTTTTAGTAATCGATTCGTTTTAAATATATATTATTTATTACATTTAAATAATACATTGTCAACCTTTTTTTAATTTTAAACTTTTTATTGAAAATGACAATGGCCAAAGTAAAATTGAATAAGACTATATTTATCCAAGTAGTCTTTAATATGCATATTTCAAAACATCATGTTGTACGCATAAATACATATAATTTTTGCTTGTCAATTAAAAAAATAAATTTCAAAAAATTTTAAAGACTGATGCTGAGAATATAGGAATGACAAAAATATAACCCTGCCTTCATAGGTGTTTACACTGTAGTGAAGGAACCCAGATAAGTAAGAGGTAAGAAAAAATTTGATAAGTGCTTAGAAGCACATAATGGTGATATCCAAATTAGTCCATTAATGACAAGGCTCTGAAATACTTTTCATATACTTAATTTTCATGCTAGGTCAGACTGTGAAGCTTGTAAAATCATAATGATCTGAATACCCCCAGGCAAACGAAAACTTTCCCAGACAAGTCTGATGTAAGCTGAATGGACATTCAGTGACGCTTATCCTCTACAATATGGGATGGGAAAGGAGACCATAAGATTACAGAATGTGACCTTACTGCTTTATTTTTATCTTCTTTCGACCACTTTAAAGCTTCTAACATGTTTCCATATGTTATTTCATTTCATCCCTGTAATGACCCAATGAAAGAGGTATCACTCCATTTCTCATTTTTAAATTGAAGTCTAGTAAAGTTAAGTAAATTGGCCAATATGACATACATAGAAACTGACAATAGCTGGATTTTAACCTTTTCGCTCTTCTGATACTGATTCTCTTGGTTTGAAATGTCAGGGCTAAATAAAGATTCATTTATTTTTTTAAATGAAGAAACTTACATCTCAAAAAGATGAATGATATATCCAAATTCACATCCCTGCATTTTAGAAAAAACATCTGTATTTAGATAGGAAACATTGGGAGGAATTATATGGCCTGCTAACTCAACTGCATAGAAACAATGTCTTGGATGGACCACTGGATGTGACTGGCATCAAAAGACCTGGGTTCTGTGTTCTGCTGGATTGCAAGTTATTTGTGAAAGATTGAGCACAATCGTTGCTTTTCTATCTATCTATCTATCTATCTATCTATCTATCTATCTAAGACAGAGTCTCGCTCTGTTGCCCAGGCTGGCATGATCTTGGCTCACTGCAACCTCCACCTCCTAGGTTCAAGAGTTTCTCATGACTCAGCCTTCTGAGTAACTGGGATTACAGGCATGCACCACCATGCCCAGCCATTGCTTTTTCTTTTACAGAGTATCTGTTAACGTCACTTGCTAGAAGAGAGGACAGAGCACCAGGTGGTGATTGTTAGCTTTTCCTGTAAGACAAGATTGAAGAGCTACACTCCAGGAGGGCACAAACAGAGAGATGAATGGTTATACAGGGTTCTACAACATGTGTTATCCAAAAAGAGACCAGAATCCAGGAATTTAAAAGAACTACTTTCAGAAATTTCTGAAACATTTGTACGTCTTTGTGATTGTCAGGTTAATCATCCAGGTCTCTTCTTGGGTAGCTATTGTCAATAAAATCATTATGTATAAAAGGGGATAAGTTTGTATTTCAAAAGAAGTAAGGAAATGGAGCTTTCTGTAATTCTTAATGTCCAAGATCAAGGTGGCAGCACGGTTGGTTCCTTCTGAGGGCTGCAGGGGAGGATCTGTTCTATGCCTCTCTTCTTTCTTCCTGTGGTTTGCTAACGATCTCTGGTGTGCCTTGGCTTGTAGAACATCGCTCTGATCTCTCCCTTCATCTTCACATGGTATTCTCCTTTCGTGTGTGTGTGTCTCCAACCTTCCCCTTTTTATAAGGACACCCATCATATAGGATTTGAACCCATTCTAATGACCTCAACTTAATCAATTATATTTACAGTGATACTACATTCAAATAAGTTTATATTCTGAGGTACTGGAGGTTAAGGATTCAACTTACAGATTTTGAGGGGATTATGACGAATCTAACCATAACATATTCACTTAGCTGAGCAAATCACTGCACAGGTACTTGATAAGTTTCACAGTCAGGTTTCCACCAGAGAACTTGAACAAATAGGAGTGTGTGTGTGTGTGTGTGTGTGTGTGTGAGCGTGCATGTGCATGTGAGTGGAGAGAGAGATAGATTGATTTGTTGCAAGGAATTTTAATGTGATTGTGAGGGCTAACTAGGTAAGTCCAAAAGCCACAGGACAGGCCAGTGGAAGGACAATTTTGAAAGACTTTGGCAGGAGCTGATGTCCACCAGGGAGATTGTTTCTTCCTCAGGGAAGCATCAGTTCTGTTCTTAAGGAACTGATTAGAACAGCCTCACTGAGATCATCCAGGATCATCCCCTTTACATAAAGCCAACTGATTGTAGACGTTAAGCACATCTACAAAATACTTTTACAGCAACACCTGGATTAATGTGCAACTGGATAATTGAGCACTACAGCCTAGCCAAGTTAGCACATAAAACCAACCATCACATAAATAACAAGGAAGGGGGCAAGGGGTACTTACTGTATTATGTCTTGAACCCAAATGAACTGAAGGAAACAATCTTGGATATATTATTAAGTATCACTGGGCTGACTGGTTCCTGTTTGAGGGGCTAGGTGTGCACAGAGTTTTCCTGCTCCTTTGCCACAGCCCAGCACCATTGGTATATTTCTCCTTTCACCGCCACCTTAACCTCCTCTCTTCCAGTGTGCATCATGGAGCTCCAGCTTCATTCATCCATTTCAGTCCTGTGCTCTCTAAAGAAAAAAATGCCCAAAGCAATTTTCACCCATCACACACTGGTAATCATTTTATTTTTCTGATTATGTTTCCCTCTCTCTTTCAGCCCTTTGGTAAATTACTCAGGACCCTTTTCGCTCATTCTCTCTTTTCTGTCTCTCTGTGTGTCTATGCTAAGTGCCAGCTGTCATTGCTTGGCAGATAATTACCATTTTACAAACAGTATTTAGGGAAATGACATCAGTTTCTGAATGTAGGGCTGTCACAGCTTATTCACGGGGCTTTCCTCTGTTAACCACCTTCTCTGTGTGCAGGCAGGGTGGAACCAGTGGGGGAGTAAGGGGAGGGGGACAAGGGAAGACTTCTCCGCTCCAAGCTTTTGGAGAACAATTGCATCCCATTTGTCACTGTTAGTCTGACAACCCTTATTTCACTCCTCCCAAATTCCCCTTGCCATATTCTGCTTTTTGTGGATAAATAAATGAATGCTTGCATGAGTTCAGTGGACTGGTGCTCCCATTTGCAGTGTTTAATGCAAAGCTGGTTGGTAGAAAGGCAGAAGCAGCTGATTTCTGTCCTGGATGGTAGCATCAGTTGAGCAATGTGGAGCTTGCTCTCTTTTAATGTTCTCAATTGTTCCGTTGAGCGAAAAACTCCTAAAATATTATGAGGTACAAACTATAATAATTTAAATTTCTTAAAGTAGTTCAATAATCTACCTCTCAGTCATGCTGGTAAAAATCCTGTTAAATGCGTAACTTCAATTAGTTACAAGCAAGCTAAGAAAATGAGAAACCCATGTATTAACTTTAGTTTGAAAGTCGACTGGTGTCATGAAAGAGCACTAGATTTCAACTTAGGTAATCTGCATTCTATTCTGAGCCCTTAGTTAAGACAGATAAGTCATTTGGCCTATCCAGCCCTCAGTTTCTTACCATAAAATAATAATGACAACAACAAGCTTTCTATGTGTCAGACACTGTTCTAAGTACAGATGCTTCTCAACTTATGATGAAGTTACATCCTGATGTAAGTTCAAAATACTGTAAGTTGCAAGTGCATGTGATAGACCTAATGTACTGAACATCATATCTGAGCCTCACCTACCTTAAATATACTCAGAACGCTCACATTAGCCTACAGCACGCTGTAGAGGATACATTGTTTATCCTTGGGATCACATGGCTGGGAGCTGTGGCTCACTGCTGCTGCACAGCATTGCAAGACAGTATTCTACTGCATATTGCTAGTTTAGGAAAAGATCAAAATTGAAAGTACAGTTTCTACTGAATGCATATCACTTTTGCACCATAACAAAGCTGAAAAATCCTAAGTCAAACCATCATGAGTCAGGCCATCTGTACTTTATTTATGTTAATTAGTTACCTCTCTATAATGTTATGAATATATTCTATTATCCATATTTTACAAACCAGAAAGTGAAAACACAGGGAGGTTTACTGGGTTAGATGTTCAGGCCTTTGGCTGCAGTAGGGGATGACGAGTTCAGTGTTTTCAACAAGCAGAGAAATTGATGGGAGTGGTGTAAGAGATCTTGCGTATTAGCTGTCTGAGGATACTGTAACATTAAGTAGCATGCCTGTTTCTCCCGCCTGGCATCTCTGTGATCCATTCTTGTGTTCTTCCCCCAAGTGAAGTATCATTAAGAGGGGGAAGGCTATAGAATTTGGAAATACCGGGTTGATAACTACTGACCTAGATGGTTCCTGGCCTTTCTGAGACCTAAGGAAAAAGATTCTATGCTGGCAGATAAATGGGCCGAATAGCTAATGCTTTGTAAAGTTGAATTACAATTTTTATTGAATCAGAGAAGTGATCTGAATGAACAAGTATTGTGAGTTCAAGCTTGTGGCAAGTCATTTGGTGCATTTTTACAGTAGGAAATCATAAGCAGTCTCTGACTCATTAATTGCCAATTTTCCTACAAAGATCTCTTTAGTAAGAATAGTCCCTTAGTGTATAAAGCTGCAGCCGTGGTGGCCTGGTTCCTCCTCACTACAGCTGAAGATGCTCTTACCATTTTTGATTCTACTGGAATTCCACATTTGCTTTCATTCCTACAACAGGTATATGCTTTCTTCCCTTCCTCTTTCCCCTTTCTTCACTGTTGCTTAAGTGTAGCCAGAATTGCATCAAGGGTAGACGTGTTTCCGTCACTGTAGCTACAACTGAGAATGAGTTTGATATAGAATAAATCTGATACGCTTGGCTTAGGGTTTATGATTTTATAAATATTATGACTTAGTGATACGATATTAAATCATATCGTATGGGTAGAACTGCAACCCCAAGGAAGCCTCTGGTTTGGTGGACAAAACACAGACCTGTTAGACCTGGGAGACTTCCTTTTAAATGCTGACTCTGCCAGTGTTTGGTCACACAGCATTAAGAAAGTCATGTAATGTTAACTTTCCTCATTCGTAAAATGGAGATAATAATTTCTCTGCAATATTGTTATGAAATATTGAAAAAAAGAGAAAAAATGCCACCCATATGTTGAAATTTTGTGAATGGTAACCATTATTGACAATTATGCTCTTATAAAATTACTTCTCTGAGGGACTATAGATCCACATCCCAGTAAACAACTTTCTCTCATGGTATTTATAACTATTTTTTTTTTAATTTTAAGTTTTAAAAATTATTTGTAGATTACTACAAAACATTCCCCTTTAATTTTATATTTATGAGTAAAAGATAAAAACAGGAAATAATTTACGCTTGTCTTAGCAGCTAAGCTAAATACAATGATTCAGAGTTTATATTTATTCTACATAAAAATAAGTCACATTTAACATTCTGGTAGATATTTGGTGAAACGACCACACTAGACATAAACATACACAAACACACATACACGCCTGCAGGGACACACAGATACACACACACACCCTGTGCTAAAACAAGGCTGTCCTAAATCCTTCCATTTATGGCCTATCTTAATGCAACTTTTCTCTGTTCTTGATGTAAAATTTTCATTTAGCATACTTTTTTTTTTTTATCACATCAACTGAAGAGTGAAGAAGTTCATAAATTTGGAGAGGAGAACTTTATTTCTTATAAAGGGTTGCAGCCTGCAGGTGGCCGTTCTCACAGGCTGGGAAGCACAGCCTCCAGGCCAATAGCCAGAAACAGGCACTTCCCTTTTTTCTTTTTCTTTTCCTTTTTTTTTTTTTAATTTTGTTTTTTTGAGACAGGATCTTACTGTGTTGCCCAGGCTGGAGTGCAGTGGTGTATGGCTCACTGCACCCTTGACTTTCCAGGCTCAGGTGATTCTCCCACCTCAGCCTCCCACGTTGCAGGAACTACATGAGGGCACCACCATGACCAGCTAATTTTTGTATATTTTACAAAGACAGGGTCTCACCATGTTGCCCAGGCTGGTATCAAACTCCTAGGCTCAAGTAGTCTACCTGCCCAGGTCTTCCAAAGTGCTGGGATTGCAGACGTGAGCCACGGTGCTTAGTCCACCTCCCATTTTTCTATTAGATCACAAAAGCAAAGAAAATGGCTCCACAACAAACAAACATTCTTAAATATCTTTTGACACTTAGAACCTAGGAAGAGAGAGATAGCCCACAAATGGCTTTTCTAGACTTTTTCCATTAACACATAAACAAGTGTGGGTTTATCAAATTAGCTAGTTATATGGAAGTGTTGAAATGTGAGGCAGTTTAAAAAGGGGGGGAATTGGGCATTGAAAAAAAGCATTAGCACAGAATACAAACTGCCTCCCCTTACACTCATGCCCTGGGTAGTGAGAGAGACTGCCAGCCTGAGTCGAGTGCATTAGACATTTATTATCCACTGATTCAAATTTTCTCCTTATAACTTTTCATATTATTAATATATGGGTCAATAACAGAAGGTCACAGGGTGTTTTGGCTAAAAAAATTCTCTCTGATAAAACAAGGCATTCATGTTCTGATGAAATATTTTACTGGGTAGAGTTTTTACGCTAATGCTGTGACTACAAGGGAAAATGAGATATAAAAATAAAGTTATTATTTATACTCTACCTTGTTCTACAGAAGATATAGAATAAAAACTAAGGTAATTATCCTATTATGCAAGCAAAAGCAACAAAAAAGTAAATAATCCAAATTTTATGAAACTAAGCTTTATATATGTGTTTACACATACACGTTAATCTATGTATCTCTATATACATACATATTTGTATTTTAAACTTAAACTTTTGGGTTTGTATTTCATACACTTAGTTTAGAAGTAATATTAGATAAAGAGAACTACTAATGAGGTGATAAATTATCCTCTATGATTTGAAGTAGAACATTTATGTAAAAAGTTGGCATAGATAATGTTACAGTAGGGTGGGGAAGTTTTAGGGTCTAAGAACAGTTTATCTTGGCCAGGCATGGTGGCTCACACCTGTAATCCCAGCACTTTGGGAGGCTGAGGCAGATGGATCATTTGAGATCAGGAGCTCAAGATTAACCTGGCCAACATGGTGAAACCCTGTCTCTACTTAAAAAAAAAAAAAAAAAATCCAAAAATTTGCAAAAATATTAGCCAGGCAGTAGTGGCGTGCACCTGTAATCCCAGCTACTCAGGATGCTGAGCCAAGAGGCAGGAGAATTGCTTGAGCCTGCGAGGTGGAGGTTGCAGTGAGACGAGATGTTGCCACTGCATTCCAGCCTAGGCTACAGAGTGAGACCCTGTCTCAAAAAAAAAAAAAAAGAGAGTTCATTTTTTCTTCCTCTTCCTCTCAAAACTCACAGGCATTATGTCCTTACATCTAGATGCCCACTGCTCAATATAGTAATCACTTGCTACATGTGACTAATGGGCTGTTGAAATGTGGTTAGTCCAGCTGAGATGTACTGTAACTGTAATATGCATACCACATTTCTGCATCTTGTATAAAAATGTAAAATAGCTCATTAATGTTTTTTATTAATTGTATATTAGAATAATATTTTATATATATTAAGTAAAATATGCTTATGAAAATTAATTTACCTGCTTATTTTTACTTTTTATAAAATGTGGCTAACAGGGTCTTAAAAATTACGTACATCCCTCTCATTAATTGCTTGCATTATGTTCCAGTTGAAGAGTATTAGACTAGACATGCAGTTTTAAGCATAGAACTCCATAAAGGGTCATAAGCACATGATGGAGTTAAAGAGAATTAGAACATTCCTGTTGTGGAATTGGTGTGGGCAAGCTTCTAGCTTGATGGTAGAGTGGAAATAAACTTCCTCGCTGTTATCATACTGATCTAATTAGTGAAAACACTTTCACCAGCTCCAGGCCCATAGTGAGACTCATTGAAGAGCATGAAGGTGAGCGTTGTTCCTTTCCTGCTGCACTGGGCATCTCCACAAAAGTTAAAGGAAAGTGCAGCAAGTAATTCCACCTCCAGCTTCCACTTCCTACGTTAGAAGGTTTTTACTGTGCTGAAATACGATGATGTTTGTGTGTTATTGTAAACTTCTGGCTGCATTTGAGACACAATTGCATTATTTAGTGGAGAGGCAAGAGAGTTTATTTCCTGTACCAGATCTGCCGTTGCTTGCTGGGTAGGTCACTTAACCTCTCTGAGCCTCAACTTCCTCGTGTGTTCCAGACTGTAACATTTGATGATTCTGTGAAGCACATCGGGGTAGTTTTGTGCTCATTTGTAACTTACTCTCTGCCTTGTTCAATGCAAGAACCTATACCTGAATTTTCCCACCTACCTATTTTCTGCTTGTTCTACATCTTAAAACCACAAAGACAGTGGGAATCTAATTCACTCAGAGCTTTTATGGTCGAGGAAAACATATCTAGTAGTCTCTTGTTAGCCCCCAGTTCCCATTCTCCAAACCAGGCCTCAACTGGTTGCTATAGCAACGCAAGCCCTGGAAACTTGATATGTCTTCTTAATACATCTTACTTTGAGAAACCTATAAAAACAATATTTCTATGTGATGTCAGTATCCAATTCATTTTAATTTAAGGCTGATGCCAGTTAGAAAAGAAAGATCCATCAAAATAATACTAAAAAAAATATATATACACACACACACACACACACACACACACACACCCCTTTAGGAAACAAGGCCCTAGATACAGTAAAAAGTCAGAAAGGAACAGCTATATTAGAGAAATACCTGCAGAGCTGTCAATCTACGAGTGTCTGGCAGTGGGAAATTTTCCTGGCAAAGAGAAAATTCGAGAGATTTAAGGATTCTATTGAAATTCACACTGTGAATTGCCATTTCCCAAAAAGGGCCCCTTAAGCTGAGACAGTGAATGAACACAAGCCTCCCTAACTGGGCCGGTGCTGACAGCCTTGGCACCACTCTTCATATTCCAGCTGCCTCTCCTGTCACACAGAGTGTGGGATCCTCAAAGGCCTGGGGAGAGGCAGGCAGAAGGTTTGTTCAGGGCCTTGTGAACTCCTGGCTGGGCTATAAGCTAAGATGTTCACTCAATCAGATTCCCTCTGTGCTTCAAAATAATAATAATAATAAAACATTTCAAAATCACTTTAGAATTTAAAATCTAGTATATATTCCATTTGAGTTCTGTGCACACCCGATACTCCCTTCCTTTAATCATCTTTCCCCAGCATTCAAAGACCACTGGTGGATTGATCAGCAAGATTGTTCTTTGTAGCTAATGCCACCTGAGTGTCTTGTTTTTATTGTTTTTCTCATCAACTCTGTATTTTCAACTCTCACCTGATTCCTTTAACACACACACGCACCCTTTGAGGTTTCATCTTTTGTTGGCTTTGATGTATGTCTTTTCACTTCTATTTTGTTGTTCACAGTGTATATGGAAGCACTAGATTGAGAACCCAATCAAGAACAGATCCAGGTTCTGTGTCTTGATTTTCTACATTCTCTATCCATGACCTTGAAAAAGCTTGCTTTTTTTCTTTCTCCCTCTGCTCAAGATTTAGGAAAGATTGGTGCAATATAAGTGATTATATCTGAGATGGTAATGAAATTGGGCAGGACTAAGTCTTTGCAGAGAGCTCCCTCATTTGGGATTAGAAGACCTGGTTACTATTACTAGCCTCAAACCAAAATGAAGGACATACCAGCAGTTGAGATAATATAAGAATTAATATATAAACTTTGCTACTACGATAGAGATTAAATTTAAGGGGAGAATTACAAATAATATGTGTAGGTAGATTTATATATATATATATATATATAATTTGTATAGCATTTATGTAAGATTTTCCACACATATCATTGTTAATGCTTTGGTAGTTATTATTAAAAGACATTGTTTAAAATATAGTTATACTTTAAAGCCTCTCACCTGCTTGGCCAGAGTTCTTTTATTGAGGCTGAAAACTGGCAAGTATAATAATCCATGTCCCCAGGAAAAGGCAGATATGGCAAGTATCAGGGCTTTGTAGATTCTCAGTCACCTAGTGAGGTATTCCATGCAAAGCTCTAAGCCAGTCTCCCTTAGCAGCACTCCAGAGCTTCGGAGCAGAAAGACATCCCTGGACACAGACGTGTCTTACAGGTTATAGATTATATCAAGATGTGCGTAGCCCACCCAACAGTTGCTGCAGGAATTGCCAGCTACTTCCCTCCACAAGAACAAATTACAAACACTCTAGAGACTTAATTTTTTTTTCTGTCATGCTTACCGAAAGGAAAGCAACATCCTGCTCAATATCAACAGTTCTGTGCAAAATCTCTCCCTTTTGAAGTCATTTTGAAAGTACAGAAGTTAAGTTTGTGTGTATAGCAAACCTAATTATTTCCTTTTGCACTGTGATTGTTGAAGCATCTCATTTTTGGAATAGATATGCCTCTAAACAGTTGTCTCTAAAGTGAGTTTGCCAATCCTATATATGAAATATTATTTTTCTCATTGTGTATCATTTAAATTAAGTTTAATTC
Organism: Ateles fusciceps; assembly: GCA_036589455.1. Lineage (NCBI taxonomy): Eukaryota > Metazoa > Chordata > Mammalia > Primates > Atelidae > Ateles > Ateles fusciceps. The sequence continues at coordinate 4,993,337 of JAZHEH010000797.1, read as the reverse complement.
AGCAAACATTTGCTGAGGGCCTATTATATGCCCAGTACTGTGCTTAATGTATAGGTTTTGGAGATGAGTGAGCTGCAGCTGTTGCCTTCAAGAGCTAGCAATCTAGCTGGTGAATCAGACTTCTCAGAAATTAACTCTGGAAGAATGTGATGCATGCCATAATGATTGGATGAAAAAACGTATAGAAGCAAAAAATAAAGAGTAATTAATTCTCCTTGGATGGGTCAGGGAGAGCTTCACAGAAATGAACTGGATCTGGGCTTTCAAGTTCATTTGTTGAAAGATTTTTTTCAAGAGTGAAGAGTTAGAGTAGTGCAGTCCAGGCAAAAAGACTGCAGATCAGAAGTCAAAGACAAATTGTAGAGAGTGTTCATAGAATGGAATGTGTCTGCACTGTATGGCAGAGGATGAGCAGAATAGTGGAAAAGTTCTAAGCGACCATATCTTGAGCACCCTTGCTGCGTCCTGTTAGCTGGCACCAAATGAATTTTTTAAGATGGGAGATGTCGTATTAGATTGTTTTTAGAAACACAACTCTGACGGCATATGGAGAAAGCACCAGATGAGGGGAAGAGGCTGAAACCAGAGAAACGAATTTGTAGTGATGGTGTGGGTCTAAGCTAAAGACAGGAATGGTAGCGGGGCTGAAGACCGGAGAATGAAAGGCAAGAGCCATTTTAGAAGCAGTGTGGAGAGGACCTGGTGACTGGTTTTGTGAGTAAAAGAGAGACAGGCAAGGAGCAACTTCTTCAAGATTTCCTGACTAGAATGACTGGGAGGATGACAACTTTTGACAGAAATTTTAAACACTGGAGGATAGAATAATCAGAGAGAAAAGACACTTATTCTGGCTATGGATATTTGCAGTTTGAGAAGTTTGTGAAACATCCAAGTAAGAAGTCCAGTAAGAAGGTATAGAATTCATGAGAAAAGTCAGGACTAAAGACACATGTTTTTAAATCATCAGCATCAGCATGTAGGTGAGAGTTGCAACTCTGGTAACAAATGGCATTACTAAGGATGATCTTCTCATAAGGTAAAACGCGATAAAGACATCCAGACCTCTGGTGTATACACCACCCTTTAAGGAGCAGGTAGAGGAAGAGGAGGAGGGAATATGTTGTAAGACAATAAGCAAAAATATAAAAACTCAGAAGAAGTATGATTATTGAAGCCAGTTAAGGAGAGCATATCACAAAACTAGAATGCAAGGGATGTGGAGTTCGTTTTGTATTTTGTTGGATCAGCCTAGATAACCAAAGCAGTGCAAATTCAGGGGAGGGGAATGGCTCAGGGGCATCCAAACATGGCTTCTATTTTTCAATCTACCACTTGTTCTCTGTGGGATCTTAGAAAATTGCATAACCTTTATGAGCCTCGGTTTCCTCTTCTGTAAAGAAGAATTTGTTATGGATATGATTTTTTTTAATCTACATAAGGCACCAGGAATAGGTGGCATACAAAGAAGGCAGTTAACAAATGATACTTCCTCCCAGTACCAGGCAAACAGCAGAGGTCATGGTGTGAAGCAGGTAAGTCTGAGTATCCTGGTCAGGGAAGTCCTGCAGCAAGAATCCTGGTGGGAAACCTAAGCTCTTGGGGTTTCAGGAAAAGGCAGTAAGCTAGAAAGGCTGCTGCTTTTGCTGATAGCAGCAGAGGGTACCTTCTAGTCAGTCTGTTCTCACAAATTGGGACATTTGTTGACCTTATGAGGCCAGAGTGCATGGTTATGTCAGTACTTGCAAAAGTTACTGAATAAGGCAGCAGATATGATTGAGACACTAAGTGCTTCATATTGGGCTAGGTACTAAGGACACAGCGAAGTTAAGGAGTTAAGGCAATGTTCTGCCCTTGAAGAACTTAGTAGCTAGTAAAGATGTGAATACAGAAAACAATTAGGAAATTATACTAGGCCCAGTGGTTACATACTATAGGGAATTAGGAATGTGGAGTAGTCAAGTGAGAAATAGGAGGTATCTGAAGGCTACCTTATACTTGAAGAAGACAATTTTCAAAAGTTCAGAAGGAAGGTCTGTGCATTGCCAACTCAGAGACATTAAAATGGAAGACCAAATAGGAGAGTTCTGAAATTCATATTCTATACCTACAATCACAAATCCCAGTGAGGCAGAAAATGAAGGCAGCAAAAGAAACCAAAATAGCAGATTTCTCTTTAGAAGGCACTACTTCCAGTTTACCTGTCAGAACCTTCTTTTACCCTGATAGAAGGTCCAGCTCCCCCTCTACAAAGATTCGTAGGCAGTGAGCCTTGTGCCGTTCTGAATAAGCCTGAGTGGGTGCAGCTAAGGGAGACTAGTGTTTCACTTGGGGAACAGGAAGGACATTCACATCACATGGGAAGCTGACCCACAGCCGTGCCACTGGGTGCTCAGACCCACTGAAAGCAAAATGCCAGGCAGGCCACCTTGAATACCTCCTGTGTCAACTCATCTATGAGGTCCTGAAGTCACTGAGGATAAATTTAGTCCCCATTTTATGACACAAGTATCTGAGGGTCAGATACTCAGGATTTATGAAGCTTATGAGGATAAGCAAATGTAGATACCCTTAGAGTGATACAAATGAGGTGATGAAGCAAGCAATAGTTAGAATCTTTGCTTCATAACACGCTAATTTTGCTACTTTAGGAAAGCTTGTCCACTTTTTCAAAGCTCACTTTCTTCATTATGTCTTTTCTTATGTAAAACTTCATCATGGGTTTGTGTAAGGGTGAAAAAAAATATTTGAAGGTGCCTAGTACAGAGCTTGGCTGTGGTAGGTGCTTAATAAATATTCATTGACTCTGAATCTGAAATAAGGTTTCCAAGATCTTGCTGTGCTGACATTTGCTGTCTGGCTCATGTGTCCATCTAAAATGCCAGTGAATCCCAAATTTCGATTGCCAGCCTAGACTCTCTCTCTGACATCCAGATTTATATATTTCACTGCCTACTTAATATCTCTGTTGGGTTGTCTTCATAAATGCTTCAGCCTTAAAATATCAAAACCTGAACTTCCAAGCTTCCCCCAAACCTTTTTGTTCCTCATCTGTTCCTGTCATAGTTGGTGGCAAGTCTCTCCTTCCAGTTGTCTGCCCCTAACGTCTCAGAATGGCCTGGCTCCTCTCTTCCCCTCACACCCTATGTGTGAGAGAGCCCACCATATCTTGTGGCTCTCCCTTCAGTGTATGTTCAGAATTTGACCACCTCTCTCTATTTTTACTGATAGAATCTTTATCAGAGCTACTGTGAACACTAGTCTGTAGTACTGCAAGGTCTTCCTAACGAGATTGTCGGCTTCCTATACTTACTCTCAACAGAGCAGCCAGAGTGATTCAATGAAACCTGTAAGAATATGGATGAATCATTTCGAGTCATAATGCAAGCTCATAAATGTGTGCTTTTTTTCTGCTTTCTTTTTGTCATTTGGTGAAGATCTTCAATAAGTGAATAGAGAGAAAGATGGAAGCCAAAATAGTATGGGTGAGATTTGAGAAAAGGGGCAACATAATTACAACTGAATGTTGCAGAAAATTAAGAGGCGTGAATATTAAAAAGAATCGCTGAATTTGGCTACAATGGAGTTACTAATGACATTGAAGATTGCAATCTCAAAGGAGAAGTAAATGTTTATAGGCTATGTGATCAGAAATGGAAAAAGAACTATTAGTAAGTTGTTTAGCTAGTTTGGTGGTGAAGGGCAATGGCAAAAATGTCATAACAGTTCAAACATTCCCTAAAGGAACAATCACCAATCTTCATAAAAACTGTGACTATGGATAAATGCCAAGAGGTCAGAACTCTCTAGGCTTTGCCTCCTACCCCATGCTCCAGAGGATTTTATCTTTGTTTTATTCTGTTCTTTTTATGTTTTTATGCCTTGATGGGACTGTCTGCATGTGGTTCAGTTCATCCCTCAAATTACCTTGTTACATTTTGTGTGACCTGTTTAAAAATTGAGTATTTCTTGTTCAAAATGCTTGGGAGCAGAAATATTTCTGATTTCAGATTTTTTTTTTCAAATTTTTGTAAAGCTGCACTATACATTAGACATTCCCTAATCCAAGGATCCAAAATCTAAAATACTCCAGTGAGCATTTCCTTTGAACATGTCAGTTCTCAAAAAGTTTCTGATTTTAGAGCATTTCAAATTTGAGATTTTAGAATTAGGAATAATCAACCTGTATTCGGTCCACCCACCATGCTTCACTTAATTCCACACCTCAGCACCTGTAACTAGTCCAGGCACTGAGGACTTCAGCCCTTGCCCAGTTCCTTAGACTCCTGCTAGTGGGATAATTCAGTCAGGTGGGGGATAAAAAAATTGTTTATATTTTATCTTTTGAGAAAGTGAAGGCCAAAGAAGGTACCTAGGAAAACCGGACAAAATGAAGATGCAGGAAACAGCAAGTTATTGATAGAAGATGACAGAGGAAGTGGGGGGATGGGATCAGGAATTCAGGTAGAAAATGCACTTTTCCCAGGTGAGAAATTTAGTTCATTTTGGCATTTGAGCATAAACTGCAGCAAGGAAGGCAGCTCATGATGACTCCTTGGCTAAATCTCCAGGGTCCCTCCAGCTACCAGACCACTTCTTCAGGACGATACACTTACTGATTTGACTCTTCTCTTTCACTCTCCTTCCTTCCAAATACCTGACTCAAGCTTGCCTGGCTGTACTGTGGCTCAGCTTGTTCTTCTAATTGGAAGCAGGAGGTTACCAAAGTCCCAGGTCCAGCAACACAGACGTCTTTTGTAGTTTGTGTTTGCTATGCCATTAGTGGCAGCTTCAAGCTGAGGCAAAGGCATTCTAGAGTCACTGTTCCCTCTCCTAGAAATATTTTAAACCTGGGCAGAGATGAGATTATGATATCTTTTCCCTACCCCCAAAGCAAAGGCTTCTTTTCACATAACTGAGCTTCAGGCAAAGAAAAAACTAAACAAAGAACAACAATAACTCCCCCTTGGCAGCTACTCCCGGACCATTTTATTGCCAGGCCATTATCTAAAGCATCCTGTGATTATAAAATAGCTTTCAAATTGAAATCTTTTTTCATATTTCTCTTCCTTCATTAAGTGATTGTTGCTGCCAGTATAATTTTGGTTCTGGACACACTTCTACAAAGACAACTTGAGCTTGCTTGTCCTCTCCTCTCAATGAGCACTTCCCGTAAATGCCATAATTAAAATGCAGAAATTAGTCTCATCAGACATGAACATATCTCAGGATTCAAGTTCAAAGGCATTATACTTTGAGAATTAGAAAGTGTTTTTCTTACTGTTATGTATTTCTCTATCAAATTTTTGTTGCGATTTATAGTTTACATCAAAATGTAAGCCTCACCACATTGTAAGCAACTTTAAACGAGGTTAACATTTTTCTTTTTTTGGAATGCCTACAGTATTTTATGTATAGTACATTTCTCGTATTGGATCGAATGTTTGTTTCATTCATAGAAAAGATCTACTTCTCCTGAAAATTCCTTCAAGCATTGGCTGTCCCATCGATAAAGTCTGGTGACCCTGGCCATGCAACTACTTTTCTTTTCCCTGCACTGCTGTGCTTCACTGGATACAGAAGCCTTCCTAACATGGTAAAGGTGCCCCATCTGACTAAGTTCTTTATTAGCTTACATGCAATTGGACATTTGTTGCTGTCTTTTGAGAGGCAATGCTATTGCCATGAAACCTCAATGCAATATGGAATCAATATAAACTCTGCATTTGCTGAATTTATAGTTCCAGTTGTGTGTGTGTGATAATAAAGACACTCAGCTCTTGGAAATGCTTTAGACTCTTGATTCTATTCTAATAGTTGTGAGGTGGATGATTACTGGCAGAGACTTATTTTTCATTTCTCTGTGAAAATGTAATAGAGGAAGGACAACTTTATGGAAGTATGCTGTAGAATAAATGCAGGAAATATCAAGGACAATTAAGGTAACAGGGTATGTACAAGGTGTGGAAAGATAAAGAGTGGAAGATGAATAGAGATTCTGCAGAAATAGCCACAGGACTCTCAGTTGAGCCAAAATGCTTCATATATGGTGCTTCCAGGTGGTCAAAAAAATGTTTTCTTCCATAAAATTTTCCAAATATCAAATATTAGAGAAAATATAAGGGGTCTGACAAAGATATTTCTCACATTTCACAATTCAGAGCTCTAGTTAAGTTTGTGACCATAGCATTAAAACAAAATATTTATTTAGAAAATTAATGGTTTAAACAAGACTATTAGGGAAACCTTTGTAAATTATTTTAAAAATGGTTTATAAGGATTTTAACATATTCATAAAATGGAAATTCAACTCCTAATTAATTAGGCTTCCCTATACAATAAACCAAATTCAAGTGAGATCTATAATTTGAAAATACTTTAGTAGTCATTAGTTGAATTATTATGGCTTCTTTCTAGACCAAAACTGCCTTTCATTTTAAGGACATGTCTAATTTAGACATGATCTGATTTTGATGAGCTTCCTCTCCTGAGGTCAAATTCATGATTCTTAACTTTTTTCCCCCATCATCATCAACTTAATTATCAATTAATACTTATCAATGTCACTGATATCCATGTCATTGCTCATTTGTTTACCGAAGAGAACTTGATATGGCTCATCACATTTAAAACTGATTTCAGAGTATGTACAGATATTAAGGGTTCCTAATTGATGTTGAGTATTGAATTTTTCTATTTTTTAAAATGTGGTGTTAATTGGAAGAGATTTCTTTTGTGACTTCTCCCTAACCCTTTGGCATTTAAAAATAAGATTATTAACTTTTAAAACATTTATGTATCTGTGTTCTGTTCAGTTATACAGCATCATAGGTAGATAGATAGATAGATATAGATGTATATTTTAAGGCTGTTTTTTCCACATATGAAATTTCAACGTATAATTTTTTTAAGAATTGGGTTATATTTACACAGTGGTATGCTATGCAGCAATGAGAGCAATCTATGACTATATGCAGTAATATTAATTATTTGTGAAACATAATATTGAGCAAAATAGGCTGGGCGCAGTGGCTCACACCTGTAATTCCAGCACTTTGGGAGGCTGAGGCGGGTGGATCATGAGGTCAGGAGATCGAGACCATCCCGGCCAACATGGTGAAACCTGTCTCTACTAAAAATACAAAATAATTAGCTAGGTGTGGTGGTGCGTGCCTGTAATCCCAGCTACTTGGGAGGCTGAGGCAGGAGAATCACTTGAACCAGGGAGTCAGAGGTTGCAGTGAGCCGAGAATGAGTCACTACACTCCAGCTTGGATGACAGAGTGAGACTCCGTCTCAAAAAAAAAGAAAAAAAGAGCAAAATAAGCCAGCTTCCACTTCTTTTAAGCACATATAAGACAAAATTAATATATGCTGCTGGAAGTCAGAAGAGAAGGATAATGACTGTAAGAAAACATGAGGGAGATTCTGAGTGAGGTAATGTGCTGTTTCCATATCTGGTGCTAATTCAAATAGATATGTCAAATTTGTGAGAGTTTATCAAGTGGTATAATTATGATCTTTGCACTTTTGTGTATCTTGTGCTTTGAGGAAACCATTTAAAATGTAAGTTTAGTCGAAATATAAGGATTTCTGATCCTGTAGCCTCAGTCAGGTCCCTTAGAACTTTGTTCAGATACTGCTGGGAATCAGAAAAATAAGAAGTAAAATACAGTTTTTAAATGTGTTTTCATGTGTCTGGAGACTTGTTAGAGAAAATAGTTTATACATCTAATAGATGTTGTGAAGCAAAAATAGAAATATATTCCAATTGTCTCTCGCCATCAAACCTTGATTATTTTGACCTCTCTCCTCTAAAATGAGGTTATATCTCGTCAAATATGTATCTTTTCTATTAAAATATATTCACTAAGAAAAATGTAATTATCAGATTTAATTAATATTTCCTCATTACTCTTGAAGAATCTAGACAATTCGTTGGTTTGAAAGAAAAAATACCTTACATAAATATAATTAACATAGTTATATATACATAAGCTTATCATTTACAATCACATTTCATATGCCTATAACCTGTTATATATCAAACTTGGTTTTGACCTAATTCCACCCTTGGTTTGGTATTTGTTTTTAATCCCAAGCATCATAAATTATTCTTTTACATGACCACATTTATTGAGTTCTCTTTACTTAGGGGATAAGGCTGGGTTGGGCAGTTTTAAGACCAAAGTCTTTATTTAGAGATAGAGCAAGGACTACGGAGAAACAGCCATACTACCAGCTTCTCATACATATCTCTGTACCGGTGTCGTGTCTCTGAGAGCACCATTGAGGAAAGACGTAGCTAAATTGGTTAAATAAGTGCACTCAAAGAGAGAATATTTGACATTTGCTCCTGGTTGCTAGCCCCCAAAGTTACTTTAAATTTTAAATAAGGCACAGAATATCAAACAGATGATTTTCCACAGATTCTTCACTCAGATATGCTAACTTAGGGGATGCTACACTTATCCTTTATCTCAGAGAGGCTGCTTCCCAATAAGATTTGCTCCATACCCTGGCTACAAGGCCTTCATTCAAGCCTCTACACGTTTCCACCTATGCTCAAGGGGGATCAAGTAAGAAACCCGCAAATAGTCTATAATCCCCAAATCTATCTATAATCTCTATATGCAAAAACCCGCATTTAAGATCACTTCAAGAATTAGAATACTTGTGTCTCTTTGGTAGTGTATACATCGTGTTGATTGGTTGGTTGGTTTTGCATGAAGTAATAATATCAAACAAATTAATATTACCAACGAATTTAAAAAATTATGAATAACTATAGAATTATTATGTTTTAGTTAAATGGCCATCATTAGAAGCAATGGGGCCTATATCAGAATCATAGTTCCAGATCCAGACCTGAAATCTTATAAATACATGAAGATGTCTTATTGGAAAGAAAGTTTCTATTGTTTTCAAATATATTGATATTGATTTTTTGCTATTATATTTGTTATTAAAATTTAGCTATTTTCCTAGTAGAAACAAATAAATGTCCTTTAGACACATGAAATAATAATACAGTTTCATAAATTGCAAAGATTTAGGTCTATCTGTTGTCTTAAACTTTCAGTTATTCAATGATTTTGCATCTATATAATTTAAACATTTAAAATGTAATTTTCATAGAAATATAAAGATTTCTGACACTGTAGCCTAAGTCAGGTCCCTTAGGTACTATCCAAGTTTCTGACAGAATTTAAATGTTTTCTTTATGCAAGTGAATTTTCCTCCTATTTGGGCCAACTATGCTATCAGTATGTCAAATAAAGCAAAAATGAAAAAGTCAAAAAAGGAAAAGATGATTATTTATTATTTTATTTCTTCCTTGATAGTTTATTATCTAGGCCAACCTCAGGAGGGAATTAGAAGTAGGTCCAGCCTCTCTGAGGTCTGAATTTTCTGTAATTACACAGCCTTTATCCTTGGCTCTAGCTGCAACCCTGAGACCCTCACTTAAGGCGCAGGCAGTCCTCCATGTTTCTTAGACTCTCACTTAAGGCTCAGGCAGTCCTCCATGTTTCTTACATCTCTTGACTTATATAAAACCACTGTGTGGTGTGAGAAGGTTGTAAGAAACATGTCAATTTAAAAAATAAAATTAAAAACTGTTAAAAAAAAAACTTAAGAAACATAACACCTATTAAAGTGCTACCTCAAAACATCTCCCTGATGAGTATATTAATGTGGTCTTATGATATATCAATGGATTAAATAAATAATTTTAAACCAAGTTTTAGATGCCTTAAGAACTAATAGAAAAATATTTATAATTCAGGAAACTTTTCAAGCAACAGAGATCCCATCATGTTTGGGTACCCCATGGCTACAGTCAATCCAGTTTATTAAAAATTTAATCTTAATCCTATTCATCATCATTAACTCCAGCAACTGACCAATATATTTAAATGAAACACATTTTGAAGATTTAGGAAGCAATGACAGTTCATGACACCAAGAATAATATTTGCAGTTTAAGAAAATTTGTGTCCATCCAATTTACAGGGAATAAAAATGTCATGAGTCAGATTATTTCATAAAAAGTATTTTATGTCATCCTGAACCGAAAGACTTGCAGTAGCTTAATAGAGAAAATAAATTAAGGTTTATCATTAACAAATGAAAACATTATTTCAGTCTCTTAATGAGTCCTTTGCATAAATTGAGATTTCAATGAGACCCTATCTTTAAGAATATAAAATACGCTTTTTAAGTATTCCCCTGTGAAGTGTTTTTGATATATATTCTGGATGGGCTGATTGCTAGACTAATGCTTGTGTGGGAAGAATGGCATATGTTTCACCTGTTTATTTCTCTGAGATTTCCATTTTGACTTTCTCTCTTATGCTCTGGTTAATGGGTTCTTAAAATAAAGTGATACCCCTTTTGCTTTATTGCTTTAATTTCTTTAAGAGTGAGTTCTATTCCTTCCCTATTTCCAGTTCAAAGGCAGCACAGAGTCTTAATAAACTTTAAATGTATTTGGGTAGCTAATAAATTTAATGATCTCATCAACTTAAAAAATAGCAAGTAAAAGTAAGTGATCTTGAGAATAATTAACAGGGCAATGATGGGAGAGGAGAGAATAGATGATAGTGCCCTCATTTCTGTCAAAACTTTTCATGGAGAAAATGTCATCATTATTTTGCCTTTGTTATCTGTAGCTTGAAATGTACTCTATATATACAGTACATTTTATCTTAGCAGTTGAAAATAATTTATGAATGTAACATTGTCGGTCCTCTTTATATCTCAGTAAACCATAAAGAATATGATTGAACTGACAGTTGGCAGAGAAAAAACAGAGTCAAGGATGGGTGCATAGCAGTTTAATGATGGCCAAGGAATAATTAACATGGAAGTGAGAGTGCTTTCCTACATGAGATCAATAGTGAACCTAAAGAGACTATTTTGTCTTTCTACAAATGTTTACGGTTTTATTTCAAACTATGTTGATATGATAAATTAGAAAGGATATAAATGTCCTTTATTTAATGCATGATTTTCTTCACACATTTTTATCATGTGAATTCAGTGGTATATGCTAAGAGATGGTGGCTGGGAGTTTCTGTCTTTGAGTGCAAGAGTACTTTATCACTGGCTCTGTTTTGAATTAACATGTTTATAATACATGTTTATAATCAAAAGTTGACCAACTTTTTGTTGATCTCACAATTTTTTAAAAAATTCTTTGCAAATAACCCCCTTAGTCTCTGCCCCTGGGGGAGAATCCTCCTACTATGTTGCCCTTGGCCCATCAAGGACAAGGATGACATTTCTTGAGATGCCTAGTAATCCAGTGAGAAGAGGATATTGTCTGTATTTAACAAATGATAACACAGGTGGACAATGTTAACTGGTACAATATCTTGTAAGTTGTGAAAGGAAGCAATCTGATTTCAGACCCCACTCGGAAGTGCCACATTCTGCTGTCTACATAAACATGTAGTGTACTCACTGGATTATGGCATATTCAGCCAAGGTTAGCCTTATTTTCCATTTTCCTTTAAATTGATGGTTTTCAAGTTATGTACCTATTTCAAAGGTAACTTACAATTGTAGTACATTAATACAGGTTTATACATTTCATTTCACTGATTTTCTCATTCTTATTTTTTTTTAACATCATTTAATGAGATTTCTTATGGGCTTCTGTTTTCTGTCACCAACTAATTAGTATAGTAAATTTAGTACCGTATACACTACATCAAGCTCATATAAGCAAGCCCTTTGGTCAGATGAGGTCAAATGGTCTTAAAGTTTGAAACTACCCCAACAAATACTTCAGTGATACCAACAAGTAGTCATTTTATTGGGCAGATATTGCCATTAACTTATAAAAGTTGTCAACTTGTCTTCCGAATCAGGCTTTAGGGCACATATAGAGGGAGGAAAATGGTTTGTCTGAGCTTCTGGTATATAGTAATTTCACAGGTGTATTCAACTATAGTCTGGTCTTTTCATTACTTGTACAGCCATTGCTGCAACTAGAAGGGCTATTGCTGAGTAGGTTTTGTGACAGTCTCAGTTTAGTGAGGCAAAATCTGGTACTGGAACAGTTATCTCAAATTCATGCATAGTAAAGGAAATGCAAGAGTTTAAGAATTCTCATTTTTCATTATAAACTTGGTTTCTGTCAAATTGTATCTGTGCTACCACGTACCAGTTTATATCATTTCAGCTGCTATTTCATGGTCTCATTATCATCATCATCAATGCCGTTAATACCCTTTCTATATGCTTTAAATTCTGTTTCTATTTTGTGTGTCAGGAGATATTTTAAGATGTCTTGAAAATCTAAAGTAAAAAAAAAATACTCTGAATAAAAGATTTAAGTCCCTTCTTTAATTGGTTTTGTGGGTACTTAGGTGGTTTTTTAAAAACTTGGAAAATATCATTGAAATGATTATTAATTTATGCAGATAGCATTTATTGAGCACTTCCCGTGAACCAATAATATATTAGTTCTTACATGCAGAGCCAAAGTTATAATCTTTGCATGGAGATCACAAGTAGTGAGGTAGAGTGAGACCGGGACACAGATATTAAATATGACATGGTAAGTGCTCTTAAAGGACCAAGCAGCAGAAAGGTTTCTGGGTACTAAGACCATGAATTCAAAATGTCTTGGATTATCTATTGATGTTATAACCATGAGAGAAGAAAAAAATGATTTTAATTTGTCCATTTGGTATGGTCTTATGCTTTTCTTGCTACAAAGGACAGAGTATAGGGTCCTTTAGCCTTACCTATAACCAAAGTCTAAGGCCTAGGTCAGCAGTGAATCTTCTCCTGTATCACTCTCAGAATTTCTGCTGATGCATTTAATAGCATCTGCATTCAGTTGTCTAGAAAGTGAAGCCTGGGAGTCAGGAGTATAAAAGTACAGTAGAATTGTAACAGCAATATTGACAGAGGAGAGAGAAGGCGATGAAACCATCTAACGGTCTGCCAACTCGTTTATGGAAGAGCAAACACTGCCCATATCACTACTTTCTACACTTATGTTTCTTTCCTTCTCACATTAAGAATAGATAAGACTATTGGCTTTAGCAACTTATTATTTGAGAAACGGAGACTCTTTCCCTTCCATATGTATAATACTAGGATGACTCTTCTTTTTTTTTTTTTCTTAAGTGATAGTTGCTTTTTGCCTTTAGGTGGTACTTAAAGTCATCTTTACCTGAGGAATAGACATTATGCAATGCTTGCAGCCAAAGGCCTGGGACCATTAAAAATAGAAATTACTGTTGCTTCACTAAGCATTTTTGCTTTCTTTCTTTTTCTTTTCTTTCTTTCTTTTTCCTTTTTTTTTTGAGACAGAGTCTTGCTGTGTTGCACAGGCTGGAGTGTAGCGCGCTATCTCAGCTCACTGCACCCTCCACCTCCCAAGTTTAAGCAATTCTCCTGTCTTAGCCTCTGGAATAGCTGGAATTACAGGCATGCGTCACCATGCCCAGCTAATTTTTGTACTTTTAGTAGAGATGGGGTTTCACTATGTTGGTCAGGCTGGTCTCGAACTCCTGACCTGAAGGGATCTGCCCACCTCAGCTTCCCAAAGTGCTGGAATTACAGGTGTAAGCCACCACACCCGGCCCCCTAAGCACTTTTTATTGCTGACAGTGTTGCTTCTCCTTTCAAATTTTGCCCCATCAGCAAGACTTCTCCCAGGATTGTTCATGGTGAAGACAGTTGGTATAGCACACTTCTACTCCAATATTGACACTTTGGCAAAGAAAAAAAAAAGCCATCTAAAAGCATTTTAACAACTAGAATTCTAGTTAATTTTAAATATCTAATTATTTTTTATGCTTTGGATATCCCAGAGTTGATTTTTGACTGTCTATTTTCTGTCTTTTTTAAGCCTATGTAACCCACTTATATTTTTCCAGACTTTATGAGCATCGTTTCCTTCTATTTCTTTACTAGTACTGTAATACAAAAGGTAAGAAAAATGAGATTTCATCCTGGTCCTTGATGCCAAACAAAATCAGTTTCCAGAATGATCCAGATGTTCTAATGATGTTCCACTGTCCATTTTCACTTTGATTATAAGCATAGATCAGATTTTATGCCCTGAACCTATGTTTCATTACCTTACTTTAACTTAAATTTCTTGACATTTCATTATATAAAGTATTATTTTTTGTCACCACAGTTCCATTTCACAGTATTGGGATTCTAAACAACTAGCAGAACGGAGATATATCACCATGAAAGTAGGCCATAAATAGGTTTGTGTTCATGGTGGACTATTATAAAAAGCAATTGTGTAGATATATGGCCAGTATTGCTATAGTCATAGTGTAGGCAGGCCTCCTAATCTTCAATTTGAAATGATTTTTTTCTTTTCTTACTCCTAAGACTGCTGATATCAGTCTCATGTAATATCTTTTTTCATTATATGGAACATCGATTTTCTTATATTTTTAATTGAATGCTGAGTCACCATCATTTTGCAGCAGGTGATAGGTATATCACATAGAAGATTTGCATGTTATGTATCTGGTGGATATTACTTCTTGGCCGTGCAGCTATTACAGAGAATGTAGGCATTCCTAGGATACCATTAGAGCATGTCTTGTGAACTAACCATGGGTATCAGAGTTTAGAAACCACACAGTGACTCCAGAAATACAGGTCACTTCAGAGCATGATATGAATGTATTGCAAAGTGACATGAATTTCCTTCTTTTTTTTTTTCAGCCACTACTGAATATTGATTTATTTTCCCTGCAGCTTTTACCTATATCCTCTGGTTTTCTGACAGCTTCTAACAACCTCCAGTGTTAAAGTAGGGGAGAAAGTACATTTGTATTTATGTTTTTGAAAGAATGTGCCTACATTATTACATACAAATATAGAGACTTTTAATATTCATACTAGTACACACAGAGACATTTGCATATTATTTGCTGCAGCCTCTGCTAAACACTCTAGCTTACTTTAAAACCTAACTGATGTAGCTCAATGTGACTTATCATGTGACAAGAATCTCAGCAGGTTGTTGAGAAATATTTATCTAAACTGTTTTCCTTCTAGAGGGCCTGAGGTACTATTCTTTTTGGCTATTCTATCTGATGCTATTCTTTCAAATTATCCCAGTGGTACCCATTGGGTCAATGTAGGCAAATGAATGAGTGCTGGAAAATAATTATAATTTTACCATCTTCTTCTAACTGTGTACGCCCTCAGGCCAAGTGGTAAAATACCACCTCCGCCAGCCCTGACATCCATCATTGTAATGAGCTACAAAATCAATCTGTAATTGACAAAAGCATTTTTAATCAAAGTATGAGGCATTTAGAGTCTCCAGATACTGCTTTTTTGTCTTACATCAGTATTTACTTTATAGCAGGATGGGAGATATCTGATTTTGTTCAAGATCATGAGCTATTACTGCAAAGGAACAAAGATATGCTTTTCAGAAATTCCTCCCACCCACCTCCCCTTCTACCCCCG
Source organism: Ateles fusciceps (assembly GCA_036589455.1). NCBI lineage: Eukaryota > Metazoa > Chordata > Mammalia > Primates > Atelidae > Ateles > Ateles fusciceps. The sequence goes on along the minus strand of JAZHEH010000797.1, from coordinate 4,977,869 downwards.
CAAACATAAGATAGTATTATCCCTGAGTTCTGTCACAAAACATCATGTTGAGAAGATCATGATTTCCTATTTTAGAGGAAAGAAAGACTTGTTTTTGTGAATGATTCTGCCAGTGCTTTCTGCCAATTGCCTCTCTACAATAAATTACTACTCTTTGACTTAAACTACCGCCATACACGGAGAAACTGTAATCCAAAAGGCTACTTTTTTCGGTCCCTACCTCCCAGTTACTTGGATTTGTTTTTAGGAGTTTGCAGGCATCACAAAAGATTCCTTTTAGTAGTACTGTTTTCCCTTGGTCAGGTTAAACTCCCCCAAAGCATAATGGTATTTGGACATTTTAGATAACTACCCATGAAAAGTTTTAATATGTTTCCAAGTGGCAGTAATTATAGCCAAAGGCAACATATTTATGGGTGCATGCAATGATTTTCTGGGCATGAGTTCTTATGTTTTTATGGGATGTGTTCCAGATATTTAGTATCAGCTCTTCAGTTTGGGAACCACATTAGTATCATTTGTTGGAAAGCAAAATTTTTGGATACTGAACCATGCCCAGAATCTCCTGGATACTTTGGCCTTGCTGTTTATATATGCAAGAGAAGCTACCTCACTATCTGGCGCAGACACCAGTGTGTTTTCAACGAAAATTATCCTGAGGTTGCAAGAGTAGCTGCACCAAAGTTTGTATAATCTGATGTTCTCATGTATGGATGTTATAGTTAATTGTGTGTGTGTGTGTGTGTGTGTGTGTGTGTGTGTGTGTTTGATAAGTCTGAGCTGGCAATTTAAAATCTAACAAATCTTATCTAAATAGTTTTAACATTCCTGGAATCTTAAATTTAACTATTTAGATATATCTTCTTTTTTTTTGACTTCTTTTTTCTTTTCTACTTTTATTTTAGGTTCGGGGATACATGTGCAGGTTTGTACATGAGTAAATTGTACGTCACTGAGGCTTGGTATATGAATGATCTCATCACTCGGGTAGTGAAGATAGTACCTGATAGGTAGCCTTTCAACCCACAGTCCTCTCCCATCACCCTCCTGCTTCAAGTAGTCCCCAGTGTCTATATGGTACCTATACACCATGGAATACTATGCAGCCATAAAAAAGAACAAATTTGTGTCATTTACCACAATATGGATGCAGCTGGAGGCCATTATCCTAAGCAAACTAACACAGTGACAGAAATCTAAATATTGCCTGTTTTCACTTATAAGTGGGAATTAAACATTGAACATACTGATTTTTTTTTTAGAATATGTTACCTCTATGTAAATTAATAAATATTGCTTATAATGTAATATTTAAGGAGTGCTTACTCAATGTCAAGCATTATACTGAGTACATTGGACTAATACTACATATAATTTTCTCAACAATTCTATGAGCTATCTCTTACCGTTGTTCCCACTTTATAGATACGGAAACTGAGAGTTAGAGAAGTGGTATAATTTGTTCAAGGTCACAGAGCTTAGAAGTAGTGAAAATATGGTTGAATACAGACTATCTGACTCCAAGGCCCAAACTTTTATCTCCTACTTTGATAAAGGATTAGCAGACATATCATCTCATGTTATTTGTGGGTAACACCCCCAGGGGCACCAAAGAAGGAGAATTGTGCAGACCGCAGGCACAATTAATGCCTGAAATACAGCTCACTGCTTACTTATATCTAGCTTATGTATATAATCATACTTAGTCCCATATAATCTTTCTATATAATCATATAACTTACTGGTTACTATACTAGCTTATATATATAATCATACTTAGTTCCATATAATCTTTCTATATAATCTTATAGGTATTGTAGTCAGAGCTGTACTGACATTTAGTGCTGATTTATAGAATCCTTCTATATAACCATATAGTAGTTTGTGGTAGGAGGAATGCCTAGAACAGTCACAGAACAGAAGCAGTACATGGGTAAACAGCCAGACCAGGACAAGAACCAAAGACCCAGGTGGTGGCATCCCTGCCTGAAAGGGCATATGCTATATGGCAGGCTTGGAGCAAGAGCCTCTCCTCCTGATAAAGGAGTTGTAGTACCTTGCATCCAGTTCCTGTGGAAAGTAAGCCTCAGGCCTGAGATCCTGGAAATAACCAAGGGAGAAGAACCCCTCTGGTGTGACCAGTTATGGAGGCTGTACACCCTGTCAGTCTCTTCTCGCTTCTGTGCTAGCTCAAATCATCCTCTCATAAATATATTAAGAGAAGAACACAAGTCTGTCATCTCCCACTGCACTGGCTTACAGTATCCTTCTATTAGAAATCCTTTGAAGTCTCCAGCCCCCAGATAAGAAGTGTTGCACACAGCCCACCTCCTTGGCTCGGTGACCTAACGAGGGTGGACCCCTTTTCTGTACACAACCCTCTACTACTGTGCACAGCATGGCCCCCTACTGCACACAGCCCACCTCTCTGCCCAGGTGACGTAATGGGGTGGCCCCCTCGCTGTGACTCACGTGATTGTGTATGTCCTATCACTAAGCCTATAGATAATGACCTCACTTACGACCCTTCCCCCTGTCTGTACCTAATAAATACAGACGCTTCTGCATGTTCAGGGCCTCGCTGATCTCCACTCGTAGGTTGGTGGCCCCCCGAGTCCAGCTGCTCTTCACCAGTTCTTCAGTGTCGTGTCTCTTTACTTCTCGGATCCTTCATCTCAGCACGGCGTAAGGGACACCCCACAACCCTGTGGGGCCCAACAGCCCTACAGTTATTCATCATGTTACACCTTCTTATTGGTTTCAAGCAAGCCCTTTCTCAGCTATACATTTTCTTGAATTTTGTTCATGGAAGCACTAACCAGTTTACTTCAATTTGTTTTCAGTTTACTTAAACTTGTACGGATACCAGTAAAGAAGCCATTTTACATCCTTGGTTTTAGTTGGGTTTTACAACCTAAAAGATAAATATTAATTATTAAAATTAGAACTGTGTTGCTGGTGCAAATATACTAATGGATCTACTTTGGGTCTATTGATGCTTTCACTTAGAAGAGAAGTCACATTAAAGAAAATTCACATTAGACTAATAAAGCTTAACTTTTCCTTGGAAAGAGCAGTCATTAAAGGGAAGTAGATATGAAAGTAGAGTTGCAGTATAGAATGCCCTTGCTCTGAGAGCTAGCCCCTAACATGTTTGGGAGCAGTTTGGTGAGTTCTTAAATGAAAAATGAGATTCAGTATGTCCTTCAGTCTATGAGTTTATGAGATACACTTAGTAGCAAGGATGGCAGCTTTTGCCTGGAAGTTCATGTTGTGTAACACCTTGTTCTCACTTACATAGCTATTGCTTATTAATAGATAACTGTTATTTTTAAATATATGTTATTCTAACAAACATGTGTCATAAGTGCAGCATGGGCAATTTGCACGTAGTTATCCATACTTAAAAATTCCTAACTCCTGAACATTCACCATAGTAACAGATACCACATTCTCACGTTGATGAATACTTATTTTATTCTGATACTGTCATTAAGATAAAAAATATGCCTTTATACCATTTGATGCACATTTGGAAAAGTATTGATTGACCCAAATAGGTGTCACTTGCTAATTAATATTTAACAATATTCATATGAACCACATTTTCTTTATTCAGTCTATCGTTGATGGGCATTTGGGTTGGTTCCATGTCTTTGCTATTGTGAACAGTGCTGCAATGAACATACCTGTGCATGTGTCTTTATAATAGAACAATTTATATTTTTTTGGGTATAGACCCAGTAGTGAGATTGCTGGGTCGAATGGTAGTTCTGTTTTTAGGTCTTTGAGGAATTGCCACAGTCTTCCACAATAGTTGAACTAATTTACACTCCTACCAACAGTGTAAAAGTGTTTGTTCCCCTTTACCACAATCTCATCAGCATCTGTTATTTTTTGACTTTTTAAAAATAGGCATTCTGACTGATGTGAGATGGTGTCTCATTGAGGTTTTGATTTGCATTTCCCTAATGATCAGTGATGTTGAGGTTTTTTCCATATGATTGTTGGCCACAGGTGTGTCTTCTTTTGAGAAATGTCTGTTCATGTTCTTTGCCCTCTTTATAGTGAGGTGGTTTCTTCTTGTAAATTTGATTAAGTTCCTTATAGGTGCTGGATGTTAGATCTTTGTCAGATGCATAGTTTGCAAAAAATGTCTCCCATTCTGTAGGCTGTCTGTTTACTCTATTGATAGTTTCCTTTGCTGTGCAGAAGCTCTTTAGTTTAATGAAATCCCATTTGTCAATTTTTTATTTTGTTGCGATTGTTTTTGGTGTCTTCATCATGGAATCTTTGTCCATGCCTATGTCCTGAATGGTTTCGCCTAAATTGTCTTCCAGGGTTTTTATAGTTTTGGGTTTTACATTTAAGTCTTTGATCCATCTTGAGTTAATTTTTGTATATGCCTTGGTTATTGTGGCTCTTTTTTGGTTCCATATGATTTTTTAAATAGATTTTTCTAGTTCTTCAAATAATGTCAGTCCACACATAGGCTTAAAATAAAGGGATGGAGTAAATGGAAAACAGAAGTAATGGAAAACAGAAAATGGGAAACAGAAAAAAGCAGAGGTTGTAATCCTGGTTTCAAACAAAATAGACTTTAAACCAACAAAGGTCAAGAAAGACAAAAAAAAAAGACTTTATATAATGGAAAAGGGTTCAATTTAACAGGAAGAGCTAATTATCCTAAATATATATGCACCCAACACAGAAGCACCCAGATTCATAAAGCAAGTTCTTAGAGAACTCCTAAGGGATTTAAACACCCACACAAAAATAGTGGGAGACTTTAACACCCCGCTTACAATATTAGGCAGTCTCCCATAACAGGGATGCCTCCTGTTGCACAAATGGATATATGTAAGATGATGCAGAAAGGTTAAAGAAAGACATTGATTGACATGCCTAGAAAATATGAAGGAAAAATCTGTATTTTTATTCCAGTAGAGGTAAGTAGTATTGTTCCTATCTAAAACCATCATTGGATCTGACAGGAATTAGAACTGTTGGCCACCTATTGACCTGATTTAGACTCTCCTTAATACATTCAGATCAGAATAACGGTAAGAGGAAAGGGCACAGGCCTCTGATGTCAGTTCCAATGGAGCCTATACTAACTAGGATATGCATTATCCTCCTCTGTTAATATTTATCAGCACTGATATGGCACATTGTGGGTTTCAACACATATGACTGCTAATAAACTGATCACAGTGCATCTGGGAATTAATGAGTATATCACAGGCAGGCCTCAATTATTCAAGTTGATGGGAGGAAGGCCTCAAAACAAAACTACAATATGTTAAAAATCCTTACATAGCTTTATACTTCCCTCATATCTCCCTACTTCCTTCAGCTACTTGTTGCCATTTCTGGGAACAGCTTGCAGTCAAACCGATGAAATTGGTTTCCAAGAAACTGGAATATAGATTAAGAATAAAGTTCAGGAGTCCTATGGCCCAATAACAGCCTCACTGCTGACAGTTTTGGGAAAACACAGTTTTCCAGACCTCAGCTCTAATATTTACAAAATGAGTAAACGTCTTGCTCATGTGAGTTTCAGGGGTATGTTGAAACAGTAAATAGTACATTAGCAAGGATATTACAAGTAGGTAAGCAAACTCATCAGACATGTCAGCTACTTTGGAGATGGTTTTAGAGAAACAGTAAATCAAATATGTTATTGCATTGTTTTGTTTTACAATTTTGATAAGTAAGATTCTCTACAACACAAAAATAATTAGCTGAGATGATCTTATTTTTATAATCTATGGTCCCTGGACCAAATCTCTCCTACCTTCCACTCTGGGATCTTCTGAGGCAGTCTGCCTAGTAGCATGCTATTGTAGAAAGAATGTTGATTTGGCGTTTGTAAGATCTGGGTTCTCATTCTACCTGAATCACTGACTGGTTATATGATCTTTGGCAAGTGTCTGTATTTATTTATTTTTTACTTGAACTTGATTTAACTGGCATTTATAAAACACTCCACCCAACAACAGAAAACATGTTATTTCCAAGTACACATGGAACATTTATCAAGCTTTATTAAATTCTAGTCCATAAATTTCAATAAATTTATTTTTATGTCAATAGTTTTTCAGGAACAGGTGGCATTTGGTTACATGGGTAGTCTTTGTTTCTTTAGATCTCAGTTCCTCCATCTGTACAATTTGAAAGTTGAATTAAATGTAGCTTTGGTATGTTCAACACAAGGACTTCTTTCTATTACCTATTCCCATGTATTTTATTTAGAAATATTTGGCTTATGGAAATCAATCATTTTTTTAAATTTTTCATTCATTAAGAATGTTTTATAATGAATATATTTTAAAAGAGTAAAAACAGCAGAAAAGGCAACAAAAACATTATTTACTTGATAATATGGTTGCTATTTTCATGATCCATAAGAGGCTTAATTTCTACTATCCCTTTGAAATATTAGAAACAGATTATGATCCTCTTCACTACCCTAGTAGGCCTTTTGTAAAAATAGGAGTCCAAGTTCAGAGTCGAGTCCTCTGAACCATAGGACTTGACTATCTTTAAGGTCCCATCTACTTTAAACTCCCTATGACTATAAGTATTACATCTTAGTCATCCACCATGTATTCTGATTTTAACCTAGTTTTTTCTTTCCTTCTAAGTGACCATAGGTTGCCATTTGGATGTTCTGAAATAAGTTCCATAAAGTTAGCAGTCCTCCAATTTGGTAGCCAACTCTTCCTAGGTATCTTAGAATCTTGGCCTCATTCATCCCGCTAGTAGTATGATAAAAGACACTGAAACTCATGGTGAAATTAAATAGTCAAATGGCCTGGGTGAAAATATGTACCAACCAACCTGAAAGATAATTTCTATAACCATTATTTCATTAACAGAAAATGTTCTTGAAAAATAAAATTTTAGGAATAAGTGTTTAAATTGATGAAGTCTTCCTAGCAAGAGAGTTGAAGAATCCAAGCATTGGCAAGTTTTCACTTGCATTGTAACGTGAACTGTGTTAGCACTGGGGTTGCCTAAGTTAAGGGATGGATCATCTTTCTTTGTTTCTAGGTCCAAGAAATGCTATGAACTCACCCCATCAGACCTCAACAGTCTTATCTGCCTTTATTCATCCTTACACTGGATTCTCAGGCCAAACTAAATGACTTGTTGTTCCTCAAGAGTGCTAAAGGCTTTGCCTCAGTGTTTTCCTTTATACTATTCCCAGGACCTAGACACAATCACATGTCTACATTCAACCCACTCTTCAAAGCCATCCTCAAAAATGAGTTATTCCATGAAGCATTACTACACTACCCGACCCCGGCCAAAATATTACTGCATCATATCATATGATGTTCTGTACTCATAGCACTTTCTTGTAATCTTCTTTCCCTCATCCTAGTTGACATTTCACTTATATTCTCAGTAAGTGTGCACCTTGGCTTTCTCTCTCCTACCAGGCTACAGTCTCCTTTACCATGAAACTATAACATATTCATCTTCATATTATCACAGTAGTACCTTGTGCTTATGAGTCACACAGTTAATATGTGTTGAATGTCTAAATGCATGTTATTCAGTCAGAAAGTTAAGGCATTATCTGATTATGGTTACAATGATTTAGAAAAGAATCACCCTAGATTCTGTACTCCTTATGTAAATACTTCTTTTTCTGATGATAATTAAAGAAGACCCATCAATTCCCCCTCTTGTTAATTCTATTCCCCACTTGGGCAGTTTTGTTAACAAGAATTTGCCAACAAAGCAACAGAGCAAATTCAAAAGATTAAGAAAAAAAAAAAAATGACATGAGACTTACAGCACTTGAAAAAAAACAAAGATGTTGACATCATTCGTCCTCTGGATACTTGTTCTACTTGCCATTTTGGTATAAGGACAAGTTTTTTATCCTATACTAATGCACCACATTATCTTCTTTGTAAATGAAAGGAGAAGAAAGGCGAGGGGATAGTTCATACTTAAGATAGTTTTGGAAACGCAGTGACAAATTCACAGTTACAGTCCGTGAAGATAATGCCAAGCACATATGCAACTGAAAGGCCACGCTGGGTAGGCTGTTCTGATATTTTTTAAAAATCTGAACCAGTTCTAGTTCTTTTTATTTTCTTGGTGATTAGAAAGTGTGATTGAAAATCATATAAGCATGGCTTAAAAATCATCTTAATGAAGTAATTAAAGGCTACAAAAATACAGTATCTCATTTAAGAAAGTAATAAAATCACAATCAATCAAGTTTTTAAGATCCCAGAGGTATGTGGGAAAAGGGACAATAAAAATATTATTACATTATCAGTTTGGCTCCTCTATAACTTATTAAAAGATTATTCTTTTTCTCACTGTGCTTTTCTGTTAGTCCCTGAAGATTGGCCGTTTGCTCAAGCAAGTGCTCAACAGTTATCAGAAAGCCAGAGAAAAACAGGACCAACCACCCCTGTGACAGCGTCCTAGATTGCACTGCCCTCCCCTCAGCTGCTTTTATTTTGTCTCAAACTGACCTATCATGCTCACTATCACCAGATATAGTATAGTAGTGGCTAGCAATGTGGGCTCTGGAGTCAGAGAGCCTGGGTTCAGGTTTTCTCTCTACTACTCACAAGCTGCTACTGTAGTTATTCAACCTCTTTGGACCTTAGGGTTCTAGCTGAACAGTGCAGTTACCAATAGTATCTGCCCCATGAAGATGTTTTGAAGATTAAATGAAATGGTGTATATACAGTGCTAATCACAGTGGTTGGCAAGGGATCACTACTTCAGGTAAGCTGCAGTTACTCATGTGTTCTTCCCTGAGAAAGAATCCAGTTAAGCTCAGTTGTTCTGCCCCTCTACTCATTTTCCACACCCTGAATCTATATTTGGTAGCGCTCCCAGATATGTGTGGCATGCACATTATCTTTCTTCCTGATCTGAACTGTCAAGTAACAGAAATGGCAGTCTCTCTCATGCTCACCCTCCATCATGTGTAGTCTATTTCTCCCCTTTTGCTGCCTCTCTTTTCTTGCGATCTGAGCAGTAGCGTTCATATTACATTTGCATTGCCTTTGCATTCCCTGTTCCTACCAAAATCATTCTCAATTGTCATTGCTCCTTGTTGGAATACTTGATGGGCTTACCACCCCCAAGGCTGGAACCAGTCCCACCTAGCTCTGCAGTCCCCTAGACAACTCAGGACTAAAACCGAAGTCATCTTCAGGAGAGTTTTATTTGGAAGGTTATAGAGAGCTCACTGGCATAGAGGGTGGGTGAAGCTGAATCCAGGCAGCAAGAGAGAGGACACTGAAGCAGCAGAGCACGAATATTCTAGAAGAGGAGATTGAGAGCAGAGGAGATGAAGAGATATTACAATATGAGGAAAGATGCAAGAATTCTTAAGAAGAAAACTAGAGAAGCTTTACTGCAAGGCAGGGATGTAGAAGCTAAAAAGAGAACATACGAGAGGAATATATTAGAAAGTTACTAATGGACAAATCTGAAAGATACAGAACATAGTCAATAGGGAGAAAATAATGTGAAGCTGTACATAATCATAAAACAGATAAGATGTGGGGGAGGTAAATAAGATATCCAATTTTATAACTTAACGCGTTGCACTCCATCAGCACTCTATGAGATGTGTAATCTGGAAAATTCCTATAGGGACAAAAACAATGTTGGCGTGGCCATGAGGTCACTAGTTCTAGGGGAAGAACTTTCTGTTTCTCAGAGTTTCTGTTGGTAATAAAAAATTACCCTGTTTTAAATTAGCATACAAATAGCAAACACTTTTACATTGTGAGTGAAATGGGTTAGATGTTCTGAGGTCGTTAAGAAAAAGAACAGCATGCTACCACAGTGGGCAGCAGAGTAGACCCTAAAGGAGGATTAATATAATTACTGTTGTTATCTTCGACGTTGTTGCTATTATTGTCTTTGCTATTCTAGAAGTTATCTAGCCTTGCGTAGTTATTGTTTTAAGCACCATGAATGTAGATGTCTCCATCGTCTAGTGTTATATTTTACAGGATTTATAATTTCATTAGTTTCGTTAATGTAAGGTGATAAAATGTTTCTCTAAAAATTTAAGTTATTTACAGTTTAAAACCTAACTTACAGATTGATACCATGCCCCGTGTTTTTGGCAGTGGCTTGATTCAAGCCCAGTTGGGACATGGGAGATAGATGTTACCCAGAGCATAGACAGCAGAGAAGATGCATAGGATCACATCAGGGAGTGCTGCCCACATCCTGAAACCATCATAAGGCACCAGAAGGAGAAAGCCACCTTGTGTGTAATGGTGCATAGTAACACATCCCATAGGCCTGTAACCGGGATTTGGGTAGCTCAGCTTTCCAACTTTCTGTGCCTGTTTAGCTCCATTCAAGCATTTGTCAAATATCATTTGAAGGAAACTTCAATTATATGTACCCTCTTTATTTCTAAGCAAGAGACTCCTTTGAATCTCAGCTTCATTTTTATTCTCATAGCCTTTAAAATATATGTGTATGGAAAAGGAAAGAATTTCCTTTCTGGCCACTCAACTTCTAGTTTCTTTTCTGGGTTCTATCTGGGCTTTTCAATACTAAGAGGTCCAAAGGGATCTATAAGCAAAAGCAATTCTAGGAAGAAAAACCTTCAAAATCTCAGAAAATTCCAAGCTTCCAAGTTCTAAGGTCTTCCTCATGCAACACATATATATACATAGCTGCAGTCCCTCAAAGTTTTGAAACATTCCACATTTCTTACTGAGCTTCATCCCTTTTCTTATAAAACATTAGACCCCCAAAAAGGTGAGTTGAAATATTGTTGTAGTTCTCAGACCTTTTCAGTCTATATTATTCAATTTTTAAAAATATATGGCAACCTCTACTTTATGTGACAAAATTACATCTGACTAGCTTAGTTAAACAAAGTGTGAAACATAATTTTGGGCTCAATATTTTAATTCCATTGTGTATTAATTCCCATTGTTGGTTTTTCCCTTTGTTTTCTGTTGGCCAAAATGCCTCAAAATACACTTGAATCGATCACAGAGTACCAAGAGACATAATGTTCTTGAATTAATGCATTTGTAATACATAGCACACATAGACAAAAATAACCCTTCTTATAACAGCATTTGGAGAGGATGTTCCTTGCCTGATTTTTCTTAGTTTGAATATCAGAATTTTGACTCTAATAGAAAAGGATTACGTTATGCTAGTTATTTTTATATGGAAAATGCTAAGATGGATTCTCATCTTGGGACCCTATGGAAATGTCGAAATAATTTGCTAAGAATGACTGTTACAAAAAATTTGAAACACACGTTACTCTAAAATTGTATATACAACATCAGAGAAAGAAAAGCCTGACAATGTCTCGTTTTCTTTCTCTCAGAAACAAATTAATAATTGGCCACTGGTTGAGACATGAGAGTTTTCTCGTGCTTCATCTGGAGCCTCGTCTTTGTGTTAGCATTCAAAGTGAAGATTCCAGGCATTTCATTCTTGTACTGTGATGCTGTGTTTTCTCTCAAGGCTCCATAACAAAGTTTAAACCTTTTATTGTTCAGTTTTCTAAAATGTATTCTTTAGTACTGAACTATATAAGCTCATTTATTTAGAAAAGCTATACAAGGCTTCAGCTCAGTCCTCTAATCTGTGGAGGCTGAGGCTTTTATTTTTGTTTTCAGTGATAATAGCATTCTGTATTCAGGTTCTGATAGTAGGAAAAACAATTTTTCAAGCCTTTAGGTGGAAAGACTTTTCCTGTTTAGGTTTGAAATGAAAACAAGTCTCCTATTTTTTTTTTTTTTCAGTGCCTTGTCTTTCCCTAGTTAACACCATTAAACATTGCCCTGGTGACAATAGCTCAGGATGCTTCCATTGCATCATTTCTTACTGAATATGGAACAGATTAAACACATCTGTGAATACTATACTAAAGACAACCTACAGCGTTGGATCACCTTTCATTAGTAGCGTTTTTGGAAAGAAGGAGAAGAATTATTACTAGGGTAAAATGGTCCAATTAAAACCATCTACAATCCCACCACCTAATGATAACTACTGTTAATAATATTTTGGTGCATCCTCTAGTCTCTTTTAATAAATAAGTATATAGATAGATAGTATAAATAAGTATATAGCGTATATATATAGTGTATATATAGTATATAGTATAAATAAGTAATAAATAAGTATATACATTATTTTTAGAAAAGTTGAATCCTTTCTGCATATATTTTTGCTGCCAGCGCTTGAAAAGAAAAAATGTATCAAGAACGATTTCCTAGCTCATCAAATACTCTTCTACATCTATTATCTCTTTTTAACTTTCATGTGCTTTGACCGCTCTTCAAAAAATAAATACAAATTAAAATTGAGGAACAAAACTGAAGCCTACACACCTTGAAACTTTCTACATTGATTAAATAATCAGATTACTAGTGGCAGAACATTTTGTTACCCAGTCCCAGAAGACCATTCCAAATTGAATTTCTAATTAGATCAACTAATTTTTTGAATAAAAAGGGGACACCACTGCATGAAAGGGCAAGATGCTGGAAGCAGTAGAGGAAGGGTTAAATAGAATAGATAAATAATTTTAATGAGCCTTTTATATTTGTCCAATTTTTTTTGCAGAGAATAAAATCTACTCTAGATCATTTAAGTGAGAAAGGCTCTATCAAAGAAAAATGCAGGCTTATGAATCTCGTGAGTGGGTTGAAAAAATAGATTTTAGACTTGAAGTTTCAGTTTAATAGTATGTCTTTAGGACATACCATTAAGCCATCACACCAAGGGAGGCGATGTCTCTTCTATGATGAGTAGGCCACTGGCTCTAGAAGCTGTTATAGCCAGAAACTTTCCGTTGCTGTTGACTGGTTCAAAACCATGTTACATCTGAACAAGATGGTCCCAAGTACAGGAAGCTTCAGAGGAAGGATTCCTCACCCTGCTTCTCCACACCCATGAAACTTGTGTAGGACACTGGAACGTCTGCTAACACTGCTGTCAAACAACCAAATGCCTCCACATCTTTCCTCATTTCCACTTTCCAAATCTAACCAAAATGCTCTAACTAGCAAACTCTAACTGATGTCTGAAAATCTAGTGATAAGGAAGTCTTGGAAATATAGTTTTTAGAACTTTGACATTATATGAAGGTTTGTGCTAGAAAGAACATTGAATAAATGTAGAATATCAATCCATGCTATCCACACCAAAAGTCTAAAATACTTTGGAAAGATTGATTCACTTATCTCCCTTAAAATGCTTTCCAGCTTGCTGGATGGTAAGAAATTTTTAGACCAGTTTTGTAAAAGACAAATATTTTTGTTAAACTGGAGATTAATCTAAATCCAAATCTCTGGTCAAGATCTGAGGATTCAGATACTCACAATTAGGTAATTTTGGAAAACAGTGACTTTTAAAATGTAAGGTATTAGTATTGTCTCAAAAAGTGCTTGTAGAACACTTTTTTTCTAATAAAAGTGCTTGTATTAAAATAGTACTTTTAGGCTGGGTGTGATGGCTCATGCTGTAATCCCAGCACTTTGGGAGACCAAGTGAGGTGGATCATCTGAGGTCAGGAGTTCGAGACCAGACTGACCAACATGGCAAAACCCCGTCTCTACTAAAAATACAAAAATTAGCTGGGCGTGGTAGCAGGCACATGTAATCCCAGCTACTCAGGAGGCTGAGGCAGCAGAATCGCTTGTACCCAGGAGGCAGAGGTTGCAATAAGCTGAGATCATGCTACTGTACTCCAGCCTGGGTGACAAAGTGAGACTCTGTCAAAAAAAAAAAGAGGGAAAGAAGGAAAGAAGGAAGGAAGGAAGGACAGAAGGAAGGAAGGAAAAATGAAAGAAGAAAAGAAAGAAAGGGTACTTTTAATCTGGGGAAAGCAAATCTGAAAGATGTTTAATGTTTTCTGTATTTCATAGAACTATACAAGGCAAGAATGAAGAAAATGTAAACAGAGAAGATGCCTCTTTCTTGTCTTACTTTTATTTTTAATGATTTTGTTTTTTTTTTTTTCTCTTCTGTAAGAAACCAAAATCATCTTATTGCACTACTATTTAAGTTTAAATATGTGTCCCAAAATTAACACAGCAGTTTTAAAGACATCTAAGACTTCTAGGCCCCATGAAGGCTATAGCTCAAAATGATTCCAGTGACCTATTATTGATAACCCACGTATTGTTTGGGTTGTTTTTCTGCTATCGAGTAATACTAGATTGCAATGCTCTATCTACACACTCTTATGCAGTCTCCTTGAAAAGTTACAGGAATACAAACTAAGATTAGATATATGCTTTTTGGCAATAAGACAAAATAAAGCTGACTCCCATGCAGCCTAATGAGAAAACCCCTTGGATTGGTGAACCACATACCAACCAGATCTCACTCACTTCAGGTAGAAATGAAACTAACACGTCCTGCTTTGCAAGGGGCCTGAAAATTGTGTAATAATCGAGGTTAGGGAAATTTTTCTAAATCTTTCCTGAAGTGAATGAGGAAACCCTAAGTTTACATTTTAGAATTTCTTCAACCAGTAATTAAACCATTTTACCCTTTGTTATCACTGAGAGAAAACTGAGATAAAGATCTTGGTTCTTAGCTATCTGGTCACCTGAGAACCACTATTGTGAACATTTGTTTGAGAATACCCTAGTTAGATGTCACTGAAGCAATTAATGTGGTTGATAATAACCACAGGGGACTGCTAATTTTAAAGGTATGGCTGAAGGTGGTTCAAGATAAAAGAAGAAAGGGGAAATAAAAGGGTGTGTTTCTACTGCTTAGTCTATCGGTGTCTGGTAGACTAGAGCTTCTTAATTCTTTCCTGTTTCCTGCTAACCACTTCCCCACTCCTTTCACACACACTTCCTCTCTTCACATCTCACATCTCACTCCATGCTCATAGGTATCTCTGTCTTTCCACATAACATTAGTTGAAATATCAGCCATGTCATTTTGTAAAGTGAAGTGTAACAAATAGCTAGTGCATTTTTTCACTTGAGGAGTACTTCAGAAATAAGGGGAGGTTTTCAAAGTGATAAATAAATAATCATTTAAAGATATAAGATTATGAAAAAAAAGTTCCTTGTTTGGTTGAAAGTTCCTCATACTTTTTAAACTGGAAGTTCAATTGAAATTTAACAGATGATTAGTTCATAATATAGGTTAATTATTAGTAGTAATGAGATTTGCCCCTAACAAATTGAATATTGTATCTTTGTAAGATTTATTTCCTATATTCTCTGTTTAAAAATTGATTCAAAATTAGAATATTTCTAGAGTTTGTTTCTTCTTGAAAATTAACTCTTCCAGGCTAACCTAGAAATAAATTACTTCCAAATATAGCCTAGTATTATACATGCATATGAAATAAAAGTTGAGTATTCTGTTTTGTCCTCAGGGCTATAAGCAAGGCCAGATTATTTTTCATTGTTTTTCCTTGATCAACTAGAAGTTTCAGATACTAATTTACCTCTTTGCAAAGCATACTGGATACTTCTTAAACTTTTTGTTTAAGAAGACCAAAAAAAAAAATTTTTTTCTTTTTCAATTTCGTTAAATGGTGACCTGAAGAATTACCGTATCTGGGAACTCTTCAGTGATATGTTGTTGACTTCTAATATTTATTCAGTAATACTCTCTTCTCCTAGACTCATGATGTCACATTATTATTTTTTCTCATAGTTTGTCTTTCTCTTTTAAATTATGTTTCTAATTGCTACTTCTTCATTACTTTTTTACTTCCTCTCTCCAGGGTCTATTTCTGATCTCTTTTGTTAGTTATAACTTTTAGCAATATCAGAGACAGTTTCAGTTGTTATTTTTTATGTGGTCCCTTATAATTCTGACATTCCACGGTCTTCTCCCTTCAAATAAATTATTTTTTAACTTAAAAAAAATTTTTTTTTATTTTTTAGACGATGTCTCACTCTGTCTCCAGGCTGGAGTGCAGGGGCACAATCTAGGCTCGCTGCAACCTCCAAATCCCTGGTTCAAGTGATTCTCCTGCCTCAGCCTCCCAAGTAGCTGGTATTAAAGGCACACGCTACCATACCCAGCTAATTTTTGTATTTTTAGTAGAGATGGGGTTTCATCATGTTGACCAGGATGGTCTCAATCTCCTGGCCTTGTGATCTGCCCACCTCAGCCTCCTAAAGTGCTGGGATTACAGGTGTGAGCCACCACACCAGGCCAAGTCAATGTTTTTAATCCTAAACTCTAAGTGAAGTTCAATTGGAACTCCTTTATGCATTTAGTCATCAAATATTTACTTGGAAAGTATCATTAGGCACTGTGACAGGCATTTAGAATATGACTGAAAACAAAACATGTACACTTTCTGTTTTTGTTGAATTCAACTAGACTAAAGAAAGAGTCCTCTGTCTGCTCCTCCAAATAGTTTTGTGTGTAGCTCTGCTAGCTACTTGTCTTTCCGAGGGGAAAGAAATAGTTCTACACATAAAAGAACTTAGAGAGACCCACTAAGGAAAGAAAAAGTGATATTGGAAGAGAAAACATGAGTAAAGAAAGAGAACAGTAAACAATGAGAAAGACAAATGGGCAGGGACTGAAGTTTTGAACAGATTTCAGCAAATGCTGTGATGTGTGGAGCTTTGAGGAGAGAGATGTGGGGGATGGAATAATTTCAGGAAATCTGTGCTGTGTGTGTCATAAACTCTGCTAACTCTGCAACGTTAGTGAAGTTGCTTCACTTTGCTAATCCCAATCTGTCTTAATTACAACAGCAGAATTTCATACTATATATGAACAGCATTTGCTTTCTAGATTCAAGGTATAGGCAAATGAGTTAATAAACGTTAATAGCTCAGCATAGGATTTAGCATACAGTGAGCTACCAATAAATGAAAGATATAATAAATAAAGTTACTATTTTTGCATTTACATTATGTTTTTTTTTCAACTTTTCACTAATGGCAAATTCCTTTCTTAAATATATGTGCTTATTAATTAAACTAAGCCAATCATTTGATTTAGATATCTAGTTTGTCTTATAGGAAATCATTGATACACTAATGTTTATATTGAAAAATGCTTGCTATTTTTTAAATATTTATGGTGAGAAACACTCTTTCAGAAAAGTTGTGGCTTCATAGGATTTTATTATTCTTAATGTGAGAATTTTGACTATGTGACTAGTTTCAGAAAATGGCCTTCAATTTGGCCTCTCTGTGACTAAAAATGAATGGAGATATTACTGTCTGATCCAGGTCTAAAAAAGTCACTTTAAAGAATCCCCTTTGGGCAAGACTGCAGATGGGTTTTCTGCACCAATGAATTCCACATTTCCTCATAATTAAAAAGGTGGGTAAAGCCCTCCTCACTTACACCTTAAACCCAAGGATGTTTACCTATGTATATCCAAAAAATGCTGGCCTTTTTCCAACAGATAAATAGTGATTTATTGATAATATTCCTTAGTGTGATAAAAGATTATGAAAACAAAGACTCTTTGTAGCTGAAAACACTTAGCTTTCAGGGCAGATGTTGGAACAGAGTTAGTGAATAGTGATGTTTAACTGTTTTGGTGAAACTAACACAGCTGAGTGAAGGGCGTTAAAACCAAATGTATACGAAATCATACATTTATGCCTTACAACTTACTGAATATAATACACTTATTTGGTTAAATAGGAATTATCCTTGCTACATCTTGCATGAATCTTTATTTTATAGGGAGGATAAATAAAATAGTGCTCCCTGATGCATAACTAATTCTCATGAGGAAAATATAGAAGAGATCATCATGCTCACATTAACTCATATCACACATCTAGGCACAGAGGAGCTAAAGCATGAATGAATTGGAAAGTGTCATGGGGTAGTGAGGAGAGATTGTCATGTGAAGATTCACACCTGGTTCTAGCTCTTCCTAGCTGTCCAGCCTTGTATTCAACTAACTCTTATACATTTGAGCTTTAATTTCTTTGTCTGTAAAAATAGATTAAGCATGGTTCTTTTAAAGTGTCTAGCATAAGGTGTTTCATTAAAGCAGAGCTAAAATTTGTAGAGCATATCCTAAGTATGATGAAATGGAAACTAAATATTTCATACATACAGAGAGGGAAACAAAGAGAGAATTGGTTTATCAGTTATTATTTAGCATTTACTATTGATATGGACAGGAGGCAGGGAAATACTAGGTAGAAATGGGTGGGGTCCCTGGCAAGGGTTCCACCCTCAAGCCTGGACCTGAAGCCCTAAGTGAGAACTTTACATCCCTGTTTTCCCACGTGAATGTCACCTTTTGGCCCACCATGCCCCCTTTCCTGTGCCCATATAAACCCTATGCTCCACTGGCAGAGGAGCAGCGTGGTTCAACAGAGAAGGAGAGAGAAGAAGAAGCATCTGAATGTCAAGAGGTGAAGAGGCAGCTCGACATAGGAGACTATGGTCAGAGAAGTGTTCAGCCAGGGACAGCCAAACTCAAAGGGAAGATTATCTTCCCACTCTATCCCCTCTCCCGCTCCCCATCCCACTGAGAGCCACTTTCACAACTCAATACAACCTCTGCATTCACCATCCTTCAAGTCTATGTGACATTCCTCTTGGGCACCAAACAAGGATCCAGGTACAGTTGCAAGAGGCTGTCCCAGACTCTCCACTAAGCTGTTTAACACTTAGCCTTCAAAGGTTGGCAAATGCTAAAAGAGCACTGATTGTACAACATGCTTTCTGGGCTCCAGAGGTCTCAGGCAACTGCTATTGGCCAGTACAGCCGGTGCCCAAAGGCACTTGCTCACCTGTATGCTCCCCCCTACCACAAGGGCTTTGAGCACAGCTGCCAAGTAAATAACTCATCCCTCTACCAAATCCTGGAAAGGGGGTCAAGGAACTCTCCCATCTCATATGCCAGGCTGTGTGCTAGGTTTTAGTGGTAAGCAATATAGGCGTGTACACTGAACTCATGGATCTTTCAACTGCTGACTGTAACTGGATCACTAGATGTGGTTTTCCTAATATGCTTTATTAAATTGATCAATGTGTATATAAATCTATGTAATTGTTTTTGAGGACACTTTTTTAGTTAATTTATTTTATAATTTCCTAACATAAACTTTTCTCCTTTTCTAAAAGTTTAAGTCAGTAATGCAATTTTCACACAGACCCGGGACAAAGCATGACTCTAGTGAAACCACACTTAAAGGCTAATGAAACTAAAAACACATTAGCTCAAATATCCCATTTTGTGTGTATAATAGACATATCATGTATATGTTTTATATATAAACGTATGTTTTATGTGTAATTTCTACTTATTTGTTTGTTCCTGGAAATAAGGCAATATTTAAACCATTTCATGAACATGATTATCTTTTTGTAAAGAAATATTTTCATTTAGAATGTAAAACATCTCAAACCATTGTATATTCTATAATGTTCCTCACGGGCACCAACTTAAGTAACTGCTGCTATTCTTCCTTCAGCTGAAATAGGTGATATTTTGGATGTGGAAATAGTGGCATCACAAATTAGAAGGTGCCAAACCATGAGCATTATTAATAGTAACAGCATTTATTAAATACATATCATGTGTTAAGAACTGTGATAAGTGATTTAGGTGGAGTGATTTATTTATCTCTCTCTATAACCCTACAAAGCAGGCAACATTATAAACATTTTATATAAATAAACTGAAGCTTAAAGAGTTTTAGCAACTTGGTACAGTCCCACAGCTCATAATTGGTATATATGAAATTACACCAATTTAGAACCTGCCCTCTTCACCATCATTCTAAAATGCCTCCCATGAAACAGAGGTATCTGTTGGAAACCAAGTTATCTTTCATACCAGGTGTTCCTTAAACTTCACTGTATTTATTTCCACTTTTCTCATAACCTCTGTAATCATCCACTTATTGAGTTGCAGCTCACAGTATGTGTGTGGGAGGTTTCAGATAACATACCAGCGGTTTGTGCTCTACTCACACTTGCCAGCTGTTCTGGCACAATATTTATTTGCCCCATAAATCCTAGACTGTTCATTTTTATATATATGAAAAATTTCTCAATTGACAGTTCATCTTATTTTTCTACTGAAAACACTGGAACATGAGGTATCCTTGACTTCAGGTTCACACTCTCCAAATAAATGGAATCCTGGGCAGAAAGCCTGATAGCATGGAAGGATGACACAACAGTATTTGGTCTACGCAGAAAAATTCCATCAAATTTAAGTCAAGGACCCACGCTTCCCCCAGAATTTTGTCAGTTACTCTCTACTTTCATAAACACAGAAAGGGGTTAATGAAGGTTAAATCATTCTAATTTTGTTGCAAATATGCCAATACCGCATTTGAGCTATGTGACAGGTGTCCAGCATGCATGCTTCCTTCCAAAAAGCCCGCACAATAGTCTCCCAATCACTGGCATTATCTTTATTAAGTTGGTCAATGTGTATATGAATCTATGTAACTGATTTTGAGCGTACTTTTTTAGTTAGTGATTTAATTAGTATGTTAGCTAATATCACATGGCATAAATGCCATTCACCTAATAAAAGAAACTGGTCCTTCTTGTCTTTCTTTTCCTATTGCTTCTTCTCTACTCAGAAAAACAATGTGGTATAATTGTTCTGAGATTATTGGTAGTAATGCACTAATCAACCATTACATCATTACCCTCCCGCCACCAAATTTCAGTCTTTAAAACACATTGCTTTGAGTTTCTAGCAAAAACATTTTGATATATCTACTTCCCCCTTGGAAAATCATTCCGTCTTTTCCTTGAGTTGTTGAATAATTATTGTTCCCTTGTTAGTTCATTAACTTTTCTTTCCCATTAAGCGGTCTGTCTTTTTTGACAGTACCTTCTGGCAGCTAAAATGCTAAATGCAAAATAATTTGGGGTTAAGGGGAGGCCATTCTGTAGTCATTAAAAAAAAAAATAGACCTCTCTCTTTAGGATGGAATTTGAAAGACATTGTCATATTGTTACTAAATTTCTAAGAAAGTGTTCAGCTATACCAGGGTTAATTCTCTAGAGAGATTATTCTTAAAGTAGAGGGGGGGGGGGGAAATAAGTGCTATGGAATGGTAAGACATGGGTCACCTCTTTTCCAGTAACTGAAATAACTAATGTTTCTGTTATTTACGCTGCCCCTAGGCTAGCTCTAAAATTCCCTTGCATGTGCAAAACATTTTTGTAGTCCTGCCTCAGCCTCCAGGTAATTTTGGTATATTTATGTAATAGGAAAATGTAGAGAGTCAATATAACAGACTGCAGTATACCTGTATCCTGTTTCCATATCAACTGGGTCTTGCATTCCACATTTTAAAGAGTCATGGTGTTTAGGGGGGAAACGCTTTTAATAATGTCCTGTTTTGAATAGCTATTGGGCAAGCATGAAAACTTTGAAGTTAGATATTGCCTTACAATACATAAATAGAAACCAAAAATATACACTGTCTTCTTCTATTTTTGTAACTGTGTTCATGTACTAATACCCATGGGCTTCATCATTTCTGGCCATTTTCTCCTAAGTTGCAAATTGCAGACTCAGTTGAGTGGCATATTTAAGTTTAATGGATATTTACAGGAATCTACATCTTCAGTGTGCTATGGAAACTTCTTCACTCCTGTAGATACAATTATTATACTCAGGTTTTTGTTTTTTGCATTTTAGGATTTTTAAGTATTTGAGGGAAAAAATGACTAATATAATTATATTTTTACAGTTATATAAATACATATGAGTAAAGCAGCTTGAATCTGGATGTATATTATTCCAAAATATATATGTCAGTAAAATCAAATATAATACTGAGAAGAGTTCTTAACAATCTTTAGAAATAATGTCTTCCAAAATACTCAGCTGACAGAAAATCCATCAGTAAATCTCAATTCCCTTGTGTCACATGTGAAAGGTATCATGGTACCCTCAAGAGCTTACTTCATACTCATTCCATTACCAGGGTTTAAAGATCATCTTGTTTTATTCTTTCTTAATGGAGAGGATCCTAAAATATGGTAGTGAAAGCAAGAGAGCTAATAGTCCTAAAGCACATTGCAGTACTGGATAACATCTGAGTTAGTTACTTTAGCTATATCTCATTTTAATAGAAACAATTGCCAGTAGAAAGGGTTCAAAGCAAAACAAACATGATGAATGCCCTCAGAACAATGGCATGTAGGGAGTATCTGAAGGCATCAAGAAAGGTTTAACTAAAATGAGAAGGTTTAGAAAAGGAGCATGGACGTACAATGGCTGCCTTTACCTAATTAAAGGGCTGCCCCATAAGACATCCTATTTGGTTCGGAACCAGAGCACAGAAGTGGGACAGTAAGGTGGCAGTCATAAGGAAGAACATCCCCGCCTCAGCACACTGAAGTTTCTGATAAAATGATCTTCTTTTAATACAACAAGTTGCCTTGTATTAGAGAGATGTTTATCTTCCTGTTCCCTCTGGCAAAAAATTATGATATTCCGTAGAGGAGAAACTTACATAGGGTTACAGTAGATAATATCTGTATTAATTTGGTAGGCTGTCATAGCAAAACACCACTCAGGCTAGGTGGCTTATGCAATTGAAAAATTTTTTTCTCACAGTTCCGGAGACTGAAAGTCCAAGAGAAAGGTGTTGGCAGGTTTGGTTTCTTCTGAAGACTCTCTAGCTTGCTGGTGGCCTCTGTGTCCTCACGTGGTTCTTCCACTGCGCATGCATTACTCATATTTCTCTGTGTGTCCTCTTCGTATAAGGATACCAGTCAGGTTGAATTAAGACCCACTCTAACAGCCTCATTTTAATTTAATCATGTCTTTGAAGGCCCTATCTCTAAAGACAGTCACATTCTGAGGAACTAAACACATTCATGTATTTAGGCTTCAACACATGAATTTGAGTGAGTGAGTGAGGGGGAGCACGTTTCAGCTCTAAACAATATCTAAGTTCATTTCTGACTTCCAAGAGTTCTTCTTATGGAGAGAAGGGAAAATTCAGACCCTACTGAAGCCTGCTCTTGGGAAGAGGAAAAAAATCTCAACCAAAATAAATGATTGGGCAATTCCGTCAGCATACTTCCCCAAATTAATTCCTACCACCAGAGGGGTTTCTTGTCATCTGTCTGCAAATGCAGGTTTAGCCATAAACTATGCTCTTTGGCTCCTGGTTGAATGTGGAGAGGATTAAATTCATTATAATATTAAATAGATCAGGTGGAATTAGCTCTCAGCATAGAGTAGCTGCTGGCTCCAGCAGTGTTGTGACAGGCTCTGCCATTTATACAATGCATATATAATAATCTGACTTCCACCATTTCCAGGCCCTGACAAGCCCTGCAAATCTGTTGGGCAATTTCTTCCAATCTGGTTCCATACGTGTTAGCTAGACAGCGGCTATCTCAGAGACCAATGCACATCTTTGACAATCATTCAAGACTAAAGCTAAAATAAGAGAAATTTGGACCTAAAGTGATCAAGGGAGAAAAATCCAGGCACACTTACTCATTTTACCCTTACTAATGCAGCTGATATTGATTTAACTACTAGTGACGCTGCCCTGATTTTTGCTTAGAGCAGCAGATTGAAGGTGGTATACAGGTTCTATAACACCCAGTCTATTATTAAGGAAGTTTAACGTTGCTGAGTTTGTGCATGTATGATTTATAACAATACGTTAGCTTGAAAGACTACTACGTATTTTTACATGGCATAAAGTACTAAGAAGTTACCTTTGGTTTTGTTGGATTAGATAGATCAAGGTTGTGTTGAAATTATTTAATGGAGAGCTAGAATAAAGTCAGTTGATCAGATCAAACTGTACCCTCACACAGAGTTTTGGAACAAATTTAGGCAATATCCATACAGATGTTAATGAACAGCTAATGGGAAGTCCTTAATTTGGAGGAATAAGTGTGGATGCTCAACCTGCTTACAACTGTGATCATTTAAGGATACTAAGTACAAGACAGAAGGAAGACTGTATTCACTGAGATTACTCATAAAGGCAGTTAAAATACTTGTTAGCCCAATTATTTGTCAGTGGAGACCTAGTCTGAAGAGGTTATGTACTCTGTTAGCAATAGAGAAGGCATCAGTTTCCACTAATCATAAAATCAGACCAAAGTATGCCACCTACAATCGCTATTCTTATGTAAAAATGAATTTGGTTATATTTTTTTTCTGTGCCTGTATGTGCTTTTCCTGGAGTTAAGATTGCTTCCAGGAAGGTTATATCCTACCTTGATGCTGGTATCTCAGGAGAAAATAGAATAATAAAAATAAAGACAGATGGTTTGTGAAAAGGAGAGCATCACCTCCCTTTACAACTGTCTTCTCCAATTCAAAGTTTGTTTGTAAGCAGTGTCAGAAATGGAGGGCTGCATTTTCTGGATTTCCTCATACTGGAAAGAATCCTCTACTCTGCAACCACCTGACAATCATTCTGATGAACATTAACAAGCTACCTTGTGCTAATATCTTAATGAGAGTAGTATAGTAGTTCAATATTCACATCTTCCCAAGTAAAATATGACTATCTTGTACCTGGGCTTTTGAAGACACTGTTTTATCTTTCCCTGTACCTCACTATACACACATATACTCACAACATGGTTGTCTTAAGCAGAGAACAATTGAAAACAGGCAATTCCAGGAGTGAATAACTCACAAGCTAGTTATCTGGGCTAAGGGTCCTTAGGGATACCCCATGGAGATGAATATTTATTTCTGTTTGTTTCTGTACTCATGCCCTCTATATTGATAGATGTGTGATCGTGAATAGTGCTGGTTGCATTCTAAAGCTCTTTCATAAGCATATTTTTTTGAAATTTGAAAAAATTATTTTACACAAAACTTATTCTGATCAGTTAAGAGCTGTTTTTAACCTTAAAAATGCAAAATTCAAAATTTATTCCTGTCTTTTTTTCTGGACCAGTCATTTGACCCCCACTTTGTTTTTGCCCTACTATGTCCAAAATTTTTAATTACATCACAATTTTATAGAAGTACAAGAAAATTCCTTTTTATTCATTATTTCATTTATGCTAGGAAATATTTATTGAGCATCTCTTATATGCTGGTACTGAGGGAGAAACTAGAGATAGAGATGAACATGACTTGATTCAGTTTTGCGGGGGGAGATCCATGCAAACCTAAGCTTATGGTAGTGTGTGACAGATATTTTGATATAGTGATTTGCATGTTCTGGGAACCCAGTGGAGGTCACATATCTCAGCATGGGGAAGAATGTGGGTCTTTTTGTACACAAGTGTGTCTGTTGCTTAGAGAAAGGTCATGTTTGCAAGCGTGTTCTCTTTTCTTGGAGTAATATCCAAAAAGTTAACATGTTTTTATTTCCTTTGTAATTGTCACCACCTGCGACCACTAGTCGTGGATTTTGTACCCATTCCTTCCAAATATTCCTATTCGCTATACCTGGCTTCAGACACCTCTCCTCAGCACCGTTCATTCTTCCTGGACCTTGAAGGATTTTACTGTTAAATCTATCAGGAAACAGATACAATCCTGGAAGTGATAATTGAACTGTCTCACAAAACGAGCGGAAAGTTGTGAAAGGTGAATGGAGGTAAAGGGGGTCCAGGAAGCTGGGTGTCTTAAGTTAAGGGAAGATAAGAGGGACATACAGATGCGGAGATGTGAGATAGTGTTTCCTCTGAACTGTGTGACCGTAGTGTGCAGAGAGTGCACCTCTTCCACGAGAAGGTTTTTTTTGTGATATTTTCAGTTTACTGACACGTTCTTAAATATATGTGTCTTGTACTTGACGATGTTCTGTTGATCTGCTGGAAGTAAATTTTGAACTTGTAACTTTCTCCTCTCAGCTATTGATTACAGTAAATCAGGCAAGCAAAGAATACTTCTGTATGATCCCTCTCGTCCCCCTGCTGCTTTTCTTTCAATCTCAATATTAACTTTAAACTTTCAATCTCTCTTAAAACATTCAGAGGAAGATAATTGGGAACCAGAAGCCAGTGGCATATTTTTACTAGTGTATGCTGAAGATAAATTTGACCTGCATTTCAATGAAAGACCTAAGCTTTAAGTGTCATTGGGGACTTCATGGAGGGAATTGGAATAAGGAACAAGAAATGAATGAAGAGAAGGATATGGCATAAAAAAGAACAAAGAGATAACCAAGAGGCTAGCAGTAGCTTGTCCACTATAGGATATAATCCAGCTTGGTGTTTATGTCCCTGCCCTGTTCTCATCTTTTACCCTAGCCTTGTTAGCACAATGCCCACAAAGGACTGGTCTTAGAGTGAAGCTCAAAGCAGGAAATGATGTGATAGCAATGAGGCAGGGATCTTATTCCATCATTCAACTTGTACTTGTTTAGGGCCTACTCTGGGGAGGCAGAGATAGGAAAAAAATTTATCCACCTTTAAATGACTTTATTATATTTTCATCTTTAGTGAAATAAAAGTCATTGCAAACTAAGTCTCCAAGGCAACAGTATATCCAAGCAACAGAAAAGTAGAGGCATTGGAGTACATCAGACTCATATTTAAACCTCATTTATGTCTTTGGAAGATTACTTCACAAGTGAGTTTCAGACCTTGACAATTCAATGGTGATAGTAATACCTGCTTCGTAAGTTCAGTGTGAGAATTAGCTACTTACTGATAGAAGCATTAAGAAATGGTATAAATTATGTTGTGTGACATAATAGGACGTTATGACATGACAGGACAGAGTCTCTTGAGGTGTGATGCCATGATGTAGGTACACACATACGTATAGCTTCTGCCTCTGGCAGAATCTCAGTTTCAATCTACAGTTTCCTCCTCCTGAATATTCTGTTTTGCAATCCACGTAGCATCTTCATTCTTACTCCACAGACATAAGACCATTCAGGGACAATACTGGGTTACATGAGTAAATATGAACACTCTGTGTTTATATATATGTAGGCATGTCACAATATCACACCTTAAGAGACTTTGTCCTGTTATGATAGAAAGAAAATGCTATGGTGCTTTGTTGTGAGAATGTAAGGTTTCATGACTGTTTCACCAAAATATTTCCTCTTCAATTGGGTTTATCATGAGGAACCCCTAGATACTACATGGTTGCTCAGTTTGGGCACATTTTATTATTTCCTTAATGGCGAGATGCTATCAGAATTGACTAAATCAGTAATATAAAACAAAAAAATTGCACCTTGCAAAAATCATAAAAAGGCCTCTTGAGGCAGAGAAAAGAAATGAAATTCAGAGCTATGAATTTCCAGGGAGAATATGACAGTGAAAACCAGAGCTGCAATTTTATTGTTTTTTTCCCCTTTTCCTTGACCCCTAGAGAATACACAAATAAAATCAATTAATGGGCCTTGAAGAAGAATCACTTTAAACTGTTCAATTAAACCCCGCAATGCAGAGAACAGAAAGGAGAAAAAAAAAAACAATAAATACGTCTTAAAAAATGGACTTGTCAGAGGCGCCAGGGTCCCGACATGCACCATTACTGACGGATCGAATAGCACTTCCATTAACACCATAATCTTATAGACTCCACAGCCTGTAAAAAAGGGATTTACTTTAATCAGGTTTGGTTAGGACTGAATTTGAAAAGCGCTACAAGTGAAATAAAACATGACCTCCACCTCTTTGATTTTTCTCCAGCACTGGTTCCCAAGTATGTAATTTGCTGTCCACTGATGGGTCATTTTTAATGACTCATCTGCTGGTACATTTCTGTCCTTTAGTGGTGGAAATCATCAATACAAACCTGCCGTGCTCCTTCCTATTTTTCTTCAACTAATCATTTCATTTAACAATCATCATTATCTTTAAGATAGTTGTCCCAGATCTTCTTTCAGGCATGTACCTAATCTAGGCCCTTCCAGGATTTCCAAAGAATTTTCATAAGTTTTACTTAAGAATGCTAAGGCAGGAGGATCACTTGAACCCAGGGGTTTAAGGCTGTAGTGCACACACTATGATTGTGAATTGCTTCTGTGAGTAGCCACTACATTCCAGCCTGGGCAACATAGCCAGAACCCAATCTCTTTAAAAAAAAAAGGTGAAACAGCAGGTCCCATTCTTTGAGTACTTGCTGGGTGAAACAAAGCGGGACAGCTTTCTTTCCTCAGTGGCTTTACTATGCTAATACACTCCTCAGTACTCTGCAGAGGGGTTAGGGTATGTAGTGTTGACAACATTTATATGTCTATGGGACATTTTTAGAGCTTCTTATAAGACTTATGTTCCAGAAAAAGCACTGAGAATCATGGACTTAGGCAGCTTTTATTTATCGCACTCAGTAAATTCCCTACAATAATTTGATTGCTGCCTTGGTGGTAATAAGCACTCACCCAGAGGGTGGCTGGAGCGACTGTGGCAGGCCAGGTAAGATGAATGGCCATTAAGTAGACTGGGAAGTCTATAAATCTAAAAGGTGTCAGAATAATCTTTTCTCACTGCTTTTTGCTTCATACTTTGGCCTTCCCGATTTATCAAAAGACACCAGCTCAATATCAAGTTGAATTTCTCCTCCCCTTCCTTCACAGAGCAGGAGGTCTAAGAAGACATGTAATGTGGTGTCAAAAAGCAGTTGCTGTTGTCCTGTTATTTACTTTGAGTGTGTATGTTTTTCAATATTAAGATGAACTGTGTTTTGTTCAGTATAGATTTTTAATTTGTAAGAATAATAAAGGCCATTGAGCCATAACTGGTTTATTGGGCCACATAATGCTATATGACTTAAATGATCGTAGCTGAGTACTGGTTACATGAGAGTCAGGCTGTGATATTGAATTTCCCCTTCTTAATGTAAACCTGACCCTTTGTATAATCTGTGCTTTATATGTTTACATCTACCATTTATTTTTTTTAGGATTTGATTAAGATTTTTTTCAGACTAAACTAACTATCTTTGCTATTTTGGTGTTTTTCTCTTATCAACTAGAAACAGCCACAAGAACAAGAGAAGGGGAGGCTTATGAAAAAGAGGCAGATGTAGTTCAGCTGTGTCTAACAAAATTCTGCTATAGGAGCAGGAAAGTGGAAAATTCTGGATTATCTTCATGGTAGCCTAATTAGGATTATCTGCATCCAAGGTGCAAAAGAACAAAGAATATCTCAGAGGAGAAGTAACTAAAACTAGATTTGATGAAGGAAAAAAAGAAAAAGAAGAAAAGAAAGACCAAGCAAGAAATACTGGCATAAAAATGGAAAGGGAGGAATGAGAAATGAAGAAATTACATACAGCGTGAGAAAACAGGTTGATTCGTTATGGTATACCAGGGAAAGCAGCACAGAGAAGATGAGTAAATATGGTAATACTAGCATAATAAAGACCCCCAAATTAAAGGATCTGATGGAAGATTTGGTCCTAGAATTGCAAGGTTAATTCTAGATGCATTTTTAAAAGCCCCCAAAAAGCATAAAATTCACTTCAAAAGAGCTCCAATTTTAAAAGCTCCCTAGAGGCACTGTAATAGAAAAAGGGCTTTTAAATGCTATTTCTATTTTTTCCCCCTGTTTTCCTTAGGGGCTGTCTCAGAGGGATGATTTATTGTCTATTATATTTAAAGTGACAGGGCCAATTTTGAAGGCCTGCTGCAGTGGTGCTAGCACAAAGTACCTGGTATTGCAGAATGTGCCCTGTACACAGCCAGTCAGTACCTGGCTTATGTTTGGCTTTCAGCAGCATGACTAACAGTAATGACGTGAGGGGCATGTGAGTCTCTACTATTATGAGTAGAATAATCCTGTTTTTCACCTATAAGTGAAACTAATTATTAGATTACTTTTTTTTTTTGGTCAAGGAAAATGAACACAGCTTCTTCATAAAGGAGATCCAGAGGCATATTTCCTTCAAATCAGTATGAAAAGTCCCACTTTTATTTATTCAATGAATACTTGTACACCTGTGCACTGTGTCCCAAGCAGTAGTCTAACTGCTTTGCATACAACTAAGTAACAGTAGGGGAGAGAGAGAGACAGAGAAAGAGAATATTAAGACAAATCAACAAAAACCAGTCTCTCGACCTATAATATTCCAAGGAATATAGATCTAAAGCCTTGAATTAGAGTCCAGATTCTGTATATAGAAACTGTGAGTGAACTTGAGTGAGTCATTCAACCCTTTTGAATAAGGAAAGCATTAATATATGATCTGCTTACCTTGCAAGTGCGGCAAGAATCAATTCAACGGAAGACACGGTGTGCCAACACTTTGAAAGCTTTATAATTAATATGGTTAACCAGGATTGTCAAGTTTGCTTCCAATTATTACTTCCATAATTTTTAGTGCTTTGTGGAATTGAGGGCATTTGGGACAATATACATGATATCAGAATTCAGCATCATACCTCAGGGTATAATAAACTGGTATAGTACATTCCTTTTTCTAAAAAGGACATGTTTTCTAATAAAACTACCTTATTAGAATAATGTAAAAAGTCTTACATGTATTTTCCCTTTCATATTAGATTTTTTCAAAAATTATTTTTGTTTATACTTTTTCTGATTAATGTGATATTCATTGTAGAAAATCAGAAAGCACATAAAAATCAAAAGAAAAGAGAAAGACCATTGGTAATCCTATTACCAATATTAACATTTTGATATGTTTCCTTTCAGTCTTGGAAATATATCCGAATAGTAATAATTTTTCAACATAATTTTAAGAAGAATCTACTCTTTGTTGGCCTTTTTCCCACTTAATATTATTCTTTTAAGTAAAATAATTCATTTAAATATATGACAACTTTGAAATTACATGTATTTCATTAGTTCATGATTTCCTTAGCTTGGGATTTTTTCATAAAATATTTTTACAAATATAATACTGTAGTGAATACTTTTATACATACATTTTTGTCTGTATTCATGATTATTTTCTTAGAAATAATATATTTCTAGAAGCAAATGTTACAAAATTTTTTTATTATTATACTTTAAGTTCTGGGGTACATGTGCAGATCGTGCAGGCTTATTACGCAGATATACATGTGTCGTGGTGGTGGTTTGCCGCATCCATCGCCCCGTCATCTACATTAGATATTTCTCCTAATGCTATCCTTCCCCAATCCCCACACCCCCTGCTATTCCTCCCCTAGCCCCCCACCCCTCCAGGCACTGGTGTGTAATGTTACCCTACCTGTGTTCCTGTGTTCTCATTGTTCAACACTCACCTATGAGTGAGAACATGTGGTGTTTGGTTTTCTGTTCTTGTGTCAGTTTGCTGAGAATGATGGTTTCCAGGTTCATCCATGTCTCTGCAAAGGATGTGAACTCATCCTTTTTTATGGCTGCATAGTATTCCATGGTGTATGTGTGCCACATTTTCTTATCCAGTCTATCTTTGATGGGCATTTGGGTTGCTTCCAAGTCTTTGCTATTGTGAACAGTGCCACGATAAACATACATGTGCATGTGTCTTTATAATAGAATGATTTATAATCCTTTGGGTATATACCCAGTAATGGGATTGCTGGGTCAAATGGTATTTCTATTTCTAGATCCTTGAGGAATTGCCACACTGTCTTCCACAATGGTTGAATTAATTTATACTCCCACCAGCAGTGTAAAAGCATTCCTATTTCTCCACATCCTCTCCAGCATCTGTTGTCTCCTGATTTTTTTAATGATTGCCATTCTAACTAATGTGAGGTGATATCTCAATGTGGTTTTGATTTGCATTTCTCTAATGACCAGTGATGATGAGCTTTGTTTCATATGTTTGTTGGCTGCATAAATGTCTTTTGAAAAGTATCTGTTTATGTCCTTTGCCCACGTTTTGATGGGGTTGTTTGTTTTTTTCTTGTGAATTTGTTTAAGTTCTCCATAGATTCTGGATTAGTAGCCCTTTGTCAGATAGGTAGATTGCAAAAATTTTTCCCATTCTGTTGGTTGCCCGTTCACTCTATTGATAGTTTCTTTTGCTGTGCAGAAGCTCTTAAGTTTAATTAGATCCCATTTGTCTATTTTGGCTTTTGTTGCCATTGCTTTTTGTGTTTTAGTCATAAAGTCCTTGCCCATGCCTATGTCCTGAATGGTATTGCCTAGGTTTTCCTCTAGATTTTTTATGGTGTGAGGCCTCATGTTTAAATCTTTAGCCCATCTAGAGTTAATTTTTGTATAAGATGTAAGGAAGGGATCCAGTTTCAGCCTTCTGCATATGGCTAGCCAGTCTTCCCAACACCATTTATTAAATAGGGAATCTTTTCCCCATTGCTTGTTTTTGTTAGGTTTGTCAAAGATCAGATGGTTTTAGTTGTGTGGCATTCTTTCTGAGGCCTCTGTTCTGTTCCATTGGTCTATCTCTCTGTTTTTGTACCAGTACCATGCTATTTTGATTACTGTAGCCTTGTAATATAGTTTGAAGTCAGGTAGCATGATGCCTCCAGCTTGTTTTCTTTTTTCATTTTTTTTCTTTTTCTTTCTTTCTTTCTTTTTTTTTTTTTTTTTTTTAGCTTAGGATTGTCTTGGCTATGCAGGCTCTTTTTTGGTTCCATGTGAAGTTTAAGGTGTTTTTTTCCAATACAGTGAAGAAAGTCATTGGTAGCTTGATGGGGATGGCATTGAATGTATACATTACTTTGGGCAGTATGGCCATTTTCACAATATTGATTCTTCCTAACCATGACCATGGGATGTTTTTCCATCTGTTTGTGTCCTCTATTTTTTTTTTGAATTATTTTGACCTTTTTATAGCTTTTTGTAAAGATTTACCAAGTTTGATGTGTTCACTATCATTAGGAAATATTCCAAGATGCTTTTCTCTCTCCACCTGCACCAGCAGTGAGAAATACCATTTATTTATTGCTTTTGAATGTATTATCTAATGTAATTTTAATGTATATTTAATATAAAAATATAAAACTTATTTTAATTATTTTTTGATGCAGGCTAAATTGTAGTCACATTATACTTTTAAGAAGTAATCAGTTCTCTGGGTCCCATTATAAAATATTTGAGTCTGCTTATTAACATATTTATACAATATCATATGTATTTATAATGAAAAAAAGTATTTACAAAAAAGGATGAAATAAAAATGAATGTGAAATTTACTTTGAGTTTCCTGGCATTAAAACAGAAGTTTGTTTATATTTTCATTAATGAGTAGAAGAAAACATACTAATTCTTTAAGAAAGGTAGTTTTAGTGATAGTGTATGCTGAAATGAATTTACTTAATGGAATTTTAAAGAGAGGGTACTTGATAGCATAATAGATTATGCCTTTAACAGTGTTACAGCAAATCAAAAAAAAAATGATTTATTTTAGAGCTTCTTATATTTACCCTCAGTAAACTCTGAGAGAAGATCATTAAAATATAGACTGGTAGTTTTGAGAAGGATTAAGTTATGTTTGCCTAAAACATAATTTTCCAATGATTGACTTATTGTGATATAAAGAAGGAATTTAGAATACCTGCATGATTATGCTAAAGACTCTATGTCCCTGTTTTACAGATAACAATAGTGAGGTATAGAGAGCTTAATTGATTTTCTTAAGGTCATACAGCTAGACAACATTGGAACTAGAACTTGAATCTAAAGCCACATTCTCAACTATAGGCACTTTTGCTTCCAAATTCCTAGAGGTGGAATTGCTGAGTTAAATGGTATCATTAGCATTTCATTAAAAGCAGTAAAGAAAACAAAAGGAAGATAAATCTGCCAGACATTTTTTTATTTTTTTTAATTAGGCTGCTAACAGAGTTAAGATTTTTCTGAAGGTCAAAGAAAAGAAAGTTTTGATCTATTATCTAAAGATGTGAGAATTTTTTCCCATGAAGTTTATTCAAATATATCATCTTTTCTCATATCACCGATTTGCCATTGATTGTGCTTCAGTTTGGACAGACCAAGTAGACATGAAAGGGTAGACATTTTGGTTCTGAATCAAGAAAACACTTCTGTTAGAATTCCCACGTTATATACAATATGCAAAATATTCTGCCATTTTTGTCACATTTACTAGGAAGTTAATAAATTGATGCTAAATGTTCAAAATATTCATTGTTGTTGACATTGTTTGTTTAAATATTTTGACTTTTAGCGTTTATTTTCATTTCATCAGATCACCTAGGTTGAATGTTGTTATTTTTAAAATACACTTATGCATGTTTAGATAACCTGTAATTTATACATATAATCAACTCTCATTTATGCAGGAGCCTTAATAATTAGATGAGCTGCCTTATGCCTTCTCATCTTTTGTCCATTCACTGATACCACTTTCTTAGGGTACCAGAAAGGAAAAAGGCATGGATGATTCTTATCCCAGGTTGATATATTTCAGCTTTTGCAAATATAACTTGTAATTCTAAAACTCCTTGATTCTATCACCATAGAAGAATTCTACAACTACTTATTTTTATCCAGAAAAAGGACATTAAGTCTTGAGAAATATCTATTTCCTAGTTAACTGTCATGATGGGAAAATAGAACATTAATAGACTTAAATATCTGAATATACATGTCCCTCCAAAATTATGTAATAGATAAAAATCAGTGGTTTTTAAATTTTCTGTGCTATATATTCCTTCATCAGTAGTGGCAAGACTGAAAAATTGATGAAAATCAATTTTGCACATATTGCTCTTCCAGAAGGGTAATACCAAGTAAATAAATACAATAATGAAATTTAAAAAGCTGACCTCTACTGTCTGTTAACTAATTTACGTATTTTTGTTAAGAGGGATGTTGAAAGCACATCCACCTTCACTTAAATATCTCTAGTTCCATTTTTCTGAAAATCTTTAAACAGCTGATGAAATAACAAATACTCATATAGTCTTTATTATGTTTTAAGAATGATTACAAAATCTTTATATATATTAAACTCATTTAAACTGCAATAACTTTGTATGATAGATACATTGTTATTCTCATTACGTAGGTGAAGAAACTGTGACATGTCTAAGGTTATATATCTAGCAAGTGGCAGAGC
Organism: Ateles fusciceps; assembly: GCA_036589455.1. Lineage (NCBI taxonomy): Eukaryota > Metazoa > Chordata > Mammalia > Primates > Atelidae > Ateles > Ateles fusciceps. Next base: position 4,942,993 of record JAZHEH010000797.1, on the reverse strand, counting down.
CAGGATTTGAGTGAAAACAGCTAACCTAGAGCCTGTGCTCTTAACCATCACTCCCTGCAATTCTATCATATGTGGCCTTTTCGTAATAATCAATATGTATGCCTTCTTTCATAGATTATTCATTCCCTAAAACTCTACTATGTGTTAGTGTTAGATTCTATTCTTTCTGCTGTATACTTAAAAAAAAAAAAAATAAAAAAAAAAGCGAAAAAAAAAAAAAATTTACAGAATTTACATGTGTCTTTGTCCATTTGAGCTGGCATAACAAAATACCTTGTATTGGGTAATTTATAAAAAGCAGAGTTTTATATTTTGTCACAGTTGTGGAGGCTAGGAAGGCCAAGGTCAAGGTTCTGGCAGATGTGTGTGTGGTAAGGGCCTGTTTCTCATGGACAGCACCTTCTATGTGTCCTCACAGGTAGCAGGGGGCAACAAGGGACGTAATTGTTCTCCCCAGCTCTTTTCTAAGGGCACTAGTTCCACCCTGAGGGCTGATCACCTCCCAAAGGTCCCACCTCTCAATATCATCACCTCAGAGTTTAAGTTCCAGCAAAGGAATTTTGGAGGGACAGGTATATTCAGATAGTTAAGTCTATTAATATTCTATTTTCCCATCATGACAGTTAACTAGGAAATAGGTATTTCTCAAGACTTAACATGCTTTTCTAGATATATAATAAGTAGTTGTAGAATTATTCTATGGTGATAGAATAAAGGAGTTTTAGAATTACAAAGATCTCAGAAGCCATAGAATCTAGATGCTTACTTGACATGTGAATCTCTTTTACAGGGTGAGTTTTCCCCTGGTTTCTTTTGAGCCACATCTCCCATCAGAGAACTCACTATTTATTAGGAAAGTCATTTTGCTTATTAAAAAAATCTTCATTTATGTCAAAATTTATGTCTTTGAAGTATCTACCCATTGATTTTGTTTGTGAGTCCACTCAGAATAAAAGTAAATCTTTTCCCCGTTAAAAATACCTTTAAAGTAGACTGATTATTTTGCCATTGTTTTCCTCAAACATGCCCTCTCTTGATCCATTTCCTTTAATTTTTCTTTGGTCTGACAGTGCCCAAGTCTTCTTCACCGTCTTATGTCCTCTTTACGTGACCTAAAATATGTCAATATTTTAATGTGGTGGCCAGAATATATATATATCTATATATCTATATATCTATATCTATATATATATCATTTGATCTGTACAATGACAATTGTAGAATAGAGCAGATATAGTTCATTTTTTACCCTGCTTTTATTATGCCTTAGCTTTTCTCCTTAAATTTGGGGAAGCAAGTTGATAATCCTGGTATTTAAGTATATTTTACCCATGTCAGTCATCAATAAATATGTTGAATAAGATAAAGCCTTGAATGGAACCTTTGCTAGGCTATTAGTTTTTCCTTCAGAGTAATATGAATCCATGTGTTTACACTCTTAGATGATTATTCTATTAAGATCATACCTAACTAGTTTGCAATCCAGCCAAAGTTTTTCGATTTTTTTTTTTTTTTTTTTTTTTGAGACAGAGTCTCACTCAGGTCACCAGGCGCCAGGCTGGAGTGCAGTGGCGCGACCTCGGCTCACTGCAACCTCCGCTGCCCGGGTTCAAGCATTCTCCTGCCTCAGCCTCCCGAGTAGCTGGGACTACAGGCGGCGCCACCACGCCCAGCTAATTTTTTTGTATTTTTAGTAGAGACGGGGTTTCACCATGTTGACCAGGACGGTCTCGATCTCTTGACCTCGTGATCCGCCCGCCTCGGCCTCCCAAAGTGCTGGGATTACAGGCGTGAGCCACCGCGCCCGGCCTTCGATTTATTTTTAACAACTGCAACATTGGTTCTGCTTTTATTAAATTTGAACACCATAAACTGTTGGTCAATATCAGTCCTCTCTCTTTCTTTTAGGGTTTGGGTATCTCAATAGGAATTAATGCTAATTCAGATCTTTTTAGAATGGAAAACAGAAACGCTAATATTCTATGGCATTATAAGTCTGTGACTACATCCAAGAAATCATAGGTGCTTTTTTTGACAAAATGTTACTTTGAAAGGAGTTCGTCCCCTGCTGTGATGATTGTTAAGCATTGTTATAAATCTATATAAAAAATGGTATACAATCATTTTTATTAGCTATTTTTTTCAATGATCACATGGAGTAATTTTAGTATTAAATTCATAAAAGACTTTAGGCTGCCATTGCTCCAGTCAAAACATTCTCCTCAACTGTTAGGCCAAGTTTGAGTTTTATTTAGGAGAGTACAAGTCCCCCACTTCCTCCATCAGCCTCCTTAAAAATGGGAAGTGACAATGAAGAAAAGAAGTATCTCACTGCAAAGTAACCAATAAGCGATTAACAGAAATAGGACTAGAACTCACAGTTCCTAAATGTTTTCATTACTGCATAGTAATGTGTGAGCACTACTGCTTCTGAGTTGTTTTTGTCTAACTTAAGTGTTCTGTTACTCCATTTCTTGATTTCAGAGGATTCCTTCAAATGTATAAATTGAACTCTTCAAGTTAGACACTACTTTATTTTCTGTTTTTAAGTTTATGATACTTTGCCAAAAGTAGTTTATTAGTTGGACAATCTGGAAGAATAAGATTTGAATTGGTTGACGGGGGCTTAACTTTGCATAAGCTTTAGATCCCCTCCAAAATTCTCCAGAGCTTACTTGCTGCCCATGGAAAGCCGACTCTGATGTCCATCTTGCTTGATTAGTGCTCTGAGTGTTAAGGTTCAATGCTTCCCTGACCCTTCTGGTAGTACCAGACACCACCCTTGCTCTGCTTGGCTCTGTTTAACCCAGGCTCAGTGTGCTACTTTACATGTTCTAAATGCCTTGCGATGTTTCTTCCCCTAATCAGGCTGAGCATCACTGCTTCCCCCATCACCTTCTACACTTAATTGACCAATGGAGCTAGACATATGGAAGATCGAATCATAAACCCAAACCAGCAGCTGTCAGAAGAGATTAATTCAAACAGGAGGCAGCAAAACACTTGTTTTTTTTTTTAATTCCCTTTCTCACTTTGCTCTCATTTTCAGCAGCCTGATGAGAAAAATGATTATTAATGTCCCCAGCTGTGTCCTCAGGCAAATGCCAGGAACTTCAGTGAACTGCTTTCTACTCCCCCGACTCCCTTAAGTCTTTCTTCCGCAGATACCTTCTGGCCCTTTGGTTAACCAGGTGGCACTGGGGTGAGTCTGGCAAGTTATGTCTATGAGTCAAGTCCAATCTGCAGAATCCTGTTGGGAAAGTCTCCCCTGTGAGCCATGCTGAGAGCACTTTCCTTCTCTGGCTCCCCACTCAGAACCAGAAGTAGAAACGATGAGTAGGTACAGTCCGACTGTCTAAACTCTCCGCGGTATAGTTCTCAACATGTCTGTTGATCTACAAATATGTATTCAATATACTTATTTTTTATGTTTCAGCCCTTTTTAGGCTCCATGCAAAATTGGGAAACATAATCATTACTCCTGAAAATTGCGGAAGAAAGAATAAAAACTAATATTTATTGAATATCTAATATGTGCAATATATTGCATTAAGCATTAGAAACTTGGAGCTTTACGTCAATTACTTAGTTGTTCACTCCTTAAGGACTTACTTGTTTTCAGGTGACAGCACAACTCAACCCGGCTTAAAGAAAAAGAAAAGGAATCTGTTGGCTCACGTTTCAGAGAAAGGAGTAAATTTCAGATCATCAGAGCTCAGGACCACTCCCATCTCTGGCTCACACTTAGAGTGCCAAAATGGTTGCAAAATTCCACAGTTACTACCTAGCCTTTCAGAAACCCCAGTGGTAAAGGAAGGAAGGGCTTCTCTTTCTCAGTCATTTCCACAAGAGTCCTGGGCCTAACTCTTACTCGCCTAAAACTATGGCCGTGGTGTCCAGAAAATGCAGATTAATTGTCTTAAGGCATGGTCCTTCCTAGGCATTAGAAATGAATCACTGGAGTTCAAACCCAGCTCACATCTTTAATTTGTAATCTTGGGCAAGTGACTCAGTTTCTCTGGATCTCTGTTTTATCAACTGTAAAGGGAGGGAGGGACCTAGTAATACCTCTACTGAGAGTTAAATGGATTAAGTGAAGAAAAATTTGCAAGAGTATCTGTGACTTAGTTTTTTCTGTTTATATTTCAGGGAAGAGTGACATCTAGTTAGGAAGTATTTTGCCTAAGAAATTGGACTAAATGACCTGAATATGGCATCTTATTTCAACAATTGTATGATTTCTTTGCAGATTTTAGGATAGAAAATTTTAGATTTGGGAGAATAATCTGCATTGTCAACATAAGCCTGAACATATGCCACCATTTATTTCCATAAGGCCCTTTTCTGCATCAGGAATTCCTGTTTTATCACTGACAATTGCAGTAGTGCTCTCACTGAAAGAGCATGCCACCCTCAATGGAAGACGTGTTTGCCCTGTTGCCTTGGTCAGCAAAATGAAGATTAAATATTTCCGGAAAAAAAAAAATCCCCAGCTACTGCCATAGTTTTGTCATATAGGAGAGTGACAGCTTTAAAAGGCAATTGTAGAAGGGATGCCTTTCTGGGATTGGCCGGTCACCATCTAATCAGCACAGCTTTATCAGTTCTGCATCTAGCGTAAGCTGGACAAAAAAAAAAAGCGTCAAAAGATACAATAACGTAACAGTAATGCAAACTGTGAGGAAAGAGTACTTGTTGATGCAAAGACATTGAGTTGGTAGGAAGGAAATAAAAGGGCATTGGTAATAGAAGTATCTCTCAAAAAAAAATATGACATTAATGGAGGATGAGTTTGGTTTGATGAGTGAGTTGTTTCCCTTAGAGTCTCTCCTTCTTTATATTTGAAAGGTTTTTATGCATCAGCCAAGAAAGAGCCTTATATGCTGGACATGGTGGGAGAGGCTCTATGTCTCTGCAGTAACTATGACTGATTATGATTTTGTTGCCTGGTGCCTGGAATGTAATTGCTACGTGGACAGTGGCTAAAGTATGCCATGAAAGAAGTGGGACAAGGAGGCTATATGGATTATTTCTCTTTCTCCAGATTTGATCTATACCACTTAGACATCTCACCACCAGCCGATTTGTAGTAGTAATAGAAGTGATGGTGTTAAATAAGAGGGATGTTATCAGTTACCACTGAAAATAATTCTGTCATCACTTTTATTCACCACAGTCATATAAACCTTACCTTCAAATCTTAAAATTTACTGGTGAGAGGTCCTCCTAGTGCAGACTATTTTTTTTTTTTTTTCCAGAAAGATAAGGTCTCACTATATTGCCCATGCTGGTCTCAAACTCCTGAGCTCAAGCAATCCTCCTGCCTTGGCTTCCCAAACTGCTGGGATTACAGGTGTGAGCCACCATGCCTGGCCTAGTACAGACTTTACTCCTCCATCATCACCAGCTCTAGAATACGGGAAAGAGTAACAGACTTATATTTACTATTCATTAGGGAAAAGATCCTGAAAGCAGGTTAACGGACATCTTCTACCATCTTGCTTCTCCCCGTCCTTTTCTGCCTTCGTATTACTCTAGTTGCTGTCCATAAACATCCCCCCAATCATGTCTGTGTTCCATGGAATCATATTTCAACTAAGGAAACCTTAGTCTATAGAAGTGTTTCTCAAACTGTGGTCCAGTGACCATCTGCATTTGAAATATCTAGTTTTTTTAATTGAAAATGTAAATTCCCTGGCCATTGGAGTCAGAATCACTGAAAGACCAGGAATTTATATTTTTTCAAGCTCCTTGTGTGATGTTTATAAACATAGTATTAGTGCATGTATAAGAACCATTGAGAATCATTAATCCAGAGCAGTGCTGCCCAAAAGAAATATGATAGGAGAAAGACAGATCATTTTAAATCTTCTAGTAGACAAATTAAAACAAAAACAAACAAATAGGTAAATTTTATTTTTATAATATAGTTTATTGAACCCAATGTTATCATTTGAACATGTAACTCATATAAAATTGTTAATATGTTGTTTTAATTTATTTTTTACATAATAAATCTTCAGAAATCTAATATGTGCTTTAGACTTATGGTACATATCAATTTGGAGCAGATACGTTTCATATGTTCAATAGACACATGCAGTTAGTGGCTACCATATTGTATAATGTAGTCCAGTGATACGGGGACTATTTCTTTTTAACATAAACTACTAATGTTGACAGAGTTTTGTCATGCCACGTGGCCTTTATCCTAGAATGTATAATGCTTCTGATGTGTAAACAGACCAAAATGAATGACTGAAGAATTTCTGCATTCTGTTAGTCATATAGGTATAAAATTCAAGCTTGTACCTTTCGATTTACATAACAATGATATGATTATTTTAAGGTTTTTCTCATCTAGGGGATATTTCACCATTTTTATCATTAAAAGAATTATTCTGCAAAATATGGAACAAGAATAAATTTTTTAATGATTATAGTAAAGCCATAAAAAATGAGCCTGATATGGCAATAATTAATAATAGTAAAGTTTATCAAGCACTTGGGTGTGCTAGTTACTATGTGAAACACTTTATATAACGCATATAATTTATTTCTTATGATTTCACCAAATCTATGTAATTATCCTCATTTAACAAACTAAAAAAAATGGAAACTCAGAGGTGTTAAATAACTTGCCAAAGTTCACAGTTTTTGAGATTCTATCATGCGCTATACTAACCCTGTGCACTTTCCATGTAATTAGAATTCTCAGAATTTTAAAAATATTTTTAGTAAGTTGTTTTGTGTTGTCTTTTATGTTTTTTCATTTGTTAGGTCTTCTACTAGGCAGCTATCTCAGTCAGAAAATACTTTGACCAGAGTAATTCCATAGATACTTACAGAGGTAAACTGTGAAGTGTTTCCATGGCTTTGTGAATTTCTAATTTGTGTCTGAGAGTTGTTAGCCAAGAAAAAGAAGCAGCACTTTTCATCTTCTTCCTTCTTGTCTCCTTATCTGTTAGACCACTGATTCTTCTGATTGGCTTTCTCAATCTCCAGCACTCACCCTCTTGCATAGCAAACTATGAAGCTTGAGCAGTGTGAAAAATATTATGCTTTTTATCTCTACTGCCTGTAAGTGCTATGTAAATGGAGATAAATGAAATCCTCACAAAAGCACAGACCCAGTATGAGAGTCAGCTGTATCCTATGGGGAAGATGGGGCAGGGAGCACACGTGAGGGGAAGGACTGAGAAAGGAGGTGGAGGAGTGGGAAACAGCTGTCTGGTAGAACCGCACAGGTGTATGGGGTACTCATTAGGTTCCCATTGGCTCTGTCATTAAATCTGTGGCAGATGTTCTTGAATGTGACTGGCATAGTCACAGGGGGAGGCAGTAAACTCAGCTTAATGTTCAGAGCACTGGTGTGGCACTGCTGGGCAGAAGGTTGGCAAGTTGCATTTCCTTGCCAGAATAACAGCTGCTTTTGTCTCCTTAGTTTGTGGAGTCTTTGTCGATTTCCTCTTTGGCATCCTGGTCATATCTCACAGGCTCAATTCTGTTCCTTTATAATTGGGCTTAAGTTATTCAATAAAGAAAATCCCACATAAATAGAGGCAACATAAACAAAGGCTTTCCTACTTAGGGCTACAGTATAATCCTGGGCCAATAGTCCTGTGAGAGCTTCTCTAACATCAACTCAACTCCAAAATATGTTGAAAATTTCTCAGATGACGGATATTTTCATGGGCTGGTATTATAAGGCCCAGAACAATCTTGGAAATTGCATTTGAAACTCTGGAATTTTCACAAATATACTACATAGTGGAGAGTATATTGAAAGTCATTAGTTTTTCCAGAAAGTGGCAAAACAGCTGTTTGCTGCTGGACCTGCAATAGAAGTACGTATTTGATTTTTTTTTTCTTTCTTTCAAAAAATTTTGTATCACAAATTCCTAGGCCCATACTCTAAAAGTATGGATCACTGAATTTCTGTTAATAAATGGAGATAAGGGGAAATACCGGTTACTGGGATAGGTGGGTATACTTTAGCACACTGATAGGTTGACTTGAATCAAGAGCTAGGTATCATTGGACTAAAAATCACTGATCTCTCTGTACTGTTTTGTGTGTATCAGTTCAAGGCTTAGTCTTCAGGTAGTGGCAAAACCCTCAAGTATTAGACAAGACAGGGCAAATCTTAATGATTAATTGCGTAACCCTTCTTTAAGTCTACATATCTCTAAGATAATCTATTCCTTTTTATTTTGGGGGGGAATTTGAAACCACTTGGCATTTGGGAAAATCTTGGTTGTCAATTCCTATTTGAAAGAAGATAGACAAAGGTCTACAGCAGATGGCTTTTTAGCTGTTTGCCAGCAGATTTTACAGTTAGCATACTGTTAGTGAATTTACCAAAGTTCTAAGTCTAGCTGTCAGGCTCAATGGTCCAAGTGTCACTTATCAGTGTCTAGTGTTATTGGATTTGGGAGGCTAACTGATGATAATAAAACTCAAAAAAGACTGAACTATGAGCCAAAATGCCAAGTTATAGATTCAGAATGATGTAAGTATCCAAATGCTGATATCTGCCTGACTAGTACATCCCTTCTTATAGACCAATCTGCATGGGACGAAGAATTACTTAGCATCCATGAACTTAAAATAGAGATAATTAGTTGTTTAAGTTGCATGTGTATTCACATGTCTAATGTATCTATCTCCAGGGTGATAATAACATATATTGAGAGTATTGTTTTAAGTGATTTGTACCTATTAACTCAATTATTTTTACAATAAACCTAATGATGGATGGTAGTAGAATCACTTACAGAAGATGAAACCGAGTCACAGAGATGAAAATAAGTTGTCCAAGGTTAAGGAATTAGTAATCTGGCAGTGTTATAATGTATACATAGTAATCTGGCACTCTGCTACAATGTATACATAGCTATCACAGAAATTGGGCACGTTCCTGGTACAGAGACCATCTTCTCTCAGCTAGCATTCAATACTATACCAAATTCTGGCCCTTTGGTTTCCCTTTTCTATAGTCCAAGCTAATCTGTTTCACTTTGCTCAGTTTTTCACTGGACAGGTTACACGAGAATTGCTTAGAGTCCAGTCTATTAAATTTCAATCAGACTCCTGCATTGCTTTCCTTAGTTCATCTTCATGAAAATTATATAGAATTATCAAACCTTTTTGTTCATACCTTTATAAATATCATAACCTGGCTTCTGTCTAGAGGTGGCCACTGGACACACATTATGTCTGCATCCAGCTAGTTTCATTCTCAGAGGTCAACATCATTTCCTAGTCCTCAGTGAATTCCACACAATTATCCTTAGGTGCCTCCCACGTCTATAAAATCCATAATTCTTAGAATTCCCTCAAATTCTTCTTCTGAACAACCTATTAAATAACAGCCTATGCCATGAATACTCAAACCCCAGAGCTGACTGCAACCCAGGCAAAACTTTCCACCTCACGGGGAAGTTACAGGGGGTGTCTCTAGCCTTACTCTTTTTTATTGCTGTATAGTGTTCCATGGTATGTATCTAACATATTTCTTTATTTCTTCCACCATTGAAGGACACCTAGGTTGATTACATGTCTTGCTATTGTAAGTATTGCTGCAATGAACATACATGTGCATGTGTCTTTATGGTAGAACAATTTATTTTGCTTTGGGCATACGCCCAGTAATGGGATTGCTGGGTCAAATAGTATTTCTACTTTAAGTTTTTCAGAGATCTCTAGACTGTTTTACATGGTGGCTGAACTAATTTACATTTCTACTAGGAGTATATAAACATTCCCATTTATCTGCAACCTTTCCAGAAGTTGTTACTTTTGAATTTTTAATAATAGCTATCCTAACAGTTGTGAGATGGTATCATTGTGGTTTTAATTTGCATTTCCCTAATGATTAGTGATATGAAAGAAGTCAAATTTGCTGCTTAGTGATTTGTTTGCATATAGGAAAGAGGTACTAAAATGCTGATTGGAGTCTTCCATGATGTTCTGTTGCTCACTGGGAATATCAAGGAAAGATCCCATTCCTTAGTTCAGTTTGATTATCTATACTTTAGTGTAGCTGTCCTTTTAAATGCCCTGGCTTTCATTTCTAAAGCAGATAGTTTATCCTTGTCCATTAACCTCTATTCTGTGCATATCACAAATTACTTATTGTATCTGGAGTGGGTTTTTCTTGTAAGTCAATAAAACTGCCATATAATCAAGAGCTTCTTGGAATATGGAGGGAATTTGATGCAATCACATTATTATTAAAAGGCCAGTTGTTTTGCTGTATTTTTGTTTTAACAAATTTTAGATCATTATATTCTTTTAGTTTTCTTCCATTCTTTTTCTTTTTCTTTTCTTTTTTTTTTTTTTTTTTTTCTTGATACAGGGCCTCACCCTGTCACCCATGTTATAGTGCAGTGGCAGAATCATGACTCACTGCAGCCTGAAACTCCTGGGCGTAGGCAATCCTCCTACCTCAGCCTCCCAAGTTAGCTAGGACTACAGGCACATACCACCACACTCAGCTTCTTTTCTTTTCTTTTTTGGAGATGGGGTTTTGCCATGTTGCCTACACTGGTCTCAAACTCCTTAGCTTAAGCAATCTGCCTGTCTCAGCCTCCCAAAATGCTAGGATTACAGCCACCATGCCCAGCCTATTGCATATTATTTTTAAAATTAAATGAACTTCTTAGAAGAAGAATCTCATCATACAAATACTGCATGACCCATTTCACAAAAACATTCCCTGTCTTAATTTATTGTATCAATCCAAATGGAAAAACAGCTCCATTTTCAAGGAGCTAGCAGAATTTTCTTTTTAATGTCTAAAATTTTATATGCAAGCATCAGCTGAAATTTTGAGCAGGACTTCTTGAAACCCACAAATCAGAGTCAGTGCAGTCAGCAGTCTCTGTGGAAAATCAGAAGAAACCTATTTGTCATTGAGAGATGTAAAAACTAAAACCCAAAGCTGGCAGTAAGTTTGTCTCTAGTCTCAAAATAGTTCTATTTTTAATGTGAATCCTGTATTTTCTGCTTTTCATGGATCCCAGATCACTTTTTAGTATTTAGGATACATTATAAATTATGATAATATGATGTATTAAAAATTGTCACATTTACTTAGTGAATAGCCAATGCATTGATTCTTCTAGATCTGTGTGGTCCACTGTGGTAAGGACTAATCACATATGGGTATTTAAGTTGAAATTTGCATACAATTAAAACCGTGAAAATTCAGTTCCTCAGGTTACACTAGTCACATTTCAAGTGTTCAATAGCCACATGTGACTAATTGCTACAGAATTGGAATCAGTGCAGGTTTAGATGTTTCTCCTACTCCTTGACCCAGTGCTGGAACCTTCTCCATTAAAGTTCTTGCAAATCCTTTTTCAGGTACTGCTTTGAGACAGGCCGATAAGAAACACATTATGCCATATGACAGCACATTCCTTAGTTGAATGCCTTTAAATTAAAAAAGATTTTCCTTCAAATTAAAAAGTATATATATTTAACTGTCTTTAAGTTGCACCCATTAGTTCCAACTAAACAGAAAAGAATCCATACAGTGTGCTGAATCAAATTACTGAAACACCTTTTAATATTTTACTCATGTGTATACTGGTTTTTCAGTTATTGCAGGGGCAAAGGAGAAAATCAAGCACAATATTAGTCCTTTTGACCTTGCATACAACTATTACAAAATGCAACAAAAACTCTTCTCTTTATTGAAGTTCACGGTTCTTGCTGGATTTTGTAATCTGCAAAGTGTCACTTTACCACTGATATCTCTCACTCAAGCTTTGAAGGATGCATTTCATGAACACCTAGGTCTGATTTTCTCATCTCTCCAAATAAACAAATGAACTATGAAATAGTTATATGCCTACACAGTGTTTGATCCACAACACAGTGTTTTCCCAACAATGGGTCACAATTCATCAACAGCTTGTCAACTGCATACTTTTTTAAGTAAAATAGAACATAACATTTCACTTGAATGTTATATAGGATAGGATAGAAAATATCAGAGTACATTGAACATAATAAAATGAAATATTTTTTGTGTTATTTAGGTATATAAGTAATCAGCCATGTTTCATTTAGTATTTCTTGCTGAGGGTTTCGTTCAAGATAGTTTGGAAACTCTTGTAGAAGCATTCCTCTTTGGGGTATTCCTCAGAAGATATGACTTATTCTAGGCATATTTGGTGAAGACTTTGCCAAAAATCCCTTAGAAATCTAATCTGAATTCATATGCTTATCTTCCAGGTTATTCTTGGCCCAGAGTAGATTAGACATATTGTAAAAGTTAAAGCATTAGGTGATTTTTTTTTTTTTACTAGACAGCAGATGGTCATATTCTATTCCATTGTAATTTGGTCAGTATTTAGAAGGATGTTCAAATGAGTAGTAGTAATGAAACTTCCGTCTCATCTTGTTTTTATTTATTTAGCACTTACAAGATATACTGCTTTGTGTCAGGCCTGTGTGTGTAAAAGAACCGTGCAGTTCAGGATGGGGAAATATGCCATAGTCGGGTAGCACTTTAGATTGGTCTTATATTGTGGTTAACATTTTGACAGACCCAAACTCTGTGTACGGATGGAGGCTGAGAACAGGAATATATCTTCTGTTTCATTTTTAAAATGTGTCTATGTTATAATACTTATGTTTGTATGAGTTTTGAAAACACTTTAAATCACTGAGTCTATATCTGAATCTTGAAGATAGCATTGCTAGTCTTTATTACAGAAGAGAAAATTGATATTCTGAGGTGTTAAGTGACCTAAGCTCACATTTAGTAAGCTGACCCAGGACGTAAACCTTTTATTTTCAGATCCAGTCCGTACCCACATCCCAAAGTCTTCCCCGTAAACATGAGTGGTGGAGCCTTTTCTAAAGTATTCATGGTTGTGTAGAAGCAGGATTCAGACATTTAGTGACTTCCAGTCAGTTTTTAGAGAAAGGAGAACAATTAAGTTAATAGATATACTTGAAAATGATTTGCAAAAAATCAACTACCTTATAAGTCCACTACAATTTTTACCAGCTCCTGTGATGTCACCGACTTAACAAAATTTGCCAAGAATTGTAACATTGTATTCTTGTTACATTCACATTTTTTTCTATATTACATAAAAGCATTACTACAAAGAGAGGCACAGCTTACCGAATTTCTCTTAGACCTGCCATCCGATGTGTTGTAGGCCTTGGGCATATGAGCTCCTAGTAATTTGCATGGTAATTAAACTCATTTAGACAATACATTGCTTAATAGGGAATGGGACAGCTTCTCACCTAACACTTCATTAAACTACCTATGCTAAGGCTTTTCTAGATGACAGGGCCAGGTCCACATCACAATATTAAATATGTTGTACATTTGTTAAATAAAAAAAATTAAAAAACCAAATAGATAACACTAATGTGGATTCAGAAATAAATGTTCACTTTCTAATCCACCCTGTTCTGTGTATTAAATTGTGCTTCACTGATTTTTTATCTGTCTTCATTTTCCAAATCAACACAGATATTGGAAGCCAGTTATTGTCACATACTTTCAATATGACCAAAAAGGTAACCTTGACAGTGTTTTCCTTGGTGAACTAACAATTTAGAGTTTATAGCAGTGAAGAGAGGGCACAAGTATGTGAAAAGCTGCAGGCAGCAGAAAAAGCAATGTTGTCAGTGAACAGCAGAAGTTGGATTGATTTGCTAGGGGATTACCAAAGAATAAGCAATTTGGTCAGTGCAAAAGTAATTGTGTTTTTCCATTGAAAGTAATGGTAAAAACTTCAATGACTTTAGCACAAACCTAATTATGCTAATAAATTTATGAGAGAAAACTTTTTGGAAGTATATTTTCTTTTGTTTTATTTTACTTGTGTTAAATTTTATTCAATCTGAGTCAAGTATCAAACATTATTCCAAGGTTATTATCCAGAGCCTGGATTTGAACCCAGCCTAGTTTGGACACATTTTTGACCACTGTGTTAATATGGCTCTGTCGACCTTGAAAGATGAAAGCTGTTTTGACAGGTGATGAGTGAGAGCCAGGATAACCCTGATGATGTAGAGTCGTGAGTAAAGGTACAGAAATGTGTGTGTCTATTCTGGTTTGGGCTGCTCTATTCCTGGTCATTGGTGTGTAGGGCTTGTGATAGAATGCCAAGACAATGAGGCACTAAATGAGGACTTGGGAGGTGAATCTTACTCAGTGAGGATGCAAATGAGGAGGGGGCCAGGAGAAAACCCTGGGGATTGCTGACATTTACCAGGCAGGTGGCATTTGGTGAAGGTTACAGATATAGAAATGTCTCTTCTTTATGTTTCATAGGAAGGTAATGGAAACTAATTAAAATAAAGACAATGAAACAAATATTAATACTAACTGTGAAGGAAGATCATTCTCATCGGATATTTATTGAAGCACTCCCCCTTGGCACAGTGCTCTGTTATTACTCTGTAGAAGTCATTCACAATGGGTTGGTACAAGAAGAAGGTTAAAAATCCTGTGGTGGCTTCCAATAGCACATACACTATTCATCCTCCCTCAACTTGCATTTCCAAGATTTTAGTGCATATTCTACCCTGCATATGCATGCAAAGAATCACCACCGCAGTGATACGTGGAAATGGCAATAAATTAATTAAACAAGTAAGTAGCACTCCTAAGAGTAATAGTATATGGATTCATTTCAAAAGGGAAGAAAAATCAAAATTAAAGAAAGGAAATCATTCTCTGGTTGCATGTGTGCATGTTAGTGTGTTTTATTTTGTTTCATTTACACAACTTCAGAGTCTTTAAGATACTGATGGTTACTGTGACCCACAAGAAAGAGGGTGGCTTAGGTGGCACTTCCCAAATTTAGTGGCCTTGGAATCTTTTCAGATGAAATATTTTGTAGGATTCTGTGGAGCACACTCTGGAAAATGCTGCTTTGCCAAATTGTTCACTAATGCTTATGTCCTGTGCTTTGAGTCTGTATTTGTCTTAGGATAGCAAAATAGACAGGCACTCATAGTGAAAGTCTGTACTTGAAAGTAGCATTTCCTAAATTGTTTCTCAGTTCAATGTTATCTTCTTTCTTCTACATTTCTGCAGCACTTTGTACCAATCATGCAACTTTCATCTGATGTTTTCTCCTGTCCTCATAAAAGCTCTTTGATCATAAAGATTGCCTCTTTGGCTTTTGAGCAAAACTATTTCTTAAATGAATGAGTGAATGAGAGTGTAAGAACCTACTACATATATAAAGGCTCTAAAATTGTTTCATGTGCAAAGAAACAAAGTAACTGTGAAAACCCTGCTTTCTTGCTAATTGTACGTAAATATACAGAAGGAGGGGCCTGTACATCAGAGAGTCAAAGACCAGAAGCCTAGGATTGCTGTCTGTAAATTCACTTCATTTGTTCATCCATCACAATCACATAGTAAGAGTTGAATTAGAGATCTGTGACATTTGTCTGAGCATGATTGGGTGAGATATGGGCGTCCTCACCAAGGAATGAGGTCAGGGTGCAATTCAGGCAGAAGAAACTTCAGTTTAATGATAGAAGTTGACAGACACTGAAAGCTGCCTCTAGAGATGGATTGGATGTTGAAGAAAACCCAGTGCCTCTTTCTCTGGTAAGATACTAACTTAGTAAGAGCGACTGATTTGGTAGTAATCGTCAGCAGTAGCAGGTACAAATTTAAACATAGTTTCCACTCAAGAACAAACAGGTGAGGCAAATAGACACTTATCATTAAAGGAGAAGGTGGCAGTCTATCAGAGGCATACGTATTAAGAAGTCTAACAAATTTACTTTTTTTTATTTTTAATGCTTTAAATGGATATTCCACTTTTTAGAAGCATTTCAAGATAGATACTCAATTATATGCACCATGCTTTATTTATCCAGTTTATATTATTTAGGGGTAAGGCTTGTGCCATGGGGTCTCTGAAGCTACAAAGAGGAAGTTTAGCTGTTATGTTGTGATGTTGTAATATTTAATTAGTCAATAGTGGCAGGTAGAATCTTGACCTCAATACACTGTTGCCTTAATCAGGCTCTCAGAATTGGTTTGGCAGGGAACAGGAACAGGTCAGAAGCATCTCTACTAGAAACTGAATGAAATGCCAGCCATATAGACATCACCTAAGTGTTATGTGTGTTACCTTCTGTGCAAATTCAATATAAACAAAAATGACAGAACCTCTCACTAAAATAATGTTCCTTTTTTCCCTTCTATGTATTTGAGACAAAATGGGACAAACAGGTCATCAAATGGAAGGTTTCTAGGCTACTTCTAGAAAAAATTGGAGATGTGGGTGAATAACAGCAAAATCCTACTGATCAATCTGAACATCAGTCAGAGTAAATCAGCTCGTAACAGACATTCCAGTTTGTGCCATCCAGGAAAACATCTATCATACTTCCTCTGATTACTGAGGAATCTAGTTCTGTATAGAAATTGCCTCTTAAAGTCATCCAACCTGGATAAGTTGTACTGCCCTAGATCCATTCTCATAGAAATTCCCCAGTGCAAGATAATCAACCAAGAGTAAGCTATGTATCTCCCCTTCCTCTATCATTTCTAATTCCTTTCAGTTACCTAGACCCATTCTTCCTCATTTTCTCTACAAATCTATTTTGGCTTATTTTGTTTGCAATCTCATCTCTCTTATCTGCCCAGAAAAACAAGTCTTATCATTATCTAAGACTTATTTTTCTTCTTCTGTGTCACTGTATTCCTAATGTAGGCAATAATAAATTCAGTTGATTTTTATTAAATGATTGAGATGACTTTCCTTATTAAAAGCACCAGGAAAAGAATTAATCTTTATTTTCCAACTTCATTAGCCCAATCTCAATCCAGCAGAGAGGACTCTAATTTGTAAAGAAGATAACACACACAACACTTACATACTGTCTTTACATGGATTGCAGTTCCTTAGATTTTTGGTAGAGATGCTCCTAGCCTGTTGTTGTCCCCTGGGTTGGTAATTTGCTAATGAGAATTTACAAACTATAACTGTAACTTCTATATTTCCTTAATTAGCCTTAGCAAGAAGTATACGACAAGTGATTGTTGTAGAGAATGTTGCCCCACAGAGTTTGAGAAGATGATGGTAGGCCCTAAGTATAGAATAATCTGATAATTTTATTTTATCCAAATAAAATTATCCCCTATATTGAAGAAGAATATGAAGGAGCATAAAGAGGAGCAGGAGAGAAGAGGGAAAGAGAGAAGGAAGAGGAAAAGAAGTGGAAAGAGTAGAAGGGGGAGGGGGGAGAAAATATAGAGGAAAACAATCTGTGTGTGTGTGAGAGAGAGAGAGAGAGAGAGAGAGAGAGGACTATAAGTTAATATTTACTGGTGCTTCCCTGAACCTTGCAAATTTATATGAAATTTCCAAGGACTCTTTGTCTAGGCTCTTTCAGGATTCTTAGCCTATGTCCATCCCAAGCTCCAGCCAGCATCAGCATCCTTACTTTTACTCTCTTTTCATTACATAGTAAGTCCCAGGGCCATCTCTGTCTCCCAACATTCAAGAACATCAGACAGAAAATGAGAAAAATATAAAAAGGAAAATTAGAGAAACCTAGCAAATGCTAATACAGGAGTTGGGTGTGTTGCTGGAGGAGAGGGTTGCAGGCAAACAGATCTTCGTCCTGTGCCTCACAGCACTCACCCTGCTCCTTAGCAGAACCTGCCTCAGTCCATGAGGAATCAGTCTCCCCCTCGCCCGCATGGCAGTACCAATGTTCTGCTCTCGTTTTGATGCATTAAACAAGACTACAAGGGGAAAAAAGGAAGCTAAAACTGTTTGAGCACCTACTACGTAACAGATGTGTCCTAACACATTGCCATTTAATTCTCACTGCCCTGTGCCATAAGCATTCTTATCTTCTTATCACATTTGTAGAAAACAAGCCTCAGAGAATTTCTGTTACTTTTTCAAGTTTTCATGTAAGTAAGGCACAGAGCTAGACCCAGGACATTATGCCTCTAAAGAGCCTGCTCTTTATAATATGTGAAATCTGTGACTTGCTTATACTTCCACAGTAGGGTTTTATTCATTCTAACTAGAATTGCTAGAAGGTGGACTTTTGCTTGTTTTTTCCCCTCCACAGAAGCACATAAAGACTTATACTTCTGTAACGCCAGCAGGGGAAAAAAAATTCACTATTGTGGATTTTCTTTCCAAACTAAATCCTAAAGAATTTTACTTTTAACATTTTAAAAAATAAGTAACATATACTTGTTAAAGAAATACTAGGAAAGGTATATTAACGAAAGAGGATTCCCCTTCTTAAACATAACGGTTCTGACTCCATGAGCCACTGGCAACTAGCGTGAAAATTAATGGTGTGTTTTCTTTTCACGTTTTCTATATATTCATAAACTAAACTATCATATACATAATTTTGCAAATGGATTTTTTTCATTTAATATTATGTAATTAACATAATTGTATGTGAATAGATATGCACCGTCTTTTAATAGCTACAGAGTATCCTGTTGTAAAAATGGCTATAAAATGTATTTAATCATCCTAGACTTTACAGGGACCTGAAAAAAATGTACTTAACCAGGCATGGTGGCATACACCTTTAACACCAGCTACTTGGGAGACTCAGGTGGGAGGATCACTTGAGCTCAAGAGTTCAAGGCCGCAGTGAGCTATGGTCATGCTATTGCACTCCAGTGAGACTCCATCTCTTAAAAAACAAAACAAAACTTATTTACTCAAATCCTATTGTTTCACCTTTAGGTTCACTTCCCCCCTAACCACTGCATTATAAACAACAATACAAAGAACATTCTCACAACTGATTTTTGTGAACATTCTTAATTGCTTCTTTGTTATAAATTTTTAGAAATAGAAATTACTTCACCCAAATGTTACACCTATTTTTGAAACTTTTGATAAGTATTGCCACATCTGCCTCAGGAAGCTTGTACCAATTTACAATGCTGGCAACACCTTTATCACATAAGGGAAATCATTTGCTTTTATCATTAAGACTTAATGGGAAAAATAGTCAACTTATTCCAATTTCTATTTTTTTTTACTTTTAATTTGCTTTAGCAGTACATATTTTTCTTGTAAATTCTGTTCATATGACTGCTTTTCCCAGTTTGTTATTTATATTTTACTATTATGAAAGCTTACATATATATGTTTCTAAATCTATTATTCTTTTCCATTTTTCCTGATCTCACTTACTAACCTTATTTTTTGACCTTGGTGCCATTCTAAAGAAAGTCTTTCTCATCTCAGAATTATGCAAATCTATAACTAAGTATTGTAACTAGTGATCCCTGAAAGACATCCCGGCCCAGCCAGGTTGCAAACCTGAGGCTCCACATTTTCGTCTCTATTTCTTCTCCTATGCTGCTCAGGACTACCTTGGAAAGGGAGCTAAGCAGGAAGGACATTGGTGAGGCCATCTAATCATTCATTTATGAATATATACAGCATGGAGTAGGATACAAATTTGTCTTCCTGTGGGGACTTTTAGCTTAACAGCTACATGAGAATAGTGGAAAAGTGAATAAACTGTTGTTTTTACCTAAGGTAACTGCCCAAAGAATGAACTCCTTTTCCACTCCTGAAGCTTCAATCCTTGAACTCTGCTTCTCCTAGACCCTGGAGAGCAGCTTGCGTACCACAGAAGAATGCTGAGGCTCGCCTTCACTGGCATCCTTCCAGTCTCACAGCAGGACCTTTGCAATTACAAACAGCCATGAGAATTTCTCTGAGGATGGCCGCTCCACCATAACCTGTCAAGCCAAGGAGGGCTTGAGCTCTTTGTAGGTGTATGTCAAACTATTTCAGTGAAAGGGCAAGTTTGCATTCATCCTTGATTCCAGATGAAAATGAATCACTCTCATGAGTGCACTAGGTTGAAAGAAAATTTCCTTAAAAATATCCCAGTGTTCCATTTTCACATTTTTTAGACCCATTCAAATTGTATAGGTTTCCTCCACAAGAACAACTTTTTGTTGATTTGGATTACTGCATTCATCAAGAACTATTGAACTCCTTAAGGTTGAAATAGTGTTCTTCCTTTAGAAGAAAACCCTGGTCACCTATTGAAGGATAGTTTCCTAATTTAGGCTGGCTTATCGTGTTTGAACTGTCAGTATCTCCTGATACCAGAGAGTAAGTATGCACTACATTGGGCAACTCTTTTGTGTTTTCCAGGGATCTACAGACTATGTTAAATGTCTGGCTTATTTTTCAAGGTAACAGGGTGATTTCCAAGTCACCAAAACTGCAAAAAGAAGATAAATTTTCAAATCAAATAGAGATTAATCTCAACTAATTTCCAGGATAAACTTCAATTTCCCCCATTTGTAAAATGGATCTATCATATGGTCATTTTGAGGATTAAATGATATAAGCATCTGGCATCATGGAGCTTCAAATATGCTAGAAGGTGTACAATGAATTTAATTAATTGTCCATTTTTGTTTATTTCTAGCAATTGTCCTTTCTGTGAACAAAATGTCCATGGAAAGTGAGAGACCACATTTTCCCCCAAGGCAGCTCCAGTGCACCCTTTATCCACATCCCTAGGATTTAATTCTTTATTTGCCAGCCAACCCTCCTGAGCTCCCCTCAATGGTAGAGGAAGAGGAAGAGGAAGAGGAAGAAGAGGAAGAAGAAGAAGGAAGAAAGATAATAAGAAGAAAGAACAAGAAGAAGGAGAAAGAAGAAGAAGAAAAGAGGAAGAAGAAGGAAGAAGGAAGAAGAGGAAGAAGAAGAAGAGAATAAGAAGAAAAAGAGAAGAAGAAGAAAGAACAAGAACAAGAAGAAGTAGTATAGTAGTAGTCTAACTTCTTCCAGTCCTTCAGCCATTTTTCTTGCCAATTCAACACAAAAACAGAGTTTGACAAAGGGTAGGGAGGCGAAGGGAGAGAGCAAGTTGCAATATCTCAAACATGTACAAGATACATTCCTTTCCCCTAATGAGTAGATTGAGACCGTTCCTGCTTTTTAAATGCAAATGGGTTCAATACTTCCTTTCTCACGGTCTTGCTCCTCTTGAACTCTTATTCTTTGATTTGACCTTGGAACCTCTGAAACCCATTTTAAGAATCCAAAGTTTTATAAAATGTGAGTTCCTTGAAAGCAAGGGAATTGTCTTGTTATCTTATATTCCTAGTTACTAGCACAAGGCCAGGCATATTTGTCCTCAATAAGTGTGTGTGGAGTGTGCAAATATAAATGTGAGTTTTCCCACTTTCTTAAGCAGAATGAACTCTTTATATGTGAACTAGAACATAAAAGGGTAGTAGTTTTCATAGGAACAATAACACGCACTTAAAACCAAGCTTTTTCATCATCATAGGGCCCATGTATATTAAGTCCTAACATTTTTTTCTCTAAATATGGTGTGTAAGTACAAGGAATGAGTTTTAGACTCAGCAAATAATAAGCCATAGGCAGGAGCTTATGTGAACCAATGAAGAAGGAGCCCAATGTTTAGGCAAACCCTAGGCTCCAGAACCCTAAAATTTTTTTCTGGACCTTAATACCTGTCACTATTATATAAACAGAGTCTAATAGCCTAACTAAAGATACGTATATAATTTATTATAACTGGGTAACTCTCAACCATTGGTCAAGAGATATAATAGGCGAAGTTAAAAATTAAAAAGAAGTATAAGACGTAGCTCCTAACCTCTTTACTTTAAAAATGCATAAATGAGAGATTTTTGTGCTTAATTTAAAAAAGCCACCTGGCCTTTTAGTTAAAGAACATGCTTCTGACCTGGTGGAGCAGCTGATGATTCTCTCTTTATTCATCTTTCAGTGACCTATGTTTATCAGTTGGTGGAAAGCCTTACATAGAATCAAGTGAAAACTACACAAAGAAACCTGGTCTAGTTCATTAACAAGACGGCCCCACTGAGAAAGGTAGATGCTCAGACTTTTAGGTTATAGGATTAAATTCTACCTAAGCTTCCTCTTTACTCCAGGAATTTTATGATTAATTGGGAACCATGAAACAGAATTTTCTGATATTTATTACATTGTCATAACCATATGTTTCTCATTAGGAAATCAGCACTTTATTTCTATTCAGTGTGTACCATTTACTCTGTGATTTATTAGCCCTTTCCTTCCCCTCTTCTTAGTTCTTGTATCTGTGGTCTGTGGATGGAAGTGGGCTTAAAGAGAAGAGGCTAAAGGAAGGAGGATTTGCATGGGTACAACCCTGCTAGTCGACTTGGTCTCACTGGGAATGTCTGTCAATAACTTTGTCTTGAAAGAATGAATAGGTCTTACTATCTTCATCTTAAAAATTAAAATCCTAGAAAATCTTGAAAGCAGTGTTTTATTTTACCTCTAAATGAAAGCCAGGGAGAACTGAGGCTCAGATTTTGCAAAAGTTGTCCGACCAGGCAGAAAGATAAAGGGAACAATGGCTTTCTTGAGCTAGGGTTCTCACCAACACATTTAACCAGTGTGTGCCCAGCACTGCCCTCCATACCTCAAGTTTGGTACTGTAAAGCCTGGGCAGGTAAACATCATCATTATATCCTTATTGTGTATGAAAATCACTCTCCAAAGAATCAGTTATTATGTAGTGATTCAATATATATAATTCAATCATAGACATATTTATTATGTGTGTGTGTGTGTGTGTGTGTGTGTGTGTGTGTGTGTGTGTGTGTGTTGAGATGGAGTTTCGCTCTTGTTGCCCAGGCTGGAGTGCAATGGCAAGACCTCAGCTCACTGGAACCTCCACCTCCTGGGTTTAAGGGATTCTCCTACCTCAGCCTCCCAAGTAGCTGGGATTACAGGTGCCTGCCACCACGCCCGGCTAATTTTTTGTATTTTTAGTATAGATGAGGTTTCACTATTTTGGTCAGGCTGGTCTCCAACTCCCAGCCTTAGGTGATCCACCTGCCTTAGCCTCCAGAAGTGCTAAGATTACAGGTGTGAGCTACCACACCTGGCTATGATGTGTATATTCTATATAAGATACTGTTCTTGGTTTTAAGATTGAATAATTGAAAAAGGTAAAATCTCAGCCCTTAAGAACCTGAAAATGAGAGAGTCAGATGGACGTTCATAGAGATATCTATAAGAAGCTAAGTATGCTAATTGAGAGTAAAAATATACATGAAACAAAATAGTTATATAAAAGGGAATGGATAAATTCAGATCTCACCAATGCCTTTATCAAGCTTACATTCCAAAGGGGGAAAAAGACACATAAAAATACAGATAACATAAATATTATGACATTTAAAAAAAACATAAATTGACCTTGATAGGCTCACACATGTTTGTATGGATGAGTACAATATGGATATTTGTGTGTGAGTGTGTGCACATGTGTGTATTAGGTTAAGACTATCTCAACATTAATCTGCATGGGTGGAAAAGTAAAGGCAAAATACAATACGTTGATACTTACACCCAAGGTAGCTGAATATAAAGATAAGGCTATTGTGTTCCCCTTGAAACGGGAAGAAGAAACTCTTTCTCATTTTATTCCCCTACTCCAACTAAGAGGTTATCATTACATATTAATAGCTGTGAGCCAAAGTGATTTTAGGACACCAAACCTGGTTGTCTATCTGCTTCTTCACAAATACTGCATGGCTGTCTAACAGTTTCTAGAGAAAAGGGGTGTCTTCTGGAAACACTATTCTCCCCCAGTATTCACTAGATCATAGGGTTGGCATAGTGTTAATGAGAGGGCATACTTTGAGTACCTTAAAATTTTATATGGATCACAGGAAATAACATAAAAATAATTTTGCATTAACAAATTTCTCATTATAAGTGTTGAACAGATATAATCATCCAAGTTTAATAGATAACAAAGCTGAGAACAGTGTGAGTTTGCATGTGTTGCCTTGGGTTCATAAAATGTTGATATATAGGCCGGGGGCAGTGGTTCATACCTGTAATCCCAGCACTTTGGGAGGCCGAGATGGGCAGATCACCTGAGGTCAGGAGTTCGAGACCAGCCTGGCTAACATGGTGAAACCCTGTCCCTACTAAAAATACAAAAATCAGCTGGGCATGGTGATGGGTGCCTGTAATCCCAGGTACTTGGGAGGCTGAGGCAGGAGAATCGTTTGAACCTGGGAGGTGGAGGTTGCAGTGAGCCAGGATCACACCATTGCACTCCAGCCTAGGTGACAAGAGTGAGACTCCATCTCAAAACAAACAAACAAAAGGTTAGTATATATAGCTTATCTTTCCCCTGATGCTGTGCCATATCCCCGATATTCTTGGATTAACTCCAAAATTCCTTCCTCTTACCTGGATACTTACTATTCTTTTCACTGATTCTCCCTATATAGTCTTGTTGACAATATTTTACCCTTTTCTTGTCTACAGCAATAGACATTATTATGAGTAAAAGTTCTGGGGAAAGTTAATTGGTTGTATACTAAAATACATTTATTTTTTATTAATGAACTAAGAGTAATTACACCAAAACAATCTTTCACAGTATTAAGTTTACTGATAAAGTATGTTCAGTAAAACTGCCAGAGCCTTAGCACTCCCTGAATTTGAGAAACAAGCAATACTGCTTGAGTTCCATTAACAATATTTTTGTTAGGAATAGAACCTTGGTCACTTTAGGACAAGGAGAATTTATCAGTACTCAGGCAGGATTTTACCTCCTTGCTGGGAACCTTCTGAGATGGGACCTTGAGATGTGAACACCTGAAACTCTTGCTCTTTTTACACTAAGAAATAAACCCCTGTGCCACGGATCTCATTGTCCTTCAGATGTAGATGTATTTTAATTCATCATATCTCCGTAACCTGATGTTGGCTCCAGCTCTGAAATGCAAATCTGATTCCCCATGCCCCTGCTGCCTCCTCAGAGGTGACTTAAAAGAATACATAGACAATACCTCTGACAATCCTTGCTTTCAGGAGATCTGAAAGGTGAAGGGCTTTGTAATATATGCTTTCAATTCCGTTACCATAGTCCACTCTGAAAACACATATAGGCCAGAGTACATTAAATTTGATTAAAACTGTGGATTTTGTTTACACGTAGGAGAAAATTTTGAGCTTACTTAATGGATGCCTTCACAACCCTGATACCAATCAGTGAAAAGTGCAGGTGTGCTGCAAAAATCAATATACCATTCACTTTAACATTTCAAAAGAAAGATAGAGTTTCTGAAGTTAGAAATATGTTTGTCCCCAAATAATTCATTTTAGTTCTACTTCCAGAGCTGTCTTTCTTTTTTTGTGGTATACATATGTGCACGTGTGTGAGAGACTGTGTTGATTAATGCAAGCATTGGCAATATGAAATTCCCACGCAGGGCACCCAGTTTAGATCAGAGTAGGTACTAAAAATGTTAAGTGAATGAGCACACAATATTTATCTTCTCCTATGACACTGGTCATACCATTTAGCAGCAAAGGAAAAAACTAGTTGCCAGCATTATTGTCAACAGTTATTGCATTATTTCTTTGCAGGAAAGTATGCATTTTCAGTAACTGCCTCTTCTGGTCTATATGCATAAAAATATTTCAGTTGTAAATGTTTTGATCACTGAAGGGTGGAAGGAGATCTGATTCAGTATTGGTACATAAATAAAACTGTTAGGTAAGAAACAGTAAGCTCAAAACAATTAAGTAATATAAGAAATGCTCTTAGGGTGCAGGATAACTAAATTTTTATATTTAGTAGCTCACTGCCATCCTGTTTACAAGCTTATTTTTTTGTTTGTTAACTTACAATATAGAAAAACTGTGAAACACTAGCACTTCTACCTTTGAAAAGATTTTATCTTTCAGTTTATTGCAACATCTGCTCTCAAAAATTAAGTTTGGATTTTTTCTTGGCAAATGTAGGCCAGAAATCAAGTAAATTATAATAACTTCATTATTTAAAAGTTACATCACAGGAAAACATTAAGCCATTGTTTAGAACTGTCCAGATCACTATATGAATCATAATTATTTCCCAATTAACTGTATGTATTACATTACCCTGTTCCTTAGATAAGTAATAGTACCTTTTTTTTGCAAGAATGAAGTACCATTCAGTAATATTTTAAAATGTACACACACACATTAGTATTGAGAATGTTTTTAATGTATTTTTTTCTTAAAATGTCTTTTTTGTGGTAAGAATGTTTGCAAAGCCACTTTCAGAATGGAAGCAATTATTACAATGACTGTATCAGCAGTTAATTTGAACAGCACGACAGTTATATGTCTTCACACTGTTTCTTCTAGTCATTTAACATGTAGTATTCAAAGCAAAAAATCGATAATTTGGGCAAAAATAAGACTATTGTGCAAAAGAGAATTTTCAGGCCCCACTATTCTGATGGGCTATTTGGTTAGATTTCACCATATATAATTTGTCAAATCTTTATTTTGCTTGTGTTGATAAACCCAAGCAAAATAAAAGAAGATTTGACGAATGATACATGGTGCCTCCTAGTAGAAATCGGTATAGATTAAAAAAAATTCATACCCGGATCTTTTGGTTGATTAGACAGGGTAAATATTTTCTGTCTTAAAATAGGCTTGCAGTGGAAATCCTGCTATGACATGAATCCCTCCTTACAGAAATTCCATTCAGCAAACATTTCCTTTGTCTGATTGTGTACAGAGTCTGATTGCGTGCTGTGCATGAGACATCCTACAAAGAAATCCAGGTCATGAGGACTCTTGTTAAACTTCTGAGAGTTTAATGGTCAGTAAATATTTTAATTTTTATATTCTAGATGAGGAAATATAATTTAACTTGTCAAAAATTTTTTGTATTCGGCAGATGAAATTGTGACAAAGTGTGCCATGAGATCCAATGGGGTTATTAATAATATTTAGAGATATAGTAAATATATATCTCTAAATATCAGAGGGCCCTTGAGAAGAACTCCCAGGGAAAACCTAATCCCTCTGAAAAATATTCTGTTTTCCTAGGGTCAGTGAATGGGTTCACATTTAATTAATTTTACTTAACTTTAAAATATATAAATAATAAATACAGTTTCCAGGATGATTTTTCTTGTTTTTGGAGCTTTTAGTATTCCTGGATAAAAATTTACCTAAACATTTCTGGGGGATAGAGGAGGGTGTCGGTTAACTATGCCTATTTATATACATACTCTGTGATAGTGTTGATACTTGCCATTAGCAGCAAGATAAATTGGGGAATTCGACTTTTTAATCCCACCTAAAGGTTAACATGTAGCATGTCATATGCTGCTTTGGGGGTCTCACTCAAAGAACCATTTATCAATGCGCATTCATAGAGATTACTATACTAGGTTCTATAAGAATATGTGTTAATAGGTTAATGAAAATGTGGGGAGGAATGGGAAAGTAAAAAATGAGAAGGAAGATCCTCTTTTTTCTAATAACATTTTACATCAAGTAGTAAATATGTGTGATACATATAATTAGATAGTTACAAGACTAAATTTTTAATTTACTCTAGATAGCAGTGGATGAGAGAGTCAGCTTTGGCACCAGATAGGCTTGAGTTTAAATTACAGTCTATCCTTGATTAATAGCTTATATGGGCAAATTCATTAACCTCACCAACTCTCTGTGTCCTTACATGTAAAGTGGGATAATAAAAGTTCTCTTTATAGGTTTGTTGCGAGTATTAAAGAGAGGAATGTTCATAAAGCAAGGTGCCTGGAAAACACCAACCACTCAGCAGCCGTAGTTATTATTAGCAGTAGTACTAGAGGAAAAGAAATATTTCAAGTGTTTATGAAAGTTAAGAGTTTTGTCTTTTCTCTAATAAAAACCTAATAACCTCTAATTACTTACGGGATTTAGAGTAGGTAATGGTGAAAAAGAGGTGTATATCACATTGATAACCCAGGCATCATTCATTGATGCGTTCATTTAAGTAGGTGTTAGTTTTACGTCTACTACGTGACATGTCAGGTTATTGCTAGCACTAGGGATGAAAAAGTGAACATGAGAAACATGATTCTTAATTTAAGTAGTTTACAGTGCAGTCATGAGATCGACCCATTTTAAACCAGCAAATAAATAAAACAACTAGAAACAGTGGCAAGTACTATGAAGGACAGGCAGAGTGCTGAGGTGGAGAATAATGTTATTTAGGCAGGAGAGTCAAAGATGGCTTCCCTGAGGTGGTGACTTCAAGGTGAGATCCAGAGCATGAGAAAGAGCCAGCCATATGCACAAGAGAGGCGCCAGAGTATGTGCAGAGGCCTTGAGGGGAAATGCATGTAGTTTATTTCATTATCGCTACCAATAGACATTGGTATCATTCATAGAAAACTGTCCTGCTGCAAATAAGGAGTTGTAATTTTGATAAGTTAATGCTTATCATTTACTTTTCTCACCAAACTAACTGGTATTTCAAGAAGTTATAAACTCAGTGTTTTCAATATTTTTGAAAGCAGATGTCATTTGTATACTACACACAGGGGACAGTTGGGGGGGGAGGGGAGAGACAGTGGGGGGTGGGGAGGGATGGGAGACGGGGGAGGGATAACATGGGGAGAAATGCCAGATATAATATGCACCTAAAGTAAAATAAATAAATTACTTAAAAAAAAGTGACAAAAAATCAAATCATAACATCAACAACACTTTTTGGCTTCTTATTTTGAGAGTTAATGAGAAAGGCAAAAGATTTATATGATCTAAAAGAGGAATTAGAGTATTAAGAGTTAATGTAATAAAGTCAAATATGTTGGCCACATATGGTCATTATTCCTTGTAAAGGGAGAAGCAGGACCTAAAAATAATAATACTGTAAGGAGATACTAGGTTAGGAAACTTTGAAATAGACATTATGAGATCCACAGTAATATATTCTATTTTATATCACACTGTATCTGGGTCATCATAAAATACCCAGAATAAATTTTTAGTCTTTGGAGAGCCACATTTAGGTCGGCCACTTTCCGCTGGGATGCTAGATTGCTCCTGGGAACAAGCACACCACAGCAGGATGAAGACCAGGGTGGGCTTGGAAATAGAAGGAGACAAAGGAATTGGATTCAGAGATAATACCCTCATCCTAACTTAAAATACGATATGTTCGATAACTCCACAAAAATCTCCTAAAACCTAATAGCACTTCTAATAGCTCTTCTGAAATACCCATCCTCCCCTCAGGACCTAGCAATCTTGCTAGAGTTATGTGAAATAAGTTTTCAAAAGGCATTGTCTAGACCAGCTCTTTTTCTACCTTTTCATTTCTGCACCACACCTTGTAAAATTGTTTCGGCTTTATAGCCCTGTCCTCGTAAATACACTCAACTCTCAATTACCCTCACCAATGAAGGGGAGCATTAGTGCAGATAACTGAAGCTGGTGAATAATCTGCTCGATTGTGCTACAGCCAGCTCCTCCTACCCAGGCTGGATATCTTTTTGTGTGGGGGAAGAGGAGGCAGGGCCTCTGCTCTGAGAATGAGCCTCAGCTGAAAAGGAGTCTTGTCTTCCACCTTTCTAGCTTGCTTTAAGTCAGGTCTGTGCTGCCTAAAGACTTCTAAAGCATACTCAGAATTACCACATCTCTTACCACCCCAAAGGTCTTTATTTAGATTGGAAAGTTGATGCATCAGAGTCAAGAATGAGCTGTGTAAGAGCCAACAATGATTTTGCAAGTAAATATCAACTGGACATGCCAACTGAAGCATAATTCTTAAAAGACCTATGGCTTAGTTCAGCAAAGAAATAGAAGTACAGTCTAGCATGCCTCCTTATTTTCACTTTGTTTTATTACCTTTCCATCACAGGATATCACAGACAGCTATTGGTATCTAGGGCATTTCTTTTCTTATGGAATGTCAACAAGGGTTATCTAAGTTTTAATATAGTCTTTAAGAAATAATTAATAACACAAGAGTACTCAAGGCACAACAGCTTCTTTGTGAGAGGTTCTGAGTGGTGATGAGTCATAGAAGCAAAGATTGCTGATATGAAGTGATCAATTGGAGAATCATGATTCAATCAAGAGGTTCTGCCAGGATCATAAACCCCGAGAGCAAAGCTCAGTCCATTGTGAAGATTATCACAGCCCTGAAACTGAGCTCATCCAGACTTCACGATCGATCAGAATCTGTTTCCTTCTCCCCCAGCTGCTCTTTATCTGCTGCTGGACTGACTATCCTTTTCTTTTTCCCATCGTCAACCAACTTCATTTCACTTTTACACATCTTTCCCATTTATTCTTTCTTGCTCCTTTTTGGATGTTACCTTTTTGTTACCTTCCCTGATTCTCATTTGCTATGCCCCTCTTTCTTTTGTAAAATTTATTTCCTTACTAATTTACTCCTCAGATCTTACGTTTAGTACTTCCCTTAGCTTTCTACCCCAATATCTTTACTTTCTTTACTCCCCCTCTGCCCTGACCTCCTGCATTCTGATTAGATGCCATACGTATAACAAGGTAGACAGATGCTTTGCTGTTAAACTAAAGGGATTTTTAATTTACCAGAACAGAAACCAGGAGCTTTCTTTTTGTTTGGGGACATCAGCAATTCAAGGCAAAGGGCTTAGGAATACAAATGAGGGTTTTTCTCTTCAAGCAGCATGGAGTCTCAGCATGTCTCTCTTACGCTCTCCTTATTTTACTTGATCTGCAAAGTAAAAAATCTGTGCATGTGATGGATTCATAAATACCTCTAATTACACTTAGATCTCTGGACACACGGTGCTTTAAGCAATGGGGGTAGACAGCCACACAGCCTATGTCCATGACCATCAATGCATTTTGCCTATTATCTGTCTAACATATTCTTTTTTAGATCTGTGACCGTCAACAGTGTTTGTTTCGCAACTTTGCCTAAACTGAAAGTGTTTTGTTTTTCTCTGGCACTGTCCATGTAATCAGACATGTCTTTTGGGTACACCCATAGACAGCCTATCGACCACAGAGCCAGAATTTGCCCATAGTCTGATATACATCACCCTGTAGGGTTCTCCCAGTGCTAGCTCTGATCCAAGGGAAAAGAAGATGAGAACAGCCAGCAATTTTAGGACAAGACCATGCAGACAAAAACTGCTCTGACTCAAGTGTGTTTGGAGAGTAGACTTGCAATGTGAGGGCTTCCATCTCTCCTTGGGGTAGAGTGTTTCACCCGCCACAGTGATGGGTCCCCCACTGCTGAATCTCCAGCAGGTAACAGCAAGGGGTTCAGAAGGCTGCTATGGAAGCAGAGGTATCTGTCCATGCCACACCCAGGGCCCTTCACGTGGAGTGTATACCCCAGTCACCAGAAGCTACAGCAAAACGAGTCCTCAACAAATAATCCACAGCCATGAATTTAAAAATATCTGATGACATTGTTTTTGACTATACTTTTACTCCTGTAGAAATTTTTAACCTGATTTTGTGACTTTGCACTTAGCATTAGTAATGTATTTTTTTTCTTTTCTTTCTTTCTTTCTTTTTTTTTTTTTTTTTTTTGTTACTATATGGTTTTCCCAAAAATCTCCCTGAAGGGAAATAGAACAAGTAGTAGTTTCAATATTTTATAGATGTGGAAACTGAGGAATAGATGAGGAGGCATCCTTTCTGCACAGAGGCACTCAAAGAATGATTACAATTGAACAGCCAGTCACATTCCTTTTTTTCCTTACGGAGAAAGAAAGAGTTGATCTTTTCCACATGAATGAGATTGGACACTCTCAAGCCAAGTGCTGTGGGACTCAGACAGAAAGGGCCACCTGTTATGGAGGTGACTTGGGTCAGGAGATAATTCTCAGCTGTTCAAACAAATAAACTTCAACACCACAGGTCACTTCCTCTACCTGCTCTTTGTGTCCACAGCACCCTGCCGTGCTGCCAAGCCATTTACCCCTTTTAATTGAGCAGACGTGGCTTTTTTTCTGTCTGTGCCTTTATTTGGCTTGTTACTGCCACGGTTAACAATTAACACTATGATAAAAATGAATGCTTGCTACATATGCCAAATGCTATTACCAACAAGGGGGCTGGTGTGAGAACTCGCAGGTGCTGTGTAAATCCAATTTGTGGGACTCAGACTGCCCAGAATTACACAAAGATAGCAGGGACCGCTGCCCTCATGGAACTTGGCAAAGCAGACTGCACAAAGGAATTGATAGCTATTGTGTATCTCACAAAGAACCCTCTCTGGTCGGTCAGAATGCCCAGAAAATCAGTCCTTCAGTTTTCTAAGAGAAGCAGAATATATGATGTGTAAATCTCCAGCTGTGTGGCCAGGGAAGTCCAGAAGCCGGACCTGCCCAGGGAGCAGAGTAGGATGCATTCTCCCCCGGGAGCCAGCAGTTTCCCTATGGCACAGAACCACCAAGTCACAAAATTCTCAATTCTCAGCTCACTAAGCTATTCTGGTCGCTTTGAGTTAGCTATCTCCTTACTGTTCCTCTCCAAGAAAGCTTTTTCCACCCCCCACACACTTCAGAACTTCTGTTCACTTTCAAGTTTCTTTTTTTTTGTTGTTCTTTTGTTAAGATCTTTTCTCTTCAAGTCTTTCAAAGCTTCTTTGAGGATTCTCAGAAACACAAAGCTCTCCTTTTGGATTGTATTCCTGGTTATTTCAAGGAGGTGGCTGAGAATAAGCTATGTGTATGCCTGTGTGCACACAGCCCCCTGCATCCAGAGCATGCGGGCCCTGGCCTGTGAGTGTGCAGGGGCATGTCTGATTGATCCGGGGCAGATAACCTGTGGAGTGGAAGGCAAGATAGATTTTCATTCTTGTACTGCACTTGTTCGTCTCTGTAATTGTGTAACAGTTGTACCGCCAATCTTCCTCCCTGTGAAGTCAAGGTAATATATTGCTCCCCCAGCTTCATTTTTTTCACAGGTGAAAAGGGCTATGGACTATATATTCCATTAACTATATTGCCTGATCTTTAAATATTCTATGCATAAGCACATCGTGCTTAAACACACCTCCTTGGATCCTGAACATGCCCATTTACGTGTAGAATTTAACTTAAATGAATGGCTGTGTTGAGGATTCAAGGAAGTGTGTTTAAGCACTTTGTGTTTACACATGGAATATTTCTGGAACTCCAGTCCTACCACTTACAAGCCACATACCCTGTTTCCTCCTATAAAATGGATAATGTGATACTATCCACTGCATAGGATTATTAGAAGAGTTAACAAGCATATCTAGACATAGCTCTCAGAACAGTGTCTGGCATCTTGGTAGAGCCCCATAAATGTGAACAATGATGTTATTTCTCTTCAGACAACTTAGATCCAGACACAAAAGTCTTTTCAATTATTTCAGTACACCCAGGTTTTCTCTACTTCAGGACACCAAGGTCTTTTCACTTGCTGTTCCTTTACTCCTCTGGTTCTTTGATTGCTCACTGCTCCCCATCCCAACACCATCTCATGTTTAGCTTTATCTCATCCTTCAAATCTTACCAGAGGAAGGCCTTTCCTGACCATTGAGTCTAGGCTACATCTGCTCTCCTGCTGTCCTCTGCCTCAATATCTTGTTCATTGTTTATAGTACCTACCAAAGTTTAAAATGATCGCATATCTGCTTAAATGCGTGTGGTCTTTCCCAATCAATTGTGATATCTTTATGGGCAGTGACCATGTTGGTCTTATTAATTATTGGATTTCCTTCTCCAGTTCATTATTCCAAAGTGTATTAATTTAGTGTTTACTTTATGCCAAGCACTTTCCTAGGCACCATTAGATATAAGAATGAAAAAAAAAATCCCTGCCTTCATGCAATTTACAGTTTAGTGGGAAACAAAAAATAAATTAATTAAATAAGAAAAATATATAGTATGGCAGATATTGGTAAGCGCTAAGGGGAAAAATAAAGTAAGAAAAAAGGGACAGGGAACATGGGGGAGGGGGTTGCAATTTTAGATGGGGGTATCAGGAGAGGTCTTACTGTGGCTAGAGATAGGAGGGAAGCCCCAGGTGGAGAGAAGGGCAGCCACAGAGGCTCTGAGGTGGGAGCTCACCTGGTGGCTTTGAAAAATAAGGAGGAAATCTTTGAGGTGGAGGAGAGTAAGTGAGAGGAGACTAAAAGGGGATGGGCTAAAGAGATGCTGGAGGACCATGCATGGAAGTGTCTGAGGACCCATGCTTTTACTCTGCATGGCCTGAGAAGAGAATTGAATGAATGACTTAGTTTGTAACAGGATCATTCTGACTGCTGAGTTGAGAATAGATTGAAGAAAGCCTAAAGCAGAGGGGAGACAAATTAGGAGACTGTTTCAAGAATCTACAGGTTAGATAGTAGAAACTCAGTAAGTACTTGCAAATAAATAAATACTATTAGAAGACTATGAGTCTCTGTGGGTTAGTTTGTGTATTGGCACATTGAGGTTCTGAAACCAAGGCTTCTTATATACCTTTGTGTTTCTTTATATTCCACTAAGAATATATGACCTATCCCCATCACCCTCAAAGCTGCAAAAGAGAAAATGTTGGAGATGATGGATAAAGCCAGAGACAGTTATGATACAAGACATTCAGCCAGTGTTGCTGCAAAGCTGTGCCTGCTTTTGATCTGTGAAACAGGCATTTCTTTCTCCTTCATCGCTTAGAAGCAAAATGAGCATCATTTTTAATACAGAGAAAAAAATAGGAAGACAAAAAGAACTGGGAAAAAAGGAACAAGAAATTGCTGTCAGCATATAGAGTGTCAGCAAGAGCCATGTGTCGTCAGGGTTCTGATTCAGATGAACTTGTCTTTTTATTTTCTTATTAATTAACCCAGGGGGAAATCTCTCAGGGTTTTTAACCACTTATGAATGGCTTTGTCTAGCCTCATAAGAATTTGCTAAATATTTAACTACCAGCATATGACTTTAGTCAATAACAACAAATTCAAGAATAACTAGGTCTTTGAGACTTCTAGACCACAAATTCATTTTAAAATAGTTATTGGTAAATGGAGAAGACCCAAAACTCTATTTAGACAAGAATAGTTTAGATTATCTGCTGTAATTTTGAAAAAGTTCTTTAGAGTTTTATAAAATTAAGCGGTAAATATACAAAGTTATCCTCAAAGGAAAAAAAATAATGCAAAGATAACTAAGTACTATTTTTTAACTTATACAACATCTCTAGGACTACATCAATAAAACCTGCCAAGTTTGTTGAGTACAGACTTTCTCACCTCCAGTTTTTCTCTAGATTTAAGAGAAGAGAAGCATCCATAGGAAGTGTTGGGAGGTAGGGAAAAGAAGGGAGTACAAAATAGCTCCTTGCCTTGATTGCCAAAGGTGAGTTGAATCTAATCTTTGCTCCGGTGTTTTGTAGCACAGAAATTTTATTTTGGATTAGAGTAAAGCTTTCTGGGCTGAAAATCATATTTTAAGGTAAAGAATAAGATCTAAAAATGTTCCTGCCTGTATTGGGAGGAAAAAATTTTAAAGGCAAATTTGAGCCTTTAAGCCCTGAATATCAAAAAAATTTTGTCTATTAAATATACCTTTATATTTACAGATAGTGCGTTGCAAAGGTGATGGTTCAATGGCATATTACAACACAAAAATAGTCAATCTTACTCCAGTAATATCACAATTTTTATTAATTCAGTCTTCCCCAGAAGACTTGGAAACATTTCCAAAAGCTTTCTTGTTCCCATTTATTTTCCATTAGCATTGGTACCCATTTTCTAGAAGACGGTGATAGGTTGTAAGACTGTTCTCTGTGGGAATGATTGAGCACTACTCCAATGTTGATGATGTTTCTGCCAAGCCCACATATGTCTTAAGTTTCCCAAATAGACATATAAAACATAATATATAGTTCTTTTGTTTCTTTCAAAAGCCTGAACTTGCTAAATATTTCTGGTGGTAAGCATCTCACAGGTCAGTACTCAGTCCCATTCTGACTACTGTAGGATATTTAAAGACCTATAATAGCAGATAAGTTTAGGGAAAGTAATCCTTAAGAGGAAGATGCATAGTATAAAAGAGGAGAGTGAAATAGACATAAGAACATTGAGAATGAGCAGCAAGTAAGAAAGAAGACAGGAAAGTAATATATATATTTTTTAATTTGCTTTTCCATCACTCAGCATTTTCTGAAAGTGTTAGCTTACTGGGTCAACTGCTGAGCTCCTTCTTCCAAAAACCAAACAGGAAAAATACAAAAAAATGATAAAATAAAAATGAAAAATGGATTTCAAAGAAAAGAAAGGCAGGGATAAAACAAAGTAGCAGTTTGTAAGGTAACAAAACTGCAAGACACAGGCAGTGTGAAGGAGAGAGAGAGAGATGCATATAGTGAGAAAAACTGAAAATCAAGGAAAGAGGACGAGAGACATCTAAAAAGAAGTAACAGATAGAAAAATACAAGAAGGACAGAGACACTTATGACAACTGGGAGCAGCTTGAGAAAGGTCACACAGGCCCTGTGGGCTCCCAGCTACACAAGAGCTGCAGTGGACTGTCAGGGAAGATAAACAAGGGAGAGTGGAATGGAATACAATTTACAACTTGCTTGTCATCTTGGAAGAGAGCCGAAATGATTCACATGCACATCACTGGCTGTCAGGATTTAGAGGGGGGACATGCCTTGACCTCATTAGCAAGCAGCAAATAGAGAAGGAGAGCACCATTTTCAGGCTTCCCTAGGAGGTCTGAGCTTCTGTGCTGCATTGACGATATTGAGCCATTAGAGCCTTTATTGTCTCCCCCACTGGATGTGTGAGCTAGGTTCTGGTTAACCACTGAGAAGAAGGAGTGTTCTTTGAAAAGTGGGAAATTTACAGTGGGAGAGATCCAAGATGGCCGAATAGGAACAGCTCTGGAGTACAGTTCTGAGAGAGAACAGCACAGAGGGTGAGTGCTCACTGCATTTCCAAACAAATTTTTACTGCCCACAGACCAGGAGATTCCCGGGCCGAAAAGTGCCTTGAGTTTTCAGCACAGCAGTTTCAGCTGGTGCCGCCTCAGCACACAGAAACTCACACAAGTCCGGGTGGCCATTTTGACTGGTGCCTGGAATACCTGGGAGACAGAGCTGTCCATTCAACTGAAAGGGAGGGGGCTAAGACAGGGAGCCAGGTGATCTGGCTTGGCGGGTACCACCCCCACAAAACAAGCAATCTGAAACACTCTGGATTGAGAGTTTCGCAGCAAGTGCAGCTGGACCCAGAACCATCCAGCTCAGTGGGGGGAAGAGCATCCCCCACTACCTAGGCAGTCCCCCCACTACCAAGGCAGTCCACACAGCAGCTGGGCAGAGCTTGTGGCAGCTCAGCAATGCCTCTGCTGGCAGACTGTGACTAGACTACTCCATGTGGGGCAGGGCATCTATGAAAAATGGCAGCAGCATGACAGAAACTTATAAGTAAAGCTGACCTTCCTAGGACAGAGCACCTGGGAAAAGAGGTGGTTATGAGTTCAGCTGCAGCAGACTTAAAGGTACCTGCCCAGCAGCTCTGCGCAGAACAGCGGAGTTCCCAGCACAGCACCTGAGCTCCTATAAGAGACCGATTGCCTCCTCAAGCAACTCCCCCACCCCCCTATACTCAAAGAGACATCTCATAAAGGAGAGCTCAGGCCAACATCTGGCAGGTACCCTTCTGGGACGAGGATAGTAGAGAAAGAAACCAGCAGCAACCCTTGATGTTCTGTAGCCCTGCAGGCAATCCCCAGGCAAGTGGGGGTCTGGAGTGGACCTCCAGTGGTCCTGCAGCAGAGGGGCCTGCCTACTAGAAGGAAAACTAAGAAGCAGAAAGAAATAGCTTTAACATCAACAAAAATGACATCTACTCAGAGACCCCATCCAAAAGTCACCAACTACAAAGACCACAGGTAGATAAAACCACTAAGATGGCAAGAAACTAGCACAAAAAGGATGAAAACACCAAAAACCAGAACACTTCTTCTCCTCCAAGGTATCACATCTGAATGTGACAGAGAGAATGAATCCAAGCTGGAAAACACTCTTCAGGATATTATCCAGGAGAACTTCCCCCAACCTAGCAAGGCAGGCCACCATTCAAGTACAGGAAATACAGAGAACACCACAAAGATATTCCTCAAGAAGAGCAACCCCAAGGCACATAATTTGAGATTCACCAGGGTCGAAATGAAGGAAAAAAATGCTAAGGGCAGCCAGGGAGAAAGGTTGGGTTACCCACAAAGGGAAGCTCATCAGACTCATAGGGGATCTCTCAGCAGAAACCCTACAAGCCAGAAGAGAGTGGGGGCCAATATTCAACATCCTTAAAGGAAAGAACTTTCAGCCTAGAATTTCATATCCTGTCAAACTAAGCTTCATAAGTGAAGGAAAAGAAAATCCTTCATGGAAAAGTAATTGCTGAGAGATTTCATCACCACCAGGCCTGCCTTACAAGAGATCCTGAAAGAAGCACTAAACAAGGAAATGAACAACCAGTACCAGCCACTCCAAAAACATACCAAATGGTAAAGACCATCAACACAATGAAGAAAATGTATCAACTAATGGGCAAAACATCCAGCTACCATCAAAATGGCAGGATCAAATTCACACATAACAATATTAACCTTAAATGTAAATGGACTAAATGCCGCAATCAAAAGACACAGACTGACAAATTGGATAAAATGTCAAAACCCATCAATGTGTTGTATTCAGGAAACCTATCTCATGTGCAAGGACACACATGGGCTAAAAATAAAGGGATGGAGGAAGATTTATCAAGCAAATCGAGAGCAAAAGAAAAGCAGGAGTTGCAATCCTAGTCTCTGATAAAATGAACTTTAAACAACAAAGATAAAAAGAGACAAAGAAGGGCATTACATAATGGTAAAAGGATCAATGCATCACAAAGAACTAATGATCCTAAATATATAAGCACCCAATACAGGAGCACCCAAGTACATAAAGCAAGTTCTTAAGGACATACAAAGAGACTTAGACTCCCACACAATAATAGTGGGAGACTTTAACACTCCACTGTCAAAATTAGACAGATCAACAAGACAGAAAATTAACAAGGATATCCAGGACTTGAACTCAGATCTGGACCAAGCGGATCTAATAGACATCTACAGAAATCTCCACCCCAAATCCACAGAATATACATTCTTCTCAGCACCGCATGGCACCTACTCTAAAATTGACCACATGATTGGAAGTAAATCACTCCTCAGCAAATGCAAAAAAAAAACCAGAAATCACTACAAACGGTCTCTCAGACCACAGTGCAATCAAATAGAACTCAGAATTAAGAAACTAACTCAGAACCTCACAACTTCATGGAAACTGAACAACTGGCTCCTGAATGTTGACTGGATAAACAATGAAATGAAGGCAGAAATAAAGATGTTCTTTGAAACCAATGAGAATGAAGACACAACGTACCAGAATCTCTGGGACACATTTAAAGCAGTGTCTAGAGGGAAATTTATAGCAATAAATGCCAACCAGAGAAGTGAGGAAAGATAAAAAATCGACACCCTATCATCAAAATTGAAAGAGTTAGAGGAGCAAGATCAAAAAAACTCAAAAGCTAGCAGAAGACAAGAAATAACTAAGATGAGAGCAGAATTGAAGGAGATAGAGACACAAAAAATTCTTCAAAAAATTAATAAATCCAGGAGCTGGTTTTTTGAAAAGATCAACAAAATACACTGCTAGTCAGATGAATAAAAAAGAAAAGGAAGAAGAATCAAATAGATGCAATAAAAAATGATAAAGGGGATATCACCACTGACTCCATAGAAATACAAATTACAATCAGAGATTACTACAAACAACCCTATGCACCTAAACCAGTAAACCTGGAAGAAATGGATAAACTCCTGGACATTTGCACCCTCCCAAGCCTAAACCAGGAAGAAGTTGAAACCTTGAACAGACCAATAACAAGGGCTGAAGTAGAGGCAGCGATTAATAGCCTACCAACCAAAAAAAGTCCAGGTCCAGAAGAGTTCACAGCTGAATTCTACCAGACGTACAAAGAGGAGCTGGTACCATTCCTTCTGACACTATTCCAAACAATACAAAAAGAGGGAATCCTTCCCAAATCATTTTATGAGACCAACATCATCCTGATACCAAAACCTGGCAGAGACTCAACAAAAAAAGTAAACTTCAGGCCAATATCCATGATGAACATAGATGCAAAAATCTTGAATAAAATACTGGCAAACCGATTGCAGCAGCACATCAAAAAGCTTATCCATCATGACCAAGAAGGCTTCATTCTGGGGATTCATTCAAGGCTGGTTCAACATACACAAGTCTATAAACGTAATCCACCACATAAACAGTACCAAAGACAAAAACCACACGATTATCTCAATAGATGCAGAGAAGGCCTTCGACAAAATTCAACAGCGTTTTATGCTAAAAACTCTCAATAACATAGGTATCAAAGGAGCATATCTCAAAATAATAAAAGCTATTTACGACAAACATACAGCCAATATCATACTGAATGGGCAAATACTGGAAGCATTCCGTTTGAAATCTGGTACTAGACAAGGATGCCCTCTGTCACCACTCCTATTCAGTATAGTATTGGAATTTCTAGCCAGAGCAATTAGGCAAGAAAGAAAAAATAAAGGGTATTCAATTAGGAAAAGAGGAAGTCAAATTATCTCTATTTGCAGATGGCATGATTGTATATTTAGAAGACCCTATCATCTCAGCCCAAAATCTCCTTAAACTGATAAGCAACTTCAGCAAAATCTCAGCATACAAAATCAATGTGCAGAAATCACAAGCATTTCTATACACCAATAATAGACTAACAGAGAGCCAAATCAAAAATGAACTTCCATTCACAATAGCTACAAAGAGAATAAAATACCTAGGAAGACAACTAACAAAGGATGTAAAGGACCTCTTCAAGGAGAACTACAAACCACTGCTCAATGAAATAAGAGAGGACACAAACAGATGGAACAACATTCCATGCTCATGGTTAGGAAGAATCAATATTATGAAAATGGCCATACTGCCCAAAGTAATGTATACATTCAATGCTATCCCCATCAAGCTACCAATGACCTTCTTCACAGAACTAGAAAAAAATCACCTTAAACTTCATATAGAACCAAAAGAGAGCCCACATAGCCAAGACAATCCTAAGCAAAAAGAACGAAGATAGAGGCATCATGCTATCTGATTTCAAACTATACTACATAGCTACAGTAATCAAAACAGCATGGTACTGGTACCAAAACAGAGAAACAGACCAATGAACAGAACAGAGGCCTCGGAGGCAACGCCACACATCTAAAACCATCTAATCTTTGACAAACCTGGCAAAAACAAGCAATGGGGAAAATATTCCCTGTTTAATAAATGGTGTTGGGAAAACTGGCTAGCCACGTGCAGAAAGCAGAAACTGGACCCCTTCCTGACACCTTACACTAAAATTAACTCCAGATGGATTAAAGACTTAAACATAAGACCTAACAGCATAAAAACCCTAGAAGAAAACCTAGGCAAAACCATTCAGGACATAGGCATAGGCAAGGACTTCATGACTAAAATACCAAAAGCATTGGCAACAAAAGCCAAAATAGACAAATGGGTCTAACTAAACTCCAGAGCTTCTGTATAGCAAAAGAAAGAATCATTAGAGTGAACTGGCAACCAACAGAATGGGAAAAAATGTTTGCAATCTACCATCTGAGAAAGGGCTAATATCCAGAATCTACAAAGAACTAAAACAGATTTATAAGAAAAAACAAACAAACCCATCGAAAAGTGGGAGAAGGATATGAACAGACACTTTTCAAAAGAAGACATACATGAGACCAACAAACATATGAAGAAATGCTCATTATCACTGATTATTAGAGAAATGCAAATCAGAACCACATTGAGATACCACCTCACACCAGTTAGAATGGTGATCATTAAAAAATCTGGAGACAGCAGATGCTGGAGAGGATGTGGAGAAATAGGAACACTTTTACACTGTTGGTGGGAATGTAAACTAGTTCAACCATTGTTGAAGACAGTGTGGCACTTCCTTAAGAACCTAGAGATAGAAATTCCATTTAACCCAGCAATCCCATTACTGGGTATATACCCAAAGGATTATAAATCTTTCTCTTATAAAGACACATGCACACGTATGTTCATAGTGGCACTGTTTACAATAGCAAAGACCTGGAACCAACCCAAATACCCATCGACAGACCAGACAAGGAAAATGTGGCACATATACACTGTGGAATACT
The DNA here is from genome assembly GCA_036589455.1 of Ateles fusciceps. NCBI lineage: Eukaryota > Metazoa > Chordata > Mammalia > Primates > Atelidae > Ateles > Ateles fusciceps. The sequence goes on along the minus strand of JAZHEH010000797.1, from coordinate 4,900,899 downwards.
ATGCAGCTATATAAGAAATGATGAGTTCATGTCCTTTGTAGGCACACGGATGAATCTGGAAACCATCATTCTCAGCAAACTGACACAAGAACAGAAAATCAAACACCACATGTTCTCACTCATAGGCTGGTGTTGAACAGTGAGAACACATGGACACAGGGGAGGGGGAGTATCACACACTGGGGTCTGTTGTCGGAGGGGAAGGGAGGGACAGCAGGGGGTTGGGGAAGTTGGGGGAGGGATAAACTGGTGAGAAATGCCAGATGTAGGTGATGTGGGGGATGAAGGCAGCAAGCCACATTGCCATGTGTGTACCTATGCAACAATCCTGCATGATCTGCACATGTACCCCAGAAACTAAAGTAAAAAAAGAAAAGAAAGAAAAGTGGGAAATTTCCAAGCCAAATATTTGGTATTTTAGTGATGAGAAAAGCATAAACATGTTATCTGACTTCAAACAAGAGGTAACTATGTACAGCAAATTTTAGATCCCTTGTCTATAAAAAAAAAAATGAATGCATTGAGGGTTTGTGACATATTTTCCACATCTTCATCAGAAAGTAGCACATTTAAATGATGTTTTGGATAAGGAAAAGATGCACAGATGTGTGGAGTCAACAACAGAGGATGGCATTCAACAGAGCTAAATTGTTTTCATTTTACCTCAGATGTGCAGTGCCTTTCTAGTTTCCACACATTGTGAAAAAACTATAATTTTCATCTTGGGAGAGAACCATGAATTTCCCAGATAGGAGGTCTGAGTGTATGAGTAGGTATGCCTCACTCAGCCTAGACTGTTCTTAAGAGGAATATGATTTAGCATCAATCATTTTAAACTTGGTCACATTTTTGGCAGTGTGCCTGGTGTCAGGGCTATACCTCAGACCACTGATATTTGATGGGATATTCATATCCTGTTTAAAAGCCTGTGAAATACTGTCTTTTATCCTAAAAGGAATAATGGACTGGAAATAGATGTTAATTGTTCCTCAAGATAATGCTTTTGAATTTCTCAAAATCAGAGTAAGAGAATGGCTATCCAACTGTAAGAAAATATGATAACACAATTCTTTTCCAGTATTGGTTCTGTGCTTTGTGGGGAGTAGAAGTAGATTGGGAGGGGCAGCTGGTTGGCTTGTGACAGAGATTGGGGGAACCAGAGGTTTGTGTCTTATTCAGTATTTTATTTAAGTAATGATTTAAAAATCCACGTGTTCCATAAATTACAGCAAAATGCAAGAAACTACGTCCAGTGGGGCTTCCTCTGCATCTCTAGGAAACATCACAAATGCCTGCTACTTTTGGTTTAGCAGTTACCAGATCCTCCCCATGGAGCAATGGAAGTGATCGGACAGCAAGCATTGGCATTATTATGGAATGCTGCCATCCTACTGGCCATTTATCATGTTCTACATTATCTTGGTGCTATCTCCACTCACTGATAGCACCGTGTATTGGAATCAGAAAAATCAAATTAGTCCCTCTTCTTCCCTTCTAAAGGCGATGATATTTCACTAGAGCTTTTGTGCTTAACAAAATGTGTAACTGCACACACACACATATGCATACATACATATACACATGCACACACTGAAGATACATGCCAGGGTATAAAGGGGACTTGGGTAGGGTATATAAATCTTCTCTTTAAGCATTGCTGTTCTAAGATGAGAGAGAGAGAGCAACAGAGAGAGAGAAAGAGACACAGACATAGAAAAATGAGTTCCTTATTTGGTTATGTTCAGATTGGAAACCATGGATTTCCCACAAGATAGTGTCTGTATCTGCATGGCATCAGACATCTTCGAAAACCAGAAAAAATCTGAAAATGGTTCAGTCATATAATGCACAGCATACACTCTCTAGATACGTACTCATTTGGATATCTGACTGGTTTTCAGCTCTCATCAATAAGTGTGTCATTCTTGGAATGTGTGTGTGTGTGTGTGTGTAGCACAACTAAATTATCCTTTATTAGGGCTGTTAAGATTTTTTTTAAGTCAAATGGATATTCTGGGATCCTCTCATTTTTGGGCCTATGTAAATAAGCTGGATAGAATTGGAATGATAACAGCAAACTGACTGTCCCTTTCCTTTAAATTTTGCTTATCTTGTGGTGTGAGACAACATTGCCACTGTACTTCTTTTCATAAAAAGTAGAAACTGTCTAATTTCCTTTATCAGTGGTGTATGTAAGATACTACTCAGATGAACAACTCATTCAACATCCAAGCTCTCTAATTTAAATGACACACAAGCCAGCACAGCTTCTCTATATCCTCTGCCTTTTCAACAAATTCCATGAACTCTGCTGCAGAAATGGGACACATCTCTTCTGAGGCAAGCTTCAGTTTTCTCTTTTCCTTTGACTTTGAAACTCTCAAGCTTTATGTTCTTTTTGCTTTTCTAAAAACTTACAAGTTAATGAAGATACAGGAATGGGAAGGATAAATGTGGAAAGCAAAACAAACAAAAACAAAAAAAACACATAAAGACAGGAAAAAAAAGAGTTTTTTGGTGACAACAGGAAGAGAAAACTGGAAAAAGCTGCAGCTGCAACCAGAAGAACAAGTCAGCAAGACTGTTATAAAAATAGAGTTTTGGGAGGCCAAGGTGGGCGGATCGCCTGAGGTCATGAGTTTGAGACCAGCCTGGCCAACGAGGTGAAATCTCATCTCTACTGAAAATTCAGAAGTTAGCCAGGTGTGGTGGCACATGCCTGTAGTCTCAGCTACTCAGAAGGCTGAGGCAGGAGAATCATTTGAACTCAGGAGGCGGAGGTTGCATTGAGCTAAGATCGTGCCACTGCACTCCAGTCTGGGCGACAGAGGGAGACCCTGTCTCAAAAAAAAAAAAAAAAAAGAGGAATGGATACAGAAGAGGACAAAAAAGATAGGAAGACCAAAAATAAACAAAAAACAAAAACAAAAACAAAAGCAAGTGGAGGTAGTAAATGAGCCTGTGTGGGAAACGTATTTAGGGTACAAAATGTTAGTGGAAGAAAGAAAAGATGCTCAAAGCCTTGTCCTTAAATATGGTTACATGAAATTTTCAAAGATCAATTAAATAAAATAGTTTATAGTTAGGGAACAATTAAAATTCAATAATCAGAAACAATAGGAAATGAACTAGAAGTAGCTGAAAAGATATAAAAATAGCTGCAAAAAGAGAGCAACCATGTAATATAAATCGACCTTCCTCTGTTCACACCTCCACTCCATTTCACCTCTTGATCCCTTTCCATGCATGGAATACACATTTTGACTTCTCATTTTGTACATTTGAGTATACCTTTTTGTAGAAAAGAAAGAAATATCAAAGTTTAGAAACATCCATTTACCTTAGGGAAACACCAATTTCAGCTCCTATTTAAAATATCACAAGTCTGAGCTTTCTTGACAGTTATTTAACCTATGATGACAGGTTACAAACTTCAAATAAGAAACAGTGACTACAGGTTTATTTATTCTACATACCACATACTCTTCATAAATGTAAGTATTTATGGAAACTCATTCCTTTGCTGTTGGTTACCTGTCACTCAAGCATGTCTGTTTGTAATCAACTGTAATGTCAACAAGCCACAGCTTCATTAATTTGATGCCTTTTGATTTGGTGGAGGAAAAGCTGGAAATGGGAGAAGCTGTTCTGTATTATATCAAGTCTGGACACCCTATCCTTGTAATCCTGAGAGGTATTTGGCTCTATCAGCACCACCCCCTGGCTTTCCTGGGTCTTTGGAGCACACATCCTGGCTTCTGGTCAGCATCAGAGGGGCACGCAGAGATGCCTAGTGATATTTGTCCCCGCTTATATCTCATGTTGAATTGTAATCCCTAGTGCTGGAGGTGGGGCTTGGTCGGAGGTGTTTGGGTCGTGAGGGTACATCCTCATAGCTCAGTGCTATCTTCATGATAGTTCTCATGAGACCTGGTCATTTAAAAGTGTATAGCACCCCCCACTTTCTCTCTCCTGCTTTTGCCATGTGAGGTGCCTGCTCCCACTTAGCCTTCCACCATGATTATAAGCCTCATGAGGCCTTCCCCAGAAGCAGATGCCAGCGCTATGCTTCCTGTACAGCCTGCAGAACCATGAGCCAATTGAACCTCTTTTCTTATAAACTACCCAGGCTGAGGAATTTCTCTATAGCAATGCAAGAATGGCCTAGTACAACCAGCATCCTTGCTGGTCTGAGGACTTCAGTTTCATTTCACTACCCAGACAGAGGAGTTGATCAGAGAGAAAAAATGCATGCCCAGCCCTAGCGTTATGAACTGTTCTTTTCAGTTTTGTTTTTTTTTGCTGAGACACAGTCTCACCCTGTCACCCAGGTTGGAGTACAGTGGTGTGTTCTCGACTCACTGCAACCTCTGCCTCCCAGGTTCAAGTGATTCTCGTGCCTCAGCCTCTTGAGTAGCCGGGATTACAGGCGAGTACCACCATACCTGGCTGATTTTTGTAGTTTTAGTAGAGACGGGGTTTTACCATGTTGGCCAGCTGGTGAACGGTTTTTAAAAATAGTGCCTTCCACTGGTCCTCCAAGCCATATTAGTAGTAATTGGACTCTCTGGAGCTACCCCAGTCCTTCTCTTTTTTTCTTGAGGTATGACATAAACAAAGCTAGGATCTTGCAGCTGAGCTGGGAAGGAAGAAGTGAACATTCCACCTGTGGATCATTTGCAGTTAAACCACTATTGAATTATAATACACTTTTACAACCATTGTATTCTCCATGAGGCATGTTTTTGTGCCCGAAATAACATACTAAAAAATATACTGTAATCTGTTTCTACTCGATAATATATGAAGAGTTATGTGTAGTGTTTTATCTACTCATGTATTAGCCACATCCATCCCACCAAAATTTTCTCTCCCTACTAGAAAACTGTATGAGTGTGTGTGTTTGTTGTAAATGATAACGGTTTGCTTATACACGCAATCCTGGAAGAAATAGTGGAAAATTCTGGCTTCTTCAGATAACTGTGAATTTTTCTAAAAGAAGCTGAGATTCTTCATCTGGAAATGGGACAGATAATATTTTGCTTGGTATTATACCTAAGAAGAGGGGCTGGCACTGTTCATGAAATGGCAGCTCTTGACATCGTCATAGCTGCACTTGCCCTATGGAAGAGCCATTTTTTTTTTTTTTTTTTTTCTGAACAGAGCAAACATTCCCAAATTCATGGACAGACCTAGTGCTTTGACCTTTTTCAGGCAGCCCAGGTTGATCCTCACTCCAGCCCCTGGGCCTGCTTAAGTAGTGCCCTCCCATCCAACATTGTCACCTTGTCTATGATGATAAAAATGTGAGCACAGGAACCCAGCAATAAGGTATCTGGACTCCCACCTCTCACCACATTGAAAGCTAGCATACATCAAAGAAACACAACCACGTACGTCAAGCAAATCAGTTGCTTCAAAAGAAAAGAAAGAAGAAGACAATGAGCTGTATTTTTTAAATCCATGTGCTTTTTCTTAGGGATATTGAAATCAGGGACTATTACCAAACTAAACTTTTGAAGGATATTATGAAATGGAGGAATGAGAACTAACAGCCAGTAGTGAGAGGTAAAAGCTTTTTGATCAGCCAAGAAAAAAGTAAAAAAAGCAGTTTCCAAGGATAGTCAAAAAGACTCTAACTGACAGATGGCCACAAGGCTGCGGCAGGTTTGGTTCAGGACACGTACCGACCCCTAATGCAAATGCACAAGCAGTTTTAATAGAAATGCATCCAAAATTTTTCTACAGCTATTTTACAAATACATATTTCTGTTCAGAAACTATACAAATAACGAAGTTGGCTTGGGGGGAATGTGAATATGCTTTGCGTTGTAATAGCCCCACCTTGTCACCTACACCTCCCAAAGTCACCCAGTGCTTATCTTGAGGGTTGTGTTAAATGATTCCTGTGAGACTTAAGTACTAGTCATTAGTCACAGTGCTTATTGTGTGGCCTTGTAGGAACCTCAGTTCATGTCAGCTTTATTATTGACAAAAATATGGTTGGTGGCAATGCTACTCATCAAACAGAGATAACATGAGAACTAAATGCATAATAAAGATAACTCTAAGACATGAAGTAGTAACGCAAAATATATAAAGCCTTTAAAGATAGGTAGCATATAAACTTCAAATAGGATTAGAAGCTTGTCTATTCTGCTGTCTCTTATAATATATTCTTTACATTCTCCTAAATTATGGAAGTCTGTAAACTGTTTGAAGGATATACAATTTCTGTGAGAAGGGCTGCAGAAGGGAAAAATGATTCATTCTAAACATATATGACCCACAAGCCTCCCTCTCATCCCATTATGTTACAAGGGAGACAAGTCATCCTTACCTGATATACAGTATTGGGCTTAAAAGTCAATGGGAATGGTCCACAGGGGAACAGCAGTCAATATATGCTTCATAATTTGTGTATTAATTTGAAAAATATTTTCGAATGGTTATGGTGAGCAGTCTCAGGTCAATTGCAGTATCATTATTATTGGAAAAAATAAAAGACTGAATTCTATCTTTTGTGAAGGTTAAATTGAAGAGATGCTTGCCTTGGATCAGCCTTTTATAAAATGTTAAGGGGTGAGCCTTAAAAGGCAGATGGAGTAAAAGAAGCAGTGAGCAGATCATACCTCCTTCCCAATCTGACATTTCACCAAAACGACTCTCCTTTTCAGGTTCCAATATAGAGTGCTTCTAGTGCATAATGGCCTCAGTGTGGTCTGAACTTGAAAGTTTTTCTAATTAAATTTTGAAGTGTTTAGTGTGTTTTCATTTTGGTTTTCTAATTTGATAGGTCTCATTTGTGTCATTACTATGGATTTCTTAAACTCTTGCTTCGGTTATTAATTTCTCAGTTGTCCCAGGCCAAGTCATTATGCTTTGATGTACACATAACAGGAGAAGTAGAGAAATTATCCAGAGAATTTAAGTCCAAAAAGCATGACTGTGGGAAAAAGCATCTGAGTTAAAGTGGGTGGTTTTCCTAAATTACGTGGGTGATGCATTGACTCTCTACTTCTCTGGAGACAGTCACACCCTTCTACATTGGGGAACTGCCTCATTCTAATGATTTAGAGAACATCTGGGCAGGGCATTTACAATTTTAAGAATGCAATTCATTATTTCATTCTGAAAAAGCCCTCTCATGTCATGAAGTTAGTCATCTCTATTGAGCTTTTCCCTGTAAAACACAAACAAAATCATCATTAGCCCAGTTTTTCCATTCGGATCCTCAGAATACTATAGCAGAGGATGATAGACAAGTTTTCCTGGTGACATAAATCCTCAGAGGGGTTCACTTATAATTCGTGACAAATAGATTCCTAGATCTATAGGCCAGAAAACGGCTGAATATTGCTGATGAAAATCTGTCTGATATGGTAAGTGGGTTTTTTTTTATTATTATAGTAGGTATTTAAAAATTTTAATTGACACAGTAATGGTACATATTTATGGCATACATTATTGATACATTAATGCAATGTGTATTGATCCAATTAAGATAGTCAGCATGTCCTTCACCTTGAATATTTATCTTTTTTTGTGTGTGTGAAACTTCAGAATATCCTCTTCTAGCTATTTGAAAATATGCAATAAATTATTGTTAACTGCAGTCACCTACTGGGCTATAGAACACTAGAAATTATTGCTCCAATTGAATTGTAATTTTGTATCTGTTAACCAGCCCTCCCTATTCTTCCCCTTTCCCCTACCCATCCCAGCCTCTACTAACCACTATTCTACTACTTCTAGGAGGACATAATCTCTTTTGCCTGGGGACATAATACCTTTTGTCTAGTTTTGTTTTGTTGTTTTTAGCTTCAATATATGAGTGAGAAAATGTGGTATTTATCTTTCTCTGCCTGGCCTATTTGACTTAACATAATGTCCTCCAGGTTTTAACAAATGACAAGATTTCACTCTTTTTATTAGCAGAATAGTATTCCATTGTGTAAATGTACCACATTTTCTTTACCCATTCATCTGCTGGTGGATACTTGGCTTGATTCCATATCTTGGCTACTATGGATAATGTTGCTCTAAACATGGAAGTGTAGATATCTCTTTGACATATTTATTTTATTTTCTTTAAAAAGTTATCCCATAGTAGAATTGTGAGATCATATGGTAGTTCTATTTTTAGTTTTTCTTTGAGGAATCTCCAGACTGTATTCCATAATGGCCATACTAATTTACATTTTCACCAACAGTTTATGAGTTTCCTTTTCTCTGAATTGTCATCAGCATTTGTTATTTTTGTCTTTTTGACAACAGACATTCTAACTGCAGTGAGATGACATCTCAATTATGTTTGATATTTCTCTGGTGATTAGTGTAACTATTTATTCTTCCATTCCATGAACATGGGTTATCTTCCTGCGTGTGTATTGTCTTCAGTTTCTTTCATTAGTATTTTATAGTTTTCAATGTAGAAATCTTTCAACTCCATGGTTACATTTATTTTTAGGGTTTTTTCATAACTATTATAAATAAGATTGTTTTCTTGATTTCCTTCTCTGTTTGTTCATTAGAATTTTAACATACTAATTTCCTTTCCTGGTATAAAGACATGCTACTGTTTTTATATGTCGATTTTGTATCTCACAACTTCACTGAATTTATTGATCAGTTCTAAGAATATTTTGGTGGAGTCTCTGTGCTTTTCTGTAAGTTTATGTCATCTGCATACAATGACAAACTGACTTTCTCTTTTCCAACTTGGATGCCCTTTCTTTCTTTCTCTAGCCTAATTGTTTTTGATAGGACTTCCAGTACTGTGTTGAATAAGAGTAGTGAGAATGAGCATCCATGTTTGTTCCAGTTCTCAGAGGAAAAGCTTTGCTTTTTCCTCATTCAGTGTAATATTAGCCATGGATTTGTCAAATATAGCCTTTACTGTGTTGAGGTATATTCCTTATCTGATTTTTTGAGAATTTTTACAATGAAAGGATATTGAATTTTACCAAATGCCATTTTCTGCATATACTGAGATGATTGTATGGTTTTGTTCTTCATACTGTTTATATGATACAACACATTTATTGATTTGCATATGTTGATACTTCCTTGCATCCCTGGGATAAATCCTGCTTAATCATAGCATGTAATCTTTTTGATGTGCTGTTGGTTTTAGTTAGTGAAATGGGAAAAGTTCCCTTGTCCCCATCGCAGGGTGTGTGATGGGGGTGTGGCTTGCTTCTTCAGTGCCCCACTGCTCAAACTTCTAGGGGAGCATACAGTCAGGGAGGCTGTGGTGCTCCAACCCCACGTCAGTATCTAGGGGCGAATGTTTACAGCTAAAGCCCCAGTGGGCATGTGTTACAGAGTGCTCTTTTAGCTTAGGTGGCTGGTGTTAGTCAGCTCAACTAGACCCCTGCCTTACCGCAAGAACAAAGGTCTTTCTGTATCCAGGGTTCTTGCCTTGGTGTACCAGAAGAATCAGATCACACGTGAGCTTGGATAATGAGTGCAAGGTTTTATTGAGTGTGAAGTAGGTCTCAGCAGGTAGCGGAGTCAGAAGGGAGATGGTTTTCCCCTGGAATCGGGAATCTTGGTGGCCCGACTCTTCTCTGACTACCCCTGCCAGACACCACGTGATTCTGCCAGTTGGTGGCCTGCTGGCATGCTGGTGCCTGTTGATGCGTTCCTTCCGAAGTCCAGCTGCCCATGTGTTCCTCTGCTGATGTTCTCCTCTCCACATCCAGCCACCTGTGTGTCAGCCTGCTAGGGTCTCGGGGTTTTTATAGGCACAGGATGGGGGTATGGCAGGCCAGGCTGGTCTTGGGAAATGCAACATTTGGGCAAGAAAACAAAAATACCTGTCCTCACCTGGTCCATGGACACAGGCCTGGGGGGTGGAGCCCTAGCTAGGGACCACACCCCTCCTCTACTCAGCACCCTCTTCCATACCGTTAGTATATTGCTGAGGATTTTTGGATCCGTGTTTATCAGTGATATTGGCCAGTAGTTTTCTTTCTTTGTTGTGTCCTTTTCTGGTTTGGTGTCAGAGTAATGCAGACCTCAAAGAAGGAATTTGGAAAATGCTATCCCCTTTAATTTTTTAGAATTGTTTGAAAAGAAACTCATGTTTGTTATTCTTTAAAAGTTTGGTGGAATTTAGCATGATATGGTAAGCCTTAAAGACATTTGGTTTAGGTTTCCTTGCCAGCTCAAAAGGGATGACTGAATCAATACCTTAACAACAAGGTTGCAAAAATCTGGAGAACAAAACTTTTACCTCATTGTGTCCCTGAGTCAGTATATTCTTGGCTGCAGTTAGGCATCCCAGGATCACTGCTGTCTACAGATTTTTTTTTTTTTTTGAGAAAAAAAATCTCTTTTTTTTTTTTTTTTTTTGAGGAAGTGAGGACTTTTGTCAACTCACAGATTGATTTTGGAGAACGGCCACCCCATTCTGCCCTGTCCTTATAAGTCCTGTATTGTGGAATACATGTTCTTTAAGTTGTTGGGGGGGAGGGATGATAATGAGTTTTTCGAGGTCTGGGTTATGAGGCTTCTGGAAGAGTAACTTTTCTGAGTGAGCTGTGCCCCTCAAGGTGACATGAGGAGCCAGTAAAGAGGACTTTTTGTAAATAGCATCTCAGAGTAGCCAGAGCCTAGGAGTAAGAACTGAGGACTGACAGTTGATGTGGGATTGTGTTACTTGGCAGCACATGGTAATTATTGAAGGGTCTCAGGATACGTAGTTAAACTCTAATTTGATGATTACTAAGATTTTATAAATTGACTTAGTATTGTTGGAAGGATAAAACATGTTATTTGAGTATTATAAATAAGGATTTTGTAATAAGAAACTTTAAACATATTATTCAGGTTGATCCAGAAAGTTAGACTAACTTCTATATTAAAAGATTTTGAGGTACTGATTTAAATAGCAAAGTCATACTGCCTGTACTCTATGAACTTGTGTTTTGTTTTGTTTTTTTCTTTTTCTGAAAGAGGTCAAATTTTCTTATGTAATGTACATAGCACATAATGTTAATATTTTAAAGTTCTACATTACTAATAATCCCCCTACCCTCCATGCAGCTAGCATAGGTCAAAAGACAATTAAGATTAGTCAATGGTAAGTTGGCAGAATCCGTAAGGCTCTCTCCTGAGTACTGGAAAGTTAATTGGATAACACCACTGCATTTATCAGAGGCTTACAGCACAAAATGCACAGCACATTTGCAAACAGGGAGCTTTTCTATTTCCTTTTTTGTATTCTGGCTTTAGAAATTTGATCGAAAAAGGTTGGATATGTTTGGGCATTATTAAGTCCCTATAATTGCCCTCAGTCAATACCCTGGACACTGCATACAAAGATGATGAAGACACGAGCTCTACCTCTTATCAAGAGAGACAAATATGAAAAACATTATAGTCTTGAATGTTAAGAATGACTAGAGAAGCATTTAAGGTACAGTAGGAGTCCAGGATGGGGGTACACATGCAAATCTAAGATGAGATGTGGGAGAAGAAGAGGGAGGGATAAGGGAAGACCTCACAACAGATGAGACTCTTCTCAAGGATGTTTACCTACTGTCAAGGATGGAGTCACACATGGGAGGTCAGGAAGTGGAGAAGGAAATATAGGATATTCATTCAAGTAGCTTCTCCATGAAAGAGAGGGAGAGAGAAAACAGGAAGGTGGACGTGAGGGTGGATTCTTTTTCAAAAGAGGAGATTCTCAAGTGTATTTATATTCCAAGAGGATGAAGCCAATAGAGAGGGTAAGTTTGAAGATACAGAGGAGGGAGAAAGAGGTGGTGCAAATAGACCTGAGAGGTGCTGGAGGGGGAGGATTCTGAATGAGGATTAGCTTTTGACATGCCTGACAATCTCATCCCCCAAGGCCAAATTAGTTGAAGCCCTGTTCACATATACCTGCCATCCCTCTGTAATTTTTCACCACTGTTATAAATGTATCCTAGAAATTTGAGTCTGTAAAAAGGTGTCTTACTTGTCACTTGCTCTGCAACTATGTCTAAATAATGCCACCATCTCTGCCAGAATAAAGAAAGTAATCCATTGTGGCTGTGGATTTAGATTTATTGATCTCCAATAATATTCATGGATGCACCATGGGCTGCAACTTCCACACTGGGTGCTTAAAAATAGGTTAAGGGGAAACAAAATGGACCCCTCTTGATCCCCATTCCATCAATCAATGGCAATTATTACAGATACAGATAGAACAAAAAGGGAATTTAACATGACAAAACAGACATATACCTTTTTAAAAAGAACTATGTCACAGTGTTCAGAATGTTATGCCCTGGCTGTGAAATGTAGTCTAAGAAAAATATCTGAATTTATTTAAACTCAGAGTGCATAGCTTATCTTATGAAATGCCAGTTTGCTGGATGAGGAGAGTAGATATAATTTCCTTTAAAACAGCATGCACCATATGAGAGCTAAATTACAAGCTGTGAGTCTAAGGCTGTTATTTTTTTTGGTTTGTAAGGTTAATAAGGCACTGCATTAACCCCTGATGGTACAGGAACATACAAATGTCAGGTCTATAAGATACTTCTGTCTGGTGCTGGTTTCTTAAATTGAATTACAGGGAATTGTGAAACATTACTTTCCTATTAAGTGCTGATAGACATTTGATCAGAAAAAATATTTTATGGTCCAACACAGCATGCCCTATGGAATTCATTTAACTAAATGATTTAATTTGCTGCAGAATTTTTCAAAGCCCTTACTATGACATTGGTCATGGTGAATCATAAAGAGGGGAATTTCCTTCACAATATACCTATACGTTGATTAAACATGGAATTCTCTTTGCACAGAACTCCAAGCAACATCTTGTAAAATCCTTTCCTGGACTATAGACAGTCATGGTAGTGTAATCTTACCACTATATTGGCTGCTTCCCCATGCATTGGGCGTCGTTTCCATGGGAATACATCCCTGTGTTTATCACAGACATTTAAAGCACACAAAATTTTATATTAGGTCAAGCCATATAAAATGTCTCATAGTTGGCTATTTTTGTATCACAAATATAACAATATATGGTTGAACTAACAACTGACAAAATGGCCATTGTTCTTGCAACTAAAGATGATTAGTATAATAAAATGAAATAGACCACTGTCTAGTAAATTTTCTAAAATAAAGATCTAATCTAAATAGTTCAAACCATTATTAAGAAACATTTTCTGCATGACTGATTTTTAATCTGCAATCATAGACCCAAATTTTTATTGGGCATGTGAGGACACGGTGTTTTTTGTTGCCTCTCTGATCAAGGATTACAAGATGTTTGTAGATGAATGAAGCCTACTGAGGTTGAAAGCAAATATAGCCATACAGAATAGCAAACAAGTGGGAATCTTGGGTTGTAATACAGTTTGTCTGTCAACACCTGTTCTTTCCTTCCTTGCGTTAAAGTCCTGAAGAGGTTGCTACCCTATAGAGAGCCTTGTTCTAATTCAACTCCCCCCATCCCCCACAATAAACTCACTTAAAAATAGGGAAATCTGGCTTGCAAATAGAGTAAAGTAAGCTGATATTTTAGAAGCAAATTTTCATAACCTGGAATATTTTCTTCTTTTCAGATTACTGAACTTCAAGCTTTCCTGTTAAATAAGAAATTAAATTTAAAAAGGAATTGGTAAATTCTACACACCATATCAGCTAAGGACCACTCAAAATATTAAAGTTTTTCTCTGGTAGTTTTTTCTTTTTCCTTCCAAACAGTATATATCCATTAAAACTCAGGAACTGTCCTACCAGAACAAACCAATGGCCCACTCAGTCTGGAATCCTTCCTCTAACAGCAGTTAATAGTGAATGCTTCAGAGGAAGATGGAAACATTTGATAATGTTCTCTATGCAGTGGAAAAATCTCTTCCTCCTGCAGAATGAATGCTTAGAGATAGCGATGAAATGTGGAATAAATCTGATCTTAAGCAGGTAGTCCCATCTTCAGTCAATACTGTACATTATTTTGAAATGTATTTTTATTCAAGTCAGTACACAATCAGTGGTGCAAACCTGATCTAAAAGGGAGCCAAGCTATTAGCCAAAAGCTAAAAGATATGAACTTACTAATTATTTTTAGAAGATTTTCATTCTCCTTCAGGACTTTTGGTGGTGGATACTCTGTCTTATTCACCTCTGCAACTTCATCTGCATCGCAGTTTCATGGAGCCAAGATGGACTTACAGAATTGCATCAAATATGATTTATTCTTAAATACAGAGACATATTCAACTGATTCAGCTCTTCATGTCATATATGTGTGTATAAATATATGTAGACTCTTAAATATGGAGACATATTCACTGATTCAGCTCTTCATGTCGTATATGTGTGTATAAATATATGTAGACTCTTAAATATGGAGACATATTCACTGATTCAGCTCTTCATGTCATATATGCATGTGTAAATATATGTATATATGTATAAAATCCATACCAGTATATAAATATTTGGACTTCATATATACATATAAATGTATATACACATTCCATTCACACCCATAATGTTCTAGTAGTTTCAACATCAGCCTCAGGTTTAAGCATAAAGCTATTCCTGCTTTCTATAACTTTATTATGAGTGGTGGGTTTTATGAGTGGAGGAAAGAGAAGAAAAAGAGAAAAAGTTGTTTCTACTCATATGCATAAAGTTTGAGTCATGATAGAGCTCTGTGATTTCCATCATGAAATGTGTTCACATTATTATATATCCCTGGGACCAGACAATTCAATTAATCCAAAACTTATGCATTGAGTCTGACATACTCAGTGGTCTTCTTTGGAAATAAATGTTGAAAATGTCAGCTCCATAATATGGTAAAACCCAATTTCTCTCTATTTAAGACACCACAAACCGTTTATTGATTTTTTGAAAAACAGAAATAAGGAGAAACTTGTACCAATTGAATAGGAAGTCAGACAATCCAATTACAGTTATGAAACTGAAGCATTGGCTCTGACAGGCCTACTGATGGCAAACAACTGCTGGAAAATGCAGGAGAATAGTTGCTCACCCACAGATGCACACACCTGAGAACATGTCTCATGGGGTTATGAAGTAGCTGAAACCAGTAGTCCCGGGAGGTCAAAGGTCAACATTTTATTACCTGTTTAGTACAGTCGTATTGAACTATATTATATATTTAAACGTTTACCAGTGGTCAGTGGCCTCTGAGGGAATTTGCTGTCAATTATGCTCTATTGTGCAATTATCTGACCGTCAGAAATCTGCACATAAAATAAAATGATTATTTATTGTGCTTGATAAAAACTGACCTCTTTCAGCTCAACAGCACAGTCTTTACTCTGTGGCTTAAACTTTATCCATCATGATCCAATATTTATTGATTGTCCATTTGATTCATAACATTATATAACAGTGCTTTCAACAAAAGCTTCTTGAAATGAATCACAGATTTGATCCTTAGACTCTGAGAAAAGTAGGAGCTTTGTTAAGCAGATAACCTAAAAGTGATGATATTGAGAGAAAAGATATTTCTGAAATATATGTGATGAAATTTAATAGTCTTCCATTTTCTTTACCACCTGGAAGGTAAGAGGGAGAGTTGAGTAGTAGCGGTGGACCCTGAGAGTGATGGTAGGGAGATGAGGACTCTCTGAATGATGCCCTTTCTGGATGGTGGCAGAACACTTATGAATTACTGGCATCATCTGAAGACATCCTTAGACAAAGTGAGATTTGCTTTCTAAACCCAGCATATCCCCCTCCTCACCTGAATGTGCTGGTAGCTATTGCAGGAACAGAAGAGGAACCTCTTTTAGGTGGCTTACCCATCTGGTTGCTTTGGCTCCATTTGCACAGTAAGAAGTCAAGCTTGCTTCATATCTGTTGTCTCTCTAGAGTGGTGTAAAGCTTGTAAAAATATTTGATAAAATAAATAAACAGAAGTTCAGTTTATAACACATCTGAGTTTAGGTCTCTGTTTTCCCATTAATGCAGAGAGGCTGCTGCCACCATGGGATACAGACAGTTGGAAAAGACCAGTTGAGAATTCAGAAAGGTACTTAAGATCCAGAGGCTCAATGTCTCTACATAAAATTAAGTGGAATCCCCCTGCTGTTCTTGGAATATAACAACCATGGATTATTTTCTCACTGACTATCTGTAGTGTCCAAGGAACTGTGAAGCATCAGCTCTTTGACCTTAGTTCCTAATGTTGCCTTACAACATCTCAGATACTGCAGGAAACTAGAAATTAAAAACCGTGTTTTTTAAATCTTTTAACCTAAGTTTAAAAATACTTTATCTAGTTATTTTACTATAACTTTTTTCTTTCTTTTATGTGTGTGTTTTTTTGTTTTTCGTTTTCTTTGAGACAGAATCTTGCTCTGTCACCCAAGTTGGAGTGCAGTGGTGCGATCTCGGCTGACTGCAACCTCTTCCTCCTGGGTTCAAGCGATTCTCCTGCCTTAGCCTCCTGAGTAACTGGGATTACAGGTGCACACCACCATGCCCAGCTCATTTTTGTATTTTTTAGTAGAGACAGGGTTTCACCATGTTGGCCAGGCTGGTCTCAAACTCCAGACCTCAAGTGATCCGCCTGTCTCCACCTCTCAGTGCTGGGATTATAGGTGTGAGCCATCACACATGGCCTATAACTTTTTTCTTGACCCTTGTGGCCTACACTAGCTACCTAGAAGGAGGATGCCTTTTGTTGTATACCAATCATTAACTGTTGGCTCTGTCCATGAAAGTTCAATGACAGAAATTCAAGATAGATTTGCCTCTAGAATATGAAGACGAAGACTGTGATCATCACCAGCAATCATGTCCACTGTAAATAATTTGATAAAAAGGAGACTTAGGTAATAAAACAATACAGCTCCAATTTAGCTTTTACTCAAAATTCAAGAGGTTTGTAGAGGTTTTAAAAATACCATGGAGGATTTTAAAGGACTCTTCTTTAGCCTAAAATTGGGAAACAGGAAGAAGGTACTAAGGAGAAAGCTCATTTAACTCCTAATTCCGGGAGAATCAGTTTTCATAACAACTGTCCTTGTTTGTTTATTCATGTTCTTATGTTATCTTTTCTTGTCACTCTTACAACATCTTTTGCCACAACAATAAATAACCACAAAAGACAGCCAGGTCTTGTTGGTAAGTCACAGCTTCTTTTGCTTTGCAAGCAAATGCACTATTCTTTTAAAAGGTTTTTTTTAAATGTAGAAATAACAATTGGTTCCGTAATATTTTACTCTCTATGGAGATATTGATTTATTGAATTATATAAATTTCATATTTTAATTGTTTACTCAAAAATGGTAAAAGTAAATAGTACTCCCTAAAGTTAGAGATTTATCAGGAAGAAGAACTCAGTTTATGATTTTTGTGACTTAGTGATGTATGGCAGCATTTATTATTTTGGTTGATGTTGACCCCACACAGTTTTATCAGTCTGTTTTCTCATATTAGCAAAGGTGGGGAGAAAAGAAACGAGCATGGCATTGGAAGATTTGCAAAGTCTGAATATTCTCTCAAAATGTGTCATATTATCACCATTTTACATGAGAATATTAACTTGCAGAAAGTGTAAGCTACAGCCAAGCCTAATTAAAGGGAACAATCAGATTTTGAGTCTAGTTGTTTGGTTCCAAAGCCTGATTCTTCTAGACCACCTTGCCGAAAACCATATAATTTCCCTGCTATTGTAACTAACACCCTCCTAGATATATTGTGTTTTACCACTGGCTTAATTAAGTCATTAAAGTTTATGGTATTTTTACTTCTGAGTATTTGGAAACTATAATTTCTAAGGTGAAAGTTGGTATACAAATATCTTTATCATTAGCTTCTTTTTCCTGCCTCCAAGTCAGAGAAGCTGATGAATCAACAAACAGATATCAAAATCACTCATGTTAAATGACCCTATTTTATAATGTTGCAGCATAGGTGAAAAAGCTGAGATAGCAGCTATAAGCACAAAGTGAAAAAAATATTCAGACATAAAGTAGACTTCTGTTCGGATCATAACTGTTTTGAAGATTATCTTAACTTTATTTTTTATTTCATCATAAACTTCTAAAGGAAATGCAATGTCCAAGTTGAATCCTTAAGCACAATTGAGCACACAAACATGCATGCTTTTTTTTCTTTTTATTTTCTGAGACAGAGTCTCACTCTGTTACCCAGTCTGGAGTGAAGTGGCACAATCTCGGCTCACTGCCATCTCTGCCTCCCAGGTTCAAGTGATTCTCCTGCCTCAGCCATCTGAGTAGCTGGGATTACAGGCATGTACCACCACGCCTGGCTAATTTTTGCATTTTTAGTAGAGATGGGGTTTCACCTTGTTGGCCTGGCTGGTCTCAAACTCCTTGTCTCAAGTGATCTGCCCAGCTCAGCCTCCCAAAGTGCTGGGATTATAGGCATGAGTCACCACATCCAGCCAACATATACACTTCTTAATCCCTCTTGCTTGACATATCACAAAGGAGGACACGAGCACGAAGAGATGAAAAACTTTACCCAAAATCATGGGCCACACATGCATTCATAACACATTTGTTTATTTTAAAACTGTTCATTTAATTAGCAGTCAGTCATCTAGTATGTTACTTGGGACTGGGAAACAGAATGAAAGAATTTGTCTTTGGTCCTAAGAGAGAATACACTTGTATAGGAAGATAGGCATACAGATAGACAGAGTATGACTTCAAATGTACCAAATGCAATGAGTACAAGTCATGCCTGGGTCCCCTCATGGTAAAACTCATGTTCATAGAAGATGGTTAGTATCTATGCATAGACTAAATGAGTATACAAATATCTGTACAATATCCCTTTCTTCCTTTCACTGATTTCTATATGTCTGCATAAGTATCTAAAACCCGAAAACTATTGCTGAGTACAGTGGTATGGTGACAATCAGGACCTAGGTCACAATGGTTAGAATTCTAGAAACAAGGCTCATTTCATGTTTGTTTGTTTTTAACCCAGACACTCTGGACCCATAGACTCTTTATGGAAAACTTCAAAACTGGGGAATTTAGTAGTACAACACTTCTCTCCTCCTCATCTGGCTGATTATACTTTGTCAGTTGAATGTCGTGCAATGTCTTGACGCCTTTCTCTTCTCAATGCTTAACTTTGCTGCCTTTGTTATGAAATTTTCACCTCCTGCCAAAAATGCAAGAACTACCTTGCTTTCATGGAGAAAGAGACTGTAATTGTTCTTGAAATGAAAATTTTCTTTTTTGTGTGTTGATTACTGAAAGATTTATTTTTAGGATACAGGTAATAATCCCTATCATTTTGTGAAAACAATCCTTACAAATAAGATAAAATAATAACTGATGCCTACATGACTAAATTGGTACTAATATGGATTGGCTTACTGGCAGAAGCTTTCAGAGAGAAGTCAGAAACTAAATTGACATAACAGCAACAGCAACAGCAACTTCTCACCACTAGGGTTATTTTTACCACTAATATCCAACAAAGTATAGGATGGACTGTAAAGTATTCAGATGAAGCTATGCTATTCAGGACCATATATCTAAATTTAATATTTAGATATTATTAAAAACAAAAGGTGGTATTACTAAAAACAAAAGGATAGTATTATTAAATATCTCCAGTATTATTAAAAACAAAAGGATGTATAAAAAAATAGAATGGATACTGAAGAGCATGATTTAAAATAGGAGAAAACAACCATGAAAAAGAATGAAATTATGTATTTCGTAGCAACATGGATGGAATTAGAGGCTTTTATCTTAAGTGAAATAACTCAGAAACAAAGTCAAATACCACATGTTCTCATTTATAAGTGGGAGCTATATAATGTGTACATGTAGATACAGAGAGTAGGATAATAGACATTGGAGTCTCAGAAGGTGGAGGGTGGCAAGGAATGAGAGATTACTTAATGAGTACAATATATACTATTTGAGCAATGGATACACTAAAAGCTCAAATTTCACCACGATACGGTATCTCCATGTAACAGAACTGTGCTTGTACCCCTAAGTCTATACAAATAAAAAAAAATAAAAGTCACACAAAATAGGAGTAGAGGAAAGGGATTGTAAAGAATAGTAAAAAGTGGAAGAGTGTCCCTGAGGAAAAGAAGACTAGAAAATTCCTCCTCCGCTTTATAAAAGGATTGCTATGAAGAATGTTCAGATCAATTGTCCTGTGTCTCTTCTAGGAACACAAAGGCTTTTAAGCCTGTAGCCTCATTGACATAAAAAGTAATTATAATGACAAACAGGCTACCAAGAGAGAGATTTGAATCATCTTAAAAATGTCTTAACATACGATGCAAGCTGCATTCAGCTCAAGACCCCACATTAAAGGAAAATATATTTTTCTTTATTCTAAATACTTGAGGTTTCCAGTTCTGGAGAAATTTTTTTCTCTCTGTAGTGAAGTTCTTAGAGAAGTAGGCAAGAGCTACCAACTTGGAGTTGTGACCACAACTCAGAAACACCAGCAATCTACCAGGATTTGGGAAAAGTGTGGCAACCAGTTTAAACATTTCTAGTGTGACCCACTTACTATTTTCAGTTGTCATTATCAATATCTACCTAAACATCTTGATACTTCTTTGAGTTCTAGTTATCTGAAATGTCATTATGAAGAGTGTATTTATCCTTTGTTCCTGATCAAGAACTGGTATGCTTTTTAGAGAAATTATTTTCATTTATGGTAGATAAAGAAATAAAAGCATGAGAGAATATGGATATATGTTGATAAACATAAAAGTTACAAGATAAATATTTGAAATAGGACTCAGAAAATAAAATTTAAAAGTTCACAGTTGCATACAAAAAATCAACTTTTGGCCAGGAGCAGTGGCTCACACCTATAATCCCAGCACTTTGGGAGACCAAGGCTGTAGGACCACTTGAGGCCAAAAGTTCGAGACCAGCCTGGCCAACATGGAGGAACCCCATATCTATTGAAAATACAAAAAAAAAAGAAGAAAAAAATTAGCCAGGCATGGTGGTGCATCCCTGTAATATCAGCCACTAGGGAGGTTAAGGCATGACAATTCCTTGAACCTGGGAGGCAGAGGTTGCAGTGAGCTGAGATCACGCCACTGCACTCCAGCCTGGGTGACAGCAGAGCAAGACTCTGTCTCAAAAAAAAAAAAAAAAAGAAAGAAAAGAAAAGAAAATCAACTCTTTAGGAGATATATTCTGAAAGATCTACCATGAAAATGTTTGGTGCTTTCTAAATAGATGACATCAGAAAAATAGTAACAGGTATACAATAACTATGTTGAGAACTAATAATTGTACAGGTAGATTAAATTTTGTTGACAAAATAACAACTGTTCCTTCAACATTCCTAAACTCTGAGAACGAGTCCAGGAATAGGTTGATCTTTAGGAGGAGACCAGACTGGAAAGTGTTTAAGAAATTGAAGAGCTAAAAAATTGATACTTCATAGTCTCTTGGAAGTCACCGAAGCCTATTAGTTGAATCTCACCAATAAGCTAAATCTAAATGTGCATTAGGTAGAGAAGCCATGAGTAAGATTACTCGAGGATCATGGAATGAAACATTCTTACTTCCAAAGTTTGAGAATGGACTATTCTTTCTAGTTGGAGTGCAGTTTTCATGGTTGGAACCTGCAGGGTGAAAAGGAGAGATTGATTAAATACGTTGCTTCCCATCCCAGCCATCCACAATTTATCATTTTTAGCTAGTGTGATAATTTTGCATTCAGCACAAAGATGGCAATCTGGCAGGTTTGTGAGCCTTGAGACTTCAACAGATTGGGGCTGAATTCTTGCTTGTTTGTCAAGGCAACAGAGCATGCTCCTGCCAGTTAATATGCCTTTTCTTGCCTTGTCGAAACCATTTCTACTCCATGCCAGTGTCAATTGCATTTCCCAGATATGGCTGCAAAATATTGTAACAAAGGTTGCTATTTAATTTGAAGTTGTTTTGGCAGGTGAGCTCCGCTATTGCAAATTGTGATTCAGAATCTGACTTACAGAGTAAAAAGCCCTTATTGAAATATAAATGCTATTTAACTGTTAAGGAAAATAAAAAGGTATGTAGTCAGTCATTTAATCAATCTGATGGCAATATTTCTTGAATACCTTGTATACCCTGAAACCATAACTTGTGCCTTGAGGAAATACAGAAGAAAAATGTTGGTGCATCCCCCCAAGGAATTTATCCATATGGGAAGCTACAATTTATCCAACTAATTAAGGAGATCTTCACATTAACTGATTTTTATAACAGAAGAAAAACAGCGAACACAAAATACCAGAATAGGCCAGTCATGGTGGCTCACACTTATAATCCCAGCACTTTGAGAGGCTGAAGTGGGCAGATCCCTTGAGGTCAGGAGTTCAAGGCCAGCCTGGCTAACATGGTGAAATGCCATCTCTACTAAAAATACAAAAATTAGCTGGGCATGGTTACACATGCCTATAGCCCTACCTGCTCAGGTGGTTGAGACATGAGAATTGCTTGAACCCGGGAGGCAAAGATTGCAGTGAGCTGAGATCGTGCCACTGCACTCCAGCCTGGGCAACAGAGCAAGACTCTGTCTCAAAATAGTAAAAATAATTCCAGAAGATGGTTTATCCTTGAATAAAAATATAAACTGGTGGGTTTAAGCCAAGGACATTGTATGGTGACAAGGGTTTTACTACTAGGTTTCCATATCATGTGCCATTTTATGAGTTTTGTAAATATTATGAAAGAATGGATATAAATAGACACATCTTTATCTTACAATTGAATAAAGCTGTGTGTATTCTGAGTAGTTCTTTTCTGTAAGCACCTAAAATTTTCTTTGGTGTGGTAAGTTTGTGACTACCAGGATGCCTGGCTGAATATACCAGTTGGCATAACAAGGCAGAGGAGAGGTGTGAACATATACAGCATGATCCCTTACTTTGTTGAAGCAACAATGAAGACATGGCAGCTTCCCACTAAGCTCCACATCCCTCCAGATAGTTGACTGCCACGGTCTTGAGGAGAACACAGGCATCAGTAAAATAACAGAGCATAGCATATAGGTTGCTTCTGTGTGCATCATTTTCTTATGATAAAAGTTAGAGTGCTGACTCTAGAAAGCAAGCCATACTTGGCATGAATATCTCTGTTATACAGTTTTAGTGTTGGGGAGGCATGAAGACAAGGGAAAGAAAGAAGGAAAGAGGAAATGGCTGTGTTTTGGTTCCTCTAAGAGGTTTCACTAATAACCCTGACATCTTGGAGTGAATCTAATTAGGGTGGTAGATGTTTCTTATCCCTATTCACCATTCTTCTTTCTTTCCCAAAAGCACTTCTCTAACTTTTGTCTGCTTAAATTTTCGCTTCCCTGCTTTCCAGTACAATTCTTTCTTCTTCATTCTTATTCAATCATTTCACTTGTTGAAAACTTGAGTGAGTGATGAATCTTCTGAGTCTGTGTTCTGAAGTCAGGATTTAAAATGCATGGTAACTGGGGGCAAGTTATCTCAAATGTCAACTGATACCAACAGATGGGGATTCTTGGCTGAGAGGAAGTAAATATCTGGGTTCCTCAGGCATATCAATCTTATTTGGCCCTGTTTGAAAATGTCAGGACTTTAGAGAATGTTCAACATGTAATGTGATTAGCAAATACAATGAGAAGTGGACCTGGTTTAGGAATTCTTCTCTGAAGTTCAGACCATGAGGGGACCATATGTGTTTGAGTGCTGTCAAGACTCTAGTACTTCCGCAATGTTTTCTCTCCAATGCTTTTGTGATGAGTGAAGCATTTAATAATAGTGCCTTACAATATTTACATTTCCTTACAAATGCCTTACATGTCCCTTTAGAAAGTGCCATCAGATCCATAACCTGCTGCTGATTTTGATTCTTGTCACACCCTACGTAATATGTAAGATAACTATTATTATCCTTACATTATAAATAAAGGGAATAGTCTCAGAGAATTAAAGTGACGTAATGAGTTATATTCAGAATCATATTAAATTGTTGTTCACTGAGCATCTTTGAAGTACTGAGCAATTGCTATATGCTAGCCCCTTTATTATCTTTCAGTTACTGTTCATAACAACCCAGTGGAATTGGTGGTATTACCTGCATTGAACAGATAAGTTTGAAGGCATGGAAGCCACTGTTGAGAATCATGTAGTTCTTAAGGAACAAAGCTGAGATGCAAGCCCAGGTTTTGTGACTCCAAGTCCACTGCACTTTACCTATGATGTTAAACATAACACTTTATGCTGCTACTGTGGTATAATATTTGGGCCACATAAGCAATTACTCAAATTCTGTTCTGTTCACACTAATTACCTTTTAAGATCCATGATCTAAAATTCTTTTCTCATCACGCCAGCCAAGCAGCAGGAGGCACAAACATAGGCATAATGGATGTGTTAACAGCAATAAAAAAGTTATCATTTATTGCACATCTACCAAGTTTACTGTGCTAAATTCTTTGTATAGCTTAGTAAAGAGTCTGACTGCATTTTTATGTTCAACTGCTGATAACTTTCAAGCTCCATCACTTCCCTTTGCCCTTCTGCCCCATATCTGGGCAAGCTAATAAGAAATTCCAGGTGATCCCTCCTTTGGTGCCTTCAGGAGGTTCAAACCATGCAAGCCCTGGCCTATGCTGGAGAATCTGTACTTTAGCTCCACTCCTTAACCAACATAATGCCCCAATCCAGGGGCCCTCCTCTGATCTCTAGCCACTTTCTGGACCTACTTGGGAGCCTACACTACTCTTTTCAAGAACCTCATTATGAGAATAATAAGCCTTTTTATACTCCATTGGGGTGTGTGTGGCATCATCAGTCTCAATATTTGGACCAAGTTTTGGGTGAGGTCCATCCTACTTCTGTGGAGCTCTTAACACATACATTACCACTCATCACTCATCCTGAAACCATGCAGTTATTGTTATCACATTTTACAGATGAGGAACCTGGAACATAGATAAAGAACTAACTCTGTGGAGTGTGTGTGTGTGTGTCTAAGTGCACAGGGTAACAGAAGCTGACTAGATGTCTATAAGAAGAAACAGGGAAGGATTTTGTTTTTATAAGCTTAAGAAAATACTTAGCTTTCCCTGAGAAACAGTGACTTGAAATACCAGATGACTAATGGTTGAGTTAGATAATGTTTTGTAAGGTTTTGTAAGGTGCTTGGTAGGTATTCCCCAAATAAATATGTATAATAAAAATTGATATTTCACAAGTTTCTGCCTGTTCGTAATCAAATTGTGTCCTTCAATTATATAATAGCTCACCCTCAAAACAATTTTTAGGTATGTTCCCTGAAGAAATAAATTGGAAAATAAAATACTAGCTGAATTTTCACTCCCTGCTGATTTGGAGAAAGCTTAATTAAAACGTGTTACTTCTACAATCCCTCATCATAGTTTCAGTAAAGTCTTTCCTCTTCTCATCTTTCCTGCCCTTTCCTCACCCTGAGGATCCCATCAGAGCACTGTACTAAGCCCCTGCTGTCATTAGTGTCTCTGCTGCCATTGTCTGGCAGAAGCATGCATCAGTGCTGTGAGATCCAAGCCTAAGACGCAAGGATTTCAACTCATTTTTAAGACTAAGGAATCTCAAAGTATTTTGTCCCTACCAGGCAAGAGGTATTTGCCATGTAGACCATAGAGGTCATCATTAGCAAGAGATATTTCTGAAAACTCAAGCCAGAGTTCATGAAACGCTATCTACTTTTAATTGTTTTCCCCATAGAAAATGATTCCATAGGTCTCTTTTTAAAAGATTGCCTATAAGGAAACATTTTCTAATGTATAACTTATTCTATTTTATACTATTTGCTATTTGTTACTGTTAAAACCTAGCTTTATTTCCTAGATGACAGTTTCATTTCAAAGTATCAAATTCCTTTAGTGATGCATATTTCTTTATAATTGCTTTCTTACACAAACATCACTGGCTACAGTCATAGATTTTTTTCTTTCCTTTAACGATGATGACTAATCTTTAGTTTTTGTCTCTGTTTGTACACTTTTATTCTACAAACATGCTTTCATCCTATCGTCTCTTTCTGCATACTCTTAACATGTCTAGTGCATGTCTCTCTTGGTCATCTGCCCTTGCACATGAAAGATGCCCTTTACAGGAGACTTTAAGGACTTGAATAAGATCAGTAAACAAGCCACAGTTGTATACACTGGATGTTTGATGATAGCTGATAAGGAGAGACAGAAGACAGACAGGAAAAGCTTACTTCCTTGAATTCACTTTGAGAAATCTGACAAAACTACATTTAGCTTCACAGAAAGTGAGAATAGAGACATCCATTATAAAACAAACTATTATGTACTATACATGTAGTTGTCCACCTGTAGTATATACTGTGTTACTCAAGATCTCCATGCAGTCACTGTAGGAGAACCAGCATTGAAACTTGACGGTATGTGTAGTAAACCACAGAGGTCGCTATGTAAGAAAGTACTGCAGTAGAGATGAAAGACAGCATAGCCTTTCAACAATCAGGAAAGCAAGTACTAAGAACCTACTCTTGGGGAATGCCTGATGACCTTAGAAGATAAATATTGATTCCTTGCTAGTTACTTGAGAAAGTTTTTAGAAGACCATGGAATGTTGGGTTTGGGAATAGTGTTAGGCCTTTCTGTCAAATATTTTATGTTCTTTTTGATCAAATAAAAGTCAAATAACTTCTATTAATCTACTTCCTGCCCTTTCTGTATGTGTCGGTGGGGAGGGGGTTTAGGTAGACATTTAGAATTGAAATTGGGGTATTTGGATTGATACTGTACCTCTTTATTTAGTCTTTGTGTAACCCATAGGCAAGTCACTTAATTCCTCTGAACCACAATCTTCTTCATCTTTAAAATGGGCATAGTGTACATTACCTATTTCATAGGATCAACATAAGAATTGAGATAATGCTATGAGTCTTTGAGACTGATAAATCTATAAAAATATTAATTGTTATTATTGTTCTGTAATATAGACTATTCGAGATAGAATCAACTGCCTATTATTTGGAGAGTCAATTTTGATTGGATACAAATTTTTGTCTTTTTATTTGATTTGGTGGTAGTGAGGATATTGCTGAAAGTGATGATGTTTTAAAGTATTATTTTTATGAAATGTAACTAAGCAACTAAACTTTTCCTTTCTCACTTCATTTTCTAGCTATGTTAAAATGGGGCCTAAAATGGATAATAGAGACAAATGCCAGGGCCTAAGGAAAGGGCATACAAATCCTAGGCAGCATGCTTTAACCTGAAACAGAGTGTACCTTCTTTATAAAGCTGTAGCAGGATTAATTAAAGCAAAGTTTAATGAACTGAAAAAGACTTTGTACCCTGTGGACATAAATACTAAACATCTAGCCCCAAGCTGTTAGTATTTAGAATGCCCTAAAGATCTTAAAATTATTAGCAAATATTGGTGAGGTTCTAAATTTACTATAACAGCACTTCACTTGAAAAATGAAGATTGGTGGGGCTGAGGTAGGGGCAAGAGATACTTATATCAGCTGTCATCTCACAGTGAAAATGAAAACACTCAAATAAGTATTATTTTTGACACTTAAGAGTCAAAGTACAATGGGTTCAAATCAGCTTTTCTTTGAGAGGACCAAGCATTCAAACCAAAAATATGAATTAATAACGCAATTCATTAATTAAACTTACAGACGTGGTTTGATATAAATTCGTGAAGTGTAATATAGGGAAGAACCAAAATCGTACTTCATTAGTAGCAGATAAACCTGTGATTTTTCCAGGAAAAGTTTGAAACGTGAAACTCCTAAACCTCAACCTTTCATCTACTTTAGCCTTATGTTTTTAGGTATTCAGGGTACTAGTATCACCTTATGGATAAAGCAACAATGCCTACAAATGTGTACTGACTTTGTCAAGGAGATACAGCTACCAAGTTTCTTTTTTCTTTTTCTTTATTTCTTCTAAAGAACATAAATGGGAAACATGCACAAAACATGCAGGTTTGTTACATAGGCTTACACGTGCCATGGTGGTTTGCTGCACCTACTGAGCCGTCCTCTAAGTTCCCTGCCCTCACCCTTCACCCAACAACAGGCCCTGATGTGTGTTGTTCCCCTCTCTGTGTCCATGTGTTCTCAATTCAACTCCCATTTATGAGTGAGAACATGCAGTGTTTGGTTTTTCTGTTCCTGTGTTAGTTTCCTGAGGATGATGGCTTCCATCTTCATCCATGTTCCTGCAAAGACATGATCTCATTCTCTTTTTATGGCTGCATGGTGTTACATGGTGTATATGTACCACATTTTCTTTATCCAACCTATCATTGATGGGCATTTGGGTTGGTTCCATGTCTTGACTATTGTAAATAGCGCACAATAAACATGTGTGCATGTGTCTTTATAGTAGGATGATTTATAATCTTTGGGTATATATCCACTAAAGGGATTGCTGGGTCAAATGGTATTTCTGGTCCTAATCCTTGAGGAATTACCATACTGTCTACCACAATGGTTGAACTAACTTACATTCCAAACAACAGTGTAAAAGCATTCCAATTTCTCTACAGCCTCATCAACATCTATTGTTTCCTGACTTTTTAATAATCACCATTCTGACTGGTTTGAGATGGTATCTCATTGTGGTTTTCATTTGCATTTCTCTGATGATTAGTGATGTTGTGGCACTGAGAAGAAAGAATATTCTGTTGATTTGGGGTAGAGAGTTCTATAGACGTCTGCTAAGTCCGCTTGATCCAGAGCTGAGTTCAGGACCTGAATATCCTTGTTAATTTTCTGTCCTGTTGATCCCATACTAACAATGGAGTGGTAAAGTCTCCTAATATTATTGTGTGGGATACTAAGTCTCTTTGTAGGTCTCTAAGAACGTGTTTTATGAATCTGGGTGCTCCTGTGTCAGGTGCATATATATTTAGAATAGTTAGCTCTATTACAAACAACTCTATGCACATAAACTAGTAAACCTGGAAGAAATGGATAAATTCCTGGACACATGCATCCTCCCAAGCCTAAACCAGGAAGAAGTCGACACCCTGAATAGACCAATAACAAGGTCTGAAGTTGAGGCAGCAATTAAAAGCCTACCACCCAAAAAAAGCCCAGGTCCAGATGGGTTCACAGCCGAATTCTACCAGACATACAAAGAGGAGCTGGTACCATTCCTTCTGAAACTATTCCAAACAATCCAAAGAGAGGGAATCCTTCCTAAATCATTTTATGAGACCAACATCATCCTGATACCAAAACCTGGCAGAGACTCAGCAAGAAAAGAAAACTTCAGGCCAATATCCATGATGAACATAGATGCAAAAATCTTCAATAAAATACTGGCAAACCGATTGCAACAGCACATCGAAAAGCTTATCCACCATGATCAAGTAGGCTTCATCCCGGGGATGCAAGGCTGGTTCAACATACGCAAATCTATAAACATAATCCACCACATAAACAGAACCAAAGACAAAAACCACATGATAATCTCAATTGATGCAGAGAAGGCCTTTGACAAAATTCAACAGACCTTTATGCTAAAAACTCTCAATAAACTAGGTATTGATGGAACGTATCTCAAAATGATAAAAGCTATTTACGACAAACCAACAGCCAATATCATACTGAATGGGCAAAAACTGGAAGCATTCCCTTTGAAATCTGGCACTAGACAAGGATGTCCTCTCTCACCACTCCTATTCAATATAGTACTGGAAGTTCTAGCCAGAGCAATCAGGCAAGAAAAAGAAATAAAGGGTATTCAAATAGGAAAGGAGGAAGTCAAATTGTCTCTATTTGCAGACGATATGATTGTATATCTAGAAGACCCCATCGCCTCAGCCCAAAATCTCCTGAAACTGATAAGCAACTTCAGCAAAGTCTCAGGATATAAAATCAATGTGCAAAAATCACAAGCATTCCTATACACCAATAACAGACTTAAAGACAGCCAAATCAAGAACCAACTGCCATTCACAATTGCTACAAAGAGAATAAAATACCTAGGAATACAACTAACAAAGAACGTAAAGGACCTCTTCAAGGAGAACTACAAACCACTGCTCAATGAAATAAGAGAGGACACAAACAGATGGAGAAATATTCCATGTTCATGGCTAGGAAGAATCAATATTGTCAAAATGGCCATACTGCCCAAAGTAATTTACAGATTCAACGCTATCCCTATCAAGCTACCAATGACCTTCTTTGAAGAACTAGAAAAAACCACCTTAAACTTCATATGGAACCAAAAGAGAGCCCGCATAGCCAAGTCAATTCTAAGCAAAAAGAACAAAGCTGGAGGCATCACACTCGCGGACTTCAAACTATACTACAAAGCTACAGTAATCAAAACAGCATGGTACTGGTACCAAAACAGAGATATAGACCAATGGAACAGAACAGAGGCCTCCGATGCAACACAACACATCTACAACCACCCGATCTTTGACAAACCTGACAAAAACAAACAATGTGGAAGCGAGTCCCCTGTTTAATAAATGGTGTTGGGAAAACTGGCTAGCCATGTGCAGAAAGCAGAAGGTGGACCCCTTCCTGACACCTTACACTAAAATTAACTCCAGATGGATTAAGACTTAAACATAAGACCTAACACCATAAAAACCCTAGAAGAAAATCTAGGCAAAACCATTCAGGACATAGGCATAGGCAAGGACTTCATGACCAAACACCAAAAGCAGTGGCAACAAAAGCCAAAATAGACAAATGGGACTTAATCAAACTCCACAGCTTCTGCTCAGCAAAAGAAACAGTCATTAGAGTGAATCGGCAACCAACAGAATGGGAAAAAATTTTTGCAGTCTACCCATCTGACAAAGGGCTGATAACCAGAATCTACAAAGAACTGAAACACATTTACAAGAAAAAAACAAACAAGCCCATTCAAAAGTGGGCGAAGGATATGAACAGACACTTTACAAAAGAAGACATACATGAAGCCAACAAACATATGAAAAAATGCTCATCATCACTGGTCATTAGAGAAATGCAAATCAAAACTGCATTGAGATACCATCTCACGCCAGTTAGAATGGCGATCATTAAAAAATCTGGAGACAACAGATGCTGGAGAGGATGTGGAGAAATAGGAACGCTTTTACACTGTTGGTGGGAGTGTAAATTAGTTCAACCATTGTGGAAGACGGTGTGGCGATTCCTCAAGGACCTAGAAATAGAAATTCCATTTGATCCAGCAATCCCATTACTGGGTATATATCCAAAAGCCTATAAATCGTTCTACTATAAGGACACATGCACACGAATGTTCATTGCAGCACAGTTTACAATAGCAAAGACCTGGAACCAACCCAAATGCCCATCGATGATAGACTGGACAGGGAAAATGTGGCACATATACACCATGGAATATTATGCAGCCATCAAAAACGATGAGTTCGTGTCCTTTGTAGGGACATGGATGAACCTGGAAACCATCATTCTCAGCAAACTGACACAAGAACAGAAAATCAAACACCGCATGTTCTCACTCATAGGCGGGTGTTGAACAATGGGAACACATGGACACAGGGAGGGGAGTATCACACACTGGGGTCTGTCGGGGGAAAAAGGGGAGGGATAGTGGGGGGGGTGGGGAGTTGGGGGAGGGATAGCATGGGGAGAAATGCCAGATATAGGTGATGGGGGAGGAAGGCAGCAAATCACACTGCCATGTGTGTACCTATGCAACAATCTTCCATGTTCTTCACATGTACCCCCAAACCTAAAATGCAATAAAAAAAAATAAAAATAAACATATAAAAATAGAATAGTTAGCTCTTCCTGTTGAATTGTTTACCATTATGTAATACCCTTCTTTGTCTTTTTTGATCTTTGTTTGTTTAAAGTCTGTTTTGTCTGAGACTAGGTTTACAACCCTTGCTTTTTTTGCTTTCCATTTGCTTGGTAAATTTTCTTCCATCCTTTTATTTTGAGCCTGTGTGTGTCTTTGCACATAAAATGGGTCTCCCAAAGACAGCACACCAGTGGGTCTTGACTTCTTATCCAATTTGCCAGTCTGTGTCTTTTAACTGGGTCATTTAGCCCAGGTACATTTAAGGTTAGTATTGTTATGTGTGAATTTGATCCTGTCATCATTATGCTGTTTGGTTATTTTGCACACTAGTTGATGCAATTTCTTCATAGTGTCATTGGTCTTTATATTTTGGTGTTTTGGCAGTGGCTTGTACTGGTATTTCCCTTCCATATTTAATTCTTCTTTGAGGAACTCTTGCAGGGCAGGCCTGGTGGTAATGAAATTCCTCAGCATTGCTTGTCTGGAAAGAATTTTATTTCTCCTTTACTTTTGAAGCTTAGTTTGGTTGGATATGAAATTCTGGGTCAAAAATTCTTTTCTTTAAGAATGTTGAATTTTGGCCCCTAGTTTCTTCTGGCTTGTAGAGTTCCTGCTGAGAGGTCCACTGTTAGTCTGACGAGTTTCCTTTTTTAGGTGACCTGGCCTTTCTCTCTGGACCTGCCCTTAACAGTTTTTCATTCCTTCCAACCTTAGCGAATCTGATGAATATGTGTTTTGTGATTGATCTTCTTACAGAGTGTCTTAACGGTGTTCTCTGTATTTCCTCAATTTGCATGTTGGCTTGTTTTGCTAGATTGGGGATGTTCTCCTGGATAATATCCTAAAGTGTGTTTTCCAGCTAGTTTCCATTCTCCCCCTCTCCTGGTACTTCAATCAATCGCATGTTCTGACTTTTTGTGAAGTCCCATATTTCTTGGAGGCTTTGTTTATTCATTTTCATTATTTTTTTCTCTATTCTTGTCTGCATATCTTATTTCAGTAAGAAGATCTTCGAACTCTGATATCCTTCCTTCTGCTTGGTCAGTTCAGCTGTCGATACTTGTGAATGCTTCACGACATTCTTGTGCGGTGTTTTTCAGCTCCTTAGGTCATTCGTGTTCCTCTCTGATCTGGTTAGTATTCTAGTTAGCAGTTCCTCTAACCTTTTATCAAGGTTCATAGCTTCTTTACATTGGTTTAGAACGTGCTCCTTTAGCTCATTGTAGTTTTTATTACCCAGATAAATCCAGATCCTCCATCCAGATCTGTACCCTTGATGGAGAGATGTTGTGATCATTTGGAGAATAGACACTCTGACCTTTTGAGTTTTCAGCTTTTTTGTTGCTGTTGTTGTTGATTCTTTCTCATCTTCATGAGTTTGTCTAGTTTCAGTGTTTGGGGTTGACCCTTGGATGGGATTTTTGTGGAGGCCTTTATTTTTATTGTTACTGTTGTTGATAATGCTATTGTTGTCACTTTCTTCTTGTTTGTTTTCCTTTCAATAGTCTAGCTACTCTTTTGTAGGGTTGCTCCAGTTTGCTGGGGGTTCACTTCAAGCCCTATCCATCTGATTTGTACCCCTGCCTGGAGATGTCATTTAAAGAGGCTGCTTCTTCTTCTGGGACCTCTGACTTTCAGGGGCACTAACCTGATGACAGTAGGATTGTTCTTGTATAGGGTGTCTGACAAACCCTGTTGGATGGTCTCACCCAGTTGGGTGGCATGGGGAGCAGGACCCATTTAATGAAGCATTTTGTCCCTTTGGTGGGGGAAAGTCCACTCATCTGGGCTGTCTGGATTTCTCAGAACTACCAGGATGAGAGGCTAACTCACTGCCTCCCTTGGCTATGGGAAGGTGGCTCCTCTTGCCTGTGTGTCTCACAGGTGGGCCGCTGCACCACACTGCTGTTCCTTCTCTTTGTGGGTTACACCATCCTTCTAGTCAATTTTGATGAGAGAACCTGGATTCCTTGGTTGCCGGTGAAGGATTCACAGGCTTATTATGTTTTTTTTGTTGTTGTTTGTTTGTTTTTTCTGATGGGAGCCTCCAATCCCAGCTGCTTCTAGTCAGCCATCTTGTCCTCACCCCCAACAGCTACCAAGTTTCATAAGCGAGTGTTGAAATTCAACTCTTCTGATTCTGAGTAATGCAGTCCCTCTTTACATTGATAGGTTTTTAAATAATAGGGAGATAGCTGGTTTTCTTAATTAATTTCAGTGACAGCCTTCTCAGAATAATATAGACATACCTTCCTGAGAGATTCAGTTTGCTTACCCTAGGGGATAATGAAACATTTGCCTGGTAACCTGCATCTGTGGGCTGACCAGAAATGAATGCAGCTCTCTAAGACTGTATGACATGCCCTCTGACTAGTGAGCTGGTAACTGCTAAATGCCAAGTTCTGCTTTCAAAATGCCCATGTCACAAATGCCAGTGGATGACCTAATATAATGACCAATGCTGCTTTGGTAAAGTAGAGACACTTTCATAGATTTATGATCTTTACACAATCTCTCTCTGAAGAAAGCTTAGAGAAATCATTTTAGTACTATTATCTGTAGTTAAATCATGTTATGCATGCAATAAGTGTTTTAAATGGAAGTAATTTAAAACAACTCTGCGTGTTTAACTCTGGAACTACACTTTTTACTGTACCTCAATAGATTCCAGACAAATGTATGTAATATGTTCACATTTATGTTGGCGTTTTCTTATTAAAATGCATTAGATTTATGCTTCTAATATGTTTTGAGAAGCTAAATGGGTCATATTGGAGTTGAACTTATTTCTCTATCAATGCAAAAAATGGAGCTATTACCAAACTTCTATTATAAAGGTATGTACAAATAAACAATAAAAATAAAAATACATATAAAATATTATTCTACAAAAATAAACAAATGTTTGATCTTTAATTAATTAATTGTTTAGGCAAAATGACTTTGCCCTGTTTAATACTTGAATTCAGTAATAGACTCCAAGTTAAACCTTAGAAGTCCCAAGCTTTCATTTTCTCTATTGCTGTTTCATTCCTTAGAATAATTTGTGATGAATGGAGAATATGACCCAAAGCCCAATTTGGGGTGAAAATGAAGGCTTCATATTTCTTCAAGTGGCTGTTAACACAGGGTAAAGGAAAAGACGGACAACTACTAATAATTTCAGCTTAAAAAGTACCTGAGTTTTTCTCCCCCTCTAGGGGAGATACATATTGTGAATAATTTTTTTCATAAACATTCTGAGCAAGGTTTTTTTTTTTGTATGTCAAGAGGCATTACAGAACTTGAAGCCAATAGCAATAGATGCAGCCGCAGATGGAGAAGTAATATGATACTATAGTAAAAGGACAATATCAGAGGCTTGAATAAACTGAGATCGAATCCTGGCGGTACTGTTTTCTAGCTGAATAATCATGATCACATTACTTAACTTCTCAGAGGCTTAGTTTCTTTATCTGTGCATGGGGCCAATAACGTTCTTCTGTTGAGTTTTTGTTGCAGCTAACTAGTACTTGACTTAAATATTCAGTACACAGTCAATATTATTATTCATAAGTCTAAGATTAGGTCTTCCTTATAAAATTATAATGTTACAAATCACTCCAAAAATTAGCAAGAAAATAAAACCTCCATCCATGACTCCCTCTTTTGGAATATGGATGGCCTACTGAATAACTACATGAAAACCTGTCTTCAGTAAATACTGATGTTTAGAATACATTGTCCAAATCAAAGTGATGAATGCTTTGGCATAACAGTTACTTTCTTTTTTCATATGAAAATAGCAACACCTAGGTTTAATTATTTTTGAAACTGCTGTCCTATAAGCTATTAATTCACCTGCCAGGGCGAGTCATAATCAAGAATTAGTTCAGCCTTGCTGCAGGCATTTGTGGCCATTGAGACAAGTGAGCACAATGGGAGGTGTCAAACACAAAACCCTGACATTTTGAGCCCTATCTCCAAATCGTGTGAGGAAAACATGGTCCCATAATCTGCTTTATCCGTTTGGAAAGGGCCTGAACAAGCCCTTTCTAACAGAGATCAGACCTAAGCCTCCTGAAAAAGGAGCAGCGGCCTCTTCCTATTGTCCCCTCCCCCTGTGCTTTCTCCCTTTCTCCGTAACATGGGTGCCTCAGTGAAGCATCCTGCCACTTGGAATTCAGAGTAAAACGACTTCACAAAGAGGCCAATAAACATAAATGATACCTGTGGGTAATAGGTTTGAAATTGCTGTTTTCCTAGGTAACTGGATATAATTACAAGTACTCTGGATTCCAGGGGGCTACGGTGTAATTATCACTCTAATTTCCAGAATAAAAAGGAAGGATTACAACAGTGTTGTCACAACTCAATAACGTAAGAAAGGGATCTTGCTAGAAAGATAACGGTATTTCAGCATGTTTTTCTTAGTACACATTTCACATTGAGAGCATATGTTTTTATAAGGCTAAAAGCACACAAATCTACATGATTAAATCTGTATAAGTTACAATACATCACCTCTATAGTAAGGCTACTGCAGGGTTTCTTAGTAAGTTAAAAAAAAAAAAAGGAAGGGAGGGAGAAGTAATGAGTGATATCACTGCATTCTAACAGTGGGCAGGTTATCATATATTTTGGAAGTAATTAAAGACGATCGAGTGATACTTCCCAGCCTAATGAGTGATTCTGCCACAGCCTCACAGCAGGGAGGCCCCTGTGTGTTACTCCGCATTTCCATAGTATTTACTGGGGTAATGAGTGTTATTGCTGTGGTGTAACAGCAGGGCGCACTGCTCCCTGTGTTTCCTGAGAGCGCTGCCATAATTAGAAGGCAAAATGTGATTGCTGTTTTCTAGACACCGGTCATGATCTATTCCTATATTGTTCTATAGTAATTACCAAATGACATAGTGCTATTTCCCAGGGTATTTACTTTGGACAAACAAGCAAGTTTTTTTTATATTAAATTAATTAATTTTTTTGCCATTGAGGCTTAATGACATTGTTTCTAATTTGGTTATAGAATGTATAATTGCAAAATTGTTATTGACTTGTAATCACTGGCTCATCTACCATCTTTGCCGTTGCTTGTCTTGGGCCTCAGCAGCCGGGTTGCTGTTGCATTGACAGTAATTCTGAAGCTTCACAGTGCAGGCAGGAGGGAAGAGATGGCAGAAAGAGTTAACACTGGCCTGTCACATATGGTCAGCCTTTAAAATTTACTTGAACAATTATATTGGAATACTCTGCATCTATGTGACCCTTTTTCTTTCTTCTTTTCTTTTCTTTCTTTTTTTTTTTTTTTTTTTTGAGACAGAGTCTCGTACTGCCGCCCAGGCTGGAGTGCAGTGGCACGATCTCAGCTCACTGCAACTTCCACCCCCAGGGTTCAAGTGATTCTCCTGCCTCAGCCATTCAAGTAGCTGAGATTACGGGCACCTGCCACCACACCCAGCTAATTTTTTGTATTTTTAGTACAGATGGGGTTTCGCCATGTTGGTCAGGCTGATCTCGAACTCCTGACCTCGTGATTCGTCCGCCTCAGCCTCCCAAAGTGCTAAGATTACAGGTGTGAGCCACCGCGCCCAGCCACTTTTTTTTTTATTTCTAAAAATAGTGCCAGTATATCAATCAAGAGGACATGTAGTCCACAGAAGAAAGCCTCAAATCAGCCAACAGTTATATTTTACCTAACATAATGTGTTATATTTTACCTAACATGAAGATTTGTCTTGGTTTCAAATATTTTTATTTACTCTCTACATTAGTAACCAAAATGTTCCATAGATTCTGCTGTTTTTACTTTGGATTTCATCAGTATCTGTCTTATTGATTTTAATTTGGCAGAATGTCATCTATGTATGCACAGGAAAAGCACTTTAGGTGATAGAGGTGGGGGTAGTATTTGGAGCCTGTGGCTCTCTGTAGCTCTACCCTTATAAAGGGTTCACTTGATATTGAGGGCACTGGGAAAGGATATGTGTGCTGGAACGCTACTGCCTGAGTTCACGTCCCAAATGTACTACTTATGAGCAGGTGATCCATGGGAAAATGTTTTAATTCTTCTAATCCTTGATTTCCTCATTTGTGAAAAGGGGGAAGTAATAGTACTGGCTCATAGATCTGTCATAGATTTCATTAGATAATGTATTATAAAAATGCTGTGCCAAGAAAGTTTGTTATTAAATGTTAGGTATGATTATTATTCAACTGCTGAGCCTTTATAGGAGTGTGCTGTCATTACAGGAATGTGCTATCATTTTCTCCCTGAGAGCCCTTCTGTTTCACCAAATCTTAGATATTTTGTGTTTGAGCCTAGGTCAAAAAAAGCAGAAAATTCCTATATAAGTATGTATGGCTCATTCCACAATCCTGACCTGAAATACCTTGTTTCCTCAATTCTCTATTTTATACACAAGTTAGGCAGTAGATTTGAATTCTGGCTATGGTAGACACAAGAAATGAAAGAACTGCAGATTAATTAAATAGGAAGTAAAATCTATGCATGAGTACACTGAGATTTAGAGCACTCCATATGGAATTAAATTCAACAATGGCAGCCAGATGAGAGAAAGCCCTTATGAGGTAAAAACAGTGAGGCAGGTGAAATGCTCTTCCTGTAAGAGTTTGTATGAGGAGTGTTGAGATTTCACTCACTTTTAGGACTTATCTAAAGAAGGGGTTCCACATCTATCGATTTTTACCTATATGCTCTTTAGTTCCCTGGTACATTCCTTTACTTGAAACTGCTTCATACCATCAAAGATATTGGCTGAAAAAATTCTCCTCATTGCTGCTTAGCACAGAGAAACCAAAATTCAACCTCTCAAAACAGAGAGACTAGAACTTTAGCCAGTTCTTGAGAATAAACTCCTACAGTTCGTATTGTAGGAAGTAAGGAGAGTGAATCTTCTGTATTAGTTGTTCTGTGCAAGGCTAGACCTTGGGCATTTGATGGAAAGTTTCCACTTGTGTAGAACTGGGACACTTGAAGAATGACTGAATTCCCAGCAATTAGTGCTAAAACTCCTTAGATAGAGAAGCCAATACTGACAGCAAACAGCACCAGAAGGTCAAGAGAGCTGCCAATGACATCAACTGGGTAGATCAGAAAGTTAGTAGAAACCAGATATTATTCTCTCAAGCCTCAAATCTATGGTTTTCACCAGCCTATAATGTATAGTATCTACAGTTCTTGTAGATAATCTTGTATATAATAACAAGAATATTAATTGTTCAGTAAACAAAATACATTTGTAAGCCCAGGGAGTAGATTCCTAAAATATGAGTTAACCCTTTTATTGACCTTATAAGATTCTGGGTAGAACGGTAAATCAAATAGATTAAGATGATGATTGCAGATAAGAATTCTGACATGCAGAGATGTCAGCTTGGTGGGAGGTATTCTGCAGAACTGTTCCTCCACATGGCTTATTTCTGGTACAGGTGGGCCACACAGCACATGTGGCCCTGCAAATCTATTCCTTGCTAATGCTGTGCTCTCCATCATTTCACCATGGCATGTCCGTCCATCTTTGTGAGCACAATTTTTTATTAATCAGCGAAACGTTTGGGCCTTTGAAATTGAAATGGATTTCAGTCTTCTTTATATATTAATTATTGATAAATGGAGCCCAGGAGACAAGGAAGAAGCCTGCAATGATTAAAGACAGATAGTTTTTAATTTTATGTCTCTTGCAGTGACAGAGAAATTTAGTTTAATAGGAGTAATTTTTCAAAGGAGATGCAATCATGAAGGAGGATGTATAGAAAATGGGCAAAGCATATTAAAAAAGAAAGAACTTGTGGACATAGGATATTTCCATAGATTACCTAAAAACTTCCTAGAAGGCCTTACCAAGAGGTAGGGATAGAATTGTCACAGAATTTTTAGTGGTACTTTTGCCGATATAAACTGTAGCCCTAGAACCAGACCCATATCATATTATTTTAAAAATCCTTACATGTCCAGCTAAGACAATTTTTTATCTTTTACATTATTTCAGAGTCTCCTAAATTATAGAAAGTCTCAAACAGCCTTAATTATATAATGTCCCACACATCAGATAAAAATATCATGACATAATTAAACAAGAAAACTTACCAAGTAGGATTGCTGCATTCCAGCCTAGTTCTATCATTTACTAGCTTGCCTTGCGGGAGTTGCCTAACCTTTGTAGTCTCAGTTTCTCCATATGGAAAACAAAGATTCTATTTCTTCCACAGGTAGTTTTTGAGAATTAAATTTAACAAATAACCTGAAAAGTTTTTGAGGCTCTTATTAGTTCAAAAATTGTAAAATTTTCTGATAAAAATGAAAGAAGTTTTTATAAAAACAGGTGAGGTCAGCATGGTTCCATCAATGACCAATTATTCCATGCCAACATATTTTTTTGGTTTTCCAAATACATGATGAATCTAGTTCACCATCGCAAATATATTCGAGCCTTACTATGTTCCAAACTCTGTTCTGGGATCTGAAGATTAAAGAAACCACAAGAAGATAGAGACACAGTCTCTACCCCTAAGGATTCTGTAGATCTCACTCCAAGATAGAGAATCTATATTTTATGGACTGCCATAAAATATGCCATTCCTTTCCTCAAGTTTAACACAAACAGCCCTTTATTGTTGTGTTTTGAAGTCAACAAGGAAGAGAAAAACATTAAGATGGAGAACATAAGAGGAATAAAGTAGAAAGAGGAGGAAGGACGTTGGCATTTGCATGAAAATGTGAGAACAGCTCTGGGCTGAGGCTCCACTTCAAGTGTGCAGACTTCAAATGTGGCTACCTGACTGATAGAAAAAAAGGCTCTATGCAACCCTGCCTTGACTGGAGTAGTGATTCTCTCTCTAAGTGGCTTTCCATATTAATCTAACTAAAGCCATTTCATTATATTCTTATTTTGCTCAAAAGCCTTTGATGGCTCTCACTGGCACCACACTAAATCTACCTTTCCATCCTTTTTTCCTCTTCCCAATCTCTTTCTCTCTCCAATTCATTTATGTTTGGATGTGCCTCGTATCTCCTTGCTAATATTGCCAGCTTTCTTAGAATATAAAGCCTGTCTTACATGATGATTGCCCTGTCCCTTGCATAAAGGAAGGAATCAATAAATGTTTTTAGATAGAGTATAAGCCTGTAATTTAGCACTTGGTCTTACAGCTTTATTTTCCATCTAATTTTCTTGTGCATAACTATTTTCATACTAGACAACAATTTTTTAAAAATAATAATGTTGTCTTAACCGTTTTATCCACCTAAGGGTGATACCAGCTTTAGATTTTGAAGAGGTATTTGCTAATTGATCAAAAATAAGATGTGTGTTTTCTTGGCATTAAAGACAATTTTCTTAATGAAGTTTGCAGAAAATATTATTATATGACACTCTTTCCAATGCTATGCCTTTCCTTCCTACTAGCAAGTTAACATACATTTGTACATGCATATACACACAAACCGAGCCAGGAACCTCTTGTGCAGAAGGCATCACAGCCCTGGTTTTGCTGCTCTGGGCACTAGAATCTTCAGGTCCATATGGCACCTGAAAGTATACTTTAATGTAGGATTTTATGACAACACCAAATATAGTAGTTGTGAAAGACTCAACCTATACATGTAAAGAGAAGTGCACACAGTTTATCACATAGATAGCTTATACATACAGCTAGTTGCACATAGTGCTTAAAACTCATAGACTGAAATGAGCAAGAGATTCATTGCTGCTGTGGTCCATTCTTGGTTCCGTCTATTATTTAGGTTTTGCATATCTTTAGCATGGAACACCTTCTTCTCAAACCCTTCCATGTGTGCTAGAATTGGTCAGATCTTTGTATTGAGTTCTTATTACTATTTTCGGAAAATTCTAATTCTTTATCACTGTTCTGCCAAGGAGGCTTTGCTTCCTTCCAATAAGCTTTGCATAATGTTGGCTGCCAGCCTTACTTATTAGGCTGTACTGTGCCCCGGTCACCCTTTTTTCTAATTTGCAGATTCTGGATTCTAGCCAGCAGCATCTAGCCTCTGCTTTCCTCCTTTTTTTTTTCCTTACGTTAGGTTGGGGTTGGTTGGAATATGAGCTGAAAGTGAATTCTACCACTAGACGGATAGATACAAACATACTGCTTCTGTCATTCAACTAAACAATCCCTGCTGCAAATGTCTGTGTGTGTTGAGGATGGGGACAGAATATGGAGAAATACCATTTAATTGTGACTTCTGCTATTGGGCACACATATATGTATTGAAAATTAGCTCTTTGTGAATTGCCAACCTAAACCAGTTTCTAAGGACTCTCAGACTTTGCAAGTAGACAAAGCATTTCTCATTACACTGAATTCTACCCCAGAGGCTGAAGGAAGACACATAGGCCCAAAAGAAACGCAAACTTAGAACAAGGAATGTAGGACACTTGGCTCATTTGTAGTTACAGTTTCCACTTAAAAATGCAGGTGAAAGACAACCTAGGTCCAAACAGCACATTGTAAGCTGAACCACAGTAAAAACTGTGAACCGTATCACTGACTTGCACATTCACCTATACACAATGCAACATTCGTGTGAAGCCCAATGAAAGATTATACCTGACTCAGTAATTTCAAACACAGTTGGCCTCTTTCATTCTTTAATTATCCTCGCCAATTTCAAGAATTATCTTTAACTTTTAATTATGTATGCTTCCTCTTTTTGGATTTGTGTTACAATTGTAATCATATCTAAATTGCAGATGGTAGGGCTCTTGTTTTGCTTTGTTTTGTGTTTCTTTTTGCTGAATAGAGATATTTGTTCCCAGTTATTATCATCACAATAACCCTGCCAAAAGATCAATAATATTAGAGACAAGGAGGGTCTCCAATCGGGTTACTTTGGGACCCCTGATGTCAGAACTAGATTGCCTGGCCAAAAGTCATATCT
Organism: Ateles fusciceps; assembly: GCA_036589455.1. NCBI lineage: Eukaryota > Metazoa > Chordata > Mammalia > Primates > Atelidae > Ateles > Ateles fusciceps. Next base: position 4,858,235 of record JAZHEH010000797.1, on the reverse strand, counting down.
CAACATAATTGGCTGTAGTGACTAAAAGAGAGTGACAAAGAAAGAAAGAGAAAGTCAGCAGGTCTGATAGGAAGGTTTCAGGCGTTCATATCTAAATGGTCTCCAAATGTACCATTTTGCTTCTAATGACACAGGATTGGGAATGAAATATAATCGAGGTTTTAGTAAATGTTCGAATAAAAGGTCTTGCCACCCCCTCCTCTCAGTACCTCTTTCTACGATGTATAGATATAAGTGAAATGGAGTTTAAGGATTTAAGAGAGCATATTTAGCAGAAGAGCAGAAGTTCGGATGTCTTTTTTTTTTTTTCCGTCTCTGCTCGTAAGATAATTAACCTTTTGAATAGTCTCCCTTGCCATCCTGGTTAAACCACTCTTCTTTTTTCCTTTACTTAATGTTTTTAGTCACAGCTGGACCAAACATATTGACAAAGAGATTTCTGAGAATTACATGAATTTATTCAGGGTATATCAGTAGTCTTTTGAGGACAGACAATGATATCTGAGTGTGACACATTTGACACATGAGGACATGAGACCATTTGCAAAGGAGCCTCAAGGCGTCTGATATATAAGCACTTGCTTTCTTTTTTCCCTTCTCTTCACCAGCCAAATGCTACCACCCCCATCTTCTCCTAGCCAAATACTCATTTTGCTTTTCCTGCAGTTTACCTTATCTTTATTTCATTTACTACTTCTCTTCTCTCTACCAGTCAGTTCCTCTAGTATTACACTTCCAGGTCTTCCAAATCCAAGAGCTATCTTTCCCCTCATCCATCCCTGTGCATGTCCTCTTATTTCTATATACACAACTCTCATAACAACTCTATTAAATTTATATATTGATTCATTAATATGCTTCTGTCTTCCATTGGTGGTTGTGTTCCTTGGACTTTATTCACTGGTATTTGTCACCAATAATTAGCATAATGTATAGCATATAGTAGGCCCTCAACAAATACTTGTTTAATCAGAAAATTAAGATAATTTCAAACTCTGCTGGAACTGTTGTCTTACTTATTTCTCATGCTCCCACACTTACATTACTGATGGCCCTCCAACTCTTCTGAGCTTAGAGCGTAGAACACCAGTTGGAGGTGACTATCAGTGTGTATTGCAGACATGGGTATATCATTTGAATTTTTCTAATACATTGATTGTACCTGTGTCTTGATAAGTTGTAAGACACTCTCCTGTATATTTCCTTTCCTTTATGGGCATGCAATCTTGTTATTTTCTTATAAGTCATAGCTACTAAGTTTAATTCATTTGGGCATAAGTAAAAAAAAAAAGCACTAGAAATTTTTTTCAAAAATGAACATTCTGATACATTATATTGGTATGTGCTGTCACAACAATAAGAGTCTCTGCACTGAGTGTGACAGTGTGTGTGAAGGTATGTGCATATATATTTAGGCTTGCCTAGGGATCTTGGATCTTGCCACTTTGGAAATCTACAACAGTTCTAGGGCTTGGAGAAGAAGCCAAAATGTAATATTTGGTATAAACATGATTATCCCTTGAAAATAAATCAGCCATGTGACTTTAGGCAAGTTACTTAACTTTCCTGAGACTTTCCTTTTCTTCAAGGGAGGCTAATGGTACTGACTCTACAAAGTTGTAGAAATAATTATGAGACAAAGCAATGACAAGTATTGACCCATTTATAATAAAAGCCGTATGATCAGCCATAGGGTCAATATGGGGAATTCCACGCTGGTGTACAAAAATGGCCTCCTTGTGAAGCACTCTCATCTCATGTTCTGGGGAAGGGAGTAAAGACGGAAACTAAATATTTAGTGGATGCCTATTTTGTCTCTGACACTAAGTGACAATGAGGCGAATCAATGAGTATGTGAATGAGGCACTTTTTCTGGGACATTGGGAAATTTCTTGCTGAATTTTCAGGCAATTCTACATAAAGATTGTCCCCTTATAAATATCCAACCTGAAGTTCTAGGTTTTTATTTTAATTCTTCACTGTGCTAAATATTGGTGTATACCACTCTAATTACTAATAGTTGCTTAAGTGCTAAATGATGGTAGCTGTGCTGGAGCAGTCCATTAAATTTTAAAACTGTTTCTTGATATAAATTTTTTTGAAATTTGACCAGGCACAGTGGCTCATACCTGTAATCCCAGCATTTTGGGAGGCCAAGGAAGGAGGATCACTTGAGCCCGGGAATTCAAGAGCAGCCTGGGCAACATAATGAGACCCAGGCTCTACAAAACAAATTTAAAAGTATGTGGGCATGGTAGCACACACCTGTAGTTCCAGCTCCTCAAGGGGCTGAGGTGGGAGAATCACTTGAGCCCAGGAGGGCGAGGCTGCAGTGAACTGTAATCATGCCATTGCACTCCAGTCTGGGTAACAAAGTTAGACTTTGTCTCAAAAAAACAAAATAAAACAACAAAAAAACTTCTGGAGTTTCTTTTTACTTTACTAATGTGTTGGGAAATGCACAGTCAGGTCCTTTAAGTGAGAGTGTTGCAATGAGTGCCACTTAGTTACTGATTGGATAGCAGTGGAGCAAATCCAGATGTCACAATATTCCAAAGTAAGATACTCTAGTCTTAGAACATGAGAGAAAGAAAATGAAATTGACCCCTCTCTCACCCATTTTCCTTTTGTAACTACTACTATTTCCTGTTTTCTTACAGTAATAGTAAAAGTGTACATATTTTATCCCATGGTGTGGAGGACCTCATGTTTCTTTCTGTGGATGACTTTTAGAATTATTTTTCATTCTATGATGCCACATGTTTGTATTCCTGTTCTTTGCATCTCTAACACTGATACTCTATCTCATTTCTGATAGAGTTTAGTTTCATTTAGATTGCACTCACAATTACACAGATGGAGTTAACAACCTGGAGTTATAGAAAAAAGTTGAATACTGCAAAGGCATGTGGAAAGGAAACAAAACTAAAGACAACTATTTTTAATCTTATAAGGTTTTGTCACAAATATTTTCCCAAAGGGAACAGTGTGAACCGACCAGTCTTTGAGTAAAACAAAAATTTCCTGCCATTTGCTTTAGCATTTTCAGTTAATAAATATTCCATTCCTGAATATAATATTTTTATAAAAATTTGCTCTTTTATTTTTGTATATGTATATGTACACACACATACTTGTTATATATAAAGTGGTGTCCTAAACACCTTGGAAATTAGAAAGATGAATGACATAATCCCTTTCCTCACAGTTACAGTTTAGTGGCTTCTCACACCATTTGCATAAAGTGGGTTGTTACCATTGAGTACATAATGTCCTAGTGAAAGAGTAATATGAAAAGAGCAGAGGGTGGAGGTAAGAGCCACTGGAGTCAGTTCATGTTTAAAATACAAAATGGAGGGAAAGCCAGTGAGACAGATAAATGCAAAGCGGCTGAAATGATGGAAAGAGGATCTCTGCAGTGTCTGAAATATGATAAGAAGAGAGTTTCCAGCAGGAAATGGGCATAACAAAGTTTCAGAGGGGCCAAAGGGAATCAAGACTGAGCAGAAGCACTTGCATTAATCTAGTTGGAATATGCTGTTATCTTTGAGAAATGTGGGTTTTACAGATCATGAGAATGTAGCTGAGTTGCACAGGTTGAAGAGAGTGTTTGGTAGAGAAATAAATATGATAAGTAGATTATTTGAAAAAGTTTGGTGTTAAGGGGAAAAAATGTAGAAGCAGCAGGAATTATCTGACAGAGTAAGGCACATGCATACTTTGCTGTGTAGCATGGAGTAGGTGGGCAGCATGGTTGTAGCACAGATGTGGTTTGGGAGCAGAGTGTTCTGTGTGTGTGAGAGAGAAAACGAGGGAGGGAGAGAGATGAAAGGAGCAGGGAAACTCAAAGGATAATGGAAAGGTTGACGGAGCCATAGCCTAGAAGTGAAGGGGTACAACTGAAGATAGAGATATTTACATATATTTTAATATTAACTTTGAGGAAGTCTTAAAGAAAAGATCATGACAGGACAGCCACATTTGGTAAAATGTCAGGGCAGCCAGTGGATAGTCCTCCTGGGGCTCCTCAGTTGACAGGTTTTAATCATTCCCTGATCCCCCCTGCCCTGGTTTGAGGAATGCATATAGTACTTAAAATGCCTGTGGTATAAGTTGCAATGGGCAATCAACCTGGGTAAATCCAAGATTAATGATTGGCTCTAAAGATCCAGTTGAAGTTCTAGAGTGAGATTTTCAGTCAAGCAGTTCAGCACAGCTTTATGCCTGTTCCTCTGAAAATGATACGTAACAAATAGCTGTGTGTACACAGCTAGGAGGATAACCAAATCTAGAGTTCTTGAGGCTTATTTAATAAATTAGTATATGAGTACCAACTACGTATTTCAGGCACTGCATTTGAATCTGTTAAATACTGACTCCTTATGACAGCCATGTCAGATAACATTAATCTGTCTGATCAATACACAGCTTGACCTAGAGAGGTAAAATAACTTGTCACAGGGTACCCAATTAGTAGGTAACAGAGACAGAATAACAGTGCAGATAAAATCTTAGACTGGAGCCTAATTGCATGAGTTCAAATCTCAGTTCTGCTATGTAAATTTGGGTGAATATCTTAATTTATCTGAGTCTTAGTCTTTATATCTATAGAATGGAGCTAATGATATTACTTAATTTGCTTTATGTGGGATTAAATGTACTAATATATGTAGATCACTTACAACAGCATTTGACATATTGACATGCTTAATAGATTTGCTATTAATACTATCAGCAACAGCGTTCTGATTTTCCAAGTTGAAATTCAGTGTTTTCTTTTCTACTTTACCGTAATTTACAGTGTTGTGCTTTGTAAACCATAAATTACCTAAGGTGTTGCCAGGTAAAAAAAAAATTACTATGTCCCCAAAAACTTGGAAAATAGAAGCAAGGCCAGCTTCATCTATATTCTTTACTATAAATGACTTAGAATTGTGATAGGCTAATATGTATTACAACTTCCATTTTGGGAATATGACAAAAATAATACTATTTAACTAAAACATATACAGAACTTATTTTTCCTCTGAAAACACCTATTAATATTTTGATCATTATTTTTCCTGTTGAACACCCTTGCAAAAAATGTTCCTCTGCACTTTGGCTACCCAGCGAACAATTTTGAAAAGACCAATCCATGCCCGGCACAAGAATGTGTTCATAGGAAAGCAAAGCTGGAGAAGAACCGATGAGTTTCTGAGGACTGTCAGGGTTTGATAGAGTCTAACTCACATGTAGGGCAGGGAGCAGATTCAAGAGATGGTAAAGAGTAAGAGGGGCTGATGAGAAGGTGAGAAAAGACATAAAACTATAATATCAAGACCTTGGAGGTAGATTCATTGTTCATAACAAAACCCACTCTGTGTGGGATTGTGTCTCTCAATTATTTTTAAAGGAAAAAAAAAGTCAAGTATGTTTAAAAGGCCAAGAAAGTATAAAATCAGAGTTCCAAATAGTTCATCATCTGGATACTAATGCATTATATACACCTCATATTTTATATGTTTGCGATAAATAGAATTCGAAGAGAGAAAAAGGAGAGAGAGAAAGAAGTGGGGAGGGCTGACTTATACAAGCCTAACTAAGACACAAAAGCAAAACACTATTTGAATCCTACTAATTATCATAATCAAGCTATAATAAAACACATTTCTCATTTTTGCAGCACGTTCTTTTCTTTAAGCAGTTGTTTTCTTTGTTTTTGATTCTTGAGTACTTTTTAGATTGATGAAATGTATTTCAAAGCACTTCCATGTCAAGAGTCAAAAGAAGCTGTTTTTTGCATGACATTGTATGATGGGAAATGAAGATGTTGGTAGTTATGTGAAGAGTTTGGGGTCAAAATAAAATCTTCTCAATTCTCTGAGATAATTTTAGCAAATAAGGTAGTGCATGGCACTGAAAGGTGTTAGCTTATTTTTATGGTTAATCTACTGTAAACGAAAACAGTGTGAGGAGCCAGAGACAAACAGGACAACTTTATTTATGTTTTTATTTCCAACAGCTACACCTACCCTAGAAATATTTTGCAATGTCTGACATATCCAGCTTTCCATTGTTTTGGCGGATGTGCCTATTTTCCTATTAAATAATTTGTCATCAACGTATTTAGTCAGAAAGCAAACAAGCATGGACATGAGCTCCAAAAGCTATAGAATTTAGAAATGACAGATATTTATTAAAGTGTACCCAAAATGAAAGACTTTCCTTCCATCCTTTCAATAATCCCTTCCTTTTTCTTGATTATCCACTCATCTTATACCAGCTCTGGGCCGAGAACTGTGTTGTACACCAAAGATCCAGAACTGATTAAGACTTAGTTCCTACTCTTAGGAGCTCAAAATCTAGCAGGGATTATGTCTGATTTAATTCTCTTACACTTAGTGATTGCTGTCTAAGCATCAGTCAATGTTCTAGGAGTCAGAGATGCTAGATACTAGTATTTATCATAAAATACTATAAAGGTTAAAATTAATGCATCAAAAGTTAAGGAAAAATAGAGAATAAATGCCTAAATTAACTTTGGAAAATCAATAAACTTTACTTTTGAGTTTCAAAAAGGGTAATAGCAAAACACAGACATTAAAGAGCAAGGAATATCTTGGAAACTGCAAATAGTTCTGTGAACTTGGAACAAAAGAAAGAATGTAACAGGAAGTGACAGGAGATGAGGCTGAAATCCTGGAAGTGGCAGCAGTGGGGCAGCTGATATGGATTGGGATCTGGCCAGAGGAAGGTATCTTTAGAGAATAAGGATAAGAATGAAATTCACAATGAGTGAAAGGGATGCAGAAAGGCTCAGGGAAGAGGGAAGACTATAGAGAACTACTGGAAAAAAACCTGTCAGGCATAATGGCTCACACCTGTAAACCCAGCACTTTGGGAAGCCAAGATGAGTGGATCACCTGTGGTCAGGAGTTTGAGGCCAGCTTGGCCAACATGGTGAAATCCTGTCTCTACTAAAAATACAAAAATTAGCCGGGTGCAGTGGCAGGTAATCCTGTAATCCGAGCTACCTGGGAGACTGAGACAGGAGAATCACTTGAATCCGGGAGGTGGAGGTTGCAGTGAGCTGAGATGGTGCCATTGCACTCCACCCTGGGCGACAAGAATGAAAATTTCATCTCTTAAAAAAAAAAAAAAGAAAGAAGACCTGGCTGCAGAAAAGTGATGGTTATGTAAGTGTATAAATTAAGCTGTGTGGAATGGAGGACCCAGATGAGACACAAGAGAGTTGGATGTATTTGAGAGTCATAGACCAAGACAGAGGCAGGCCTTGAAATCCACAGAGAAGGGATTTGACCTCATCAAGTGGATGACAAGAAACTGTTGGTGGTGTGAGAAGAGTATGATGGCTGTGAAGTGGGGTACTCTGTGGGCTAGATTCTTCCCCCTGCTCCACACACACTGGATGAGAGCACAAAGTGTCAGTCAGCAGCCTAACTGGTGCCTGAGAAAGTTGGAGAGCAAATATAATTTGAACTATCTGCCTAATTAATTCCCCAGGGCAACTCCAAATAAACCCCAAGGACTGATACTAATCTTTAAATAACATTAACATTGGCTTGTGTCAATTAATTAGGGAATTAATGAGCAATTAAAGTGTCCACTCTTAAACAATTGGTCATTTGTGATGATTAGTATGTTGCATGCTATGATGTACCAAAATAGTGAATTTTGAGCACTGAAATGTAAAATATTCAAGATAGTAACCACTGAGAGAAATTTTCTTTCATAAAATTATATTCTGGAAAAAAGTATCCACTTCTCCAATTATTATTACCAAATGCCTTAACGCAAGGTTGAAAACAAACCTTCTCCTACTGGCTTAAGATGCATAACTATTTATTTACCCTGAAAGTATAGTAATAAATTTTGGTATTATGTGCTCTTCAAAGTTAGGGAAGGACAGAATGATCCTTATCCCTATCCCCGCCAATAAATACATGGACCAATTACTGTATGTATGTCTAGGCTAAATAACCTTCAAATAATCATTGCTTTTAAGAATCAGGCATACATAGATCCATAAGTAAATAACGAATTTAAGTTTATGAACTAAAAATGAAATAGCTACCTATGGCTCTGATGGCTCTGATTTAGGCTTTCATTTATGATCTAGGAATTTTACAGGAGGTGAACCGCTTGCTAAACAACATTAAAACTGCATAATGCTGTTAGTAAAACAATGGGGTTTCAGTATTTTAAACTGAAAAGAAATACCATGTGTTAACTTTCTCACAGAGAGATAATTATGGCAATAGATCTGGCGTAGCGTGCCTCCTGGTCGCTAACCTGGAGGGATGTACCTATTCTTGTATAAGGACGATTTAATAAAACTGCAGAGAACTCTGTTTTCAGTTCCTATAAGGTGGCAAGGGTACTTGAAGGTTTGCCCTACTGTGTGACTATAACAAATGTCAGGTGACTGATCTTGACCTAAAAAAAAAAAAAAAAAGAATATTTGTTAAAATGTTATGTAGTGGTTTAAAAAAACCATGCTAAAATATTTTTGAAAACATTCTTAAAAACTAATACAATAAAAAATGCACGTTAAAAGAAAGGCACTCTGTCCACGTGTACTCAGTTACTAGAAGATTAGGCATCCAAAGACCTTGGTAATGTCCTAGCCCTGCCCACATTCATTTCCGCAATGCATTTTGCTGTGTCCTGGACTTTGATTATAAATTAGTAATACATATGTTTTCTGGAATTTAAAAAATACGTATGTTTGGGGTTTTAGTCCTGATTTTAAGACTCGCTCAACCCTAGTTCAGGACAAGAGGGTCTTTATGGGGGTGGGAGTTGACCACATGTACAGTTACTATTTTGATATGAAGCAATGTGAAAGGTAAGCATATGTATATGCCTGGAGTGTTTAGAAATTTAGGCCAGTTTGAAGAAACAAGAAAAACGTAGGCTGTAAATTTTCTGCCTGCATTTCTGATTCTTCTCTTGCTTCTTTGCCCAGTAGAAGAGGGAATTTAGGAAGAGATAAGCCCCTCTAGGTGTAGGGAATGAAAGAGAACATAGAAATTTAATATAAACATAAAATATAAAAATTGATGAGGCTGCCTCAGTCTCCGTGCGAAAGATAGGACAAAGTTGGTAACAACTGTCTAGGTGGCTAGGAAATTCCACACATGCTTCTAGCAGCAAAACTTCCATATGAAACCTTACATCATTTGATCTCTTTAGAGGTGAAACTCAGTTCTTTGTTCCTTTTGCTCCCTTCAACCACTTTGGGGAAATTGAGTACCCTGTCAGGGAACTAGAAGGTGTCTATTTGTCTACCCTATTACAGTGGTAAGAGACTACAGAGACTTGATAAAGAAACAAAACAATAAATCCTGGAATGACCACTCCAAGCTTGTAGGGAGATTATTTCTTTCACTGTCATCTGCGTATTGCCTGGGATTTTAGAAACATTTGATGATATTTATGGCTGATGCTCAGTACACCAATAGTTTTTAAATTTGTGAAATATGAAGTTGTTTTAAAATTTCTCAGGAACTAAGAGGTAACATTAAAATAATGTAATTTCCTTATGAATTGTGCTAATATGAAGGAGTCTGTTATGCATATTACATAACATAAACACTCAATTCCTGTGTGTTTTATCCTTTCATGCGATAAAGACAGTAACAGTTTAAAAAAGTTTATTTTCCCTCTTTCTCCTTTACTGATTTACTCCTATGTAGATGGTCTGTGCTCACTTTTTGTCATCTTAGAATCCACTTAAAAAATGTCTTCACTATTATCCTTTCTTATTTATAGTTTTAATATTTTCTTTTTTTTTTCTCTTTTTTCTTCTAGGTAAGTCTTGCTGCTTTCTAAATCTCATCAGAATGTCCTTTAACAAAATCGCAAAATGGTAAGTCAGTCTCTTCTGTAATATGGCTTCATTTTCCAAGTGCAAAAATAAGTCCTTTTTTTTTAAACGCTGCTTTGCTATCAGCCAGTTTCTTGGCTTTTATCCATTATCACTAAAAATACTTGGTCATGAGTGGCAATTTTGTTTGATACATTAATGAATTTTTTTTCTACTTTGGGTTTTCAAAGCGTTGTTCTTAAGACACCTGAAAGAATTGAGAGTCTGCTGATGGGTATATTAGAGAGAAGCTGTTCAAATTCTCATAGGCATTGAGCTTTGGCCAGTCACAGATTACAGATGGCAAATGATTGGTTTGGGGAGTTAAAGGAGCTTGCATTTTTGAACATCACATTTTAGAACGTTGCAGGTAAATATTTTTCCAGTGATGTTAGCTAATAAAACCTTTTCTTAAAGTATTCCATGTCAAAGCTGCCAAAGGAAATGTGAAAAGACGTAGTGAAAATAAGCAGCAAAAGTTCACAAAACCTGTTTTGTTTGGTGCTTCAGAAGGAAGGATATTGGGACTGCAGTCTTCATCTGCTGGAATTAGCTGCATGTGCCATTAAAAGAAGGACAAATTTAGCTTTGTATATTGCAGTCCTTCACATTCAGAAATGACGCAAGTTGCAAAGAATTTTGATTCATCTTCCTTAAGATGAGAGTGTGTATAACAAGCTGAAATTATGACTTCTTAGTGTTGTCAGCTATTTTATTTTATGTCCTTGGTCTGCTGTGTTGTACATAACTATACTCATACTAGAATCATATTCTGTGCTGTTTCAGGAGACCATTTCAAAAGATTTTCTTATGAGGTTGAATCTTCATTTGATGGCATCAAAACAAAATAAGCACATAAAAGGAGATTCGGTTGAGACCATGAGAAACAGAATAAGAGAGATTTCAGTGTACAAACTTTTAGCTAGAATTCTCTTTTAAAAATAATTTAAAAATTCTTAGTATTTAGATGCTAGGCCGTGGCATCTATATGACATGTAATTATGTCATCAAGTCACATATACTTTGTTATAACAGCTTTCAATAATGCAATTAAATAAAAATCATCGGATGATTTATATATTTCTCTTCATGAAACTTTGAGTAGGAAAGTAAAAAATTCACTGGAATATTTTTTCTGTTATTTAGCTCTCTTGAATTCTTATAAAATTGTCTGCTTACACCCATGGCAAGATAATCTTTTCCTCAGGTATATATATTTTTTCAGTACTATTTAGGCCTCTTTCTGGTTCAAGTAACAGAAAATTCAATGCAAACTGGTTCAAGCACAAAGGGAATGTGTGGGGTCATATAACTAAAGAGTATAGGGATAGATCTGTCTTCAGGCACAGCTTTAGGCAAATACTCAAAGAACCTCCTCAAGACATGGTTACTTTTTCAACCTCTCAAATGTGTGGCTTCTGAGTTGATCTCTTAGTTTCTATAAACTCATTCTCAAATGTCCTGAAGAAAGCAAAATGAGAATCACTCTGGTGGTAGTTCCAGCTAAAGATCCATTGCATCTCATTGGTTGTGTTTCTGCCAAGTACTTGTGTCTAGGGAGAATGCAATGCAATAAACTTAGGTCTGTGATAGATGCTTTATTTCTAGTATCAGAAGGTAGGTGGAGCCCACCCAAATTCAGGGATCAAAATGAAAAGGGGTTGACTCCTCAAACTGCTGGTATTTGAACTAGGGTGAATAGATGCTGATAAGCCAAGAAATAAATTAATAAAAACCTACCTCATCTTGTTCATTAGAATATATGTATATATATAGAGAGAGATGATAGATAGATGGGTGTGTGTGTGTGTGTGTGTGTGTGTGTGTATACTCACACACATATTTTTGTCTATGTTGAAAGTGATTCTCTTTCCCTCCTTGGAATGGTGTCATAAACTTGGCTCATTCTGCCCCATAATTCAGCACCTTGGCCAGGAGTCTTTTACGTCAACACTTCCAAGAGACATTGAGATGGGGCTATTGCAGTTGCTAGTATTTCTTCTATTTAATCCAAATTACCTGAGCTAAAAAGCCTGTTACTAGAAATGGTACATGAAAGTATCATATTATAATCATTTTTACATCTCTCTTCTGCCCTTCTCTATCTTTTGTATGTTCACTAAATATAACTGAAGAACTGTACAGAGACTATTATATTTCTGATGTCATTTTTGTTTTAAAGATAAAATGATTAAATACAAGAAAACCGTGCATGAAAATAGAGCATCTAAAAGTGGTTTATTTCACATATGAAAGCTAGTTTCAAAGAATAGCTTTCTTGTGAAAACACAGCAATTATTAAGCCATGAATTGTCCACTTTAGCATCTTTAAATAATTATCACTTTCCTTTCCTTCCCTACTTGCATTAACTGTTTGTATCCAGGAAATTGAATGGAAATTGTTGTGTTGATGGAAATTGTGCTTTCAAGGTTAAAAAGAAATTTGTTAGTTTTAATTTTCTTTGAAATTATGGAGATTACAAAATGTGCTTAGTGTCCCCTGGAGTGGTGTAGCAAAAAGTCTTAAAGCCAATAAACAAGATCCCCAGGTTTTAATCCAGAAGCGTTCAAGGTTGCCACTGGGAAAAGCAAAGTTTGTTGTTTCTTTTCTTTTAAAATGTAAATTACCTTGCTTAGACCATTAAGCTGTGAACAGATTGCTGAAGATGTTATATAGGCCTTGTTAGATAGCAGTCATTTCCAGATTCTCACAGATAAATTGGCTGAAATTAGATATTTTTATATCATATTTGAATGTCATTCCCTTAGATAAAGCCAAGCTGCACACACTGTATTGAAAGCCCTAAATAGTCAAGAACCATTTACTTCCTTAGATCTAATCTGAGTTCATTTTTGTTTAATCTTTGTTAGTATTTCTTAATTATACCAAGAGTAATAATGTACACATTAGGTTAACAAGCTTAAAACTGATTTACTGCATTAATATTTTTCTTCATTTAAGCTGATATATAATGTATTTTTAAAAGAAAAACTTTCTAAGACAAAAAATGCATGTTTTATATTTCTCATTAGGTATAGAATTCTTAAAATATATCAGCAATAAAGATTTTGCTTGAAAACTATTCATCTTTTCATTCCCCAGTGTGCTTTAAACTGTACCCATAATAGGTACTCTGTATTCTTGATTAGTATATAAATAAAGAATGAATAAATGAATGGCTTTCTTGAAAGATTTATTTTCATAAATCCAGTATTATAAGAAAATATGAAAATGTAAGTTAAAATCATTTTTGTATTGTTTTTCTATTCATAAAAGATGATAACACATTTAAATTATGAGAATCAGCAACAACTCTTTTTGAAAAAAGATGATTAAAAATATGGGGAGAATATAATAACGTAAAGCAGCTGATAAAATTAAACACAGCTAGGAAAAATCAGACGACTAAATCCTACTAGATGTATGTTTTCTCCTTTTAAAGTTTATATTGGTCACAAGCCCATACCTTCTCTAGTTTCAAGGGATCATTTTTCCATATTCAGTTTCTAGATCCATTTGTAGAAATTGGTAGGAGTGCAAAGTGTTTCTAATATGCTTTAGAAAGTAACAATTTCCTGAGAGACAGACTTGAATTGGACATGTATCTCTTCTAGTATCCCTTTCAAAGCCACTGACACATAAGCATGTGATAGAATTAGATGTTTAAAAATCCTAGCTTAACTTCCAGTTACAGCTTCAACACACAAGGAGCTTGGAAATTGCCACTTCCATTATTTTAACAACAAAACAAGGCTGAACAAAATGAAAATCAATGACTTTTTCTTGGACTCATCAGAAAACTGAGTTTGCAGGATAAATCTCCGCTCCAGTGTTTGGAAAGACAGGTGAATCCAGAGAGTTACAATCGAGATTTGTTTACATGGAGCAGAAGCCACTGGAGCCATTAACTGATAGGAACAATTAAATGGGAATTTTGACAAATTTCTTGAGACTGAGTGTGCATTACCACCAGAGAAACTCCTAGGGGCTGTAGTCTTAAGAGGACAGTCTGTGTTTCATGGAATTTATCATAGGAAACTGCCAGAGTCTCACAATAAAGAATTCAGAAAGACCCCCCTGGTGGGTTGCAGTGGCTCACACCTGTAATCCCAGCACTTTGGGAGGCCGTGGCAGGTGGATCACGAGGTCAAGAGTTTGAGACCAGCCTGGCTAATATGGTGAAATCTTTCTCTACTAAAAATACAAAAATTAGTTGGGCTTGGTGGCATGCACCTGTGGTCCCAGCTGCTAGGGAGGCTGAGGCAGGAGAATCGCTTGAACCTGGGAGGCAGAGGTTGCAGTGAACAGAGATCGTGCCACTGCACTTCAACCTGGGCATCAGAGTGAGACTCTGTCTGAAAAAAAAAAAAAAAAAAAAAAAAAGACCACCTTTGTGGCTCTGGCAGGGGGAGAAAAAGAGTAATCCTTGAGAAATTAGCCCAAAGCCTTCTCCATAAAAATGGCTTCCTCTAGAGTAGAAAGACTTCCAGAGTTTTATCCCAAAGTTGTGAGGGGAAATTATTTCTGTCACTACTGTCCTCTGCACATGTAAGGTGGGGTAGAGAGGAAGATATACAGGAAGAAAGACTTGTGTAAGTCATAGGGCAGAAATACAAGCCTTCTAAAAGATTGAGACCATGGAATATGCCCCACTCTTCACCTCACCACCACACCACCACACCAAGAGGCTCCAGCATCCTAATAATGAGTTACAGTAATGATACCAGAAGAGCTATGAGACACAAACTCTCTGAGGAGGAGTATTAATTTTAGTAAGCCCAAAATCAAAAGGGAAAAGAAAAACGAGGTCATCAGAGGAATTTGAAACCTCTAGATCCTACAGCTATAGAAAACATTAAATAAATCTCAACTCCTAGCCAGATTAACATCAATACACTACAGACCTGTTTACATAAATCTGTATTATGCAATGTGTCTGGCTTTCAACAAACAAACTACAAGGCACACAAAGATCAAGAAAAAACACAGTCTTACAAGAAAAATCAAGCATCAGAACCAGAGTTATATATGACACATGTTAAAATAATTATAGAGAGACTTACATAACTGAGATTAATATGTTAAGATAGCTTATGGAGAAAGTAGACAAAATCTAAGAACATGTGGGTCATGTAATCACAGAGATTGCAATTCTGAAAAAGAATCAAAAGGAAATGCTAGAAATAAAAACATTGGGAAAGAAATGAAGAATACTTTTGATGAACACATTAGAGGAGTTGGCGTGGCTGAGGAAAGAATTAGTGAGCTTGAGGATTTCCAAAGAGAAATGTAAAGAAAAAAATGGGAAAATATAATAAAACAAAACAACACAACAGAATGTCCAAGACTATGGAACCATATAAAAAGATACATGGAATTGAACTACTGGAAGGATAAAGAGCGAATGAAGCAGAATAAATATTTAAAGTAACAATGACTAAGAGCTTTCAAAAATTAATCATAGACACCAAACTACAGATCCAGAAGCCCAGAGAATACCATGCAGAATAAATTTCTAAAAAACAACACTGAGGCATAGCATATTCAAACTGCGCAAATTCAAGGAAAAGAGGAAATGTTAAAATAATACGGAGAATTACAGTAGATTTTTGATCAGCCACCATGCAAACAAGATCACAGAGGGAAATATTCAAAATATTGAAAGAAAAGAAAATCAACCCAGGTTTCCGTATCCAGTGAAAATATTCATTAAGAGTGAAAGAAAGTGCATACTTTTCCTTGTTTTTTGTTTTCTTCAATTGAGACAGAATCTCAATCTTCTGCCCACGCTGGAATGCACTGGTGCAATCATGGCTCACTGCAGCCTTGGCCTCCCAGGTCTCAAGCAATCCTCACATGCCACCATGTCCAGCTACTTTTTAAAAAAATATTTTGTAGAGATGGCGTCTCCCTATGTTACCCAGGCTGGTCTTGAACCCCTGGCTCAAGTAATCCTCCTAGCTTGGCCTCCTAAAGTGCTGGGATTACAGGTATAAGCCACCATGACTGACCTGGTTTTTCAAACAAACAAAAATGGAGAGAATTCTTTGCCAGTGGATTTTCTTTAGGAAAAATGCTAAAAGATTTTCTTCAAGCAGAACAAAAATGATATAGGTTAGGAACTTGGATAGACGTAAAGAAAAGAAGAACATTAAAGAAGGAATAAATGATGATAAAATGAAATTATTTATTTTTACTTATTTTAATTGATCTAAAGTACAACTGTTTAAAGTAATAATACTAATAGGGTATTGAGTGATTATAGCATATGGATAAGTAAAATATATGATAGCAATATCACAAAAGATGAGAAGGAGGAACTAGGAATATAAATAGAATAGTGTTGTTTGAAGGTAAAATTGGAGTAGTTAGAAATGTATGTTGTAAACTCTTGGGAAACCACTAAAATTTTTTTTCAATGTAACTAAAATTAAAACCAGAGGTAGCATGAGGGAAAAATTATCTGGTAATAAATAGAAAACAATGACAAGAATAGTTCATATTAATCCAAATACATGAATAATTGGCTAGGCATGGTGCCTCATGCCTGTAATCCCAACACTTTGAGAGGCGAAGGTGGGAAGATTACTTGAGCTGAGGAGTTCAAGCACAACCTGGGCAACAAAGTGGGACCCTGTCTCTACAAATAATAATAAAAGAGCTGAGTGTGGTGGCACGTACCTCTTGTCCCAGCTACAAGGGAAGCCTAGGCAGAAGGATTGCTTGAGCCCAGGAGGTCAATATTACAGTGAGGCATGTTTGCACCACTGCACTCCAGGTTGTTGACAGAGTGAGACCCTGTCCCTCCCCCACAAAAAAAAAAAGAAAAGAAAAGAAAAGAAAACAACCAAAACACATAAAAAAATATGTATCAATAATTACTTTAAATGTCAATGGTCTACATAAATCAATCAATTACAAGACAGAGATTTTCAGAGTAGACAAACAAATAAGACCCAACTATATGTTGCCTACAAAAATCCCACTTTAAAATTAAAGGGATAGATAAATCAACCATGCTAGCCTTAATTGAAAGAAAACTGGAGTAGCCATATTAATTTTAGACAAACCAGACTTCAGAAGGTGACAAATTATTAGTAATAAAGGAGATATTATTAATAAGAGTATTATTAATATTATTATTAATAATAGTCAAATTCTCCAAAGTGTCAATTCTCCAAGAAGAAATATCAAACCTAAATGTGTATGCAAGCAGAAGCAATACATAAAAATATACAAGACCAAAGCTGATAGAACTGAAAGGAAAAACACACAAATCCATTATTAGAGTTGAAGATTTAAATATTCCCTGATGGTAATTAAGAGATCAAGCAGGAAGAAAGTGAAAAAGCATGTAGTTAATATAAACAACACTAAAAATCAACTTGATCTTATTAATATTTATAGACTAGTTTATCCAATAACAATAGAATACACACTCTCCTCTATCTCTCATGGAACATTCACCAATGTAAATTACATTTTGGGTGATAAAATATATCTTAACAAATACAAAATAATAGAAATCAAACAAAGTATGTTCTTTGATCATAATGGAATTAAAATAAAATTAATTGAAAATCCCCAAACATTTGGAAATTAAACAACAAACTTTGAAATAACACATAATCTAAAGAAACCATCTCAAGAAAATTTAAAAACATTTGAATTAAATTAATATGGAAATATAAATTATAAAAGTTTGTGATACGAACTAAGAAGAATATTTATAGAATTAAATGACTATAATAGAAAATAAGAAAGATCTAAAATCAATATCCTATGTTTCCACTTTAGAAAACTGGGGAAAAAAGTGTAATTTAAACCTAAAGCAGGCACAATAAAAGACATATTAAAATTAGAACAGAAATCAATAAAATCAGAAACAGGAAAACAATAAGAAAATCAATGAAATCTAAAGCTGTTTCTTTTAAAAGATTAATACATTTGATAAGCTTCTAACCATGCTAATCAAAAAGACATATATGTATGCATATATATGTATGTGTGTATGTGTATATTATATATATATATATATGATATACAAATTACTGGTATCAGGAATAAAAAAAATCATCGTTGCTGATCCTATGGGCATTATAAAATAGAATAAAGAAATACTATGAGCAACTCGATTTCCACAAATTTGGCAATTTAGATGAAATGGGACAATTCTCTGAAAGCTATAAATCACTAAAACTCACACAAGGAGAATAAATAACCTGAAGTGCCCTTTATCTATTAAATAAATTGAATTAATAATTAATAACTTCCCAATAATGAAGTCATCATGCCCAGATGGTTTCACTGGTGAATTATATCAAATATTTAAGTAAGCAAGATACCAATTCTCCACAATCTCTTCTAGTAAATAGAGAAGGGAACACTTCCTAACTGATTCTATGGGTCAGCATCATTCTAATACTAAAATCATATACACACATTACAAGAAAGAAAAACTACAGGCCAATATATGTCATGAATATAGATGCAAATCCTCAACAAAATATTAGCAAATTGAATCCAACAATGTTTAAGGAATTATGTACCACAAATTTATTAGTTTCATAAGACTTCAATAATAAATAATTAAACACTGAGTGGCTTAAAACAATGAAAATTTATTCTTCCACGTTTTGGAGACTAGATGCCGTAACGTTACCAGGGCCATGTTCCCTTTGAAATCTCTAGGAAAGAAATTTTCCTTGCCTTTCTTTAGATCTTGGTGTTGTCCGCAATCATTGGCATTCCTTGCCTTGTAGCTGCCTTACTCTAGAACACAGCCAGAATGCTGACTGTATTGTCACATAGTCTTCTTCCTTCTCTGTGTGTCTTCAAATATTTCTCTCTTTATAAAGACACCAGTCACTGGATTTCAGGGCCACCCTAATCCAGCATAATCTTAACTTGATTACATTTACAAAGTTCCTATTTCCAAATAAGTACACATTCTCAGATTCCGAGTGAACATGAATTTTATGGGGACACTATTCAACCAAGTATAGTGACCAAGTGAAGTTTATTTCAGATATGCCAAGATTAGTTCAACATTCAAAAATCAATCAATGTAATTCACTGCAAATGAAAAAGAAACATTCATATAATTATGTCATAGACACAGAAAAAGCATTTCTTAAAATTCATATTCTTTTATGACAAAAACTCTCTGTCAAGTAGGAATAAAGGGGACTTACATAATAAAAAACTTACATAAAACCTACAGCTAACATCATACTTAGTGGTGAAAAGCTGAACCTTTCTCTTCAAAATGGATCATAGATTTAAATGTAAAGTATAGAAATATAAAACATTATTAAAAGCATAGGAGAAAATATATATCACCTTGGGTATTTAAATACATCAATAGAATGATACATGAAAGAAAAAAATTGTTATTTTTATATTAAAATTATATTAAATTGTTATATATTAAAATAAAAAATGCTTTAAATAATACACTGTTAAAAGATGTAAAATGGAAGTCACAGACTGAGAAAAAGCATTTGTGAAAAGAATTGTATTCAAAATATGCAAGTAACAGTCAATGATAAGAAAACAAATCAATTTAAAAATGAAAAAAAAAATACACCATAGAACAGATACCTCACCAGATAAAATATGCAGAGGAAAAATAATGTGAAAAGATAAATGCCCAACATAATTTGTCATGAGAGAATTCCAAATTAAATACCTATTAAAGTGGCTAAAAGACAAAAATCTGTATTAAATATTGTTGAGGATATGGAACAACAGAAACTCATTCACTGCTGATAGAAATTCACCATGATACAACCACTTTGGAAGACAGCAGCTTCCTACAAAACTAAACAGAGTCATACCACATGATCCAGCTAATCACTCTCCTATTTACCCAAATTATTAAAAAATTTATGAACATATAAAACCTGCATATGAATGTTTATAGCCGCTTTATTCATAGTTGCCAAAAACTGAAAGCAACCAGAATATTCCTTAAAGATGAATGGATAAAATAACTGTGGTATATCCATACGCTAGAATGTTATTCAGTGATTAAAATAAGTGAGCTACCAAGTCTCACACACACACACACACACACACACACACACACACACACACAAAATAAATTTTAAATGAAAATTGTTTAGTGAAAGAAGCCAATCTAAAAACACTACATACTATACAATTTCAACTATATGACATTCTGGAAATTGCAAAACTATTGAAAACAGATTAGTGGATACCAGAAGCTGGAGTAGTAGGGCAGAGGAGGGTTGAATAGGTAAAGCATAGGAAATTTTTTAAGGTAAAAACTATTCTATGCAATACTGTAACCATGGATAGAAGACATTAAGCATTTATCAAAACCACAGTGTTTAACAACACGAAAGTGAAGCTTATAATTTTAAGGTTTTAAAAATGTCATTTAGAAAGCTGGGAAATCCCAGGCTGAAATACAGAATGTGAAAGATATTCTAAGTATATTATAAATGTATGAAACAAGCTCATTGAGACGGTGAGGAAATAAGGAGGAGGGGATTACAATGACCCATGTGGTAACGGATCAGAGTTGGAGACAGCAGTATGAACTCACGTTTAGCTCAATATAGAAGAGGATGGTCTACGTTAAAGTGAGCATGTATATTTCACCTGGACGTGTACATGGCAAAAAAAATAACGTAACTATAATTATTATGCAAAACAAGCAAACCAGCAATAAAAAGAAGAACAAAATCTGGTGGATATCAATGCTATCTTTCATACAAATTCTCTTGAACAAGAAATCTAACTGAATGGAATTTATAAATGAGTCAGATAAACATTTATACAGGAATAAGCTTTAAAATGATACTATCATTCTATAAAGATGAAGAAATATTAAAACTTTTTAAAATTTATTAATATTAATAAATTGCACGTAGAAATGTTTATCAAATTTCAGAGGTAAGTTTTCCCACATATTTGAGAATGGAACATGTAGGTTCCAAAATCCATGGAATTAATTATTGAAAATTTTGATAGAGGCTAAAAATCCATGCATGACAGATTCCTAACAGATTAAGTGATGAATGTACTTTTAAAGTTCTATTGTGGAGAAAAATGGTACTCTTCTAGAAAATACCTCTTACCAATACCAGAAAGGATGTGTCTTGTCTGGTCTGCAATTTCTGGTTTCTTAACAGTTTATTACAAGCGGGACTACAGAAGATAAGAATAAGGAGGCTCATCAATTAGGCTTTCTATAAATATCTGCAATAGTGTGAATCCCAGAACACCATCCATGATGTCAAGGATTGACTTCTCCAGATGGTTAAGGAAAGATAGAAAAGGAATGGGTGGAATTGAGAAAGTGCTGCAGACATTTTTAAGGGAAGAGTTTGTTTAAAGAGATGTAAGGATTTGCTATGTAATAGTTTCTTGTACTTCCACAAAATGAAAGTAAGTACAAACCTCGGTATGTGAAGTTAGTATTAGTGATGGCCAATAAAGACGTATGCTTTTGTTTAGTTTCCCAGCAGTATGAAAGGATGTCTTCCTATTCATTAACACTATCCTGCTTAAACTTTAGGCATTAATTGGGCTAATTCACAAGGTAGCTAACCATCTAAACTCAATAATGGAGTAGTCCACACAGGGGGTTATAACATACGATGTTTGCCTCATTAGTGTGGCATTTTAATCACTTGCAACCTGTGCAAAACTTTCCACCTCTTTATCATGCTTTCAGCTAACGAACAGCACTTTAATTCCTTAAAAGTGGAGGTAGAGTGGTGTCAGTATCTTTAAAGGTGTACCTGTGAAATTCCAAGTAAAAATAGAAAACATTTTCCTTTTATTAAATTCTCAAGCCAGTAATGAATATTAAAGATTTTTTTACAGTATAGTTTCTCACAAAAATGGGGGAATTAAATCGACACAACAAAACCTATTAAAATAAAACTCAAAAAATTAAATTTATCTAGAAGAGTGTGGGCAAATGTACAATTAATTTAGGCTCACTTAGTCATTGTGATTGAATAATGTGTTTACCCTGAGTTTCCTAGCAGCAGTACAACAAAAGCAAATGCAGCCAGGGGCCCCCAGTGCCTTATGCCTGTAATCTCAGCACTTTGGCAGGCTGAGGTGGGCAGATCACCTGAAGTCAGGAGTTTGAAACCTGCCTGGCCAACATGGCAAAACCCCGTCTCTACTAAAAATACAGAAATTGGCCAGGTGTAGTGGTGGGTGCTTGTAAGCCCAGCTACTCTCAAGGCTGAGGCTGGAGAATTGCTTGAACCTGGACAATGGAGGTTGCAGTGAGCCGAGATTGTGCCATTGCACTCCAGCCTGGGGCAACAAAGTAAGACTCTATCTCAAAAAAAAAAAAAGTAAAAGCAAAAAGCAAATGCAATGGACTAGACTAGCAAGTTCATATTATTAATAAAATGTTACATTTCCATTCTTCAGAAGAAGCAAAATTTTTTGTACTCTACTTGGAAGGAAATTTTTATGTTAGTTATTTAAAAATATAAAAATTATTGCATTTACCAATAATTTTATAGGAAATGGGAGATGACCATCATATGCATTGACTTTTGATTAGGCCAAATCTATAGAAATAACTCACAGGTGGTATTCTGCATGGATGCAAGCTAATAAGGTATAGGCATATTCTTTTCTGATGCTCTAATTTGATGCAAATTTGTAGAAGATGATGGATAACATGCCCCTTAGATTATCTTTGTCATACCAGTTCTTAACAGTAGCAGAAGAGCAGTCAGGTCAAGATCTGTCTCTGTTTAAGAGGTGGAGGATTGCTTTCCTGTAATGCTGATTATTTTTTGTTGGCTAAGGAATTGTTTAGAAAGGCGAAGATGTTTTCAGTCCTCTTTCCAAAACAGAATATTTAAATCCCCTCATTGTATTCAGTATTTTTTAAAAAATCCTTATAACATATTTATTTCAAAAAGACAATAAATATATATTTTTAAATGACTAGTTTTTCTTTTGAAAAGAAAAAGGTTGATGACAAAAAGCTTTGGACAATTCTTGCAAAGGTCATTTTCAGGGAAATGGGAGTTACAGTAAGGGTCATTTGACTGGCAGTTCATTAACTTTCATATTTTCCCATGCTTCTGATGATTAGTATTAACATGGAACAGCAAGCAGCACCTCTGACCTCAATTATTTTTACCTATTGCTCTCTTCTTTTCTGTATTATTTTTCAGAAACTGATTTCTATATAAGATAAGTTTGAAGAAGATAATTTCCCAGTCCAAATGTAGGGGCATATGTCTTTCAATATAAGAGGGTGGTCATGGGACTGTGATGGTGAAGAGCAGGAAGTGAGTTTAGTTGTGGCTCTTCTCCTGCCATATTCTACTCCCTCCCAACCTGCCTCACTTTTTTATAGCCCCAGTGTCTCTTTGTTAAAATAATTATTGTTTCTCTGTGTGAGATTCTGTGATTAGATGAAAGGTCATGGTTATGAATATGAAACCTGGATAATAAATACAGTGCAAAATGGTTTGGAATGCATTGAGCAAAGAGCCTTTCCAATTAAAAAACACTTTGCCAGGCCTGCACCTAACAAACAACCATATAGACTCTGATTTCTCTTCGCTTATAATGAGCTGCCACTGAATGTTAATTACTTTCAGGATCAAAGGAAACAAAACTAGAAATAAAATGAAAGAATTCCTTTTAGATTTAAAGTTTAAATAAATGTTTGCCTTAGGAACAGACCATACGCTGAATCCATCCCCAGGGAAATGAATTTAAGGTTCTTCAATACATATAGACCAACTTTAAAGTTCACCGCAGGTGGGCAAAGAAATAAGGCAGGTTTTATTTCCTTTGGGAGTATAAACTGGGAGATTTTGTAAGGGAGCAGCAAAGCCTCTTTACATATCCTTATTTTTGTTTTATCAGTAGAACTGAGAAAGTGTGTATCTTTTGGAAGGTTTATTCTTGAAATGCTTTTTTCTAAGATACCAATAAAAATTCTGATTTGATTTCTGATTTCTCTGAAAAACACATCAGCCTTATTAAGAAGGCTAATGGATTATGAGGATATGAGTAGATGTATTCATGTACTTACCTATTCATAACCACTATTCATTGGATCACGATAAACATTTTTTATTGTTTCACTCTCATAACTTTAGTGCACTGGATTATATTTTCCCCCAGAAATTAATTTTACACATCAAATAAGGGAACAAAATGGGATTTCTGCAGCATAATTTTTCAGTTTGTTTCTAAAAATAGGTTATGATCTTTTGCAAATTGCATTTTTGGAATAGAATGATCAGGTTCTGTGATGTTTATGAAAAAGTCTTGGGCATATTCCCAAGATAATTCAGGACCATGGAGAGTAAAATGTAGATAGTTCTGGGCAGTACTGCTGGGCTCTCTGATGTTAGCTTGAGGTGTTCATCCCAAGGTCTGGGCTCAACAATAATGTGAATGTAACAAGTCTTCAACCATTCACTTACCCATCATTTCCACCAACCCCAAAGCTTTCAGGTAGCCATGAATCATCATTTCCAATCCTTCATTTATACTCCATCTTCACGAACTACTCATCACACCATTTAACTACTATTGATTGAGTGCTTACCCAGTGCCTAGCAATAAGATCAATGTTTCACACTTATCTAAAAAAAATTGTAATAGTAAAGGCAGGAACAGTTATTATCCCCATTTTGCCAACTCTTCCTAAGAGTTACTTAACCTCTTAGGAAACCTGCCTAGAGGTTAAGTAACTTTGTGGGCCCTTATGGCTAGTATGAGACTGAATCCAAACTTAAGCCATGTTGGTTAGATACAAAACTTTTTCTTATAACCACTATGCTAACATTCCCCTCCTGTAACATTTTTTATTATGTTAAAAAAACTCATACAATTACCATCTTAACCACTTTTCAGTGTACAATACTGTAATATTTAACTATATGCACATTGTTGTTCAACAGATCTCTAGAAATTTTTTACTTTGCAAAACCGAAACTCAATAGACAAAATATAATTCCTCATTTCTACTTTTCTCCTACCCACTGGTGACCACATTCTATTTTCTGTCACTATGAGTTTGACTACTTTAGATACCTGATATAGGTGTAATCATGTGGTTATTTTTGTGACTGGCTTAATTCACTAATATAATGTCCCCAAGTTGCATCCATGTTATACCATAGAATGTGATTTCCTTCTTTCCTTGGGAAGAATAATATTACACTGTATGTATGTATATATATCACATTTTCTTTATCTGTTCATTCATTGATGAACATTTAGGTTGCTTCCATCTCTTGCCTGTTATGAATAATGCTGCAATAAATAGGAAGGTACAAATATCTCTTCAAGATTCTACTTTCAGGTTTTTTTTTTTTGATATATACCAAAGTGGAATTGCTAAGTCAAATGGTATTTCTAGCTTTAATCTCTTGAGGAACCTACATATTGTTTTCCATAGCAGCTGTACCATTTTACATACTTACCAACAGTTATAGTTGTTCTTTTTTTAATTTGTCTACTTTTTCTTTTGTTGCCTGTGCTGTTGGTGTCATATCCAAAAAATCATTGCCTAATCCAGTGTTATGAAACTTTCCCTTATGTTTTCTTTTAGAAGTTTTGTGGTTTCAGGTATTATGTTTGGATTTTTCATGTGAATATCTAGTTTCCTTGTACCATTTATTGACGAGACTACCTTTTTCCCATTGTGTCTTTCTGATGCCTTTATAGAATATCAATTGACCTTAAATATGTGGATGTATTTATTGGTTCTCTGTTTTGTATTGGGCTATATGTCTGTCTTTATGCACGTATCATACTGTTTTGATTACTGCAGCTTTTCAATATGTTTTGATATCAGCAAGTGTGAGAACTCCAGCTTTGTTCTTTCTCAGGATTTTTTTTATTATCAGCAAGTGTGAGACTTCCAGCTTTATTCTCTCTTAGGATTTTTTTCTGTGAAAATACAAACATAAGACTGAAACCACAACACTTCAAAAAGAAAACATGAAGGAAAGTTTTATAACATTGGATTAGGCAATGATGTTTTGTATATGACACTAACAGCACAGACAACATCTAAAACAAAATGTAAGGGAAAGTTTTATAACATTGGATTAGGCAATAATTTTTGGATATGACACCAACAGCACAGGCAACAAAAGAAAAAGTAGACAAATTTTACAATCTCAAACTTAAAACTTCCTGTGCAGCACAGAAAGAAAAATATGTTATGATCTCACTTATATGTGGAAACTAAAAATATGTATATATATACAAAGATAGATAAAAAACTTTGGTGACAAGGGACTGAAGGGGAGCGTGTAAAATGAGGAGACATCGGGCCTTTAAGATAGAATCATGAGGACTCTGCCCTCATGAATGGATCAATATATTCATGGAATGAATTAATAGGTTAATCAATTAATAGGTTATCATGGGAGGAGAACTGGCATCTTTATAGAAAAGAGGAAGAGAGACCTGAGCTAAAATATTAGCATGCTCATTCACCTTCCCCTGTGATACCCTGTGCTGCTTCAGGACTCTGCAGTGTCATCACCAGCAAGAAAGCTGTCATCAATGTGGTTCCTTAACCTTGGACTTCTCAGCCTCCATATAAGAAACGTTTTTTTTTTCTTTATAAGTTACCCAGTTTCACCTATTTGGTTACAAGCAACAGAAAACACACTAATACAGCCTCACTGGTTAAGTTCATTCCTAAGTATTGTATTGTGTTGTTTTTGATGCTATTATAAATGGGATAGTTTTCTTAAATTCATTTTCAGATTTGTTCATTGTTGGAATACAGAAACACAATTAATTTTTGTGTGTTGATTTTGTGTGTTGAAACTTTCCTGAATTTGTTTATTCTAACATTTTCATGTATGTGTGTATGGGGGGGGGGTTGTGTGTGTGTAAAACTTATGGTTTTCTACATATAAGATTAGGTTATCTGCAGAGATAATTTTTCTTATTCCTAATTTTTAAAACCTCTTTTTCTTGCCTAATATCTCTGGCTAGAAATTCTAGTATGATGTTGAGAAATGGTATGAGTGAGCATCCTTGCTTTGTTCCTGGTCTTAGAGGAAAAGCTTGTAGTTTTGCATTGCTGAGTATGATGTTACCTGTGGCCTTTTTTTATATGCCTTCCATTGTGTTGAGTTAACTTTCTTCATTTCTAGGTCTTGAGTGCTTTTATCATAAAAAGTTTTCGAATCTATTCCTATAGGTTTTTTTCTGTGTCAATTGAGATGGTCATTTAATTTTTATACTTCATTCTGTGAATGCTAAGTATTACATTGATTGACTTTTTTATATATTGAGTTACCTTTGCATCCTGGGGGATAAATCCAACTTGTTCATGGTGTATAATCCTTTTAATGTGTTGAATTTAGCTTACTAGTATTTTGTTAAGGGGTTTTCCTTTAAGATTCATCAAAAACATTGGTCTGTAGTTTTCTTTAGTATCTTTGTCTGGATTTGTAACTGGAGTTATGCTTACCTCATAAAATGAGTTGAATGTTTTCTCTTCATTTTTTTGAAATAGTTTGTACAGGAATGGTGTTAATTTAATCTCTTCTTTAATGTTTGGTAGAGTTATCCAGGGAAGCCATCTGGGCTTGGACATTGTTTCATTGGGAGGTTTTGATTACTGATTCAACCTCCTTACTTATTATAGGGTTGTTTAGGTTTTCCACTTTTTCATGATTCAGTCATGGTAGATTGTATGTTTCTAGGAATTTATCCATTGTTTACAGGTTATCCAGTTTGTTGACCTATAGTTATTCACAGTAGTCTCTTCTCTTTTTCGCTTATTTGGCATGAGTTGTGTGTTTATTTTTATTTTTTGTAATTTCTGATTTTTGTTGAGT
This sequence comes from Ateles fusciceps, assembly GCA_036589455.1. Taxonomy (NCBI): domain Eukaryota; kingdom Metazoa; phylum Chordata; class Mammalia; order Primates; family Atelidae; genus Ateles; species Ateles fusciceps. Next base: position 4,830,517 of record JAZHEH010000797.1, on the reverse strand, counting down.
CTTCTCTATTTTTAAAGTTAGTTTAGTCCAGATTAGCTGGCTCACGCCTTTAATCCCAGCATTTGGGGAGGCTGAGGCAGGAGGATCACTTGAGTCAGGAGTTTAAGACCAGCCAGGCCAACATAGTGAAACCCTGTCTCTACTAAAAATACAAAAATTAACTGGGAGTGGTGGTGTGTGCTGGTAGTCCAGCTCCTTGAGAGGCTAAGGCAGGAGAACCACTTGAACCTGGGAGGCAGAGGTTGCAGTGAGCCAAGATGTCGCTACTGCACTCCAGCTTGGGTAACAGAGCGAGACTCCATCTTAAAATAAAATAAATAAAATAAAATAATAAAAAAATTCCATTAAAAGTTTTTCAGTTTTGTGATTTAAAAACACTAGCTCTTAATTTCATTGATGTTTTCTATTATTCTTCTGTTCTCTATTTTGCTGCTTTCTGCTCTAATATTTATTATTTCCTTCCTTTTCCTAACTTTGGGTTTAGTTTGTCCTTCTTTACATAGTTTGTAGAGGTATAAATTTACCTAGGTTGATTTGAGATCTTTCTGCCTATTTAAGGTAGGTGTTTACTGCTCTAAATGTCTCTCTTAGTACTACTTTTGCTTTATCCCAGAAGTGTTAGTATGTTGCATTTTTGTTTTCATTAGTCTCAAGGTATTTTCCAATTTTCCTCATGACTTTGTCTTTTATGTTGTTCAGTTCTTAACTGTTCAAGAGCATATTATCTAATTTGTACATATTTATGGATTTTCCAGTTTTGCCTTTGGTATTTAAAAAATATATATGTGTATATATATGGAATATAATATGTGTATTCCATATATATACACATATATATGTATATGTGTATTCCATATATATATACATATATATATGTGTGTATTCCATATATATGTATGTATATGTGTATTCCATACATATGTGTGCATATATATATATATAAAATACAGGAGATGTTTTGATACAGTCATATGATGTGAAGTAAGTATATCATGGAAAATGGGGTATCCATCCCTGCAAGTATTTATCCTTTCAGTTACAAACAGTTCAATTACACTCTAAGTTATTTAAAAATGTACAATAAAGTTATTATTGATTGTAATCACCCTGTTGTGCTATCAAACAGTAGGTCTTATTCATTTTTTCTATTTTTTGTACACATTAACCATCCCCACTCCACCCACTACAGCCCCCCACTATGCTTCCCAGACTCTGCTCACCATCCTTCTACTCTCTGTGTCCATGAGTTCAACTGTTTTGATTTTTAGATCCCACAAATAAGTGAGAACATGTGATGTCTGTCTTTCTGTGCTTGGCTAATTTCATTTAATGTAATGATCTCCTGTTCCATCCATGTTATTGCAAATGACTGGATCTCATTTTTTTAAATGGCTGAATAGTACTCCATTGTGTTTATATTTCCATTATGATCATAAAATATAGTTGGAATGATTTTAATCTAACTTAATCCTACATTTGTTAAGACATGTTTTTGGCCTAATGTAATCTATCTTGATAAAATTCTGCTGCTCTTAAGGAGAATGTGTATTCTACAGTTTTTGGCTGGAGTGCTCTGTATGTGTTTGTTGGGTCCAGTTGGTCTAGAGTACTGTTCAATTCCTCTCCTTTCTTTAATGTATCTTCTGCCTGGTTGTTTTATCTATTATTGAAAGCGAAGTATTGAAATCTCTTACTATTACCATGTTACTCTCTATTTTTCCTTTCTATTTTGTGAATGTTTGTTCAATACATATGGGTGCCTGATGTTGATATTGGTGTATATATGTTTATGATTGTTATACCTTCTTGGTGAATTGGTCTTTTTGTCATTGTGTAATGTTCTTCTCTGTATCTGTGACAGTTTCTTACTTAAAGTCTACTTTGTCTCATATCCAATTAGAGATGTTTGCCAGTTTCTTTTTCAGGAGCTCATAAACTTTTGCTCCCTCTGATGTCTGTCTGTAGTCCTTCTGGTTTTCCCTAGATTAGCTGTATATGAACCCTTCATTTTAGATTAAGTACATGAACAGTTACAGGAAAACTACTTCTCATCTACCCACCCTCTAATTTATTATCATTCTATGATTGTGTTTTACCCATACATCCAATTATCACTGATATACAGGAAGAGGTCACTCTTATTACCGTATCAAAGGTTTTCAGCAGCACTCAGGCATCTGAAATATGGCATTTCCATTGGCACCCTGAGTCCAAGAAGACAGAAATTAGTCTCTCACTCAGCAACTCATGAAATCAAAACACTGGGTGCATGTTCCACTATTCTGTTTTCCACCTGGAGAAGCTGAAAATTGGGTAATTTTTTCTCAATCATGACAAACTGTGCCAGTTTGGAGGAGGGGCAATCACAGGTAGAATAATATGACTTTATCTTATACATCTCAATGTGGCTTTTCTTGGCCTTGTGCTCATTTGGTATACTGAGACTTCTTAACTGGCTTCCAGTCTCATGAAGGCATTTTGGTTGATATGTTGCTGTTAAGTCAGTGGAATAATGAAGGTTGAAGCATCCTATTTCTGCCATCTTGCTGCTTTCCCTCTTTGCTTCACTAACATTTTTGATATCACAGCAGGACAGTCTCATTTTAAAACAAAATTAGTCTGATCTAAAAATATTCAGTTATTTGGGCTCATGAATATAGTAAACAGGTTACTGAGGGTTTGCTCTAAACACGGGCAATTATAGTCAAATCTAGATGGGCTTGGGTTTTTTCAGTGATGAGTAAAAAGACTTAGTTTATCATTAAAAGATCTTGATAAAAGTAAGCAATGAATGTGCTTAAGTCATTCAATTCTAGCAAGAAAAACCAAGGACAATTGAATAAGGAATTAATTGTGGATAAATATTTAGGCCGGTGAAAACACATAATGCTTTTGAAGTCTTCTAGATACTTTCTACATGGCTTATAAGAGCTACATGTTTTAAAAATATTTTTCATTAAATATAGTCTATAAAGATGCATCCTACTTTGTCCTCAGTTATTTACAAATAGACAGATGTTGTGTATGTATTAGAAAGGGACCAGGTGTTTAGTTTATATAGGTTTATATGCAGCAGCAGTGGTAGAAGCCATGAGGGTTCTGGTCATTGCCGCTGCTAAAATTAAGGAGATAAACTTGGAAGATATAGAGTAATAAGGAAAGTTGGAACCATAGGAAGAGCTCATAGTAGTTGTTGGTGTTTCAAATTCTGCATGACATTCTAGCTGTCTTCCCTTTTTGTCCCTTCAACTCCTTGGTTCTACCTTGACTCAGACAATATTTAGGTCCTGGCTTAAAAATAAACTTTGACTCCTCTCCCCTCTGTTCTATAATCCAAGGTTATGCTAGGTTTGAGAAATTGTTCCCAGTAGGCTTAACAGTTTTAACTGCGGATACATTAATGCCCCTTTTGTTACCTAGGCACCTTTATATTCTGCTAACCATTAATGTGGCCTTTATTGAGTTTTAACCAGGAGTTATCATGGGACTATTTTTAAACCAAAGTTAGAATTTTATGTATAATTAAGAGAAAAGAAGAGGACATGAAGAATAGAGACTGATGAGAATAAATAATGAAAAAATAGTTTAAAAAATAGTCAAATTTAAGTTAATGACATTGAAATTAAAGCACCTGGATGTTCATTATTCCAGTGGCTGTTTTACACCAAGTCATGTGATCCAAATACTAGGTTAATGATAGTCTTACAAATCAGACTATTAAAAACTACCATATGGAGCAATGACCTTTATAATTATGCAAATATCAAATCTTTCTTTATATCAGAAAATATCTGAAGACTGCAAGAAAGAATCCCCTTTCCTAGATTGGCTGTACATAAACCCTTCATTTTAGATTAAGTAGATACACAGTAATAGATTGCGTCTCATCCACCTTATCCCCCTAATTTATTATCATCCCATGATATTCCTTTTTGCCCATACATCCAGTTATCACTGACAGGCAGGAAAAGGCCACTCTTACTACCATTTCAAAGGCTAAAAATTGATCAGAAGGACACAGATACCAATATTCTTGAAGTAGGACACCAGTGAATTGAATAAAAGATAAACAAATGCTTAGAGTTCAGTACTGTGGGGATGTTTGGATTCTAACCCCAACTGTTCCGCTTATCACTGGCTATATGCCTTTAGGTAAATTATCTAAGATTTCTGTGTCTTTAAAAATCTATAGTATAGATTTATCTTTAATGTCTTAATAATTAAATTTAGTTTAGAAAAATAGATTTTTTAAAAATGCCTCTTTAAATTCATTTATTCAGAGACAAAAACTATTAATTACCAGCTTTTTTCTTTCTCTCTTAGCATCATATTGTGAGCATCTTTCTTTGGCTCCATATACACAACCATTATCATAATTGAATATATTGTATGTCAGTATTCCTCTTTATTTTCACAAAGTATTTAAATAATTTTCATTTATTTCACATTTAGCGTGTTTAATGCATTTTGCTATTACAAACACAGGTTCAGTGAATACCTTCATAATGCTTCTTTTAAAATTTTTCTCCATAAAATAAACCCCCAGACTTAAAAGTGCTATGCCAAAAATAGTCAAATTTTTAGACATTTGTCACACAATGTGTATCATTAAAAGGAAAACTAGGTAAAATGACACGCAAAGGCATTTCGCAAAAGAGGAAATACTATGGCAAATAAATATATTAAATATTCACGACCGAAGAGATGCAAATGAAGACCATGATAATATATGCCACTTTAAACCCATTCAGATGGCAGACATTTGAGAGGTTAACACCAGGTACTGGATGTGACCTACTAGATCTTTCAGATATTGCCATTGGGCATTTGAACTAGTATAACCACTTCAAAAAAGAGGTCAGCTTTATATTGTAAAATTAAACATTTACATACCTGTTGACTCAGTAATCCAACCTCCAAGTACCTAGGAGAATTCATGCATATGTATGTAAACATATACACATGTGTGTATGTATATGTGTATATGTATATAAGTATTCATGATAGTTAAAGATCTAGAAACATCCGAGTACCCTATTATATTGAAAGCTGAAAACTAAAGTTTAGTATATAGTTAGCAGTCAATATGAATGAACTTAGGCACATGCAACAATATAGTTCAGACATTTTTTTCAAGTGTTCATTGGAATAAGGAAGACAGGCTGTTAATACTGAACTGAGCATTTATATGGGACAAGAACTGTTGGTGGTTTGTATACATTATTATCACAAGAACTATAGGAAGTGAAGTTATTCCTCTTGTTTTACAGATAATGAATTTCTGAGGGGTTAGCTAAATCGTCCAAGGTCTTATTAGTGAAAAACACCAAACTCTAAAGTGTTTTAAGAGATTTATTCTGAGCCAAATGTGAGGACTATGACCCACGACACAACCTCAAGAGGCCCTGAGAACACGTGCCCTGGGTGGTTGTCTTACAGCTTGGTTTTGTATGTTTTAGAAAAACATAGATATCAATCAGTACATGTAAGGTATACATTGATTTGATCCAGAAAGGTGGGACAAGTTGTGGCAAGGGGCTTACATGGGGTAATTTAAAGATTTTCTGATTGGCAATTGGTTGAAAGAGTTATTATCTAAAGACCTGGAATCAGTAGAAAAGAGTGTCTGGATTAAGTTAAGAGGTGGTAAAGACCAAAGTTCCTATTATGTAGATGAAGTCTTCTAGGTGGCCACCCTTAGAGGCAATAGATGGGTCAGAAAGGAGTATCTGAACTGGGTGCGGTGGCTCACACCTGTAATCCCAGCACTTTGGGAGGCTGAGGCAGGCGGATCACCTGAGGTTGGGAGTTGGAGACCACCCTGACCAACATGGAGATACCTCATCTTAAAAAAAAAAAAAAAAGAAAGAAAGAAAGAAAAAGAAAGGAGTATCTGGATTAAGATAAGGGGTTGCAGAGACCAAAGTTGGTTCCTGTTATGCAGATGAAGTCTCAAAGGTGGCCACCTTTAGAGGAAATAGAGGGCAAATGTTTGCTGTTCAGACCTCTAAAAGGCACTAGACTCTAAGCTAATCTCTTCAGGATTAGAAAAAGACCTGAAAAAAGAAGGGGATTGTCTACAGAATGTAAGTTTTCCCCCACAAGAGATGGCTTTGCAGGTCCATTTCAAAATATGTCAAATAAATATTTTTTGCAGTAAAATCTCTTTATTTCTTTCAGGGCCTACTGTCTGTCATGTGCTGCTGTACTAGAGTCAGGTTAAAATTTGGTATCTTATTGCTACAGTGAGTCTGTTTTGCTAGTCTTAGGATCTCTGTTTTAATGTTAATGCTAGTCAGTTATGCCTAGATTCCAAAGGGAGGAAAGTGTAATGAGGCATGTCCAACCTCTTCTCCCCATCATGGCCTGCAGTAGATGTTCAGATTTCTTTGGAATCCCCTTGACTGACAGTAGGGGCCCATCCAGTCAGTTGGGGGGCTTAGAATTTTGTTGCTGGTTTACAGTCTAATGGCTAATATACTTGCACCAGGAGTTGGTCCGACTCCAGAATCTACTTGTTTTGTCACTAGGCCATTCTGCCTTAATATTTCCACAGTCTCTTTTGTATGAGAATGATACGAATTGCTGAACATGAAATCTTTATCAAAGGGTTGTCATATTTTAAAAGCCCTGAAAGCTAATGACAGAGTATTTCATGAATAAAGCAACTTAAGGTATTTAGGAAAGAGGATGAGTGGCAGAGAGCAATTTAAGTTAGCACTATTCTTTTCCAGTGGGTTATTATGTATTTTCAACAATTTAATAGAACGACATCACAGAGAAATAAAAAGGTATCTGAAAGCAAGCCTACAATAAAGAGAAAGTGACTTTTATGACAAATGAGAGCATCTGAAAAATGTTTTGCAGATACAAAGATCTTTGGACATAGCTGCCTGGTAAAACAGTTCAAAAGTGAGAACCTGTCTTGGAAAAAAAAATAGTTTCAAAGACACAATGAGCCTCTGAGCCGAAGCCTTATGGTAATATTTTCCAAGTTGGGATTAGGATCCAAAAATGACTCATGGATCTTAAGAGTTAGCGGTGTCTGCAAAACAAATTGTGGATTTTATTGTATGAGAAGAAGAACCATGTAGAACCAGGAAGGATAATGAGAATCTCGAGGGATTAAGTGAGAGATACCAGAAAAATTATTTCCTTAGAGCATAAATTAAATGCTTATTGCGAGAATATGCAGACTTAGACCAAAAGAGTAAACCTAAGCAACTTCAAAATAATATATTTTTTAAAATATCAAATTCAAGGTCACCTTTTCGGCATGCTCACAATGACACACACACACACACATGCATATAATACCTATATGCCAACATGACACTAGTGAGTTAGAGTCACTCAGAGGGAAAAGTTATAACGCCTAATTTGCAACAAATTGTATTAGTATCAAAGGGTTATTGAATGATTTTAGAAAATGTGCATGGCTTCACTATTGTAGTTTTGTTCACTCTTCTGTATGTAGAATATTTTAGGTAGTTACACAGAGAGTTAAGAACTCCTTACCTGCCACAGTAACACATACTAAATGACTGTGAGGAAACAATACAAGTCCATACCATTTGCATCTACGTGGCTCCTTTCATGAGGAAAGGAATTAGAGACATCCTGTTTCTTCTTATAGCTAAATTGTACTGTGATTTTTTTTCCTAGACAACTATGTTAAAATGTTGGTCTATCATGCCCCTTTCAAGACTTGATTGTACTGAAAAAGCCAAAAACCAATAGGCTGATACAGAGCAGGTAACCTGGTTTCATGAATTTAGGGCCTTGGGGTCTTTTGCACTCAAATCAAATTCTCCTTTGGGCTTTTAAATGATATGTAACCTTTAAAAACTTTCATCTTTCAAACTCTTGGTTTCCACATCTCTAAAAAACAGTAATAGTCTCTATTTTCCTATCTTTCAGGGGATAAGAATTATCTAGGTAATATACATAAAACGATCTGTCTGGCATGCAATACATATTCAAAAAGTCAGTGGTTATTTTAGTGAAAAGAACACTGGGTAGGGGGAGCTGCAATACAGAGGCCAAAAAGAAATCTATTGCTAACTATTCTCTTGACCTTGGATAAGTCACTGTCTTTCAGGGTCTTCACTTTTCTATCTATAAGGAGATTTATACTCAGTCTCCTTCTAGATCTCAAACTTTGTGGTCTACATGCTTACCACTGCCCAGTAGAAAATAACACTTTTTTTTTTTTTTTTTGCCATCAACAGTGGCAGTATCTGCAAGCCATCAGAAAACGTTGTGAGCTGTTGTTGTCACAATTTCAAATAAAAAACCAACATTATTTAAGTATCTGTAGTGTTGGTCTGAAGCTTTCAGACTTTTTACAAAATGAACATCATTCACCAGCATGACTGCAGGGTGAAGGAGTAGTGGCAAGGATGGCCATTCACACTTGACAGACCACACTGAAATCCAGAGTATCGCAGCACCCTTCCATGCAGTCCCCACATTCACCCTGAGGGCAATGAGGTCATTTGCTGTTTACATTGTAGGGTATAGATTCTGGGACATATTGGCTACCTATTACATATTTCTTTTAAATAAGTGGCAGTAACTCACAGGGTAGAAAAGAAGGAATTTTCTCTTGATCACGGTAGTGAGTAATCTTTATTTTTCTGCCCTTTGTCAAACTAAATAGAACCCAAACTCTCCCAGGATTCACCTTCCCATTTACTGGCTACACAAGAATATCTCTCCATGTGTGGATGGATGGGAGAGCGAGGCACTTCTTCCCTCAGCTCTGATCCATTCCAGTCTCTAGTCCTGCATCCATCCACTGTTTTAATTCTCCCCTGACCCTTCATCTCAGAAAGACCCTAAGGATACAGAGGATCACAATAGTCAATACTGGATCTCAGGAGAGATTTTTTATGTTAACTAAAAGTCTAATGACAGCAGAGTAAAATAATGGAGGGAAAGTAAATGACCTCTGTGATGCTGAACCTGGGACAAATTCTATAGCTTCTGGGTTCATAAAAAAAAAAAGTTTGCAATAGAGGGTTGACTGAATAATTCATCAACAAAATATCAATAGAAATGTCATTTTTAGGCAAATATAATAACAGATGATTGTAAGTTTCTAAAGAGTGGTAGAAAAGTGGAAGTGTAGTGTTTCTATTTGTCTTCATTCAGTTAGATATTAGGTAGCCATAGACTTGTAGAACACATGGATGATACAAAAAGAAAAGGATCTGCAGGGTGTTTAACACGAGAAAAATAAGTAAAAACTTAAGCACACACAAAATCCCTTACAAATTTGTGTTTTACCAAAAGAATGAAGAAGCATTGAGAAAATAAAAATAGGAAACAGCTGGAATAGTGGATGAATTAAGCGGGATAAGATTTCCTTGTTGATCTGAACTTAAATTGTCTTCTGAATGGAACGAGAGGCCTGATGTCACAGAAAAGAGAGAGAAAAAAATCCTCAAAGGATACAGATGAGCAGATGCAGAAACAGAGAGATAGAAACAAACAAACCCTATAAAAAGTGAGTCAGAATTAACAGTTTTGAGTAGTCTAGAGAAATCATGTTGTAGTATAATGGAAGGTGTACTTGGTGAATAGTATGTATGTTCTTGAAGAGGGTTTCAAAGTATATGTAGAGGATTCTGTAGTTAATATGCAAGAAGAATGATCTTTTTTTATCTATCTGATGTCTTGATAAACACTCAACTGAGGAACTTTGTTGCACAAGTTACATGTAGGAGGAGAATATAAGATTGTCACTAATCTAAGTTGAGTCCCAGAGAAAAAGTGAAAACTCAAAGATGTCTGCAACAGGTGCTGATTTGGGAAGCTACTCGTAGATGGTTATGTTGACTCCTACCTGTCAGATCAATTGGGAATTTAAAGATTTATAATAATTTGAGATTTTTTATAGAAATTTTAGGCAACCTTCATTTTATTACCACACTAAGATCAATTTAGCTAGAAGTGAACCCAATAACCCCAAAGCCATTATGTGTAGTAGGACAGGTTATGTCATTATCCAGAATAATTTTCATGAATCTGGCTCAAATCCAAACATCTCAGATAAGAATGTAGTCCAGGGCTTTACTGTGTCAGCTTTTTAAAGAATTCCTTTAAAATCTCCCTTTCGTCATTATATTCATAATACTTTTCCTATTTCCAACCTTTATTTCTAGGTTGGTCTCAGTAAAATAAATAATATAAAATTACATTTCTCATAAATTATTATTGCATTTTTTTATACCAGATATTGTTTGTTCTTTACTTGCTTCATAAGTATCAAAATTAAATTATCCTGAACTTGGTCCACTAAGACTTTAATATCACTTACAATTCTCTATCTGTTGGCTAGCAAAAAGATCATGAAATGTGAAGCCTAACCTTAAAATAAAGGTCTTCCCAGGCCAGGCGTGGTGGCTCACAGCTGTAATCTCAGCACTTTGGGAGGCTGAGGCAGGTGGATCCCTTGAGGTCAGGAGTTCGAGACCAGCCTGGCCAACATGATGAAACCCCATCTATACTAAAAATACAAAAATTAGCCAGGCTTGGTGGTGAGCACCTGTAATCCCAGCTACTCGGGGGAGATTGAGAATAGCTTGAATTGGGTGGTGGAGTTTTCAGTGAGTGGAGATCATGCCACTGCACTCCAGAGTGGACAACAGAGCAAGATTCCATTAAAAAAAAAGAGAGAGAGAAAAAGAAAGATCTTTTTATAACACCACAAAGATTTTTGTTTGTTTGATTTCTTCAATCATCTTTATCTTTTTTTGTTGAAAATATTTCACGAAGGGAAGGATTATCTTTAAATATCCACAAATAATTAAACTTCATATAGCACTTTTTTTCTTGTTCTTTTTTGATGAGTTCTACTCCTAAAAATTATTTTTTTGAGCTACAGTTGCTAGGCTGCTTCTCTCAGAAAAATAATGTCCATTTAACCCAATACATATCAGGGTGTACTATGCCATTTCCAAGACAGAAATAGTTTTCTTTGTGTTGGTCCTCATGTTGTGTCTTTTAACTTTTGACTCATTATCTTAGTCATGTCGGAATGAAAAATGGATCTCTCTAGGGACTTCCATTATGTCAGATTGAAAAATCATCTCTCTTGACTGCTTTGGGCAATGGCATGTTCGAAGCCCTTTTGCCTCATTTCTCATGGTGCTCCGTGTGGCTATGCTGCCTTCCTGCTTTCAGGCCCATTTCCACTGCTGCTGACAAATCTCACACTCGGGGGTCAGACCAGTTCCATGTGCACACAGTAATCCCCCAAGCAATTGGCAATGATTTATTCATAAATTTGATTTATTAAAAATATTCCCATTACCTAAAGCTATCTACTCCCCTCAAATGTGGGTGTGAATACATGTGTTGCTGTGAAGTAGAATTATTTTACAGACACACCTACGTACAAACACACATACAACAGTGGTTTGAGTCAAAGGTCATGTAGAGGAAGAAATATATTTTTTTAATATGTTGGTGACTTGCTCTAAGGAAATTGTATTACATAAGCTTTCTGATCTTACAGTAGTGAATCTTGGGCTGGGGAGACTGTGGAATTGCTCTTTGGAAGACTGAAGTGCTCTTCCTAGGAGACCTGGGACAAATTCAGTTTCTAGGGCCTAAATCAGACCCTCTTGAAACCATGGGAGAAATATTTATGACTTCACTCTCTGGTTCCAATGATCTCACTTCCTCTCTGTCTCCATCACCTTCTCAATATTCTTAATCTCTTAACATTTTGACCACTTATGGTAGATAGGAGAGGCAGAAAGACAGAAAGATGTGTGGGAAGCTTTTTCATCTGCCTTTCTCATCCCTCCCATTCATATCATCCAAGAAAACATGAATACCACTTGTGCTTCAGCTGGCCTGAGAGTGGTTATACCTTTTTATATCTTTCCCCATTCTCTCAGACCTTCCCAATCACTCCAGTCAGAAGGGATCTCTACTTTCTGAACTCTATAATAGTTTTTCCTTTGCACCTCTCATGTGGCACTGGAACATTCTATTTCATAGTATAGTGATTTGTCTGCAAATCCTACTCATTTTTCTATATTGTCACCCCTCTGAGAGATTATACAACTTCCAAGACTGAACAGCACCTAACTTAGAGCTTTGTAGACATCGCTGTTTGTTTTCACAATAGCCGCTCACTGAATGAGTACATCAGGGGAGGCCAGGAAAACAGTGATCAATTAATGAGACTGTTGAACAAGAAAATTTAACTATAACGTCTGATGTGATGGAATGCTCATCAAAGTGTAATGATTCATTCTTGAATTTGAAATAAAGGAAGCGTATATGTTTAAAGGGCATTTTAGCTGATAAAAAGTCACTGAGGCATTAAACATTATTATAGTGACCCTTATTACTGAAAATTGGCATTTCTGTTTAAATGGCACTCTATAAAATTAGATTTTTCATAACACATTAGGCGAATACACTATTCTGGAGGTTAAATTTGAGATTCTTTAGAATGAAGAATAAATAGTACAATAAGGCAGAAAATTCCAAGCCAAAAATGTAAGTATTGATTTGACATTATTTAATAACAACAAACAAAAACTGAGAGTTGTGAGCAAGAAAATAATTTTAAAATTCTGTTTCCTTCCTGAGTTGCTTCCCTAGAGTTAGATTTTGTTTCTGATTAATCCTCTAATCTGGAAACTTTATGTGTGGAAACAATATTTGAGGCTTAGAAATGGTAAGTGGCTCAGATACCAAGACATGAGAGGCAGGAAGACAGGAAGATGTGTGGGAGGAAGGTGTCATATGGCTTAAATCTTTATTCAAGCCACATGACAGAAACCACAAAGAATACAAACCACAACTATTTTTTTTTTTACCTACACTTTTGACTAAATAAATTTATATTTTATAAATGTATGGCTATTACATGGGTAAGAACAAATAAGCAACAAACAAAATGAAATCCCACTTCTAAGTACGCTTTTATTAGGACACATAAGTTTTTTAAATATTGAGATATATGTTGAGAGCATGCACCGGGATCGCCTGTCCATGTACAGTGAAGCCACTTGTAGAACACAGGGAATGGGAGTAAAGGAACATTGGGTGAGGTATTGAAAATTTCACTTGTCCTATAATGGTTAATTCGATTTCTAGGACACAGAAGTTGTTTGTCCCTGAAGCTCATGATAGTAATAGCAGAATAATTTTTTCATGGTATCATTATACTTCGTATTCATTCACCTACTTAAAACAATTTTTGAGTGGCATTGGATAAAGGAGGCAAAATTCCTGCTCTTATTAAACTTGTATTCATGGTGGAGAAGGTACAGGAAATAAGATGCAGTAAACAAATCCTTATGTATGTCAGGATGGGTAAGAATAATGTTATATAAAGAACAGCAGGGTAAGGGTGTGCTACTTGAGAAAAGGTGATCAGGGAAGGCCTATCTGATGAGATAAAAGCCATAATAATGTTCACAGACATATTCTTCATCATATATGTGAGGTAACATTGTGTCTCTTGGAAAGGAAGGTTCAGCTAAAGTAGAAAATTGGGAAGTGAAAATCATTAGTGACTTGATCCAGTGACCTCACAGAGTACACAGGGCTCCAGGGCTCATGGATTTACCCCATTACCAACCCTACCTCAGGGCACCATGCAGTTGGTGACAGTTTTGGAATGACAGAGAAGCACATGAAAGTAAGAAGTCTTATTTCTAGAAGGATACCAAAGTAAACTGTCCAGTCACTCCCTAGCCAATATGATGCCCTCTAAGTCATAAAGAATGCTGTCTATCAAATGAAAGCCGATTCCAAAATGGTCCATTGCTCCATTGTACAGAATTTAAACCTTTAAAAATATGAACATAGAGACACATTTGGTATTAAACTTGAAGCATAATCAGTGGTCTCAATATGTTTGTGCCCTCATCAGTGGAATGAAAACAAAAAGCCATGCTTCTTATTTCTTCTTCCTTTTCTTTTCAACCATATAATCCTTTCTCTGTCATGGCACGGAACATGTTCTTATATATATATTTTAATTTAATAAAACCCAGGAAGAGGCTTTTATACATATTCATGGAACTTGATTAATAATTGATGAGAAGGCCTGGGGCAGGTGGTTAAGAATAAAAAATATTTAGCAGGGAGCAGAGTGGAAGAAGGAGCTCTCACTCTAGCCTCAGTCCTGAGGGGAATAGCAGCAGAGAGGAAAGGGAGGAGGAGGTGGGGGCAGACACAGTGCTGAATGTCATCAGCGCAGTGTAATTTTCTTGATTTACATATTTAATTGCTTCATGTCTTTAGCAGTTGCGTTCTAAGATTCTGACACATTTTCTGAGAAATTCATCTGAGAGCTGAAAAGGCTGTGTTGTAGCGGAGGGGAAAATGGAACCTGGACTTGTTATTTGTTCTCAGGAGCTGAAGAGGGGTCATTGCCGCTAGTTCTTGGGTTATTAAGGGGCTCTATCAACCGATCTCTTCCCAAGACCTAATTCTCACAAAAAAGATATCACTGGGTTAGTAAAGTATAGACCTGGATCTGGGAAACAGGGAGTTTCATAATTAACTAAAAATACATTTACCCTGATGTCTTACTAAATAAAAATTCCTTGCATTTATATGGCCATTTATGGTTTACAAATACTTTCACTTAAACCTTATAACAAGTCTCTGATGTAGGAATTATCATCTCCATTTTTCATGAGATGATAACTTAAATATAAAGAGGTTAAATGACTTGTCTGAATCCCCTGTAAAATACAAACAGTGCTTGAAATGCAGTCTCTCTGGTTTCTAATCCAGGGTTGTTTCTACCAGGCAGGCATATGGTTCACAGTGTCGGGATGCAGTCCACACTGAACAGCTTCACATATGTTTCAATACATCTACAGATCTTGGCTTAAATTCCCAGTGATATCACGTCATAATATGATGATGCTTAAAGTATTGTACTATCTTATTGAGCCAGGTAAAACAGAAAACTTGAATGTGCCATGTAAATATTTAGCATTAGCAATAGTGGATAGATACAACCCCCAAATAAAAACCTATGAACTCTTATTAATTAAGCAAATAATATAGAAAAGACAATCACCTTAATTTCCTGACACCTCAAAAAAAATCCTGAATTTCACAAGATTATTTAGCAATCCTCTTTCATTTTCAGTAATGTATTTGAGTAACTTAGCATGGTTATATTATTGAAAATAAAACAGAAATTCAGGAGATACAAATTGGCCATGGTAGAAATGTCTGTGAATGAGAGGGAAAAAAAAAAAAAAACTGAGGTGATCAGAACATTTGTTTTCATTATTATGATCCTCTCAGTCCCAAGCAGCACACTGTACTAGGTGTTTTTCTAAGTACAGAAGCTGATCTTTGAAGCTTAGTTTATATGGACTATGCAAGTAGGCCAGGCCAATGTTAATTCATCATCATGATTTTTCCTATGCAGAAAATAATCGTTTATTTATGATCTGGGTAGTGAAAATCAAAGTAATATTTAAAAACAATGGCAATTCTGGCCACTCAGCCTCATTTTCTGTTGTGCAGACAATGATAAATAATAAAGGAGCTGTTGATGCATATTTTAACAGAAATGAATCATTGCATAAATGTTAACTACTTATTTATTAATACTTAACTACTTTCTATAGTACTTAATGACAAGTACAAAAACAAATGATTATTTTTCTCCCTTCGACATGTTCAAGAAAGCAAAGAAAGTTTACCTAAATTTCTCAATTGTTACTACTCTTCATGATCATTTCAAGCACCATTTCATGAGGCTTTTATTTGACTGTTTTCCATTGGGTAATGAATGGAGTATTTTTTTATCCAAAGGGTATAAATCAATGTCAGTGTAGCAAAGTCCTGATTTTTCACAGTTTCCTCCCAGTACAGTAACTTCATCAAACTTACAGTTTCAGATTATCTTGATACCCAGGTTCGAATGGCTCCTCTTAATGACAGAACAACTTTGTCCCATTTGAAATGTCTTTTAATCACATTTGTTTCTGTGTACAAGTACGTGTTCAGTTATCACATCATTCTGACTTTCTGTTTTTTTCCTAATGATTGTAGAAGGCCCATATTTGTTATTTTGTGTATAATTAGTTCTTCAACTTTTAGTAGTTTTTTCTTGTTTAGGATCTTTGGGTCTTGAGATTATTTTTTCTTTTCTTACACCTTATGGATTGTATAATGTAAATGAAGGCTTTGGTTAAAAATTGAGAATTTTAGCAATGAGAAAATTCTAGCAGGAAACAAATCTTCCATTGTTAACAGTCTGTTTCAACAAGATTTGACTGATCCTAGGGACCTGGTTTAGGATTATGTTTTGAAGTGACACTCTAAGGCTTTGCAAGGCATTTCCTCAATATTCTGCTGCTGAATGGTTTATATTTTGATAACAGCAGCTCTTCCATGGCAGCCCTTCCGTCTCAATGATTGCTTTCTCAGTTCTTCCAGTCATAGCACAATAAGCCACAGTCAGTAACTAATATCTTCAGCTGGAATATAAGCCTCTATGAATGTCTCTTAACTTTATAGCACATTCTTAATGTAAGCCAGGAAATTGCATTTTAAGTAAAAATTCCTTTTTGCACAAATGTAATCTGAGAAAGTCTTTTCTCTCTTTTGGCTTTACCTCTCCATTCCTTGGATACCAATTCTTTGCAGGTAACTTGTAGCTTCTTAGAATTTTGTTCTTCCCCCACTCTATCTGGGATGCTTTATGCTCCCTGCTACAGATATTCCACAGGCAAATCACAGAATCACAGAAATTCTATGAACTAGTGGTTGCTAAACACAATTCTGCATTAGAATTAAATCCCATGCCCTTTAAAAAGGAGATTTCTTACTACTTCCCACTGAATTTCAGAATCAGTATAACCAAGTATGGGATCCAAGAATCTATAATTTTGCATAGCTTGTCAGGGGATTTTGTTGTATAAATAAATTTCAGAACCACTACCTTAAATGGCACTTTTACACATAATAACTTAGGTTCTGTTGCAAACTTGAATATTCTGTGATTTAATTTACAAACTATTTTCTG
The DNA here is from genome assembly GCA_036589455.1 of Ateles fusciceps. NCBI lineage: Eukaryota > Metazoa > Chordata > Mammalia > Primates > Atelidae > Ateles > Ateles fusciceps. The sequence goes on along the minus strand of JAZHEH010000797.1, from coordinate 4,813,482 downwards.
ATCTTTTCAATTATTTAAAGTATTTATGTTTTTGTATTTAAACAATGAATATATAGGACTTTTGGCTAACAAATGCAATCATTGGACCCACCTGTGCCTTCAGAAGTATTAAGACTATTTATATCCCTGAAGAGGAATATAAAATTTTATAATTTAATTTAGTGAAGGAGTATAACATATCAGAACTAATATTTATTGAGCAGTGAAATAAAATGGCTAGTGAAAAACTGTAAGGTTAGGAATCCTCAGTTCCTCCAAGAAACTGACTGTCTCTGTTACAGTTGCAGGAAATAAGTTAGAAAAGACAATGAAAGGGTCAAATCGATTGGTCTAAAAAACAATTGCACTACCTATATAGTAGACTATCCAAAATGAACATGGGAAATTTCAGTTAAACATTGCAGGGCAGGGCACATATCTGCAGATTAACAACACACCTTTATTCTTCACTTACTCAGCGACTGTGCCTTCATTCTCTGGTGCTGGGAAACAAAGTGAGATTCCGTATGGTATGTACAACAGAAAATACTAGTGTACAAGGTAAAAAGAATAGAGAATACATGGCATTGTAGTCATCCTACATAAAGAGGTACTCTTCTACAACCAATCATGCTAATCAAAGTTTCTAAAGAGAGGGAAATTTTATATCTCGAAATAGAGTTGAAACTAATGTAGGAAGTAGCCATATTGAGCCTACAAAGAGAGCAAAACAGGGGCATATATTTGAAGGTAAGACACATGAAGTGGGGCCAAATAATGTACAACTTGCTAGCTTGAGTATAGGAAAAGCCTCAAGCATGTATTCTAAATGATCAGTTAGCAGTATAATGTATGTCCTTAGAAATAAATGCAGATATATATAGTAATTAGGACTCGTGCCTGATTTGCCTCTTGATCTGACTAGTTGAACAAACAATATACACATCCTGTCTGTCATCTACACAACTGTCCCCAATATCCCACGTGGTATTCAAGGCAAGAGGGCTCATAACAAGTACTTTCTTCAAATGGCTGTCTGGGGAACACTGAGATTGCGGTTACTCAAGTACAGGAAGTAAAAATGGAATGCAGTTGAAGATCGTCCAGGACTAGGGAGTTGAGAGGTTACCTAGAATCAGTAGACTAATATGAATTGTCTTTTGCTAGTAATATTTTGCCCTTGGCTTTGCTTTGGTTTACTCTAGGTTGTTGCTGTCCTCTTGCATCCATACTTCTGGTAGGTGTCCACAGTTTTCATCCAGTATTCCATGCCCCCACCATCATACTATTTCCAGATTTGCCTTCTTTAGAAAAAGTCCCTTTATATATTGAAATCATCTTTTTCAGCATTCCCACCTATGTAAGATGATGGAATATGATGGTCCTTAGTGTATAAATGTAAACCCATGTGTCTCTTTCATACATTTATTTATTAATCTAGTAGAGGTGATACCTATTCTATCCATATTTTCTTGTCACATTTCTGTTTTTATTCATTTCACAAATATTGATTGATTGCCTTTTCTGGGCTATTCTACTTATGAGCAAGAGGGCCTATGTGTTAACTAGTCCAGTGCTACAACACATCTATTTTAGAAAGAAACACCTGAGGACAGGATTGCCAGTTTTAATGCAAACAAATGAGTTATCAATGGAAATATATCAAACATGGGTTTAAAAGATCTTCCTGTGAGAGTAGCAGCAGGCAAAAGGAATTTGTAGAATTGCTCAACTCCTCCCAAAAGGCAGATGCCTCCTCTATTTTAGCAAAGTTCACAACCATGAGATAATGAACCAAATACAGTAGAACTTATGTGACATTGATTTTTACATATTCTAATTAGTACACTGTTATACGTGAGCTAACTAAACTAGTCCAAACTATGAAACCCAGAGTGCCACATCCTTGGAACCCCAATCATTGTAGTGATTAATAATATCGCTCTAGAGCCCATCTCTCTTGGTCTGAATTTTGTCTTTAGTACTATCTATATATGTGAGCTTCAGCAGATTACTTTTCTCAACCTTCCTCAGTTTCCTCATAGGTAAAATTGGGATAAGAGCAGTACATACCCACATCATTAGGATTCTGTGAGGGTTAAATCTATTAAAACAGGTAAAACATTTTGAAGAGTGCATGCTAAATAGTGCTACCTTTCTTATGATAACTCATGGTCTGAACTAGACTATCTATTTTTTCTGAACAACAACCATGTTTTACTTGTTTATGTTTCTCACATGTGGCAGCTGCTTAGAAGATGTCTGTGAACTTAGCACATCTCGCTTCATAGATTCATAAGACATTGATTGTGCCTCCTTCTTTGGATATCTGACATATTTTTGAAACTTTTAAATTCTATTTAGCCTCACCCCCCGCCACCGCCACCTTTTTTTTTTGCTCCTCCACATTCTATGTAACGAGACCTGGTGTGAAAAAACTGTGTGTTTCATGCACACTGATTCTCCCATTCTTCAGTAATTAAGACAATAAATAATACTTGTTTGAGACAGGCTGGAGACAGTTCTCTAAACAATCATGTATTTGTTATATTGTGTCAAATTAAATATAAGAAAATGTACTCATGGCAAAGTATGACATAAAATGAGTTGTGACCTTTTATCAAAAGGGATAATGAAGTGAGATTAACATAGGTGGAGGGTGCTGTTTGGACAGCCTTAGAGGCTGCGATTCTTTATCTGGAAAGTACAAATGGTATGGCAGCCCCAGCAGCTACAGAAACTTCCTCAACAAATCACCTCCTCTGCAGAGACAAAGTGTAAGAGATAAATGAGTTTCCTGCAAGTTGAACATTCTACTTAGATGAAGACCCATATATTTCAGAGTTATATGGATTAGATTTAGGAGTATTTGATTTGACAATGCCAGTTTATGTTTAAAAAGTTACTTGCTATTCTATTATCATCAGAGACATTATGTGGTGTGTATTGGATGTTCATGTTGTCAGAGTGGCATATTATGAATCATAGAGAATGTTTCTCTCCCCTAGTCTAGGAATGTAGTAAGAGAAAAATTTACACTTATATTTATACTGGTGGGGTGGAGGTTGTGTGTTTGTGTTTATGTGTCTGTTTTATCACAAAAGAGTGGTTTTTGTATCTGTCTGGGGTAATAAAATTCCTGTCTTTCTTCGTTAACAAGAAAGGTTCATTGGAGTAGGCAGAGTTGAATAGGCACTTTTATGAAAAAGAATAAAAGGATAGTAGGTTTAATATGTGATGGGAGGTGGCTTCAAAAGAAAAAAATGAGAAAGTAGATTATGAGAGCTCTGGAAAGAAATCAAATAGCATATATAAGGTTAAGATAGCAGGAAATTAGAGGGGGGAGGTAAATATTTTTTAATAACTGTAAGCACAGCAGCATCAACTATGCTATCTACCCTTAATAGATTTTCAAAGGTGACATACATGATCTGTATTATCAATATACAGCAGTATGTGATAAGTGAATTAAAAATGAAAATCTACAATGGGCATTATAGTTGTAGATGAGTGGTATAATGTTGAATAAATTCACAGCAACAGATTAAGAATGGAATTTAAAACTGGTTTTGATATCACAAATTAAATGTTTTAATCTCAGAGCAGGAGAGTCAAGGTCATGTACTGAAACTTCCTCCCATTTGTGAAATATTATTTGTTCTTTTAACATGATCAGAGGTGAGGAAGAGGGTAAAGTGGAAAGTGGCAAGACTGTCTTTCATGTTCCATGTGTGCATTACCTGATAGAAGAGGGCAAGGTGGGTGGAGCAGAGGAGTGCTAGAACTTTGAGGAGGATTTAGTCATCTGTGTTCTACAAGCCAAAGCTAAATATAGGGGCTATAGACAAAAGGAGTATTGGATTCAAGAAGGATACAAGGGAAACTTGCAGTCCAGACTATGGAGCCTCTTCAGATGGGGTGTGGGGGAGGGAAAGAGAAGAGGAAAATGTTCTGATACTGAAGATGAAGCAAATGTTCCCCAAATCAGGAGGAAACTAAAAGGAATATGCTAATAAATTTATATTAATACCAGCATAATAGTAGATTCTGAGACCTTCAGGGTTAGAGCAACTGAATATTGAATGCTGCAGTTGTATACTGTGACACATCTCCAGTCTCTTTGAACTCTATTTTGTTGCAATTTACCTTTTTTTATTGTGCTCAAAATCTTCTTTCCCTTAGCTTATGTGTAAGTTAGGATGTGTGGAAGCTTAGGGTATGTATCAAATATTTAGATCTGGAGAAATCAGTTAATTATTCTAAAATTTGAGACAGTGGTGGACACTTTCAAATACTCTTGTAAATTAGTAGCTTAAAAAATGAAAAGATAAAAAATGTTGATATTTAATAAGAAATGAAATTGGGTAACTATACATAAATAGCAGCATAAATTATGTCATTGATTGGAAGCCAACACACAGAAACGCTAAATATGTAAGACGAGTATCAATATCTGGAGTTGACTGCTCAGTGAGATAAGACTGCAAAGAAAGGAAGGATGAGAAATTGTTAGAAAGGAAATTACAGTGAAAGATTTGAAAACAATATGTCAGATTCATGACATACAAAGTCTAATAGTCTGATATCAGTGCAATATATAAGTGTGGTTTATGACACATGACACTTATCATTTGCCTAAAAATAGTAGATTTTTACCAACTTATACAGCTTACTCTTCTAAGCAACATATTTAGGATCTATCATCTATATATTTATTTGAGATATTTCTATACCTACATTTATTTTTATCTCTTGATGATGTATTTAGGATAAAAAGAGGCAATGAGGATTGTTAAAAAAATCACTAGACCAAGAATTAGAAGTTTGGTTCAAATTGCAGCATTTTTTTTGTCACTACCCATGATTCTTATCTGTAAATAACATATTGAACTAGTAATATTTGAGTGTTCTGTTATATCTAAAAGGCTACAATTGCAAATATATCACTCATTGAAAAAATGAGAACTTTAAAAAAATGTTATACCAAAGTGGTAACTTTTTTGATCCCTACTTCTAAGGTTTAATAACTATTTCTGCATTTTTCCTAGTTATCTTTCTTTTTTATGAATTTCACTTGTGTCTCTTCCTAAGTACACTGAGACTTAGTTTTATAAATGGTCTCCTGTATAGGTCCGTAAGCACCAAGACGTGAAGGCTGGATGCCTGCAATAGATCACTTCTGGTGATTGCCAGAGTTGATTTGTCAGGGGTTGTCTTCCTACCTAACTCTTCAACCTGTTCTCTTAAAGTCAAGTCCTTTGCAGAGAGATGATAACTGGAGGTTGGCATGCAAGGTTCACTATCTGTCCATGCTTTTGCACATTTATCTCATCTCATCTCCTATCTTTTATTTGTCTTGTCTGTTTTGTGTTTTGGTGACCTAAGTTGTGTATAGCCCTATAACTTAACAACCACAATGGTTTGAACAGCAAAAAATACAAATAATTATTTTATTGGATATTGTTACTTCAGTTAAAAACACATTGGGCTGATCACTATAGAGAATAATCTGCAACATTTATTGTCCCTTTTCCTGAGTGATAACATGGCTTTAGTCTATTAGAAGGAGTTTGAATTACTTTTCTTTAAGTGTATTAATTACTATTTACCCACCTGAATTAAAACACTTTTGACACTTACTACAGTGTGAACTCTTCCTATAGTTCATCCCCATCTGTTTGTAATTTCCATATCCAAAGCTCATGCTGCTATCACCTGTGAATAAAGTACCAAGGTAGGTTTGTGTGTGTGTGTGTGTGTGTGTGTGTTAGACACCTGCAGAAATATGTGCAATGAATTTATTGTTATAAAGTCAGATTGCAGATTGGAGAAAGAATTTGTCTCTCTCTAGCAATTACTGAAGTTGTATTGCTGTTTCAGTTTTCCATGGTCTTATTAATAATTAGTTGCCACCACTGCCAATGTTTCTTTCTGTCAATTACCCTTTTTACAGAGAAATAGATTAAGCCCACCAATTACTTTTCTACCATTAAGTGACAGTAAATAGTAGACATTGTTGCCCGTGAAAAGATCCTCATTAGAATATCAGCTTTCATTATTTTAATCCCTTGAGAAGAGTAATGATACTGTAGGTTCACCATCACTAGCTATAGCTATAACATCAGTGGCTAGTTGTAAAATAATGTGTTCTACTTCAAAATTCTCTTTACACATGACCTCCTTGACCATTGCATGGGAATGAATGCTCTGGACAGTAAGAAACACTCATTTGAATTTATAGCAGTTAATTTGTTTCCATTTTCATCATTGTTGCATTTTTATTGGTGACAGCTAATTTGGAAATTATGTAATTAAATAGTCTTGAATTATATAATAAACTACTCTGATAATATAGTATAGCCATTCAATCAAAACTCTCCGGTTTTTTCATAGATTTCTTTGCAGCACAATTTTTATTCTTACTCTTCCTACTTTATTCATACCACATCATAAGTCTTGAAGGACACGCTCAAAGTCTGTAGATGGGGGAAATCATCAGAGTATGGATTCACAGAAATTGTGTAAATTTTGGTTTGGTTTTCCATTGTTACATTTTTTTTGCTGCCTGAATTTCTCTTTTAATTTGCAGTTTGAGCTACCAGAATACCTCATTGTTAACATTCAACTTACATCTCTAAGTTATACCTGGTTTTTATATTAAGCCAAAGACAAACTAATTTTTTTCTGAAATTGGGAGAAACTTATATTTTTCAAAAAGTTTTGTGACATTTGACGTATTCTACAAAAATGTCAGAGTTTACTAGGTTCTAGTTTTATCAAGAAATTTTGGTCTATTTTAAAACAGACTGACCTCAGATAGAGAATATTTTACAAATGAGCTAAGGCAACATGTAGCATACCCAGAGAGAAGTTAGTCTTGTTAAAATAGAATTCTGTTCAGACAGCTTCCTCTCTCTTATTGTCTATTCAAGACACTTAAATCTTGACTGTAGCAGGGCAGTCTCTTCCCAGCCTAGGAGTCTGTGTGCTGAGACTGTGTGTGTGTGTGTGTGTGTGTGTGTGTGTGTGTGTGTGTGAAGTGTAACTGGAAGGATACAGAATCTTAAGGCTTTATTTATAAAGGCAACAAAATACTTTGTTTAAAAATGGCTGAATTCACACTCTCTTTAAAAAAGGGTGTGCATTTTATAATACATATTTATATACATTGAAATACTATTAAAGGTAAAACCTGGTAGTTACTTTTAAATAAAGAATCAGCAAGAACACTTACTCGCAACTAAGAGTAGAGTTCTGGTCTGTGTTTTTCTGAGCTATTGAATCTTTCTCATTTTTTAAAATATATTTCTCCAAATGCTTCCAGTTGATCTGCATATATTGAGCCAGTGTGTGTATGTGTTGTGTATGTGTTTGTATACACACACTTGGTCTTTATTTATAATGAGCAAGTGGTAATTTGCTTGTAGTTATTTTCTTAAGCAACAATTAAATTTAGCTACATATTATATTTTATCATCCATGAAACTCACTGATGGCCCCTTTTATCTCCCTCTCCCACTCTGCCAGTTACTGTTCCTCAATAAGAAACAGATCCTCTCAACTTTGTTTTTTGAGTTTCCAAACCCAATGCTTTGTAATGGTTTCCCTTTCTATTTTTGAAAGTCATTATATATTGAAAGAAGAGACAAAATATAATTAATAAAAATATAAAATGACATCTGGCCCAAAACTTTGGTCATTGACCCATTTCCTGGTAAGTTTAACAACACATAATTAGGATAATCTTGCCACATCTGGTTCTTAATTCAGAGCCTCATCTGCGGGTTTATGAACCTATAGGGGAGGGTAGAGACCAACCAAGCTCTAATTGTGCTTTGTTAATGTGATCATTTAAATGTTTCTTTTTTCTAACATATTATTTTCAATAGCCATTATATCTTTTTATGATATGGTATAAATTGTTCTATTTTTCCTGTCTGCCTTTGGAAGGGATGTTAAAATTTCAGCAAGGCACATACAAACTTATTGGTTTAAAAAAATCCTGAATAATGTGTTAACATCATTTACCAAGCTTAAAGTTGGGCGTTTGACAGAGCTAGCACACGTCTGGTGGATGAGCATTCTGTTGAACTAGAAATTATACTGAACACCTACAGGAAGTCAGCTTAGTGACATTAAACACCAGTTCTTGACATTGTAGGCAACACTTAATAAAAAGGGGGCATGGAAGGAGTAGAAAGAGATCCATTTCATCCACTGAGATGGAGACCCTTTACTGGTTGAATTGGCTTTTCTTTTATTTATTTGGAATCAGAAGCATGCCCTAGAAAGCCAACTTTGAATAAATAAAAGGGAAAAATTGCCTGATTAGTTCTTAATATCTTCTTTCACATTCTTTTCCATCCTTTCCTCTTTTTGTTTCCTCTCATGCCTTTCTTTTACCTCTCTTTCTGCCCATTTCTCTCTGCTGTGTCTTTTTTTCCTCCCTGGTTTTTCTCTCTACCTTCCTAACCTTTTAGTGAATTCTTCTCTCATGCATTATAGAAAACTTGGAAATATTAAAAACAGTAGAAATATTTACAGACAGAAATTAACAAAGTAATCAGATAGTTCCTGCGGTACTTTACTTTTAAACAACAATAAATGTATTCTGCCTTATCCCTGGATATTCACTCTGTGATTTTCTCAGACCAGGCAACTGAAAGGATGATTTCTAAGGAAATGTAGTACTCTTGCCTCCTTGGGCAGTAGCCCATGAGGCACATGCTAAGGTGTTATTATTATCGTCGTCATTGCTGCCTTTGTAACAGTATTAATTATAGAGTTTGGGGAAAGAAGACAGACATCTCTAAACAAGATACTGATAACTGAAAAGCAAATTGGCTGGCAGTAGCTCTCCACTCTGGCTGCATATTGGAAACATTTAGGGAGCTTTTTAAAAAACAGATGAAAAAATCAGGAGACAGATGTTGGAGAGGATGTGGAGAAACAGGAACGCTTTTACACTGTTGGTGGGAGTGTAAATTAGTTCAACCATTGTGGAAGATGGTGTGATGATTCCTCAAGGATCTAGAACTAGAAATAGCATTCGACCCAGCAATTCCATTGCTGGGTATCTACCCAAAGGATTATAAAACGTTCAACTATAAAGACACGTGCACATGTATGTTTATTGCAGCACTGTTCACAATAGCAAAGACTTGGAACCAACCCAAATGCCCATCAAAGATAGACTGGATAAAGAAAATGTGGCACATATACACCATGGAATACTATGCATCCATAAAGATGGATGAGTTCCTGTCTTTTGCAGGGACATGGATAAAGCTGGAAACATCATTCTCAGCAAACTGACACAAGAACAGAAAACCAAACATCGCATGTTCTCACTCATAAGTGGGTGTTGAACAATGAGAACACGTGGACACAGGGAGGGGAACATCACACACTGGGGCCTGTCATGGGGGCAGGAGGGGACTAGGGGAGGGATAGCAGGGGGTGGGAGGATTGGGGAGGGCTAACGTAGGAGAAATATCTAATATAGATGATGGGGGTCATGGATGCGGCAACCACCAGGGCACATGTATACCTATTTAAAAAACCTGCATGTTCTGCACATGTACCTCAGAACTTCAAGTCTAATTAATAATAATAATAATAATAACAGATGATTGAGCCCCAACCCAGAACAATCAAAACAGAATAGATAGTAGGGTCTAGTATTGTACTTTTAGACAATCCCTATCCTGGTGATTCCAATGTTCAGGCAGGGTTGCAAATCACTTGCATGGAGGAATTTGTAAGAGGGAAAATATAAACTCCATTAATTCCACAATTTTGAATTAATCCACAATTAGAATACCTTGTTTCTCACTCAGGGTAGATTTTGTGTAGATATAATGCAGGTGAGATAAAGGGGCACATTGGTTCTCCTGTGTGGCTCCTGATATTCCTTTTAGAGACCTTTTGAATCTGTATCTGAGGCTTTAGCTCAGAAACCATGGCTACCAGTGTAGCCAATGTTTAGGGATGTTCTTTCTCTCATAGTTTTCCGATGTTTCTTCCTTCCAGATGTCAACCTCCTCACACTGATGGGGCCTCAGACAGCGGATTGCTGTAATGAACATAAATAGATTTAGGCTGGCCAAAGGGAGTCTGCAGAGATGATGGCTATAGCTCTTCAGAGTATTGCAGATTAAATGGGCACCTTAAAAGACCAGAAGAAGAGGAGAAATAGAAGGCTGGTGTTGCCAAATAAAATAAGATATTCCCAGCTAATATAAATTGTGGAGAAACGATAATTTTTAGTGCAAGTATGACCCATGTAATATTTGGGACATACTCAAATACAAAAAGAAATTGTTTGTCTGGGAGTCAAATTTAACTGGAAGTCTTGTATAATTACTTGGTAAATCTGACAACCTTAGTCAGGGCACACACACACACAGATGACAACAGGGTTTACAAATGTCCAGACTATGAGGTTAATCAAAAATAAGAACTCAAATATTAAACATATGAGGCCCCAATTAGATGAGAGTGGAAAGTAGAGAATAAACAATTTACTTTCTTCTTTGCAAACCCAGAACCTATGTTTCCTAAATAAAAAGAAGAGTGGTGCTTCTATTTTATGCTATTTCAGGCTTATGCTTAATGAGAAAAAATTTGAATTTCTATGCATTTCCTGTGGCAATAAAAATTCACAAAACTGGGTTTCCCAGGAAGGCCACAGAGTTACCAGCTTATGGCCCAAGAGATCTCTGCAAAGGCAGATGCTTTCGGTTCAAACAACAGTCACAATCCCCAGACAGTGCTCTGTGCCAGGTCTGTGCTAACTTGCAAAGAAGCCTCCACAAGTACAAAAACAGTCTTTACACAACACAGCAGATTCCCTGCCATAAGGTAACACTCTCCTCAATTATTGTATAATCAGAGAAGTTTGTAATAATTGAAAATCAGTATTGTATTTTATTTCATGGGGAAAAAAATGGGCTAGAACTGTGATTCTTTTAAATCTACCTTCCCTGTGAGTAAGATAAAGCAATTCCCAAAGTCTTGTTTATAAATTAGTTAACTAACTAGTTTAATCTATTTTCTGATAACCCCTAGTGATTTCCAGTCAAATGTGGCTCTTGGATGAAATCTATAATGTCAATTACTTTAACATATTTAAACAGAATTCTATACCATTGCAGTTGCTGAAAGAATTATAATAAGACCAGGAATCATTCTGAGCACATTCAAGGAAACAATTCCCTGTCCCCTTAGTAGGATCCCGCTATACTATTTTCCCCTCTAAATTAATAATTTGGTCAAAAGCCAGAGACATAGTCTGAAAATTTTATATTATTTTAGTATTCTATCCCATAGAATGGCCATGAGACTGAAGACTAGGAAAATGTAAAGTATGGGAATAGGCATTTGCATTCCCTCTCAGTGTCTCAATCAATAGATATTTGATACATGTATTTATTAAATTGTATTTATTGATTTCAGCAAGAATACAGGGCAGATGATTACAGACATGGCCATTAGATACAGGCAGTCTTAGGTCAATAGTGCTTGATTCTAAGATGAGGTTAGAGCCTTGACTGGGTAATCCTAGGCAAGTCCTCTTCGGTGAGATGGGGATGACATTTCAACTCAATGATGGAGAATCATTAGAAATGATGAATGATAATTCTATATGGAAGTTCTTAGTGAGTGATGAATTGCTTCCTAAGTGTAATGTATTGTTATCACCTCAGTGATTAAAAAAAAATAAGGAAAACAGGGAAATAATGACACCCATACACACTAACTCGGAGAAGGGTGAAGGTGTGAGTGATGTGTCATGGTTTTAGTCCAGATCTATAATCAAGTTCTTGATACAGCCAAATGATATATTTGATCTAAAACTGCTAGCTATGATTTATCAAAATTTATTGGTTCTTTTAGTTTGACACTTTAAAAAGCTTATATTCAATGCTCAATCTATATATGTTAGCAAATACAGAAAAGTATGTAGAAATTGAAAATTCCAATTTGATCATCCTGACATAATATTATTAATATTTTCATATGTTTCTATTTGGTCTTTTTATCCTGTGCTCTTATGCAAACATAAATACATATTTACATTAGGTAATATTTCTATCATATTGTTTAACCTCTATGTATTATGTGTTTTTATACATTTAGTTTGAGTATACATTTATAGAATTTTTAGTTTGGGTTTTATTCTACATTATCAGGAAAATTTTATTTCTAAGACATTTAATAATATATTTTTCTATTTTTTTTTGTTGTTCAAATATTTTATTCTGAGGAATCCCACTGCAATAGGGAGACCTGATAGCTTTTTGACAGCTGAGAAAATGAATTTATAAACTTATTTCAAAATTTCTTCATGTTTGCATAACATAACATACAAAATATGGCAAGTATTTACCCAAATGTCCTTATTGATGGGCGGTACATTGATAGGGTATAACATAACTTTATGCCGACATGTTGAGTGATACTTTTACCACCTCAGCTATGACAGAGTTTGGAATAAACAAATTTTCTAATATTCTAGAATAGTGTGACAGATATGCCTTTAATCTCAGGGGGAGTCAATATTGGAACTATATAAAATAGTATGAGCTTCTGCTATGTCTCTAGGTTCCTAGGCCGGAAGAGGTCATCAGAGGACAGGGGTAGTTTCAGTTTGGTATGTTCTATGGAATGATTCATTGAAATAACTCCCTCGAAGGAGTCACTTGAAATAGGAAAAAAAAAAAAAAAAAAAAGATGATGTTGGAAGAGGACATGTCCTTGATTTAATGGCCAATGGAAAAAAACCTCTATCTCTATGTCTACATTTATATTGATGTCATCTAATTTAAAACACTGTGAATTTAAAGACGTATCATTAGATAGAATAGTTTCATTCTTTTCAGTTTTTTTACAATATAGACAGATAACGTGAGATACGTAAGAACATAGTGAATAATAGCAAAGGATTTTGTAATCCAAAAGGAATGTACATTTTGAACTAAAAAAATGGACCTGTCAAGCCATTGATATGGTGATTGCCAATCCCAAAATACAGAAACAAAATGTAAACCCACATGTATATCCCAAACTTTAAATGATATATTTATTTTTTAACTACCTACAATATGAACCAAAAGACAAATTTTTAAACTAATACCTGTGCTCTATTGTGACTGACATTTCAGCTATTCTATCTGACAACATTCTCTAAATTTTTGTTCATTGAAAATAAACCAATATAGAATCTGATCCCTGAGGCAGAAAGTAAAAAGAATGAGTACATCAGGCTATTAAAAAAGCTAGATTTAAACTCAAGTTGATTTTAGCTACCAGAACACACACACACACACACATACACACACATGTTCTTTATTTGAAAGTTTTATTAAAAGTTTGACATTTGTAGTACCTAGAGTGAAGAATAAAATTTTACCTACTAGAGAGAGAAAATTAAAAAGCAAAAGTAAGATTCCTCATCCAACAATAACCAGTATATACTATGTACTAAGACAATGATAAGAGACTTTAAGATAGACCATTTAAGGCAGTTCTTGAAAAGTAACTTTTACTGGCACTTAAAAGATGAGAAGGTAACTAAACTGAGACTTAAAGGATGAAAAGAATCGAAGTACTTCTCCCATTGTCTTTGAGTACCGTGTTTATTTTCTGTAAAGCATTTACCTACAAATTGTGAATATTATAATTGTTTGCCTTTAAAGCTTTTCTCTCTTCAACATAAAATGTGAGGTCTAGGACAGTAGGGGCCACCACTAGCCTGAGTATGTGGGGATGATATTGGTGCAGGTGAGTGAGTGAAGATAAGATAGAAGAGTAAAAATCATGCAGGAGCTACCCCAGGCGTCTAGGTGAGATCATAGTTTTTCAGACTATGTAGGCAGCATTCAGAATTAAAAGATGTAGATAGATTTAATATACTATATTAGAGCTAAAACCAAAAGCAATTATGATAAATAGAATGTGGAGGTGAGAAAAAGGAAAGAAAACAGGGTATCTCCAAGTTTTCTAGCTTAAGTAATTCAGTGTGTGGTGATGCTTTCTTCTGAGGCAGTAAGATTTGAGTAAGAGACTGGTTTGGAATGAAATCAATAGTTCCCTTTTAGACATTTTAATTGAATATATCTATGAGTCAATCAAGTGACAATAAGAAACATATAGTTAAATATGTTTGTCTTGAGTTAGGGAGACTTAACCTGGCAGTTTATTTCCACAGTTATTTGTTAAGCACCTATGTTTCAAAAAACAATAATTCATTTATAACTTTAAGGAGCTTTTAAAACTAGAGCAATAAAGGAACATTAGAGAATTAAAGAAAATATAGAAGATAAAATAGATAAAACTGGTGTTCTGTGATCCTGGGAATTGGTTTTAGAGGGGTCTTTGCAGGTGAATGAAATAAATAGATATCTTGTGAACTGAGGGACCATATTTACAGATGAAATGTTTAAAGCAAGAGAGTTTCTCCACTTCTAGGTATCCATGTAGGGTTGGAGAAAAGGAAACAGTATAAGAAGATATTTTACCACAGGGATCTGCAAGTTGGAAGATGCCTGTCCCTATCTAAATGTAAAACCTGTCATTTTCCCACTCCTGGCCTTCTCTCCTATTCTGATTCTTCAGCCAAATGAAATGTATTCTTCTGGGTTACCTCACACATTATAGGGCAAGAGGTACTGAGGTCAAATAAATGGAAGGACACAGGGTAGGAGTGAAATTGGTGACTGTTTTGCCCTTCCATTTATGTCTCCCCCAATCAGAAAGTCCTCTGTGTTTATGGATATGCAAAGCTAGTGTACATGATGCTCTATGAGTTTGGGATATTGTTGTTAGGTGGCTGGTGACTCGACCTTACTCTGTTTCTTTGAACCAGAGGAAGAAAATCAAACGACAAGGTAACAAATTTTGACTGGACAAAGCTTGTGCTCTTTTATGTAGGAAATAATTAACCTATGAAAATCACTGATGCTGGACAATATTAAGCAGGTAATTTAGGAAGACTCTAAAAGGGGATTGAACATTTATATGAATATAATTAACAAAGGCAGTTTTAGAACCTAGAATAACAGCCTGTACATCCATAAGTCTTGATTTAGACAATAAGCTGCTTAACTCTCAGAGAAGAGCCAATCTGTATTTCCCACACCCACTGCAGAAAATAAGCATCTTATAGATTGAGCCTTATATACTAAGCAACCTTCATTAAGAATGACTGGGGTTAGGATGCTCTGACTATAAGAATATTCTTCCTAACCAGTAAATGGACGTTACCATTCATTCACTAATTGCCCCTCTCAACGTTTTGAAGTTGATATCTTGCAAACATCTATCAGCCTTTTCCAGGAAGATGAGAAAAAGACTAGCTGAATGTAGAGATTATATAATTCTAGATAAATATGATAATAAGGTTTATGATGTTCCTAGTTCTGGTCACTAAGTAGAATGCACAGAATCCTAACTAAAACAATATTTTTTCTTTTTTTCTGGAAAGGCAGGTTATAGGGCATCTCTGAAAGAATCTAAAACTGTTACATAGGAATATAAAAAGCACAGACATCCATTTGAAAAAGAGATTTGAGGGCTATCAATTTATGAGACACACATTTCTTAGAAGATATTTTGCTTTTTGGGGACAGGGCATATAGTTGCACTCAATCTGCCTGACCGTATTTAAGTTGAGCCATTAAAGATGCTATTGCTTCATCCAGCTGTTTTAGGACAATTAGCCATGTGACAGCCAGACGGGAGAGTAAGATGGCAACAGCCATTTCAGCACAGGCATATATCTCTTTGTTGAAAAAAAAGTAGTGGGGGGCAGGGGAAGCCCAAGTGAACAATGCTAGTAGAATATATTAAGTTATCTTCCTTCGGAGTGGTTCATTAGTTTGGCTGGAATCTGAATCATCCTCCATCAGAGACAAGAGAGTGACAAGTCTTGACTGTTTTAATATTGTTTAAAGATTGATTAATTGAGTATCCTAGGTAATTTGAATTTAAATTAGTAAAAGTAATGATCCTTAATTTTTAAAGTTCTTGATGAATCACAAACTCTCATTAGCTTTAAAAAATTAGGGCTGAAAGTGAAAGTCTCTGAATAAATATTATTTTGCAGTGTTACTTCACCAGAGCTAAAATAAAAGTTATTAGTTAAATGTTCATTTTGCTTTAAAATATTATACAAGCAAATATATATTTTTAATTTTGATTTCATCATTAAATAAAGATTCAAATCCAGGACACCCTGAAGAACAAGAGTGTGGTAGATTCCTTTCTCCTTGCTATCTCCCCCAACTGGCACATTCCCAGATTGGCCCTACATAATGACTCCTTGTCCTGTGTATTTTAGGATTTTCATCTAGGCTAACAAAGAAGCCCTTTATAAGTTTCTGCTCTAGCCATATGAGCACTTTGTAATAGATGTGGAAAGGCAGCAGCCCATCTCACTAGACATCGACAAGGCAGCAAATAAATTTTCCACTCTGGGCCTCTGCCAAAAGCAGTCATCATTCTGCAGTCCCTGCTCTCCTGGCCAAGGAAAGTCACACAGAGCATTAGTCTCAGTCTCTAGATTATTGTACAGGGAGGGCAAAGAAAGTGGAATAAAGAGAGAAGGGCGTAAGTAACCTTGAGCCTGGAAAGTCACCCCTGAAGGGTGTGGAAGGAGGGTAGGAAAAATTAGAAAAGATTCTCTAACTTCAATATCTGTGTCAGACTGCACTGCAGAACTTTCAAAGTGGTATTCCACAATCCCTTTGGATTAGATTTATTTTCCAGCCTTTTCAATACTATGCATTTTATGATTTGTGTCTCATATATTTCAATTTTTACTCTGCTTTTTCAATCTTAGTAATACTTTCACTTCTTACAAACTATTTCTCAAGCTTTCTCTGAAGGTTTGATCTGCCCTCCCAGCCCAGATCTTTAATTTTTTACTTAATTAATTTTTCCCTTTTATTTTTCCCTGAGTATGTAAAGAATTCAGCCTTGCTTTTGGAGTCTAGGAAGAGGAGACTTGTAAAACATGTGGCCTCAGTGTGTGAAGTGAATGTCATTTTTTTTTTTTTTTTTTTTTTTTGAGACAGAGTCTCACTCAGTCACCAGGCGCCAGGCTGGAGTGCAGTGGCGCGACCTTGGCTCACTGCAACCTCCGCTGCCCGGGTTCAAACATTCTCCTGCCTCAGCCTCCCGAGTAGCTGGGACTACAGGCGCGCGCCACCACGCCCAGCTAATTTTTTTGTATTTTTAGTAGAGACGGGGTTTCACCATGTCGACCAGGACGGTCTCGATCTCTTGACCTCGTGATCCGCCCGCCTCGGCCTCCCAAAGTGCTGGGATTACAGGCGTGAGCCACCGCGCCCGGCCGTGAATGTCATTTTTATCCTCTAGTCAAATCAGCTTCGGTGATCCTGCAATACATAATATGGCTGTAGCACTTCTAATGCATGCAGACATTAATATCACTGATGGCCTCATCAGGCACAGAAAAGTCAAAATCCTCTGCCCTGGATGTTGCCTCGTATGCCATGGGTGAAGGGCTTCCCTTGCCTCAGCTGAAACCAAGTTTTATACAATATGGATATGGATCATCAAATGAGATTTTTTACAGTACAGTAAAGTGTGAATCTAATTGCAGCCAGAGCCAAAAACACTGTAGCACAGAGGTAGTTTCAGGCAAGAAATAAAAGAGCCAACCTGGGTATGTTCATAAAGTGCTAGCCAGCCATGAGACCATTAGGATCAGGGAGCCCCCAGGCATCACAGTTGTACAGAAATGCTCAGGGGTGATGCCCAAGGGCATTTAATTACATTATTCTAATTAGTATTATTAATGACAATATTAAAGCACAGGCAGGCAGTTTGGTGAAAAATTTAAAAGAATCAAAGATGGCATAAATATTCATTTTTCCTCATCTTGTCATTTTGCAAAAACACATACAGCCAGCCATTCACTTAAGCACAGGCCCATACCCCAGTCCTCATTAACCACAGATAGAGCAACATGCCCTTAGGAACAGTACTCAGCAGATATTTGCATCTTGGCATCGCCACTCTTCCCTGTAGTTACTCCGCCAGGTTGAGAATATTGCCCCTGGTGTTTGGTGTCTCTTAAAATCAAGCCTATCCATGTAAGCTGAGTGAAGGAGCCAGGGAGAGAGGTATACCTGTTTTTGGCACATCTTCTTCCAGGCTCAAGGAGAATCTCAATATATACTAGAATGAATAAATGAATGATAAATTAAGCAAATGTATAAATGAACTGTAAAGTCATTTGTTGGAGGATCTTTCTTAAAAAAACAATTTGCATAATTCTCACATGAATAAATTCAGGCCAGGGCCAGGCTACCATTCAAAAAGCTGAGTTCAGGTTTTCTGCTTTTCCTTTCCAATCAGATAAGTGAATTGGGCCAGTGGACATTGAGAGATCCAGAGAAACACCAAGTCAAAATAATTTGATTTCTGTGGTGGAACTTGGCCAATATTTCTTAATGTGGCGAATAAGACAATTGACATTAAAACAAGTATTCTATATCTTTCACTAAAAAGGGATATTTCTTATCAAGTTGCTGCTGGCAAGGGAAAAAGAGAGGAAGAGAAGCCTGCAATGGGAAGACTTGTCTCACTGTTACTGTCGGGTTTTCAAAAGGAGACTGCTTCATAATAACACAACTGGAAAGCAACCAGATGCCAACCCTAAATCCCAGCTTGACTTCAGAATGGAATAGTAAATGTTTTCTAATAATCTAGAAAGAGAACTAAGTCCTTATATTTTTCAAAAAACCCTGACACTACCGGATATTAAGAGAATTATGTTCACTGTGGTAAATTAGCTCATTCTTGATTTGTGCCTGGAAAAATGTTTTTGTAGTGATAAAAGAGATGGAAAGGAAGAATATCAGAGAGTTAAGACGAGTGGGCAAGAAAGAGTGCAGTTGAAAAGAAAAATAGGGAAATAAATGAGAGCAAATTAGAGAAACAACTTATTACTGTCTAAAAGAGAAAGGCTGAAAAGTGTGGAAAAATAATGTGAAGGAGATGGAGGCTATTTTTGTTACAGAAACTCAGAGAAGTGGAAATGAACGTGAAGATGAATGAGCAGAGAAATGTGTTAGGCAGCTAAAAAAGGAAAATAATAACAACAAAATAATAATGTAGTGCATCCTCTGGGCCAGGTCTGGGTCTAAACTCCTGACATATAGCTATTTATTTAATACTCAAAACAAGCACATTATAATAGTAATCAATCCTATTATCATCCAGATTTCACAGGTGAGGAAACCAAAGCAAACAAACAAGGAAAAAACAAGTTAACCAACTTGCTAGGATCACAAGTTGGAGGAAAAGTTAGGGTTAAAATCCAGAGGGTCTGTTTTCAGAACGTGTACTATGGAATACTGTATTATACCGCCTCCCACAGAATAAGCAAGAAGGGGAACAGAGCCAAGGACAGAACAAGGGAAATACAAGGACTTTATGTTCGGTTTTGATAGAAAAAATATGTTCTTAGGCTTGAAATGAATGCCATCAGCCCTCAGCAGCCTTGCAGCAGAAAGCAGAGGCTTAGTCTGTTAGCGGCAGTGAGGGAAATGGATAAATAATTGATTAGGCACAGCGTGCTCTGTGTGTGCAGATCTATAGAGAGGAAAGGGGTCCAAGAGGCAGAGCCAGATGGCGAGCTGTAATGTGCCCATATTAATAGATGTCTTCATTAGATGACATATTTGCAGGAGTCCAGGAAGAGTGCCTTTCAGGCTTTGCCAGGTACTGTAGGTCTGGAGATGAAGGTGACATTACATGGAAGACAATGGAAGTGGCAGATCAGGTGCAAAGGAAATGGAGACATAGAGGTTTCCTTGTTGCAGTAGAGAAACAGCTTACATTTCAAAGGCAGTCACTACTCTCCTTGTGAGTCCATCTCCAAGTATTTGAAATAACAAGGCTCTCCTATCCACCTCCACCCCCATTCAGTATTCCTGATACAAATCTCTACTCCTCACTGTATTTCTGTTCTCAATTTCATCACTGCTCTCCATTTTCTCTACCAATTATAGATTCTCCCCTCTCTGTCTTCTCATGGCTTTCTATGAACTGCCCTTATCATACTTCTTCCTGGACATAGACTGCCTGGCCACAACCTCCTGCAACTTCTTTGATAATATTGTACTTGGTAGCAATTGCTAGTAGACTGGTCTTATATTAATGGGCAGCTGGTGGTCAGCTCAAAACTGTTAAGCAAATGTTGAGGCTGAAATTTTTATAGTATATGTGAAATAAAATTGGTGACATTAAGCTTAAATACCCTTGAAATGTTTTCTGAACAGATGTTAAATATTTCAAGGACTTTGGCTCTCTGGACTCTTTATATATGCAGAGACACATACACATATTGCCCCTCCAGAGATTAAAAACTTTTTCATAATTGGAATTCTACATAGGCCAAAAGAGAGAAAAATTTTGCAGAATAGTTTTTGATTTGTATGGCTATTATCAGTGACAATAATGCTTGCAATTACTGCTCCAGATTTCCCCCACACCCCAGGAAAAAAATATGCCACCATGTGGAACACAGTATCAAACTTCTAGAATATTGATAATAGCACATAATTTATTGAGCACCCAAAAACCACAGAGTATAATTCTGGTACTGTAGGTCATGGAATTTAGAAAATTATGTCAAGTAGCTTAAGCTGTGGAAGAAAATGGGATGCATCATTAAAAGTAAATGAAAGACTTTAGATTGGCAGCCTAATTCTAAGTCTATACTATTAAGAAGGGTTATTTGCATCATAGGGCTAGGATAAAAATGCTTTCACTCTGGGCTAAACCTTGGTTAGTTTCCAGCACTCTTTTCAGCTTACACAGAGTTCTTGATGTGCACATTGCCAGCATAATTGGAGCCAGACATTCAGAGTCAGTGTGGAAGTGAGCAGGATCTGTACCTAGCTTCTGCCGAGGGAGCATCATCAAGATTGGGTTTGCTCTCTGCGCAGGACGGCACTTTCCTGTGCGTTGTCCTGATATCATGTCTCAGCGTACCCATGGATTAGAGGTGAGAGGCAGTCAGCAACAGAGGTGCACCTAATGTTATTCATCCAAAGTCTGAGATGGATATGAGATTTTTACTTGATGTCCTCTAATTATTCAGATTATAGTTTTGTAAAATCCTTCATCTTGTTGACAATAGGACTCAAAATTCCCTAGCAAGTTTCACCTAAATAGAAACCACTGGGAAGAGATTGATGTCTATATTTTGTACCTTGTTCATCCCAAATTTTCAGTGTAACTCAAGGTACTATTTTCATTTTATTTGCAGAGTGGTTTAGAAAATAGCTGCAGATAACTTTGTAGCCACCTGCAATGGCTTAAATTAGGGATACTTTTGTCTCTACTTAATGTTTGCATTGCTGAATAATTGCTTTACAACATGTCATCTATAAATCATATTATTTCTCTTGAATGGTAGCTGTTGATTCATCTAAACTATTTCCACACAATGTCTGGCAGTTGCTGTCAGGCTTGTAACTCTTCTCTTCCCCTTGAGACTGTTCATTTGTACATTTGGATTAAGAAACATTCTGGCCTCAAAAATTAACAACAAGGAAAAAAACTAAAAAAGACTTTGAGAACTTAGAACTTGGTTGGCAAATACCAGGCTTTATTTTTTCCACAAATATTTTGTACCTATTACCAAATCTTTTGCCCAAATCCTGCCATACATTTTCTCCATCTGCTAGCTAGATTATTGGTGGTGTTGAGAGAAAGATAACAATGGTGGGGAGGGCTGGTTTCCGAGTCAGTAGTGCTTGGGTTAAATTTTGAGCTCTGCCACTTTCTCGCTCTTGGAATTAAGAAATCCGTGTGAACCTATTTCCTCATCTACAAAGCAGGGTTAATTATCACCTCCTTTAGAGTCGATGTAAACATTAAATGAAATAGTATATATGAAGCACTTAACTTGCCTGGTGCACATAGTTAATTAAATGAATATTAGTTGTTATTAATATTGCCATTCCCACCCCCCCCCCAGGTCATTGCTTTCTGTTGCATGAACTCCTATCCTTCAATATTCAAACAAAGATGTTCTTAAATACCTGCATGTGACAAGACCACGACAAGCTCTGGACTTGATTCCTTGGCTGGTTATATTCTTCATTTGCAATAGTGTAAAAAACAAAGATCATTTTAAAATTTCTTTTGATAAAATCTGGCACAAAATTATCTTCCTTTCACTCCTGAAATGTTTCAGAAAGACCTCAACAAATGCCTACACAACTTACTTAGAAGTTTATTTTGAGATCATCTTCTCCAAGGTCCTCATTTGGTATTTTACAAAAGAACAAGACATTTAGATCATATGCTGTTTCTTCTCTCTTGTTTGTTAAAAAAGAGTCAAACAACCAGCTAATCACTGAATGCTAATGCACCTTTAACTCACAGCAATGAACATAGCTCTATAATTAAGTGAACAAAAAATGAATTCTGCAAACATGCTAATTGGCTAAAATTTTCAGGTAAAAGCCAATTCACCAAGAAATTGTTGAACTATGAAATTGTTGTCAGGTAAATATTTTAGTGGTGTATAAAATTTCATCTCTGGTAAATATATTATTAATATGTTATAGTTTGTGGATGACAATACTACATACAAATATTTACCTGTCAAGATACCTGACAGGTAAATATTAATATGCTTGAATAACTGAAAGTTAGAATTGACAATAATAAAAATAAAAACAAACAAAAAGTGCCAGAAGCAATAGCTTCTTAAAATATCAAAATATAGAAATATTCAAAAAAGTTAATGGAAATGTGACAATAGTGTAAACCAACTAATAAGCTATTTGTAGAATGTAGGGAAATGCTTAAATTAAGACATCACACATAGGAAAAGGGAGTTATGATAATAAACCCAAGAGACCAGAGAATAGGAAAATGTAATACGAATTATTAACATCTGGTGAATATTAACATCCGGTGAATAGGTGAATAGATGAAAGGGTGAACAAGGCCAAGTATAAATTTCTTTTGGATATGATAGAGAACATGAATGACAAAAGACAACAATTTTGTCAAACCAGTCTAAACATGCTGGATAATTTCTTTGGAAATAAGTTCTTGTAGAAATAAATATAAGAAATAGTATGCCTCTATTTTAGAATTAAGTAGGCTATGTCACAAGGTTTATAATTTTTAAAGTAATTCATTTTCATTTAAATATTAGCATGGGATTAGAAGCTGATTGAGATGAAATGGACACGGTTGGAAAGAAGGAGGACCGGGCAGCATGACACGGGGTTAGTTGGCAGTATGGTTATGATGATTTATCTGTCGATGATTTATGTGGTGCAGGACAGGCAGTGTGTGACAGCAGTCTCTGATTTAGAGGTTTTCAATCTAGGTTAGAGAAAACTACAGTATAACATTTATCAGCTGATGTCAACTTGGAAATGCAAAGTTTATTGGCATGTATGCCTCTAGGTTTGGGGAGGAGATAGAAGTTAAACAATTGTAAAGAAGAGAAGCCTTGGGCAATGGGCCAAGGAGCATCGCGGTAGGGGAAAGGAGGTCAGAGGGGGCAGAAGGCACTGGAAGTAGCTCAGACAACATCAGCTCCTCTGCCAAAGCAGCACCTCTCTACCTGCTATTCACTGTTTTCCTGACTCTAGAGAGAAGATACTGGGAAATTCGCACTTGGTAAACAAGGTCACTGATGCCCTGAAAACTATAATACGAAGTTTGCTTGCCATGGTGAATGATAGGTACACATTAATAAACCTTTATTCGAAAGACAGTGAAAAGAGGTTTGCTTACCTTTCAGAGGTGCCACTCTCATGCTAGCAAATGAAGCTGAAACAATCACGGAAAAGAGTCAACACCGCAAAATACTAACAGATGATATTTATGGAGCATTTGATGTGGGCCAGGTGCTCAGTGAAGCTTTCCATCACACCTTTAATCTTCACAAAAAACTCCAACAGAAACACTATTTTTATTGCCATTTTGCAAACGAAGAAACTGAGGCATGGAGAGATTGGGTGATTTTTTTTTTTTTTTGAGCTATATTTGCACCTTGGTGGTTTCAAAGCAAAGACAAGCCTCATTGAGAATAATGCTCTGTTGGATAAGAATGCCAGGACCTGGGTAGAAATTCAAGTTTCCCTCTCCTGTCATGTTTTCATTTCTTTTCTGTTAAGCTGTCTTTCCAAAGAGGAACTTTATAAAAAACACTCAGTGAGGGTACAATTTTAAATTTAAATGTGGAATGAACAAAGATGAAACAGAAAATGGAAAAATTGAAAGAGGGAAAATGGTCAATGATAGGAATTGCACACAAGTATGTTTGGAGTTACTAGAGGAAGGTTCTGTTTCTCCAGAGTGTTCTGTAAGCAGAGTTGCTTACCTAAAACCAGTGCACAGGCCAATCTGTGACTGTTCTCACACCTGGCAATGCTGACCCAGGATGTAGGCGGCAATACCTCCTTGTTTGAGGGACTTAATTACTTGTTTCCAGGCAAAGGGGCAAAGAAGCATTAACTGGGTCATTTAAAGACAGTCATAAAGCCAGTGTGGGCACAATAAAGGTAAAAATTTATGGTGCTCTTTAGATTATAAGCAAGCCAAAGGGGGAACTACGCTCAGAATGTCCACAAAGGACTTAAGTGATACTCAAATTACATTTGCATGATTGTTTCTCCTATGGAAATCATGCATTCATTGCTATGTCTCTAGTGTTCAATACAGTAAATGGCATTGTAGGAATCTGATAGATATTCATTGAACTGAACTGAAAAAGGTCAAAGAAAAATGTTGAATTCTTGGCAAAAATATTTAAGCAATGGAGATAGAAATAGGTGTGTTTGTGGAAAAGCCCCTGGGGAATGCTCAGAGGTGCATGCACACATGAGAAAAATCACAAAGAGATTAAGTTATTATGTAAAAGAAAACAAGATTTACACTGGGTACAGTGGCTCACAGTGGTAATCCCAACACTTTGGGAGGCTGAGCCAGGAGGATTACTTGAGCACAGTAGTTCAAGACCAGCCTGTGCAACACAGCAAGACCCTGTCTTGGAAAAATATTAAAAACAAAAATTAGCCCAGTGAGATGACAAACACCTGTAGTCCTAGCTACTCAGAAGGCTGAGGTAGTAGGAGACTTAAATATAACCTGCTATAATCATGCCACTGAACTCCTGGCTGAGTGACAGAATGAGGTCCTGTCAAGCAAGCAAGAAGGGAAGGAAAAGAAAAGAAAAAAAAAGAAAAGAAAAGAAAAAAAGAAAAGAAAAAAGAAAAGAGAAAGGAAAGGAAAGGAAAGGAAGGGAAGAAGGAGGGAGGGAAGGAAAGGAAGGAAAGAAGAAAGGGAAGGAAAGGAAGGAAAGAAGAAAGGGAAGGAGGGAAGGAAGAAAGGGAGGGAGAGAGGGAGGGAGAGAGGGAAAACAAAATTTAAAACTTAAGAGGACAAATTAGTAATGCTTATGAGGAACACTGAAAAATCATACTCTCTTAACAGTCTTTGAATGGATGAGGACATATACCAGAAATAATGGGGAGACATCTGGAGATATGAGACTGAAAACAGGAAAAGACTGCACATTTTTAGTGCAATGTGACACCCAAAAGACTAATGTTATTTTTGGATGCAGTCTATTTAGAGCATTTCATCATGGAATAGAGGGTGACAATTCCACTCTCAATGACATTCATGAGACCTATTCTAGAATGCCCCATTCCGTTTGGTTTGTCTGACTACCAAAAATAAGTAGACAGATTGGAAGGAGTCCAAAGAGGAGTTTCACAATTGATTAGGGAAAAGAAGCTGACTTATGGGAAAAGTTTGAAAGAATTATGTCTATACAGCTTGGCTAAGGAAGGTGTGTATATACATGTTACAAAGCCATAAATGCCTAGTGAAGGAAGAAATAATTTACTGAGGTTTAACTGTACAGTGAAATGAGTTTTGAAAACAGAATCTGGATTACATATTGGATGGAAATTAGTTGGATAACGACATCTAGATGACATTGATTTGGAAGTAATGCGTGTCCTGATGTGAAATGCTTAAACATGTCTTCCACGCACATTCAAGAGAGGAATGGAGGCAAAATAGGAGGTGAAGGGATTTGATGTCACTTTAGATACTTTTCATCTCAAATCTGTTATATTTTACCTTGTAGCTGTGTGTGCCATATCCATGTATTACATTTAATTCAAATGTAAACTGTTTTACTCCTGTATGTATTAAGATACTTAATCTCTTCCCCTCTTTTGAATATCCTTTAAGGGAAACTAAGTTGATTGTAATACAATGTTTACCACACTGTCTAGAAATTTTCGCCATTCTTAAAATGGTTGTGAAACAACTCAAATATCTAACGAATACAAAATAATGTTAGCTAAAAAGTTATTAAGAAATTATGATTGTATTTGTGGTAAAGGTGTGTAGAGAGTGTTGTATAGATACTTTACAAAGAACCTTTGCATGTCTGTCTTGATGGACTTGAAGCACCTCATTCCTTTTGTTAGATTGTCCTCTCCAGCTGCTTATAATAGGCCTCCACCTCACAATTTTGAGACCTTTAAGAAAAGTAATTTTAAATCTAGCAAGGGAGGTAGATGGCCTAAACATTTAGGTGAAAAAAAAAAAAAGATGAGCACAAACAGTAATGACAGGAGAGTCAGGGATTGGTTTAAGTAATGAAGTCCACTATCAATTTTACAAGTTAAAGACAGTAGTGCTCTTATGTGTGGCTACACACCCATCATTGACACTTATTTCTAGACCATACAGACATAATAGCTTTGTAGTCTAGAAGAGTTCTTTCGATTTTTCTTCAAACTATCCAATTCAAAAAACTCTTAATCTTATCAGAGAATTCACAGTTGAAATAAAAATATTCCATTGCTTTGTTTCCTCTTCTGGGCATATAATCAAAATGCCATCTTTTTCCACCCTTTTCATTGCCCTTTGCTGAACTATTCTTTCTATGTTTATTAAAATTATTAATCCCCACATAAAAATAAAAAAGGTGAAAAGGAATAGGTTTCCACCAGCAAAGCCACATAATTGTCATACTGATGGAAAACAAAGCATGGAGATGGAGTATTGTGTTTTGCTGTAGATTCCTATGGAAATTTCAGTGGTTTAGGAAAAAGCCCAAAGGATGCCTCTGAGTTTTCCAGCCGTAATCTTAACTTGAACTTCTGGTAAAGATAAAGATATGTATGCTATATTACAGTTTTAATAATCTTGAAGGAAGTCTGGGCTAACATTCGTTTCACCAATTTCTGTTCAGTTATCATCCGTTCAATCAATTTGTATGTTTCTTTTGTATACTAGCACTGAATCAAGTTTTGTGGGGATACCATGAGGTAGACTTGTTCTCTAGCCTTCATTAATTGCACTATGTTTGGGGAAATGAAACTAGAACAATTAGAGAAGTAATTCAAGGGTAATATGCTGCAGCAGAAATTGCTAATGACAGATGCAGTATTCAGGAAAACTAGACGCATTCAAGTTTCTTGCAGAAAGTCCCCAAGGATAAATGGTAGACTACTGTGATTTAAGATGGGAACGTAGCCACAGGAGTAAAAACATGATGATGGTGACAACACAGGGGAAATACGTAAGAGACTGTGATGGCCAGCAAGAAGGGTCATCTTGGGAAGCAATAGCATTTGTTCTAAGTATATAGCAGAATCCCATTATTATGTATTCTTTACTAAATGGCCCTTGTCCCTCTGTTGACAACAAATATTCTCATCCACTCCTGTTTCTCTCTTTCCCACTTTGAAGCAGCTTGTCCCTGGGAGTATGTGAAACTGCCTCATGGCTTCAATATCATAATAGTATAACAAATATTTCATTCTTTTTAGGAAACAATTCTCATAATAAAAGCCAATCTGCACCCCGTAAAGCTCAAAATCTTCCAAAGAGTAGATGTTAAAAGCACCCAGTAGATGACAATACTGTAATCTTATTTTAACTCTTTTCCACACCCCCAAAGATAGAGCCTCCCTCTCAATGCTAAACTCCTTTCAACATTGATTAGGTACCTATTTGTCTTGGATTGCCATTTAATTGATCTTTGAGTTTTTCTTCTCAATTGGATATAAAGTTTTGAAGACTGGAATAGGTTCTACACAAAGTTAAATATACAGTAGATAAAACATATGTTTGATTAATAGATTTATGAGATTGGGTTTTGTTTCCTTTCTTTGTGGATGAGGCACGCGTAATTGTCACCTTTAGATGCAATATGGATGGGCAAACTTCACCCCATTTCACACAAATGCACAGGAATCAACCATGTATCGATCTACTGCGCTTCATTTAAGTTTTTCCTATGATGACTTTGACTTTGTCCTGACAACCCTATTAAAGCTACTCTGTGAAAGATGGGAGCAAAGTGTCTTATTTCCTTTGTAGAGAGTAATAAATGGGGTTCACTAGCACACTTCTTTGCATACAAGAAATGTTCAACAAATGGCAAGCATAATGATAACGATCTTTTCCTATCTCAGGAAAAAAATCAAAGAAAGTAAGTCTTTTGGTTGATTATGCTATCTTTACTACTTTTATAGATTTTACTCCTTTCAATCCCTCTGTCATCTTCTGAAGCATTGTTTAGATATACTGTTTGAAGCAGCTTGTTCATGGGCATATGTGAAATTACCTTGTGCCTTCAATATTGTTATGATAAATATTTCACTTTTCTCTAGCTTTGAATTCCTTTTGGCATGTAAAGATTCTTCCTTTTCCTGAGTCATACTGTTGTTATAGAGTCAACAAACATTTGCAGACAGTCTTCTTCATTTCTTCACATATGTGTAATAAAACCCAGTTTTTATCTCAGCTATCAGAAGCCCGAGTGACCCTGAATCAGCTTCATACGCTATAAAGTTCATCAGGTTTAAAATTGAAGCTTTTCCTCTTTCCTTTACTACAAACATTCCTTCTGTCACATCATCCACAGATGCTTAAAAAGTTGTTGCACTTGCTCACTGCATATAATACAAATGGTCACTTTTAACTACAGTACTTTTCTTTAGAATTAGGAAAGAATTTGTCAGTGAATCATGGAACATTTGGATACTTATTGTGATCTGGGAGCAACTAGAAAAATATACAATTTTATACCTAGGAAGGTATCTATATAAGAAAATAATTTGAAAAAAAATATTTATGTACATGGAACAAAGGAGTATAATTTCAGTGACATTGTTGCCATTTCACTGTTCACCTCATGCCTTGACTGACAGATAAAACAGTCTTGTATCATTTTGAAGTGGCTCCTCATCTCCAAAGTTTCCCTTTGCAGTGAAATCCCTGGCAGGTTTCTTCAGCTGCCTTGGTGGGGAAGGAAGCAAGCAAGATTACAGAAGGACAGAAATACCTCCCATTCCTTCAGCTCTTCACTTGAGTTATTTCTCTTGTGTTTTCTTTTTGTCTCTTTGGTGGTATTGATACTGTATTTTTTTCTTACTGCTAAGTGATATTCAGTTTCTGAGAAGCAGTTAAAATGAGCCCACTACATATTTATACATTATATAAAGAGAATAATGCTATAAAGAGGGTTAGACACTGAAGAAATCCTACAAATAATGCCTTTGTAGTAAGTGAAATTAATTTTGAGTATTTGTCTCCATTTTTATGACCACAAAATTCTCTATGATTTTATGGCCATATCATGTTTTTCTGGAGCAGGAGGTCCTGAACAGAATTTTAACTTGTCATTCCAAATGTTACTTAACCAAATGGTGTATCACAAATTTCTACATAAGAGGCACTTGTGAGTGGCAGTCTCACTGGGAGAAGGGAGTGGAATGCTAAGACACTGGCCTTGAAGCTGAAATGTGCATGGGGCACATACCCTTTTCACTTAGATTCTATGTTTCAGAAGAATGGTATGGATGTGGCCATGAGAAAGAAGCAAAATAAAGTCACCGGGAGGAGTTTAAAATTACCATATTTCTTCCAGCAAATGAAGCTACATATGTTTCAAAAGTTCCACAAGGACAAGGTAACACTGGCCTCTTAAAGTAGAGACCCTACGCTTAAGCAACATTTAGGGCAAGTTAGTTACTTTTCAGTTAAGAATTTGGCTTAGGCTTCATCCCGGGATGCAAGGCTGGTTCAACATACGCAAGTCTATAAACGTAATCCATCACATAAACAGAACCAAAGACAAAAACCACATGATTATCTCAATAGATGCAGAGAAGGCATTAGACAAAATTCAACAACGCTTTATGCTAAAAACCCTCAATAAACTATGTATTGATGGAACATATCACAAAATAATAAAAGCTATTTATGACAAACCCCCAGCTAATATCATACTGAATGGGCAAAAACTGGAAGCATTCCCTTTGAAATCTGGCACAATATAAGGATGCCCTCTCTCACCACTCCTATTCAATATAGTATTGGAAGTTCTAGCCAGAGCAATCAGGCAAGAAAAAGAAATAAAGGGTATTCAATTAGGAAAAGAGGAAGCCAAATCGTCTCTATTTGCAGACAGCATGATTGTATATTTAGAAGGCCCCATCGTCTCACCTCAAAATCTCCTGAAACTGATAAGCAAATTCAGCAAAGTCTCACGATACAAAATCAATGTGCAGAAATCACAAGCATTTCTATACATCAATAACAGAGAGCCAAATCAAAAGTGAACTCCCATTCACAATAGCTGCAAAAAGAATAAAATACCTAGGAATAAAACTAACAAAGGATGTAAAGGACCTCTTCAAGGAGAACTACAAACCACTGATCAATGAAATCAGAGAGGACACAAACAGATGGAACAACATTCCATGCTCATGATTGGGAAGAATCAACATCTTGAAAATGGCCATACTGCCCAAAGTAATTTATAGATTCAATGTTATCCCCCATCAAGCTTCCAATGACCTTCTTCACAGAACTGGAAAAAAACACTTCAAACTTCATATGGAACCAAAAGAGACCCGGCATAGCCAAAACAATCCTAAGCAAAAAGAACAAACCTGGAGGCATCATACTGCCTGACTTCAAACTATACTACAAGGCTACAGTAATCAAAACAGCATGGTACTGGTACCAAAACAGAGATATAGACGAATGGAACAGAACAGAGGCCTTGGAGGCAATGCCACACATCTACAACCATCTGATCTTTGACAAACCTGACAAAAACGAGCAATGGGGAAAGGATTCCCTGTTTAATAGATGGTGTTGGGAAAACTGGCTAGCAATGTGCAGTAAACAGAAACTGGACCCCTTCCTGACACCTTACACTAAAATTAACTCCAGATGGATTAAAGATCTGAACATAAGACCTAACACCATAAAAACCCAAGAAGAAAACCTAGGCAAAACCATTCAGGACATAGGCATAGGCAAGGACTTCATGGCTAAAACACCAAAAGCAATGGCAACAAAAGCCAAAATAGACAAATGGGATCTAATTAAACTCCAGAGCTTCTGTACAGCAAAGGAAACAATCAATAAAGTGAACTGGCAACCAACAAAATGGGGGAAAAAAATTTTGCAATCTACCCATCTGACAAAGGGCTAATATTCAGAATCTACAAAGAACTAAAACAGATTTACAAGAAAAAAACAAACAAGCCCATTCAAAAGTGAGTGAAGGATATGAACAGATACTTTACAAAAGAAGACATCTATGAGGCCAACAAACATATGAAAAAATGCTCATCATCACTGGTCATTAGAAAAATGCAAATCACAACCACATTGAGATACCATCTCACACCAATTAGAATGGCAATCATTAAAAAATCTGGAGACAATAGACACTGGAGAGGATGTGGAGAAATAGGTACACTTTTACACTGTTGAGAGTGCAAATTAGTGCAACCATTGTGGAAGACAGTGTGGCGATCCTCAAGAACCTAGAAATAGAAATACCATTTGACCCAGGAATCCCATTACTGAGTATATACCCAAATAATTATAAATTGTTCTGTTATAAAGACACATGCATATGTATGTTCATTGCGGCACTGTTTACAATAGCAAAGACCTGGAACCAACCCAAATGCCCATCAATGATAGATTGGATAAAGAAAATGTGGCACATATACACTATGGAATACTATGCTGCCATAAAAAACGATGAGTTCATGTCCTTCATAGGGACATGAATGAATCTGGAAACCATCATTCTCAGCAAACTGACACACGAACAGAAAATCAAACACCGCATGTTCTCAGTTATAGGGGGGTGTTGTTAAACAATTAGAACACGTGGACACAGGGAGGGGGAGCATCACATACTTCAGTCAGTTGGGGAGGACCAGGGGAGGGGCAGTGGGGGATGGGGAGGGTTGGGAGGGATAGCGTGGAGAGAAATACCAGATATAAGTGATGAGGGGAGGAAGGCAGCACACCACCTTGCCATTTATATACCTATGCAACAATCCTGCATGATCTGCACATGTACCCCAGAACCTAAAGTACAATAAAAAAAAAAGAAATTACACAAAAAATAAAATAAAAAATATTAAGTCATTAAGATAATAATTAATTAATTACAAAAACTGGCTTAGATTATGAAATCAGTAGCAGCTAAGTTATTTTATTATAAGGGCCCAGTTGGAAATAAATGAGAAAAAAAATTCTAATTATCTTTAACTGATCCAAGAGACTCTATATACTGCTTAATACATACCCAAAACAATGTTTTTTGTGGCCTAGCTACGTTGCTCTTTGTGGGTAGTTTTCTGACTCTAGCAGTGGCTTCAAAAGTATAGTCGTTAAAATGGCCCAAACACTTTTTCTAGCCAGGAAGATTCTACAGAAAAAGTGGTCGTTCTCAGAATGTCATTAACAGATACTGACAGATGGTGGGATGCCAGTACAAATGGTACCTGGTGAGCGCAATTCAGTACTGGGAGACTCAATGCACTTTTTAAATTCCTCCATCATCACTGCAATACACA
The DNA here is from genome assembly GCA_036589455.1 of Ateles fusciceps. Classification (NCBI taxonomy): domain Eukaryota; kingdom Metazoa; phylum Chordata; class Mammalia; order Primates; family Atelidae; genus Ateles; species Ateles fusciceps. Next base: position 4,780,564 of record JAZHEH010000797.1, on the reverse strand, counting down.
CAGCTCGTATTTTTTCTCCAGAGAACCTCTCGCCAGGCTCCTTTGCTTGTAATGCTATACTGCTTTTTTGATCTCTAACATAAGAATTACTGAATGTACATATGAAACTATAGCATCTTCCTGACTTTATCTCATTAATCTTCTTAACTAAACGAAACCAATTTGCCTTCTTGATTCACCTTTATCCCTCAATCAAGAGCCTGTTTTCTTACCTTCAGCTCTTTTCCCTCAGTTCAGCCTTAGTAGACCCAACTGTCACTCCTCATTCCCGTGCTGTCTCGGTGCCACTGCTGCCGGTCGCGTCGCTGAGAACAGAGTTCTTACCTGTTTATTGACACACAAAAGGCCAGTTCCTTTTGTTTTTAATTTAGCAGATATTGAAATTAGAAACATGTCAGCTTGGCCATGCTACATTATTATTAGTCTTTGTTTTAAAATACCAATATTGCTTAATTCTGCTCTCTCAAGGGGAATGTTACCATATAGTACTCACCAATTCTCCTTATGAGCTTTCCTTGCATCTAGTTAATATCCAATCATGGAAACAAAAACGTAAAATTATAAAAGAATCAGAAGTCCTGGTTGCAGATTTCCCAGAGAATTCCTGAGAGTGGATAAAGGTGGTCAATCCTGACCCTGTTCGGTTCTTTACAATAGGAAAGCAAAGCCCTAAGACGTTTCATGATAATTGCCTGTGCTCTATCCTCACATTTGTTGTCGGGGAAAAGTGGAACTCTGGCCTGGTTGCTGAAGCCTTCATTTTATGTACTCCATCTCTTCTTACCTGTACTTTTTCCTACCCAGTTGTGCTGTTTTAACCTAAAAGGATCACTAAAACAGGAATGAAGACATCCTTAGAGAAATCACAGTCATTATCTTCTCTATTCATTTCTCTTTTCCTTGTGATGGGCTACTTTGGTCATAGTTGGGGTGTTGGGAGTGGCATTTACCCGGGAAAATGGAGAAATGCAAAACCATGTTGCAGAAGAAGCACTATCCCATAAAAGTACAATTGAGATTTTGTTGAGGGAGCATATAAACCCAAGGTCTGTGTGAAAATAAAGAGAAATGGAAAGAAAACTTGTGCAGGTCTATTCAGCAAGAATATATAAGGATTTATCCGAACTCATATAGATTCTTCCTGCAATTCAGTAATACTATCCACTTCTATTCTGAGCACATATGAACTCTGGGGTGCAAAGAAAACAGGGGAATGATTCTTTCTCTTCATTGGTATAATTTTCATGTACTCTTCATCTGCCTACTAACTTTAATATTTCATTTATGATATTTATTCCTTTGTCTCTAAATTCTTCACTAGATATGCAAAAATAACTTGCTTAAGGATTTTATTTTTATTTACTAATTAGGTGTAAATCACTCATTATCATAACTCAAAGTAAAACATCTCTTCAGAGCCTCTCTGCCAGTTAGTAATATAATATCTGCCATATTTTGTCTCCTTAATCATAGTGAAAACAATATGAATTTTCTCATGAATTATTTATTTGTTTTCCTCAGTAGAATGTAAACTTTATAAAGACATAACATTTGCTCACTGCTCTACTTATCACTCCTACTCCTTGCCAAAACAGTGCTGGCACCTAATAGGCACTTCATGATGGAATGAGAATGGATCCATCCATTCATCAATTAATTAGAATATAGTTAGGTCCTCCTAGTCAAAGAAAAATCATAGTTTACAGAATTTTCTGGAAAAATGTTCTCATTGTAGCAGTTCTGCAACTCCCAATTTATTTTGTTTTTATACCTTTAAACTTTTTTCAGTTACGATCAAATTGAATTTGGGTGGATCTAGTTTATTCATTTACTTTCAAATGAACTTTTAGTCGTATCCCTGTGTGTCCAATTCCTGTAATTCATCTTCGACTTTTCCTCTCCTATAATTGTGTATAAGTAATTTATTTACATTTTACCATTTTAAATGACAACATTGTTGATTATAACTCAGAACCCAGTGGCTTGAGTCCATTCTGTCTTGATGCTTGAGTTTTACTCAATCTCTTAAAGCTTTATCTCATTACATTATCTTTCACTGGACAACAGTATTTGAAGGATGCTACATAGGAATGAATTAAATTTAAACCTTTGATTGAAATGTCCCATGTCTGTGTTCACATAATTTCCCTATCTAAAATACTGTAAAGAGATTCATTTGAAATAGCATTTCCTTTGCCTTCGATTTAATAAAAAATTCTTTAAACTTTTCATATATTAAAAAATTAGGGCTGTTTAAGATTCCAAATATTATCTTGATGTGTGCTGGCTCTCAAACAGTAAATAATTACTTTTAAAGTGAAGCTTAGTGGTCTATGTATTATTTGACCAAACCAATTCACTTCAATATAGGAATGTCCTTGAGGTATGCAAACATCTAATTCCTGATTACACTATCCTGACCTTAACTAATCACGTTTTCTATTGGTATCCACTATTGACAATGGCTATAGGTATCACCTCCTTAGCCCAGTAGAGGGGACTAATATAAAATGTGCCATTTCTCTTTAAATCAATTTTATTTGTATATTGCAATAGTGAATGGACATAATTTGTTTAAGTATAATTTACAGAAGGTAAAATATAAGCATCATATTGGCAATGGCTACTGTTCTAATCAACCAAATTTTTGTTATCAGAATAAAGAGATTTATTTTGAGTTTTGTTTTCTTTTAGTTCTCCTGTCCAAATATGTGAAGATTGAAATAAATAGTAAAATACATTTGATTTAAAAATTAGAGGACTAAGCTGGACAATCAAGTGGTTAAGATAATACATTAAAACCAACCACTTCATAATTGAAAGTTCAAAACCTTTAAATAAGATAATAAGCATAAACATAAATCAATGAAAAGACTATAAATTATACAAAATGCAAAGTTCGGACCTTTATGAATGTTTTGAAACTGTCTGTGAGGAACGTATCATTTAAAATAGACACACTGATAAGGTGAAACCACTGCCATGTAGAAGTACTGCATTTAATCTGAGGATTCCACTTATGAAAGAAAACTTCCTAACGTTGCTTTTTAAAAGTATTGTTGACCTCTACCACTGTCACACCCTGTTGTATGTGCAGCATATGAAATACATGGCTGGAATAAAAGGGCCATCCTCAACTTCCAAACAGTTCAAAATAGTTTGGAATAGAGCAAACTTGTTCTTAGGTCTTTAATAAATTGCTTTTCCTTTTTGCATGTAACTCTCCTCAAATGTAAGAGAGTATAGACCACATGGACTCTAAATTTCTTTTATTTTCTTGATTTCTAAGTTAGAAGCAAAATGTGGTCATGTAGGAATAATGTGAATGCAGTATTGCGAAGCAGTCTGCTTAAGTAATCATTTTCCCTCCATATTTCTAAAAATGGCTGTGAATCAAATAAGGCAAAACCAGGCTTACTTAGCATTCTATTAACTAGACATTTCTATTAACTAGCAGAGAAGGCAAAATCCTGGGTAGTTTCATGTTTTAACTCCATGTTTAAAAACAAGGGTGGAGATAAATATACTAGTAGTAGAAGATACTAGAACCAACATCCAAGCTTTGACGAAAAACAGATTCAGCTTGATTTGTTATTCCTTCTGTTGAGATAATATTGAGATACTACAAAGGGATAAAAGGCATTGTATGTCACATAAATTTAAAATATATGTAGTTGGTTTATTGTAGAAAGCATATTAAATTCTGTGTTATTGAAAAACTTGTAAGTGGAGTATATGAAATATTATAGCTACTCTTCTAACTCTTTGGATAATCAGCCCCTACTAGGTAAAACTGTATTTTTATTTGGGATTTGAGAATGCAGAACTAGAAGCAAGAGACAGTGGGATAGGACTCCAAAATCTGGAATTCTCCTCACAGGCACTTCACCAGATTTTCATTCCTGGCTGTCTTGTTTAAATAATTGTTCTATATGTGATTTGTTGGCAAACATTATGGCTTTATCTCTAGGCAGCAGCCCGCCCATCAATAAAATGAGGGTAAATGTACTTGCTTTACAGGGAAGTCATGATGACTAAATGTAAAAATTGATGTAAAAAATTATGTAAATGAGTAAACTAGTTAAGTGTCATTGAAAACGTAAAGCGGCATTATTTCTAAATGGCTCATAATATTTGAGCCCTAATTACTAAAGTCATGTGTTTGCAGTTCTTTTCTTTGAAAGTGTAATTAAGTTGCTTCTTCGTTAAAACATATAAAATGGATTTATGTATGAAAGCTTCATCCCGTATTTGTGGAAAGGAAGCTTTCTGTTTAAAGCACTGTGAATTGTGAGTGAAGATAACTTTATTGAAAAACAAGTGCTTTTTTTACTCAAAGATGTGTTTTTAATAGATAGTAGGGTTTAGGCAGGAATATTCTCCTTTGTTGCGTGTACCTAAAGCCCTCAATGCAGAGCAGGTACTCAATAAGTGATTGTTGATATGAAATTTGAGGGGTAAATCAGAAGGAAAGGAAATTGACAACTCAGCCCAATCAGTACTATTCTATGCTTTATTCTCTGACATAACTGGTGAAAAAATTAAATTACCTTCCTGTTATTTTACTTGAAAAGTCTGTTTTTAATAGTCATGTGTGTGTGTTCATATATTTTCTCTTTTTTAAGACCCTTAACTACTGAGACTTGAATCCATTGTTTCATATGCACTAGAATTTCTGTTCTACTTCTACATGTAGAGTTGACAAATTTGTTTTATTTAAAAATACTTAGGTCAAACTGACCACGGAGAAGTAAAATCATATGTTTTCAATCATTATACTTTTTTAAAATGAAGATGTATTCAAGATGTAAAAGCCTTAAACGTTTACTCAGATTAGCATGATCATTCTCAGACCAAAAAAGAAAAAAAAATCACCAGCTAGTTAATAAATGGCAACTTTACTCTGTGTCAAGCCCTATGGAAAGCAATTTGTGCATATAGTATTTTACCATAATTCCTAAGGTAAGTAGTAATGTCCCCAGAGAAAGGTAAAGCAACGTGCCCAATGTCACCAAGCTAGGAAGGCATGAATGCAGGATTTAAACTCCGGCTACAGAGCCCATGTTCTTAACTTCTACACCCTCTGCTGCAGTCATCCACAAAAGACTGCTCATGTGACATGAGCGTGGACCCTGGAATAGCTTCCCACAACCCCTTAACGGTCCATCATCCTAAGTGAAAGCCTGAATGTCCACCTTAGGAAGACTTTCATTTAACTTACATTTTTTATCCCATATGAAATGCTGATGATCCCAACTGGGAGGAAATTTTACCTCCATGAAGATATGTGATCCTTATGTCCAATTATATTTAGTTTTTGTGTCATAAACTTACATATAATTGCTAATTAGTTATCTGGTCTTTTATCTACTATTCAATGGGAATATTACATGGAAAACATTGTAGATACACGGAGAAGAATAAGGTAAGGGCCTTATCCCAAGGAACTTTAAATTAGTTACATAGATTCACATACAATGACAAACAACAATATAGTGAAGAATGGAAAAGTGCTCAACCGAGATGCAAGTCACGATGTTCTCAAGGAAAATGCAAAGAGCATTTAATTCCAGCTGTTGGCATGAGGAAGGCTTCAAAGACAGAAGAGGCATAGAGGTATGCTTTGGCTATTTGATGGAAAAAGAAGGGAATTACAAAATGAAGGATTGACACTATGGTGGCACAGCATTTTCCATGTGCATTCTGGAGAATGATAAATGACCCAATGTATATGAAATATGGCACTCATGGAGAGTTGTTGGGGGAGGCACGGTAAAGGGGAACCAAGTCACTGGAGTCTTGACTGCAATAGTGAGGTAATTTGCACTTGTTTCCATAAACGGAATGGAAGTGTTGAGGTATTTGATGGTGGCAATATCTAACCTTCATTTTAGGACAATAACAAAGGCAACACTGTGGAAGATTTGAGGACTGGAAAAGAAAGAACTTTTTGCCGCAATTCAAAAGGACAGCAAGGCCTGGCACAGTGGTTCACACCTATAATCCCAGCTCCTCCGGAGGCTGAGGCAAGAAGACAGCTTAAGCCTGGGAAGTCAAGGCTGCAGTGAGCTGTGATCATGCCACTACACTCTAGCCCAGGCAATGGAGCAAGACACAACATGTTTTGTTTTATTTTGTTTAAAAAAGGACAGAAAAAAAAACTTGCAATGGCAAAGATCATAAAATGGACGAGACAGAGGGGAACTTGCAGAAATAAAACTGAGTGAACTTAGTATGATCATTGTGCCTTCAGGAGATTGTCCATAGTCACAAGGTGAAGTGGATACATGTCGTGTTTCTATGTCTTTTCACTATTTGCCTCCCACCCCAGCCCTGTCACTTTAATCTCCACAAAGTAGACATTAAGCAGTGGGGCTTTCAATTGTCAAAAGAAAATTGCTCTAACACCATAACATCATTTGGTTGTCATGAGAATAAATGCCCCTACCAAGGAAAGCATTCAGGAATTATACTAAGAGTGATCTGGGTAGGGTGGGACTGGGCTGTATTGATTTTTAGCTTGCATTTCCCTCCCTGTTTCTCTTAGGTCACATCATATGTGTACCCCTAGGTCAGCATGTCCTTTCCTCAAGCCGAAAACAAAAGAGAAGAGAAGATGCAACAGTCTCTGGACTCCTCACCACATCAGTTTGCTCTTCTTGGCTCTTGATAAACAGAATGGTGAAGACCCCAAGGGAAATCCCCTTCGCTGTAGTTTCTGCATTGCACAACTTTAGGGGTACAGTTCACAGAACGGTATGATAGAATACAATGTAAGAGTTTCTCCTGCCGTCTCCCAGTCCTGTTCTTGAGCTTTCACTCTCCCAGGCTCACCCACTATTTCTGCTCTTCCCCCTTCAAGTTTTCACCTTACACTCTTTGCTGTTTCACAGCACAAACCCTAGTAAATCATAAAATCACTCACAGGCCAAATAAAAACAGTAGCTATCTTTGATTGGGCATTGGGCAAAGTATGATAGGCTTTAGAAGTCCTGCTTCTGTCTGCCTCCCAATCTTTTGTTTATGTGTTTCAATCAAGGCATCTGCTGTCTAGTGTTATTTCAGATAACAATCTTACTATTAAGAAATGATTCAGAGTAGCCAGCCATACCAAAGCAAAAAGGCAGCATAAATCTCTTAAGAGAAGAAATAATTAAGTTAAGGAAAACAGAGAGTTGCCATTTTTTAAGAGTGAATATGTGTGTCCAAATTACTTCAATTACCATAACCACATGTTTCCAGAACAGTTGGCTAATATCATGGCCTTCCCTCATTAGGATTCAACTTCACAATTGTGAATAACAACTACAAAGAGAAAACAAAAACAAAGAAAACTAAAGGAGAATCCTATATTTTATTGTTAATCAAGTGTAACCTTCTTTACTTTTTTTTCTCTTTGTCCCTCCCTTCAATATTCCAAGACTAGGAAGATAAATAACAGCAGGTTTAATACTATTGACAGAAGCCTTTCTGCTATGTAAACCTGATTTTTCTACAAATGCATTATGGCCATTGGGGACAGTGAGAGCAAGATTGAAGATTCATTAATATATCCCCCATAAGCAAAGAGCAAATGAATCTCAGGCTGTTGCTCAGAATGTTTGGAATGATTCACTCAGCCAGCTGTCTAGATCCCTTCTGGCTGGAAATATCAGAACTAGAATTGAATAATCTCATATTAAGAATGAAGAAAAAGTACAAATTTCCTCTGTGTTTATATTATAAATTGACATTGTATCTAATTGCAAATATACTGCAAAATGCTTACTTTATTTTGATCATTATATGATTAGGTATTGGTTCTATGTGGGAATACTTTATTTCGTTTTTAGACTGAATTTTGTGGTTATGAAAGTTATAGGAGATTTTGATAAAAGGTGACATTTCTATTGGGTCTTTATTTCCAAATGTAATAGTGGTACAAGATGGCAGCCGTAGAAATTGACTTATTTATTCCTTCCCCAGCTACTTGCAATTAAACTAAACCCAGACACATTTTTGTGCTTCATCTCTATTTTGGAGAGGAAAATGGTACATATGACAGGACATAAGAACTGCCATCTGGTCCCGGTAATTCTTCCACGTCTTGTTTATCTATTAGGTATAGAACATCTTGTACAATAACCACGATTTGATCTAATAGTTCTCATCTGTTTCTCTTGTCTGTTTCTAAAGACATTTAGCAAATGAGAATCTCCTTAACATTTTCTTTAAAAATGGGCAAACAAAATTCATTTAAAATCTCAGCCTGCTATCTTCCTCCATAATGACCAAACAAGAATTTATGTTCTTCTTTGATCAGCATTGACTCTGCAGCATACCTTCTGTCTCCTGTTCGTCACCTGGGTCCACAGTTCAATCCTCTTGTTCCTTCCATTCATTTTCTTGCCTCATGTTGCCAGTGAAGAACTAACAAATACTTTTGTGATTAAGAAATTGCATTGTGTTAAATGCAAAAAAGCTAAATAGATGGTTGAGGAATAAAATTGTAGATATTATTCTTTTTATTTTTTTCTAAATTTTTTAAATGATCATGTATTATTTTAGTACCTATGGTAAGTTGTGAAGGATAAAATATTATGGAAAGTGAGTATAACAGTGTACTGAGAGGAGCAAGAACCAACTTAAAGGAAACAGAGTGGTCTTCTTTTGGAGCAAATGTGTATATTAAGAACTCTTTATATTGCTATAAACAATTGTTTCTGCAACTAATAGCTAATATCATGAGTCTTTCCCATCCTAAATCTTTCCCATCCCATCAAGATTCTATTTCAAATTAAAAATAAGAGTCACAAAGGACAAATTTAAAACACTCCTGTTTTTGTTTGGTTGGTTTGGGCTTTTATTTTTTTTAATTTTGTTGCCAAATGACATATAAGGTATATAACAGGACAGCCATACTAGTCTGGAAAATCTGGAGGACATATTTGAAGAAGTAACTTCTGCTCTTAGATCAGAAGGCTAAGTGGGAGAGATGTTCCAGCATAGGGAACAGCAGTTTGAAAGTTTTGAGGCAGAACAAAATGCATTTCTGAAAACTAAAAGGCCAGTTAAAACACAGTGAAAAAGTGGTGCAAAGTGGGCCTACAACAAGCGGCTAGAGCCAGGTCATGCTGGGCCTTGCAGGCTATGGTAAGTATCTTGGTGCTTATCTCAGGAGTGATTGTGTTGCCACTGAAGAGCTTGAAGCTGCTAGCTGCAGTGTGAACAAGGACACTAAACCTGCTGGAACAGCATTTTTAAGGTTGAAGTTTAACCTGAAGTTTAACTAATGGAGACAATAGCAGGAGCAGGTGCATTTGTTTCTGGAACAGCCAACAGAGATTTAGCTAGGCCAGATACCAGACTTCAGGAGTAGCCCCTATCTTTGATTTGCAGGGCTTTGAAGCTACATGATTAGGGAAGCACTGCGTAAGCAAAAGCAGGAAAACAGTAGTAATATTATGAGGCAGAAACTGGGCCTCAGTCCTATTCAGCATTTTGTGGTTGTAGGTAGTACCGATTTCTCCTGTCACTTTGCACTGAGGTTCACAAATATATGATGTCTCAAGTAAGTAGTAAAATTTTCCACATTAAAATGTTGCTGTTTGGGGAAGCACAGGGTTCTCTTTTGGAATCAGAGGGCCTAGAAATCAAGCCTTGTGCTTGTGGTTTGTCAGGAGGAGCACCTTAATTTCAGGGCTTTAAACTCAAGGTCTTAGCCCATTTTCATGGAGCTCTTAGAAGACCCTGGAAAATCTCTTTTGGAAAAACTAATCATTACCTCTCAGCGACAGCATGCTTGATGTTGTGTATCAAAAAACTTATCTGGGCGTGATGGTTTATGCCTGTAATCCCAGTGCTTTGGGAAGCTGAGGTGAGAGGACCATTTGAGGAAAGGAGTTCGAGCCCAGCCTGGGCAACATAGCAAGACACTGCCTCAAAAAAAAAAAAAAAAAAAGTTGGCCAGATTTAATAATAAGCTGGTTATGGGGTGCTGGGAAAGAGAAGTTATAAGGTCAATTCCCAGATTTTTAGCTTGAACTCTGTGGATGGAGCTTCCTTTCCCTGTAAGAAAGGATATTTGAGGAGACCCAAATTTGGGCAGCAAGATCATGAATTCAGCTTTGGATATGTGGGGGAAGCAGTCAGTTCAATAGAATAAAGGTCAGACATGATATATCTTGCTTTTAGTGCAGACAAAATGAAAAAAGCCACTTATAAGGAAAAAACAACCTTACACCTTTACTAACCATAGTCAGGAAAAGATTGAGGCCTAAAAGCAAAGGCATCAGCTTTCTTATTCATAGCACTGTTGTCACCAGAGTGTTAATAGCTTCTCTTCAAGCCTCTTAGAATTGTCTCAAGTAATTTCCTTCAGGGTTGACATTTATCTTCTGAGTCTTAGCCTTGAAATCTGTCAGTAGAGAAAGCATCCTAGAGATTCGTTGTTACTCTTACGTTATGCAAACATAGATTTGAAGACCAGGTATTACAACTTAGTAGCTTTATTGAAAATGTTGTCATTTTTATCCAAGCTCCAGGTCACTCTCCTCTGTCCACCAATAGGATTCCATGAGTTTGAGCCTGCAAGGGCACTAAAAGCTGTGCTCTGCTTCCTTTATCCCTGGTCTCTCTTGACCTGCTACAACCTCATCTCTTACTAGTTGCCCCAGGTCTAGAAGTTCATCTGCCTATAGGGAATGAGTTATCATGTGCAATATGTTCCCAAACACCTCTTTTACTGTAGTTATAATACGTTCCCTGGACCAGTTGTGGGGGGTGTGTGTGTGTGTGCACATGCATGTGTATGTTTGTACTAAACTACAGTGCATATGCATTAATATAATTTGTTATCTGAATGGAAAGATTACCCTTCTCTAATGCAGTTTTCAAATTTTTAATATTGTTTCATTCTTTGATGCTAATCCTATCTAAGTTTCTTTAAGCTTTACGAGCACTTGAAGAGACAGTTTGAGATATTTATTTTCTCTGTGCAATGTTGAAAGAGTTGATTGATTGTGGTTAGACAAGTTTTGAAATGGATATTTCAGTAACTCAGTGGTAGATGTCAAAGCACTTATGTATATGTATATTGTTCAAGTGTCTGCTGCATTTAATAAAAATTAAAGTTTTTAGTGAAAGCACTTATGTATATGTATATTGTTCAAGTGTCTGCTGCATTTAATAAAAATTAAAGTTTTTAGTGAATATTCAAATTATATAAAAACATTAAGTATAATCTATTATTTTTAAGAAAAGGCATATAATTGTTTAAACAGTAGTTGATTTAGCAATCTATTAAACAATTTATGAAAAAATGAGGTCATCAATTCAAAACGTTTGTATATCTTAAAGCTATTATACATTTTTACATGGAAAAGGAGCTGAAAAACTGTAGCTAGCAAAATAATTTAAATATTTTATCTTCTCTTTTTTAGTGCCTTTTCCTTGTGGAGCATAAAATAGTGCCAGAATAAGTTGCCCATCAAATATCATCTTCTACTCACCTTAACTAATGCATACAAAGACAGGTAGGATCAGGAAGACCGTTTCTTCTTATATGATGTGTAGCCATTTGCTTGGTTCAAGTGAACAGGTCTTAATTAGCAGAAACTTTCCAAGTGCCTTCAATAACTGTGCTCTTGCCCTTCCAAAATCCAACAGACAGTGTGTGAAGTTCAAAGTAAAGGCAGTTTTAACAACCTCAAGTCTTCAATTTTTGAAAGATGATTCAGTGGTGACTTTAGCTAACTGGCTAAACCTCTCTCTTTAAAAATACAGAATAGGCAGGAAGAAAGTGCAAGTGTCTTTTGCATATAAGCATTTTTTTCTTTTCCATGATTGCTTCCAAAGAGAATTAATTTTTATCCTTGAAACCTCGTCTCAACTGAAAATACAAAAAAATTAGCTGGGCGTGGTGGCAGGCACCTGTAATCCCAGCTACTTGGGGAGGCTGAGGCAGGAGAATCGTCTGAACCCAGGAGGCAGAGGTTGCAGTGAGCCAAGATCATGCTATTGCACTCCAGCCTGGGCAACAAGAGCAAAACTCTGTCTCAAAAAAAAAAAAAAAAAAAAAAAAAAAGTTCTGTAAGTATATTTTGATAATTGAGATAGCATATAGAAAAACTTATTAATGATTTGATATGTGGAAGGACAGATGCCTATCGATCCTAAATATGTTGAATTGAAGAGTTGACTTGCAGGTATGTTTCTCTCTAATGGCTGAATATTCAAACCTTGTGTGAGAAAAGGTATTCAGAAATGGGCCAATGCTCTTAACTCCACAAACTGATCGTACAGCACAGCATCAGATTAGCATTATCTCTATTCTTAGAAAATAAATAAACTAACAATTTTCTAATATCACTGTATTTGAAAGAACAATTTAGACTATGAATGGTGAATCTACTTGAAATTCACAAACTACTTTGCTGTATCAAGGTTTCAGTTTTCAGGCAGGTCACATTATGTTCCACACATGCGTCTTAATACATGGTGCAACTTTGCCATTATAATGTGGTTGACATAACTCTGACTACGCCGGCACTATAATGGGGACCTACTGACATATATGATGAAATTGTAAATTTTCTTCATACATTTTGAAAGAGTAATATTTGGCATTACTTTATACGGATTGTATGATCAGGATGAGATTAAGACCTTTGAGAACCATAAATGTTAAAGGCATTATGGTACCCCCTTTGCTACCCCAATATGAGTTTTACTTTGTGTTTTTTCTTGCCAATTAAACAGAAAATCTCTGCAAGTTTGGGAGAAAGCCAGACATACAGCTGCAACATCAAGCCTCCCCTAATCTTCTTCCTTCATTTCTGCCTTCATGATTGACTCAAAGTAAAGCCTTAATATTATCTTGCAGCACATTTCTTCCATAAGTGGGTTTTCATACTGATGTTTTTATTTTATTTTGATTTTAACTTTCCTTATATCAATAAATCTAGTTGTTTTATAAGCAGTCAGAATTTAAAGCATAGTGTTAATCAGCAACTCACGATAGTTTGCAAAAATTATTTGAATAGTAATTAGAAGAAACAAGTGCCACAGAAATTTGCCCCAATTCATGACCTGCAATTTTTTTAAACACAAAGTCATCCTAAGTGCTATGTTTTTGGGATAAGAATTTGGGATGATCAATGCAGGAACAGAAAACCAAATACCACATGTTCTCACTTCTAAGTGAGATCTGAACAATGAGAAAACATGGACACGTAGAAGGGAGCAACACACATTGGTGTCTATCAGAGGGTGGAAGGTAAGAGGAGGGAGAAGATCGGGGAAAACAACTTACTGGTACTAGGTGTAATATCACGGTGATGAAATAATCTGTACAACAAACCCCCATGACACAAGTTGACCTATGTTACAAACCTACACCTGTGCCCTTGAACTTAAAAGTTAAAAAGATAAATTTGGGATGATCTGTGAAAGCTCTCACTCCCTTCCAAGGATGAATGACAGAAACATCGTGAACAATCTTTGCTACTTGGAAATCTTGATTTTTTTATTTTTATTTTTTTTGGAGACAGAGTCTTGCTCTGTCACCAGGCTGGAGTGCAGTGGCACGATCTCGGCTCACTGCAACCTCCGCCTTCCAGGTTCAAGCGATTCTCCTGCCTCAGCCTCCTGAGTAGCTGGAACTACAGGTGGACACCACCATGCCCAGCTAATTTTTGTATTTTTAGTAGAGACAGGGTTTCACCATGTAGGCCAGGATGGTCCTGATCTCTTGACCTCGTGATCCACCTGCTTTGGCCTCCCAAAGTGCTGGGATTACAGGCGTGAGCCCCCGTACCCGACTGAATTTTTTTTAAGGCATTTTTTAAAGACATTTAAAAAGATGCTTTTGACATTTGATCACTTCTTTAACACTAGTAGGTAGAGTATAATGCAAATATTAGGAGAGGGATCTACTCTAGACTTAAAGAATGTAAACAAGGTTCGGAGTGGAAGGCTGGATTGCTGAGCCACGTGGCTCCTATTCTCTTCTCATGGTCCCATCCCACACTAAGTTTACTCTCCCTCCCTTTCCCTCGCTTTTCTCCTAACTCCCTACTTTTCTCAGCCTTCTCTTCCCCCCTTCTCTTTCTTCTTCTTTTCTTCTCTTTCTTCTCTCACTTCTTGTTACTTTATTTTGTTCTCTGCTTACTCCCTTTCAAGTAGAAAATCAAAATTAATAGCATTTTTAATTTAGACAAATTTTCATTTTTCTGACTCTTGCCCTTAAACACTCTCCTGGGTTTTTCTTTTTTTTTTTTCATGCCTCTGTTTTGCGGAAGCTTTGAAAGTATCTCTTAGCAAGGCCCTCCATAACCTATCTCAGCTTCTATTGTTTTCTCTCCTTTTTTTAATGCATAGTAAAAATTGCTTGATATATTTCAAGTGAGATGTGTTCCCTAAACGCCTAGAGTTTTATTTTACCCTTACAGATCCAATTATTTTAACGTGTCTTAATAGAACACAATAACATTTGGTCAATGAGTATTATACATGCACAATAATTGAGGGCTAGCTTGGTTTCAGTCCCGTTAATAGGATCAAATACTGACCAAGCTTTTTACAGTTTGTGAATAAAAAGCAACTTATGAAGCTACTTTCCTAGTTTATTGTTGCCATAAAATGAAACCCCAGTCAGACTATGTGGCCTATCTTTGTTGGATATTCAAAAGAAAAGTGGTGACCCAAATCACTTCTCTCTCAGAAAAGAATAGGGAATTTATTTAACATTACATAATGATAAACACTAACGTAGCAATTATATAGTAATGTTCTCAAATATCCCAGTCTATATAGTAATGTAACATGTATGAAGTGTTAGTCTGTTAAGCCATGAAAATCTGTCCTAGAGTTTTCTCCTATTTTCTGGAAGGTGACTAGGAAATGTGCTCTACTAGGATCTGGCAATTGGCAAGCCCTCATTTCAACAAGGAAAACCTGAATTTTTTTTATGTGTCTCAGTTTTTGTCACTGTTTGAGGCACAAATGGTGTCGGATTTATTGGTTCTAAGTGTAGTACTGAACAACAATGTAAGGAAGGAACAGAGAATAGAAGTGAACTGAGGCAGATCTTGAGAGCAAATGAATTTTCTTATTGGTTGAGTCAATTTTCATTAAAGAAAAATTACAGGAACAAAATTATTAAGGAAGTTTCCAGTAGGAAGCATTTTGGAATAAGCTCTTGCCATTAAAAAAAAGTCTTCTTTTATGTTTGGTACAAAGGCCTGAAGTTAATTCTTTGGATATAAGAAGACTTCCAATAACAATAATAAATTCAAAAATCAAAACCATATGTGGAGAAAAAGAAAAAAAAAGAAGCTTCTCCAATAATAAGTTAACACAAAATATTCATAAAGTCATTCAAAGTACATCTCACTTAGCTGATGTTCCACTGTAACTATATTAATAGGAAATACAAGAGACCATAAGAAATAATTCTTAAATTAGTATAATTAAGAAGTAATTCTTATATCACTATAACAACATTTCTATAAGTATGCTATGACCATCTTTATTTTTAAAATGGAAAAGCAAATTCTAAGAAGTATTAATTTGCCTGTATAAAATAATCTGCTTACTAAATGGCTGAATCAAGATTTGAACTAAAATCTTTATTCTGAATTCCTATATTTGTCCTCAAAATCACATTGTGTAAACAAACAGCTAGAGATCAAGTCAGTGCAAAAGAAGTGTAGTGCAAAAGAATGTTTCTTTGTTTTATCTGCACTCAATAAAACCTAAAATATTTTTAGTGCAAAAATATTCTTTTGCACTGGTTTCTAGCTTCCTCACTACCCTTCTGTTGTTATTGTTTCTGTTTTCACTATCTGCCACATTGGAATCCAACTAGTGTGAAACTCTCTTCACCTACTTCCAAATACATAATTCATTCTAAATTTCTATTGATTTTAGTTTTGTGTATTTACTTAGAACAGTTCAATTGGTCCTCACAAAGTATACAGTCATCTGATACTTTATTCAGAGAAAAACACAGAGTAACCATAAAAGGCACCCATTTGGCTCTTTAGGTCTTATAGTTTAGATTGGCCTTTTTGCTGAGCAAAATGAACACTGAAAGAAATGGAAGCTGAAAGTAAAGAATTAAGGAAGTAAAGTGGGAGGGAAGATAAATGCTCAGGATTCAGATCTTTTGCTAGAACGAGTAAAAAAAACTCACAAAAAAAGGAGATTTTGCTTCATTTTCTTCTTCTCTACAGTCTGCCTCCTGTGCTAGTGGAGAAACCCACAACTCCAGAACTAGCATCCTCACTCTCCCCACATGAATCCTCACTGAGTCAATGAGGTTCCCCTCCCCATCCTGTATCCAGTGTGGCATTGCTGTCTACCCTCCAGGAGACTTGAATCAATTCCCACTTTCTTCCTTTGCTTCTCGTCAAACAGAAGGGAAGATATTAAGGATGAAAAAGAGGTAATGATGGAAGTTGAAGGATCTGCAAGAAAACCATTCCTGGAGAAACCTGTGCCCTGGAAAGAGAGAGAATGAGGGAGTCACAGAGGTTGTTGGTGCATTAGGTTTGGTCAGGTGGTGAAGGCCTGGAGTTCTGTGGAAATACGATGGAAACTACATTTTCATAGCATTTGTTAAATGTGTATTTTCCAGACCATGTTTAATGTGTCCTTGTCAGGGAAAGCTGATGCTGGCACAATCTCAGCGTTACAACTAAGACATGAATAAAGTGTGACTCAGGGATTAAATGGGGGACTTGCTAATAAATTTGAGGGAGATATACACTCTGATAAGAATGGGCCATCTTCTAGATTTAAGCAAAGAAAGTCGATGAAGAACACTTCAGATATCTCTCAAGCAAAATGGTGACATTATTCACAGCAACAGGGGATTTGTTTGTGTGAAATTGTGTGTGAGTGAATACCCAGATAGCCTGATGAAAATGGGCTGCCCAGCACACAGCACAAAGTGGCAGGAGGCACACAGTGTCAGGTCAGAGGACCCCACTGAGATAACTCCAGGCCTGCCCTTGTTTAGGATTCAGCTATTCTTCTCTCCACTTATCTCCTCATCCATTTTCCCTGGTCCTTTCTCTAGAGTAATTTATTTCAGTAACAGTCTTCTAACCTCGTATCTCTTCATTGTTTCTCCTTATTGTTGCCAACAATTTGTTGTCCATCCATAACTCCAAGCCAGTGTCTTTTGTAAGACACCTTCCTTACAGCACTGATAACCACCTAGCAGCATCTTGAGGAGCAGATGTTCCCAGTAAAATCTGTAAGAAATGGCCCTTTCTGTGCTAATAAAGAGTGTGACAACAGGTTTGGCATGAAATGGTTAAGGACTAGAGTAACTTTAGCTCATCCATTCAAGCCCTTTCACAATTAGTTAAAATAACAATTTCAGAACCTTGAGTTTATGATGCAATTGGGAGAGAGAGGAAAAGGAAAAGAAGAGAAGAATGGAAAAGAAAAGAAAGGAAAAGAAGGAACAAAACCAAAAGGGCAGACAAAACAGCAGTGACAGACACAGGGAGAGCAGGAGAAAGGAAAATGGAATTAACATATTTGGAGGGATCTGAGTGGCCAGTATGTCTTTTTTTTAGAAAAGCAAGAGCAATGTGTCTTTTCTCTCTTCTCAACTATTATAGAATTCAAAATAATACTCTAAAGTAAATGTGACTCTTATAATCGAAAGACTGCCTTAAATAACTTCTCCAGCCAAAATCTCTTTATGAGAATGCACCGTACATGAGGCAGGGGAACCCTGATATCTCTTCACCACTCCTTGTCACTGGCAGGACACCACAATCCAGATAGACTGGAAGAAGTCTATTGGAGACGTCTTATTCCAATGAATACCATTAACTTCTGTTTCAGGCAGCTCACAAGCGTGGGGTGCAAGGAGATGTGGAGAGGGCCAGCACAATTGAGGCTTTGATTGAATGTGGTAGGCTTTTAGCTAGGCCCTGCTGCTTTAAAAGTGAACAGCATCTTCCTGCTGCAGAGGTAATGGAGCTATTAGAGCACTATTCAATAGTAAGAAAAGACCAGTACTCATCACACTCCCACACAATGGGTTAACACAGTTACAAGGTAAGATAAAACCTTTTCTAATCCCAGCACTTTGGGAGGCCGAGGCGAGCGATCACAAGGTCAAGAGATCGAGACCATCTTGGCCAACATAGTGAAACCCCATCTCAACTAAAATATAAAAATTATCTGGGCGTGGTGGTGCATGTCTGTACTCCTAGCTACTCAAGAGGCTGAGGCAGGAGAATTGCTTGAACCCGGGAGGTGGAGGTTGCAGTGAGCCGAGATCGCGCCACTGCACTCCAGCCTGGCACCTCGTGCCAGAGTAAGACTCTGTCTCAAAAAATAAAAAGATAAAACCTTCTCCCTCCTGCCCTGGCTCCTCCTTACTATATTCACTTGATGTGAGAGTGAGCTCATAAAGTCTAGCTGTGCAAATCTCAGGAGAAGTAAACAAGGGAGAGACAGAGAAAGAAGGAAAGAAATGGAACTGCAGTAAAATAGAAAGAAGAATGCACAAGAGTGAGTTTGAAAGAAAAGAAAAGAAAAGAAGACACACTGAAAGAAAGTAAAGGGGCCAGATAGCACTCAGATGAGAGGGGGAATAAAAACAAAGTGGGATTCAAAGGAAAAGAGAGGGGAAAACAAATTGGTCTGAATTCTGAATTCTCTGCTTAGAACTGATGGCCTTGGCTTAGCCTCACTATTTATTGCCTGAACTGCATAATTTTCTCCTTGTTCTTTGTAACAAGGAGAGACCACAGCCTTTTGTTTGTCACCAAATCTAACTGCCACACGTGGGAATACTTTATAGACCTGGGCTGGATGATTCCCTTTGGAAAGAGCTGAGGGGAGGAAGGATGTTTCCATCCAATGAATAATGGTTTTAAAGTGAAGGAAAAATGGGATCTTTTCTTGGAGTTAAGGAGAAATGGGCTTAATGAGCTTATTAGGAGTGTCTTTAATAACTCAGGATGCATTCCTTCATTCTTCACCATCCTCAAGGGGTTTCAGCGAAGGACAAGGTATTAAAATGGTAACACAAGAGAGAGAGACATAGGTAGGATCAGTGGCCATGACCTGAGTTTGGGTTTTGAGTATGCAACGCTGCTCTCTAGTCTCCCTCAGGACTTCAAACGCCATCCCTGTTGGCTGTTAGCAAGCCTGGGCCTGCCCAGGTGACACCTAACTTTCAATGTGGCTGTTCTGTTGAGCTGCTGTCCATGGTTACACTTTCTTTTGGGGCTATACATAGAGAAAGTGAGAAAGGGAGGTTAACAAGCATATGGATAGGGAATAAAAGGGAAGAAGAACTAAAGGAAGACATATTTCACTCAATGGTGTTCTGTAGGGACCCCCAACCCAATGACTCTACCATGTCTTTCTTCTTTCCTGGTACATTTCCCCAGATTGCCTTTTACTGTTTTATGTCTTACAGTCCCCTTGGCCTACAATTTATTGTATCTTTCGTATATTTTTTCTTTCTTTTCCTGTTGTTCCATTTTTGTGAAATGTCAATGTTTATTTAAGCTCTGTGCAGCCTGTGATGAAGGATACATCAAAATATCTGGTGTGGCTCTGACTTCAGGGAGCTTATAGTCATATGGATGAAACAAAACTAATAAACATGTCATTTAGCAAATGACAGTCTGATGCTAAGATGTGTCGGAGAAATATAAAGTGAAAAGTGTAGTTGTATTGTTCTTCACACTTCCGGCATGAATGCAAGTGCCCATGATCCTAAACTGTTAAGCGGCTCCAGGCCTTGGTTTAAGTTCATTTCACTCAGGCCTCTGAAGGACCACTCAGAGTTTAACGTGTCAACAAAAAAAGAGAGCTTGGCTCATATTCTCCCAAACACATCACCAGGGCCAGGCAGAGCTTTGGAGCTCACTTTGGGTCAAGAAACCCATACGTCTGACTAATGATCCTGTATTGTCAGAAAAAAAAAAAATCCCTCCATTTCTCATTAACCCCCTGACCCTGACTCTTTCTGTAAATTAAGAGGAAGGAGTAAAGTGGAAAGGGAAAACAGGGGGAGGGGGGAAACCTGTTAAGATGACAAAATAAAGAGGAAACATCAATATATGTGCACATGCACAAAATAGGATGCTCTTGTTTTTTACCTGTGTGTTTATCAGGTAGATTATCAAGGGTATTTGATCTGGTGCCCAACATTCAAGGCTATGTTGCCTTCAGAGCTACTCCCCCAGAAATGTATATTTTCCATGGGAAGAAAGAAAGTCAATTAAGCCAAAAGAGAAAACAGCTTATGCGGATTCTCACCTTCTGTGAGGACGGTTCTGAAGCATGAAGAGGGGGATCCAGAGATACATGTTAGGTATCTAATTTGTGCACTATCCTCAACCTATTTATTTTGCCCCACTCACTCTCCTAACACGAAGTGAACTTTGAAAAAGAAAATGAAACCTGAATAGATGGCAAAGACAGGAATCACAGCAGATTTTGCTGGTTACTGTAAGCTTGAGAGTTGGGTTTGGGGTTGGGGGAATGTTGTTTTCCAGTCTAATTCTAAATCGTCAAGGATCCCCTAATATTGCCTCTACTTTTAATAAAGAAAATATTAGATTAATGGCTTTCAGTAAAAATAGTCTGTGATAGAATATATAACTAAAAAGCAAATACCTCATAAGTGTTTTGTCATCCCAACTCTGCAAGCATGGATGGTGTTATTTTTTGGTGTAACTTTATAATCGTTTTACTGGAATGGATATACATCAGCTGATACTGTAACTTTGCCATGCTATGCTGCAAATTGTATCTGTAGACCTCAGAACTGGAAGTGGGTTGAAATGTTTCAAAGAAATTCAGTGTTCCTTAATCCCAAAACATAACCCCAAATCATTTTTGAAAGTTTGAAACATTTGAGTGGCTATGTATTTCTGTTTTATTAAGTACATATACAGTCTTAGGGTCATTTATAAATTTGACTATTTCAAGGATGAGGTCTCATAAACTCTCTTTAATAAGAACCAATGTTTTCTCTTTCTAATATGTTTAAAACCAAGAATATCTCTAGAAGGTTAGTTTCCTTACACCTATAGCACTTTCCAAAGCCAACGAAGAGCTCTGATAAAGAGATGGGATGTTTGTTCTCAATAGCTATACTTATCCCTGCATTTTTCAGTCCACGTGTCAAATCCAGCACAGCAGTCCCAGCCTAGGAAACTAAGCTCATCTCCGCTGCTCCTCTGGGAAGGGGCCTTGCAAAGTACTGCAGAGGGTCTATGGGTCAAGCAACTAAGAAATATCAGAATCATCAAATTGGACCCAAAATGATGTGAGGAAGCAAGTAATTTGCTTTCCCAAGAGTAAAACAAAAAAAGAGAAAATAATAATAAGGCGAAAATGGAGGTTAAGAAAACGGAACAAAAGCCAAAGTATGTTAGTAAAATTCACTCTTTCCTCTTTATCCAAAATATTCACCTTTATCAAAGCCCATGAAATTTTGCCTCTGGATAATAGATTTACCTTCCAAGCTAATCTCCCTGCCTCTTATCCAACCGAAAGATTGATTTTAAGATTTTAGATCGAGACACATGAAATTGCCATTTTTAAAGATAAAAAGATCAAATATTGCCAATTTCAGATGGTTCAATTGGAGACTTCACTTATTTCATGACATTTATTCCTTGTGCAAAACTCTATAATGTCTCACCAATACTTTCTTGATTAAAACAGAAACAATGAAATGTGCAACCCATGAGTTTCTCCTCACCTAACAAATGTTATGCCTCCCTACCCATTACCCAGTAAAGACCATCTCCATAGCACCCTCTCTAGGTGCTGCAAACTCTGCCTCTAACTTTTTTAAAAATTCATTTCTATTCTTTTCTAATTCTCCATACCTTCTATCTACTATACAAATTCTAAGCTTTGTTTAAGTACTTTCACACAATCCATATTAAGCAAGAAGACTCTATGACAAAATTCATAATTCACTGAAACTTCCCTTACTAGAACAGTTCCTCAAACATATGATTGGCTCAATAATATCATATTGACTCATGTATAAGCCAATGTGATTAGAATATGATAAAGTCAATAGTATCACAAGTACAGATAGCTAATTTTTTAGTAAAACATTATTATTTCAATTGTAAATGCATTTTGTATACTGACTAAACCTTAAGCATTTTAAAACATTTTACCTTTTCTTTTATTTACATATTTATTAATTTGGTTTGATCTACCCTTAGTATAACCTGGCATAGTTTGGAGACAGCAAAGCCAACCATACTAGGTAAATCAATCCTTCTCCAACAGTTTATTTCTATGTAGTAACCACAAAATGCCAATCAAGACATTGTGAGCAGACTTTAAATAGCAACTTTGCTTCCAACTCTCTGGGAGTACAATTTGTGAATATATATTGCTCCAGTAAGTACTGGTTATGGGTCATAAAAGAAAGAAAAATAACACAACAGCAATCAGCCAGACTCTCCTTCCCAAACCTGCCTCCAGTGCTGATTGTTCCAAATCATTACTTATCCAATCAGTCTGTTAGTAAAATAGTTGGCTAAAGACACCCACCAGGCAGACAGGAAATTACTACTATTGGAGATGATGAAGCATCATTGTAACAATAATCGCAAAAAGCCACTGCATGCTTATTAAACGCCAGGTGCCATTTTAAGTTCTTCAGAAATCTACTCATTTAATCTTCACAAACTCCATGAGGGCTATAAACTTTTTCAGTTGAGGAAATTGAGGCAGGGAGTGACTGAGCCACTTGCCCAGTTCCGTCACTGCTAAGTAGTAGAGTGTAGATCACGTACTAGAGCTGCTTTCTTCTAAAACATGGTCTTCTGGAAACTGCAGGATCCTTATAAATCACTGAGTCCTAATCCAAGCTGAATGACTTGCCTAGGGTCACAAAACGACTCACTGGCTGAGCTAAAACTGAAATGCAGGCCTTCACTAGTAATTGACTACTAACGCAGCACTGTTCCAATGTGGTACACAGACAAGTTGAGAAAGTGAAGTTCAGGGGAGAAGAAGAGTTCTACTTTCGTCTCGTGGGTAAAGTGTTCATTATTTTAAAAATTCCACTCTTAAGCTAATGCCTTCTTTAGATGATAGGTGAAATCTTTCCCTAACACTAGGAAAAATTGGAAAAAAAGAGAGAGAGAGAAATATGAGGCTTTGTTTTGTACCTTGCCCTGTCCTTCTTTTAGAGCCATTTCAAATTATAAATATGCACTATTCATATGTAATTTTTTCCGTTGGTTGTGGGGTTCCAATGGACTTTTAAAGAGCAGAGAACACTGTCCACAATTGGTACTTCTCCAAGTGTAAGAGGAATTTGGCCTATAAATGATTCCAATGCAGTTCATGTTTTCAAAGAACTGGGATACGTAGATGCGTTCTTAAAACAGACGCTAATGAACAGGTACTAACATTGAGTAGTCCCGTTTTATGTCTTACTGAGATTTTACTAATTAAAACATACGCACAAATTCTTTACAACAAGAACAGAAAGTCATCATAAGGATAGTTTTGCCTGCTGTTTTTGGTCCTTCTTGATGGTTTGCAGCCTACTTTAATTTGGACTCATTTATTTAATCATTCTTGGACCTCAGAGTTTAACTCACTGTGTGACTTTCCCTTTGTCTGGATTTAAGAGAAGGGGTGTGGCTTCCATGCCAGCTCTGTCTCCCATACCCCATCATGCTCTGCTCAGTGCTTCTTGGCATTGAGCTGTCAGAACATGCATCATTGGTCTGTTCCATTTTCTCACTTGCTCTACCCTTTTTCCTCATTTAATGCTCTGTTCTTTTCTAACCTCTCTGAATTCAAGCCCCAGGGGACAAGAAAAAAAAAAAACTACAAAAATACAAGCACAGGGTTACCCAATGATTAAGAGTTAGAGTACTAACATTGTTTTCTGAGCTTTGTGTCCTATTCCTAATGTTTGCAATGGGTCCTATGGAAAATCAGTTGATGTACTTCATTTTACTCATAGAGAAAGTGGGGGATCACAGTGGTGCCCTTTGTCTTAAAAGATCACAGTGATATGTTATGACCCCATGTTCCTAAAGAGCTGTGTTACACTTGATGTCTAAGCTGAGCTGGTGCACAGTGAACTAAGGAGCAGCACAGGGTAATAAAGCCACTTCTGACTGTGGTGACCAGTGACCTAATGAGATTTCCCACAATGTACGCACATCCTACATTTTGTTTTATTTAACTTTAATTGAAAGCTTAGGAAACGCTTCATGCTTCAAAAATGTTCTGTTATTTTCAGATCAGTCTACTGTACTGGAAAACTTAATAAACAAATAGATAATCGTCCTGCTGAGTTGTTCAACATTTCTTATTCACATCTCACCAGCTTCATGCCCTGCTCACAGATCCTCATCTCTTGTTTTGTTGTGGTTGTTCATTTTTTTTAAACATGAGTTTTCAGAAAAGATACACTCTGCAGCAAAAAGGGTGATAAAGACCAGAGCAACCCCCTTCCGAACCACTTTGCATTTGACTGGTTTTTGAGTTATATGTGAATATTCCATATTAACATATTTTTTCCAAAATAAATAAATAATCAGGACAGGATTATTTTCTTCTTCATTCTGTTTTTTTTTTTTCAAAGACAGCAAAAAAGTGTTCTTAGAAATATCTGCCTCCAGGCATGTGTGTGATGCATCAATTCTGGTTTGTTATATTCAACTCCTAATGGCCCCATGTCGGTGGCATGTGAGCTGTGACTAATAAAAGGCAAACTTCTAGATACCTCAGGATTTTGACATGGTGCTGTCTTTGCCTTGATGTTTCTACATAGCCCACTTGGAAAAGTTTAAAACCTAATAAAAGAAAATAGATTAAATACTGTCACATGTCACATAATGATGCTTTGGTGAAGAACAGACAACATGTATGATGGCAGTCCCATAGGATTATAATACCATATTTTTACATGTTTAAGTATGTTTAGATCACAAACATTTACCTCCGTGTTGATTGCCTAACATATTGCCTACTGTACTCAGTACAGTAACATGCTATGCAGGTTTGTAGCCTAGGAGCAATAGGCTATACCATATAGCCTAGGTGTATAGTGGTCTATGCTGTGTAGGTGTATACACTCTGATGTTCACACAATGATGAAATCTTTTAAAGACGTTTTTCTCCATCCCCATTGTTAAGTGACACATTACTGTGCACAAAATAGATCAACCAATGATAAGAGTGACTGTAGAGTTGGAGAGCCCAAATAAATTCTGTTCTTTTTCCAATTAGAATAATGAGAAAACCCAGCTATTTTCTCAACCTCAAAGTCCCTGGATGGAAAAATTCCTGGGCAGTATAGAGAGGGAAAAAGTTGTTCCTTCGGCATGGGAATTATATTTTATTTAGTGTTTATTAAATATAAAGAACTCAAAACAGTGACCACAACAGTGTTAAGTCTGTGACCACATATACTACTAGCACCTTCAGCACTACTACTTACCGTATTGAGTGGCCCTCTATTTAGGCTAGCATAGAAAATACTAAAGAATTGAGATCATTTTTGTGTGTTCTAGGGTGACTAGGGCTCTTATGAAGAAGCGTACTTTTTAGAAGGAGTATCAAGTGGGCTAGGACACAGACTCACAGACAATTCCATAGTTTATGACTTATATCTATTATCTGTTTCTGTGAATAAATGTAACCCCATGAAACCCCATGAAAATATATGGGGTTAGACACAGGAACAGAAAACCAAACATTGTATGTTGTCACTCATAAGTGGGAGTTGAACAATGAGAACACATGAGCACAGGGAAGGGAACATCACACACTGGGGCCTGTTGTGGGGGAAGGGGGCAAGGGGAGGGAGAGCATTAGGACAAATACCTAATGCATGTGGGGCTTAAAACCTAGGTGATGGGTTGATGGGTACAGCAAACCGCGGCACACATATACCTATGTAACAAACCTGCATGTTCTGCACATGAATCCCAGAACTTAAAGTATAATAATTTAAAAAAAAGAAAATATATTGGGTTACATTACACTTGTCTCTGCTGTATTATGCTGTCTCTATTATCTTTTTATATAAAAATGAGTAAATACAGGAAAAATGAATAAAAGAAATGAATGTTATTATGCTTTTATTTGTATGTGTACTTTATGGGTGACTTTGGTTTTTCCTCCAGAATAAAACTTCATTAGCCCATCTGAGATGTATTGGGAAACAAGGTGCTAGATACACTTATTTTCACCAAAGTTTGAAAGAGCTGCAGTACCTATGCAAAAATGAAAAGGAAATTTTTGATAGAGCCATGGGTAAATGTACCTGCCTTTTAAAAAATATAGTTTAGGCAGGTATGACCAAAGAGAATGAGAAAGGATGGAGGAGCACAAGATGGAGAAAGGCATGTTGGGGAACCTGTAAATGTGATTGACCTTAAATTAATATTTAAGGTATTTATGAGGAAGGATGGAAAGTCAAAGATTGCCTAAGCCTTGAGCAGTTATGTTTGTTAGACACATGGCTGTGTTTAGAGGCTGTATCACTATATGACATTACAGAAAAGGAATGGAGAGGAAATGAAGAAGTGAACACAGCTCTGCCTTTACTTGTATTGCTGTACCAATTACGTACAAAAGTGCTCTCGACCATGTATCAGCAGTCATGGTATGGATCTCACCAGGGAAAGATGCTCTGCATTTCTCACAAAAGCCAAGTAAGAAAGGTAGGCTGTGAGAAACTTACAGTAAATCTCCTCTTGAATGAAAATCTGCTTTTAAGGTGATTTGCTTTGGTTCACAGCTTATTTTCAAAATCAGGATTAATATTAATTGTAAATTTATGAAAAGTGGAAATACTTAAGAAACAGCAGGTTCTCTGTGCATCGCTTTTTCTGTCCTCTGGGGATACATGTGTTGGAAGGATGTGGCTTGCACGACAGGTTACATAACTGGTATGATTATCAGCTGTGCATGCATTATTGATGTCTGGAACAGCTGCATGCTTGTAAAGGTTTGCATCTTAAAGTTGAGATGGAGTCCCCTGGGCGTTGTGAAGATTTGCGTAGGGACTTCAATATGGCTCACGTCTTCATGTTCTCTGTAATCATAATAACAACTATATTAATAGTAAATACTTAGAACACTTAATACACACGAGGCACAGTTTTATTCATTTAATCATCACAATAACCCTATGAGTTATATACTATTAATCATAATAATTTAGAAAAGAGGAATGTGATCCACTGAAACATTAAGAAATTTTCCAAGGTCATACAGCTAGGAAGTGCTGAAGGCACATCTTGAACCCTGACAGAGTGGTTCCAGAGTCTGCCGATCAACCATGGGGCCAGCCTGCCTGTGTACATGCACTAGAAATGGAATTACAGAAATATTGGATGAATAGCAAGTTGTGTATATAAGTTACATCCATTAGAATAATACTTATACAATATAGTACGTATGAGAGTTTCATAACACATACCATATTTCCTCGATTTTAAGGCACACATTTTACTCATGAATTAATATTTCTGCCATTAAATTGCATCTTACCATTGATGATAAGAAAGCATTACGTTGAAATTTATTTGCTCCTATGTTTTTCTTTCTTAGTGAATCAAAAATGTGACGTATTTTACAATGAGTAGCATCTTATTGTCAATATAATACAGATAGTAATTTTTAATCCCAGAATACAGTAAATTAAAAAGTGTTATATGGGTGTGGATAATAGAATGTTGGTAGATGTGTATATGTTTGTTTTCTGACTGAAGTTTGATATAACTGCCCTGACTCAAAAAACATAGGATGCACTTTTCCTCCCGGACAGGATCCACTGATAATGTAACAAATGTGGAGTAATATCATTAGGAAAATTGGAACAAAAAATGAGGAAGAAAGGCAAAATTAATACAGAATATGTGAAGAACACAGAAGTATATATGAAGTACAGAGAAGTAAATAAGCAGCAAATGGATGACTATTTCATAAAGTGAAACAATGACTGAGAAAGCTTAGGAGTTAGAATTAAGCTCACCTTGATTAGAATTCCATCTCTCTCCTTATTCAATACAACTGCATAAGTTGCTATGCTATACATGGGCCCTATCCTGGAGGGAACATGCATCCTATTTTCTATAATTCTGGGGAGATGGATCAAAGCTTTGGAAAAGAAGACATCTATATATCTACTAGTATACTTTTCATTCATATGCACATATTTCCTGACCTTTAGAAGCTTCACTTTCCTAACCTGAGATAAAGAAAAAATAAGTCTAGATTTAAGCATTTTCTAAGAACAAATGAGAAATATTTGGAAAGGTCTTGGCAGTGTAAGAACTCATTAAATTATGTCTGTTATTATTTTTTGACAAATGAGCTG
Source organism: Ateles fusciceps (assembly GCA_036589455.1). Taxonomy (NCBI): domain Eukaryota; kingdom Metazoa; phylum Chordata; class Mammalia; order Primates; family Atelidae; genus Ateles; species Ateles fusciceps. Next base: position 4,752,207 of record JAZHEH010000797.1, on the reverse strand, counting down.
AATCAGAAATGTTGTATTCTTCACCCTGTGCATTTAGGTTCTATTATTGTTTAATGGTATCTAATATTTCACTGTACCCTGTTACTGGCAGCATTCCTACAGCATTAATTATATACCATCCTGCAGAGCATTTCCATGGGCAACAAAAGCTTTTGACACGAGGGCACTAGCTCCCTTTCTGGGCATTTAATTTTAAATGTGTGTGTGTGTGTGTGTGTGTGTGTGTGTGTGTGTGTGTATACATATGCATTATATATATATGTATATAAAGAATCTGAATTCATGAAATTTTTCATAGTAATTAAAATATAGATAAATTATCTGTTAAAAATGTCAGATTATCAATCATATATCTACTCAGTAAATTCAGTGCAAAAATAGTGTTCAGATGTGCTCGCTTCGGCAGCACATATACAAAAACTTGGAATGATACAGAGAAGATTAGCATGGCCCCTATGCAAGGATGACATGCAAATTCGTGAAGGGTTCCATATTTTAAAAAAAAATTGTTCAGATAATATCCTTACTTAAGGTTCAGCATCCATGTAATACTACCTACCATTGTCTAGAGATGAATCTGAAATAGTAACTTGTGTAAAAATTTCAAAACTTCGTATCCCCCAGTGGGTTTCACCGAGGCTGTCCACACACTGATACTAACCCATTCCTATTACTGGAGTGAGAGGAGTGGGCTGTGGAGCTTAAGCATGTTTCTAATGCTAAGGGTGAATCTGTATTTTAATCAAAGCAAAGTATGCATGATTCATATTTTTAATGGAAGAAATGAAGGCTTGAAGTGATTAAATGATGTACTCAGTGACTACCTCTTTTGTGAGTGTTCTCTGTCATTTGTTAGATCCAGTTACCTGAGTGGGATAAAAAGATGAGATGAAGAAGGGACTAAGTCACAGATTCGTGAGATTGACTTCTAGTTCCTCATATCTTCTCTATCTCCCAAAAAGGAAGAATAGGTGGGTTTATCAAATTCAGACAATATCATGAACTAAAGAGCATACAATTACTTTTTCAGGACTTAAACTAGAATAAAAAAACGATGCCTCAGTTTTATTTATTATTGCTGTTAGTGTTCATATTTAAACAAGATCTTAGAGGTATAATATCCAGCTTTCATCTTCTGAGTTTTGCTGGCAGATGCTTAGATATGTAAGTCTGAATAACTACTGCCAGGAATATTATAGACTGATCATATTTTTGCTACAGTGGAAAATCAAGTAACTAGCCCTTTACCTGCCATGCAAAATGTATGTAAAATATATATGTTTAATTACAATAATTTTCTAATTGAGTCAAATGTATTCTAGTTCATATAAAGTTTATTCAAAATCTAGTGTTTTTATTAGATCTAAATCTAATCTGTATATACAAATGTTCTATAATACTATAACAATTCTATACCTTCATCAAATTATTTTCTTGTCTTCTGGGAGATTGAATGGTATTAGTGAAAGAGACTGTGATTTGGGGCTGTCATACCTGAATTCAAATCCCAACTGCACTGCTTTGTTGTGTGCAACTTTGCAAAGATTATTAAGTTGACTGACTGAACTTTGAATCTAAGTTTGTAAAATAGAAATGCTAATACCTATTCCCCAGAGCTTTTATGAAGATTAAATAAATTTATATTATGGCATATAATAGGAACTCAACATATGCTACTTCCTATATTCTTCTCTCTAATCAAAAAATTTTAGGTTATCAGCCTACTGCTTAAGTATAAGCTAGGCAAAGCTAGTTAGTAAAGAAGAATTTAAAAGAAAGAAAAGCAGAAATGTATGCAACCATTCAATTAAGTCTGCTATATTATACTCTGAAATTGGTTCTTAAATCTTGTGTTACAGTACAAATTTTGAAATGCATATTAGCAGTATGGTATATGCACTATATTATGCTGTTCATTTTTTTATTTTTTTATTTTTGTTGGTACGTAGTAAGTGTATATGTCTATGGAGTTGAGATATTCTGATACAGTCTTACAGTGCATAATAATTACATCAGAGTAAATGAAGTATCCATCACTTCAATACTTGATCCTGTCTTTGTGTTAAAACAATCCAATTAAACTCTTTCAGTTATTTTTTAATGTACAATAAATTACTGCTGAGTATAGTCACCATGTTGTGCTATCAAATACTAGATCTTATTCTTCTATCTAACTAGATTTTTGTGCCTGTTAGCCATCCCCATGCCTCTATCCTGCCCCCTACTACCTTACCCAGCTACTGGTAACCATCATTCTGTTTATCTCCCTAAGTTTAATTGTTTTAATTTTTAGCTCCCATAACTAAGTGAGAACTTGCAAAGTTTTTCTTTTCCTAGCTTATTTAACTTAATATAGTGACCTCTAGTTTCATTCATGTTGTTGCAAATGACTGTATATTTTCAAATAACCTGTCCTCAAGCTCATTAATTCTTTCTTCTGCTTGATCAATTCTGCTAGGAAAAGACTGGTGCATTCTTTATTATGTCAGTTCCATTTCTCAGCTCCAGAATTTCTGCTTGGTTCTTTTTAATTATTTTAATCTCTTTGTTAATTGTATCTGATAGGATTCTGGATTCCTTCTCTGTGTTATATTGAATTTCATTGAGTTCCACAAAACAGCTATTTTGAATTCTCTGTCTGAAAGGTCACATAACTCTGTCTCTCTGAGATTGGTCACTGGTGCCTTATTTAGCTTGTTTGGTGAGGTCATGTTTTACCAGATGGTCATGATGCTTATGGATTTCCATTGGTGTCTGGATATTAAAGAGTTAGGTATTTATTGTAGTCTTTGCTGTCTGGACTTGTTTATACTCATCCGTCTTGAGAAAGCTTTCCAGGTTTAAAGGGTTGTGAGTGTTGTGATCTAAGTTTCTGGTCACTGCAACCCTATCTGCATTAGGGGGTATCCTAAGCCCAGTAACAGCTGTGGCTTTTGCAGACTCATAGGGATATCACCTTGGTGGTTATGGATAAGATCTTCAAGAGTCTCTGGATTACCAGGCAGAGACTCTTGTTTTCTTTCCTTTCTCCCAAACTAATGGAGTCTCCCTCTCCTGTGCCGAGCTTCCTGAAGCTGGGAGAGGGGTGACAGAAACATCCCTATGGCCATTACCACTAGGACTGCACTGTGTCAGACCTGAAGCCAGCACAGCACGGGGTTTCACCAAAGGCCTGCAATGACCACTGCCTGGCCACCGCCTGTGTTTGCTGAGGGCCCCAGGGCTCTACAGTCAGCAGGTGGCAAAGCCAGCTAGCCCTGTGTCCTCTTCAGGTTGGCAAATTTTCTTAGGCCCCAGGCAGGTCCAGGGATGCCAGCCGGAAGCCAGAGCCTAGAGTCAGAAACCTCAGGAATCTACCTAGCACTCTGTTCTACAGTGTCTGAGCCGGCACACAATGTCACAAGATGAAATGCTTCCCACTCTTGCCTCCTATTCCACAATAGGAGGAGCCTCTCCCCCAGCTACTACCACCCCAGGCCTGCAGTAAATATTGCCTGATTTCTACTCATGTTTATTCAAGGGCCAAGGGCTCTTCAGTGAGCTGTTGGTAAATGCTACCAGGCCTGGGGCTGTCCTCTCAGAGCAGGGAGCTCCCTTTGGCACACAGCGTGTCCAGAAATGCTGTCCAGGAGCCTAGTCCCGAAATCAGGGACCCCCAAGAGCCTGCTTGGTGTTGTACCTCACTGTGGCCAAGCAGGTATCTAGGCTGCAAGAAATGATCCCTTTACTCTGCCCTCTCCTTTTCTCAAGCATAAGGAGTCCCTCTTTATAGCTACCATAGCTTGGAAGGTGCTGGGTCACACCTGAAGCCAGCACATCTCTGAGTCTCATCCAAGTCCCACAGAAAGTCCTGACTGGCTATCACTGCTGACTATTCAGCAGGTAATAAATCCTGCCAGGACTGGGTCTTTCTCTTCAAGAGAGTGGGTTCCCTTATGGCCCAGGGTACATCTAGAAATATTGTCTGGGAGTTAGAGCCTGGAATGTGTGTCTCAGGATTCTACCTGATGCCTTATTTGTTATCCAAGTTGCAAAACAAAGCCCTCTTTACTCTTCCCTCTCTTTTCCTCGAGTCTCTATCAAAGCTGTGAGCTGCACTGTCTGGGGCTCGGAGAGGAGTGGCACAAGCACTTGCTTGGCTGCCCGGGCTCGTGTTTCACTAGCTCGCATGCCCTTCAAGCCCACTGGCTCTGAGCCCAGCACAGCACCAGGGCTTGCCTAGGAATTGCAGCCTTTATGGCCTAGACTGCCTTTCAAATGTAGAACCTCAGAGCACTTTAGCCTGCAGTAAGTGAGGCTTGCCGGAACTCAGGTTACAACTGCTGGGATGGATGATTCCCCTTTGGCTAGGGCTGGTCTAAACGCTTCTTCCATTGCCAGCTGAGTTCTGACTTGTGTTGCTGTAACAGAGCAGCCCTGAGTTCCAATGCAAAGTCCCACAATCACTGTGCTCTCCCTTCCCCCAAGCACACAGATTCTTTCTCTGTGCCAAACAGCTGCTGACGGGGAATGTGGGAGGGGATCAGCAATTCAAGACCGTCTTTCTTATCCTCCTGAGTGACGTGAAGTTAAAACTGGGTATTGTGATTCCTCACCTGATTTTTGTTTCCTATGAAGGTGCTTTTTGTGTGTGGTTGTTTAATTCGCTGTTCCTGCAGGGATGATGATCAGTAGAGGCTTCTATTTAACCATCTTGCTCTCAGTTTTCCCTGTGTTGTTCATCTTTACAGCACTTTGACAGAGATGAACTCTTTTTTTGAGTGCAAAAATTCAGTCACAAAACCAATCAACAGAAAGGTCAACTGATACTCCCATGAAATTATTGGTTAAGAAAGAGACCTTTTAAAAGCTGCTCTTATAAAATAAACAAACAACCCCCCCCCCAAAACAACAACAACAACAACAACAAAAAAAAACCTTTTGCCTGGAATGATGGATGCTAGGAAAGGAATAATTTTTGTTTAAGAGCAGAGGTATTTAATTACATTATTTCAATGTTATTAAAATTCTCTATAAAGTAAGTTCTTGGAGAGCTGCATTGTAACTAAGATAAACATTCTTGACTGGGGATAATATCAGGAGATAAAACCGTATCTACTCTCTTCAGAGAGAATGAATTTGAACAAAGAAAATACTGAATAGAAAGGAAAAAACCCAATAGAAGTCTGCTCTTCTGTTTGGGATTCCTAGGGAATACGTGCTTTAGAGATCAAAAGAACGCAGTTACTACCAAAGATAGTCGTTGGCATATTTAGAGCAGTGCATAGTTTTTAAGGAGTTGCTTGCTACCTCCATTTAACAGAGTTAAAAATGAGACCTACCATCAGACAAGACCCTAGAGTTGCCTATAGTCGGCCTTTACCCGGGCCTTCTGATTCCAGGTCTACAGCACTTTGCTCAGCAACCCAGACCCTAATGTATAATAAAATACCTTTGTTAAAACAGAAGCCAACACTCATTCACTCAGTAGAGTTTTCAACAAATATTTAGGCAGTTCCTGTGATGTACTCTGCTAAGGCTGAGCAACATATGAGAAACATTTCATAGGGAGTTCATTTATGAAGGCCAGATTTATTATCAGTCCATATTGATTACTTGCTGGCAAGATCGTTGGCTCAAAAAAAATACCGAGTAAATTAGAAACACAAAATTCTGTGTAGTAATTAATAATCAGCAACATTAAAATTTAGAAAAATTACTTTTTTTGTGTCTTTTCTTTAAATCTTGATATCTGTTGCATCTTTGTATTTGTTTATATCCTTTGTATTGTTTCTATCTTGTATGTCTGTGTATTGTTTATATCTAATGTTAAGTAGTTCAACCATCCATGTATACATGACTTACATTATATAACATATATATATATATATATATATATTCTATATATCTGTGTGTATATCACACTGAGAAATTTTATTTGGAGTCAAAATTGAATTTAAAATTTCAAGATATCACTAAGCAATCCATGGAATTCATGCAAACAGGAGTCACCAAATGCTTGGGGAAGAAAATTCCTGGAATAATAGAAGAAATTAGATTCTAGTAGTGTATTTTGAAGCCTTGAGGCTTTCTGAAGGACCTCAGAGTTTGCTGATGGGTGTTGGGAAAAGGGTATAAAGCTGGAACTGATGTTCAACCTGAGTTTTCTGAGTATCCTCTCCTGCAGACTAATATTTTATTTGACAAAAAGGGCCACTACTTAGAAAGCTTGAAGACAAAAAAAAAAAAGTTTTAGGGTGTTTTCTAAGAAATAGCATCCAATTTGAGTGTCAAAAGCATCATCATCCCAGGCTAACAAGCATTTCCCTGATTTGTGTATATAAACAATCATCCTGAGGGTTTAAGGCCCAAGTCAAGTTTTATTTTAGGAGCCTTTTGAATCTCTTCTCTTATTTTCCTGCCTTTTCTATTTCAGACATACAATATTTCACAAATGTGCCCTTAATTGTCACATGGGCACCCCAAAAAATGCTATTATTGTTCTGTAAACTATTACAAGAAGCCTGTTCTCAAGTCTCAAAGATTTAAACAATGAAATGCCTCCTAAATCCACACTGTCAGCATTCTCATTCCCCCCAGCGCAGTGATCCTCTGTTCCTACAAGGATTTCGGGAATACAGTTGATTCCAGTCTCTGCTCACCTTTACCTTCCTTCTATTGCTAATGCAGGCTTTCTCTCTGCCTACTATGTTACATTATTTTGTCTAAATAGCCCCAGGAAAACCATAATTAAATCTGTAAGTTTTGTCTTCAACATTCTTCATCACCCCTTTGAGATTTCCTCCTTTCCACCTTCCATTTGGGAAATTCCGATTGCCCATTATGCATATTTCAGATCTTGGGCCTTCTCTTGTAGAAAATTGACTCTGGCTCCCCAAGACCTGTTAGGTCACTCCCCCACCTGCTCTCTCTGGACTATGTCCTACACCATCCATCACCCCCCTCTCCCCTTCTAGGGATTGAAACTGTTACTTGCTTATTTATTTATGTAATAGTTATTAACTATCGACATAAAGAGGGCCTAGCTAGGGAAAGAAAATAAAATAATAAGGAAAATGGACACAATCTCTGTCCTCAGGGAGATGTGAATATAGTGGGAGAAACTTTCAGTTACAATGACCAAGGCAACATGATGGTTTTTGATAGGGTAAAACAAAAGTGCCGTAAGATCACATAGCAGAGGCTCTTATACTTGACTGTGGGTATCAAAGAGGCTTCCCGAGAGAAAGAAAAAGGAATCGCCAAGAAAAGTAGAGAATTGCAGTGGGGAAGACAAATAGTATTTCAGGAAGAAGGAAGAGTATTGTGAAAATCTGGGAGAGGATAAAACATTGTACTTGAAGGACTAGTAGATGTACAGTGTGTTTAAAGCTTAGATAATGAAGAAGACAGTGGTCAGATAGGAGGTAGCAGTCATATCTAGTAGAAACTTGTGAACTACTTTAAGAGTTTGAACATTGTACAACAAAAGAGGCCACTAAAAGATTTTTTAAAGGGAGTGAAATAATGATTTGGAGTTTTAAAAAGATTATTATGGCTGCAGTGTGGAAAGAGGAAAAAGACTGGGGGTTATTCTGAAATACATTCACATACCCATTCTTTTTTAGCACCAGAATATATTGGCTTTGGGCCACAAGTCCTTAAAGTCGCTTTAATCTATAATAATTTGTATGTCTTGTTAGAAATAGATCAAAAATAGAGAAAGGGACTTGTTTTGTTTAAGTCATGGAGCTCTTCTCCTCCTCCCCTTTCCTTCCACTCTTCTAAAACCCTTATTACTCAAAACGTGGTCCATGGACCAGAACAGTCAGTATCTCCTGGGAGATGTTTAGAAATGTGAATAGCTATTCCCACCCCAGATCTGTTAAATCCCAATCTGCATTTTAACAAGTTCCCCAGTTGATTTGTATGCACATTAGAGTTTGAGAAGTCTGTTCTAGAAATCTACTATAGACTGTCTGAACCCTTAATTCTACATTTATGTCTTAGAGACTAATGTAAGATTCTTAGTGAGATTACACATTAGCACATGTATACACATTAAAGTAGCTTTTAACTTTATATCTGCAAATACAATTAGTAATGCCCCAAATCATATATCACAACAGTCCTGACTTCAAGGTAGATTGATAACAGATTAAGTGACTTGTAGAGATGAAGGCCTAAACAAATGAAGAATTTTCCCCAAATTTTTCTCTAGCATATTGTGTCCTTGTGCCTTTCAGTATTTCAACTGGGTGTCAGGTCGCCCTGTACTCTTGATAGCCTTGCTGTAACAAAAGTTCAGCTTGTGAGCAGCTGCTTCCAATACATGAGATGACCTCCCTTTAATCATAGTATAAAATGTTTTCTTAGGCAACTAGTTTATCTTTAAAAATTTTATCAAAAAATACTCTTTCTGCAATACCCACAAGGCCCAATCACTTTCTTTTACATATTTTGCTCAGTGATAGTTTATGAAAATGATAACTGAATAAGTGACTAGCATTAATAGTTTAATTTTAAAAAGGAAGTTTTCAGGTACTGCATTTTGTAAGTAGAGATTTAGTCCAGTCTCCTGGGTCTATAACTTCTACCCTTTAGCCTGGTCCAGGGAGAATTGATATCAATAATGATAACCTCCAAGGTACTTAAAATTCTTAATCACCAAAAAATATCTAAGAATGGTAAGAGTTACACAATTATGTAGGGTAGTGGAAATAAATATTGACCTAAAAGTGAGGAAATCTGGATTCTGATCTTGGCTACAATGCAAATTAGCTGTGACTTCACACACATGAGTTCTTACTGGACTTAAACTTCCTAATCTGTAAAGGGGAAGCCATAGACCAGACAATCTCTGAATATTTTAAGATTCCACATGCATTTCATTTATCTGAAAATTGGTGATCCACATGTGCTGCATAATGATGGAAACACTTGGGGGAAGCATAATGTCCAATTACCCAGTGCACTGCCGTTTCCCAGGCATCCTGAATTAGTGGCAATGTACACTCTTGCATGCAAGCTGCCTCTCTCAGTCACTTTCCTCTAAGTGGCAATTTTTGCCAAGTCTAACCAGCACTTCCTTTGACTTGTTGCTGTTTATTTATTTTTTCTCCAAGCTAACTAAAAGATTATACCTTTCCTGAAACTTATGCCAGATGCTTTCGTCCCTGTCTTAAAAATCAGAATGAAAATGTGTCTTGGAGTCAAAGTCATTCTGTCTATCAGCACCATTTCCACAATACCATCCTTACACAAACGCTTGCTAGTATCTTTCTCCTTTGACCATAGTGCTGAAAATAAAGCAAACTCAAAATTTTTCAGCTCACTAGTTCTCCTCTCAAGGGTTCTGCAGAAGCTCTTCCTTCTCTTTGAAGGTGTACTCTTGCTTTCTTCCCAGGGATTGCACACATGAGGTACCAAAAAAACCCTTTAGACTTTCCTTCCCTGTCACTACATTTCTTAAATATTTCTTTTTGTTGACAATAATCTCACTCTAAATAGCACTAGTAAGATATAGTTAAAGCCAATTTGTTACGGATTTGAAGTCAAGTAATTTAACAGCATTTAACCAGGAGGAACTCATTTTAACTGCTTTTTTGCCCAATCTGAAAACAACTATGGATTTTCTCTTTAGGTCAGTGATCTTCCTTTGGCCTTCTAACAATAGCAATAAGCACAACAACATTTATCACCAGTGAAAACTCACCTTATACCAGTGACTTTACATAAATCATCTTGTTTTAATAATTAGCAAGAGAGTATTTTTTATTCCCACAGTATAAGTAAGGAAATTGAGACTAGAGAAAGTTTACTGTTTGCCTAGGGTTGCTCAGCTGGTAAATGGCAGAGACAGAGATTTGAATCTGGGTTATTCTTTCTTCGAGTATCTAGTTCTTCCACATTGTCAGATGTTGCTGCCTTTCTCCTGACATAGGGTATGTTATTGTGCTTACATATCTAATGATGATCTAGTTGGCCATCCATCTAAAATAAGATTCACCAAGAAGGAGACAGTGTTTATGGTTAATCTGATGCCTCATTTTCCTTTTGGGGTTTCTCTCTTAATCTAATCCCAAGCCCTCTGCCTATTTGTGAGCTTTAGGAGTTTAGTATGTTTTATCACTCTACCCATCTTCTAGAGCAGTATTTCCCAAATTTTTATGTACTTAAGAATTTTCTGGGAAATTGGGATAGAGTAGCCTAAGCCTAAGGTATAGCTCAGTAATCTGCATTTAAAGGCACCCCCTACGCACACCCCTATCAACATCCCTATGGAAAAACATGAAAAACATAAGAATATTGCGTTAGGCCATACTTGCCTCGCTATAAAGAAATAACTGGGACTGGGTAATTAATTTAGAAAAGACGTTTAGTTGACTCATAGTGCTGCAGGCTTTAAAGGAAGCATGGTCCTGGCATCTACTGGGTTTCTGGGAACGTCTCAGGAAGTTTACAATCATGGTGGAAGGTGAAGAGGGAGCCGGCATAACACATGGCAAGAGCTGGAGCACAGGGAGGGGAGGATGTGCCACACACTTTTAAACAACCAGATCTCGCGTGAATTCACTGATCACCAAGGGCATGGTGCTGAGCCATTCATGAGAGATAGGCTCCCATGTTCAATCCCCTCCCAGCAGGCCCCACCTCCAACACTGGGGGTTGTAATTCAACATAAGATTCAGAGGGGGATAACATCCAAACTATATCAAAATAGTCTGTTAATTTTCTCCATCCTAGGTAAAGGGTAGAATAATCCCAGGCCTTGAAAATGGTAACAGATGAGTCCTAGCACCTATTTCTCACTAAAGTGTTCCCCCTAAGAAGGATGTTTTGTGATAAGAATATTAATTAATGTTACCGATGAGATCAGTGCCTTTTCATTCTATCTTGCATTCTGGACTCTTTAAAGAGTCATCTCTTGTGATCCTATACCATCTTTATTTTCCCCATTGTCTTTCCTGAAGGTAATGAAGATATTTTCTTTTTTGGTCTCAGAGAGTTTCTCCTAGGTTTTATTACATTATCCTGCCAAAACAGTAAGTAAATATTTTTGTTTCCCCATTCTAAAGATTTCCTTACTAGCTGTAAATTCTGTCTTCGCCACTTGTTACCTGTGTGACTTGGGCCAATTACTTATCCACTATTAATCCCAGTTTCCCTATTTGTACAGGGGGGACAGTAGATAGTAGTGATTATGTCATAGAACTGATGAAAAGATTAACTAGTCAATGACTCTATGTGGTACATTTCCATCATAGTATAAGTAAAAGTCTCCATCTAAAGTTGCGCAGTGTGCTACCTGTACAGCTGCATGAAGAGGCCTTCAAATAAACTAATGTTATTAAAGAGGTGAGCACAATTCTGGTATTGTCATCGCAAAATGGTACTTATTATCAAATATTTATCTTTACCTTTGACTAATTCTGTCTGATTTATTCTTATATTCTTGAAATATATTTACTAGGCACTTTTATAGTTAATTCTATAATACTTGCTGGCTAAGCTTGCCTTCTTCATTATGGGTCAAAAATAACTGGACTCATTTGGAGAGTGGCCTTAATCCTACCTCAGTTGTGGATTTGCTGACACTCATTCCCTTTCTCAACCCAGTCTGCTTGTAACCAATGCTATGCCTTTGTAAGTTGACTGCTTGAAGTTAAAGGTGCAGTTTGTAGCCAGAAAACCATTTTCCCCCTCTGTGAATACCAGCTGGCCTATCCAGAGACTCAACCAATTACCTTGACCTCATAAGCACTGCACTGCAAGCAGCTGAGCATTTTGTTTTAATTATTTTAATAATGTGATGATGATTATAAAGATACAGCCAGAGCAGTACTGAATTTAGAAATTTCATTATTCCCATGAATGATGCAAATCAGAGGAAGTAGGTACATGAGAGGGTAAATTAGAATACTCATGTGAAAATCATAGATCTGGCAAATAGGTTTAAGAGGGGATATGTGGTATATGAATGTGCCTACATGAGCTTGGGTAAGAAAAGAGAAGCGGGAGGATGGAGAGAGAAAGAAAGAGAATTAACTATATTTCCTTTAGGCAAAAAGTAAGAGGTACTAAAACAGAAATAATTACAGGTGTGATAAGACAATGGCATAAACCATGCAATTTACTTCCTTACTATTTTGCATTTTTATATCCTTTAAATAATGCTAAAGCAAACAACTTAGCAGAAAAAAAAGGAATAGTATCTGGCATTGCACTGACTTTGCTTTTTATCCTTTTGTACAAAAAAATGTTTAACCAGAAATTCTATGTGTGTGTGTGTGTGTGTGTGTGTGTATGTGTGTGTGTGTGTATGCAACTTCTCTTTTAAAAACACAGATCATGGGACTGGGAAAGTAAAACTAAATAAACTGGACAAGATTTCTGTTCACATGAAGCTTACATTCTAATGGAAAGGGATAGACAAAAAAAATATATATATATATATATATATATATATATATATCCATATCGAGTGAATAAATAATGAAAAATCAGTATCAGGAAAATTTTTGACACAAATTGAAAATGTAAATGTTTAGAAAATGGTGGGAGTGAGGCAAGAGATAGGTTATTATTATTTAAGTAGGGACTAACTTTTCCCAGGGTATCATAATTGGGGAAGTATACCTCCAGCTTTGGGGCACCTCATAGGGCTGTCTCTGGGACTGTGGGAAAAATTTTCTGTCCTCAGGTATTTAAAAGAGGTTTAGACAGGGCATGGTGGCTCACGCCTGTAATGCTGGCACTTTGGGAGGCCAAAGTAGGTGGATCACCTGAGGTCAGGAGTTCAAGACCAGCCTGGCCAACATGGTGAAACCTCGTCTCTATTAAAAATAACAACAACAACAAATTAGCTGGGCATGGTGGCGGGTCCCTGTAATCCCAGTGACTGGGGAGGCTGAGGCAGGAGAATCGCTTGAACCTAGGAGGTGGAGGTTGTAGTGAGGCAAGATTGCACCATTGCACTCCAGCTGGGCCATGAGCAAAATTCCATCCCCCGCACCCCCCACAAAAAAAAACGTTTGAGACTCAAAACACAGAGCGATACATTATCAAGCCCACCCACTCATCGACAGCCTTCCAGTCCAGCAGATAATCTTTGACTATCCTTTCCATGCCTTCTGTATGGCTGAGAATCTTGTGATCTGTCTTTGGCCAGGGCAGGCTCAAATGATCCGGTTAGCACAGTTTACAAATGGCAGGGAACAAAGCACATCACTCCAAAGAGGGCTCACCTCCAGGGATAATTCTGTCCATCTTCAGCTCACTCCAACTCCCTCCTCATTAGAATTGGCTTTGTCTGTAAGACTTTAAGACTTTATGGTTCCAAGTTTAAGATTTATCTCAAACCCCGACCTTTTAGTGCCTCAGTCCCCTAGCTCCAGGTGACCTTTGCTCCTTCTCCATTTTAGTCTCCTAGCAACGCAGCCACACTTAAAGACCAGCCTCAGACTCATCCCCACTTAGGGCTCACAATCACTTTAACATCACTTTCTAACTCCTCTTCAGTCTGCTCCTGTTTTTTCCCCGTAATCTCTGATCCCTTGGCTGTTTTCCCATTCTCACAGTCCAGGAGTTTGCTTCTGTCCTCATTTGTTTCACTACCCAATTGTGGACCCTACAGTCAGGCACTTCAGTTCTTCATATGCTTGTACTTCCATGTTTTCCTATGCTTCCGTCTCTGGAATCTTACACTTTCCCATTTTCTGTTATGATTGAGAACTGCAGAGAGGTGTTCACTAAAAATTTTTTTGGGTTATTTCGTTTGCTAAAATTCGTTTTGCCTATCTTTTGGTAAAAATCTTTGTAATTCATTTTATATCATTCCAAGCTACTGAAAACTTTACTTGTTTAGCAAATGTTTAATAAACATTCGTTGAAGTCCCACACACTTATTTTAAGTGCCCAGGCTAAGTGACCATTACTGAACAATCATGTTATCCCTGTCCGCAATGGTCGATCTAACGGCCCTAAAACCCAAGAAATAAAGTGGAAGAGGGAAAAGAGAGAAAGGAGAGAGAGTGAGAGGGACAGAAGACAGAGACAGAGAGAAGTAATTATATCAAATGAGCCCCTGAATTGAGCTGTGCCTGAAGATGTATTCACAGCCTTTTCAGTTACATGAACCAATACATTTATTTTCTGTTTAAGTGACTTTGCATTTGGATTCTCCCATTTGCAACTGAAAGAGTCCTGAATAAAATAATATAGTTATTTGCATACACACACACACACACACACACACACACACACACACACACACACTATATATATATAATCCTCCCCTATGCAATCATAAGCAGCTTGAGAGAAAAGACTATGTTATGCATTGTCCATCTTCCAGAATGCTTTGCACATTGTCAGTGTCCAATAAATATTTACTGAAGGAATAAATCGGTTTTAAAAACACCTTAAATTTGGATTAATGCAGTCTTTAGGCTTCTGTAGAGTGATCTGGATAATGAGGAGCTACAGCTGGCAGAAGTCTGAAAAATTCCCTCCTAATGGGAATGTTGAGCCTTCATCCAACCTTCCACCTTTCCACCATTGTCATTTTATCTGCATCCCCTTTCAGCTGTTCCTCAGAGAAATAATGAATATACCTGGATAGATGTGTTCTTATTGTCAGCAATCAAAATCCCAAGATCTGAATGTAATGTAACTGAGACAGAAGAAAAATACTGGGACTTTTGGATGTTAGTCTTTCTTGATCTAGTTACAAGCCTCTTTTATGTAGGGATGGCAATGCTACTCTTCATCTACAGGCATATCCTAATAAACAGTGACAAGAGCAAGACAATGGAAGGTTATGATTTTCAGTTTTTGTTTCTCTCTCTTGTCTCTCTCTCTGTCTCTCTTGTCTCTCTCTCTCTGTCTCTGACACACACACATGCACATACTTCAAAGATGAAGAATTCAACAGAAACCCAACCAACACCCAGGGCACACATCTGTAAGGAAAGCTCACTCTGACTCACAGTTTCAGCTCTCTGTTTCTATATCCATGAAGGTAAGATACACACAGAGACAAATCTTTTTCATTTATGAAAGGTCCCTGTGCATATCTGGTGTCAGGGGAAGTCAAAACGACCAAGAACTCTTCCCTGAAGCAGAGAGAGATGTGGGGTAGAGGTAAACAGAATGATATATTTAAACATTTGGCAGGAAGAAAATCTCAGTCAAAACAGCATCCTTATTAATTGCCAATTTTAGAGGCATTCTAGCATACAACCACTTTCTCCTGTCTTATTACTTGTTGAAAATACAAGAGGATTTGGAGCAGGGGAAAACAAAAAATCTATTTTTCTCTGGGTGTGCATATGTGTTTTAATTATCCCTCTTGAGATGCATCTTTGCACGGTTGTGCCTTCAATCTGTTGCTTGCAGTTTTGTTTTTGACAGCAGAGCTTATATTATTAGTAGTTGCCAGTTTTGTTTCATGTGTTGTATTTTGAGGGGGTAGGGGGCAATTAGGATGGCCACCAAACTGTATTGTTCACTATTTAGAAGAGGCTAACTGTTTATCATTTAAAGAAACCTAAAGTGCATGGGCTCTTCCTACACCCCTGCTTCCTGGGGTCAAGAGCTCATACTGCTGAGGCAGGAATAGATTGCTGGGCTTCTGTTTGAAGACTACATGCTGGTTTGATAGTCATAGATTCCTTCTTTGAAAAAATAACCAGGTTACTGCCAAGACAACTACAACAATAACAACTAAGTCAGTGAAGTAGTGGAATGCACACTAACAAGCAGTCAATTTCTTACATTACAAATATAAATAGCAATCCTCTCTCTAATAGCAAATGCTAAATATTCAACATTCTGCGTCTGTCTGTGGAGATGGAGATCTTTTTAAGATATGGATGCACAGAAATTCCCACAAATTCCTGCCGTGTTAAGAATGCAAATTATTCTTGATTCAAAACAGGACATGTTCCTAGAAAAGCAGAGCTTTCATTCTAACAGATTTCTTCAGTAATATGGTAGAGAAGAAAACAGAGTTCATGAAATAATGTGTATTATTAAATGAAAAACTTACTCAAACATAGACTGCCTCACAAGTGATGACACAAATGCATTTGGTATGCAAGACACATGTGTTTACAATGTACAAAGCTGCAAAAATGCAGGGAAGAAAGTAAACTCATGTAGCAGTAGAAGTTAGGATGTAGAGATACTAGTTCATAAAATTAAAATTTTAAATATGTACATTTCATTTTTGTTTTGCCTGTTTTCTGATTATAAAATAATACAAGAAATACTCCAGAATAAAGAAGCTAGAAAACAGCCTTTCAGTTGAACATCCTTAGCTCACCTTAGGCAACGTGTTAGAAGATTTCTTTTAGACTTTTTTTTTGGGGGAGTGCACTTTTATATTTATAAATGCTTTATAAATGATGTAAACTTTGGATCTGTAGTGACATGACTCTCATTATGACCACCTCCTTATTAAAGCCTTAGCTTTCAGTCCTGTTCAATGAGAGTCCGACACTAGATCCTCTCATTCTCTGTCCCATTCTTTATCTCTAAGTCAAAATTGAAGAAATAATATGTGAATAATAACAGAGCCCCCACCATATCAAGGCAAGGGGGACAGACATTTTCAGGGTAATGAAGAGAGCACCCTCAGACCCCTGCCCAGTGATTGCAGCAGTCAATTGAGTCTAACCAGAGGTGGTTAAGGTAACCAGTCTTCCTTGATGAAGGCAAAGAATAAGCAGGGAATGTCCAGGCTCTCTTCAGTATTTATGCCACATAGTGCCACTTCTCGCCAAGTGAGGTGTTCAAGCCTTCCCTTTCGTCTTCCTCCAGTCATGGTTTAGATACTTTCTCTTCAGCACCTTTATAGACCTAGGTTAGTCTACTTAGGCTGCCATAACATGGCACTATAGACTTGGTGGCTTAAACAGAGGGGAATTTATTTTTTCACAGTTCTGCAGGCTTGAAGTTCCCAATCAAGGTGCAGAATGATTTGGTTTCTGGTGAGGACTCTCTTCCTTGGTTGTAAACATCTACTTTCTAGCCGTATCCTAACAAGGCCTTTTCTTATGTGTGTGTGTGTTTATGTGGATGGGGGGGAGAGCAAGCTCTCTGGTGTCTCTTTTATATAGATCAGAGCCCCATTCTTTTATCCTAACTTAACCTTAATTAATTCCTTAGCGAGTTCCATCTCAAATAAAGCCACACTGGAGGTCAGGGATTCAACATGGGAGCTTTGATTTAGTCCTTAACTATACCCTTATCCTAATTCTTGTTCTCCTGCTTTGTTTTAAGAAAGTGGACTTTGGAGTTTTCGAACGCTTTGGGTAAGTGGGCAGGGAAAATAAAGTAAGAGCACAAATGTGGAGTTAATTCCATATGTGATGAAGGATGACTTGCCAACAACCAAGGAGATAGGGGGCAATCCATTGCAGAAAGTTTACTTGCCCACTGTATGGTGTGAGCTGAGTATTAATGGGATGAATAATTGGCATAGTAAGAAAAGACAGGGTTGAGATTTTAAAAATAGTTTCCAGTGATCTAGAGCTATCCCAACTATGGTCTGTGGCTCAGGTGTAGGTTACAGGATGCAAATATTACCTGGGCTACGTTTAATGATTAGACAGTGGAGGCCACCTGTTGGAAAAATCACTCTTGATTTTCACAATGAAAATTTTGTCTTGATGAAGTTGATAGTATTTGCTAGAGAGGTAATGGAAGGACCAATTAAACATAAAAGGTAATATGAACAAAGGACAAGTTTATGGTGATTAAAAGTACATTTTCTCAGAAAGACAGTGTGATATAAGGTTGAATAATTTAGACTTGATAGATGGAGACTGTCAGGTGGAATTATGGGTATAGACATGGAAAAGATTAGGAGCATCAGGGCCATTCTCAATACCCTGTGATCACATCTGACCTGTAATCTCCTCTTTCACTCAGACTTACAGCTGTTTCTGACTGGACCACTTCAAACTATCGGCAAGCATGGGCCATGCATATATTGCTTGTTTAAAGAATTTTTTAGACACAATAAAACACTCTCAGAACAATAGAACAATAGATATTTCTCTGAAGGATGCTTAAGTGGCTTTCTTGTAGGCAAATCAGGATCTCGGTGTCACCAAACAGGTGTGATATTAGAAACTTTCCTTATACATTAGAATGTATAAGTATGGAGTGGTATTAAAACCCTCTAATATAAGGTTATTAAAAGAGAAAATTGTTTGACATATCTAAAGGATGAAAATGAGTTTCTATTTTGGTTTAAAATGAGGTCTGGTTACCAGCCATTAATTCAACCTCTCCCAATTATCTGTTCAAATCGTATGGCAATATGCCCTGAAAGGTAAAAAGCCACACATGTGGCAGAGTCTGCTAGCTATCCTATTCTCACTTGTTTCTTTGTTTATTTAGTATTAAAATCCTTAGTTTTAGGTAGGTATACTGTTGTTCACAAGGAGACTCTACTTTCCAGGCTTAGCCCTCCTCTCAAAGTGGTCATGGCTCTGTAACTAAGCTCTAGTCTATAAAATGTAAGTAGGAACGTCATGGAAAATCATTGGAATCTCCCTTAAAATGCAGCTTGTGCATATCCTTTGCCCATTTTTCCTAGTCCTTTCTTCTTTGCTATTGACTAGAATTTGAGTGCACTGGGTAACTGCCCATACTGGACTGTGATGTGACCTTGAGAATGGAAGCCACAACAGAGCAATGAGATAGAAGGAGGCTGGACCCTGGGAGCTTGGGGATCAAAGCTATTCAGCCTAGAGTACTTCCAGACTCTTATTGACAGGGAAACACGTTCCTATTCTGTTTATAGCTCTTTGACTCAAAGCTGAGACAAATGCTAACTGAAAGTCTGTGCTGCCATTCAAAAGCAGAACTACCCATCAATCTTCTCATCATCTTCTAAAACTGTAAGATTGTGATAAAATTAAATTGGAAAACCCCATAGGTGATAAACCAGAAACAGAGGACAACAACTAACCTACCTGTGGGTAGGAAAAAAAAAAATTCCACTGTGATTGTCTGTCCCCTGGACAAGAAACAAAAGAATTTGTATCTATCTGACAACCATGGAGTCCCTATACTAAACATGTGCTGATTAGGGCAACCAACCTTTTCTCCTACCACTTTATATCTGTGCCTCTTTCTACACCCAGTTTGAGGCTTACCTTTCTGAAAATAAATAGATGAGATGTCCTGGAAGACAAGCTGTGATTCATTGTATTGTGGAATGTGTAGTTCCAACAGGTAAAGAACTGGATCAGGAAGGGATAGAAGGAGGCAAAAAAAAAAATTTGTATCAGCAGATGCTTGTTCCGCCATGTGCTTCATCTTTTTGTGTCAGACAATAAAACACTTGACATAAGACACTATCTTGTTTCAATCCAGGAGGCCCATACAGAACAAAAGATTAAAAGATATCAAAAATTAGGGTAAAAGTTGTACAAATGAATGTCTAAATATTTGACCAGCACCCTTGTGAACAGAGAGTAAGGAAAGGGGCCTCTACACATCACATTAGTTAATAAACAGAAAGCCTGAGTCAGTTTACTCTCTCTCCAAGGTTGATGAAACAGAAATACAAAGAGATTAACAAAAGGAAGACCCAGTCTAGAAAATGATACAAACTTGGGAAAAAAATTGAGATAGAAGAAAAAACCTCTAATAACCATTGATGATTAGTAACAAAGTAAACTCTAGAAAATTCTTTGTACTTTCAATACTACTTAAGAGCATATTGTCTATACATATGACAAAAAAGCAATAGAGGAGAATGGCTTGAAATGAAAGACAGTAGAATATTTGACAAAAACTTATGGATGAGTTGAGGACTAATTGCAAAGAACCCTATGAAAAATCAAAATTGAAATCAGAACTGGATGGTTTGAAATAACAAGTCAATAAAAATTGAAATTAACAATATGGCAAACAAGCTTGAGAAATGTATAAAATGTACATTAAAAAAATAGAATGACAGGAAATTTAGAGAAGAAAGAAAAAGGTGTGAAAGAACCCAAGAGATAAATAGGCAAAGAGTGCTCTCCCTTACCTAGGCTAGTAACTACATGTGTTCATCAGGAAGAAACTGAAAATTTTGAACAGAAACAATGATTACAGACATAATTGGAGCTTAAAGATGACATGAGAAAACAGATCAAAAGCGAATTCTATAATACAGAAGAATCAATAAAAAGATATTCTTGTCTAGAAATATACTGAACATATTTGAAAGTTGCAGAACTAAGAAAAAATATAGAAATGAGCAGATAGGAGGGATGCTGATTGCTGATTGCCTTCTCTGCAATACTAAGGGCCAATGGCCAATGGAAAAATGTCTGCAATATATCTAGCTGGGAATAACATTCTGAGATATGTTTATTAACTCTTTTTTTCTGTTCTGAAGGTTTTTAAAAGCTTTTGTCAGCTATTCAATAGTGTAGAAATATAATATCTCTATATCATTTTAAAATTACTTTAAAATGTACACCAACTGATTAAGAGATGAAACAAAATTAAGAAATAGAGTAGTGCAGTGCAAAAATGCTAAGCTCCTAATTTTACAATGGGGTGTTTCAAGAACACTAATTATTAACTTGATAATTAGAGGAATACAGATTCTTATAATGAAAAGTTGAAAGCATACATGGGACAAATACCCAGCAATTCAGGATAGTGTTTCTCTCTAGGGGGGCCTGGAGCTGGCCTTTGGCTCTGCATGTAATGTTTTGTTTGTTTAAGAGAAAGATATGAAACATGTAGAGCAAAATGTTAACATCTGTTTAATCTGATTGCAGTACCGGTGTCTGTCATCAGTTATAGTACTTTCTGTAGTTTTCCATATGTTAGTAATGTTTTACATTTTAAGTGATTAGTTTTGAAATTTGTAAAGATAACCACTAAGTAGAATGAAACACAAACTATGTACTGGTTCATCACAGAAAAAGAACATCAAGCCACATACTATGCAAGAAATTATAATATAGCAAAATACAGAAAATGTGGAAAAAACAGAAAAAAATACTCCAGATGACAAAAAATAACACCATAGATTCATTATATGAGTCACCATAAATTGTTTAAACTCATATTAAGTAGTGATAATGATAATATTAAATGTTTATTACTTCTTCTTAATATATGCCTGAAATTATGCTATATGCTAACTTACATAATGTAAATTTTTTTATTCCTTAATCCTCATGACAATTCTTAATCAAATAGTAGTATTATCTAAAATTCTCATGATTTGAGTTGATAAAAAATTCAACTAAGAAATACATCTTTTTAAGACTTTTTAAGAGATACATCTTTTTAACTTCTTTTAAGAAAAGTTAAAAGATTCCCAACTCCCAAGGTGATGAGGTTAGCAGACTGAGCCTTTGAGAGGTGATTAGATCATAAGGGATTAGTGGCCTTTATAATGGCAGATAGCTAGCTTAGCCCATTCTACCATATAAGGACACAGTGAAAAAGGCATCATCCATGGGTCAGAAAACAAGTCCTCATCAAACAGTGAATCTATTGGCATCTTGATCTTGGAATTTCAGCTTCCAGAACTATGATAAATAAATTTCTGTTGTTCATAAGCTGCCTTAGCAATGATGATTTGTTAGCGCAGCCCAAATAGAGGAAGACAAAATGAAAAAAACAAAAGTTATGTGCACATTAAATGTTTACAGATACTTCTAGATCAAAGAGACAAAAAGAAAATAGTGACATAGTAGAAATATAATTTAACCTAAAATTTATGGGTGGATTTTTTGAGTATTGAGAAATCTTTGCGCTCTACGCTTATTATTGTTTACATGTGTGTGTGACTGTGAACTTTTCTGGGAACATGGTACTTCATCAGATCCTCAGAAAAGGTCTGTAACTCCCCCTAGAATGTGTATAAAGTACACACACACACACACACACACACACACACACCCTAGAATGTGCATCAAGTACACTCACACACACACACACAAACACACACACAGGTTTATGCCCTACCATAAGAGAACTCATTATTTTTTTTAATCCATGAAATACCCCCCAAAATTGTATAAAAAGTACCGATAAAAAAAATACCTTGAGTCATTCTAGAGATTACTTATTTAATTTTCGCTGTCTGACTAGGTTTAAAATTCCCTGATAATGGGGACCATAAATGTCTGGCTTTCTGATTCCCCATTCAGCACTATACACAGTATGTAGATGAGACTCAACAAATATCAATTGAATAAATCGATTAATCTTTGGAGAAGCTAGTATTTTGTAAAAGAATTAACTATCTAAATAACTCCAGATCCAGTTTTACAGGTGAATTCTAGCAAATGCTAAAGTGTAGAAAATCAACAACAGCAAATGAAACTTCCTTACTTGAAAGGTATTAAATCTCAGAAACTGAAGAATGAGCAATATAAGTATAAAAATACTACATGCTAAAATCACATATGTGCCCACACATAGTACACATACATATATAATAGACATAAATCAGATGTTATTAGATTCAACAATATATGAAAATATACCATAACAATATAACAAGTACGATTTAATTCAGAAAAAATGTTTTAAAAAGAAATATGAGGAAAAATGTTTAATTCAGTAATATCAATACATCAAATGAAAAAACATATGACATTTTGATGGTTACCAAAAAAGTAATTTCATTAAAATTTTACATGTAAAATGCTAAAAAATATTTTAGTGTACCTATAACAAAAGAAGATGTTCTTTTATCCTGATAAAAAATAGGCATCTGAAAATATCAGCCTATTCAGCGTCTTTCATATTTAATAGAGAAACACTAGAAGTATAGCCATTAAGAGCAAGGCAAGGACTCTATTATTTGCATCTATTGGAAGTAAGAGCCATTTGATGTTGGGGATGTGCATATAACAGGAGAATTGAAACAAGACAAATATAACAGGATATCGTTAGAAATAAAAATATTTTTAAAAGAAAATTACAGGACAGAGCAAAATTAAAATTAATTTCATATAGTATTTCTGCAATAAGTATCTAACAATGCACCTTTAGGTACTAAATAGCAAAAGCCCCAAGAAGGAAAGTCAATAAGGCACCAGGTATAAAAATGAATATGCAAAAACTAATAGATTTTCTATAATCCTATTAAAGATTATAAGAGAGAAAGAAATTCAATTAAGAAAAATAAAAATATAAATGATCCATATTAAGAACTGTTTGAGACATGACAGAAAGGAAAATGAATGGAATTTTAGGATATAAATTTCTTCCTGTATTATTTTATAGGCTTAGTATAATTTCAATTAAATGAGTAATTATAGTTGATTATGATACCCTCTAAACTTCTAGTTCTTTTTGAGAAATGTAGTGTAATAAAATAGTCAGAAGTTTAAGAGAAGATTTCAGAAAAGGGTGATCTTTGATTAATTTTTTTAAAAGGTTGTAAACAACCAAATTGCTCACAAGAGCAGTATAGTTGGATAAACTGTGGCTCATTTAGACAGAAAATATAGAGTCATACTTAGAAAGAGCAGGAAAAAAGCAAGAAAATGCTAAAGATGTAATACCAATTTCAATAAAAAGCAGCTATTAAACCTTATATATGGTAGTCTTCTACAATTTTAAAAACATATTACTTTTTACATATTTACATAATTATAGAAAAAATAAGCAGAGGGAGATTCAACACTAGATTCAAGATATATATTTAAGAGATTAAAATAATATATTAATTTTATTTCTGAATATATCCACAGTTTCCTTTTTGTATACAGTAAACATATATTTTACAATTGTAAAAACCAATGGATTTGTGTATTATGGTTATGTATTTGATAACTTTGTTGTGTTTGTACTAGGCTTAAATATACATCTATAATATATTTTTTTAAAGATTTTAGGAACCAAAGCTGAAAATTCAAGGTTTTGAGGAGTCACTTATAAGAGGGTCAAATTGACATGGTCTTTTTATCAACGAAGGATAAGAACCAGAAACAAAAATCTGTACTAACTCCGACAAAGGAAAAGAATAATGTCATTTAAAAAAAACAGAAATTTAGAAGCATAATTATCTCTATAACAGTTAAAAATGCTGATATTATACATTAAAGCATTTTAGAAATGTTTATACCAACATTTGCCAGGCTTATAAACTGATTTAGCATTGTCTCACACTCAGATTACATAAAAAATAAGTTTTCTATCTTCAAAATATAAAAACTGGGATGAGTAATAGATTGAGAGTTTTATGCTTGTGAGCATAAACTGTGATTGTTTACTGTGCCTTAACAATGATGAAATCACTAAAGGCTTCATAGCAAGACACAAAACCCTAGGGAAGCTATTAAGAATTCAGTATTAACAGTTTGTGAAGGAAAATGGATTCCACTTACTAAAATGATTTTAAAATGTTTTCTATAAAATGCAAATATCACAGCACTGTGAAGCTGGACATTTTAGGTAGGTTTTGTTTGCATCTTTGTTCTTACATAGTGTGATGCATTAGTTTCAGTGGAATCTGAAGATTATAATATGTGGTTAATAGTAGGCATGTAATAAACTTCAGATAAGTACAGAAGAAAAGAGATTCTTTAGAGCAAAAGGGTGTGGACCCTGAAAACCACTTCCAGACGTCCCAGACTTCTCTAATAGCATCCCAGCCCTAGAAGTATGCAACAGACAGTACTTTGGTCCAAACTGGAACAACTCCAACACTTCACCCACACCCATATCTTTGACGTCTTATTTTATCCAAACATTTCAATGCCCCTGGGTAAACAGTAGAAATTCCTGTAACCCTGACTGAGCTCAACTTTTGCATAATGCTCCAGAATTCTCTATTTATACCTTTAGAAAAAAGTTAACACACACACACACACAATACACACACAAGAAGTGTTGAAACTGACAACTGACAAAAGGAAAAGCAAGCACATTCATTTGGCAATAATTAACCCATGCTTAGAAAAGACCAGCAAATGTTGCTTCACTTCATTTGATATTTAGTCATTTCATAATGATAGTTAAAGAAGGAGAGTGCCAGGTCCTGAAATTGCTCTTGTTTTGCTTCTGAAGAACATTACTTTTTTGCAAACAGCTTGTCAGAGCATAACTAAAATGGAGAGCTTGTGTTTCTGGAACGGGAGAGAAACTGCGTTCAGCGATAGACTGGTGATTTCTGTGCTGGTGTTTATTAATATCTTTCCAATTGTATCAATTCCTCTTAAAGCTAAATAGATGTCTTTCTCAAAAATATCCTCCTATTTTTGGTTTTGAATTTTGTTCATTATGCAGAATTTCTTAGTTTTTATTCAGAGTAAACATAAATGTTGAATGCACTGAAAAATCTCTATTGGAAAGAGATTTACTGAGGGTTCAGAAAAGGAAATAAACAAGAAATCAGGAATCATTTTCTCTCTGTCTATGCCTCCGTCAATTTGTCTGTATGTCTGTCCCTGTCTCTCAGGCCATCTGTTGTGTTATGTCGCTATCTGTCTTTATCCCTGTCTCTGTTCTGCTTGGTCTCTTTTTTCCCTGCAGCCTGCCCTTCCCCACCATTTCTCCCACCTTCTACCCACCATGAAAGTAGATTGGTGAATTTCTATTGAATTCCAAATTCACTGCTAGAATCACCACCTTGAGCCCAGCTCAGAGAGTGCATCTGCCCTGGAAGTCTCTTTCATACTCAGTGTATTAGACCCACACAGACTTGCTGTAACCTGACATTCTCACTGCATAGATTCCCTCTGGTCCCTCACTTCTTGTTGCAGGGCTTAGTGTTCCAGACCATTACATTCCATAGAATGTGCCAAGGACAAGGGCATTGATTTTCAATGGTAACACATGCCAGTGCAGTCACCTCTCTGTGTCATCCTGTGTCCTGTTTTGTCTCAGGGCCAGAAAAGGAATAGAAAAAGTTTTAGACTTGACAGTTGGGGGGGGTTAAAAAGACCTTTCCTTAACACCAGAGAAGGGAAAATAAATTATGTAGAATTATGTCACATCGAGAAAAACATGATTAAAATAACCTGATATAAATATTCATCCATGCTTGACAGAGGGCGGTAGCAAGAAGAGTGCTTGCAGCTTATTGCTATCAGAGATCTCTTTCAGCAAATTGCATTTTGAAAGAATTTATGATTAGGGCTGTTGGCCGAAACTGTAGAAGTCTTTTTTTTTTTCTTTTTGGTTGTTTTCCATTGTCTTTAATCCTGGCATTTTGGATGCCCAGCTTCCTGCTGAAGTGAATTTCTCTCTAATCACAACGATCCCAGGTGGTTTGCCTCACTCACACCAGGACCTTTCAGGCTGACTCATTGCAGATGGGAAGAAGCACATTATCATGGCAACTTATTACCTTTTGTACAGCAGTCTCTTTGTTCACAGAATGAAAGTGATACTTCACTTGTTAATAATGATTCCTCCATCTCCAATGTTTAAACAACAACCTTACCATTCTGTCAGCCACATCATTTCCCCTATTCTGAGAGACATTTTCTTCCCCTCACACCCTCTCCCATTCCTACCTCCACCTGCATTGTCAATTTGAACGCTGTCATGAGAAAAAATGTTCTGTATCTGCACTGGTCAGTCAATAGCCATTGTCCACATGAGGCTTTCGAGCACTTGAAACAACTGAGGAATGAAAATTTAATGTTATTACAATTTAATCAATTCAAAGTAAACAGCCACATAGGCCTAGGGGCTACGATATTGGACAGCACAGCTTGAGAACCTTGAAAATGTCAGTAGAGAATTCCAGTGCACAAAGCTGTTCTAGAATCCAAACTGTCAGGCAATGTGAATGTGTAAGTCTATACACATACGCATGCCTTTATTCTCTAAGAACACTTTCTTTTAACTTTTGTAATCATTCCAAATCATTCATCATCATTTGTCATTAAATCTCAGCCTTGCTAGTCAACTGTTACAGTTGCAGAGGACTCAGGAAGATAAAATGTGACATTATTTTTAACTTCACTCTACTGTTCTTCAAATAGCTAACATACAGGTACTGGGAAGGACAATTACACTTCACATCAAAATGATGTGCATTGAACAGGAGCAATTATTTCTGATGTGAATTTTTCATGAGAATTTTCAATAAAATTTAGATAACCACTCTTCCCATTCTTTAACCTAGTATTACCAATGTTTAAAATGAATTAATGTCAGTAACATTGCCATTGTTGTTTATATATAAATCAATCTATGCCTAATAAAGAGGATTTAGCTATTCTTAGGTTCTGTCTATATAATATGTAAAGAAATAATTCAATTCAGTCTGATCAGTAGAATGAAACTGCTTATTTAAAGCTGATAATGATGATAATAACAATTATTATTATAAATTATTGAGTATCTATTATGGCCAGGCACTGTCTTAAATGCTTTACTTTATGTATATATTACTTAATTTGTTTCTCACAACAAGCCTACAATTTTCATACCCATTGTACATATAAATGAGACAGAGAAGTTAAGTGACTTCCTCAAGGTCAGCCTAAAGTGACATTCAAATGAAGGCAGTCTAACCACAGAGTCTGACCTCTTAATTACCGTCTAATCCACCTCATGCATGGGGGGAAGGTACAAATCAGATAACCAAAATGTTTTGTTTTCAACAGACAAACACCAGCCTCAGCAGAAAAATTCTGCTTACTTTGTCAAATTAGTTATTACTGCATTTCTGGCTTAAAGCAATTAGGGTTTACATTTTCACCTAGAATAATAAACTTAACCAGAGCAATGAGATGCTAAAAGTGATGAAAATGTTGCCAAAAAAATAATATTAGATGAACTAGCCTATCGATAACAGTTATACATAATATTTGTGTAAGATTTTAAAAGTATATATTGAAATAAAATTCCATTGTATTCTTACCTTTTGCTATCTTTCCTATTTTTAATACATCACATTCTTAAATTTTTTGTAGCTGAGAGTCCATTAATTTGGGAAGTGTTTCTGAGAAGATAGCATGTATCCTTCTCTAATATACTCTCTTTTCTTTTTAATTGGCCCTCCTTTCCCGTAACATTTCCCACAACTGCATAGCATTTTATATTTTCTGCTGAAAACAGCTGTCCCTTACTCCAAGGTCAAGGGTCCCCTTTTTTGAGCTTAGGTGATGAATGCTTTTTCCAGTCCAGTTCATCTCTTCTCTACCTACTGTCTGTGCCACATATTCAGGGTTGGCCTTTGAAGGGAGACTGCCCAGGAAGAACTTATTTTCAGAAAACTTAGGTTTTATGTGATTACAGATAATTAGCTAAGAGTAATTAAGAAAAAATGATTCCAATTCTTTGTTTTCTAAATTGATAGGGTAATATTAAAGTTAGAAATGACCTCAAAAATCACCCTGAATCTCTTAGGCCAGGATTGATTTATTGTTTTTTAATATTTATTTGTTACTAATTGTAATGTTTCCTGTCATTTTTTATTTTTATTGCTTCAGTGTTCTCTCTTTTTTTAGTTAAAGGATCTGTCAGTTTTGAATACCTTTAATGATATAAGAAACTCACCATTGTATCAAGCAGGTCATTTTGTTTTTTCACAGCTCTAATCATTACATATTTTCTTTAAATAAAATTTTTCTTTCTTTAACTTTTCCAAGTTGAATTTAATTCTGCTCTTTAGGTCAAAAGTAAGATATCTTTTTTAACATGATGGTCCATCAAGTATTTATAAGCAGTTCTAATATGTTCCCTAACTCCTTTCTGTTTCAGGCTAATTATGCTCTGTTTTATTAATCAAGTGTTCCTCATTTTCAGGGGTCCTTCATTTCAGTTTCCTGAATGGAACCCCCTAACTCAGTTGGTCAGTGTCTCATTTGCTGCCTAGAATCAAACTTATGATATAGCAATACTTGACCACCAAGGTAGCCTGGGAAGATCTCTTTCTTTGTCCTGGATGCCATCTCTCAAATAATGAATCTTCAGATCGACTAAAGGAGCATTCATGTGATTTAAAAACAAGTCTTCCTGAGCCTCTTATCAGTTCTTTAATCATTGGACACCTGCTGGCAGCTTGGATGTCAGCAAACTAAAAATCCTACTAATGGCAATGTTTTGCTTGTTCTCACTAATGCTGCTAAAGGTTCTAAGGCTTTGATCATTTGTTTCTATTTAGGGGATAAATATTTTGCTGACATGAGTTTTAGTTTTGTGCCTAAGAGTAGGGGATCTAGAACCAGATTTGCCCACTTCTATCACTTGCTAGCTATGTGAACAAGCATGTTACTTTAAGCTAAGTTTCTGTTTTTCCCTCTTCAAAATGGAATAATAATTATACCTTCTTTATAAGTTGTTAGAGTCAAATGAAATAAAGTGTAAAGTACTTAGTGTAGTGCTCAGCACATAGCAAGTATTCAATAAATGTTAGCAGCTATTGTTAAGATATGAACTTATTTGAAGGTCTCATAGAAGAAATGTATGATTTAGTCATTTCTAATCATTGCACCATTGATTATGGCCTCATCCTTTGCACAAAATGAAGTCCAAGGAATTCAGAAACCAAAGTTGAGGAATTCTTCAAGGCTCCTGTTGTAGCTTGTAGCTTATTATGATGAGTGGCAGACAAAAAAAAAAATCATTCCCATACCAGTGTAGAGACTTAGACCACAATGGATTAGTTTGAGGATCGTTATCTAGTTTTGATATTGAAGTAATGTTGATCTAATAAAATAAATTTGGAAGTGTTCTCTTCGCTGCAATTTTTGGAAAAATTCGTGAAGAATTGATGTTAATCTATTCTGTGTTAAAAAAATAAATAAAAATTTGGTAGAATTCTCCAGTGAAGCCATCTGGAGCTGGGTTTTTCTTTGTTGGGAAGTTTTTGATCACTGATTCAATCTTCTTCTTCATTATAGGTCTGTTTAGATTTTTTATTTCTTCACATTTCAGGCATGGTAGTTTGTATGTCTCTGAGAATTTCTTTTTTCTTCCAGGTTATTCAATTTGTTGACATATGATTATTCACAGGAGTCTCTTACAATCTGTTTATTTGTTTGGTACTAATTGTGATGTTTCCTGTCATTTTTTAATTTTTATTACTTGAGTGTTCTCTTTTTTTATTTAAAGGGTCTGTCAATTGTGTTGATCTCTCAAAAAAAAACTGTTAGTTTCATTAACTCTTCATAACTCTTAGTTCAATATAAAAACTTCTATTATTCTTCTATTCTTCATTTTGTTTATTTCTGCTCTAATATTTATTATTTCCTTCTTCTGCTAACTTTGGTTTATTTTGTTCATCTGTTTCTACTTTCTTATGGTATAATATTAAGTTGTTGATTTGTGATCTCTCTTCTTTTCTAAGGTGGTTTTTTAGTGCTCTAAACTTCTCTCAGTACTGCTTTTGCTGCACCCTATGATTTTTGGCATGCCATATTTGTGTTTTCATTTGTCTTAAGGTATTTTCTAATTTCCCTTGTGATTTAATCTTTCAACCATTAGTTGTTCAAGAGGATATGGTTTAATTTCCACATACTTAGAGAATTTTCAGTTTTCCTTTTGCTAATGATTTACAATTTCATTCTATTTTGGCCAGAAAAGATACTTGGGATGATTTTAACTTTCTTAAATTTAAGACTTGTTTTGTGGCCTAAATGATCTATCCTAGATAGTGTTCTGTATGCTTCTAAGAAGAATGTGTATTCTGCTGTTTTTGGTTGGAGTGTTCTGTATTTTTCTCAGATCCAATTTGTCTGCAGTGTTGTTCAATTTTTCTGTGTCTTTATGGATCAACTGTCTGATTGTTTTATCCATAATTGAAAGTGAAGTACTGAAATCTCTTACAATTGCTGTGTTACTATCTTCTTCTTCCTTCAATTTTGTCAATTTTTGCTTCATATATATGGGTATCCAATGTTGATTTTGGTGTGTGTGTTTATATATGTATATATATGTATATATATATATATATATATATATATATGATTGTTATATTTCTTTGTGAATTGATTTTTTTATCATTTTAAAATGTTCTTTGTCTCTGTGATATCTTCAATTGGAGTAGTTTCCAACTCAAGAAACCGTTCTCTTTGCTCATCCATTTAGAAGCAACTCCTCATTTATTAAAGTTTCATCATGAGATTGCAAGAATTCAGTCACATATTCAGGCTCAACCTCTCATTCTAATTTTTTTCTTTTATTTTTTTTGTTTCCACCACATCTGTTACGTCTTCCTCCACCGAAGTCTTAACCCATCCAATCATCATGACGGTTGGAATCAACTTCAGCCAAACTCTTGTTAATGTTGATATTTGTTCTCTTCCCATGAACCACAAATGTTCTTAAAGATATCTTGGATGGTGAATCATTTCTAGATGATTTTTAGTTTTCTTTTCCCAGGTCTATCAGAGAAATCACTATCTATAGCAGTGATAGCCTTACAAAACATATTTCTTAAATAATATTATTGCAAGTCAAAATTACTTCTTTATTCATGGGCTGCAAAATGAATGTCATGTTAGCAGGCATAAAAACAACTGTAATCTCCTTGTACATCTCCATCAGAGCTCTTACATAACTAGGTACATTGTCAATGAGCAATAATATTTTGAAAGAATTGTTTTTCTGAGTAATAGGTTTCAACAGTAGGCTTAAGACATTCGGTAACCCATGCAGTACTGTATCAAAACATCTCATGTACCCCATAAGTATAGATACCTACTATGTAACCATAAAAATGTAAAACCAAACAAACAAATAGAACCAAAAGAACATACTGGTAGTCTATACAAATGGATATCCTCCTCATCAAGGTTTAACCAAATATATAATTATGTTTTCATTAAAAAAAAACATTCTGTGAACAGATGTGATGTCATCATCTAGGTTTTGTTGTTCTATATATAAAGCACAAACAGGGGTAGATTTAGCATAATTCTAAAGGGACTGGGATTTTAAGAATGGTAAATGATCATTGACTTCAACTTAAGCTCACCAGCTACTTCGACCCTAGCAAGAGAGTCAGCCTATCCTTTGCATCTTTGAAGGCAGACACTAACTTTTATTTAGCTATGTAAATCCTTGACAGCATCTTCTTCCAATCTAAGGCTGTTTCAGCTGCATTGAAAACCTGTGGTTTAGGGTAGCCACCTTCATCGATTATCTTAGTTCGATGGTGTCTTCTTGGTATACCACTTACTGTTTCACTTTGCCCTTTTTTATTATGGAGGCAACTTCTTTCCTAAAACCTTATGATTCAACCTCTGCTAGCTTCAAATGTTTCTTCTGCGGCTTCCTCACCTCTCTCAGAGTTCATAGAATTGAAAAGAATTATGGCCTTGTTCTGGATTAGCCTTTAAGGGAATGTTGTGGATGGTTTGATATTTTACCTAGACCTTAAAATCTTTTTTCCATATCAGCATTGAAAGCTGTTTGACTTTGTTATCATTCATGTGTTCACTGAATAGCATTTTTAACTACCTTCAAGAGCTTTTTCTTTGCATTCACGTCTTGGTTAACTTGCTTGTTTGGAGCAAAAGGCCTAGCTTTCTGCCTACCTCAGCTGGCTCAAATGCCTTCCTCACTAAGTGTAATCATTTCTAGCTTTTGATTTAAAGTTAGAGACATCTGACTTCACCTTTCTCTTGAGCATTTAGAGGTCAATGTAGGGTTATTAATTACCTAATTTAAATATTTTTGTGTCTCCAGCAAAATTAACTTTCAGCATAGTAAACAGACAACCTACAGAATAGGAGAAGATATTTGCAAACTACATATCTGATAAAGGTCCAATATTCAGGATCTATAAGGAACATAAACAAATTGATAAGAAAAAAAAAACCCATTTAAAAGTGGGCAAAGGACATGAACAGACACTTTTCAAAAGAAGACATGCATGCAGCCAAAAAGCATGTGAAAAAATGCTCAACATCACTAATCATTACAGAAATGCAAATCAAAACCACGATAAGATACCATGTTACACTAGTCAGAATGGCTATTTTATTAAAAGGTCAAAAATGACAGGTGGAGAGGTTGAAGGGAATCGGGAACACTTATACACTACCGCTGGGATGGTAAATCAATTCAGCCATTATGGAAAGCAGTTTAGTGACTTCTCAAAGAACCCAAGGCAGAAGTGTGATTCAACCCAGAAACCCCATTATTGGGTATATAATCAAAGGAATAGAAATAATTCTACCATAAAGACACATGCATGCATATATTCATGCAGCACTATTCACAATAGCAAAGACGTGGAATCAAATTATGCCCATTAACTGTAGACTGGATAAAGAAAATGTGGTACATAATACACTGTGGAACACTACACAGCCATAAAAAAATGAGATCATGTCCTTGGTAGCAACATCAATGGAGCTAAAGGCCATTATTCTAAGTGAACTAACACAGGAACAGAAACCAAATACTGCTTGTTCTCACTTCTGATTGCGGGCTAAACTTATGGGTGGAATCATGTACATAAGTACATGAGAGTACTTACGGACACAAAAAGGTGAATAACAGATATTGGGGCCTACTTGAAGGCGGAGGGTGGGAGGAGGATGAGGCTCAAAAAACTACTTTTCAGGTATCATTTCACCACCCAAGTATGCTTATCAGCTGGGTGGTGAAATAATCTGGACACCGAACTCCCATGACACACAATTTACCTCTATAACAAACCTGCACATGTACCCCAAACTGAAAATAAAAGTTAAATAAATAAGTATTGTTGTATCTCAAGGAATAGAGAGGCTTGAGGAGAGGGAGAGATGTGGGAATAGCTAGTCAAGGGAGCAGTGAGAACATACTCAGCATTTATTGATTACGTTCACAGTCATATGCGCATGGGTGTGCACTCCAAAACAATTACAACAGTCAGATCAAAGATCACCGATCACAGATCACCATAACACATATGATAATAAAAAAAAGTTTAAAATATTGTGAGAATTGTTAAAATGTGACATAGAGACATAAAGTGAGTGCATGCTGTTGGAGAAATGGTGCTGATAGACTTGCTTGACTCAGGGTTGCCACAAACCTTCAATTTGTAGAAAGGCAGTATTTGTGGAGTACAAT
Organism: Ateles fusciceps; assembly: GCA_036589455.1. Classification (NCBI taxonomy): domain Eukaryota; kingdom Metazoa; phylum Chordata; class Mammalia; order Primates; family Atelidae; genus Ateles; species Ateles fusciceps. The sequence continues at coordinate 4,718,214 of JAZHEH010000797.1, read as the reverse complement.
AAATAGAAGTATGCTGGTATTTGCTGATTTCTGTGGTATAAATATTCCCACCATGGCTACTTTCCATCTATTATCATGGAGTCATTGAATGTGTAATCAGTGAAGATGAAGTCATGAAAAGATGCACAGCAACACATCATTATACAGGGTTTGCAACATAAAATATAATGGGTTTAAATAACCTGCAGACCACGGACAGTAGTAAATACAGAAAAATAAAGGATAATGAGTTTTGACAATTTATCCCTTTGCTTTTAGCATAATTTATCTAATTGTATGTCTATATATTTTGATTTTTTGGAATGGCTGTTAGAATTCCCTGAAAATTTTAAATTTGGCTCTCAGAAGCTTGTACAAGCCAGCTGCAGCACACTATTTCTGGCAAGACGAGACCATTCAAGACTTGGCCTCTTACCTTAAAAACTAATTGGGAAATGATGTTTTAACATGTGAACCAATTAGTGGATAATGCACGTCATCACGTGCTTAAATATAAAATGGAAAAGTGTAAATATGAAAAGTATTTCTGAGAAGGGAGATCTCTCTCTCTCTCTCTCTCTGTCACACACACACACACACACACACACACAACAAGACTGTCTTCTCTACTTTTAGTACCAATATGCTATCTATCTTGAACTTTTCAAAACATACTCTAAAGTACTCAAACACAAATCTAGACAAATCAGTTTCTCATGAGATAAAGTGAAAAAATGTTCTTCATTGGTTGTAGTAATGATCTCTAATTGTGAGCTGTAACAAAAGATTAGAAGATTGGTTGAGGGGGAGCTGAATTGGGAATTATGAGATCCCAGAGATTAGCTTAATAATTCACAAAGTCTGGGCTTACAGAGAATTATTTGTAGACTGCATTGATGAATTATTAGAAATAGTAGATGACTGCCCTTGGGAGACCTAGATGAAAGTGATGGGGAAAAGTGGTACTTGGGTTTAATAAACTTCAGGCTACTCAGATACGTCTCTTAACTAATGGCTTGTGACATACATAGTCTGGGCTTTGGCCGGCAGTGATATTCAGTGCTGTAATTGTCTTGCATGGTGAATGTCGGTTTCCAAAGAAAGTTGTTGCTATGTTGAGAGAGTAATTACAAAGCTGCCAGAAGGAAGAGCGTCACCCTACAAGCCCACCATGATTTATTGGGTGTATTCGTACTTTTAAACGGATCTGTCTTTTTTTTCTAGAATGTTTTCACACCTCAGTATGAATCTCTCTTCCCTTGAGGTCATCTAATTTGTGTCTGAAATATGGATCTGCCTCACAAAGGACACTACAGTATGAGAGAGAAAAAAAAAAAGGAGAGAGGGAGGGAGAGAGAAAAAGAAAGAGGGTGGAGAAGGAGCAAGCTTGTGTATGTGTATTTGTACAGTACCTAACGGCATGATTCTTTCTTTCATGTAATTTTTATGACATAGAAGGATTTGGCACAGAAACTGCACTTCCTCCTTCAAAGTTCTGCTGATTGTTTCTGCCTTTGAGAAACAAATTCCACCATGAAAGTGAAAAAACCCTTCAGTCTTTTCTATGGCATGTGTCCATGGAGTGTGCAATAAGCAATGATTTACGAAAGCACACCAACGCAAGAAAACCATAATGGTTGTGACAAATTCTTTTACATCCCTTGCAGATCAGCAGTTTTAGGAGTGTAGTCCCCATGGTATCCTAAATACCAAATACCTTCTATCAAAGAAATTCATCTTGCTAAAGGTGAGCAGAAGCTTAGGAGGCTTTCGTTACCCATCTTCCCTTTGGGGAAATAATCAAAAGTTACTTTTAGTTAATTTAAACATTTTCCCTTTCTGAGTAAAGATCTTCACTTTTCCAACCTGTAGCCATTGAGTAGCATAGAAGATGTTGCAAACCAAACCCCTGCTAAAAACATCCATTCTGCATCTGCTTCTGACATTTTTCTTCCTTTTTTTTTTTTTTTTTGAGACAGAGTCTCCTTGTGTCGCCAGGCTGGAGTGCGGTGGTGCAATCTCGGCTCACTGCAACCTCCACCTCCTGAGTTCAAGCAATTCTCCTGCCTCAGCCTCCCCAATAGCTGGGACTATAGGCGCCCACCACCATGCCTAGCTAATTTTTGTATATATATATATTTTTTTAGTAGAGACAGGGTTTCACCATGTTGGCCAGGATGGTCTCCCTCTCCTGACCTCATGATCCACTCACCTCAGCCTCCCAAAGTGCTAGGATTACAGGTGTGAGCCATTGTGCCCTGCCAACTTTTTTTTCCTTCTTTTCACAAGGGGAATTTTGTGTTTCCCAATTTTTCTTTAACATTTGCAATCTCAGTCTTAGTAAATTAAGTACCTTTGGTGAAAAAAAAAATGCTTACACTCTCTTTGCTAAAAGGTCAACTGTATGACATTATCAAATATTTTATTCCAAACTCAAGGTTATGACTCAGACAATTATGGGTTCAACATACTTTTTCTGTCAGAAAGGGTTTGTTGATAAATTTTTCCTGTTGCTAATCAGTACAGAAAAATAAAATGCATGAAATAAAACAAGAGCATGACATATACTAGAGATTCCTTGTGTTCAAAAGCTCACAAGAGGTGACCACTATTTCAGAAAATGTTAGGGGTAGTCCTGTCCCCAGGGCAAAGGAATAAATTATGTAAGCTCTCGGTCCCTTCTGCTCTCTGCAATAACAGATATTGTATTATTATTATTCATTTTGGAAATTATTTTCCTTTTTGTAAGCACCTTATCAACCCTGTGTTATATCCAACCTCACTCAAGCTGAACTGACCATACTTCCATCACAGGCTGTGGGTACAGCAGAAAAGTAAAATCGATATTGAGCTGGAAATCAGGAGTCTTGGCTTTCCTTTTGCAAATATACGCTGTAAGAAGGTGAATATAATCTCTTTAAGGGAAAACTTGTATTAAATTAATCAACTAGTTTCCTTGAGGCAATTTATAAGTACAGAAATGTTGTATATGCTGTAATTAAGGCTTCATTTGGACTTTGAAAAAGTGTGTTATAACTTTTACAACAAGATTTGCCACTTCCATCCATCAGAGGGTTGAAGAGAAAAAATAAAATTAACTGAGTAGAAGACTACATTTACAAATACATTTTTTCTCATAAAATAGAGAAATGATACAGTGGTATTTCCAGGAAAGAAGTGCTAAGATTACTTTAACTTAATACGTGAATAAATGATTCAGAAGAGGGGTGTTATAGGGAAATTGCTAGGTTTGCAGAGGGCTGTATCAAACAAATAAATTAACAAAGTATTTATAAAGTTTATTCAATAAATATTGTTTGAACACTAATCCTGTGTAGGCACTGTGAGGGATATAACCAGTTCTTATTTTCCTAGTATATAATTAAAATATTACTTTTAAAACTAGAAGATGAAGGAGAAAGTATTTCCTACTTCACCAGAAAAGTAGGTAAAATACTATTTAATTCCAGAATGTAAAGCATTTCTTTCTGGTTAGAGGGAAAAGGAGGAGAGTCAAATGTTCATAAAGGTGATGACATTTATGCCTGACCTTTAGACCTCTAGTCTGCATAATAAAGCACTGAGGATTTCTAGGCAGAAGGAACACCATGGGCAAAGGGAGAGTAGAAAAAGCCTACATAAATGATACATGTGAGCAATAAGGAATTTAGGATTTCATGATTATTGCTGTTTTCTTGTCAGCACATAGAATACGTAAGAAGCAGCAGAGAACAGGACTGGGGCCAAATTGTGAAGAGCTATAAAATGTCAAGTTAGGAAATTTGGGCTTGGTTCTGAGGACTTAGGGTTCTCTACCATTTTCCTCCTCAGCACACGTGTCAGATGACATTTCAACATGCAGAATGTTGTCAGAGCAAATGTGACATAGAAATTACTTCTCAAGATGATTGAGTGATTTTTAAAAATAATAGTTTTAAATCTGTTCTAATTTTTTAATGCAAGTTATTTTCAAACATCACTATTTTAATTGTCAATGATGGCAAATTATTTTGACACATGTCAAAATAGATGACAACATCCTAGCATGCTGAGGTGACTGAAGTAAGGTCTATAGGACATGGAAGCAGTCTATTTCAAGCAAGAAAACATGATTAGAACAGTTTTTCAGGAATACTTTGTAGGCAATGGAGAGTAAAGAAAAACAATGCTAAGCTTGTATAATATCAAGTTGAGGAATAATGAAGACCTGAGCTTGGAAAGCAGCAGTGGAAATGGAGAGGAGCCCAGGAAGCTTTGAGTTATTACAAGACAGTAATTCTTGAAACCTAATTGGATCAGGTAAAAGAAGGTTGTTGTGGTGAGTGGCAGAAGTAAGGAGAACAGTGAGAAATTAAAGGGTCAAGTGGATTTTTGAGTGGAAAGATGGTACCATTTAAAAAATGAAGAAATCAGGAGGAATGAATTTAAGAAGAAAGTAAGTTCAGTTGGGTATAGACTGAGTTTGTAGGACTTAAGGACTCCCCCAGATATTCAAAGGAAAAGAGATAAATGAAAGCCAGGGATTATGACTTTGGGAGTTGACCATGATGTGTGATAACTGAAGCTGTCAGATTATGTAAGGTTACTTTCTTCTTACCTTCCTTGATAATCAGTTTCTTGAGGGTCAATTCAGAGTTTCATTTAGACATTTAAAGTTCTGGAGGAGGAAATTAAATCACAGAAATTTTAGTCATAGAATTGGTAGGAAAAAAGAGCAAAGCAGAATTCTACAAAGGCCAAGAAACAGAGAAATTCAAGCTAAGGATGATTAATCATGTCAAATGATTAATAAAATTTGGAGAAGATAGGAATGGAGAAAATATTGGGCTTACAAAAACCATTAGTTTGAAAATGCAATTAGCATAGAAACCAGATAACAATGATTGTTAATGGGTATGTAGATAGAAATATAGACTATTATTTCAAGAAATTCAGTAATGATTAGAAGTAGAGAGAAAATGCTCCTGTGCATATATCAGGGTAGTGAGGCCATTTTATGATATAGGATTTGAGAAAATATGAAGTGAAGATAATAGAAAGTCAATAATAAAATAATGGCAGTGAAAAGAGTGTAAAAACATGCATGAGTCTACTGTAAGAGCCATCAAACAATGTGGTATATTGAGAGATAAGAAGCTATTTGGGTAGTTGTATTAGTTTGGATTCTCTGAGCAGCAGATAAATTTGTTTGGATGTGCAACAGATCTATTGGGGAAACATCTTTGAAGGACGAAAGGAGGGCAAATAATAAGCATGAAAAGCCCTACATAATGCAGGTATCACACCTATGAAAGGAGGAAGGAAGAAGAATTGAATAAGAAGAGTCTCAAACTGTAACAGTTATAAGAAAATTTTGGCCAGAGTTATTGGTACCCCCAAAGTTACTCATCTGAAGAGTATTGCATACCACAGGAATGGACTTGCATCAGTATTGTCTCCATGCTCGGTCTTTGACTGAGAGCTGGAAAATGTGGCCTTGGTATAAATGCGGTAGTGGTTCCAGGGGATAGCACTTCGGGCTATCAGTCAATCTTACTTTCTGCAACAAGAGACCTAAGCAGCTCATTTCACTGACATCATATTAGTAACAAATGAATGTAGTTAATTTTGTATGAAGAGCTGGTATTTAGATTGGGCAGGTTATTGTGATAAAAAGCAAGAAATAGGCCATCCAGACTACCATGTTCTCCTGACTCTATGTGTTTGAAGAAAATGGAACAGATGCTACTAAAGAGGATTTTATTAACTAGATGATCCTGGAGGAGCATCACAGTTCAGATTGTTTAAGAAGCTAGTCTCAAAAACAACATGTCCTGAAGGTATGCTAGAAGACTGCCATTAGTCCCAAGTATCACAATTAAAACCAACTGAGATAGCAAGTACATGTTCCATGGGATTTGCTAGACAATGATTCTTTCTGCAATTCCAAACACTCTTTAAGTTCACATTGAAGCTTGGCCACTTGTGGGTTGTGTTTTGTTGGATGCATTGCTTAGTTTTTCTCTTTTCCATTTTTTTCATCTACAAAGTGAGAATACCATAGCTTAGGGAGTTATTGTAAGAATTAACTTGGAATTTTTAATGAACTTTACTTTTAGCTATAAAACTACCATTTCCCTTCTGTTAAAATTTCAGTCCTAAGCTTTAGGTTGTTTTCCTCCCTCAGTAATTGAACTACAGACATTTGATTTCCAACTCAGTCTTTTATCAGTACTTATTCTCCACCTTTACTATTTACATTATCCAGGGTCACTATTACAGTGACCACTACCTCCAAATTTGCGTCTTCTACTTCTGCTCTACCACTGCCGTCTGTTTTCTGTCTTCTCATCAGCTTACTGATCTTCCTTGGAAGAATTCCTATGATAAAACAACCTGATGCTAAATTTCATTCATGCAAAACTTAATGCATATGTGGAAAAAATGTTTCAGGAAAAAGTTGAAGACAAATGTATTTGTTCACAGCACATCTAGATTCCATAGTACACAGCGGAAAGGAAAAAACAGGAACACATAAGCTAGGAACACTAAGTAGTGAGGAAATAGAGTCCAGGAAGAAGCAGCAGCATTCAGATTTGTCGACATGGTGATAAGTTTCAATAATAGGGATTGAAGCAGAAAGCTAGATGGTACTTGGAAGGTATATAAATTCAATTTCCCAATGATAAAACCAGTTAACAAAGTGGGACTTCCAGGAAAAACAATGCTCTCCTTAACTTCTGTTAAATGTGGAGGTTATACGTTAAATTTCTCATGTAGATCATATCTCTACCCTTCAAAAATATATGATATAGCAAAGAAACCAAAGAGAATTGTTTGAGATATCCAGTAAAAATGATCAAGAAAAATAAGAAATATTTATCTGAGCATAAATGAAGAGTTTATGTTATGTAACTCAGCTATTACTCTTTTATTTAGAAATATAAAGATTGAGAGATAAATTAAAATCATGAAACAAACTGTTTATGGATTTGTTTTTAAAGTTCTAATTTTATGTACTAAAATTAGAAAGTGTTGTTAATATTTGAATGTATTTGTAATACATTCAAAAATTAGTTCTATTTTACTTAGGAAGAAGAAAGTTTATAGAAATACTCAATAACCGTATTTCCTCAGATGGCAGGGAGAGGAGAAAGGAAGCTGATATTTATTATATATCTACCAAGTTTCAGGCCCTGTGACTGAAAAATGTACTTGTATTCTTTCATTTAATTCCACCAGTAAATACTATAGCAGTATTAATAAACATATTTTATACATATGAAATTTATGGTCTAGTAAGAGGTCGTTTTGCTATTAGTACACAGTAGACTTAGAATTGAAATCCAGTTCCGACTGATTTCAAAGTCAATGTTCTCATACACTACACTACCTACATTTTAAAAATTCCATCAAGAGATACAACTTTTTAGGATACGTTCCCTGTGTTCGTAGTTTTGATCCATTTTGAAATCATGAGACTTAGGAGATCTGCTCACACATGGCTTTTGGTGCTTTTCTTAGATAAGTTGCAGAATTTAATGGATCATGGAACTAATAAAGTATAACATTTTCCTTGTTATTGAATCATCTAGAAGTGGGCCTTTTGAGCAGACGAGTATAAGAATCATGCAATATATAAAATACTCAGTAAATAGTCATTATTGATTCTGTAGATGAGACAGAAGAAACTAAAATATAAATTAGGCAGAACTACACAGCATATCAGACCAATTAAAACATCTTTGGTGGGGCCGAGTGTAGTGGCACATACCTATAATCCCAGCTACTTGAGAGGCTGAGGAAGGAGGACTGCTAGAGCCTAGAAGTTTGAGACCAGCATGGGCATGGCGAGACCCCATTTCAGAAGAAAAAAGACATCTTTGGAGGGCAATAGGAGCATTAGACTTGAAGTACTGATACATACTCACATGTGTGTGCACATGTATGAGTGCTCACATACACAACACTTACCTCCCCAGAGAAACAAGTGTCATTTGGTTCCGAACACATCATTGAAGTTGTATTGACATTGCAAAAATGTTCTTGATAAAATTGTCTATATCTCTTTATATTTTAAATGTTTTTCCTATCTATACCAACCATTCACTACAAATGATTTTTGAGAGAACAATTGAATGAAAAAAATAGCAAAAAAATTTTTTTAAAAGATGTAATGAAAAACAAGCTCTGCCTTTTCACTGAAAGCTTTCTCTGTCCTCTCCTTGGTCAAGGCCAGTCTCAATAAGCTCTCTTTAACCCAGTTTATAAATTGCTGTTGACTCAAGTAATAGAATTTCATAAATAAAAAAAGATGACAGAAATTACCTTACTACTGCAAAGTGAATCAATACATTCTGAATTTTGACTTCCAAGAATGTTGTTCAGGGACATGTTGTTTACTCCATGGAGGACTACAGACATTCAGGATAAAACTGATATTCTCTAATTTGAATAACTTCTGTTACTGAGTTTTTCTGGTGAAAAGAAAAAACGCATTTTAAAAAATTCATTATGAAGAAATGTTTTTCTTCAACCACCAGTCAAAAATATGCTGCTACATATTAGTTGCTAGTAAATATGCCATATGAGTGAAGATTACTTAAATCAAATGTAAGGCCTATCGCATCATCATTTAAGATATTTAACACATTTTTCTCTATATGAAAGTTCACCTCTTAACTCTAATAGGTCCTTTTTTTTTGCAGTGCTTTCTTTCATTAAGAAAAACTGTGTTTGAAATCACAGATCAACTTTCATCAAACTATTTAGCTTTGTCATAGTACACTAGTGCTTCTTAGAATTGTCACACAAAATGTGCTAGGATCAGATATTGATAGGGTTTTGCCAAAAGGCAGTTTATTTTCATACCAAATAATTGCCTGAAATATAGTCAGAATTTTTGAGTTGTGGTATGTAATCTGATATTTCTCTCTCTGTTTTTAGAAATGCTTCTGATTTATTTGCAGGAGCTGATAGTTTAAAGGCAGTTATTAATAATTAGGAGAAATAGATCTTTCCTAAAATTCTCTGTTTCTGATTTAGTCATTTTTGCTGCCTGGGCTTCATCCAGAATTCCTCCCAGTATAGTCCAGACTCTACTTAGCTCAAGAAATGTAAAGCGTTTCTGCAATTTGGCATCTCCTTGTGAGGTTTCCTCCAGCCCCCAGTTGGCTCCTGCCTGAAGTCCTCTCTGCTGTACTAGAGAAACTTGAGCATGTTGTTTTCCATTATTCCTAATTGCTGAGTGCCAGGGATTTCTCATGCATCCTGTAGGACTCATCATTCTCTCAGACAAGTTTACATTTTACTTAAATCAATCCAAACCAGATTGTATCTACTATGGTGTGACCTAGCTGGCCATGTGCTATCTAAGCAAGGTATTAGGTTGATGCAAAAGTAATTGGTTTTTGTCATTACTTTTTATATAATCTCAAAGAGCCATGTAATCTCATGGGAATCTCATATGACCGGAAATAGTAGGATAACTTATGTCTCTTTTACTCAAAAATTTTATTCGTCATTGTGTTTGTTCAAGTATGACATCATTATTTTGATGACTTTTGTGAGTTCTAGTCATAAATCAACAAGATATAAATTTATGCATTCTATTAAATAAATATTTTTGTGTGTGCTTTTTGATGCCACTTAGTACAAATAAAAGGAACGTGTATCAATACATTTGCAATCTCTCTTTTTTTTTTTTGAGACAGAGTCTTGCTCTGTCACCAGGCTGGAGTACAGTGGCACAATCTCGGCTGACTGCAACCTCCACCTCCCGGGTTCAAGCGATTCTTCCGCCTCGGCCTCTGGAGAGTAGCTGGGATTACAGGCGCGTGCCACCACGCCGGGCTAATTTTTGTATTTTTGGTAGAGAGGTGGTTTCACCATGCTGGCCAGGATAGTCTCGATCTGTTGACCTCGTGATCCACCCGCCTCAGCCTCCCAAAATGCTGGAATTACAGGCGTGAGCCACCGCACCAGGCCGCAATCTGTTTTTTTAAAGCCTTACTGAGTAGCAAAGAGCCTCCCCCTTTACTGGTACAATAGGGTAAGAATATTAGTTTTCTAGTGCTTCCATGACAAATTATTACTTAGGAGTTTAAAGCAATACAAATTTCTTATTGTACAGTTTTGTCAGAAGTCTGATGCAGGTCACCACAGTAGTCTAAAATTAAGATGTTGGCAAAGCTGCATTTCTTTCTGGAAGCTTTACAGGAATCTGTTTCCTTGCTTTTTCTGGCTTATGTCCCTATTCCTCCATCTTTTTTTTTTCTGTTTGTGTATTTTAAAAAATGATATATCACAGTTGTACACATTTTGGGGGTACATGTGATATTTTTGATACATAAAATGTGTAATGATCAAAGCAGGGTAATTGGGGTACCCATTATCTCAAACATTTACTTTGTGTTGGGAACATAATTTTTCTAGCTGTTTTAAAATATACAATAAATTATTGTTAAGTATAATTTGCCTTGATATGGTTTGGCTCTGTGTTCCTACCCAAACTCACCTTGAATTGTAACAATGCCCACGTGTCAAGGATGGGGACCAGGTAGAGGTGGTTGAATTGGCCAGGTGGAGGTAACTTGAAATATACAATAAATTATTGTTAAGTATAATTTGCCTTGATATGGTTTGGCTGTGTGTTCCCACTCAAATCTCACCTTGAATTGTAACAATGCCCACGTGTCAAGGATGGGGACCAGGTAGAGGTAATTGAATTGGCCAGGTGGAAGTAATTTGAAATATACAATAAATTATTGTTAAGTATAATTTGCCTTGATATAGTTTGGCTGTGTGTTCCCATGCAAATCTCACCTTGAATTGTAACAATGCCCACCTGTCAAGGAAGGGACCAGGTGGAGGTAACTGAATCATGGGGTCGGTTTTCTCCATGTTGTTCTCCTCATCATGAGTGAGTCTCGCGAGATCTGATGGTTTTATAAGCATCTGGCATTTCCCCTGCTTGACTCTATTGTTCCTGCTACTGCCTTGTGGAGTGGTGCGTTCTGTCCTGATTGTGAGTTTCCTGAGGCCTCAGCCGTGCGGAACTGTGAGTCAGTTAAACCTCTTTTCTTTATAAATTACATAGTCCCGGAATTTCTTCATAGCAGTGTGAGAAGGGACTAGTACGTCCTTATTGCACTATCAAATGCTACAGCATATTTTTCTATCCAGCTGTATTTTTGTTCTCATTAGCCACCTTCTCTTCTTTCATTATGAAAGCCAGTAATAGACCTCTTCACATCGTATCACACTGACCTCTTGTTTTGTAGTCAAAAATCCCTCTGTTTTCCTTTCTGCCTCTCTTTTTGAGATTTAAGAAAATTATTGCATGGGACTCAACCAAATAATCTGGGACAGTCTCCTCATTTGAAGATCCTTAACTTAATTACGTGCAAAGACCCTTTTGCCATGTAAAGTAACATATTCGTAGGTTCCAGTGATTAGGACATAAGCATCTTTGGAAGGCTATTATACTTCATACTGAGGTAGGAGCCAAGACTGGGCCTAAGCATCGCCATCTTAGTGATAGAGACACCCGCCATCTTAGAATGAGAACCCTGAAATGTGTAGCCGTCAGAACTGTAAGTTTCCATTCCTTCTCTGTATTGCCCCATAAACCGCTGACTTTGGCGCTTGCTTTGCACAACCCCTGTGCTCCCAGAAAAAGGATGTGGGTTTCAGCTGTTCCCCCCTTAGTACGGGGCCTCAGGTTTGAGAAACATGAGTCCTCCATGGCCGCCAGCAATGAAGACCCTGCAATTTGGCCTATTCTTGGCTTGGTGGTGATTTCCCTTGCTCGCTCGGTTGCAACACTACCACAGCAAGTAAAAGTTCAAATAGACTTAACAGCAGTCACAGAAACACTTCCGTAGATAATCCCTTTCCAGCATCAGTAGTAAGACATTGTGCTGAGTATGCACACTCATTGTGCCTTTAAGTACACAATTATGTAACTGTTGCTATCTAATTTCAGAATGATTTTTTACCCCTCCCTTTATGGAAGCAGTAGCCCCCATTCATAGCAGTTGCTGAATAAGTTTTGTAACACATTTAATTACAAATGAGTGTTGTCTTCTTAATCTCTTTGTCCTCAAACTAAGAGGATATTTCTTGTTGAATCCAGAATAAAGATCTGGTATGGGATAGACAGACATATAGGAGATAGACAGACCAATACAATGATTTGCAGATGGTTCATTCAAACGTGGATTGTGTTTGTACTTCTGTTGCACTTTGTGCTTCTCTTATGCAGTGTGCTTTTCACATATAAAATCTTGTGTTATTTTAAATTTGATATTAAAAACTCCTTGAAAACAGTCATTCAAGAGCAGAACTCATCTAACTTATGTTTATATAATTAAAATTGCTATAATGGCCTATCCTCTTATACACTGAAATTTTTAGACCACTGGAAACAATTGTTCCTACCACTCCTCTTTTCAGAGTTTTCCAAGATTACAACCCTGTGCCATCGTCTTCATTGAGGGAAGTGTAAAATACTCAGGCCAGGTTGCTCCCCAGTCTGTTTCATCCATGTGGGGTGGTTTCTCACCTATTACCTGCTCAAGCTCAACTGTAGTTTGCTTTGTTAGAAGGACAATACTTGCAAAGTTTGCTCCTCTTGCTGGGAATGAGCTGAGTGCAGGCAGTTCTGATGTGCCCTCCCTCTTAGCCCTGCTCTTCAAGGCCTTTGCTACTAGGGGAACCTTGAAGGTATGAATGGCAATGGAACGTGAAAATAAATAGCATCAGACCTCTCTTAGCATTTCCGAGAAAAATGTTGTGGAACTGTATTATGCCAGCCTGAGTGGTGATTGTTGAGCCACCCTTCAGCATTTCAGAAAAATGAAAATACATACTCGTATTCCTTTGCCTGGTTTCAGTTCAGGCACTTTAAATAGTACACCCAAAGGAAGACTGGCTGAGCAATTTAGAATATAGAAATCACCTGGGAAAATCTTGCTAAAATACTGATTTTGATTCAGTAAGTCTGGAATGTCATCTAAGATTCTACGTTCCCCAGAAATCCCAGATGATATGATTGCTGCTTTCTCTCAGATCACACCAATAAAGATTTAGAGCAATACTTAATCCTAATAGGACCTCTAGTACACAGGGAGAAATAGTGAACAAGAACCACTAAACTTTGTTATCACCTTAATATTACAGAATAAGGAAGAATATGGGTGTGAGTTTGTGGGGGAGTTTGTGTTTTCCTCATGCCTGACCAGAAGCAGTTTGTCTTAACGATTATAGCAAAGGATGAAGAACAAGTCTCAGCTGAGCTCCCGACTCAGTACAGAAACCCCATGCAAGTCACTTCACCATCCTGTCTGATTTTTTATTTCCAAAACAAGGATTTGGATGCTTGTTCCAGGCTTCTCTCATAGATGCTATAAGTATTAATAAGCCAGGCTTCTCTCATAGATGCTATAAGTATTAATAAGAGACCACTGTTAGGAAAGAATAGATATAAACAGAAGACTTTGTTAGTACTCTCTGCTGTCTCTGTTCTACTTACCATCTAATTCGTTTCTTACTACTTGTACCTGATTTATCTTTAGCGCATGTTCTTTCCATTTTCTTGGTATTCTTCTCATCTGACCATATGATGTATTATTCAAATACCCAACTCCTTTTATTGCTAATTATATATTAACCAGGTTCTGACTTCATTCGTCTTTGTGTTGAATCCTGGTCCAGACATGACACTGACAAAAAGGATTCCTAGAGCTCAGAGGGAATTTTGGCAAATGACAGTGCTCTTTTAGGGCTGTTAGTCTTAATGGAATATTTGATAAGATGGTAATGACCCCTGAGATCCTTTTATAGCAAACCCAGGGGCAATATATATATATATATATATATATATATATATATATATATAAATTTAACAGTCTCAATGGCTTTTATTTATTAATTTAAATTTGCGTGGGGGTCAGCTCTTGAAGGCATTTCACAATAACAATTTCTTCAAAACATGCATGATCCAAACTTCTTCCTTCCAATTATATGTATTGATACGTAGAGAAAATTTTTCTTCATATTTATGATTTAGTTGCAGTTCAAAATTCATGTCCTCAGCTCTCATTTAGAAGTATGGAACTGCTCATTGAACTCTAGAATATCCCCTCTGCTAGTAAAATACATATTCTCAAACATCTGTCATTTATGTACTCCATTTGAATCTCTCTTCTCAAAGAATCTTTGTGCCTCCATTCCAGTATCCAGTGCTCAAGTTGTGAGTGTTTCCTTTCGGAAAAAAAATGTTTCTTGTCCCTGTCAATTTTACACAGCCTAATGCAATTATTCCTCTGTTTCAAACATAAGGTCCGATTAACAATGTTAAAGGGCAGGCAATGTAAACATTTTGAGGAGAATAATAATGTGTTAGCATTCACTGAGCACTGTTCCAGACACCATACAAACTGCTTAACACAGGAGTTCTAATTTAATTCTTGCAACAGTCATATAAAGAAGCAACAATTAATACCTTCATTTTGCAGATTTTGACAGGAAGGTTTAGAGATGCTGTGTAATGCTGCTCAAGGTCATACAGCAATAAGTAGCAGAGCCTCTAATAAATAAACCAGAGTAATTTCAAAGCCTGTTCTTTTTAATTATTGTGCTAAATTATTTTGGCAAAAGTTTATTAATTCTGGATCTGGACATTGCTACTGTCCAAACAGTAAATACAGGAAATACATTTTCATCTCAATGCCCTTTAATGTTCAGAGCTTCACTCTGAGACCTTTATTGGAACCGAATTGTTTCAGATTCCTCTTATGTAACGTGTGAAGTTAACAGTAACCTGTTTCATTACACCATCAACCTTAATTAATATGTTTATAATAATGGCATGGAATTTATTTAACCAAAATAATAACTTCATTTAACATAACGACTTGATGCACAGGCAGCGTTGTGAGTTACAGCTTTCCTGCTGCTGTTTCCAGAACATTTACCGTGTGGCTAATGGGAAATCACCTTCGTGATCCTGCAACACCTGTTAATACGTTGTTTCACCTCTGAAGCCTGATCTCTTTATGTGAAGTTAGGCAGCCATAGTGAGTTAAATAGGGACCAAGTGAATTTTTAATTATTTTAGTAGCATTGTTGTAGATGTTTTGTTATTAAAAAATTTGCAATACTGTAATACGAGATTCATAAAGTACTCCTTTATAACCTTTTAAAAGTGTTTTGAGGAGCCAAAAGATCAGTGTTGAGTATTACATAGATTAGCCAGAATTTTGTTGTGTTTACATTAAGGGATATCTTTTTTTTTTTTTTTTTTATACCTCAAGCCTCCTCATTTTGTGTTGTAGGGAGGAAGTAGAAAAATTATTAATCTCCTAACTCTATCCCTTTATCTTTCATGCTTGGTCAGTACAGTAAGTAGCATTTATATTCTTTAGAAGTAAGACAATTGACCAGGTGTCTTTAAGTACCTCTCAGGAGACCACATTTGTAGGGCAACTGTTGTAGATTGCATCCAAGTATAAATCATGAAGAGTTAGAAAAAATTATCTTCCCCATAATTGAGGAGAACTAGCTTAACTTGGTCAACTTAATTGATAAAGTTGGCAAGTGTAGCAGAGATCGCTAGTTGTCCACTAACTCATGGTCTCCTTCCTCCCTAGGTACAGAAGTGTAGCCAGGGACAGGGCTACTCATTTGGAAGCCATTTCCTATCCTTCCTTTAAGCAATTAAGTAGTCACTAATGAAAAATGAATGGAAGTGATAAGTGGCATTTCTTGGTCTGGGCCTGGAGACATTGGTCTTATGCTCTTCCATATTATCTTTATTTTCATCTCAAAAGCAGCAACATGGAAATGCCCACAGCTAATGTCACCTAAGCACAAGGAGGATAGGTAGCTGAGGGCAAAGTAACATGATGGAAGAAACTTGACTTCTTGAATGATTGCATGGAGCAAAGTAGACACAAACCTGAACCACTTATCTCAGGATTATTATGAGCAATTAACAAATCTGTTTTATTTCTAAGCTACTGTTTGGTGGCCCCCTTACCCGTTCTTATTTTTTTAATTATTTTTAATTGTAACATTTATTTTTGGTTCAAGGATACATGTGTAGGTTTGTTATATAAGTAAATGCATGTCACTGGAGTTGGATGTAGAAGTGATTCCATCACCCGGTTAATGAGTATAGTAGTATCCAAAAGGTATTTTTTCTGATTCTTTCCATCTTCCAACTCTCTACCCTCAAATAGGCCCCACTATCTGTTATTCCCCTCTTTGTGTCCATATGTTCTTATTGTTTAGCTCTCATTTATAAGTGAGAACATGTAATATTTGGTTTTCTGTTCCTGCATTAGTTTGCTTAGAATAATGGTCTTCACGTCTCTTCATATAACTGCAAAGGACATGATCTCATTCTTTTTCTTGGCTGCACAGTATTCCGTGATGTATCCATACCACTGGATTTACTTTATGCACTCTACCTTTGAGTATTTAGGCTGATTCCATGTCTTTGTTGTTTTGAATAGTGCTGCAATGAACATAATGCATGCATGTGTCTTTATTGTAAAATGACATCTATTCCTTTAGTTATACCCAATAATGGGATTGCTGGGTTGAATAGTAATACTGTTTCAAGTTCTTGTTCTTTGAGGAATCCTCACACTTTCTGAACGAATTTATATTCTCACCAGTAGGGTAAACATTCACTTTTTCTGTAACTTTGCCAGCGTCTCTTACTTTGTGACTTTTTAATAACGACTATACTGACAGGTGTGAAATGGTATCTCACTGTGGTTTTGATTTGCATTTCTCTAATGATGAATGATATTGAGCTTTTGTAAATATAGTTGCTGACTGCATGTATGTCTTTTTTTGAAAAAGGCCTGTTCATTTTTCTTGCCCACTTTTAAATGGAGTTGTTTGCTTTTTGCATGTAAAGTTGTTGGTTCCTTATAGGTTCTGCATATTAGACCTTTGCTCAATGCATAGTTTGCACAAATTTTCTCCCATTCTGCAGTTTGTCTGTTTACTCTGTTGATAGCTTCTACACAGCAAAAGAAACTCTTTAGTTTATTTAGATCCCATTTGTCAATTTTTGTTTCTGTTGCAATTGTTTTTGGCATCTTTGTCATGAAATCTTTGCCAGGTTCTACAGTACCTTCTAGAATTTTTATAGTTTTTTAGACTTTGAATTTAAGTCCTTAATTCATCTTGAGTTGATTTTTGTGTGTGGTGTAAGGATGGGGTCCAGTTTTGATCTTGTGCATATGACCAGCCGGTTATCCTAGCATCATTTATTGAATAGAGAGTTCTTTTGCCTTTGCTTCTTTTTTGTCAGCTTTGTCAAAGATGAGATACTAGCAGTTGTACAGCATTATTTCTGGGCTCTTTATTCTGTTCCACTGGTCTATGTGTATGTTTTTGTATAAGTACCTTGCTATTTTGGGTACTGTCACCTTGTAATATAGTTTGAAGTTGAGTAATGTGATGCCTCTAGCTTTGTTTTCTTGTTTTGTTTGTTTTGTTTTGTTTTGTTTTTTGCTTAGGATTGCCTTCCATGCCCCACTTTTAACAGCAACTTAGCCTTCACTTTAACTAATGGGATAAGTTTGGCAAAAATAGCCCAAGCAATTTAGTAAAATGAATCAAATCTAATAAATGGTCATAGGCCAAGATCTTGTGGGAGACAAATGTATACACTTAAAGAATTTAGTCTGGGCATAAAAGCCACCTGAAAATACCAAGAGAATGTTTGAGGATATAGGATAAAAGAGGATGTTGATCTAATTTCAAATATTCCATTACCTGCTTTCAAAGAGTGAAACATTGGTTTATTTCTTAGAAAGTACTTAGCAATAATTAAATCTATTATCTGTTATAGAGATGTACAAAACTAATTTTCTGTATGAACCATAACCTACACTGGCTAAACAAGAACATATTTATCATGACTGCCTCTGCTATTAGGAAGCTCAACACAGTTATTTAAATAACATTTAATGAGCAATTATGTTATTAGTGCTTTTATTCCTGAAGTTATCTGTTTTACATTCAAATAAATGAGTTTGCCAGGTTTGACACAGCCCAAATAACTATGATAAACCAAAACATCAGTGTAGGACTCAGATATCAAAGACTCCAATTAGTGATTTTTTTTTTTTATGAAGTAGAATAAGAAGACCATTCATCTACTATGCCCATCCTGACTGCTAATAAGTGTTAGTAGAAAACATGTATAAGCATGTTGGAATGATTTGTTAAAGCAGAACAAAACTACATAGGGAGCATAAATTTAAAAGAAAAATTTCTCCTGGAGAAAGACATTATTTAACATTTTATGTTTCCTTTATTTTATGTTTCCTTAAGTCCAAAAAGGCAGTGACTATAGACTGTAGGTTTCTTTTTCTTTCTTTCTTTTTCTTTTTTTTTTTTTGCTGATTATTGATTGCCTGAATCAAAAATGTCAATACTCCATTGGTATGTAGAAAGAGAAAAACATTTCAAAAGTCACTGCATATCAGGTTGGAAAGGGTAAAAATCTCAGGATAGGGATCTTTTCTAGGCCTTTTCCACAAATGTATTCTAAGCTTAAATGGGTGAATTGAATACATTAAACTATATATGAGCATAACTCAGAGGAAACAGTGAAGCAAAGAATTAAACAAATACTAAATGAATTGAGCAGTGAGAGCAGCAGTCAAAATTATCAAGACCCTGCATGGAATGTAATAAAGTCATTAACTCACTGGAGCCTGATATGTAGGTGCTAGATTCTCCATTAAGGAATTTTTTTAAAAGGTGATCGATCAGAAATGACTTTGGATAAGTGAAAAATCTGTAATATTTTGGTTTAAATTCTCCATCAGCCAATTTTAGATCAACTTTCATGAATAGCTACCACTCTGTATAAGATTTTATTTTCCCAAAAGTGAATTTAAGCAAAGATCAAGGCAGCTCCTCTAAATCAGCCTTAGATTTCTGAAATTCTAAAAATAGATACTACAACATAATTATAATCTCAGTGTGTAGGACTCCATGTTGAGGCAATATCTAGAGTAAGAGTCCATCACAATTTTCTAAAAAGGCAAAGAGATTACCAAAGAAGAGTCTAGATATCTCTAAAAACATTTAAGAAGATTCAGTGCTCCTCCACCTTGGCAAACAGAGAAAAATGGACTATGCTATTTGGTAAGTATTTTTATTTAGATATGATAGAATCCAGTCTACTCTTTTTAAGCATGAAAGAATTTATTAGAAGATAAAGATAATTTAGACTCACGAGGAACCCTGTGGAAACAAATTCCAGACCAAATTCCAAAAAGCAACTCTTAAACCCACCAGCGAGCTAGGCAACCAGGTAAGCTGATCTCTTTGCCTTAGTCTAGATTCTATAAAGCTACTGAATCAGAAAGCCACCCACCCAATTTAGAAAGCTGCTGTCACCGCTGTCAGCTCCAGAACTGTCTCCGTTCTGCTTTGATCAAGTTGTAGCAACGTCAGGAAGCTGTCACTAAAATTACTGGCTCCAAACCCTACTTTCTTTGCCAGAATCCTTACTAAAACTACAGATACTCTGTGCCTACCCCTACTGTTTCCTAGTTCCCAATTAAAGTTGCACAAGTATTCTTGTGATTGTTGATAGAAGTAACAAGAGCACTAGCCAAAAGAAGCCCAGGAAATGGAGCTTTTATTTTTTCCTTAGTGCTGTGTTTTTTGTCTGTCAGGATCACTTAGGAGTAGACATTTAGCAAGCTATTCATTGTATGTGCTGTAAAGCTTTAGGACAGGGGCTTAAGCATGTATATCTGTTTTATTGTTCATGTTTCTCAGTGGGCTCTGTCATAGAAGTGGCAGGTTCATCCTGGAAGAATGTGGAAGAAGGTTTGAGAGGAGGGTGTTCTCATAACAGAATGCTCAGGAAAATGGTTCTTGAAGATACCTGCCTCGAATCTAATAGTAGAGTACATGTTTGGTCCTTCTATTGTCTAGGTGATGTTAAAAACCACTGTTCTACCTTCAGTTTACTCAGCCTCAGCGAAGACTGAGATATCCACTTCACAGATTCCTATAAAGCATATATTTTTTTAAAAAATTGTACAGAAAATGATATGAATTAGGACTATGAGTACCCATGTATATGTTTTACTCAATGAATTCAGTTAATATTTCTGGAATTTCTATTAGTTGTCAGGCACTGTAGAAACATTAGAGAAAAAGACAACATGCCTTCTGTAAAAGATCAAAACGTTAATTGGATAGAGTCCAATTATAGAAATTCATTATAAAATGGAAACAGGATAAAGAATACTGTCTTCTGAATCCTGGTAGAACTGTCAATATCCTTTAACTACAAGCCGATGAAAAGAAGATCCCCTGTACTCCTAGACAGAGTGAAGGATTTTCACTACCACTAGTCTCCACACTGATTTAAGGGATTGTAAACTCAGCCATGAATCCACTGGAAAGATGCAAATCCATGTTTTTGAATATATGGTGCCACTATACAGCATCTCATACTTAGTAGAATGTCAGTCTCCCACAGTCATTCGAAGATTCCATTCTTAGTGTCTAAATGGGAAAACATGACATAATGGGTGTGTCTATATTGTCTCTTTACTCTTCTATAGGGTTTAAGGTAATACTGTTTGGCTCCAATTACTTGCAAGAAAGTTTATAAATTTTACTCGGCGAAACATGGTGAACTGTCATGATTTGTCAAATAATGCTTAAGGAATTTCATGTTCTTAATCACACCTATCAACTTTTTTCAACACCTAACAAATTCATTTTCTTCATGCATTGTGTTCTTAACATGTTGTCATTAGTGTTCTGCTGTGTTGCTTGCACATAGTACTTCAGTAAAAACGCATTTCAGTAAAATTTTGAAAACAATTATTTCTTCCTACTGAGTGCCATACAGCAATTGGCTTGACCTTGGGGCAGTTGGCTGTAAGGTTCAGGAGTGACTACTGCCCCATGGCCTTTAATAAAATCAATATGAAGACTTTTCCTGGCAGTCAGCACCTATATTTACCCTCATACATAATCTTTCCTGTGACTATCCATGACTGCAGTGCTCCATTTGTGTTTCTTTGACCACAGACATGACTGTCTAAATATCCATTTGACTGCATTGTGACTATAATTATTTCTTTTTGATTCAACTAATTTTGTTTGCAGGCTTTTCCTTTTTCTTGCTCTGCAAAAAATCCCTTAGATGGTGTTTAACAAGAATGCATGTAAAAAGAAACAAATTGTTTCTGAGAAGTGCTGTTTACCTTTTTTACATTCTGCTTTGTTAGCGATGCAGAGGTTTCATTGGCAAAGAAAAAGTGAATTACAAAGACACCTTATCCTATACACATGCACAGACACACACACACACAAATACACACACAGGCAATGGAGAAGGCAACTAACTCATTTTCTCATGAGGTAGGATAAAGAAATGAGCGGCATCTTGAGGGTAATGAGCTTATTGTTGCATCATTATTTGAATAAATTATGTCCTATGTAGTTGGTGATCCAATCACATAATGGCGTTCTGTATTTCTACGTGTGAAGATATGGAACCAAATTTGTATGTCACAAATGTGGTGAGATTGAGCCCAACAGTCTTTTTATTGGCTCAAAAAGCCCATATATTTCCATCTGAGGAATATCTTATATGTGGAATAGTAGATAAGTACAAATAAAGCTTGCATTATGAAGACTGACTTCTGTAAAAGTTCCAAGACAAAGAGAAAAACTTGGAATTATGAATGTGATAAATAGGGCTCTTTGAATGAGACCATTAATTGTATATTCCACATAGCAATGCATACCTGCCAGTCAGTGCTAAACTGAATTTCTGTCGAACATTAAAGAAGAAATGTAGTATATCCCAAACATCTTAGCTGAAAGAGGAGGTAAAATGTAGTACCATAGAACTGAAGAAGAACGTACATAATTTCTTACGTTAGGTGTTCTGGAGAGGCCCTCCCTTACTAGGACCCATTCTAATCTGTGAGTATAAGATCCTGAGTCATCCTTGCAGTAATTCTCAAAAACCTTTGAAGGATTTATCCCAAGAAATACAGAGAGAAATAATTTAAAATGTACCATATAATTTCTTAGAGATTCTATAAGCTGGTGCACAGAAGGGAAGAGATGATCAAATCAAAATTATTGACTCCTAGCCATGGCAATTCCTAATGGAAGTTACCATGAAGAAAACATTGGCTCATTATAAGGAAATAGACAAAAAAGTAAAACACTCTTCGATAGTGGGATGGGTTTTCTTATGAACTGGTGAGATCCTCATTACTGTAGGGATAAAGCAAAGACCAGATGAGTGTTAAATGTCAGTCCATTGATTTATTCAGACATGCATTTATTTAACAGATACTTATTGGGCTCCTACTTGTGTGTCAGGGGATGTTGATTGAGCTAGAAACATCAAAGATATATTCAACTTAAAAATTTTATAACAGTTCTGAGTTTAGGGCAAGAATTGCAAATGCAGGCATTAATCAATAATGGCTGGGGCAATTCTAAATGTGTGTCTTAAATACCTTAACATCTACACTTTTACAACTCAGAGGATTTTCCTGCAATCTGTGTATTGGGGTAAAATTACACAATGCCCTCAATCTCCTCACTTGTGGCTTTCTCCTCACCTTTATCTTATTGTTTAGTAGTTACAATTCTAGACAAATTGAGTCAGGAACATTTCTTTGATATTCTTGTTTGCATGGGAAGTTGCCAGTCCTGATATGACCTGCCTCTCCATCAGGATTATAAAGGTGACGGATAGTCAATTTCAGGGATTCATGATCCATTTTACCACAGTGCTTCACCTTGCAGCTAAGTAATACAGCTGTGATAAAATCAGCCATAATCACTGCATCTTACTCAGCCCTGCTTCGGCCATAAATACTGCTTTCATAACAAAAAAGCAAATGGAACAAGCAAGGAGATAGAAGAAAGATGAAGTCAAACGTGAAAGTTTATTTATAATGACTAACGGGAGAATGTGTTTATGGTTTTTACCCTATTCATTTTTCTGTAGACAGAATAGAAACATACATCACACAATCAGGAAGTTTGCTTGCAGTTAATTTGTCAAAATTAATTATAAACATTTAGCTAAATACTTACCTTAATTCAGAACTATTCACCTATACATTATGGGACAGACAGTTAAATCCCAGGCACAAAGACCTGATAATTTAATATACACATATGCATATGCACACATATCAGCCTCTTTGGAGGGACAAGTACATAGGCAATGACATAAATATTAAATACGGAGAAAAGGGAACAGAATGATAAAGCAGTCTTAGAGCCAAAGTGTATTATTTCACTTATTGAGTGTTGAGCCACACATTGTTATAAGTGGAAAGGGAAAAGCAGTGATGGAAGCAAAGAAATAGTCAGGTATGGGGTAATTGTCAGATACCCCAGTTGATATTTTAGATGCCTTCCAGAAATGGTAACAGCGGAGTAAAAGACTTGAAATAAATCAGAAAATCAGCCATCCAGATGTTTCAGAGGCAAAATAGCAAGTTCAAAAAAATGTAGGCATGTGCCTGGTACATGTGAAGATCTGTGAGCAGGCTGGTGTGGCCATTGAAGCTGGAACAGTGGAAGGATGAGGCCACAGAGGAGAAAGGCCCTAGGAGCTATTCATAAAGACTTCAGCTTTTCCACTCAGTGAGATGGTTAATATGGTTTGGGTCTGTGTTCCCACCAAAATCTCATCTCCAGTGGTATTCCCTAGGTGTCAAAGGAGGGACCTGGTGGGAGGTGATTAGATAGTGAGGTCAGTTTTCTCCATGCTGTTCTCAGGATAGTGAGTTGTCACAAGATTTCATGGTTTTATAAGGGGCTCTTCCCCCTTCACTTTCTCTTCTCTCTCCTGCCACCATGTAAAGAAGGTCCTTGCTTCCCCTTTGCCATCCGCCATAATTGTTAAGTTTCCTGAGGCCTCCCCAGCCATTAGGAACTATGAGTCAATTAAACCTCTTTCCTTTATAAATTACTCAGTCTCGAGTATTTCTTTATAGCAGTATGAAAGCAGACTAATACAATGGTGAACCACTGGAGCCTTTAAGCAGAAAAGTGACAAGATCTGACCTATATGTTTAAATAGTCACTCTGATTGATATAAGCAGAATATAGGGTAAAAGGCAAGAGAGGAGTCAGAAGCTCAGATAGGAGACTATTGAAATATTCTGGAGCAGATGACTCAAACCCAGGGTGGCAGGCCTGGTGGTAGCAAGAAGTCATCAGATTGTAGAGATCTTTCAAGATAGATCAAACAGGATCTCATAGCAGAATGAAAGTGAAGTAGGAGAAAGATAAATCCACGAAGGTAGCAAGGTAAGTTTGATCTCAGCAACAAGGGTGAATTTGCTGCCAACTTGGATGGGAAGAATGAGACTAGAAAATTTGAAGAAGACCAGCAGCTGAATTTGAGAAATGTTAAGTTGGAGATGCTTATTCAGGATCAAAGTAGAGAGATCAAATAAAAAGTTGTATATAGGAGACAGGATTCCAGGGAAAAGGTCAAGACTGAAGATTCACATTTCCTGAGTCATCAACACATTAAAGCATGAAACTGGGTGAGCTTACCCACTTAGATAGAAAAAAGTTTTCCTATGGCTGAGCTCTGAGTCCTCTAACTCCAGAGATTGTCTTCTGAAATTTGTGATTACTAGTTTTGTATCTCACCTCTGCAAGTCCCTAGCCCATCTAGTTAGGAATTTGTTCTTTCCTTAGATGAGCTATAAACATATTAGTAAAAAAAATGTTTGGGGTGGCATAGGTATTTTAGATGTGGTAACATTAGTAATACTAGCAACATCAGTAGAGGCAAGAATTGTTACTTGTTAACTATCTACTAGGTGTCTGTCATTGTGTTAAGCATTCCATGTATATTTGTTTCCTTAACTGTCTCAGGTCTGTGGGTGTGGAATTATCCCCATAATTGTTATCACCCCCATTCTTCAGGTGTGGAAACAGAGATTTTGAAAGTTGAAGACTTCTTTAGGATAATAAAATGAACAAGGTTTTCCTGATTTCAAAGCTAGACCTTGTAATCTATGGTAACTTCACTATGATGATGTGCCTTTCAATGAGAATCTAGCAATTCTCTCCTGTTTTTGTTAAGAATATTTATTTCCATGCTTTCGTTCCCTTAACTGTATCCTTGCAGAACTATAAAAGACGTTGAGATTGCATGGTATGTGTGGTTAAGTGGAGGGGGGAAGAAATTTTAACATGGCAAAACTGGATTTAGATCAACTTACTAGCTGAGTGATTGTGAAGATTGTCTGAACTTCAAATGTTGTGTCTGCAAAAAGGGATTAATAACACCTACCTAAATGATATTTAACCACTGGATGATGTGAGGATTAAATAAGAGCATCTACATAAACTACCCTGTATAGTGTCTCAAACAGGCTGGATGCACGAGAAATGTTGTGCATCAGCGATAGCAAATACCATTGCTATTGTTACTACTGTCATCATTATTTGAGCAACATGATACCTCTTACCTCTTTACCGTTCTCTCCAAAAACTGTGCCCCACTGGTTGCATTTTATTCTGCTGTCTAAAGTTGGGCTTTCCCTCTTCTGTCTGGGAATCTGCTCCTGTCCCTTTCACCTCAGGCAATTCCCAGATTTCAGTCCTTATGCAACTCACACTTTTTTCCCATTACGCCCTATGTTATGACATCTTTCATCTTGCAAAGAATTCTAAGTGTGTTATAAATCTTGGTAACAAAACCATGAGGCAGATTGACTTGGTTATAGAGCACATTACAGGGAGAACCAAGGTCTTTATCATCATTTTCTCCAATATTGAATGTTTACTGAATTTATATTATGTATTGGGTGCTCAAAAAGCATAACATACACAAGCAACATTATCATTTCCCCCTTTAGAAGCATCTATTTTTAAAACATGAATCTCCTAAGTCTCCTGTCATTGAACTGGAGTGTCCCTTCCTTTCCACTGTACCTTAAATAGCTTCATAAAAAATCTGAATGTGATAAATTTCAGGAAATTTATTTTACTTTACAACTATTCCAGTTCATGTTGAATTATTTTTATTAGACAAAATATATGTAACATTAATGAAACTTCTGCTGAGGCTGTGAAATTAGACTTCCCGTGTTGCAATTTCTTTCCTTCTTTCAGCACACCCTAGGGTAATGGATTGCATTTCACTCTTCTATTCCTTGTTAAGTTTGAGAGTTAGCAATCAACTCCTTTAGGCTTCTCTCCATTCCATTCACTTCCACTATGACATTTTGATACAGTTTCTTACAGGCTATTTGTTTTGAAGTGTATCATTGCCCTCTGCCATCTTCCACGCCATTTCCCTCAGGCTTCCATTTCATGTTCCAGTTTGTTTTATTTGGATTTTCTCTATGGGTTTCTGCTTCTCTCCCAGTATAATTTTCCCACTTGTCTATGTAGTCTCCCATTTGCCTTTTCTGCAGTCCTTTCAGTATTCACTGTCAAAATCAGAGTGACTTAATGGGATTTAAGGATCTCAGTAAAGTGCTATAGGTTAACCAAATGTTATTTTCTATTTTACTGTTTAATCTTGGAGAGGAGCAAGATGAGAGACAGGAAATAAGGGGTGGTGTTTAATAGGCACATCTTCAGGAGAGGAAAATAACAGGATTACTCCTGGATTCAGTAACTGGATAGGAGCAAATACAAAAATCTCCAAATAAGTTATTTAAAAAAGTGAATCAAATTTTCCAGGTGACTGATACAGATTTCAGAAAGTTTTCAAAATTTTTTGTAAATGAACTAAAAGGTGGCTGCTGAACACCAATGTTGTTTACTGATGATTTACAAAAAAGGTATCCAAAACGTTTGCTAAGATAATGAGTTACAAACCCTCACTATTGATGCAAGAGGATCTTAGTACTAATTGTAAGTCTGTAATTTAAATCCTGTATATTTCCATAGCTAAAAAAGACAGATGATGGGCATAATTGGAAAGGTTATAACAAACCAAACTGAAATGTCTTAGACAGATCTTGCCAGAACACAAAATACATGATTGAGCTAGTGAGCTCTGGTGCTCCTAAGTTTAACAGAAAGGTTATGTGTTGAAACATCACATTGTACTCCATAAACATGTACAAGTATTATCTGTCAATTATAATCAAAAATAAGTAGATAATTTTTTGAAAAAAAAACAGCCAAATAATAGAGTATACCATTATTTTTTCAGTTTGGAGAGGCAAATCCTGAGATGGATTGTAACATAAGCACATGAAATCCGTAAGTGCATGTTTTTCACAAAGCGTATACCATGAAGTACTACTTGCACTAGTGGTTAATAACTAATCTGTGAATATAAGAATTGAGAACCATTTAGGGTACTACAGAACTTCTTAGAGACTTCAATATTGTCATATTTATTTTAAATGTACATGAAACATGTGGTATGCTTACTTTCCCAGCCTTGTTTGATCAGAGTCCTTTTCTTGTGTGTGAAACAGCTTATGAATTTTTCTCCTTTGTTAGGGATACCACTTAATGTAGGAAGAGTAAATGTCTAGACTCACTGACACTTGAAAGTAATAAAAACTGACAATATAAATAAGTTTAAGCAAGCTTTTATTAAATATTTGTATGATCTATCCATGAAGAAATCTAAACTGCTGAGGTACATTTTAACCTTTTTTGGAAACTTCAAGAAGATCAACTGACCTTTCAAATAATACTCTTGGCAATTCAGGGAAACTAGGAAAGTTGGTTTATTCTGGCTCAGCATGTAAATATTTATTTTCTTTTGTTTAATTAAATAAAGTATCTGAAGCTGGACTTCTCAAAATGGAGATTTGGATAAATTCAAGAATAAACATTGCAAAATTGTTTTCTCTGATAGTATGTAATTTAATAGTCTTATTCTTGGTATAAGAGCAAGGTCATATGCATCCTGGGAAAAGAACATAAGATTTAAAATAATTTTATAGATAAATAATAGATGTTAGAGAACAGGTAAAGTTCTGGGTAAGTTGTATGTCCAAATTCCTGGAGAAACAGTATATTTCTTCTATGTCATAAGTAATTTTGGTGCTAAAATTTGAGATGCATTTGACTAGAGTAGGAAAATAACACGTGATAATGCTAAAAACAATTTTAATATATTTGAATAAAATGTATAGTAAAACTCATGCTTTTAGTAATGTCCCAAGACATATCTCTGCTTTACTAGTAAGCTCCATGTGTCAAAATTGATGGGGCTATGCGATCCATGGCCTCTAGTAGAAAACTGTTTTTGCAGTGAACTTGAACTGAACTGCATTGATTCGTGAGATCACAAAATCTGTTTTAAGTATTAGAAAAAAGAATGACATGCTTTGCTTGATATTATCGTGTCTCAAATGTGAACTTAATTCAGATTTAATGCAATTGCTCTGTGTTGATTAAATCTCAAAGTGTTATTAAAAAACTGAATTATTGTGGTTTACTATTTACATAACAAGTTTGGCCTTCTGCATTGCACCATAAACCTTAATCATTATGTTGGTAATAATCGCTTTGTGGTTATTTAACATAAATAATTACTCCAGCTACTAAAATGAGATGATGCAGCATTATACTGTCCCTACAACTTGTGGGATAGCATTGCTATTTCTACTTGAGTTACTTAACTCTTAGCATGTGGTTATTTTCTCAGTGTAAGTCTAGTGAATACTAAACAGAATAAGGTGGTGGTCTTTGCCATTGAGTCTTTCTCTGCTACATCTTGATGTTATGAGGCTGTGCATTTAAAGACTGTCAACCCTCTCTTAAGGCTCTTTCTTTTTCTTGAGATGGAGTCTCGTTGTTTTTGCCCAGGGTGGAGTACAATGGCACAATACTGACTCACTGCCACCTCTGGATAATTTTTATATTTTTATAGAGACGGGGTTCCACCATGTTGGCCAGGCTGGTGTCAAACTCCCAACTTCAAGCGATCCACCTGCCTCAGCCTCCCAAAGTGCTGGGACTACAGGCGTGAGCCACTGTGCCCAGCCAAGGCTCTTTCTTTATCATGGAGTAAGAATAATCAGTATAAATGGATCCTTTAATAATAAAGAATCAATAATTGGAAACTAGTTATTTTCTTTGTCATGTTGGTATACATTATCTATTTCCCATGTTTTCACAACAAATTAAGAAAAATAAACAGTCATCAGTATATATTTTTTCTTTTTGTTTGCTAGTTTGCTGATTTTTAAGATGAGTGCACACTTAGATAACATTTGTAGTGCCTAGCAAGGAGCTGTGGCAAGGAGAGGACAAAAATGAGAATATGGCCCATTGGCCTTATGAAATTTACCATCTAGCAAGGAAGGTCATAGGAACCAATATTCTTATCTTCTGAAATCATAGTATAAAACTAAAAGGAGCTGGTTGCAGTGGCTCACACCTGTAATCCCAGCAATTTAGGAGGCCAAGGCTGCTGGATCATGAGGTAAGAAGTTCAAGACCAGCCTGGCCAACATAGTGAGACCCCGTCTCTACTAAAAATACAAAAATTATCTGGGCATGGTGGCACGTGCCTGTGGTCCCACCTACTCAGGAGGCTGAGGCAGGAGAATCACTTGAACCCAGAGGCGGAGGTTGCGGTGAGCCAAGATCGCATCACTGCACTCCAGCCTGGGAGCGAGACTCTGTCTAAAGACAAAACAAAAAAACTAAAAGGAAACAATCCCTAGTTTTGTTCATTTTATCCTAGGTCATAGTCATACTTATAACTCTTGATAATATTTTAAGATTCATGTAAAGTTTTATATCTAGCCCTCGACTGTTTCTAATCTGAGATTATATTTTACACATGAACTCAAGTCCCGTCACTTGGCTCCCCTTGTCACTTACAAAATAGAGACTCTCCTTTAGCGATGCAGTGAAGTCCATGATGCTTAGGATTTCTGTTATTGCTATTATTATAGGGTGGCAAAAATAAGGCAGAATGTAAATTCTGCCTCTGCTACTCATTTACATGGCTTTAGAAAGTCTGCTCAAATCCATTGTGCCCTATTTTCTTACTGTTAAATGTGTATAGCAATGCCTACTTTGTAGAGTTGATGGAAAGATTTGAAATAATGCATGTAAGCCACCAAGCACAGTGGCTGGCACGTTGTTCTTGCTCACTAAATGACAGCTGCGTTATCCATTATTGATGATGGATGTACTGTACAGGCAATCTATGGGTATAAAAATGATTTTTGGACACAACATGTCAGGATATGCATTTGTTGTCCATTTGTCTTAGAATATTGCATGAGAAATTATCAAAGAATGGCACACGGGCTACCACCTCACCGTCGTGTACCCACTGAAGGCATTTTCAATCAATCACAGTGAACCCACACATAGTCTTATAATCTTTCTCAAAACAGTATTCCAGGCAGCTACTACTAATAAATTGCTATTGACATGAAAGCTGAATCCTGTTTGCCACCTAATAACTGAACAGAAAAGTGAGACAGATAGAAAACTGTTTAAAAATTAGGAACATCAGATTACAGCAGCATGCAAAATTAATTAAATTTTAAAAATAAAACTAAAAAAACTAGGAACAAGGAGAAGGCAGTTAGGTCAGATGCACAGGAAACTGTGATGCAGGGATCCCCCTCAGGAAATAGTGAAATAGACAGCCTGGAGCCCAACACAATAGAACATGACTGTAAGTGGGCAAAGGTTTGACAAGTTTACCAGTATGCAAGTGATTTTCCACTCTGGATATTGTGCAAATGCCAGCCACAGCTAGCTCACTTCAAAGGGCATGGATGTACATAGCAATTTGTCTGTAATGATTTAGCTCTGTTTGGCAACCCATCTCAAAACAAAATTTAAAACAAAATTAAAAAGAGAAATTGATGAATTTTTTTTCAAAGACAGTGTTCAGATGGACCTGACATTGATTTAGAGAATGGGTCTGGACTGATTTATCAGCTCTAATTTTCAGATTCTAGCATATCCAGGCCCTGGGTTGTGCCCCTGGCATGGCTCTCTCAGAGTTGGACAGAGTTAACATGAGATAATCCTCCCACATGGAGCCAGGAGAGATTTATAGCACATTTTTAGGTTTGATAAAGTCACACTCTTTTCTCCAAAGAGAAGTCTTCCTGTCTTAACTATGACCTCATACACAATGAATTGTAAGCCCAAACATGTAACCGTTTAAAAGATGCTGCAAGAGATCAAAGGAGCAATGTTTTGCAAAAGAATGAAAAGCCCTTGCTGCCATGGTAGTCTTTAAGCCTCTCAGACCCAAATACCCATTTTCTTATAGCTGGTCAGAGAATGAGTTAAAGGTCCATGAGCATGCCAAGTGGAATAGCAAAACACAATACCTCATAGGCTGCTCCAAAACTCAGTTAGTTTTTACTGTGGTATTTGGTGGAGTGCACTGTGCACTCTCTTTTGATCTCGTAATAGGATCAGCTGGTGACATTGCATCACTCTGTACCTGCCTGAGGACTGTCTTGGTCTTATCTGGCCTATCAGATTCAAAGTCTTTGTGGCATGAATGGCTATAAAGAGTCAGACCTAGGTTTTGACCTCTGTAAAATAACCATCTTGACAGTTCCACCTAGGGCTGGGTTGAGTTGTTTGACTTTGGATGAAATAATACATTTATAATGCATCCATTGTTTGCATTGTATGTAGAAAGGGAGTGGTAGGTACAGTTTTGATTAAACTTAAAATATTATGACTTGTATAGATGCCTGGAATTTTAAAACAATTTTATTTCCTCTTGATTTTGTTAATTTCTAGCTTAGGCCAAAGTGGGGAATAATGAGCTCCACAAGTATTCTAGTTATTCTTTTAATTTGTCTTACAAGTAAGTACTATATAGTTTATAACTTAGACCACATCTGAAACTTTAAGTTCAATTCTGAATTCCATAATAAAGTTGAGGTAGTGATAATGGGGCTGGTTCAAAACAATGTCAGAATTGTGTAGGATCTCATTTATGAGAAACATTGAAGAGAATGTGAAAATAGTTTAGAGAAGACTGAGGAAGGATGGATCTTCTAAAATTTTGAAGTTATATTAAAAAGGAAATAAGAGTCTTCCTTTACATAGTGGAACTAGTGTCCCTGGGCGACAGTTATTAGGAAACAAATTTCATCTAAGAGGTGAGAATATTTGCATAAATCAAACTAAGAATGGAATGATGCATTGCTATCATATGCAGGGTAGTGGAGCTATTTTCAATTGAAGTGATGAGGTAAACACTGCCTCATCACCTATTTGAGATATTCTAAAATGTCACTGTTTTCCAGTGACACATGTCTTAGGATATATAATTACAATAAGTACTCAATAAATGTAAGTAAATTGTCATTCTGTCTTTGACTCAAAAACAGGGTAATATATTTGTAGGAGACTTAAATTTAATACTGAATAGGTTGGAGTACATACAAAACATTCTACTGATGAATTGAAACTAGACAGTTAAGGTTGGGCTAAAGGTACAAGTAGAAATAAAGAGTTAACAAAAAACTCTTGTTATTTTCCAAAGTTGGTGGCTAGTGATGGAGCATTTCTTCCAGTCAGCAGAGTTGCTGCTGGGTGCTATAGAAAAGTGATTGGGTAAGGAACAGTCCAATGGGAAAAATAATCCCAAAGTTTATTTTTGTGTTCTGTAGTGGTGTGTGTGTCTGAAGAGAGTAAAAGCAATTTCTTTATATATTTATTGATGTGTGAGACAGAGTCTCACTGGGTCACCCACCCTCGAGTGCAGTGGCATGATCTTGGCTCACTACGACCTCCACCTCCCAGGTTTAAGCTGTCTCCTGCTTCAGCCTCCCGAGTAGCTGGGACTACAGGTACCCACTACCACACCCCACTAAATTTTGTACTTTTAGTAGGGACAGTGTTTTGCCATGTTGGCCAGGCTGGTCTGGAACTCTAACCTCAGATGATCTGCTTGCCTTTGCCTCTAAAAATGCTAGGACTACAGGCGTGAGCTACCATGCTCAGCTAAAAGCAATTTCTAAAAACAACAGGCAAAGACAATAGCCAATGAAGATAATTCAGAACTTAGGAGAATCAAGAGTGGAATGGGCCAAAAAGATTAGAAAATGAATATTTAAAAAATGAGTAGTATATATATGACAGGAAAAGTGACAAGGAAGCCAAATCTAGTCTGGCTCAAGTGACAGAAGGAAAAATTCAAACGGTGAATGGATTGAGCTGGCTCTTCCAGCCAATGAACTTACTTGCAAACAGGCTGTGCTTGGACTCAGCTGCAGGTATTTACTCCGCAAGTTCACCTTAGGTTTAGTTATCAGTGTTGATCTAGGCAGAATTAGGATGAAAGAGACTTGACTTTGCCCCTCCCCTTTCTCTTTTGGATAGATGATTCGCAGCTCAGAAGCAGGCTCCACCAATAGCCCTTCACCCAGGGTTTGTCGTTTCTGGTATTACACCTCTGCTAGGAATCTCACCATCCTGATCCCCTGTTCCATCCAGGTAGTGCACTCTTCTGTGTGACTGCTCTTGACCTGTGCTCCACAAGTGGATATTACCAGAGAAATACCGCATAAGCAGATAGTTTATATTTCATATGCTACTATAATAAATTATCCATATTCTGTGCTCATGAAATGAGGTTAGATGAGTCTTTAGAATGTTTCTTTCCCAACTAGGCAATGTGCAATTGGATAGAGATTTTTCATATAAAAACATCCCATCTTTTGTTTTCCAAGCCAGAGTAGCTGCTCTAACCATGGACATCATGCCCAGTCAAAATGAAGTCTGGGCTGGGCACTGTGGCTCATGTCTAATAATCCCAGCACTTTGGGAAGCCAAGATCAGAGGATCACTTGAGCCCAGGAGTTCAAGACTAGCCTGGAAAGCATAGTGAGATTCCATCACTACAAAAATTTAAAAGTCAACTAAGTGTCATGGCACATACCTATAGTTGAAAATACTCAGGAAGCTAAAGTGGGAGGATCCCTTGACATCAGAAGGTCGAGGCTGTAGAGACCTATGATTGTACTGTTACACTCTAGCCTTTGAGACCCTGTCTCAAAAATTAAGTTTGGTAGGCTTGGGAGAGATAGGTGACAGTCTTTGTCACAATTTGATATAATAAATTGCCAAGTCTCTTAATCTAGTTCATCTAGTTTGAATAATATAATCTACCCAAGCATTTGATTATGAATCTGAGTCTTTGCAACAACAGAGAATTATGAAAAGGCCATTAAATATCTAAAATTGAGTTTTAAGATGTTGTGTGTCTTGTATATCTGCGAGTATGACTTAATTTTAAAATGAGAGAAAAAAATATTGCTTGCATTATTATGTTGGATAAGGTTTATAATAGCAATAATCCCCCCCATGAAAACAGTTGTTATCATAGTTAATGCCCATTTTATCAGTGTGTTAACCTTCCCTGGCTGTGCCTCGGGCCATTAAACAGCCAACCATTTGTTAAGCACCTCAGAGCAGGCAATTTCAAGTGAATATTGCTGAGCTCATTTGCTAAGTAAAGCACCTGAGATGACAGTAATAAACTCTACACAGGTTCACGTACACACGTATATTCCTATACATACTTTTCCCAAGTTTTTCCTTCGGGAAGATCTTGCCCTATAATTCTGAGACAGTCAGAACAGTTCCACAGTGCCTCAGTAACTGTTTGTACTCATCCAGGCTTCTGTAAATTTGGGCTCTCAGAAACCTGTCCTAGCTGTCTCCTGCCATTCTTGTCCATGTCATAACTGACATCAGTCTTTAAGGTGTTTAATTTCATCCCTGACCCTCAAGAATAGATCAGACGTTTAAAACACTCGAAGCATATAAGAACAAAATAAAAATGATGTAACTTGCAAGTAAGGCCAAGACAGGAAAAAAATAAAAGCATATCTTTTAACATCCAGGAAGAGACACATCCTTTAAATAGATACAACATTGCAATAAATCACTTATACTGTTAATTTATTCTGTGCTAGATGCAGTAAAGATTTTACGTATATAGTCTCTTTTAATCCTAACACCTCTACAAGGTTAGTATGATTAGTAGCCCCAACTGATGGACAAAGAAAGGGAATTTGAACTCGAGCTCTTTGACTCCACGTCTAAGCTCTTCACTACCAAAGTACAGCATATTGACCTAGATTTCAAGACAAAAAGATGCTTCAAAAGTGACTAGCTCCTATCTCACTTGCTTTACATGTCAATTCTGTACCAGTCCGGATTGGACAATGGTTACCACTTTCATGGTGGCCACTGATACCTGTTAAGCCCACCTATTTATCATTGTCCAGGGAGGCTATGTTGAACAATGAAATGACTAATTATGACTAATTATAATGACTGAAAATGACTAATTATAATGAAATGACTAATTATGTCAAAACCTATGTAATATACGTGTATACTTTTCCCTGAAATGAGATTGGGTTAACATAGCTCTTCCCCTCAAGGAAAGTAGTTGAACACAGTTGCAGCTACCTTTAACTAGTGAGGTCAACCCTGCCAAAAATTAGATATTTATCATTCTAGACCAGACCACGGTTTATACTAACATAGCATAAAATTATCTCTAATGTAAAATAATAAGCAAGTTTGTAAAAAAAAAAGCTCAAGCGTGAGCTGCTTTTAAAAGTCATAACAGATCAGAGTTCCACAATGTAAATACTGATCAAGGGCATTATAATGGATTTTAAAAACTTACTTATTATTTTACATTAGAGATAATTTTATGCTATGTTAGTATAAACCGTGGTCTGGTCTAGAATGATAAATATCTAATTTTCGGCAGGGTTGACCTCACTAGTTAAAGGTAGCTGCAACTGTGTTCAACTACTTTCCTTGAGGGAAGAGCTATGTTAACCTAATCTCATTTCAGGGAAAAAGTATACAAGTATATTACATAGGTTTTGACATAATTAGTCATTTCATTAGTGAAATAATTGGACCTCCTTAATAAATGGTGGGACTTTTTCCTTAAAGCTTAGTTTGAAGAATCAAATGGGCAGAACAGTAGGAGGCACAAAATTTGGTTCAGAAGAGAGAGGGAAAATTTTAATGAGAGAGAGAGCATTTCTCATTAAGCTTCTAATTTGGTAAGTCTATATTCTATTTTTAATTTTTACTTCCCATCATCATTTTACCACAGTTAACAATGTCAACTGCTAATATTAGATGAGTACCATACATAATATATGCAAGATGATGCCAAAGGGCGAGCGGGAGAACCACAGGTTGTTGGCCATGATTATAGTTAGTCCTTGATTTCTTGTGCAGGCAGAGAGAAGCATGAGAGCAAATTCTGTAAGTATAGAGATCATCTTAGGTGCTCCATTAGCTATTGCCTTCAACTGTCTCGGTGTCCCAGTATTTTCAGACTAGGAGAGTCCAATTAGAATTTTAAAACCATGAAAGTACTGTTCTTGATTTTCCCCCAGAACACCTAAAATAGCCACATGAACTAATCTGAAATTATGAGCAGACCTCAAACTCACTGTTGCCTAAGCACTTGAAATCCAATAATAATCTTATGGAAGAACTGAAAACTGATTCACTAGCATGTGCTTATCAACTGTCTCTCTAAATGGCTCTTTTTATCATCACTTTGTTGTCCTGGGTCTTTTTCACTTGGTATTCTGGCTGGCAGAAAGCCATAGAAATTTCAGTGTTGCTTAAATTAAGTAGACTTTCCCTCTTCTGTATTCTATAGAATCAAGGTGTTAAAAAAAAAAAAAAAACAATGAAATTGTAAACAATTGCCCAGTGTATGGATAAGTAAATCTGGGGCATGGACTTCCTACAAACTTAGTAACATCAATAATACAGAATGGCCTTCTAAACAAGTATGATGCTATAAATTGTTGTTCATTCATGCTAACCTCTAGTTAATGTTGTCACAATCAGTTGTAAGGTGTCTGCAAATAATGTAATGTAATAGTAAGGTATAAAAGCTTGCAAATACTTTTTCATAAATTTGAATAGATTCAAGATAATTCCTGTAATAATGCCATCCTCATTCATTTATGTTCTGATTCATTTTTTTTGAATGGGAAAATGATAAAAGGCAACTAGTCCAAAAATGCATAGAATTACTAGTATATTCTTCAAAATGTGTTCCGTTTGTTGATGCCATGCCATCTGTACAGCCACACTGAAAAATGTGAACAACATTTGCTTTAAGGAGGACCCACAGAGACAGGAGCTGTGATAGAGTGTGAGGACCAAATGGAACCTTTAACACAATGGACAGACATAGCTGGGGTTAGGACTTGGAGAGGGAGGAGGTGAGGAGCAAGATTCTCCTCTTGTCCCTCTCTTGCTTCTCTTTAATAGCTTCTCTAGGATGTTAATTTTGGATAAAATTTCCTTGTTGGGGTAGTGAAAATATGAGGTGTATATTAGTCCGTTTTCATGCTGTTGATGAAGACATACCTGAAACTATGTAATTTATAAAGAAAGAGGTTTAACGGACTCACAGTTCCACTTGGCTGGGGAAGCCTCACAATCATGGCAGAAGGAGAAAGGTACATCTTAGAGAGCCAAGTGAACAGGGAAATCCCTTAGAAAACCATGAGATTTGTGAGACTTATTCACTACCATGAGAACAGTATAGGGGAAACTGCCCCCATGATTCAGTTATCTGCCACTGGATTCCTCCCACACATGGGAATTAAGGGAGCTGAAATTCAAGATGAGATTTGGGTGAGGACACAGCCAAACCATACCAACGTGCAAAGTCTGATTTGAAGCTAAGGTCTATGCTATGTCCTCAAAAGACACATTACCTAAGATAATCATACTCTGAAAGGAAGAAGGCAGACTGCCCCAGCGAGAGATGATTGTTCCTTGGAATATCAGTGGCCTGTTGCCTGTGAAAAAGACAGTGTCTGATGCAAATAAAAATCTCTGATGTGCGTGGTAGGGGACCAGCCCAAAGGCAGACTGGTCTAGACTCATCAAAAAATGTATTTGTGTGACTGGAGTCCACATTTCCACAGGTCAGGAGTCAAAGAGGGGCTGTGACACTTCATCTCTGTGCCAGGAGTCAGCAGAGTGGGGCTGTTTGAAACTGTCATTGCTCTGAGCACATGGGCACAGTTCTTTTGTTTCCTCTTCCCTTGTGTACTCCTCCCAGCTGCTTGGATCTTTTCCACACAGCCTCTGTACCTTCTCGCACTCAAAGCCCTCACTCTCCATATGGCTGCCTGTTGTGTCATGGGTTCCATTTGGTCCTCACACTCTAATCAGAACTCTAGATAAAAGAACCCATAAACAACTTGGATTCTTAAAAGTGCAATTTAATAAAAGCCTGGAACAACAACAACAGCTATTCCTCATCCCTTTTCTCTTTTCCATCTTACCAAATTTTCAGGTGTTTAGATTAAAATGAGGTAATACTGGTGTGGAAAAATGGAAACCTTAAACTATACGAATGAGGTCCAACCTCAGTTTTGCCCCACATGATAGTAGTGCTTCATGGACACAATTTATGCTACATAAACTTGTAGCAAACTTCCTGCAAGCTGATTTATTGCTCAGCACATAGGCCTACACCCAATTCCCCAGATTTCTCTCCTCTCACAGGGGAAAAAAAAATCTCTTCCGGAAAACCAAAGTCACAGATAAATTGGAAAAGGGCAGCAGATCAAAACCACAATTTTTCATTCATTCATTACACAAAGTTTAATTGAACAGCTATGTGTGCATATATGTATGTATTAGTAAATTTCCTGAACATCAACCAGGAACCAGGATAATTACTGAAAATACAGATAGGAGAAGACTCAGTTTGTTGTCTCTGATAAAGACAGCAAGACAAATTCCTCGGCTCAAGAAGGGATGCTTTAGGTTCTGATTGAGAAAGCCTGGCTGTACGAAGCCATCAAAATAGGGACCATGCAGCTTTAACAGCTGAAGGCAGAAAATATCGATTGAACAGCTGCAATACAGATTGCCACATGCATGGAACATGATAAGGACCCTATGAACATTGAAATGGATGAATGAATTAATACATGAATAAAGAATAAAGTAATGTTGGTATTATAGGGAAAAAAAAAGAAAGTATTATGATACTCTACTTGGTAAAGCTCTCTCTGAGCCTGTTATCTAATTCATAAAATGGAGATCACATCACCAGTTTCACTGGATTATAAAGATGATTAAATGATACAACATAGCATGTAGCACAATGCTTGGCACTTAGAATTTACTTGATATTTACTAGGTGAATCTGGCTATGGAGTGATTTCACAGATGCGTGTGAGGTGTGGCTACCGCCAAAGGAGGCTAGCCACGTATGGTAGTAGATGAATCTCAGAGGAGGTGAGAAGTAAGCCATGGTGCCCTAAATAATTCCTGATTTAGTATTTGGGGAAATTTGGCCCATTAAATGATTGCCCGTTGCTTTGGGGTAAGGATTTCATGATGAGGGATACTGGGAGAGTCATTGGCAAGATAGATTATGACCCATCTGTACAAGTTATTGAAGCTGTAACTCTATCTTGTCAACACTAGGGAGCTTCTGAATATTTGGAATCGAGAAGTGACAGGATGAATGTACGTTGGTAATTGGTCCTGTAGGAATTGATCAGTTTGTTTTAAAGGCGACAAGAATTCAGTTAAGAGAACAGTAGCTACTATTGCAGTTACAACTATAATATAGTTAATATTTGGATTGGGGTAGTAGCAATGAAAATGAAAACTAAGATACAAAAGTCATTTTAAAAGAAGAGTCAATAAAAGGGCTGAGTAATAAGGTTCTAGCAATAAAATAAAAAATTTTAAATATTATTTTAGGCTTTGTAATAGTCGCTTTTATAAATGTGTTCTATTTTTAAACTAATCTTGCTAGTGATCACCTTGCTAGTGATAAATACGTATCACTAGCCAGATATATATAGAGAGATGTGTGTATGTATGTGTATATATGTATGATTACATACATATAATATACATGTGTATACACACACACACACACACACACACACACACAATTGACCTTTCAACAGTATTGGTGTTAGAGATGGTATGGAGTAAATTCAGAGATGCATTTGAGGTGTGTCTGTGGCCTAAGAGGCTAGCAAGGTGTGGTATAGTTGACATTTTGCATATAACTTCTTACTCTCCAAAAACTTAGCTACTAATAATCTATTGTTGACAAGAAGCCTTATGAGTAACGTAAAAGTCAACATATACTTTGTATATCATATGTATTATATACTGTATTCTTACCATAAAGTAAGCTAGAGAAAACAAAATGCTATAGAGAAATTCATTAGAAATATAAAACATATCTGCTATCCATTAAGTGGAAGTGGATCATCATTAAAGGTTTTTGTCTTCATGATCTTCACATTGAGAAGGAAAAGAAAGAATAGGGGTTCATCTTACTGTCTCAGAGGTGGCAGAGGCAGAAGAAAATCAATGTGCAAGTGGATCTGTGCAGTTCAAACTCATATTGTTCTAGGGTTTTATATATATGATTAGCAATATATAATATACATCATTAACAAGGCTTTATATATATGTTTATATACACACACACAATATTCCATGTATATACAGATATGCATATGTATGAGTATAAACCTATATATGTGTGTGTGTATGTATGTGTCTGGTTTAGATGATACATTTATACCTTGATAGACTTAAACTTTCATTTTTATTGGTACCTGAAATCAAAATAAGGAAGGCAAGATTTGAACCCAGATCTCTCTGATTCCACAGATTGCTCTTTCCTTTAGCAGAAAACTCTCTGGGGGGTGCGGGGGGAAGAGGTCCTTGATATTAGATCTCAGTGGTTGGGAAAGATGTAGTACTCTGAACAAAAATAAATAAGGGAAACCACCGGTGCATGCATGAGCAGGAGTTTGTTTGGAGAGAGCAAAACGCTGGAGCTGTGTCTGCTCTGTACTACTATCCTAGGGTCAATTACATGCTAAGAAACAGGGGGCTGGTCTGTCTACCTGGAGGAAGATTAACTGTTTAGTCAGAAACATCTATACCCTTGTTAAAAGACTATTATTCATTTTTCAATATATATCTGATCTTTGTAGATTGTGGATTTGGAAAAAGGGCAATATGTAATTATCTTTCCCAAGTCTACTAAAAAAAAGCCTTCTACCATAGAGACCATCAGACACATAGTCGCTGTTAGATACGAATCAGGCACCTTATCTGTTAAGTCACAGTTCCAAAAC
Organism: Ateles fusciceps; assembly: GCA_036589455.1. Taxonomy (NCBI): domain Eukaryota; kingdom Metazoa; phylum Chordata; class Mammalia; order Primates; family Atelidae; genus Ateles; species Ateles fusciceps. The sequence goes on along the minus strand of JAZHEH010000797.1, from coordinate 4,677,061 downwards.
TGACCAGAGTTGGTAAACTCTAACCTCCCTACTAAAAAAATTTTTTTTTTTTTTTTTTGAGACAGAGTTTCACTCTTGTTGCCCATGCTGCTGTGCCGTGGTGATGTGATCTCCGCTCACTGAAACCTCGGCCTCCTGGGCTCAAGCGGTTCTCCTGCTTCGGCCCCCCCAAGTAGCTCGGATTAAAAGTGCCCACCACCATGCCTGGCTAATTTTGTATATATAGTAGAGATGGGGTTTTACCATGTTGGCCAGGCTGGTCTCGAACTCCTGACCTCAGGTGATCCACCAGCCTAAGCCTCCTAAAATGCTGGGATTACAGGCATCAGCCACTACACCCTGCCTAAAAAATCAATTTAAAAATCACCAATAGCTGATGAAAGCTTGACAGGTTAAAAGAAAAAAAGCTCTATTCATACATTTTGCTTTTAAAATCGGAAGCTTTATAAAGCATTACAGTGAAGGCTGCTTCAACATTTTAAAGAGCTTTTCCAAAGGAGAGCTTTATGAAGGTGCATTAGCATGTGCAAATTAAGATTCTACCTGTACTATGCAGAAGTTAAGGGAAAAAGGAAAAAAAAATGAATGTTTAGCGCTAATTAATTTAATATCTTTGTCTGAGCTTCAGTAGACAGCAGTGCGTATCAAGACTCCCTTACTTGCTCTCCATGAAGGGTTCTTGTTTTTTACTTTGATACTACCAAATCTTGGGGAAGGCAACTGTCACTCAAAACAGTTCATTAGCACATGGTTTTCCTCCATATATGAATAGTGTAATTCTAATTAATAAATAGAATGTGAGATACTTTCCTCATCTTGTATTCTTTAACAAATCAATACATGTTTTAATGACGCAACAACCCAAACAAAATAGAGTGAAACCCTACCTTAATACATCCAGATCATTATGTTTTACATGTGGGGAACTGAGGAACTGTGGGAGAATCTAGGAAGCCTTGTCCTTTACCACACAATACAGATGAAGTTGGGCATAATCTCCTGGCCCCATACCCAGTAAGCACTTCAACAGGAGGTATGATTTTCACAAGTGACTAAAGACCTTTTCATTCAGAACCTTTATATTCACGAATAAGTCATCAATATCCTCACCATATTCCCCGCAAAAAAGCCGAAGCAAGATAAATGTAAATCAATTCAACACAAACTTTCTGCACTAATGTGCTAATTAAGAGGAAGACATTTGAGAGTGAAAATTGATACACCAAGATAATAGACATGTAGTCGCAGACGCTTCTCAGAAGGCAGAGTTTGACATATTGTGATCGTTTGGCTTTGTCTCCAGGAGGTCATCCCCTCCCTACTTTATAGCCCTTTTCATTAATATAGGCATGGAAACAAATGCACTGCTCTTTTCTCCCAGATTGGTGTAGACTTACTCAGTAAAACTTGTTCCCAGCAACGTTAATGCTCATCTTATTTTTTCAGGTTAAACATAACCTGATATTTACAATATAAACCCAAGACAGGATGCTTTGCATTAAGAACACTTACTATGGTTTTTTTTTGTTTTTTTTTTTGGAAGAGATAAGTAAATACTATGTTTTTAAAACTGCATTAAAAAAACATAGAATGAATAGGTTATCAACATGGAACTGCCCTTAACAAATTACCTGCTGAGTGAGTTTGCTTCTAATTCCCTTTCACAGTTAGAGTTAGAGATAATTTAGGGTGTGTCTTGGCCAAGGTTACACAAAGAATACAAGTAAGATAAAGATGAGTGGCCCAGCAGAGTGGCTCACACCTGTAATTCCAGCACTTTGGGAGACCAAGGCGGGCAGATACCTGAGGTCAGGAGTTTGAGACCGACCTGGCCAACGTGGTCAAACCCCATCTCTATTAAAAAATACAAAAAAAAATTTAGCTGGGCATGGTGGTAGGCACTTATAATCCCAGCTACTTGGGAGGCTGAGGCGGAGAATCACTTGAACTCAGGCGAAAGTTGCAGTGAGCCAAGATCGCACCACTGCACTTCAGCCTAGGCGACAGAAGGAGACTCTGTCTCAAAAAATAAATAAGTAAAAAATAACTACTAGACAAAATAATTATTTAATTATTGCAGAAACTGTTACTGATCTCCATAAGATGAACAGGTCATTCCTTTGTTCTCTCATACTATCTATTTTTGCACTCAGCATGTGCATCTTGACTTTTTTTTAATTTATGCATCTCTGTCTTATATAAACAAAGATTTTTGATACCAGGAACCAAATTATATTTGTCTGTAAAAATCATACGAGCTAGTTCAATGCCTGCAACAGAATCACCTCTTAGTAAAAGTTTTCAAATTCGATGAAATAATTTTAAATAGTCAACTTTCATAGTACATTTTACATGATCTGATATTTCCAGAAATATTTACTCATACTTTTCAGGTTCGTATTACATAAAGTAAAGCATAGTATTAATCTTTCTATTAGAATTTGAAACTTGGCAAGTTTATGTGCAAGACATTAATTCATTTTGTGCAAAATGAGCACTTCTATTGCTATGGTATTACTTTCAATACTTTTATAGCAAAGAATAGTATAACTGAGCCTCAGAATTATAGTATTCCTATAACCAGGAAGATTATAAATAACTTATCCATACTGGGACATCCTGAGGGTTGCCATGAGTTACAAAAATATATATTTACCTCCAAGCTTTTTCTTTTTAGAGAATATCTACCATATTATGCCAAGAATAGCATGTTATCAGGATCAGTTGAGTAGTTAGATAAGGGCACATCTAATACGATGTCCACGAATGACTCAAAAAATGATCTTATATCTCTAATTTCATCCTACATGGCCATCACTGGTCTCAAACTCCCCCACTTCAGGAGACCAGCCTTTTCTGCTTAAGAGTGCTAGCATGTTTTAAAGAAGATAGGACTCCATCTCCACTCCTCTTCCTGTCCTTTATCTTCTGTGAAAATCCAGATTGATCTGATAAAATCACCCTGCATCCTGACATGAATTGCTTCACCTCCAGTAAGTGCCACATGTACATTTGGGACAGTCTGGCACTTTCAGTATCAGTATGTGTAAATATGTCTAGACTTGTGTCAGGAAGGCAGTTCACATCAATTAACTTTTTATATCTTTTAATATTTATATCAAAAAGGAACACAGCAGATCACTTCAGATCAGAAGTTCAAGACCAGCCTGGCCAACATGGTGAAACCCCTTCTCTATTAAAAGTACAAAAAAAGTTAGCTGGGCATGGTGGCACATGACTGTAACCCCAACTACTTGGGAAGCTGAAGCAGGAGAATTGCTTTAACCTCGTTGGCAGAGGCTGCTGTGAGCCGAGATCACACCACTGCACTCCAGCCTAGGCAACAGAGGAAGACTCGGATTAAAAAAAAAATACAATAAACAGAAAAAAAGGAGTACACATTTTGTACTGACCATAGCCAAAACAGCGTGAAGCACATCCCAACTCAAGTGAAAATATCTGAGGATTCTGAGATAAGGTGAAAATAGATCTTTTACATTTCAGTGGCCAAAGACAAGAATGTGCCTTATTAAGATAGAATCACAAGCAGCTTGATAGCAGGAGCCATTTCATTATTTGTCTTTATCTTCCATAGCTTCTTGAATGATATTTTTGAAATAAATGCTTGTTCATTGATTAAATATTAGATTGGATATTAAAGGTAGAAAACAATGTGAGGTTTTATTACTACAGTTGTCATTTATTTATTAATTTATCTTAATTTCCAGAATTGCTTTTGGGGCATATGCATGAGCATACTCCCTTGTGTTTTCAGGTGGCCTTAGGTTGCCTGTGAAACTGCCAATCACACAGTTCACTTGAAATCACACAGCTCCTTAATGTGGCAGCGCCAGGGCCTGAGAAGAAGCCAAGGAGAAGGCACGGATTTGCCAGTCGGATACCTTTAAAAAGTTTTCTTTCTCTACAGATTGTGATTTCTGTGATGAGGTGTTCTCTAGAATTCTTCTCTTGGATATTTCAGAAGGAGTACAATCTACAGGAAACATTGGACTGAGAATAGGAAGCTCAGGGTTTTATTTTTGCTTTTCTTTTAGCATTATCACAACTCAATGAAAGGCCTTGAATAAGGCCTTGAACATTCCACTTTGTGGGTGATCTGTAGAATAAATGAATAGAAGTATATATGAAGTCCTTAATTTTGCATAAATAATAAAGCTGGAACCATGTGATAATATGGCTTATAATTATATAGATTCAGGTACTCTGAAGCTCAGTAAAACCACATATGTAGAGAATCTGAAAGAACAGAATATTGTTCTGTAGCACTGAAAACACAAGCCGCCATTTTGCAAAGATTTCAGATATTCTAACAATAACTTGAAAATTACTTGTGGCTTAGTTACTATTTCTTAGATCCCCAGTTAACACCTAAAATAATTAGACAGTATCTGTCATTAATGCCTCTTCTCTTTTTTTGACATGTTATTAGGCATCAAAATAAAGTATTCTTTTACCTGGATTTTTTTCTTTGCAATCACAAAGCAGAATTTTTCCTTCCACCTAGTGACATTGCAAAGTGCTTGGCAGAATACATCTGTTAATAGCTTTAGGTATTGGACTATTAACTGACATTTGAAAAGAACCTTTATGGGAATTCACCATTCTTATACACAAGACAACTCTGGCCTCAGAAATACAGGCTGGTGGCAGACACTTTTAGATTTAGAAAGATGTGAGGCCCCTTAATTTATTACCCAATAAAAAATAGGCACTGGTCAACCATTAAAAACATATCCTCCTCTCAACCCTTGCAGTCCAGCAATTCTTACTCTTATTCTTTCAGAAGAAAACTAAATAAATCAAGGAATGAAAATATTTGGGGAGCAATAATATCATTAAAAAGTATTTGCTGATTTGATTTAAACTGACATGTTACTTGAAGAAAGAAAAAAAAACAGTATTGTACTTTCACATGTGACTTCCAGCTGTTTGCTGCACTTGGCTGTAAGTCTTAGTCTAAATCTACTGTAAATCACTTCATGATACAAATATTTTCTTTCCTTTCTCCATCTATTTACACTTGGTTGTGAAATATTTCCTAGTTGCATTTCCATTCATCTTCACCCCAGCAGGGTGCCTGTGCTTTATTGATACTGCGAAGTTTTTTCCACTTAGGCAAGGCTTCAGGACAAAACTTGCTAAGTTCATGACAGCTTGTAGGTGAAGAGGGACTACATATGAAAAGAGGTGAATTTTAGCGGCAGTTATTAAGGGATGACCAATGAAACCCAGTTTCTGAAGAAAAAAGGAAAACGAGCATTTTGGAATAAATTCTACAACATCTAAGAGGCACTGCCCATCCCCAAGGTCTCACCCATCCCTCCCTTGTTCTGTCCTCTTGTTACTTACTTTCAGGGTGCATTCTTCTCTTGGCTTGCTCACCACTCCCTTAGTCTTCCATTTTTCCAGACCAGCTCTGCTATTCCTGGGTCCTGCTTGATCTTTCATTTCCCAAGGACTTGCTTGCTCTACATATACATGGACGCCCCTGGGGCTGTTACCTGGGGGAGGGATGGAGACATTTTCCTTGCTACAGTAAGGTCAGAAACTGTTAGCAAAAGAAAGTCCTAGATATCAGTTACGTGCTTTTAAGGCCCAGCTCAAAAGACTTTTCCTCAGGCGAAATGGCCTCTCCTCTGTATAAGCTCTGATCAATCTGCCTGGTGTTAGATGTACTGTTGTAACAGAAGCGTTAATTCTTCTGTGTTTAGACTCCTGTCTTCTTCAAAGTAGTGCCTTCATCTTTGAATATTTAGTGCTTAGCACAGCCCAATGTGTGGTAGATGCTCAAGAAGCATTTCTCAAGTTGGATTGGCTTTCATATGTCACATCGTTAAATAGTGATTATGTAGGCTTATAGTTTTGTCTCTTCCATAATCACAAGCTAAGAGTTTTAAAGGATGAGGTTACATGCCATTTTGCTGGAGTGACTGGGACCAGCTCAGATTTTATTTCTAAGTTTGGAATAAAAATATTAGAGTGACCGAAATAGTATAGTACCACATACTGCAAAATTCCCTTTCCTTTATCCAGATTGTAAGTTAAGAGGGAGACAAGCAAGACCTATCAACTACTTGCATCTACAAGATGGAGAAAATCTACATTGAAAGATGAAGTATATTATTTATTTCATTATCACATCTTGCCAATTATGTGGTGGCAGAATGATGTTTCATAGAATTTTATAGATTTCCGAGCTAGAAGGTACCTCAGAAATAATTCAACATAATTTCCTTATTTTATAAATGAAGAAACCAAGGTTAGGAGAGGTTAAGTGGCGCGCACAGGAGAGAAGTAAATGGCGGAGCAGGGCTAGAATCCAATTTTCCTAATTGCCAGTGTGGACCTCCCTCCCATCACCTCTGTGCAGTGCAGAGAAGCTTATAGTTCACCGTTGCCCCTCTCTCCCTCCCGCATTGCTTTTCCTTTGCTCCCTAGGCTTCACTCACTGTAAAGGGACGTAGAGCCCCATGATTCTTTTCATCTTTCAAAACTCATTTTCAGGAAAAAATGACTAGCACCATATTTACATATAACTGTTAAGCCTCAATATTAGGGCATTTTAAAACAAGCCTTATTAAAGGTATTGAAACACAGAAATAAAGTTCTTTAAAATATCAGAGCCCAGTTAACCTTAGTTGACGTGACACCATTTAAAAATAAAAGCAATATCTGCACAAAGTAGAAATTTTTAAAAACATAAAAGTAAACTATAAAATGTAAGTTTCTCCTTAGCATGGTCACTCTCCCCAGAGGCACTTGCCATTTATATATTTTTATCTACACTCTCAGCAAATATAAAAATGTTTATACATAAACCGGTATAAGTAGCTAGATGGATGAATGGATGGATAGGTAGGTAGACAAATAGATTGATGGATGGATAGACAGTAGATAGATAGATTTAAAAAATTTGAGAGAAGAGTTTAGCCTATACCAATGTTTTTCATTTAATATAACCTAGGTGTTTTTCAAAATTATGATTTATATATCTTCTTCATTTTTGTAATAACCAAGTATTCAAGTCTATGGATATACAATATTCATTTAAGTAGTCCCTGGGTTTTTTCAGGTTTTGCTATTACAGGTAAGCATAATCGTGCATATATATATATATATATATATATTTTAATCTGTACATGCATGCACACACGAACACATGCACACTTTTTCAAGTAGAACTATAATGGTAGAATTGTTGGGTTAAAGGGCATGAACACTGAAAATCTGATAAATATTTTGACATAGGACCTTTGAATGTTTAAAGGAGGAATCGAATCTGACCTGACACAGTGCCTCGTGCCTGTAATCCCAGCACTTTGGTAGGCTGAGGTGGGCGGATCACCCAAGGTCAGGAGTTGCAGTCCAGCTAGGCTAACATGGTGAAACCCATCTCTACTAAAAATGCACACATTAGCTGGGTGTGGTAGTGGGCACCTGTAATCCTAGCTACTTGGAAGGCTGAGGCAGGGGAATCACTTGAACCCGGGAGGCAGAGGTTGTGCTGAGATCATGCCGCTGCACTCCAGGCTGGGTGATAGAATGAGACTCAATCTCAAAAAACTAAATTAATGAAATAAAGAGGAACCTTGGGTAAGAAAACAAGTCTTTTCTTGTATCTTTTCCAGTCATCTCTCTGAGGGCTCAATAAGGGTGCTGAGTGAGTAGCAGGAGAGAATGGCCAGCAGAGCAGCCTCCAGTATTGGGAGAAGGCTGTAGGTTCAGAGTCTAAAGACGTGAGCTTCAGTTATGACTCTGCTATGATCTTTAGATGGATGTTAACCTGATTCATTTCAACAAAGGAAAGTAGAGAACTTACGTAGTGCCCAGCACCTGAGTTTTTTCAACCTAAATATCCTCATAGGGAATGATAAAGCTACATCATAGGTTGGTGGCAAATATTAAATAGGATTATAGAAAATCTAGTACAAAATGGCTACTTTGGTTTTTATGTGGTCCATTTAGCCAAAAAAAAAAAAAAAAAAATACAGTCCGGCTGCTTATGCACTATGAAATAAAGAATGGTCTTCCCTATATGAAAATATCGTTTTCTTCATCCAAGCAGTCCTTCACTGCCTGGTGTATGGACCACCCTGCCTGTGCACAGTGAAGGTGCCTGTACAAATGAGCAAAGGAATTCTAGCAGAAAAGTGCATAGCATCTATTAAAAGTTCCCAGATGCAGGCTGTGGAGTTGTCATCCACTTGCTTTTTAAAAGGAGGTCGGTTGGCTCTTTTCACTCATCTTCTCTCACTAGCTTATTAGTTACTAGTACAGCACCGGCAAGCTAAGAACAGCAGCCAAAATCTGATCAATAATGTATCTGTCTCTATCTGAATCAAAGGCACCATGGTAAGGAAAGGAAAGCATAGAGTACCTTAAATCACAATGCACAGCAGCAGGAGCCAGGCAGCTGAGAGGGGTCTGAGGTAGAACACAGAGAAGAGAGAATCTGGGCAGGGGGTAGGAAGCTGGAGAGAGAGACCCAGTTGTTAAAAACAATAGTTTTTATTTCGAAAGGTTGAAACTTCAAAGACAAAGAAGGCTCAGAGCTTTGGAGAATCAGAGTGAGAGAAAGAGTGTGTGTGCGTGCGTGTAACCTACTTCATCTATTTCAGAAGCAGAGGGGTCAAATTAATCAAATGGACCCATAATTTAAGCTCACGTCTTCCTGGGCAATTTTTTGATAATTCAGACAGAATCCCTGCATCATCTGGAATTTTCCAATGCCCCTTTAGCCACCTTTTACTGGATGGTGTGTCAGGCCTCTAACGGAGAGCTCACATACTGAGTTCCAGCTTTGAAACCTGTAAACCATGCAGAATGTCTCCCAAGCACTGCATTTAAGCCACACTTCTACCAGTTTTTTGTTTCCATCCCCTGAAAAAAAAAAAAAGGTTGGAAGCTGGAAATGTGAGAACTGGGAGGAACTTACAGATCAATTAGCCAAATTTCCAATTTAGTAGATGAGGAAACTAAGGCCCCAAAGTAGCTACCTTAACGAACATCAGGTAATTAGGAGCAGATATTAGACCTCTTTAATTACCATAGCAGTGTCTTTGTTACTCTACCACTAGGCTATGTATTCAGCATTTCTCTTCATACCTATGGGAGAAAATTAAAAAGCCAACTTATGTTTCATAATTGCTCAGCAAAAAATGCACAGTTTTTCATAAGCGAATTGTCATACAGTAAAGAGAACAGTGAGCTGAAATTTGTAAGATGATGTGATTTCTTTTATTCCACATGCTTTGGAGTCCATCACTGTTTCAAAACAGACTTTATTTACTTGGTAAAAGAGGTGGCTGTATGTGCTGAGAAGAGGAAAGGAGGCAAGATAAAAGGAAAAGGAGATGCTTTATACTAAAGTAAATTAGGTGGCACGTGCCTGTAATCTCAGCTACCTGAGAGACTGAGGCAAGAGTATTGCTTGAGCCCAGAAATTAGAGTCCAGCCTTGGCAATGTTGCAAGACCCCATCTCAAAAAAACAGATTAAAAATGAAGTTGTCAGTTACTTTCGTATCATCACCAGTTTTAATATTTTGTATAAACCTAAGACAATTATGTGGTCCTCTTCTATGTCTAGGCTGTAACATTTTCATATTATAAACCAAATGCCTCTGTTTGTATGGTTTGCTTATTTATCGCCTGTCTCCTGTTAGATTGTAAGACCAAGAGGGCATAGAGCAAGTTCTCTGCTCATGCTTGTATTAGTTAAGGTAGCCCTGGCAGCTGTAATGTAAAAGTTTATTTCTAGCTCACCTGAAGTCTAACACCAGTGTCCTTATTCTCCTCTAATTGGTGATTCTGCCTCTTTCTATGGAGTGGTTCCACCATCTTCACTGTAGCTCCCAAGGTCACCATGGTAGGGGAAGATCCTGGGGAATTACAGCCAGCAGAGCAGAAGTAACACTTTTTCCCATATTCCACTGGCTAGTACTCAGTCATATACCAACACCCAGCCACAAAGGTTAGGAAATGTAGTCTAGTTGTGTTCCCAAAAAGAAGGCATGGGTCCAGAGATCAGCTGGCAGCCTTTGCCACACTACTGATGGAGTTCAGGACATGCCACCCTAAAGTGTGGTACCTTACCGTATTAAATATTTTAAACCAAAGGACTTTGAGAAAAAGCAAATGCAGGAAGATTTCTCTGACCTTCCCCTGCCCTTCTTCCCTGAAGTAAGTCATAAAACCTAAGGATTTTCTGATTGATACGGTTTGGATGTTTGTCACCTCCAAATCTAGTGTTGAAATGTGATTGCCCATGTTAGAGGTAGAGCCTGTTGGAAGGAGGTTGAATAGTGAGGGCAGGTCCCCTCATGAATTGATTTAGCACCTTACCCTTGGTGATCAGTGAGTTTTTCCTCATTTATTTCACATGAGGTCTGGCTAAAAGTCTGAGTCCTCTCCCCCTCCCCTTGCTCCCCCTCTCACCGGATGATGGGCCTGTTCCTTCTTCACTTTCCCCCCATGATTGTAAGCTTCCTGAGGCCCTCACCAGAAGCAAATTCCAGTACCACACTTCCTGTGCAGCCTGTAAAACCATGAGCAATTTAAACTTCTTTCCTTTATAAATTACCCAGCCTCGGGTACTTCGGTACAGTAATGCAAAAAATGGCCTAAGACAGACCCTCATGCGAGAGTTTCCTTCCCCTATACCAAGAGGAAAGAAACATTCCTGTCTCTGAAAACAAGTCACAGAGAAGAATCTGGACAGTCCTTGCTAAGTTTCTCCCAGTTTATTACCATTTAATCATATCTTTTCCCCCCATCATATTTCTCTATGACTGTTCACACCAAACTTGGCATAAAAATACACAGGAAGATGGGGCAGGAGGATCACTTGAGCCCAGGAGTTCAAGATTGCAATGAATTATGATTGCACCATTGTATTCCAGCCGGGGTGACAGAGCGAGACCTTGTCTCTTAAAAAAAAAAATGTTTTGCATAAAAACAGGTTTAACCATTTGGGCCTTCAATTTCTTATGAAGGCTCTCATGTCATGTAAAACTTAAATTTGTATGGTTTTCTCTTGTATCTTTTGCTATAGGAGTCTCAGTCATGTACCTAAGATGGGTAGAAGGAAAGATACTTTTTTTTTCTCATTTACACTACTCTGTAACCAGAGCCTAGGGTTTGGTACATAGTAAATGCTGGAAAAAAAAAAAGTTACTGAACGAATTTTTGAATGAATGCATATAGTGTACTTTTTAACTCATAATTCTGTAAGTTAAGTAATTAAGGGTAAAACACATATCCAGATAGAAATAAGAATTCATTATGATTCCATTTTTAGAGAGCCTGATTAAGCTTCAGCTCATTTGGTTCTTCTTTCTCCTCAGCAATGATCCTTAACTGAAAATAACTTGATTTTCTTAGCCAGTTTTCATGAAAGAAAGCTTATTAGAGCTGCCTGTTGCCCCTCTTCTTTTTCTTCAAGTTGTCATAAAGAGTTGACTTTACAGAAACAATATGATGAAAAATCTTACCACCATGATATAAGCAGATGATTTTTTTATAAGTTACACTCACAGAATGTAGATTACCTACATTCACATGTGCCGTTTAAAGTATGACCATTATTTTGCATTTAAAACTACAATCCAGGGGACATACTGAGATTGTACAAATCAGATAAGAATCTATTCTAGTATTTGAATATCCAGAGCACACCATTGGGCAAACTCCTGGGATTCTTAACCAACCTCATTTTGAAGAGTTTCTTCAGTTTCTTTCACCTATGCTCTCTGACTGCATGTCAAACTGAGTCCTTTGCTTTTTGTCTTCCACAGCATCAAGCGAGCAGCAGGTAAATGTCCCTAGAATAACAACTGTGTAGTACAACCGCTGCCTGCGGCCTGGCTCCCTGCCTTTATTAACACCTTAAAGGCTTCAGGATTGTAGCTACACAGCCTTTGAAACACAGTTCTTTTCAAGCTTTCTATCCTCCTTCCACCTTGCCCTTTGCAAGTCCCCCTCTGTCTGCCTAACATCCGCAACACAGACTCAGGGCAGCTGGTAGATTACACTTGGAAAAAAAAAAAAAAACTATGGACAATGAGAATAAGTACAAACTCTTCATTTTGTCTGGTCACAAATTCATAGGGAGTAGAAAGTAGAAATGTGGCCAAGTAAATGAATTTCCTCAGCTGCAGCTTTTTCACATGTACAATGCAGAGAATAACCACGGATTTAGTGTTAGACAATGAATGTCAAGTCCCTGCTCTACAAGAGCTTGTTTTACGACCCCCTTCATTCCATGGCACAAATTCCTAACCTCACTACTAGTTGATGGAGTTTTCAGACTTCTACAATCATCAGCTTGTAAGTTCTTACACTTAAAGTCCCGCATTCTGAAATTAGTTCATTTTCATTAGAGCTTTTTTGGACCACCTTCTCTGTTCAAGTTTTCTTCTTAAACTACTAGGGCTATACTTTCTAATTCTGTAATCTCCAGCCACATGTTGCTGATGAGCACTTGAAATGTAGCTATTTTGAATAAAGGTGTGCTGTAAGTATAAGACACAGGATTTTTTTTTTAAGATTTCATATACAAAAATAAAATGTAAAATAACTCATTGAATTTTTTTATTGATTATATGTTGAAATATATAATCCTTTAGATGTACTAGATTACATATTATTTAAATAACTTCACCTGTTTACTATTTTTAACATGAATTCTAAGAAATTTTAAATTATGCATGTGGCTTACATCTCTGGCCTGCATTCTATTTCTATTGAATAGCCCTGTAATAGAGATACATCTGACTCCAAATTATATGTTTCAAACTTCTCCTGCAACGGAATCTTCTCCTCTCAACTCATGTTCCTTCTTTCAATTTGACCAACTGTCATGCACCTCTGTTTCTTCTCCAGTCCTTATTAGTAGCAAGATCTTCTTTTTTTGAGACGGAGTTTTACTCTGTCACCAGGCTGGAGTGCAGTGGCATGATCTGGGCTCACTGCAATATCTGCCTCCCAAGTTGAAGTGATTCTCCTGCCTGAGCCTCCCAAGTAACTGGGACTATAGGTGCATACCACCATGTCCAGCTAATTTTGTATTTTTTAGTAGAGATGGGGTTTCTCCATGTTGGCCAGGTTGGTCTCCATCTCTTGACCTTGTGATCTGCCTGCCTTGGCCTCCCAAAGTGCTGGGATTACAGCTGTGAGCCACCATGCCCGGCCACAAGATCTTTTTGAAGCAAAAATAATTGCCATTATAATGTTCTTGAATAACTTAGATTTGTTTGTGTGTAAAAAAAAAAATGTGATTAAGCAACCTGATTGTAACCACTTAGCTGGAAGAAAGAGCTGGACTTAGAGTTCTTCTGACTTTTAAAAATAGTATAAATAGAAATTTGAAATAAAAAGGAAAGAATTTGGTTTTGAATTCAAATATACATAGGTTCAAATCCTTGTTCTGTGCTAAGGTGAATCTATAACCCTAGGCAAGTCTCTTGAGCCCTCTGAGTCTGTTTTCTCAGTAATAAATACGTGTTTGTGAAAATTAGACTTAAATTATGTAAAGCGCCTGATATATAATGAGTCTTTAATGAGTGCTCCAAATATTATTTCACATGGCAAATCATACTGCTAATTAATATACTGGGACTTCTAGGACTAGGACCAGGGTGTGGAGGCAGATGCTGAGGACCTCTAAATCCTACCAACCCTTTATTAAACATCCTCTACACCTTTTGTGCTTCAGCTATATCATTTCTACACCTGTTAGCCTTTTATTGTTACTCTTAGTTTCAACAGATGCTTATTAGAAATATCTTTTAAAAAATGACCCTGATACTAAGATAAAAAGCATTAAAAATATAATTCTAAGGGTCAAAAGATCATTTTTAGTGCATATTTTATTTCAAAGATTATACTTATACTTAATCACAAAAAGCAACTGCTCCCATGGTCTTAGCAAAAACAACAAAAGACAAAAACTTGTAACCACCGTAGAGATTGTTCATAGTCTTCATATGCAGAGATAGGAAAAGGTTGAGCTTCACCAAAAGTAATACGCCTGTAGATCAAGAAATAGGGAGTAACAGCTATAAAGTCATGGAAAAGTAATTCTCCATGAATTTTGTGGAAATATGAGAAAGGTTTTATTCTTTAAAGTACCTTAGCAGGCTATGGAATCTTTGGTTTTAAAGAGAGTATTCTACTTTTCAAAATTCTCTTATGTATTATTCCAGAATAGCTGACCTTTTGATGAGGAATAATAGAAACTAAGGCAGGAGGACTCTTAAATGCTCAGATGACTCAAGGAAACCTTAGACCTGCCTCTGAAATTCTGGATTCATGGGTGCTAATTCAGTTTTTGGGCCATGGTCTCCATGGAAGACTATAGTGGATTGATGACTTCTGAGCACAAGAAGTCCAGGCTTAAGTCCTTTCTCTTTGTTTTCTGCGCTTAACATTTAAATATTTGTCTGCCTTGATTAACTGAGGCGAAGTATATCATTGTGAAAAATCGTAAGAGTAGAAGGTTAAAAATGTCACATTTCTTAATTCAAATCTAAGTATGATCCTGCTGGGATAAATTACACTTGTTACCCAGAGAAGCAAAATTCAGCTGGGTTTCAGCCTTGAGAATCTCTAGATCTGGAACTGGTTTGAATTTTTTTAACTACTGCAAAAGCTCTTATTGTGGGCCATTAACATTGCTCAGTCAAGTAGTAACTTAGGGACCCACTGTCAGTAAGTAGGTTGTAAGACTAACAGTGCCTGCCTGAATATTTAATGAACTATGAGAACAGCAGCTGTATAGAACCTTCTTTACATTTGAAATTGTTTCCTTAACTTTATAGGGCAAGTTCCTAGAATTCCTCAAGGCCCAGGTGAAATTTGACCTATTCATGAATCTTGTCACTTGCTCTCATGCCACTCGTTTAGTTGTCATCTCCTTCTCTCATCTGCTACCACAGCACTTTGCACATGCCTCTCTTACAGGAATTGTGATTGCATATGTGTTCATCACTCCAAATACAGCATGAGGGCTTCAAGATCAGGGTTTTCTCATGTGTCCTTGCATCCTATGTACTACTCAAAATGCCTAAGGTAGAAGAGAGATGCACGCTGTTTTCTAATGCATGTGCTTTTTCTGAAAGCCGAGGCTGGTAGGACTGTACTTAAAGGCAGTTTCCCTTTCAAGCACAGAGTTTACCTTAGCACCAATGGTGTGGGCTTCCTCTTCTTCATTCTTCCTTCTACCCCACACCTATAAGCCCTTGCTTGTTGCTTTACAAAAAGGAGGAGGAGGAGAAGGAGAAGATGAAGACTGGCAATAATGCCTCAAAGTTAGAATAGTACTGACTTTCTCTCACTATGAGGGTGAGGCAGGGGTGCATCATTCAAATATAGGGGCTAAAGGGCCTCTTTTAAAAGTTGGTTGGATCAATCAACTGGTAATCTGACTAAATTCCTTCCAGAGAATGGTCTTTTTAAATGTATTCACTGAAAGGTGTAGACACCCTTAAGAAATTTCCAACTGTCTTTAGTTGGCTTTGCAGAAAGGTACTTGGTAAGTAAGAGCACATTGTCTAATTGATAAGTTACTTTCCTTTCTGTCCTCCTTCAGTCAGTGTTAACTAAGGCAGCCACTTTTACTTCATTTTAACTAAACTGAATAAGATGAACCATCTGTCGGTGGTCTCTGTTAGGGTCATCTGAGAAAGTGGATACCCTTATCAATTGCAGAATACAGGGTAAAACATTTTAAATGATCTGTCAATTTAGCTCTTTCCACATACGATTATTACAATTTTGCACTATTGCTGCTTTATGTTATCTTTTAAGTTTTTAATTCCAATGTGTCTTTGAATATTTATTTTTCATAAATCTTTATCATTTATTATCTTAAATACCTTCAGTACAGGGCTTGACTCCTGCTATCCATGTGTTGTATTTTTAGAGATACAGGGGAGGTCTCTGTAATCCTCCTTTTATTTTCCCAAGTAACTCATTGATGCTTGAAATTGTAAAACTAGAGATTTAATCTTTTAGCTTAAGACTTGGGCCCTTATTAAAAGAGAGTATTTCAAAATATCACATTTTCCTTCCTTAAACCTCTCTGATGCTATGTGCCACTCTTAAAGCATTTTTCATATTGATTTTCTATTACAATTGTTTGTCTTATCTCTTTATTAGATTGTTAGCTTCTTGAAGGCAAGGGGATTCCGTCTTCATCTTTCTACACCCTACTTTCCTTAGCTACATCTTTTCAGATGGATTAAAGGTTGGTTATAAGAGATGACATACATAACTCCATTGTAAGGTTATATTAAGTTTTCAGTTATTAGGTTAGGAATCACAGAGCCTGGGAAGTCGGAACCTGTTGCAGCATATCTGCACACTAGCAGATGACACAAAGCTGTTGGTGATACTGACTTCACAAGGTTTTGATGGATCGGAGCTCCTTGATGTCTTGCTGTATGACATTTTTTTTTTCCTTTTTGGGGCTACCATGATAATCATGTGGAACTAATGCAAACAATCGATTTTACTAGTGCTTCTGTTGCTAGGAGTGCTTTCAGAAGTGCACATGCGCATCTCTTGTGCCAGACAGTGGGAGGGAAGTTGATTCTCACGTGGGAGGGAAGTTGAAGCAATGTCCAGGCAAGCTGAGGTGCATATACATCTCTGTCTCCAGCTCTACAGCCTTTAAAAGAGCTAATCTCCCTACGTTAGCACAATTTCTTGTAGATCATTGCCATTCCATAAACATTTGTTCACACACGTGCACGCACACACACACAACACACCTATGCATGAAAAACAAAACAGATGAATCTCAGTGAGTTTATATAATATGCCTATCATCACACAGTTGTTAAGTAAAGGAGCCAGGTTCATCAAACCCAGTATGGTCTGGATGCCATGCTTGGGAATTTTCAAGCACACTATGCTTCTTCTCAGTCATGTGTTTAGTCATGGAAATAATGTATTCAGTGTTTTTTGTATTAAAAAAGTTTGTCCACTTCCCTTTTTTTTATACTTAACCCAGCTTCCCTCCCACTCTTTGGTTGATTTTTATTCTCCAATCCTGGCTTTTTGTTTTCTTTTATTCTTTCCTCCTCCTGCTCACTCATCTCTTCCTACCTCCTCATTCTTTATCTCTTTTCTACTCTCTCTTTTCCAATTCCATTAATGAAAGTAGATAATAACTTGTGAATTCAAGTGGAACTTCATTTCTGAAACTGCACACTCATGCTGGAACCCATTAAGCTCGATAGCGAGAAATGAGAGAAATCATAATTATCAGGCCACTAAAATACATGAAACATAAAATTTGTCAGGGAAAGTAATTGAAATTATTGGAGCAGTTGGGCTTGGTGCTAAGCAGACCCTCAGTGATAATGGAAAGGTTACGGGCGATGTTTAGCAATGCTGATGAAGTCCAAGGTGACTCTGCGCCACCACAGTCAGCAAATTTATGCTTGGCTTGTATTAGTTTGCTATAATCCATCTTCGGAAATTGGGAGAGTAGTGGTATTCAGGGAACCCCCTTCTACTATCCAGCCAAACAGGTACTGGTGACTTGTTTTTTTCCACATCTTGTGGGGTTTTTTGTCTTTTTCTTATTCTTGTGTCTTTTCTTTCCCTGAGTTTCCCTGTCGTCTCATTTTCTCCTTCCATGCTTTTTTTTTTTTTTTAAGTTTTTTCCTCTATCTTTTCAAATTTATGCTGAGTGCTACTTTACCCTAATTTAATCTAAAATCACTTAACAATTTGTCTGATTGGTGTGAAAAGTGTGCTTTTTACCAAAATCGGCTCTATAACTCAGGATTGGAATTTTTCTTCCCTCAACCAAGGCTGCCTGCTGCTGAGATGAGCCCACAGTCTAAAACTGGACATACAAATGCTCTTGCTGTTATCATTATCAAAAAAAATGCTATTGCTGTGCATACTTGTCTGATGTTGTACTGAGTAGATACGAAGAAGCAGGAGGGAGAAAGAGAATGATTCTCAAACTATCTTAAAATTCCTAATGTGTCTCTGACCTCAGCAACTTAATTTTAAATAATCAGAGTTGCGTATGTACTGAGCTTTTGGTTTAAGGGTGCGCACACGCGTGTGCGCACACCCCACACACACCATTTAGAAGAAGGTAGCAGTTTATATGAGATATGGTAATATATTCAGGCCATGAGAGTGGGACACTTTTCACAAAGATGTCTGAATTCTGCTAGAAGACTTGTAATGATATCCCATAGTTGGTAATAGTTGTAAGTAGTGTATGTGTATGGATAGCTGACATGATTTGATGATTTTTCTCAAAACTTTACATATCTTCCTTATCTCCATAATGTCAATTTATGTATATACCACATTTTACCACTTTCAAATCTTTGATTCCAAAAAAAGATTTTGATTTTACCCCTTTCAAAATCTTTGATTCCAAAATCTTCTTTGATATTGAAAGTAGAGAAGCTATGATTATTAGAGACAGCTATAATTGTTAAAAAAAAATACATTTTTTTCTGTTGAGACAAAAGCAGTTGTCATTTAATGGTATTCCAGTCTTTAGGTCACTGAGAACAAATCATCATAGAGATAATTACTGAGTTCATGGTATATGCCTACTTTGCATTCAGATGTTGAAGACAGTCTTTTCCTTCTTCTGCAGTAGTTGTCTAGGTAGGCTCTGTGTGCTAATAGAGGTGTGAACTCTGGAGTCGTACTGCCTGACCTGAAAGGCTCCATCCCTTTCTGCCCAAGGTTCTGCAGGTTCCCTAACTTACTTATGCCTCAGATTTTGACAGGCAAAATGAGGATAGGAATAGCACCACCATACTGGGTTTTTGCCAGAATTGCATGACATAATTCATATGAAGAACTAGAAACATGACATGGAACATATTAAACAATAATAGCTAATAAAGATGAGATATTATTACGTTAATGACAGTATTTCAGAAATATTGTGGACTGTCTAATGTACCTATTAGTTTTCTTCTCCAGTTTAAAATTCTAAATTCATTAGGTGGGTATTTAACTCATTCATCCAAAATTGATTTGGTGACTATTAAGGGCGAGGTATGTGGCCAGCTCTGGAGATGAGACAGTAAAAACAAAATTCCGTATCTAAAAAATGACATCACTGTCTATTGGGGAGGTGCAAGTATTATCAGAGATCATTGTAATTCAGAGAGATAGGTGCTATTCTTCTCATATATATAAGATGGAACACAGAGCAAGATACACATATCCTGGTGGTGGGTTGTAGGGTAAGACTTAGACTTTCCAGAGGTGAAGCCCTGAATTAAGACTTGCAGACAGTTAAGTATTAGAAATTGCTGGGAGAAGAGGAGGAGAAGGACAGGAGAATTAAATTTCAAACAGTAGATGTGTACACACACGTGGTACAAAGGCAAGAGGCATTTGATGAGGGCTGTAAGTGGTATAGTATGGATGGAATGTGAGATACCTGTCAGAGAGGGGATTGCAGGGGGACTCAGCAAGTCAGCATCTTATAGACTCTGTTAAAAAAAAAAAATTGGCTTTTACCTTGATCTTTTTCTTGGCAGCCTCATTACATGGCATAAATTAAATTTCAAAGTATTCTGTTACATGTTCTGCTATTAAAGAGGGTTTGTTTGAACAGTAAACAAAAAGCAGGGTTTTCCAAGGCCCCTGCATACAGGCTCAATCAGTAACCATGCCAAGAAGAAGCCAGGCTGCAACAGGAGGATACAGATCACCTGTGGGGAGAATTTGGGCATTGTTTCAGATTCCTTTGTACAGCAAATTCTTACATGTAAAGTTCTGGAAAATAATTACTCAAAATGGGAAGTTCTAAACATTTCCTAAAGATAACAATAGAAAAAAAGGAAGGGAGGGAGGGAGGAAGGGGAGAGGGAGGGGGGAAGGGGGTGAGGTGGGGTAGGGAGGAAGGTAGGGAAGGGAGGAGGGAGGGAGGAAAATTGACTGACTCTGAAAAGCACAGCAACTCATACCTTAGAAGATTTTAGAAAGATTATTCGTGAGGGTCCACTAAAATTATTTTGTCACGTTCTGTATGCCAGATGGCTGTTACAAAACCACTAAGATGAATATTTTCTGGGTGCCACTTAAGAACAATCTATGATCACTTTTCTAGCATTTTCTATAATTCTACATGTCATTATATTCAGAAAAATGTTTTTACAGTTTCACTGAAAAAAGTTATATCCATAGCGCTAATAGCCAATGACTAAATAATATGGCATGGAAAATAAGGAAGTTTTATTTTATTTTGTTTTCTTTTATTTTTGAAACAGAGTCTCACTCTCTTGCCCAGGCTGGAGTGCAGTGGCACTATCTCTGCTCACTGCAACTTCTGCCTCCCGGGTTCAAGTGATTCTCCTGGCTCAGCTTCCCAAGCAGCTGAGATTAGAGGCTTGCACCATTGTGCCCAGCTAACTTTTGTAGTTTTATTAGAGGCAAGGTTTCACCATGTTGGCCAGGCTGGTCTCTGTGTTTTATTTTTAATGGTCATAGAAATATAGAGAGACTAGACTATGTAAATTGTTTAGATCTGTGTAGTACATACACATACAAACACCCAAGTCTAAATGAAACATTTGCATGCTAAGTTCCAGGCACTGAATTGTCATGTCATCAGTGTTCCCAAATTGCCAACATGATGGTGTTATTTCAAACCTGAATTATCTGATTAAATTATCTTATGAGCTATTGTCGTTTAATAGAGTTTCTCATATTTATTTTACTACTCCTATAGTAAACTCCATTTTGCCAGGGCGGTACAAACACTTGTCCTAAATACTTTAACTGTTAAGGGGAAGAATTAGGCACTGTATTTGATACTGCCAAAATATTTGTAGCAAGACATTCCTATTTGTAAACATATAATCTACAGCTTTGTAAAGTAGTATAACTAAAAGAAAACTAAAAGTAAGGACAATACCATTTTTTCTCCCTCTCACATTTTATGCCATGAAGAAGGTACTAATCTTTAGGAGAGAGCCAGACAGAATTTTCAGAACATTTATTATATCCGTTTATTCAGCAGATGAGGAACCTGTGTCCTAAAGAGGAAACTAATTTGCTCAAGGCCTCACAGTTAATTAATGGCAAAGCTAAGACTCAAATTCAGTGGTTCATCCTCCCAATCCATTGCTTTTTCTACTTCCATTAGGTTTCTGGGCTTTGCTACTTCTTCCTAAACTGTTTTCCGTTAATGGATTTTATGAGAGTTAACATTTTTCCTCAAGTGCTCTTTGGTCTGTTTTGTCTAGCAGACTATGGACAATGATAAAATGTATCTTTTCACGCTAATTTAAAATTATTAAAATGATTTATTTTCTTTAAAAACACAAATGATAGGAATACGCACAGGCTCTGAGTTTACTATTGCAACATTTTTATCTTGTTACTGCTCCCACACAGAGAACACCATATACATGTGAAAAACAGGCACTTGGGACAGAATTTCTAAAATCTGATGATGCTCAGTAACTGTGTCAGTTAACAAGAAAACATATCTCTGAGTCAATCCTTTGAACACCAGAAGCTCTTTTATGTTTGGATGCTACTGGAAAAACTGTTCTTGGTCAAAGCAGCTCTAAAGCATTTGAGGAACAATGAAATTCCACATGAGGAAAGGTTAGAGCCGGGTACACACCAGAGAACTAATTGCTGAGAGCTGCTTTTATAGACACACTGCAGTAATTCACAGAGATACCATTTAGAAAGGAAAAAAAAAAATCAACAATTCTCTTCTATAGACACCGTGTCCTCTAGAATAGGGGGAGAAAAAGAGGTTCTCATGGCTTTGGGGATTTTCTGAAAGGCACAACTGTGTATCACTGGAAATTGTGTGGGAAGTCTGACATGGGGAAGAGGAGGACAATTCAAGTTTATAATTAAAAAGGTATTCTTTTCCCCAATGGGTTTCCCACTTTTGGCAAAGAAGCTGAGTCCTTTTAAACTTTTCTTTTTTTAATAGTTTTGTTGAAGTGTAATTCTCATATAATGAACTGCATGTATTTAAAGTGTATGCATTGATTAGCTTTAACATGTATACATACCTGTGAAACCACAGCACAAGCAAGTTAATAAATATTTGTATCACCCCCAAATGTTTTCTCACACCTCTTTGTAATGTCTGTCATACAGATTGACTGTGTCCTCACTCAAATCTCATCTTGAATTCCCACATGTTGTGGGGAGGTGCCCAGTGCAAGGTAATGGAATCGTGGGGGGCATTTTTTCCTGTGCTGTTCTGATGATAGTGAATAAGTCTCATGAGATCTGATGGTTCTATAAATGGGAGTTTCCCTGCATGAGCTCTCTCTTTGCCTGCTGCCATCCATGTAAGATGTGACTTGCTCCTCCTTGCCTTCCGCCATGATTATGAGGCTTCCCCAGCTACGTGGTACTGTAAGTCCACTCAATCTGTTTCCTTTGTAGATTGTCCAGTTTGAGGTATGTTTTGATCTGCAGTGTGAAAACGGACTAATACAGCAAATTGGTACCAGTAGAGTGGGAAACTACTGAAAAGAGACTCCAGAATGCAGTATCTTTAGGATATCTTTTCAGCAGTAATACTGCAGTAATTCATAGAAATACCATTTAGAAAGAGAAAATCCACAATTCTCTTTCTAAGTGTTTGAGAATTGGACCTGGGTAACATGCAGAGGTTGGAACAGTTTGGAGGGCTCAGAAGAAGACAAGAAAATGTGGGAAAGTTTGGAACTTCCTAGAGACTTGTTGAATGACTTTGACCAAATGCTGATAATGATATGGGCAATTATATCCAGGCTGAGGTGGTCTCAGATGGAGATGAGGAACTTGTTGGGAACTGGAGCAAAGATTACTACTGTTACATTTTAGCAAAGAGACATTTTGCCCCTGCCCTAGAGATGTGTGGAACTTCGAACTTGAGAGAGATGATTTAGGATATCTTGCGGAAGAAATTTCTAAGCAGCAAAGTATTCAAGATGGGACTTGAGTGCTGTAAAGGTATTCAGTTTTATAAGGGAAGCAGAGAATGAAAATTTGGAAAATTTGCAGTCTGACAATGCAGTAAAAAAGAAAACTCAATTTCTGAGGAGAAATTCAAGTTGACTGCAGAAATTTATCTAGGTAGCAAGGAGCCAAATGCTAATCCTTAAGACAACAAGGAAAATGTCTCCAGAGCGTGTCAGAGATCTTCACAGCAGCCTTTCCCATCACAGGTCAAGAGGCCTAGGGGGAAAAAGTGGTTTCATGGGCCAGGCCCAGGGTCCATGTGATGTGTGCAGCCTAGGGACTTGGTGCTCTGTGTACCAGCCACTCCATCATGGGTCTGGAAGGGGCCAACATAAGAGTGTGGGCCGTGGCTTCAGAGAGTGCAAGCCCCAAGCCTTGGCAGCTTCCACATGGTGTTGAGCCTGTACGTACATAGAAGTCAAGAACTGGGGTTTGGGAACCTCTGTCTAGATTTCAGATGTATGGAAACAACTAGATGCCCATGCAGAGGTCTGTTGCCAGGGTGGGGCCCTCAAGGAGCACATTTGCTAGGGCAGTGCAGAAGGGAAATGTGGGGTGGGAGCCCCCATAAAGAGTCCCTAATGGGGCACCACCTAGTGGAGCTGTGAGAAGAGGGCCACCATCCTCCATAATGCAGAATGGTGGATCCACTGACAGCTTGCTTTTACGCACTTGGATAAGCCACAGACACTCCACGTCAGCCCATGAAAGCAGCCAGGAGGGGGCTATACCCTGCAAAGCCACAGAGGTGAAGCTGCCCAAGGCCATGGGAACCCATTTCTTGCATCAGCATGACCTGGATGTGAGACATAGTCATAGGAGATCATTTTGGACCTTTAAGATGGTTGACTGCCCTACTTGATTTCATACTTGTGTGGGGCCTGTAGCGCCTTTGTCTTAACCAATTTCTCCCGTTTGGAATGGTTATATTTATTCAATCCCTGTAGTCCCCATTTTATGTAGGAAGTAACTAATTTGCTTTTGATTTTACAGGCTCATAGGTGAAAGGGACTTGCCTTGTGTAGGATGAAACTTTGGACTGTGGACTTTTGAGTCAATGCTGAAATGAGTTAATACTCTGGGGAACTGTTGAGAAGGCATGATTTGTTTTGAAATGTGAAGACATGAGATTTGGCAGGGGCCAGGGGCAGAATGATATGGTTTGACTACGTCTCCATCCAGATCTCATCTTGAATTCCCACATGTTGTGGAAGGGACATAGTAGGAGGTAATAGAATCATGGGGGCAGGTCTTTCCTGTGCTGTTCTCTTGATAATGAATAAGTCTCATGAGATCAGATGATTGTATAAGGGGAAAATTCTCCTGCACAAGCTCTCTCTTTGCCTGCTGCCATCCATCTAAGATGTGACTTGCTCCTCCTTGCCTTCTGCCATGTTTGTGAGACTTACCCAGCCACGTGCAACTGTGAGTTCATGAAACTTCTTTCCTTTGTAAATTTCCCAGTCTTGGGTGTATCCTTATCAGCAGCATGAAAATGGACTAATATAGTCTCCCTCCTGCCTTTCTTGGCCCCCCTCATGTCTAGATAACCACTGATCTGTTTTCTGTCACTATGGAGTAATCTGAACTTTCTGAAATTTTATATAAATGCAATTATATAGTTTGTAGTGGTTTCTCTCTGGCTTAATTCAGTTAGTATAATGACTTTGACAGTTCTCCCATTTTGTTACATGTATCAAGAGTCTATTCCTTTTTACTTCTGAGTACTCTTCTACTGTATAGATATACCATATATTATTGATCCATTCATTTATGATAGACATATGGGCTCTTCTTTGTTTGAGGCTATTAGAAATAAAATTGATAAGCACATTCATGGAGAATTATTTGTGTGGACATAGCCTCTTTTTTTGCTCTTGGGTAATAACTAGAAGAAGAGTGATTGGATAGTAGGGGAGGTTTACATTAAACTTTAGACTTCTTTACCATGGAGTACCATGGAGAGAAGATAGGTGGTGATACTGGTTCAGCTGAAGTAGAACCTCTCAGCAAGCTTTATGAGAGATGGCTGAATTCAGCATTGGGGTACTAATAGCCTTTTTTCTCAGCTTTGGGTTCTATTTAGTTACAATTTCCATAGATGGCAAAAAAAAACCAAACATAGAATCTCTCACAATTTGGGAAGCACATATATGAGCAAAGAATTAAAAATACAGTCTCAGAAAAACCTTGGGCATCCTGATGCTTCTTCATAGAATCCCCAGTGCTCTAAAGACCTCTTTTTGAGTATAAATCATGGAGTATGAAAGAGACTACAACCTCGGGTTTCACTTGGAGGAAAAAAAAAAAAGACTACAAGCTTGTTAACACAAAGAATATGTGAAGTCTCCAGAATAAGTGACATAACTGGTGAGTTTTTTTTTAAAGTATGATAGTAGCCAGCAATTTCAAAAACATATTATTTGTGCTAGGCTAACCAATTCTTGGGACGTATTCACATATTTTTCTTATTTGATTCCTATAGTATCTCTGCCAAGAAATTTTTAAAAATCTCTATTTTATAGTTGTAGATAATGGGGCTCAGCAAAGTTTGAAAGGACAGCATCCTGTGAATTCCTTAACAGGCAGAATTCCTTAACACGGAATCAGGAGAGCAGGGTTTAGTCATGTCTTTGTTATTTAATTATTATGAGACCTTGGACAAATCGTTTAAGCTTTCTAGGCCTCAGTTTCCTTCTCGAAAAGCAAAAATGTTAGATGGGATCAGTCTTCTCAAAGTGTATTCTTAGAAACATCATCTTTCAAGACTTTTAATTTAAAAAAATTATGTATGGCCAAGCGCAATGACTCATGCATGTAATGCCAGCACTTTGGGAGGCCGAGGTGGGCAGATCACTTGAGGTCAGGAGTTAAAACCAGCCTGGCCAACACAACGAAACCCCGCCTCTACTAAAAATACGAAAATTAGCCAAGCATGGTGGTGGTGCGTGCCTTTAATCCCAGTTACTGGGATGGGTGAGGCATGAGAATCACTTGAACCCCGGAGGTGGAGGTTGCAGTGAGCCAAGATTGTGCCACTGCACTCCAGTCTGGGTGATAGAGTGAGACTTTGTCTCAAAAAAAGAAAAAAATATTATGTGGTCAAACATAATTGAGGAAAATGGCATATTTAATTCCCTTCTGGAGAGTCACAACATAATTACCTTATGAAAGGACCTGAGAATTCCCATAGGAAAGAGGCCTGTTTTAACTTCAGGTCACCTAGCATTTCCCAAAATTATTTGCCCGAGAACCTTTTTCAGATTAAGATTCTGGAACTGATACTTCATGTAATTCTTATTCTAAAAAAAAAATAAAATAAGAAACCCTGAAATAAATGCTCTTTCAGATTCCTGTTAGCTCCAAAGATACTGCTTTGCTTTGAAAGATATTAGTCCTCCACATTCACAGAGAAAAGCAGGAAGAATGGAAATGACAAGCGGAGTTTTCTAACTTTTGTCCATTGTTTTTTTCATACTGTTACAACACTCATCAGCTCTTTGCCCATGCCATTTATGATGGCAAGTCTAAAGCTGCTCACCTAGGTTAAGGGGCAAGAGTTTCATGACAACCGGGTCCCTGGGCCTAATTCTGACTAAGAAAGAATTAACTAGCATTTATGGGTTCTTCTAGTTAGAATTCCTCCCTCGGCAGTGCTCACAGGCCTGAAGATGCTGTGGAAAGTGTCAAATTGTTTAGTTAATGTCATTAGAGGAATGTACTTTATACTTTTTGGTAAGGTGTGTTTAAACTGAAAACTTTATTTTGAAATAGCGAGATTTTTTCACTCAGGCAAAATAAAACATGGGAGAATATTGAATCACCAGCCAATTTCTTTTTTGGTCTTTGTTTCAGGCCAAGACTATCCTATTCCCTAAATCAACAGGTAGAGATAATTTCTGGGAAGTCTGTCTCAGACTCTCATTTAGAAATTTCCATGGCACCCAGAAAACAGTATCTAGAGAATCCTGAAGAACAAATGAGAGGAAACAATCCCCTCATTTCTTATCCCCTTTGTGTTACTGAGGAAACAGGGTCCTTGTCTCACACAGAGGTAGTTGCACAACTCTATTTTAGAAGAAAAACATAACTGAGTAATTTTCTCACTAGTGCTTCTAGTTTTACCTTTAATTTATCCAGGACAATAGAAATAACGACATTCTGAACAATGAAGTATGAGCTTTTTCTGAATACCTGTATTACTTGAGTAAACAATAAGATCCCTTCAGTCTCAAGATTTCAAAAAATGTGCTGGCAAGAACACTGAATACATTTAAGTGTGTAGGTATGTTAGAAATACAACTGGTCTTTATGGTATATTTTATACTAATTTTGAAAGAAAGCATGATGGGAGATAAAAGCATATGAAATGTATAAATATGTAACTAGCATTGGTTTAAACAAGTTTAAAGGAATTTAAATTCAGCCACTAAGATGTTCAAGCTTGATGCCTACTAACATCTGAAATGTGCTCTTAAAGACAGCTCCACTCACAAATTGAAATCCCTTTCTCGAGTTTCAGACAAGGTTACTGAGATGCGCATGTGGATGGATGTTTGATCTATATATGATTGAGAGCTGGATTTTTAGGAACTCAAGCTGAGAGTCTTAAGCTCTTATTATCAATTTTTCCTTGTTAAACATGTAGAGCATATGTGCATTTATTTTCCAAATGAACTCTCCAAGACTTTTAATGGTAAATGTCTTGAAATAATTGGTATTATTTGGTAGTCCTCATGAAAGAAAGCTAAATTCTTCCACTGAATGATTATGATTTTGCTCACAATAATGAAAAGCAGGTAAAGTATGAGGATGGGGTTGAGGGAGGCTATTCTATTATCTCTTAATACTCTAGGCTTTTTTCAGCGATTACACTTGCATGCATTTTATTTAATGCAAAATAAATAATACCTCTCCTTCCTTGTTGACTGTTTCTTTCTTTTTTTTTTTTTCCAACTTAGAAAGCTCTTGTTTCTGGTTGCCATAGTAATGGTGCCACTCTGATATTTATTTAAGTGGAACGCTTTCATCTGACTGACTTGAATATATATACTAGAAGGACCAGAAATAATAATTGACAACATAGCCTGCTAGCTAGAATAAAGGCCCCTTTTCTGTGGCTAAAGGAAAGTAGCTTTGATAAGAGAATTTGTCCTAATAAGAATAATGAAGAGGAACACTATCTCACTGTGAGGCTTATTTTATTTTGTCTTCCAATTGTGTCTTCATTATATTTATTTTATTTTTTTTTAGAGTAAGAAATCGTGTTAGGAATAAATAGACAATGTTTTAAACTGAAGTCATTTGTAGCAAAATTTGCTATTGGAATTTAAGGGGACCTTTGAAGATGAAGAAGGTCAGAACTTTTTGAGAAAGCTCCCTTTCTCTAATAAGACAAGTGAAGCATAGGAAAGGCAGCATTTATAACGAGGCACCACCTGCATTGTACCTTAGTTTGTAACTATAGCCAACCCATTGGAATTGGTTTTGAGTTTGTGGCTGCAGCAAATACCATGAAATCTTTATTCAGAAAAAGCCAACGTATTTCCAAAGGTTATACAACTTGAGGTTGCCTGATGCACACAACTCTGGCATGTGGCGTCATACCTGGAATCTTTTCTGATAAACTTTAATTCATGAAAGTAATATCTCTCATTGTCCAACCACATCTTACTCTTTAAAATTGTAAGACTTAAGTGTTAGGTGCTAGATTATGTTCATATCTGTATTTTAGAGCTCGGTTCTGCTGCTGCTAATTTCACCTTGACAGAACACAGTGGTTAAAGAATGCCCGTTGGAATCAAATACGCCAGATTCTCAAACTCCACCACTTATGTTTTGTGTGAGCTTGGGCAAATGAATTCACGTCACTGACCACAGTGACTAACCTAATGGTCTTAACATTGGACTTGGCTAGACATAAAGTGAATCGTAAAATGTCCTTTCAGTCTTAACAACTATGGGGATCATGATCTTGGGTTTTGGTTCATTCAAAACATGCACTTTCTTTTTAAAATTATCAGAGTTAAATAGTTTATCTAAACAAATCTGGGGTGGCCTAATAGTGAGTCGAGTTCATTTTACCATTGATACTAGCATAAATTTGAACAAGTCTGTGCATTTTCCTAAGCCACAATTGTATTGACCAAATAAAAAAGTTAGACAATGTCTCAGGTCTTTTACCTCTCTAAATTTTGTGACTGTTCCTGTACTATTCTTGGTGGCAGAATAACATATTGGTTTTCCTTGTTTAAGAATAATAATCAGCTCATCCTTTGAGAGCTGGAGAGAACTGGGTTGAGGGGTTGTTGGAGGACCTGCCCATCTGGTGGTATGCATGCTGCCCTAGCTATCCTGGAGTTCACCTATTTTCTGGTTCATGAAATTTTGTTTTAACAACCACTGAAAAATTTGTCATTCAAAACAAACATTTAAAAATGGGATTTGGTGTTGGGATGGGGAACATTCCTCCAGCCATTCTTGGTCTGGTGACAGAAACAACTGTAATTGTCTATAAATCACATTTGAGTTTGATGGAAATGACTGATTGACAACCATCTCCTCTCCTCAGACCTTTCATTACGTCTGCATTCTTTCCATCTCTAGTCTTCAAAAAAGGTCATTTCTGTTCATTGTTTTTAACTATATATTTCACATGTCTCTGTTTCCTTTAAATATGAGAAAACAAAGCATTAAACACTTTACACTCTGGATGACTGGAAGCTACTTTGTTTTCTGATTTTAATATCCTTAGTCTGAGAACATTCTTTACTCTTTTTCCCTTCTTTCTTTGCTAATTTACTTTTCAGACACACAAAGGATTTACACAGCAATATTTCCCTTCATCTCTTTTGCTCCCACCTTCCTCAAAGTAGATAAGAGTATCTCAAGCACACATCCACTGTAATTATATTCTCCAGAGATACTAGTCAAATATTTTAAGATTTTAATGTGATAAAAGAGTAGCAGAACAATATGCAAAGAAGAAAAGCACCACAGAGAGTTAGGAATTGACTGATCTGCAGGTGTTAACTGAAGCTGGCGAGAGAATACATACACCTTCTTTTATATAGTACCTGGTGTTCTGAAAAGTTGCATAGAAATCATATCTTTAAAAATTGATTTAGACCTTCGGTTCACTGGAATAGCATTAGAAATCGGATTGCACACTTTCTGTGCAACCTACAGCTAAAGCAGTTATTGCGAACCCTGTTTTCTTCCTCCTGTTTCTGAAAATACACTTGATTTTAGAAGTTAATTGAAAATCACTGAACAATTCCTAAGAAAAATAACATTCCAACTTTATATCTTCCCATTAAAAATAAATACAGTCTGGGTTAGTAGCTTTCAAGTGATTTTGATCATGACCTACAATAAAAACTACATTCTACTTAGTATCCAGATACACACATATTCATACTCACATATAGGTTATATCTATATTTAAGTTTTCCAAAGCAATGTTTACCTTTCTGTGCATGATCTATTTTCCCCTTCTGTTCTGTTTTTTAAAATTATTGAAACTCACTAACCTAATTTCATAACCTACTAATATGTCACAATACATGGTTTGAAAAACACAGCTATACAGAGGAGGTCAAGAAAAAGCAAGGAATAATTACAGAAATTACAGAGGATGAGATTTGGAACATTAAAGCTTGAAACTAAGCAAGTCATTCACGTAAATATAGAAAAGCAAGGAGATTTTCTGATCAGAAATACAAGAAAAGAGGATATAAGTTTCCCTGAGAAATCTCTTTATATACATCAAGTCAGTGTTTGGTCCATAGTCTGCATGTGAGCATTTGTTGAACGATTGCATCTGCTGGTTGTGCATGTTCTGGCTTTCACCTGAAGCCTGGGGGTACTCTATAATGTCTTAAGGCAGTGTGTAGTAACCACATGAATTTTCTCAGTGCTAAGTCTTCCAAAGTGTAGCTAGAAGAGACAAAAAAAGAGCAGGCCCAGCTGTTGATAAAAACCAAGAGAAAGGAACTGATATGAAAGTTCTAATTAGCTGGAATTCCTGAAATTATCACAAGAAGTCAATCAGGACCTACAATGTAAGCCAGGTGAAGAAGTAGAGCCTTCAGTTTTAGCATTCGTATAAACAAGTTAACCAGATCTTCTTGATATAATGGGCAAGGGCTGGACACAAAAACAAGGGAGCTTAGCTCTAGCTCTAGCACTGACACCAATTTGCTGAGTTACCCTAGGGTAGATTACTGCACTTCTCTAGTCCTTACATTCCTCATCTGTTTGACTCTTAAGCTCTTATCCAGTGTAGCCCTTATGTGATCTTAAAATCAGAGATACATACTTAAATATAGAGCACAACAGACTGGAAAACTTTCAGGAAAATCAAAGATCAGAAACACAAGACAGGCTTGGAACCTAGAGACTCTTATAGGAAAAAAAGCAGACCCCAGGGTTCTAAGTAGAAGGGAGTCAGAATACAGGCAGAAAGTTTGGACCAAGAGTAAGGAAACTAGATTTAAACTGATACTGTTACTAAACCACCCCTTCTGAGAATGGCACTTTTTAGTAATACTTACTCGGGACCAGAGTCCCTCTTAGGGACAGGATGAGACCACCCCAATAGAGAACTGTATATGGGGTATGCCTATAAGTGAAGGAATAGCAGGAATAAAATTCTTGTTATTACTACCTAACTGGCCAAAGGAGGTAAGATACTATCTCTTAGAAGGTAAGATATTATCTCTTAATGACATGGCCAGTTTTCCTCAAAAACTTGGAACTACCAACTTTAAAACAACAACCTGTGACCAGACTCTGTTAAAAAGCATTCTTTTGTGAGATATTACAAAATTTACTGCTTAAATTACAAATGTAGATTTTTGTAACTTTATAGGCCTGCTTAAAGCATATATAACTTGAACTATCTGTAATGGAAACTGATTAAACCAACAATATGATACAGGAGTTTATTCTTTTATTTGTTAATTCAGGAAACAGTAATTGAGTATACGCGATTTTCTGGGGCGCTATGTTAGACTTGAGGTTAGAAAGATTAATCATATTGAGCCTCTGTCTTCAAGGATTTCATGGTCTAGTAGGGAAGATAGATGTATAAATAGATAAATTGCAATACAATGTGATAAGTGCTTTAATACAGATAAGAAATGATTAATATAAATGAAAAGCAAATTAAGCACATTAAGCTCTTCTCAAAAGAGGGAAAATTTGTTCATGTAAAATATTATTATTAAACTGTATTATTCTTCAATTCCCTAAATGATATGTGAAGATAATGTCTTGCTCTTTTCTCTTCTAGCCCCATTAGGTTTCATTTTTACTCCATGGGGGTGGGTGTGCACATGCAGGCACATGCACAGGTAGACTTTGTTCTGTCGTTTTTGCCTCTAATTCCCATAAAAGTGTCAACAATTTTTATGATTAATATAAGAACTATAAGAGAAGCACTAGCGTAGAAGAGCAAAATTTTCTTTTTTTCCCCCCAACGACCCTAGCCCTCTTTTGAGCAATTAGAAGATATTAATGGAAATAGAGATGTGGAAGTGAGATGGGTGAGTTCCCTGGACCCCTTCATGGGACTTGAGATAGGAATGTGGCCAAGTGGCCCCTTTACTGGGCCTTGTGCTCAAACCTGTTGTTGGAGGGGGGAGCACACAGGCAAGCGGGTGCCCTGGCCTAGGCCAGTGCTTCTGGGCTCCAGCCCCAAAGTAGCATCTAAGGGTGTGTTACAGCTAATGCCCTTTCAGCAGTTGCTGCCAGTGGATGGCTAAGGGTTAACCAGCTCAGTGAAGAGTCAGAGTGACAGCCTTTTATGCCCTGCCCTTTTGGTGCCCAGGTCCTTGTCTGGTGTCCAGGAAGAATCAGGTCACATGGACTGCAAGGATGGTGAATGCAGAGGTTTTTTGAGTGATAGAGATGGCTCTCAGTGAGATGGGGAGCTGGAAGGGGATGGAGTGGGAAGACAATCTTCCCCTGGAGTTTGGCTGTCCCTGGACGAACTTCTTTCCCACCATCCAGGTGCCTCTTTGACATTCAGACACTTCGTTTCTCTCCTTCTCTGCCACACTGCTCTGCTCCCCTGCCAGTGGATTTTGGGGGTTTTATGGGTACAGGATGGGGGCATGGCAGGCCAGGGTGATTTTGGAAAAAGCAACATTCAGGCAGGAGAACAAGGAAGTGAAGTTCTCATTTAGGACTGTAGGCTCAGGCTTGTGGGTGGGGCCTCTGCTAGGAACCACCTCTTCTACCCAGTATTTCCCTACCTCCTGTCAGTATCAGAAGGAATGAAAGAAAGAATATTAATACAATGGTAGCTAATATTTATTGAGTCTTTACTATGCGCTAGATACTGCTCTAAGTCCTATCCATGTTTTAATTTCTTAAGTCCTAATGACAACCCGTGAGGTAAGTCTATTATTATTTCCTCTTATTGATTAGAAAGCAGAGGCACACACAGATGTTAATTAACTTGCCCAAGGTTACAAAACCAGGAAATTAAGAGCCACAAATTGAACCCAAGCTGCCAGACTCTGGAGTCTATAATTTGACAACTGCACTGGGCTATGTTTAAAAATGTTCCTTCTCATATTTTTTTCTTAGAAAATTCTGAAGTGATATTCCTATTAAATATATATTAATAGAGTGGGATACAGCTAGCAGGAGAAGGAAATGAAAGAAGAGGCACACTGTAACATCTGGCTTCCTCCTCTGTAGTTTCCGTTAGTTGCCTTATCTTGAGGGTAGCATAAATCATGACTAAATAATTTTTAAGACCATTAAATTTCTACTTGATATCTTTGCTTTGTTGTTGTTTCGTTTTGGGATTTTTTTTTTTTTTAAGAAATCTTTGTACCTACCATCCCACGCCAAGCATAAAAGGAAAAAGCTTTGTACTTTTATATTCTATGAGAAAAATACAATTAATCGAGACCCTCTAGTCACCTTAAGAAAGATTATCATATGCTTAGTTGTATTTTATTCTGTTCAAGTTCATTTCCTCCATAATCACAAATATTAAACCATTGCATTTTCCCCCTCTTTACATAAGAGGAAAACTGAGGCACTGGGCAGTTAGCCTCCCATCCTATGGAGGTTGTTGTCAATTTGAAGTGAAAGGGGAGTGAAATAGGTGGATCCTGACTAATACCTGATTGCTCTAGTTCAAGAAACAGTTCTTCCCTTTAGCTTGCAGTAAAGGAATTTGGAATTTGGAGTTAACTGATACGTATGCACCCATCTGAGATCCTTTTGCATGTACCTCTATCATGTTACTGCATTTTTCTGATAAATACACAGCTCTCTCTGCGTGGGTTCTTCTGCTCTTGGCCTCTTGGCCAGATGTTAGGATACTTGTGCCCTGACTCCCAGGCATTCATGTTTTCTTGGTCATTAGTTTCTAGCAGCTGCCTGAAGATGCCACTGTGAGCTATGATTTGACCCTGACAGGTATTGTATTTGAGTACCGAAAATGCCTTAGAAATCATCCAGTCACTTCTCCCTCTATGTGATCAAGGGAAAAGCTGAAGTCGGAAAATATGCCTCCTCCAGTGGATCTCTTTACCTAGTTCTCCCCAAGTGCTAATAGTAATTATAGGAAATCTACAGGTAGACCATCAGGAGGTATCTGGGCTACCCGTTTTCCCCTTGTGTCTTCTAATACCAAATGTCATGAGGTTGTTTCCTACCTTGAAAGTCCTGTTGATAACATCCTGCTAGCTCATGGCAATTCCAAGAATTTTAGAACACCTAGAACCAGGAAAACAAGAGCAAGGTCAAGGCAGGCATATGTTTGTGTGTGTGCGCATATCTTTCAAACATATATATGTTTATGTATATGTAAATATATGTATAATATGTATTATATACAGCACATAAATGTAGTTTATACATAAATATGAAAAGATATTATACAAATATTTTATGTACCCTCTTAGTTAAGAATCAAGTGTGTGGGTATTCATACAGAACAGGACCAAATAAGCAGGATTGGTATTCCTAGGCTAAATAATTGCTAAAGCTAACAGACGGCTGTTGGTAACTACTCTCCCAGCTGTAGCAGCCATAAAACACACAGTGCATCATTGCATTAACCTTTGCACTTCAAGCAAATAAATTATAGCTTAGACTTCCCAGACAGTCCATTATGCCTATGTACTAACGAGTTAGACTCATTCTGTCTCAACTTCTTGATCCGTGGATCCAGCTCTAATGTCCAGTCAACGAAGGGGTTCATCCTAGCTCCTATCTCCTTAAAATGGTGGCGTCAAAACAATAGGAATGTTTATCAAAGTAAATTACAATTATAGTTGCAAGGCACTTCCTAGAAACTGTCTGTTCAACAGTTTAAGCCTAGCATATATTTGACAATGTTGCTAGCAGCTTACACTGTAGTTACGTCATTGTGCATGGTATCATTGGGTAATACTAATTTTAATAAGCATCATAAATTAGCTAAGAATCATTGTTTCATTCCTTTACTACCCTTATTCTCTGCAAAGGTTTTTGTCTATTTTAGAGCTGAATTTCAACTAAAGGAATAAAAAACCCAATAGTAAATATTAGATGT
This sequence comes from Ateles fusciceps, assembly GCA_036589455.1. Classification (NCBI taxonomy): domain Eukaryota; kingdom Metazoa; phylum Chordata; class Mammalia; order Primates; family Atelidae; genus Ateles; species Ateles fusciceps. The sequence continues at coordinate 4,641,497 of JAZHEH010000797.1, read as the reverse complement.
TTATATAAATATGTCACTTACGAATTTACTTGGGTTTAGTATGATTCTGGTTTGCTTATGTTTTACACAAATTTAGCAGATGTTAATGGTTTAGATTCCATTTCCCAGCCACACACGAGTTGCTGTTAAACAAATGAAGTTTATTTAAACAGTCTGAATTGTTTATATCCAAAGAGGTTCATCCTAATTCAACAGTGTAATTTACAAGACAACAGATTATTCTCTCCAAATGAGGGATTGCTATATGCTGAGTTGGCACAAGACTCACAACATCCTTACCATGTCACCTGGAGTATAGATCCATTCCAAATGTACTTGTTGCTACCACAGTCAATCATCATGTTACCTAGGCAACTTGAGATGCTCTGCTTCCAAAGAAAACCAGAACACTTTAAAAGGAAAATGAAACAGCTTTAAAAAAAAATTAGTCTAGAGGCTTTCTTTTATCTGAATAGCCATATCTTTAAGATCTTCTTAAAAAGCAGCCTGTTGTTAGCTGATGTGACCAGGTTATTGAGTACTGAGTCTGTATTTCTAGAGGGGTGTGTATGTGTCTAGATTTGGATTTGTAAAAGTAATCATTCAGACACTATGATTTGTTTATAATTTTAATCTTTCCTGGTTGTTTAAAACTCAATTTTTTTTAACTTAGTGAAAGCCAAATATAGTATGTAAAATACATTTTTCCTCAGTTATGAGAGTTATTTACTGCAAACTTTTCAAGAAAAAGTTAATTTAGTTTTGGAAGGAATGCTTTCTCTAATGAGGTTTGTATGCATTACACAGGAAGATTCTAGGGAAAAGGAAGAAAAAAGATTTGAAAGCAAAAGAAAATCTCTTAAATTTGTTTTGTTTTGTTGTTTATACATTTTAAGAATGCCTGTTTAATAGAAAGAAGTTTGTAGATGCTTTTTATTACAAAACATTGCACACTCCTTCTGTAGAACTAAAAAGGTGACAAGGTGCATTCAGCTGTGAGAGTTTTTCTCTCTGTTGGAGGCTGTAAAACACATTATAATCATGTTGCTGCATCTAGCTGTTTTCTATGGAGAACAGGTGTCAAAAAGGGTCAAAAAGTACAGCAAGGGCTTCCCTTTCTTCCATCCTTTAGGCACAGTATTTCTACTAAAAATGTAGAAATTGTTAAAAAATGTTTAAATCTCAAGCAAAATACGTTATTGGTGTTTTTTGAGGCTATGTTCAAGTTTGACCACTAGACCTTTTCCGTGTAAGCTTCCCTCATCACAGCTCTCTTTTTCTGTTTATTTTTTTAACACTATTTGGTGTAAGACTAATTTCTTCAGTGATACAGTCCCAATCATCTTTCCGTCTACCCCAGGCAGAGACAGGCACTTCCTCTCCTGAGCTCCCAAGGCACCTTTTCTCTCCCCTGCTGTGTCACTTCACCGTTTGTGGTGTTGTCTGATTTCATGCTCATCTGTCTCTCCAGACTGTGAGCATATTGATGAATGGTTTTTTTGTCTTTGTATCCACACGCTTGTAGTGGTATATAACAGGCTCTCAAATTGAGAGTTCCAATATGTGTTTGATGAATACATGAAAAAATTTAATAATTTCATATGTTAGGACTACTTTGAATTTGAATTCTGTCATCCATTCCGTTTGGTGTTACCTACAAATTTCAAAAGCATTCTTTGTTTACTTTCAGCCCATTGATATGTATAGACATAGACATGGACATAGATTATATATATGGAGAGAGACATAGATGTTCTATGGCACGTCTTGGAAAACACACCTTCAGTGTGTATTTCACCACTGAGCAATGTAATTTTTTAGGGGGAGAAAAGGTGTTAAGTGTTTCAACTAATTTGACATCTATGAGTCTATGGGTGACAATGAACTAGTATCCAGGCTACAGTCTATTCATATTTCCTGTACACTTTATCATATGCTTCAGTGAAATAAAGATAACATCTAAAGACTTTAGATTTGCTGCTTTATGGAAAACAAAAATAAGTTTAATTCCATAACTAGAAGTAAATTGTTCATAAACTCACATAACCAATCTATCTTCTAGTTCATTTTTGAATTTTGCTAAAAATCATCAACTTCACTGATCCATAATTTTTCCCATTTCTTAAAATTGGGATTTTTTTGTCTCACTATAATCTCTGTGATTTAGTGTCCATTTTTGTCCATTCATGCAATAAAGTCTTTCTGGACCTGGAAATTTGAAGACATTTAAATTGCACAGATAATAATTTATTACCAACTCATCTGCCAGAACTTTAATTTGTTTGTACGATGTTTATTCTATCCTTTCTACTGGGAGGATTTAGTTTCTTGCTAGAAAAAATGGATGAAACTTAGGAGTTAGAAATCTTGGCTTCCTTTTTTCTTTTGTTGCTGGGTGACTATCTTCACTAAGCCACAAGATTTTCTGAATAAACTTTAAAAATATAAGCACTATTTCTTATTGATTTCAGGGTATTTTATAAGCCTGAAGCTTATTCTTGCCTTAAGCCTTCTTGACACTATGTTTGCATGTTCATAGCACATATGGTATCTGTCTTTATGTCTTTCTTTCACCTTTTATTACATTACTTTAAAAATATGATCAAGAGAGTTTTGAGTGCAATTGTATTAATTATATTCTTTTCTGGAAATAAATTATAGTTATTTCTACAATTTCTCATCTTTAGCTCTGATTTTAAACAATTGTGATTTTGGATGAATGGGATACTCTTATGCTACGTATTCTATACAAGATTTTTTTGGGAACTTTATTTACCTCTAATAAAAACATGAGGGCATCTATTCAGGATGCTCCTTTGTTAGGTTCCTCTATTTTTAATAAATGTTAATGCTTCTCTCAACCATCCTACTTGATACACCCTATACAACCTCATATATGTGTAGGAACAGAAAAAGCTTCCCCGCCCAGTACTTTTAATCGAATGTAAGTTCAAACTCATTGTCCCTGGAAAGTTTTAAAGGTTCAACAGAGAGAAACAATCATTTCACAATGGATCAAACTACAAAATATTTCTGCAGCTGAATTTTATTTTGATATAATATCAGGTCCTAGAAGGCACATCACAAGACAAGAAGCATTCTTATAAAATTGATTGTTTCACTTATTATTTGTACATACATTGTAGACATTGTCATAGTTCTGTGTCCCTACTATAAGTAACTTCTGTATTTACCTGGATGAGTTATGATTTTCCTGTAAGTCTTATAGCTAATTCTGCTTTCCTCTTAAAGAAAATGAAAATAAAAATTTGTGACTTCACTTAAAAAGTGCGTTATATAGGAATTCATGCCATGCATTTTGGTATTAGCTTCATCCGGGCTTATAGTCACCCTTATTTGCTATGTCTATATCTTTACAAATCACCACAAATTGTTTTTGTAATGAGGTAAGTTATAAAAGAAATGAAAAAAATGAAATAAACTGCTTTGCATTCTTCAATTACAAAATCACAATGGCACTTTCTCCCAAAATTTCCATCTTTTTCCAGCCTAATTCAGTTTCTTGTTGATCACAATAAAACTATCATAAATAGTTTTTGTGAATTCAGTGAGCAGATGGAATATTCTCATTTCTGTTGTAATAAATATCTCATTGATTGATTGACTGATTGATTGATGGAGTCTCTTTTACCCAGGCTGGAGGGCAGTGGTGTGATCTCAGCTCACTGCAACCTCTACCTCCCAAGTTCAAGTGATTCTCCTGCCTCAGCCTCTCAAGTAGCTAGGATTACAGGCATGCACCACCATGTCTGGTTAAGTTTTGTATTTTTAGTAGAGATGGGATTTCTTCATGCTGGCCAGTCTTGTCTCGAACTCCTGACCTCAGGTGATCTGCCCCTGCTGGTCTCCCATAGTGTTGGGATTTTAGGTGTGAGCCACTGGACCGGCCTAAGAACTACCTTATCAACCCATAAAGATTCCCAATAGGCATTAAGATCAAATGCATTAGAGCACGTCCGACGCTTGTTCTTCCTCTGTCTTCATCAGCTCCTCTAAAGAATTTATCAGATATTCCACTTTTGGTACAATGAGGTTTTCCACAGGAGTATAGGTAGTTGCAATTTTTAATCATTGTCCTATTTTACCTTTGTGGTAGTCCTGTAATCTCTGTTAGAAAAACATCTCTTATATACTCATATCTGTAGTATTCCCATAACAATTTTGCTTTTTTTTTGTTTTGTTTTCATATATTTCCTTCTACTAATTATGTCATGTGGGTTAATTATAAAACTAGAAAGAAATAAAATGTATTTATATTAAATACACATTTTTTGTGAGTTTTTTGAATGTTGACTTTGGAGACAAGTCTAAAAATTATACACGCAGAGCATATTCTATGAGGCGTGTTAAATGAGCACAACATTTAAATTGGCTTTTTCAATAGACCAATGGCTTGTCTGTTTTACAATAGTCAGATATTAGACTTAGCTGTTCTAATTTATTTCATGAAAATTAGGCAATTACTTTTTTTCTATATGGTCCAAACTCTTTATTTTCTCTTTTAGAGGCATTCAGTAGCAACATTTGATCTTGGTGACTTGTACTAGGTATAATTTCTAGTCCTGTTCACTTTCTGCTTCAAAGCAGTCCCGGTTCAGCACTTCCTTAAGGATCCTCCAACTTCCTTGAGTTTGAGCAGGAAGAAAATAAAAGAGCTAGGGAGAAGAACAGAAAGAGAAAAGGGAGAAATCAAAGAAGCATGGCTTCTGACACTTGATTAATGTGATGTCCTTGCCTGTTCATAAAGCAACGTGTAAGACAGTTCCCAAAAGGAAGCCCCAAAATGCTTTGTGCTCTGTGGAAATGTTGTTGGGCCACCCAAGGAGACTGAGGAACAGCAGTCATTTGGGAGAAAGTGACTTCGTAAACATACAATTTAATGTACATGAGTATAAAATGCATGTGTGTCATTACTTTTATAGTCATTTCATAGTCAAACTTTTAAAACTTGGCTGGAAAAGGATAAAGCCAGGTTCTAATTGCCACTTTTATTGTTGTAAAGCAGCAGGCAAAATGTGTGGCTGAAATGGGAAGGCCTTTGATTTTGGGGTTTCAAGATCAAACTTAGCACTGGTGCCTTTGAGTTTGGACATTCAACCTAAACTTTTCAGGCTTTTTGACATTGTGAAGTAACAGTCTTATGAGAAATCAAAGGATAAAAAATTCAGTGCAAGTGGAGGTTGGCTCATGCATTTTAAAGGCAAGTTGGACTTGAATATATTAGGGTGCAAGATGAAGCTGCTAGTGTGATAAAATGGCTACTCAGGAAATAAAAAAGATGTTCTGTTTCCAAATTCAGGAGGAAAACAACCACTTGACCTCTGATACCTAAACCTACTGCAGGGAAATTTATAGTGGGGAAAAAGAAAAGAAAACAAAATATAAATCTCAATTATTTGATCTAAATGATACAAATGATCCAAATTCTCCTCAAAAATAATTGTTGGAACATCTTCAGAAATGTTTTCCTAGATGTTATTAATTTAATAGAGATGATTCTTTATTTCTTAATTTGTTGATACAAAAATAATGCAGAAATTGTAAGAACAATTAGAAGTTAATGCCTGTGTGTATCTCCTGTATCTTTTAACTATATTAGTTTATGATTTATTAAAGTGCTGACCTATACAATTTAATGTGAACAACAACTTTATGGAATCTTTATTGAACTTTTCTAAAATAGGCATTTTGATGTAGCATGTGCATTACAAAGAAAGCCTGCTAGATCAGTCCTGAAATTTTTCCCATCAGATCTCACTAATTTGTCTTGCCTATGGAAGGTTTTAACTTTGTTGCTGAGATGTAGTTTCTAGGATGCCTATCATTGCTGTTTAAAGAAATTATGTTCTATCTAGTGCATTCACTGTAGTTAATAAAGCATGATTGGATCCATCGTGATGAAGATGCATATAAATAATGCAATATATTATTAAATTCTACATCTCATGTTGATACAAGGTCAAAGTTGAAAAATTAAGCACTCAGAAACTCCAAAAACTCTAGTATTATAAGCTCTGAGAGAAAATGCACTATGTGTTTAAAAAAATAAATGGTATATATTATGATAAGCCTTTACCAGGAAAGGAAAAGAGTATGTAAAATATGAGTTTATACATGTAAGAGTCTACAAAATAGGGAATCACCATATTAATAGCTTTGAAAAAAGTGTTTAGGCATGCTAAATGCTCAGTTTTAATGCTGCTCGAATCCAGTATTCACTGTCTATTATTCCTCTTAGATTAAGTCAGTGTGCAATTGCAAAGGAAATGTAAAAAGGAAAGCATACAAGGTCACATAATAGAAAACACATTTTATTGTATCCTCCCCAAAATTAATTCAGGGCATACTTTTCAGCAGCCATCATGATTCGGGGACAGTCTTCAATTAATAGCAATCATCATGCTACATAACATATATATAGCATATATATATATTACAGTTTCCTTGCTTTAGTCCTTAAATGTGTTGAGCTCTCTGAGAGAAGAGCCTATCTGTCTCTGTATCCCGATACCTCATCTTAACAACTAATCAGTCCTTGGCACAAACCAGCAGTTAGCACACAGTTTTTAGACTCAGGAACAAATAGATCACTGTATGGAAAAAGGGTAAAAGTCTGGACTTTACAAGATGTGGTGCTCTGGGCAGTACTCTAAATTTAAAACACTTGTAGATGATGTGGAATTTCCAGATGCTAAAAATCTTCACCTCTAGTTATTAAATATAATTTAAGAAAAAGTACATTTTCATCATCTTTTTGTGTAAAAAATGCCTTCCCATCAAATGGATAATCTTCATCTCCTGATTTTTCGGGGGAACCTCCATCCTGACCGTGGTAATTAGTGTGAATTTGTGCGGCTTCACTCTGCATGTTGGAGAGGAATGAGCAGTGCATGATGCCCCTCAGGTGCTGTTGCACCACGTTTTGTTTTGTTTCCAGTGCAAGTACGGTCAGTGCTTTTGGTTCTGTTTATACAACATTCCATGAGGAAGCACAGTCTTTCCTGGGTCTCTTGACTCTGGCAGCATTTGCAGCCATTGCCTTCAGTGAATAATGCACTCGTAGGTTTCCGGGTTGTTAATGATGGCTTGGAGCCCATAATCTTGTAGTGTGGGTTATTTCCCCCAAAACATACTACCTTACATTTGCTCTTGCTGAATGGAGTTCATATGCTGATACGCCACTTTCATGCTCACTTACCTGGACTCCCAGGAGTCTTCCTGAATACTAACCCTGTTGCCTCAGCGTTTCTCACCCAATAGGGCTTATCATGTGAGAATGTGGAGATTTCACCGCACATAAGCCCTTTTACTTTTTTTTTTTTTTTAATGCCATAAGTAATACTGGTTTCAGCATAGATGCTTTGAATGGTGGAGACAGGGGTGATAGAAAGGATGTGTGGCTCCATTTTGAGTCTTCTAGATTCAGAGGATGCAGTTTTTTTTTTCTTGTCCTCCCCATCAGTCAGAAGCAACAGGCATTCACTTCTTCAGGTACTTTTATATCTGTGGGCTCTAGGAGGCTTATACTCACATTAGCCCATTTCTGTCAGAGGACAGATAGGTGCCTCTGATTGCAGGGGCCTGTAACTGGCTCATCTTTTTGACTGGATTCTGAACTCTTTGCTTAAAGTGTGATATTAAGAAAAGAGACCTGACTACAGAGTCAAATAGTTATGTAAATCCCAACTGCCACTATCTGAACTAAAGTGAGTAATGTGAGTTTCTTTCCCGATCTGCAAAGTGGAGATTCTATTATCTATGACGTAAGGTTGTAAGAAGAGACAAAGAAAAAGCATGTTGTGATCATTTTGTATCCTGGTCCTCAGGATATTTTATTTCCTTCTTTCCATTATTTAGCGGGACATGATTATATTCCCGCTTATGTTTTGATAGAGGCCTAGTCTTCTTTATTCTGCCTGTCTCATCTCTTAGTCTCTGCTTTCCTGATTCTTTCACTTACCAGATAATTCATGTCTAGTGTAGCTAATCTCTAAACAACTCCTTTATTCAGTGGCTTTTTTAAAGAAAGCACCCTCGCACACCGGTTTTAGAAATTCTCTGATTCTCGATAAATCACAGGCTTGACCATTTTTTTCCACAGCATACGTATCAATTACTGGAGCATAATTTCCCCTTACATTATGAACAGCAAATACTGAGCAGAACAGCCCTGCCCAGTTGTAGGGACCTGGGGAATGCAACACAGCAAAGACCTTTGAAGTGTTTCCTATGTAGAGATTTAAGAAATTTCTGGTTTGGGCTGGAATGTTCCCTGTAATGGCCAGAGTTAGAAGTGATTTGAAGGGGAAAATTGCTATTTTAGCAGAGGAGAGAAGTTATAAACCAAAGGTCTGTGCCAAAAAAAAAGAAAAAAGAATAGTGTCTAGTGAGCAGTGCACAAATAGGGATGCTGCCAGGTACCAGTTGGTACACAAGGTGAGGTGAAGTGATAGGGTTAAATTTAGGGTATTAGCAGGATCACTTTTAGTGATTGCATCACAGTTTTATGGTACAAAGGAAGTCATTGCTGTCAAACGAGCAGCATAAACTGAGTCACAGCACTCAACATCAGCCCTAGAATGTATACAGTATACTTGAGGAGGTTGGAAACTTGAAAAAATACACAGTGGCACATTATTGAGCACCTGTGGATTCTTTGTACATTGACTAAAATTCTCGAAAACAAAATTGTCTCAAGATAATAAATAAATCTTAGTTTGGGTTCCTCCCAAATCAGTGAGAAAAGCATTTGGATGCAAGCCAATAAAGGATGCATTAATAAAACTCTGAGCACTGTGAGCAATGTTGACTCAGTCTCGCTGGTTACTCTCTGAGAGACTATGTAGAATATACCTCAGAATTTTCCTGCCAAGATATAAAAAAAAATGAAGTATTAATCCACAAACTCACATCTTCCCTTAGTTGAAGGTTACTTCTGGAGGCGTTAGATCCCTGCACTGTCATTCTGCTCCATGTGCAAGAAGAGCATTCCTATGGTCAGGAGAGAGGCAGAGAACACAGGTGCTTGATGTCAGGAAACTGTTCATGGAATCCACTAATGGCTTGCAAGGTAGGCTAAGGAGCTATGTATGAGTGCAGCAATTACAGTGTCTGCTACAAAGGGAAAGGATAATGGTTTTCATATAACCAGGGGAAGACACCAAAGGATTATGTTCAAGGCCACATCAAAATATGATTTTGTCATACTTTGGTCACTCAGATCCAGGTCCTGTGGAGGAATTATGTTTATGGATTTCTGTCTTCTCCACTGAGAAGGGGTGTTTTTGTTTTGCTTTATCTACTACCTAGCGTAGTGCTTGCTGAGATGAAATGATCTGAATTAAATTCTAGTGAAAGTAGAAAGCAACCGTTTCATAAGATCCCTTTTTCCTCAAAAATCAGAGCCTTGGCTCATGGCAACTGCTTCCTTATGTCTATTTTCCTAATGCCTCCAATCCCAGTGGAGCTAAATACACTGAATTAGCAATTACTGTAGAGCACATTTAGCAGACTTAGAAGCCTCTTTGCCCACCATTGGAATGCAGCCACCAGGATAGAGCACAACAGCTGTTCGGCAGCTACAGTAACACAACATAAAAATTTATGATGAATAACCCAACTGGCATGCGTCTCCCATATAACAGGTTGCATATTTGCAATCTCAGAGTCTCTTCTAGATCACGTTTCAACTTGTAGTAGAGAGAAAGCATGATAATATTTTTGAAGTAATTATTTTTAAAAGGAATTCATCGCGTCCTTCAATCTTGCCCACTAAAACCAGAAGTGAAAGTGACAGGCCACAAAAGGCCTACATCTTTATGATAAAAGCGAATGCCCAGTGAAGCAGAAGCTTGAGTCTTTGGAAGAATGTACTCCGTGTTGTTCGTGGTGATAATGGTGATATTCCAGACATGTAGATAGTTACTCAGAGTTTACAAAGCTCTTGGATAATGCTGCTAAACCTAAAAACATATCCATTTTATTGCTTAGAAAATAAAGATCCAAAGAAGAAAAACAAAGTAGCAGCAAGGAGAGTGCACCCTCCAGCCGCGTTTGCTGTCTTTGCATCCTGTGCCCTTTCCACCACACCACTAGATGTAGCAAGATGGGTTTGTGGGGGGTGCATTTGTTGTCCAAGTGAAGTATAACCCTACCACTTTCTTTTAAAGACTTATATGTAAAATAACTAATCCAGGATCACACAGCAGTAAGCGGAAGTGCCAAGGCTGGAGTAATGGTCTCCTGATGCCTGTTTCATGTTCTTTCGAGCCCATGGGACTCTCGATTTACATTAAATTTTGTCATACTTTGGTAACTGAGATCCGGGTCCTGTGGAGGAATTATGTTCATGGATTTCTGTCTTCTCTACTGAGAAGGGGAGTTTTGTTTTGCTTCAATTTACATTAAATTGAGAGTCCCATGGGCTCAAAAGAACACGAAACAGGCATCAGGAGACCATTACTCCAGCCTTGGCACTTCCGCTTACTCCTGTGTGATCTTGGGTTAGTTATTTTATATGTAAGTCTTCAGGTTCCTCTCTTTAAAAGTGTAAATTTTAATTGCTTGCTGATAATTTCTTATACTATTGTAATAAAAATCCTACAGGTTTATACTATATAAATTCTAAAGTGCTGTATAAAAGGAAGGTGACCAGCATTTATTGAAACCTCAACAACACTCGGTTTTTTTGCACATTTTGTTTCTTTCTTTCTCACATTTATAGGTGCATATCATCAATCTCTTTTTTTTTATTGCTGGGGAAGGGTGTTACAGCTCAATGAGTTTCAGTTTCTCTCCAGAGATCACATACCTTCTAAGTGGGAACAGAATCTAATCTCAGTTATGTCTGATTTTGAGCCCTGTCTTGTTTCCACTGTGTCTGAAGCAACTGAATCTATACTAGCACAGAGCATAATTGAAGGTAGAATACCTAAAAATATTCAGAAAATCAAGGGCCCCACCTCTGACACAGGTTAGCCAGCTTAACCTTTGGGAAACACTAACAGAACTGCTACTTCTTCCAGTTACTGGTCTTCCCTCCTCCTTTCTCCTCATTCTCTTGTCCCAGTAGCAATGTGCTTTATCTCACTATCACGATGGATGGAGTCCTTATTAGGCACTGGGGAAGAAATTGTTCTTGCCCACAAGGAAGAGGAGCAACAAGCAAACAGACAAGTACAATACAGTGTACTCATGCCCCTCCAGGGATGTAAACTCTGAAAAGTGCCGAGGGAGAGCACCCAGAGACTCGCAGAACAACTCTTCTCCCCCACCAATGAAAAGAACCTGCTTACCTTAATTTATAAATAGATGCAAGTGTATAAATGATAAGGTCTGAAACGATACCTTTCATTAGAAGTATTTCCAGAGTTTATACTGAGAACATTTAACAACCAAAGTGAATTGATACCAACCAATTAAAATATATAGTTACAGCTCAGAGTCCTGGAGGACCCCTGCTATGTCAAAGGTTAGTTTAGCTTCTGGAGCACAGTGAGGTCCAGGAGGTCCCAGGGGAGTAGCTGTGGTGGCCAAAGCAGACAAAATGAGGCATAGGTCCTAGGGAGCTCAACACAGCAGTTATGGTCAATTGATGCAGAAATATTTCAGTATTTCCACAATGAATAGATCCCTGTAGTACCTGTTGAATGCCAGTTGTTATTTACTTTTAGAGGCCACTTGGATATTTGCCTTAAGCCTTCCTGAGATTTGCCTTAAGCTTCCCTGTAATATCTCAGACAACTCCAGGCCACAGAAAGAGGTATCCAGTAATCACTCCGTGAGTACAGCTGCCTGCTTTGAGTGGGTAATATCACATACCCACAGACTTTGAGAGATAACTTAGAAGATTGTTCTATGTTAAGAATTGATCCAGGGAAAAGACTTGGAGTTTGCAGAAACTCTTTGTTTTACTTTAGAGAAATAATAACTGCAACAGAGTTGAAACTCTTTTATGCTCTAGCTTTGACACAATACTTGCATATATACAATGCCATTTGCTTTTCACTACAATATTATGAACCAAACAAGGCTCCTATTATTATTTCCATTTTACAGATGAGGAAACAGAGGCACAGGAATGATAATTGACAGAGACATACAGTAAACAAGTGACAAAACTCTGTGACTACTGAAGAGGTAAAATATGGCCATTGTTTGAATACCTGGAGTTGAGATATGGCTTCGACTCTTTCATTGGCTGGATGACCTCCAACAAATTATATTTTAATCATAGTATTCTTGGTTTCCTCTTTTGTAAAAAAGGACAAAATCAGTATCTAATTCCTAGACTTGTCTTGAGGTTTAAATGAGGCAGTGTTTTAAATGACATGGTGCTTGGCACATAGTAAGTGCTTAATAAATAATTACTTTTACTAGAAAACCAGTCTTCTGACCCCTTAAGGAATCTCTTCTCTGTTATAACTTACTTTTACCATAGTTTTCACATCTAATAACACAGTCAAAAACTGAACCCCATATTATGGAATCAAAACAAAACCTGAATAATTTGAAATATCAGCTGTTGCTGGTGTATTATTTTAGTACCAAGTGCTGTGTGATAATGTTTATATATTTTAGTGCCAATGAAAAAATACGAAGGAAAACAAATACATATGAGCAAATAAAAAGATTTCATGTTTTGTGCTCTAATACATGAATTTCTTCATTCTACAGTGTACTAAAACTCGCCAGAGAATTTGAAGCTCCTTATCACAGTAGAATATTGGTTAATTTCACAGCCAAAATAATAGGGCTAGTAAAGTTATAAGGAATGGCAGTGCACTTATCACATGGAGCAAGGTTTCTTTTCTCAAGTCTTCTTTGTGCAATAAGCCTTTCTATCCAATTTTTGCATTGAGTTTTCCAAGCTGTCAGCCTGTGAACTTTAACTCTTCACCTCTTGTTTTAAGAGTAGTGGGTACATTGGACAAAAAGATTAATTTCTCATAGTCTTCTGAACCTAATATGATTTTTATATATCTTTAGAAGTCACACATTTCACAGTCTGGGGGGTCAGGGGAGGGAATATTTCACTCGAAAGCCTTCTATGAGATGACTGAAAAAATTGCCAAAACAATTCAAGAATGGTTTGGATGACAGAGCATGGGTTAAAATAAAAATGTAATTCTCATGTTTGATTTTATTTGAGGCATTCTCTTCTTTTTTCATTGAATCAGTAAGCACTTTTTTTGTAACTCTGAATTTTAAAATGCATACATTTCCCTGGATGCTGTGAATTCTTCCTGAATTTCTAAGACACAAAGCTGTTGGTTAGCTACTGAAAATTCACTAGCATTCTGAGTTCCGGCACTGCTCACTGGATGAGATCTGTTTTCGGTGATGTAACTAACTTCTCCACCTTGGTTTTCGGGAACTTTGCAAATCTGGATTTCCTGGCCTACCACAAGCACACCTGTGACTCATTAGCTAAGTTTATCAATATCGTAAGCCCAGATATACAACCTAATTGTTTCCCTGGTGTGCAAAAATATAGGGCTGCTAAAAATCTCAGTAGGTGGCATTATGTGAAATTACTCTCTATAGCAGAAAATTTCTCTCTTAAGGGTTTCTGGATTTCCAAAAGTGTGGAATCCCCTCCACCTCTTTTTCAGGGGCAGGATGCATGGGCCAAGTAAAATTTTGCGGTAGTATCGCTATCTTTACCATTGTTAGATCTGGTCCTCACTCCTAAGGCAAGTGTTGATCTCTGAGGTTAGCTTCTTTAAAACTGCAAGTAGTCCTAGAGAGAAATCCCTGAGGCTGTCACCCTCGTTTTTACCTCTGAGCCTTGGCTGTGTTATTCCCTTATTGGAGTGTGCTTTGTTCCCCCTCTTTCTTTAAATCCAAAGCATTCTTTTAAGCCCAGATCAAGCCCTATGTTAATTATTGAGCCTTCCCTCCCTGATAAATTCCTAGCTTCTCCGATTTCTTCTTTGAACAATTAATGCATTGACCCATCCATTTCACAATAAAAGATTTAAGTGAATAGCTACTTTTAGTCAGTTCAGGCTGCTATAACAGAATAGCATAGACTGGGTGGCTTAAACAACAAACATGTATTTCTCATAGTTCTATAGACTGGAAGTCTGCCATCAGGTTGCCAGCACGGATGGATCCTGGTAAATCAGTCTGGTTTACAGATGATTGACTTCTCATTGTACTTTTATAGGGTGGAGAGAGAATGCTGGTCTCTTCATATCTTCCTAAGAAGGACTCGTGAACTAATTTCCTCCCAAAAGACCTGTCTCCAAATACCATCACATTGGAGATTTAGCCTTCAACTTAAGGTTAACATTTAGTCCATAGCATAAACAAAGGGTAGAATTCAAGATGGTAGAATTAATGATGGTAGTGTTTATACTGCTGGGAAAGTTAATGTCAGGAAAATTTTTATTCAGACCAGACAAAAGGGATAAACAAATTTGCTTATGAAGGTACTTAAGAATTGTTTGATCAATGGATCAGAAGTCTCATTCTAGAGAGGACTCAAGTATTAGATAGGTCATTTAAAGAACCCTAAGACCTTTGAGATGATATCATACTCTATACTATAGAGCATAGACTCATTAAAAATGGAGACCTTCCCTTATACTGTTTATGTATGTTAAAAAGCAAAGCATGTTTTAGGGGGTGGTTACTTAATTCCAAATCAATTGAATTTGTTTTACTAGTTCATTTTCTCCGATGTCAAGAGATACAGGGTAGCAAGGAAAAGACAGAGGGGAATCTTGCAGGAGATGTCACATGAAACTTAGAGTATGTCAGTTATACTAAATTTATGACATTTTACTTCATGTAACATCTTTAATTACTTTTATCAATAGAGAACTATAGTTTAGGCCTGGCACAGTGGCTCACGTCTTTAATCCCAGCACTTTGGGAGGCCCAGGCTGGTGGATCACCTGAGGTCGGGAGTTCGAGACCAGCTTGGCCAACAGGGAGAAACCCCATCTCTCCTAAAGATACAAAATTAGTTGGATGTGGTGGCGCATGCCTGTAATCCCAGCTACTCGTGAGGCTGAGGCAGGAGAATCACTTGAACCCTGGAGGCAGAGGTTACAATGAGCCGAGATTGTACCATTGCACTCCAGTCTGGGCAATAAGGGCAAAACTGTCTCAGAAAAAAAAAAAAAAAATGAGAAATATAGTTTAGGCCTTCTGATCAAAATGATGCCAGGTCTGGACATAGGCAAAATTAAACATTTGAAAAATACATTCCTTCTGATAACTACTCAGAATAAATAGTTGTTCTTTATTTTGAAGTTGATAATACTGCCTTTCCTGTTTCTTACTTTTTTAAGAATTAAGTGATCAGAATAATAAGACTCTTGCCTTGCTATATATTTTGTTGTTTTTGCTGTTGTGCCAAAGAAGTTGCATCCTCTATTGTTTAACCTTTACAACAGTCCTGTAAAGTAGCTATTGGTAAAAGTAATACTTGGTCAGTTTTCCAGAGGAAGCTCAGGCTCAGAGGTTGAGTGACTTGTTCAAGATCATGCAGCCATTAGTAAAATGTAATCTCAATCTCTTTACTCTTAAAACCTTAATGGCACTAGCAGCATAATGCAATTAGCATATTTATACACTGCAACTTTCAAGAGTTGATAAGTGACTGTAATGTAGGCAAAAGAAATTTAAAATGCAAATACTTGAGTTTGTGATATAAAAATCAGTTTCTGTAGTTAAATGCTACTTGAATGTGGGGTGTACTTGTTTATGCATCTGAATGAAAGGGTTGTTGCATATATTATCTTCAAGGACTACGCTGAAAATGAAAAAAGATGTGCTAGTGTTTCAAAAACCAGAGATAGAGGTATCTTATGTTTTGGACAGAAGAGATATTGTAAAGAAAGATGCAGGGAAGGAAGCACTTGTGCCAAAAATGTCAGCATGTTGAAACTGACTCACTTAAAAAAAATAAGTAGAGGGCATAAAGGACTAATTAAAGAACAAAGTAGGTTATGTATTAGACTGAATGAATAGTGAATAAAAACACAGGGGCATTTTCTCTGTAGGCTCCAAAACAGAAGCATGGAAATCACTATCTCCCATTTTTGTATTGGGGGATATGACGTACTCGATAGAGTACCACAGTGGGGAGCGCCTGCTGCTTAGTGTTTGACCACTCTTTACCCTCTGCCACCCACACTATAATAAGAAACAGACAGCAGTGCTCCCAAGAACAGGTCTGTAACCTCATTGATGCTTCTTAAGTGACCATAAAGAAGTTGACTGAGCATGAAATTTCATCATTAAAGTTTACGCTTTGACTTGCGGGAGGGGAGGAGAAACAAAAATCAAGACTAAATAAAAAGAGGGGGGAAGAAAAATTGATAACAGCTCATATGAAAGGATGATGTGGTTCCTAAGAGATAGTTAATTCTTAGCAGGGAACCAAAGATACTTTCAATTCTAAATCCAATGTGTGCTGCTGACTCTTACCCTTCCTATTATTCAGAAGAGAGGAGGAGGGAGAGTGCAAAGCAGTTCTGCTGTTGATACCTGAGCATGACATAGCAGCTGGTGTTTTGCTGAATTGTGAGGAAGGAATGTTGACAACCTTCTCAAAACATACAAGGAAAGGGGTTCTGTTGGAGAAACTCAAAGAAAAAAGTATCTGTTGAAAGGATAGTTTGTATTATATTTTAGTGCAATTGTGTTGAATTGTTTTGGAAATTTACACACCGTCACTCATCACTTCGGTGACAAGAAGAAATGTCTTAATTTTCTGTAGTTGTTTAATTTCTCACAGTCTACTTGCTAAGTAGACTGAAGTTAAGGTGGAGTGGAGAGGACATTGTTTAACCATTAACAATGTACTAGTTTACTTCAGTCTGTCTAGTGTATTTCCCGTATCTAGATGTAAATAAATGCTGCTTTTCACATTTACCCCCACCTTCTCCTGATGCTGCTTAACATGGTGTCTGGCTCCCAAGATGAGAGGTAGATGAGCTCAGAGAACTGCAGTAGATGAAAATCGGGGAATGAGGCCTGAAATTCATTAATGGGGCTCATTTCTGCAGTGGGTGCCTCATCTGTTCTGGGCTTCAGACTGATGACCACAGAGGTACTATGGTCCTGTGAAGCCTTTGGGAGTGATGTGCTGACAATGACTACTGGACTCTCATTCTGGCCAGCTTCCTCTTTATTTCAGCCTTGGACCTCTGAGAATGTATCCACTCTCTCAGAACCCCCATGCCAATTTAACAAAACCCACAGAAACATCTGGATCCCTTGCATAACACATGCAAGAGTGGGGCGCCAAGAACTCAGCCTCAGTATTATCTCTTTAACTCCTATTCTTCACCAGAGCTGCACTGCCCACCCTGACCTGGATCAGGATGTCCCAGGACAGCTCTTTCTTTCCAGGCAAATTAAGTGAGGGAAAGGGGCCAAAGCTCTACTGAGTCTAGTCTTCTCTGCAACCTTTCCAACACATGGAAGTCAGAAGCCACTTCCATAGCCTGCCAACTTGCCCTTCTTCCACAGTGTAATGGCTTGAAGGGGCCATCTCTCCATTTTCTTTTCATCTCTAAAAGCAACTTCCCCCATTTTTATCTTCTCATTTCCCCGGGACATTAAACCTCATGGCTTAGCTGTAATGGTAGATGGGAAGCAAGAGAGAAATCTGCTTACCAACGAGAGAGCACGTAATAAGAGAGATTTACAAATGACCGCATTCATACAAATCATTACATTTATACCCTATCATAGACTATAATGATACAAAATTCAAGACTTCCTTGCCACTATTGAAATGCTTAGGTAGAATGGCCTATTTGGCAAGACATGTAATCATTTTATAAGGAACACTTTTGAAATGTCAAGCTGGTAAAATTCAGATGGCTTTATGTGAGGCAAAATAATATTTCGCTAAATAGGAAGTTACTATAGAATCAAATACCAAAAAGAGGGTTTTTGTTTTTTTTTTTAAAGATGCAGTAAATATTTAGTGTATGAATAGGATTGTCATATGTCATCCCAGAGGGGCATTTTCAGTAGCCTTTCACTCCTGCTGCCTTTCAGGCATCTCTCCACACAAATGCAGAGAAACATCGCTCTAAGTAACCACCCTCTGCGACTTTAAAGCTTTACTTTTCTTAGGGTGGCCTCATTTTGTTTGGCTCAGGAGAGGCTGCAAGATTTACCTAAGTTCTGTTTTGGGGAATCATTAAGAAGAAGTAGATAGTTTCTTTGACTGTTTAAACATTTTCCTGAAATAATTGACTAACATAATACCAAGAAGCTGATCTTAATGATTCAACTGTTAGACATCCCTTAAGTTTGAGAAAGACTTGATAAAAATAGGAAAAAAAAAAAAAAAAGAGACTACTTTTCTGCTGAGGCTCATACCAAAGCTGAGCTGATCTTCAATTTCTATTTCAATTTTATTTTAGCAGGTTGTTTGATTTCAGGATTTCTTCTTTATATTCTACTCCTTAAAAATTAAGCTAAAATTAATACACACAAATAATTTCAATGATCAGTTCCTCTTCTTTACCCTAAATGTCTAACCATTGTATGTTGTATGTTCACAAATGAGTCACATGTACATATTCATTATTTAGGTGGGGTCTCTCAATGACTATTTTCACTTGTTCATTTGACAGGATACATTATTAAGAATTTATGGCAATAGAGATAGTTATGATTCTTTGGTGTATTCACTGTGATGTTTAACAAAAAGAAAAAAACATGTTTCAGGAGCTCATTTTTAACCATAATCTGAGTAAATATGTCCTCGAAATACTTTCCCTTCAAACTTTCTCTGTTTTCATTTGGGCAATACTCCCCTGAGACTGTGCATGCCAGTATCATTAAAACAGTGCTTTTTTTATGTATTGTTTTAAACCCAAAGGGAAAACATGTAAACATGTCCAACATAGTACATTCTGTGTTTCCATACTGGCATACTGGCCAGGAGAGAATCAGAAATGCCTTCTCTCTGCCTTGGTTTTTAATTGCAAAAATCCCTTAATGGGCTTACTTGTTATCCCGTGATTCTGTAGACTCCAGTATTCATTTTACATTCTGCTGGTCTCCTCCTCGTGCATTTCAAAATCAGGACAAAGAGCCAGTCAAGGAAAGAAAATCTTTACGAAGTACTGTTCTAATGCAGCTGCCTCCTACTCTCCTTCAGCCTAATATTTATTAGCTTCTTGGTTTTGTAATGAATTGATAAGAGTTTATAGAGATTAAAAATTCTCACAAGAGTCATCATCTGCCAAAGCAAATTCCACTGGCTTTGTAGGTGAAATGTGGTAATAAATGGAAGACAGATGAAAGGAGTGAAACAATAATACCTATACGATCCAAAAGGAAAAGGAAAAAAAAAAGTGGTGTTTAATTCCTTCAATGTCTTGAGAATCCATCACTCAGACAGACCTTTAGCAGAAATCTAATTCTCCAGTTACTGGACAGAGTTAATTAATTTGCAAATGTATTTCATCTTCCAAGTGACAGCCTTGTCTACTCTAGGCAGTGAAGAAAGAGGAGGCTAAAACTGGAGCATGAAATGCTGGCGGGCTCACATGGCACGACTAACCCTGGAGAATCGAGGTGACACCAGCTCATTACGTCTTCTCTAAATGAGCTTCTCGTGAAAGGGAAATATTTTGATTAAGGTAGTGAGGGGGGCACTTGGCAATGCTCTCCATGTGCTTCTTCTAATTGCTCTTCTCTACACTTGTTTCTTCAAAGGAATGGTGCCTGCAGGGAAAGGGGCCCTCCTGGCTTTTGTCATCAGCCCCAAGATGGAGTGGAAAGATGTTTGCTTTTGCTTCCTGATTCCTGCAGGCGCTGTCTTTCTTGCCTAATCTCCAGTGCTTTCGTTCATTCCACTCAAACTGAGAGTCTCAAATTTCTTTGTTTATAAGTTCCTTTTAAATTTTTACGTTTTGGTATACTTGTGCTGAATGTACAGGTTTGTTACATAGGTGTACATTTGCCATGGTGGTTTGTTGCACCTGTCAACCCATCATCAAGGTTTTAAGCCCTGCATGCATTAGGTATTTGTCCTAATGCTCTCCCTCCTGTTTCACTCCACCCCCAAATAGGCCCCAGTGTGTGAGGTTTCCCTCCTTGTGTCCATGTGCTTTCATTGTTCAGCACCCACTTATGAGCAAGAATATATGATGTTTGGTTTCCTGTTCCTGTGTTAGTTTACTGAGGACGATGGTTTCCAGCTTCATCTATGTCCCTGCAAAGGACATGAACTCATTCTTTTTTATGGCTGCATAGTATTCCATGGTGTATATGTGCCACATTTTCTTTATCCAGTCTATAATTGATGGGCATTTGAGTTGGTTCCAAGTCTTTGCTATTGTAAACAGTGCTGCAATAAACATATGTGTGCATGTGTCTTTATAAATCAAATTTCATCAGTTAGTGACACACACTGTGAAGATTCTAGCACAGGATTCAGTGGAAATTATAGAGTTCTAACTTGGGCCATTTATTTTCTGTATACAGATTTTTCAACTACAAGGATCCTTTCCCTGTATTCAAATCACTTCAAAGGCTTATATACTTCAGTATTGACAGAATAATGACAAAGTCAAAACAGGAGTGATGGTGAGAGAGGGAATAAAAGTACATTCAAGGTAGAGTTCTGCCTTAGGTTCTGCCTCATTCCCAATCTACAGTTCTGTGTTTCTCTGTAAGGCTGGACTCCTGGCCCCCACCTGCTAGCTCAGCAACATCCCAGTTTGTTGAACGCAAAGGAAGAGAGAATAGTCATCAGCATAGTGAACAAGGGGGAATAGTTATCAGCATAGTGAACAAGTGGGAAGAGATTAAGGATAAAGTTAGATATTTATAAAGTGAAAAAATCATGCAGGGCTTTGTTGAACATATGATGGAGTTTGGCTCGTGTTCTGTGTGCAACAGGGAAGCTACTGAATGTATTTAAATAGGAAAATTAAATGAGTTGAACTATGTTTTAAAAATAATATTCTAGCTATTAGGCAGAGGAGGGATGGGTAAGGAGAAAGAGTGAAATTAGGGTTGATGTTGTAAGGATCTTATTCAATGAAGATGGTGGTTTGGAAAGGTTGACAGACTGAAGATTTTACTGGGGGACAGAACAAACATGTTTGGCCAAAGGATTGAATGTGAAAGATGAGGAAAAATGGAGAAATCAGTATGTTTTATAAGTTGTTGGTTTTGACCTGCTGAGTGGACAGAACATAAGCGCTAGAGAACTCAGTCATGTTGGACCTTGAGCCTTGGTATGATCTTATTAGTTCCTATCCAAAGAGTGGGGGACACTGCCCCCAGATCTGAGTTAGGTGGCCATATCCTAGAAGCCAACTTTTCTGTTGCTTTCTACGTTACTCTCTTGAAATCTTGTTGCCCTTTTCAGCAGTTGCTCATTTGCTGACCCTTTCCCTGCTAAGTCTTGAAATAGAAAAGATAAATACAGTGATAACAAAATCTATGGCAAATTTTTACAAAAATGTCCTCTCCCTTTGAGTCCAGTATCCCCAGAAATGCCTACTATGAAAATGGCCCCTTCCCTTTTGCTGTTCTAATGCACCATAAAGGTTATACATATTTTAATTATTTGTCCAGAGCACTCAGCCCCTTATGTGTCCAGAATGTACAAAAACAATGACAAGAGACAACATTGTAGAAATAATTAGACAATCGTGAGGAACTAGGGGAGTTCATGCCCAAAAAAGACAGAAATTTTACTGAAAAGAGAGGAAAAAATCAAAAGAAAAAGAATTGTGTGTTCCTTTCCAAAGATCAGAGCTATTCTGTCGTGTCAGTGAGCATGCATTTGGAAATTTCAAGATACATATCTCGTTTTCTGTCTTGCGAAGCAGAAAAGCAACAGTACTGTTTCTCTTCATTTAGTAATCAGAGATTTATTTCTGAGATAGTTTTACAATATACCAATCAAATGAATTGTAGCTAAATACTCATTCAGGTGCTAAATGTCCAGTGAACTAATGAACAAGAGAACCATTTGCTTCATTCAAGAGGGTAGAATTCCTGTACCAAAAAAAGAGGTGAAAAGAAAAGAAAAAAACAAAAACACTGATTCACAAACGGTGTTAAGGAAACCTGTAAGTCAGTTTTAAAAAAAGATCAGTCACCTCCTGCAATCTAAAAATGGGGGTGTAAAGCAATTTCTATAATTCCAGATAGCACTAAAGAGATTGAAATTGCTTCATGCTTTTAAAAGAAAACATTATTCTAGCTAAACTTTCCACCCAGTTGTCATGACAACCTTGCCGTTTTCCACCATGTAGAGACAATTAGATATTAACCTGGGCATTTAGAGAAAGACACTCCTAACTTAGACAAAGACTTGTTGATTTGTGCTAGACTGAGTAGGCCAAAAAATTACTATTACAATTCTTCCCAGAGCTAATATTCTTTAAGCCTTGTAGGCCATTGTCTTGGAAAGGAGTGGCACTGATTCTTACAGATAACTGAAACACAGTCAACAAAAAGGAAGTATAAACTAAGTTGAATTAACTAGTACCCTTCCAGCTGCAAAACTAGTGGAAAAGAATCATATTTTTGGTTTTTCTGACATAAATCTTCAATATAACTGTCATCACTGTAGATTCATATTAAAATAGAAGAGCAATTTCCCTGAGATTTAATTGTGGGAAAAAGTGGTAGGGAATTGTACATCTATGTTTTCACAAACAGCCGTTATTAAATCTATAGCCGTAACTCTTTCATATACTTACATATCTTGTGAGAGACAGCAAGGGAAGCATTGAGTTGGAAACCACCTGAGAATGCAGGAATTAATCCTTCCTTTATTAAGGTTTTTGTCTAACTGGCACTGTTTCTTTTCTCATCGATTCAGATGATAAAATTCTTTTTGGGTTTTTTCATTATCTTCCTTGCTGTTAAAGTTTTTTCTACTTAATAATGCTCAGGGTGGAAGAGGGGTGGAGGCATATGTTTAGGAAGTTGGAACTGTTTTAGATTAAACAGAACTCATGAAATGTATCTGAGTCATTGTTGTCACAGAGTATTTAACTCCACAAGCATGTTATTCTCTGGTTAATGTAGACGTTTACATAGACTAGAGCTATCCTGGAAAATACGTACCATACAGATGAGAAGGTGAAATGCATTAAAAATGTGACTATAAAAGAACAACAATTTTTGTTAGAAAAAAATTGAGTTTTTCTCTTCAATGTACTAAACAAAGGAAGTGATATATTTTCTAATTATGTTGTCATTGTTCAAAATATTTAGGAGCTCTTTTCTTGAAAATTGCTTCTAGAATCTCTTGCATGTTATTTTGATTGTCCTAAGTGAAGCAAATCTGTATTCTTTACGAGTAAGCCAAGTCTATTAAAAAGGTGGATATTCAAGTTCAGCAAAACCATTTTAACTTTAATATTTTAAAACTTTTAAAAGGAGCCATGAAGGTTGTATACGTGTGCATCAGGGCAGGGGAACTATATTCATGTGCTAGATCTGCTGTAAAAAACACAGACTGGCCGAACACGGTGGCTCACACCTGTAATCCAAGCACTTCGGAAGAGGCCAAGGTGGGTGGATCATCTGAGGTGAGGAGTTCAAGACCAGCCTGGCCAACATGGTGAAACCCCATCTCTACTAAAAATACAAAAAAAAATTCGCCAGGTGTGGTGTCAGGTGCCTATAATCCCAGCTACTCAGGAGGCTGAGGCAGGAGAATCACTTGAACCGGGGAGGCGGAGGTTGTAGTGAGCCAAGATCGTGCCACTGCACCCCATCCTGGGCAACAGAATGAGACCCTATCTCAACACATGCACACACACACACACAAATATACACACACACACACACATACATACACACACACACACACACACACTGGGTGGCTTAAATGACAGAAATCTCTTTTCTCACAGTTCTGTAACTAGAAGTCTGAAATTAAGGTGTCAGTACGATTGGTTTCTTCTGAGGGCTGTGAAGGAAGGATGTGTTCCAGGAATCTCTCCTTGGCTCATAGATGGCCATACGACATCTTTACCCTAAATGTTCACATTGTCTTCCCCTCCCCCCTCCGCACATGTCTGTGTTCAAATTCTTCTAACTTATAAGAACACCAGTCATGTTGTATTAGGGCTCACACCCAGGACTTCATTTTAACTTAATTACTGCATTGAGGGCCCTCCCAATACAGTCACATGCTGAAGTACTGGGGTTGGAATTTCAACATATTAATTACAAAGGCAAGGGAGGGAATTCAGGCCGGTAGGTGCGACTTCTCAATAGAATGTGAAGGCGATTCTGACAGGACAGCTTCTGTGAAGGAAAACACTCCTCTTCAGAGGTTTTATCAGTTACCTTTTGCTGCATAACAAACCATCCTAGGATTAAGTTGCTTATTCTCATAGTTCTGAGGTGATCAGATGGTTTTCTTCTTAGTTTTTGTTTTGTTTTGGTGGATTTAGCCAGGCTCACTTATGTGGTTTTATTAAGGGGAAAGTCCTCTGGACTAGGAGGTACACGATTAGATTCATTCGTACATCTAGCAGTTGGTCCTGAAGGAAGGATGCCCCGTTCTTTTCAATAGGAACTCTCATTCTCCAGTAGGTTACCTTTTTTGCATGCTGTTGTCTGGGCAGTGTTGTAAGAGGACAAGGAACACTCTGTAAGGTCTCTTGAGGCTTAAACTATGGAACTCATATGCTTTCAGTCTGACATACTTCATTCAAAGCAAATCACAGGCCAACCCAATGTCAAAAGATGAAGAGATTCCACCTTTTGATGGGAGGAACGACAAATAAGTTGTGGCCATATCTAATCTATCAGATATGTAAGCAAATTCTGGTAAGTCAGTTAAAACATTAGTCTTCCATTTTGTGCCACAATTTTTAGGTCCATTAACTTTTTTTTGTGGGGGGGGTGGTAGGAAATAGTGGCATACATAAACACAAACAATTTTTTAACTCCAACTGTTTTTTTAATGTTTTATTCCTGCTTTATTAAATCTGACTAATTTTGATGAAATATTACATACCTCTTTTGTAAACTTTGTTTGCATTAAGCACACACTGGCCAGATGACGATGGAGGGAATCCAACACGGTGCCGAAGAGTAGAAAACAGAAGCTTATATATAGAGTATGTTAGTTTCTTTCATGTGCCAAAGAACAGAGAAGTATAGCTACTCGGATGATAAAGCCATATTGGAAAGATACATGAACAAGTAAAGGAAAATCGAGCTCTCCATTGAGAGGCAGCCAGACTACGTAGACAACTCGCACATCATAGTAGCCATCTTTTGTGTGGCACGGCAACTATGTTAGTTCCTCAAGGCTATTGTAAAAAATTATCACAAATTTGGCAGCTTAAAACACAGAAATGTATTCTCTCACAGTTCTGGAGGCCAGAAGTCCACAGCCCTGCAGAGCTGTACTGCCTCCATGGGGTCTAGGGCAGAATCTCTCCTTACCTGCTCCAGTTTCTGATGGCATCCCCAGCATTCCTGGGCTTGTCTCCACATCCCTCCAACCTCTGCCTCCATCTTCACTTTACCTTCTGTTTTGTTTTCCGTGTTGTTTTCCTTTGCCTCTCTCTTATAAGGACGGTTGTGATGGTGTTAGGGCCCATTGAGATCATCCAGGGCAATCTCCTCATCTCAGAAAACTTTATCACATCTGCAAAGACCCTTTCTTTCAAATAAAATAGTTTACAAATTTCAGGATTAAAGTTTGATATTTTTGGGTGTCCATGATGCGACTTACTACAGCAACCTTCAATATAATGCCTTCTTCAGCCTCCAGAGCTGAGCTGTTGCGGAGAACAAGTTGAGAAGGCAAGGATTGTGTGGATATCCAGCTGTGCTTGCCTGCCTTGTTCTCCCTTATTACCAGCCCCAGTGCATGGCACTCGACTCAACTGTGTTCTGGAGAAGAGAGTGCAGTTCACTGTCATTCAGGATTCAGAGCCTCTTCTCAGTTGCAGTGAGCGTAAGAGGATAGGACTGTAGAATTTTTTTGTGTGTGAATAAATCCTCTTGTGTTAAAATGCCTGCATTAATTCTCCTGAATCCTAGTTAGAAGAGGCAGCTAAGCTTAGCACAGGGAAGAGCTCAACCTTTGGTTGAGTTATGGCAGAGAACACAGAAATGCTCACTGATGCCTTCCTAGATGACAGCCAGGCCAGAGAACTCTAACTGAGCTATATCCCCAAAGCAATACAGAGAGGCAGAAATGGTTCCATGCATTTTGAGGAGCAACTGATTACATTTTTAATCTATCTTTGGACAAGCAGTAGCCCTTATAAGAGGCGCATCCGCATAATATTTTACATGTAATTTTAGAAGGAGTCATAACTTTAAGTGCAACACAAGACAGAAGATATGCTTCAGAAAGACAGGTATTTTGAAATTTTTGTGTTTCAAGTGCCCAGGATAGAACCACGGATAACTAGAACTTTGTTAATACCTTGCTTTAAGAGGCCCCATCAAGCACAAGAGATTTAGTGATAGTTTTTCCATGTAGTGCAGTTCCCTGACATGCAGTTAAATAACTTGCGTTTATAGCTACCAGTTACCATCACATAGGCATAGTTACTAAGGTATGAGGCCATTCTAGTACTTTTCTTAAAACAAATTAGTTACCTCTGTGTAACAGTGTCACTGCATATAAGGCAGAAGGTGCTTGACAACACAATCTCTAAAGGCAGTGGAATTTCCATATGCCTAAGAATCATCTGGGTGGTTTGTTAAAAGTAACTATTTTCTGCTGGGTGCAGTGGCTCACACCCTTAATTCCAGCACTTTGGGAGGCTCAGGTGGGAGGATTGCTTGAGGCCAGGAGTTTGAGACCAGCCTGGGTAACATAGCGAGCCTCTGTCCCTTAAAAAAAAAGGCTGGACATGGTGGCATGCACCTGTAATTCTAGCTACTCCAGAGGCTGAAGTTGGAGGATTGCTTGAACCCAGGAGTTCAAGGTTGCATGAGCTATGATCGCACCACTGCACTCCAGGTTGGGAGGTAGAGCCAGACTCACTCTCTATCTCTCATTGTGTGTGTGTGTGTGTGTGTGTGTGTGTGTGTGGTGTTTCGCATGCATGTGTGTATGTTATATGTAGTATACATACATATATGTATATATATTAGTTTGGTGCCAAAGTAATTAGGATTTTTGCCATTGAAGGATATGGCAGAAACCACAATTATTTCAACCATATATATAAGTAATGTATACAATTGCACCATAAGCTCTGATTCAACAGAAATATGGTACCCAGATGGTTCAGATACAGGTGGTTGAGAACTGCATGTTGAGAAACACTGCCCTCAGCAGCATTCCAGAACTTCCAGTTTATGATACTCCATGTTCTAGCAAAGCCAACATACAAGTCTTACTCAATAGGTAGCAGAGGTGAGATGCGGAAAGACAGCTATGCTGAAAATGGTGTTTCTAATTTGTTTCCATGATGTTTTGAAGGCATGAGTGATCAAAGCTGTAGGCACTCCTTCTGGGTCGTGTTTATATTATTAATAAATAGTATAAATAATAGTATTAAAACAAAGTACCTAGAATTGAGCCTTCATCACAGAGAAAATGTCTTTTTTTAATCAGTAAAAAGAAAAAAAGAAATGATGCTCTGTCCTCCTTGATGTTTGGTTCACTCCTAGATATCTGTCATTTCTGAATCCGTGTCGTATTTCTCAGCTTCACTTTGTAATCTTGTATCAAAGAGAGAGCATGCTGGCAGTTTCTGAAAATATTTGAGAAACACATACACACAAAAAGGCCCAGAGAGAAAGCTGAACTCTTGTTGGTAGAAATGAGCCACCTGTGTAATCACCAAGTTTCCATCACACATCTAGAGAGCATTTTTCTGTTATGATACTTTAACGAAGCTCTGTGTTAGAACTCACTTATATGATCTGTTTTTATCCATGTTAACTGTATTCTAGCAAATAAAATTTAAAAATGAAATATTAGGGGAAAAGTGTTAAGCTTAGGTTTAATGACTTTTTTCTTCATGGGGATTTTAGAGCAAGGTCATGCTTTAGAAGTTTCGAGTAATAGGTTATTTGATGGAATCATAATGAACAGATTGTCCCCAGGAAAACTAGGACAGAATGGGCTATGCTTAGCAAGCCCTGCATCTAGCAGAAAGCTTCAAGGTCCTCAGGAGAAGTGGCTGTCCTGGCTCTTTCTTCTTTGCACTGAGAGACATTGATTACCTGTAGACTTTTCCTGACATGACTATTTCTGGGTTTGTCCTTGACAAAACATACAGGAACCTGAGCAACATGCTAATTCAAAATGTACCTCTAAGATCTTTGAGACACGCTTATATACTACAGGTCTTTAGACAGCTCTTCATTCAGAAGACACATCATTTGGAAGCATATTTAAGTTATCTAATTTTTTTAAATGTAGCACTAACTGCTATGGCCTTTTTACTTTTAAATTTCCTCTTCCCAATTGTGGTTTTAATTCAGTTTTGTAAAGTTCGCTTTCAATAAATCATTAACTATGCTGATAAGGCCCTAGAGAATTTGAATAATACGGTTCATAAATTTGATCTCTTAAGTATGTATCAAACTTTAGTCCCTGAAAACAGAGAATAGAACTTACCCTTAAACAATTATAGACTATTTACAAAAATTGTACATATATTACCTTCCAAGATAAACCTCAGTAAATTTGAACAAAAGAAAAAATACTCACAAGTGGTAGTTGAACAATGAGAACACATGGACTGAGGGAGGGGAACATCACACACCCGGGCCTGTCATGGGAGTGGGGGGCTAGGGGAGGGATAGCATTAGGAGAAATACCTAATGTAGATGACAGGTTCATGGGTACAGCCAACCACCATGGCACGCGGGTACCTGTGTGACAAACCTGCATGTCCTGCACATGTATCCCAGAAATTAAAGCATAATTTTAAAAAATACAAATTGATTTGTATATTGAGACTTTGGTAGATTCACCTTTGACTTCTGGTAGCTTCTTTGTAATGCTTCCTATGAATCATATTTATGTAATAAAACCGCTTTAACTTCTGTTTTGTTTTTTTTAAGTATAGTTTTTTTTTTTTTTTTGACAAACTATAATTACGTTATAAACCATTGACAAAAAGAAAATGTGGCCAGACATGGTGGCTCACACCTGTAATCCCAGCACACTGGGAGGCCAAGGGGGCCCGGAGTATATATCCCTTGAGATCAACAGTGGGGAGACCAGCCTGGCCAACATGGCAAAACCCTGTCTCTATTAAAAATACAAAAAGAAACAAAGAAAAGCTATGAGTGGTGGCCTCTGCTTGAAGTCCCAGCTACTAGGGAGGCCAAGGCAGGACAATCGCTTGAACCCAGGAGGCAGAGGTTGCAGTGAGTCAAGATTGTACAGCTGCACTCCAGCTTGGGTGACAGTGAGACCCTGTCTCAAAAAAATAAAGTAATGTACCTAATAACATAAAAGTTAAACAAAATAAGTTGAATGTATATTTTTAACAACACTTACATCTAAAAAACAAAAGCACAAAATATCTAGAAAATAGTGATTGTATTAACATATTTGTGATGTACATTAAAATGTGCTTGGAGGAAAATACATAGCCTGAATTGGCTACATGACTAAACAATATATTTGAGAAGTATTCAACTGAAAAGATAGAAAAACAAAGCAAATGTATCCCCAAAATTGAAATTTTAAAATTTTAATTTAAAAAAAGATAAATTCAAATGCTATTTCTAAAAAAAAAAAAGGAAAAAAATCACGTAAGAAAGGAGAAAGCAAAATGACCAAAATTAGAAATAAGATTAAATCACCCCTGAGAATAAAACATTTTAAATTTAATAAATGAATACTCTTAAATTTTTTTCAAAATACTTTGAAAATATGAGCTAAATAAAAATTTTAAAGGAAATTAAAAATTAAACAAATAATTACATATGTAATATATAATCAGACATATCACTAAGGAGAAGCACTAAGAAGATTATCAAATAGCCAACTGTCAAGACAGAGGCAGGACCAGAAATGCTCTTAGGGCTTTTTTGAAATATTCATTGAAAATACCTCTAATACAATAAACAAGAAAAACACATTTTCTTATTTAAAAAATTTCAAACAATTATGAAAAAAGAAATAAATTTTGTCATGTGAATATTAATACAAGTAGAATAAAGAAAGTATCACCAAAATGAATTCAGGTGCAAATGAATATAATGTTGCACTATGACCAAGTGAGGCCTGTTTCAGAAATGCAAGGATGGCTCAATAATAAATCTATTAAAACATTTCAGCTCATGAATAGGTTAACAAGGGAAAATATATTTATCTTGATTGAAGTTCAAAGCACTTGGAAAATTTAACCTTCATTTCAAACTTAAATGCAATTTAAAACACCTTTGCCTAAGTTGAAAGGGTACAAACTTAACTGACATGACATGAATATATTCTGTAAACTCAAAACCAGGCCTTGGTGAAACACTAAAGTTATTCCATTACTGTTCTGAAAAGGAAACAGTACCCTTATTACCCTTGTTAAACATTATTTTGGATGTTGTAGATAATGAAGTTTTATAAAAAAAATATGATACAAAAATTGATTCAAGCTTATTCCTATAAGAAAATGAAATAAAATAAAAATTGAAAAATACTGTTATATTTGTATATTATATATGTGTATTCACACATATAAACCAACTAAAAACTAGTAGAAATAATCTTAAAAGGTGGTTGATATGGTATTATGATATACAGTAATCAAAAACAAATGGAAAGTTAGTGGATGAGAAATTCAGTTCATTAAAACAGAAAGATTTGATATCTTAGAGCAAGCTTAAAAAGCAATGTGTAGATCCAATAAAAAGTAAATGTTACAACTCTACTGCAGAACAAAAATGTCTTGGATGAACAAAAATGCATACACTGTTTGAGATTAGGAAGGTTCAAATTTATAAAAATTACAATATGCCCCCAAAATGTATAATTGTAATCTCAAAATAGCAATAAGACTTTGGGAGAACCTGAAAAAATAATATGAACTGAAGTATTTCTAGAAATAGTGACATTAAAATACCCAGAACACTTCCAAAATAATTTGGGAGGATGGGGAATCTTTCAGATATAGATAGTTCAAAACCCAAGCATTAAATACGTAGTTTGAGATTGACTTACCAATAGGCAGGCAGAGTAATCGGAGAGAACAGAGAGGTTATAAATAGATTAACCATTATACGAGAATTTATATCTCAAAGAGGAGGAGCAAACTGGATTTGGTAAATGTTGTGACACCTGGCTAGCAATTGGAAAAAATATACTGGACTCACACCTCCTTATGTCATAATAAATTCCAGATGAATCAAAGGTTTTAATGTTAAATGAGCCCTTAAACAGCAAGAAGAATTTTAAAACTTTTTTTTTTTTCAAATTTTGAGCAGATGAAGCACTATAGAAGGAGACGAAAGAATATAAGTCATAATGAAAATATGTTTGGGATATAAAATATTAAATATCTGTATAGCCAAAAATATCAAAAGATAAATGATAAACTAGAAAATGTTATTTAGAGAAAATAAAGCCAATTTCTATACCATACAAGGGTCTCTTACAACTTAAAATTTTAAAAGAACAACAAATAGGTAAAAGGCATGAACAGAGGTCAGATAGAAAAAGAAGTATAAATGAATACTTGGTCACCCTAACATCAAAGAAATGCAAATTAAAACAACAATTAGACACTACTATGATTGGCAAGGATAAAACGTTTTATGGCCTTGAGAATTGATGGCAGCTTAAGGAAGTGCGTACTAACATATTTCTGTGATGGGAATATAAATTGGTGCATAATTTTGAAGACAAAAATGGCAATATCTACCAAATCATTATGTACTTCTTGAGCCATCGGTTCCCTTCTAAGATTTTTCTCCCATAGATTCCTTATAGACATGCACAAATATATGTTGCAAGTTGCCCTTTTTTGTTGTTGAGACAGAGTTTCACTGTGCTGCCAAGGCTGGTGTTCAGTGGCTAGATCTTGGCTCACTGGAACCTCTGCCTCCTGGGCCCAAGCGATCCTCCCACCTCAGCCTCCTAAGTATATGGGACTACAGGTGAGCACCACCATGTCTGGCTAATTTTTGGTATTTTTAGTAGAGATGGGGTTTCACTGCAAAACTTCTTAATAGCAAGAAAACTGAAAAACCTAGATGTATATAAATAGGGACTGGTTGAATTTGTTACATTTTGGCACTTGAGTGAATAATTTTTATATATGCAAATATTAAAAGCTTTTCAAAATACATTAAGATGTAAATAACATAACCATAATTTCATTAGTATAAAATATACTATAAGAAAATAGATACACACACACACACACCCCCCCCCCCCCCACACACACTTTCTCTCTCTCACACACACACAGCTGAGAGCAGGGATTTCATTTTGGAAATGGAAAGGGGTCAGAGTGTGAAGGAGGAAGATTTTTATCTTCTTTCCCAACCTCTGGCTTCTTGTTTGAGCAACATGTATTAATTTAGTTGTAGCTGTAATAATATTAACATTTTAATGAGTAAAGGAGAGACACATGAGCCAGCAGCAAGAATGACATATCCTTTTTCCACTTCATAATGCCATCAGGAAATGTCTCACAAATACTAGCAGAAAATAGCAGTAGTTTCAGTTACTATTAGTCCATAATACCCTAAATGCCTAGTCTCAACCACGGATTGACTATGTAGCAAATGAGGAAGTATATTCCCTGTTTTATCACAGAGATAAGCAGGGAAAGAAACTGATTTGGGGTCTTGGAACATGTAATGGAAACAACAGAAATATTAAAGCCAAGAAATCTAAGCAAAAATCTTGTTTTTTATATTCACTGTGTGACCTTGTACAGTCACTTAACCCCGCTGAGCTTCAGTTTTCCTATATATAAAATGAGGATAATAATCTTTAACAAATCAAATAGTTAGAAAAGATAATATTTATAAATAGTATGGTGCAAAATAAATAGAAGTTTTATTTGTTTTGGAGGAAATACACCGTACTTTACAAACTTTCAGAGTCCTCTTATGTCAAAGCACATAGAGTTAATCAGCATGGCATCAAAGTCAGGATGACTGAAAAATGATGCCTGCTCCAGAATTTGTACTACTCCAAATCTGAAGTAGATTTGTGTATACTGAACGTAAAAAGGAGACATAGTCAGATTCTCAGTTCACTAGTTTCTTATGCCAAAAGTTAACCATACACATCTATTCCTTGACCTAATTTTTTGACATCTGTCTCTATTTTTTGCTATTTAACTTAGCTAAAGTATTTTCCTTAACTGTTTGTTAGAGTTACTGAACATCAGTTGAAGGTATGATCCATTCAATCATTCCCTGAGCAATGATGTATCAAATTCATTAAAACCAGAGACCAACTTAGAAAATGAGAGATATACATACAAATTAACCTTGGAAAATCACTGTTTAATTCTTGCTAGCTGTAATGCTTTAGCTTTAAGTGGAAATGGGATTAACCTTTATGTCATTGATTATTTAACTGATGCACTACCAGAAAATATCCAATTTACTTTGCCTATAAGAAAGGAAACTTCTCTATATCAAAGAAAACTCTTTTATAATCTGGCAGAAATACTGCCAAGTCTGATCTTTCATTATTTCCCATAATGATCTTTCTGCTATAGCTAGTTATGTAATATGTCCAGTTAATTTGGCCTGTCAGTTTTCCTCCCAGGGTCTTTGTGTACTATAGGTTTTTCACCTGTTGTTTATGGTCTCTCTCCTTCAATACTCTCCCACCAGAACCCCATTCTGATCGCTTCCTCCTCCATCAACGATTGTGTCACTCATTGTGACTCCTATTTACTTTCAACTTAATGACATTTCATGTTATTGAATTATTCTAGGCCAGGCATGTAATCCCAACACTTTGAGAAGCCAAGGAAGGAGGAACCTAGGAATTCGAGGTGTCAGAGGGCTATGATCGCACCACTGCACTCCAGCCTGAGTGACAAAGTGAAATTCAATCTCTAATAAAAATAAAAATAAAAATAAATTACTCTGATCATGAGCAATTTAATCTTTCAGGACTTCATCTTCCTCATCTATAAAATCAAGCATTTGATGAAATTTAATCATGTATTCAACAAATCTTTTACTAATGACTTCATGCAAGGTAGTTTTCTATGTGCTGGGGACTTCACAGTTAAAAATAGAATTAAGATTCTCTTGAAGTTACATTCCTATGTGAAGAGACATGATATTAGCATAGTAAAGATATATAATATACTGAGATCAACAATGATAAATGCTTTGGAGAAAACAAGTGAGAAGCAGAAGAACTGAAGCACCAGGGATAGGATAACAGTTGGGTTACAACTATAAATGAAGACAGACTTCTTTCTTATAATGTTCTGAGTTTATATGTTTTGCATATTTCTTTCAGGAAGATTATAAGTTCCAAGACAATAGGACATCCATCATCAGTGTCTGTTCTTTCACACTGTGAGGAATACGGCATAATAAATAAAAGAATAAGTTTCAGAATAAGAATTTGGAAGATAATTCCAGGTCTACACTTCACTTGCTCTGTAACCAAACAAGCTGCTTAATCTCTCTTAGCCCTTGTTTCTTCCTCTATAAAAAAAAAATCTACCTTGTAAGATTGTTTTGAGACTGAAATTAGAGAGTTCACATTAGTGTGTCTAACCCATTGAAAGCACTCAACAAATGGGAGCTATTATTACTTTTTCTATATAAAAAGTTTACACAGAATACTTATTTATTGAATTAAAAGGTACCCACTGTGTTACCCACTAAAACAAAATGGATTCTCATAAGCAAACTCTCTGGTACCTTTCACTTTCACATAAGTAGTTTATTCTTTTGGGTGATGTACAATAAAATCTGAGGTTTTCTATTGAACAAGTGGAAAATGTAAATAAGGTCTGTAAATTAGATAATGTTATCATAGTAATGTTACTTTCCTGATTTTGATAATTATACTGTGATTATATAGAAGAACGTCCTTGTTTTTAGGAAATTCATTCCAAAATCCGTTATGGGTAAAAGGCATGTCTGCAACTTTTAAATGGTTTAGAATATACATATGCATGTTTGTGTGCATGCACACCTATATATGTGTATACATAATATATATCCATGTAAATACAAGGATTAACACACATGCATACACACACACATGAATCTGAGTGGTGGTTGTATGAGAAATTTTGCAACTCATTTGTAAGTCTGATACTGTGTAACAATAAAAAGTTACAATTAAATATACATATTGTTGAATGAATTAGTGGCTAAATGAGGGAATGAGAAAGCGTGAATTAAGCATTATCAGAGAAAAATAAAATCACTTAGACGTTTTGTATAATCTTTTGTATAACTCTGTCTTAGAATGCTTAAAGAGTACTAAGACATAAGAGAAGAAACATTGAGTTTGTAGGGTCTTGTATCTAGGCATTGTTATAGCCTGAATGTGTTGCCCAAAATTCATGAATTGGAAACTAATCCCCAATGCAAACGTATGGAAAGATGTGGCCTTTTGGGAGTTGTTTTAGATCATGAGGGCCCACTCTCATAAATGGGTCAATGCCTTTAGAAAAAGGGCTTGTGAAAGTGAGTTTGTCGTCTTCTGCTCCTCTGCCACGTGAGGACACAGTTTGTCCCCCACTTTGGCCCTTCTGCCTTCTTCCATGTGAGGACCCATAAGGAGATCTTCACCAGACAGCAGATGCTGGTGCTTTGATCTGGGACTTCCCAGCCTCCATACTGTGAGAAATTTATCTTCTTTGTAAGTTACCCAG
This sequence comes from Ateles fusciceps, assembly GCA_036589455.1. Taxonomy (NCBI): domain Eukaryota; kingdom Metazoa; phylum Chordata; class Mammalia; order Primates; family Atelidae; genus Ateles; species Ateles fusciceps. Next base: position 4,605,720 of record JAZHEH010000797.1, on the reverse strand, counting down.
TCATAGGTATTTTGTTATAGCAGCGCAAATGAACTAAGACAGGAACCATGTCTTTGAGACGGAAATCTTGTGCATATGATAAGTACATTGGCAGGTTTTAAAGATAGCCATTTTGATTATGAACATTACAACCTGTGATTATAAAAAAACTAGAAAAAACAGAAATCATAATACAACTGATCAATGTCCCTCTTTTGTATGGTTTTGAAAAGGTACAGATGCATGTGTAAGCCCTGTGAATGTTTTCCTTTGTTTAGTTATATGTAGTTTAATAGGGCTTGCTAGAAATTCACAAATTCAGCGATCAAACAAATCAGGGGATTTATTATAAGATTTTCTTAAGTCTTTTTTTTTTTAAATAAGACTAAACTTTCTATCCTCTTACTTTGGGCATTACCAACTCATTAAAATTTTATACTCTTCTCTAATTAAATATAGAACTTGTCTATGCAGTAGATATTCTAAGAAACCACAGAGATGGAGTAATTAAATGAAAAACAAATACAAGGAAATATCTATGCCTTTTTATGTTTTCTTAAGATATTCTATGTAATTTGTATACTCAGTCTTACAAGTGTGTCTATTTTCATTTCTCAAGAGCTCTTGTTTTTCCTTTTTTCTGTGTTGCTGTTTTAAAACAGCCAAACATCTATTGAATCACATTATACACACACACATATATATTTTCTTTCTATATAGAAAGACCCCTTTTGAAAGAAAAGAAAGAAAAAAATGCCTAAATGAAAGCCCCTTTAATCAGTTACAAGAGTGCTGTACCAATTACTTCCCTACAGGGTGACCTTTTCATCTTTTAATGGCATTTTGGAATAAAATCACCCTAAGAGTTGGGAGTGTTATGTGTGTCACATTTCCAATTCTATTTTTTCTCTTGTTGGTGCTGAATAAGGCCTAATGTATTCATGACCTAATTAGAGTAATTTTTGAATAATAATGACCTCCTGGGGGAGACTTTTTTCTTGGTACTATTCAGACACATTAACTAGAACAAGTGTTTCTTAATTTTTAAGTGTTTCTCTGGTTATTGGAAATATTTTTGCTTCATTTAAAATGGAAATTATATAACAGGAATCCCTAGAGGAAATGAAAAGCACTCTTTTAGTTTTGTGATGCTTTCTTCTCTTGAAAATGAAGTATTGCTCTTATATTGTTAACATGTTCATCATTTCTTTCATTCTCATGGAATGTGACTATCCAAGAAAGACGTATCACCACCTTTGGAAAAAAGCTAAAGTAATTTTGACAGCTCCTCTTGCCGCTGTGTCTCTAGATTTCCGAATTAGTTGCACAAAGACTTTCATTCCAGCCATCTCTTTTCTTACTATCTTGTCTTACGATGAAATAAATGAGACAAAAACAAAAAAATATATTGACGCATTTTAGAATTTTATGTATTATTCACAGCTTATGAAAGACTAAATAGTTTTGATTTAGTTTAAATAGAAAACTTCCATTGTGCGTGTTTGTGTGTGTATATATTTACTACCTAACTTTTCCCAGGAGACCAACAGAATGGACAATACCACATCTCCTATCCTCATCACCACTAAAAGTTCACACTGTACCTTACACATCTCCTCATATGAGTTTATTTGCCCATCTGCTCATCTGACTCAACTTCTCATTCACTCACATACTGTCATGCTATATCTCCTGATCTCTTCCTCTGTCATCATTAAAATGTATGCTGTCTGTAAACTCGCCCTTCCACCTTCCCACTTTAATGAAAACCTGACCGTCACTTGAGGATACAGATATTGTCATATCTGTTTAACTGGTGATGCTTTTTTCTCCCTACTCCATAGAACAGGTCCTTGAAGTTGAGTTGAGGAACTTGCTCCTCATGGCTTCTTTTTGACAAGTTTTCTTCCCCACCTGTTTTCAAAATCCTTAGCTACTCTGCAGTTTCTCATCAGACTATATCTACTACCACTCTTCATTTCATTCATACAGCAACCAGCCATTCTCCAGATTCGAGGACCTGCCTTACTCTTTTTTGTTCTACCTCTACTGCTGTATGAAATTTAATACCAATAATGTAACCGCTAAAATCTCTACTGCAATAACCCCTCCCTCTTACATTTCAAAATAGTTTTCTCTCTAATAGGCACACTTCAACAATTCTTTGGCCCCATCAGAATCAATTCTTTTTCACTGAGCTATATTTTTCTCACATCTTCACTCGCCTTCTTATACTAAAATGGCATTGTTCTTCAGTATAGTCATTCCCTTGCATATATTTCATCTTTCTGGCCCTTCACTTCCTCTTTATTACTTGTAAAACAAAACTCAAAAGTTAATTAAATGCAAAATGTTGATATTTTTGGATATCTATCCAAACAACTGAATTTAACTTGGGAAAAATCACACTGCTATACTAGCTAACCCTACTTTTAATCTGGTAACAAAATATTTCAAATGGGCTTTCAGTACTACTCAACAATAGTATTAATACTGTATTTTTCTAGTCAGTTTTCTCTCCCAGTTATTGAGGTGAAAACTTCACCCCCTTTGCCTTGTTGACCAAATATTTCCTCATTTCCAATCTCTCTCATTTGTGTCCAGCCCACATATGCTTCTTTTGTTTAACTCAGAAGAGAAAAAGAGTTTTTGTTTAACCTAAAAGGAGTTTGAAACTATGGAGCCTGAAGGCTATTTATAAATGTAGCTTGGAAACGTAAAGGCTCTAGACACAGCTCTGTCTTAAATAACTCTCTAAACTTGGGCAATTCTTTAACTTCTTAGTATCTCTTTATTCAACTCTAAAATAAGATGTGTGAATAGAAAATTTACTAGAGTCCCTATAGAAATAAACAGACATTTAACCAGACTCTTGAAATTCTTGTAAGTTCCTTGCTAATCTAACCAGTTGAATTCTGCATCCATATATATGTATGTATGTATGTATGTATGTATGTATGTATTATGGCTGATGGCTTAGAGCATGGAGAGAGGATGGCAAGACAGAATCTGAAACCAAGAAAGTGAGAAGATTGAAAGGTGTAGAGAAGGAAAAACCTGATCTTCTAAAAGTGCAGTAGAATGTCCTTGGGTATCTCAATACACCTTTATTTTTCAGATCAAAAATCTGCTGACATTATAGGATGTTACAAAGGCATTTCAATATTTGTGATATTGTAATCAGATAGAATTCTGAAAGTCATTAGTTAGAGAACAGACTGTCCTGAATGTCATGTCTATTTTATAAAGGAAGATATTATAGCAACAAATAGTCAAAAAAAAATCAAATCTTGAAAGATGAAACAGAGGCAGTAACCACACTATATCTACACAGTTTTAAGTTGAAGAATTTTGTTACTGTTAGGGGTACAAGTGGTGGAACACTGCAGGTTCCAGAATGGTTAGGGAACAGTGTGGAGCCTATGCTAACCCAAGAAGCAGCTTTTTGAAAATTGGAAAAGGTGTCACCTCTGGGTGAACCTTAAAGTATTTTCTCTTTGTAAATTCGAAAATGACTCCTGTGTATGGACAAATGGGATCCTTTTGAATTGCAGTTGCAACTTTCTTCCCCTCCTGTGTCCCCCAAGGATGATATAATGATAAAAAGGTCTTTATCATTAATAAGCAGAAGCACACAAGGAATTTCAGCTCCCATTGGTCCTCCTTGGCCAGGTGTTCTTGTGCAGGGTACCACTCGGCCAGGTGGCATGAGTCTGGCATTAATTGATTGGTTAATAGAAGACAAGACTATTCTAAGTAAATCTTAGCCTATTTAAGCAAATACCTCAAGGGAAAAATAATTGGCTCTCCAAGGCTTAGTGTGTCTGTCAGAGATGGAATGATGTCTACCTAGAACAATTTCATTTAGAATAGCCTTTCTTACATGGTTAAAGGCAGGAAAGATTAATTAATTTTACAATTAAATACTGCTAGACTTTGAATATTTGTGTTCCTCCAATTTTCATGTTGAAACTAAATCTCCAATGCAATAGTATTAAGAAGTGATGCCTTTAGGGGGTGATTAAGTCATAAGGACAATACCTTCATGAATGGGATTAGTGACTGGCCTTATAAAAGGGCTTGAAAGAACCTGATTGGCCCTTTTGTTTCTTCTGCTGTGTGAGGACACAGCAACAAGGCACCATCTTGGAAGCAGAGAGCAGCTCTCACCAGACACTGAATCTTCTGACAACTTAATCTTGGACTTCCCAGCCCCTAGAACTGTGAGAATAAATTTCTTTTGTTTATAAATTCCCAAGTGTAAGGTATGTTGTGATAGCAGCCCTAACTAACTAGGACAAATATTTTAGCAATGGGGGAAAAAATTCTTTTCAAATAAAATGATCCTGGAACAAATGGATATCTATATGTGAAAAAAAAAAAAGCCCATTTGTACTTAGCTACACAAAAAAATAATTCAAGAAAAATCATGGACCTAAATATGAAAGCCAAAACCATAAAGCTTCTTAGAAGAAGACATAAGAGAATATTATAAGATGTTGGGATAAGCAATGATGTCTTATATAGGATAGAGAAACCACTAACTTTTTTAAAAATTGTATAATTTGGACTGCATCAAAACTTGATGCCTCTGCTTACCAAATGACATCATGAAGAAAATATACAGGCAGGCCACAGATTGAGAGAAAATGTTCACATACATATGTCTAACAAAAAACTAGTGTCAGAAATACTTAACAAATTCTGGCAATGGAATAATACATATATAAACAACCAAATAAAACTAGTGAGCAAAAGATTTGAATAGTCCTACATAAAGAAAGGCAAATGAATGGCTCCTATTCGTAAAGAAGCAATTGGCAGTATTTGTAATCAGAAAAGTTAAAGATAAATTCATGTGATATCATTTTAAACAGTATAATTTTAAAAATGTTAAAAATTGAGAAGGTGGAGCATGCAGTGCTCTCAGTTACTGCAGGTAAGAGTGCAAAATGGCACTATCAATTTTCAAAAACTCATGGGTAACTTTTTGTATAAAGTTAAACATTTGTATGCCCTATATCCAAGCAATTCCATTACCCCCTCAAAAAGAGAAAATATATTAATCTTGACCAAGAATGCTTATAGCAGCTTTATTTATAATTAATTGCCCTAAACAGGAAATACTTATAAGCAAGAGAAGGGGTAAATGTTTTATTATATTCCTACGATGGAAACTACTCAGCAGTAAGAACAAACAACAACAACAGAAGGAAATTTCAAAAACACTATTTTGAATAAAAGAAGCCAGGCACCAAAGCGTGTATATCATTGGATTTTACCTGTGTGAGGTTCCAGAACAGGAAAACTAACCCACAGTGGTGGAAAAGCAGAACAGTGGTTGAGGTTGGACTGGAAGTAGGATTGACTAAGTATTGTCATGAGGAAGCTTTTTGAGGAATGGAAATGTTCCACGTTTTAAGAAGGGATGTATTAAGGGTCTACAGTTCTTAAAAAAAAAAAAAAACCCTCAGATTATCCACTTAGTATCACTATGTTATACATAAATTACACCTTCCTAAAAATACGTATAAAAATAAGTGCATCAAGTGCACCCTCTCCTAGATGTTTGCAATTCCTTCTTTCTCATGCCATAGGGTTCTGATATCTGTATCTGGATACTCATCAACTTTAAAATAAATTAGTCCTTTTTACTAACGTGGTTTTCACAGCTACTATCTTATTGGCAAATTATGTGAAAAACCTAAATTTGAACTCTTGCCAAATGACAACCCCAAGAACTTCTGGCATATTCCCAATTTTTGAGCCTTTGAGAAACTCTTTCTTTTATATCCTGAAATTTCCCAACACAAATCTCTAGCTCAAATAATCCTGAAGAAGAAATTAATATGTGTATGTTATAGTTACAAGCTTGGAAGTGTCTAGATATCCACAAATCAATGACAGACCTTTGACAGTTCAGACTACCACCACTCTTTGTGGTCCACAGTTGTGAGTTTCTAGTATCTTTCTGCTTCAAAGATAAAAGTTCTAAGCCTATATTCTTGCCAGCTTGCTTTTTTCATAAATGTGAATTTTCCTACCTCATGGTGCAGGGAAAAAAGAAATCAAAATACACCTTTATATATCAATTCATTGTTAGTAAGTATTTGACTATCTGGTCTATGAAAGACACTGTAGTAAACCCTATAAAAATATTACAGTTTCTTGTTTCAAGGCATTTTCTATTCACCTTGACCTCTTTATAAGTACCAAGACTGTGACAGAGAAGTCTTAGGAATAAATAGAGGAACCCTATGACCATTTGAGATAGTTTAATTGCTATTGAACTATACTACTCAGTGCTCTTTTCTGTTGTGAAATTCAAGTGTTATTAAACTGACCCAATCAATTTCAGTTCACTTTCAGAGGGACTCTAATACAGTCCTGGGAGATGAGAACAATAGGCTCCACTGTATCCTTCACAGTGATCTCTGATGACTGAATGATCAGGGCTGTCTGTGTGTAATCATCATAGTAAACTTGCCAAGTGGTCTTGAAACACTGGTTATGAATGCACAGAACGATTTAATTATCAGAGCTGGCAATACCCTAAATGACTTTGCTACTCTCTATAAAACTTTGCATTTAGTACTTACTATGCATTCTTCAAAAAATAAATAGTTCTTACTACCTTACTCCCCAAATACAAGATCGTTTTAAAAAGTGACAAAACCATAATTTTAAAATGGAACTATCTTTCACTAAGTAAATCTATCAGTTACTGAATTTAAATAATGAGAATTTAAAATAGCAAGTTTAGGGATACAAATGTATATGACTTTATTCAGTTTCTTTGTTTTACATAGGAAGTTCAGAGAGCAAGAAATATTTTTAAATACGTCAAACTCTTCCATATTGCTAATCTGGGATAGTGAAGTGAGGCTAACTAAGGAGAAAGGGTTTGTGACTTTATGCTATTGTTTTAGATTTATTTTAAGGTGTTTCAAAATACAAATCAGTCCCAGTTCCTCACCAGGTGTATCGCTGTAAAAGCCTGAGTATTTATGATACAGTCTGAAATTGCAATCATCTCTTTAGCTCATAGTTTAATTGCACTGGAAAATTCACTATCTTAATAGAGTTATAAGAAGCGCACATGGATTATGAATTTATGTATATGGATTATGGTTTTATGCATTTAAGAAAGAAAAAGGCACAGGTGGTTAGGCTTCATAAACTACTTCATTGAAGTATCAAGCACAGGTACAATTCAGACAGGCGGAAGTGAGAGGAAAGAAAGGGAGAAGAAAAGATGTTCAGATCAATTCGTTGGATTATGACACCGCCGTAGAAAATTTGCTTTAAAATTTTTTTCTTGTTATGTAGTAGGAATGAAAGTATATCTTTCCCTGTTTCAAGTTTTTCATAGATTAATTACACTCATACTAAGGGTCAGTGGCTAAGAACCCCAGTGAAAGTATTTCTAGCGCACATTGAGGACACAGATCTTGACATTCACTGAAATGAGTACAACATTTCAAGTGCGTGAGGCCTTCATGTTGTGCGAAGAATTTCCTCTTGGCCTAAACATATATCATGCTGACCCATGAACTAGGGGAAAAGCCACTTATTAAAAAGAAAGTAAGAAGTAAGTTTTCACTTTTACAGTCAGGAAGACTGGGGCAAAGAAGCTCAGAATGATGTAAGAGAATTTACAGTCTGGAAGAGTCAACTTGTGAATGAACTTTTCTGTACCCTTGGTTAGAAAGAGAAGTCTGAGGATTGATTAAATCCAGTGTCCAAAAATTGCCTGGGGTTGCAAGGAATTTATAGAAACAGCCTGTACAGAGAAGTAGAGATTTCTACTCTTAAAACACCACTCAAAGTAAAAGGTTCTTTAATACTGAATTACTAAAAATGTAGTCTGTTGGTTCATTGACCTCCCTTGTGACAATCTGCATGCTTTGTAATTTGTGAATTAAGAGATTGAGTGGTTTGTAGGTAAAGAGAATTGTCAGAGGAGCAGCAGTGGACTAGTAAGCCCAGGATGACTTCCCCTAAGGAATTCACAGCTCAACCTGCAGCCAGATATCTCACAGGAGTTCTGGGCTTTCTTTGTGGAGATGTTTAGTCCCTACTGAATTTAATTGGCTTAAAACTACATTAGGGAAGATACTATACAAGACAACTCATTTTCATAGGAGCAGCTTTCTGCCTTCACACATGCATTTATACTATTTTTAAGTGAAAATGCATGGCAGAGTCCAGGATTCATTTATTTCATCTCCATGCTTTTTGCTTATTTACATCTATCAGACTCTAGACCCTGGAGATATAATAGTAAAATATGTCCCTCATGGAAATGACATCATAGTTGGAGAAAGAAAAAAATTAGCAAGTAAATAAATATAGGTAAAATATAATTTTAAGTAATCATTGTCAGGAAGAAAAATAAAGCAGGAGAAAAGATTTTGGCAGATGATAGGCTTATCAGAGAAGACCTCTTAATGAGCTAATGCAGAACCAGGTGGAAATAAGGGGATAAGCCATGTAAAGATCTGAGGGAAGAACATGTTGACGAGAGAAATACCATTAAAACACCTTGAGGTGATAGTAAGCCTGGCATGATTGAGGGCAATAGGGGCCATTATAGCAAGAGTGAGTATTAGTCTGTTCTCACACTGCTAATGAAGATATATCTGAGACTGAGTAATTTATAAAGGAAATAATTTCAATTGACTCATGATTCAGCATGGCTGTGGAGGCCTCAGGAACCTACAATCATGGCAGAAGGGGGAAGCAAACACATCCTTCTTCACATGGTAGCATCTAGGAGAAGTGCTGAGCAAAAAGGGGAAAACGGCCCTTAAGAAACCATCAGATCTCATGAGAATTCACTATCATGAGAACAGCATGAGGGTAACCAAGTGAACGCCCCCCATAATTAAATTACCTCCCACTGGGTTCCTGCCACAACACTTGGGGATTATGGGAACTACAATTCAAGATGAGATTCAGGTGGAGACATAGGCAAACTGTATCACTGGGTGAGCAAGAGGAATATTTATAGCAATTGAGTCTGGAGAGGTAAGCAGAAGACTAACTGCCCAGACTCTTGTCCATAGTACAGACTCCGCCTGTTTTCAGAAATGGGGAGAGCACCGTTAAAGGAGTGATCAAGGGAATGGCATAAAGTGAGTTAAAAACCACTGTACTACCATATGAACATAGACTCTTTGAAGCAACAGCGGGCAAAACTAAGAGGAGGTAGAGGGTTTCTAAGGCAGTTTAGGTGAAAAGTGATGGCAGCTTGAGTGAGGGCGATAGCTCTGGAAACTGTGAGCAGTGATCAGATCCCCCTCTGCCTTAATAGGTTAGCCAACCGGGCTTATTGATAGAGAGGCTGTAGTTTATCAGAATAAAGGGGAACTCATCATGGCTTGCAAGGTAGAGCCCAGGCCAGTGGGGTATGAGAATGCCATTTTTAAGAGGAGAGACACAGGGAGGGATAGATTTAAAGGCAAACAGACATCAAAAGTTCTATTTTGGATATGCAAATTCTTATGAATCAGAAATCCAAGGAGAGATTAGAAAATCAAATATGTGTATTTAGAACTTGAAGGTATTGGGGCTAGAGAAGGAAATTTAGGATATTTTAAAAGTATTTCTATGGAAAAATCTCAAAAATATGAGAATAATATAAAGGACTAGATTTCCCATAACTTAGTTTTAACACTTACCAGCTGATTACTGATCTTGTTTTAACCATATCCCCACCACCATCTGTCACCACTTTCTTCTCTTTCTTATTATTTTGGAGTAAACCTCAGACATTGTATCATTTTATAAGTAAATGCATATGAATTTTAGTATGTATATAGCTGGTTTTTGAAACCATGGATCTAGAGAGCAACTAGACATGAGAAGTTTGAGTTTTGGGCATCCCAGAATTTAGGGGTCAGAAAGTGACTCCAGCAAGGACGAAAACAGCTGCACCAAAATAGAAAATTAAACTAGGGGAATCTGTTACCTTGGAAACCAAGTGAAAATAGGTATTTATTTTGTGTCAGATGTTTCTGAGAAGTAGAATAAGAAAGGCACAAAGAATTTACCGTTGAATTGAACAAGGTGGAAATCATTGTTAATCTGACAAGGGTGGTTTCCCTAAAATGATAGAGACAAAGTATTGACATGAATGGCTTAAGGACAGAAAGGCAAACAATGAATTTTAGGCAACAGATATGAATAACGTCTTATAGATGATTTATTCAAAATAGAAGCAGAGACATGGGGCAGGAGTAGAGGGTCACTTAAACACCAGGTCAAGGAACAATTTAACTTTTATGTCACAGAAGATTTTGCTACATGTTAATATGCTGATAAAAATCTGCTATAGAGGAGAAAGTTGATGATGTGCACAAGAGTGAGTGGACAAGTGGAAAGCGAAATCCCTAAGCAGGTGAAGGGCAAAGGCCTTTACTGCACATGCGCAGGGGTTGTCTTTAGATAGAGCCGTGGCAGTTCATCAATTTTAGCAGGAGGAAAGGCAGCATATATTGATCCAAGTGCAGGCAGGTTAGTAGATTTGAGGGAAGAGAAGTGGAGAGTTGTTCCGTTAAGAATTATTCTATGTTTTTCAATTACATAAATATTGAGGTGGTCATTTGCTAATGAAATGAGTTACATCTCACTGAATATTTTGAGAAGAGAGGAAATGCTGTGAAACAGTCCTCTTAAAAAAATAAAGGAACGAATTTAGGAAATATGGTAGACTTGCTGTCAGTGTTGAGGTTCCACTTTAAATATATGGTAAAAATTTTGAGTAGGTCCAGTTATTAAGTTTGGTGGATTTTATTCCACCTATTCAGGTTGCTCACATACAGTAGTAGAATAAGAAAACAGCCAAGTTTTATTAAGTAGAATTTTAACATGTTGAAGAAAAATAAAGTTTGAGTTGATGATGTTTGCAAGGGATTGCTTATGGTGATAAATCATGGCATCTAAGATAGGTTAAATAAAAAGAAAATAAAAGGAGAAGGAGGAAGAGAGAAAGACTTGGTGATTAATGAATTGGCAGTTTCACCGGGGCCAAAGCAGTAGAGCAGCTGGGGGAGCTACTGTGAATGACTTTAAAGAATAGGAAGTGAAAATAGAGACAGGATTGATTAAAATCAAAATGTTTGAGTTGATGATAATAATCCATGTAGTGAACATCATGGCAGTAATTGGCTAAGACTGGGAAAAAGATCACTGGAAGTAAAAATAACAGCAAATTGACAGTCCAAAGTGTTGAATTGCCTACCTATGGTGAACAATTCAGAACAATAACTGAAGTGCATTCAAAGACAGGGAGCAGGTTCTTTTTTGTTGTGTTGTGTTGTGTTTTTAGACAGGGTCTAGCTCTGTCATTGAGGTTGGTGTACAATGACACAATCATGGCTCACTGTAGCCTCGACCTTTCTGGCTCAGGCACTCCTCCCATCTCAGTCTCCTGAAGAGCTGGGACTACAGGAATGTGCCATCGCACCTGTTATTTTTGGTATTTTTTGTAGAGATCAGGTTTTGCTGTCTCGTCTTGAACTCCTAGGCTCAAACAATCCACCCACCTCAGCCTCCCAAAGTGTTGGAATTACAGTCATAAGCCACTGAGCCCAGCCAGTGAGCAGGTTCTCAATATTTTTTAAGGAAAGAAATGATAACCAGAAGGCCATTGGGTGATTCAGACAAGAAGCAGTTGCAAATTGTGTGGTATGGTGGCCAGCTTCAAGACCCTTGAGTTACTGAGGGTAGAGGAAGGAGAAATGGTCTGGTGTGGTAGCAAAGAACATGATGAAGCCCTCCTTTCCTTGAGGTCATATATTAAGGAGGAGGTTAGGATATTGGAGAAAAAAAATTCCCTCCATTTAGACGACTGCAAGGGTATCTTTGATCTCAAAAGATACTTCGGTTTCAGTTAGGCAAGTATGAGAAGAACATGATGAAGGCTATTGTGAGCGAGCAAAAAAGAGACAGGAGTTTTAGGTCAGGCTTGGGTTGTGTGGAGCTGATTAAGACTGAGTCCACCCACTGACAGATGACTGGGAGGTTTCTGCTTCTGTTGGTGACTGCAGTAAGCAGGGATGAGAGCTTAATAGGTGAAATCCTGTTGAATGTTGTGGTCACCCTGTTGTTAAGGATAGTTAGCTAATCACTGCCTCCTTCCTCACCAGGATCAGTCTCCCAGGTAGTTTGTAGTGCTACAGTGCTGGTTTCCTAGGGAGGGGAATGTGGTTTTACCATTATCACCGGGGGTTCACTCAATGTCAAGAGCAGAGATCTGTAAACTTGTTTTATAGACTACAGCAGACAGTGTCCTGCCAAGGGGAGGAGGAGGTTTTAGCAGGAGTAGATGGTCAATAAATGCTCTCTTTTCTTTCTCTTTTTCTTTCTTGTCTATTACAAAGAAATATTCTCAGGAAATGGAGGTATGATATAAAGTTCACAGAGGCTAAATTAATTAAGTCTTGTTAGAACAACATAATTTAAGGAAGCCTTTCTCAAATTTTACACTGCGAAAGAATCATCTTGGAAACCTAATAGAAATGCAAATTTCTGGGACTCAGTCACAAAAGAGCTGTAGATCTGAGATGGGTAAGGGGCACCCTATGTTCTCTTTTGCCTAGGACAATATAGTTTATGCTCATTAGCCTGGCATGATTATTTACAGCAATCTCTTTCACTCCCAAAAATGTCCTGGTTTGAACAATAAAGTATATGGTAACCTTAGAAATAGGATTTTAGAATCTGCATTTAAATAAGAACTCCAGGTGATTTCAGTGCAAATGGCCTAAGTTCCATGCTCTGAGAAACTCTTCCTAGAAGGAATGATACTGTTCATTTTGTCGGTTGTGGTCATTAACCTTTTCCGATCTGGCCAAGTATGGTCCACCCAACCCAGGTCCACATGTTTAAAAATAGCTGCAGAAGTTCAGTGGGCTTTATGAAAAAGGCAAATTGATGTATTCAGAAATGACTGATCTTACTCTTGAAATGACAACTATATGTGATTGATTATACCAGCTTATGCATACGCAGAACACATACAGAGACACAGACACACAGAAGCTAAGCCTGTGGAATAGTGCGTACTCTGTTCTGGGGTTTCTTCTAAGCATTTTACATCCATCAGCTCTTGTGAACCCAGAACCACACTTTGAATTTCCAGTAACATTATTTTCACTTTAAAGTGTGGCACAGAGAAGTGAAACAATTTGTTCAATATCACACAGCTAATACGTGACAGAGCTTGGATTCCAAACCAGGCAAGCCAGCTCTCAGCCTACACTATTTTTCTTTTTTGAGACGGAGTTTAACTCTTTTTGCCCAGGCTGGAGTGTGATGGCGCAATCACAGCTCCCTGAAACCTCTGCCTGCTGGATGCAAGCGATTCTCCTGCCTCAGTATCACAGTTAGGGATATCGAGTAGCTGGGATTACAGATATGTGCTACCATGCTTGGCTAATTTTGTATTTTTTGTAAATATGGGGTTTCACCATGTTGGTCAGGCTGGTTTTCTACTCCTGACCTCAGGTGATGAAACAGCCTTGGTCTCTAAAGTGCTGGGATTACAGGCATGAGCTACCGTGCCCGGCCTTCAGCTCATACTCCTAACCACTATGCTATCGTGCCCCACAACTCTTATTCTGAGAACATATGAATCTTCATTTCCTTCTTACTAAAATCCTGGTGATAATCCTTAACAGATTACCCACTTGTCATCACTTTGTATTACCTGATTTCTACTAATCTTCAATGTGTCTAACTGACCTCTTGACCATTTTTTATTATGACTTACTTTCAGAATCTTTATTATTTGTAGATGGGCTTGTCTTTTCAATCACAAAATTCTACCAAAATTATAGGCTTTCTTCATTCCCAAATGTGGCAAGAGAACTTACTCATTCACTAATTACTAACAGCTATTTTGTTGCATTATGCAAAGTTTTCTCATTCAGTCTTCATAACAGTTCTGAGAGGTGAATATTTTTATCTTGCTTTTTAAAATAAAGAAACAGAGTTTAAAGAGCATGAGTTGTTTTGCCAAGGAATCAGGATTAGTGGGACCAGTGTGTGACTGGGCTGCTACCTAGAGAGCTAGAGTGTACACTCTGCTTTAACACCAGCAATAACTTTATTTTTCTATTTGCTTGCCTCTAATGCTCTCTTCTTAACCCACGTTGATAATAGTGTAAGGAAGATCCTATTCCATTCTCTTTGGTGAAGAGAGCCATTGCTTTGATAAAGTCTAAGATGAAAGCAATAACATAAAAGATACACTTTCAGTAATATGTGAAGTGTTGGTATTTAACAGCAGAGGTGTTATATAATAGGTGTTCCTGTTCACACTCAATTGCAGGTCCTCCTCCTTGATCTAAAAATGACTTATTTGGTAGGATGTGGTGGCTCACGCCTATAATCCCAGCACTTTGGGAGGCCAAGGTGAGAGGATCACTTAAGCCCAGGAGTTCAAGACCAGCCTGAGTAAGAAAGCAAGACCCTGTCTCTACAAAAAAATTAAATATTAGCTGGGCATGGTGGCATGAGCCTGTAGTTCCAGTTACTTGGGAGGTTATAGTGGGAGCATGGCTTGAGCCCAGGAGTTCAAGGCTGCAGTGAGCTGTGATGATACCACTACACTGAAGCCAGGGCAACACAGAGAGCCACACTATGTTTCTAAAATAAATACAACAAGTGAAAAATAAAAATTACCTGTTTTACAACATTTACTCTTCTATACATGGGTCTATCCATCAGTAAGAGAACATTACTACAATGGCCAGATGACTAATAATTAATTTAAAAAATCATGTAAATGCCCCCCCTTTGCCTTGTTGGATATGTGTTATGGGGACCAGGGCCATCGATTGCCCTAAACATAATCCTTTAATTACAGCTGCTGCTTATGCATCTGATCATAAAATATATATCTGAAAAAGGATCAGTTCATCAGCACTTTCAAATAAACCTTAACACTGAGTTGTTATAAGAAACTTTGCCACAATCAAGGCTGTAGAATACCAAGAGAAAAAATAAATGAAGAAAAAAGCTGAACAAAACTGACTACCACAGCTAAGGACACAAAACAAGTCCCTTGAAAGTGTTGCCTCTGACATGGCCTGAGTTTCTTTAAGATTTTTGAAAAGGCTGAGTAACTGGGTATAACTTGTCAAAGCAATGTGACAACCTGAATTATCCTGTGTCTGTAAAATCTCTTATTTTTTTTCGTTCCCTAAGTCAATACGGAGTCATATTTTTCTCACTGGGAAGCTCAGGTTTAAGACAGCAGTAGTTTTTACTCTCAAAAGGAAGTCAGAGATTAAATAGATACAATATTCTTGCTCTTTATCAAAAAATAGAAAGGACACTGAGTTTTACTGTTGGAAGAGACCCCAAAGTCCCTGCAGATAATTTATGTCTTGGCTGCTTTTCCTCAGACATTTCTCCCAACATTGCTGATACTTTCCTCCTCGAAGGGGAAGCCTTGGGAACTTCTTGAGAGGTTGAGGTTCAGATAATGGTTCCTAATTATAAGATGTGAAGGACTGTATCAGTGCATCTGTTTCATAGTCACTTTATTGCTGTGGGAAATCCTTTTGATAGACAGATAGATGATACAAATATACACATATATGTATGTGTGTGTATATGTTTTAATGTACATAGAGCTGTAATAACTATCAGTATGCACTGTGTAAATTTAGATAGCCACAACGAGTAAAATTGAATTAAAATTTGTAGTGTGTGTATGTTCATGTGCAGGAAAATGGCTAGCAATTATATGGCCCAAACCGGAAATTACATCTTCCTCTTGGACAACCTGGGATTAGTTTCTTCAGGTTTAGTACATGAAAAAAAAATGCATTTACCGGCCCTCATATTTCTTAACCAAGATCTAGTCACTTTTTTGCATCTTAAAAGTGGATAGTTATATATTCTGAATCTAGATATTTACAAGAGGATGTGTATTTTAAATTCTGTCTCTTTTCAGTTCAAGCATGTTAAAATCCTTCTTTACCTATTTTTATTTTTGTGAACACAAACTCTATCGTTCCCTGCACATATACAAGGATTTTAAGGTAAGTTGACAACAGGTCTCCATTTAACATTCAGTGCACATTTGATGTCTCAATAAAGTTTTGTTGATTGAAGCAAGTGTAGGGGTTAATGGAGTTTAGTGCCATCGTATTATATGCCCAGTGATGATTTCAAAACCCTACAGAGATTTTTTTCAGGTTTTGACTGCACTTCCCACTTATTTAAATCTGGCACAAGGGAGAAAATAATCACTTCATGACAATTCATGTCACAGTTCTATTTTAAGCACCAGGATGCAATCTAAAGTGATCATTCTTTTATTGTTGTTTTCAGCATAAGACTGGGGTGGCTTCCCGTTAATCTGACTATAAAATTTGCAACAATAAATATGCTTGAAGTTAGATTCCCAGCTTTGCCATTTACTAACTGTGTGACCTTGAACATGTTCTAAACCATTATGCCTTGGGCTTCCTATTTTGAAAGGAGGGGTGGCAATAATGCATAATGTATAGGGATGAAATAAGGATTAAGTGATATGAAGTATTGAAAAAGTATAGTGCAGTCTCTGGCACCCCTGCTCTTTAATAACCTTCCCATAACAGACGCAGAACAGAATTTTAAGGCCTGAGGATCTCAATCATCAATTTATTCCACCTCACTCCTCTCATAGATCAGGAAATGAAGGCCTAAATGGATGAAGTGATTTATCCAGATGGTTAGAGCTGAGCCATGACAGAAGCCCAGGACAGGAGCTCTGGTTTCCCCTGTTCTCAGTGTTTCCCAAGCACAAGTTTGTCTATTAAATCAAGGAGGTAACATCAAATGTATCATTCTTCCTGAATTTCATGAACCAGGTGAATAAGGCTGGTGAATTAGGAGTGCCTTGGAAGTTACGTCGTTTAAGGGAAAAAGAAAGAAACAAGAGGTTGGGCATGATGGATCACGCCTGTAATCCCAGCACTGTGGGAGGCTGAAGCGGGAGGATTACTTGAGGTCAGGAGTTCGATACCAGCCTGGTCAACATGGTGAAACTCCATCTCTACTAATAAAAATTCGCTAGATGTAGTGACAAACACTTGTAATCCCAGCTGCTTGGGAGACTGAGGCATGAGAATCGTTTGAGCCTGGGAGGTGGAGGTTACATTGAGCCGAGATCGTGTCACTGCACTTCAGCCTGGGGACAGAGTAAAACTGTATCTCATAAAACAAACAAAATAAAAAACAAACAAACATGGGTTCTGAGTTATCACTAAGTAGTTAGCCTTCAGCTCTTCCTTCATGTTCCCCTCAGGACAGCTGGCTCCATTTTAGGCCTTGAAACATCAGTCCCTGACATTTTTTGCTCCCCTACTTTATGACCTTCAGGTAACATTACTTCATTCCTCAAACAATTGTTGAACACCTCCTAAATGCCAGATAGAACACTGGGTTGAGCCACCCACAAGTTTCTAAAACACCAGATTCCTTTTTTTCCCCTTTCTGGTTCCCAGTTACATCTTTTTAGCCCTCTAGGTCTCTGAAAACCAGTATATGACTCTATCAGAGTCTTGCCAGATATATTATTTTAAAACCCTCTTCTTTGGTCTGGGAACATACCCTCCTCCTTGTGACTGTAACTGATGAGCATATTTTGGAGGAAAACTAGTTCTCAATTATCTTACCCAGTAAAAATGCTAAATGGGCTCTTGGCAGCTGGAGATAGAGGAAGGTAAGAAGAGTGTTATTACTACTAAATAATAATTCGGTGTCTTGCTCCAGTTTGCATAAGACCCCGGCTGTTTTCTGTCCTGCTTCCCAGAAATCACTGAGGCAGAGCAACTAAGGACTGTGCTGCTAATTGGAATGAGCCTGAGTGGAGACCGTGACCCAGGGAGAAAGTGGATGTCACTTTTAGTCAGAGGGCAGGAAAGTACGTTCTAGAGACATGCTATTATGTACTGTTGAGATTAAAAGAAACCGAGGTTCTAAAAATTCATGAAGAAAGAAAATTTTTAATGAGAGTTTTTGTTTATTTGCATTAGTGATTGCTTACTGACCCAATTAATGAGAAGCCAGAACTGCAGTTGCAGAGGAAAATAAGGAGAAAAGTAAAAGCATAACTGCATAAAATGTTATTCAAAATCACTTGAAGGGAAAAATGTTTTTTAATCATATAATCAAAATTATATTATTTGTGTATATTATTTTAAATTATACGTGCCAGTTGGGGTATAATAGTTTACAGAAGTTGAGATCTTATGGAGCCAAGGAAAGCATAGAAATGGTCTCTACTGTATACAACAGAATGAACTGTCTTTAGTATGAATTATTCCAGCCATAAAAAGTTTCTTATAACTAAAATGTAAACATTCCAAAATGTCTTATAACTTGTGCGCTTGTGAATGAATACTTGCATGCATGTGCTTATTTTAGTCAGCTACCTGTTCCTCATGCCTGGAGGAAGAGAAATGTTTTGGGAAGCAAGGAGCATAGTACATCTGTCTCTGTTCTGTCTTTATGGAGCTCTGTGAATCTCCAAGTACTTTTCTGAACTCAGTTTTTTTCATCTCTAGAATAAACCCATTGTCTTGTAAACCTATTGCTGTTCATGTATTTGAATTCTGCAAGCCTATAAATGTGGATATATTTTAGTATAGGTCTTTCTACTCATCTGCCCATAGGTAGATGTAAATTGAGTAACATAAATATGTTTGCAACATCCTCTCCTCTCCATCTGCCAACTTTCTGCGATGGAAAAGAAACTTCCTTGTTGAGGTTAACAGCCTACGGGTGTTTGAATTTTCTTTTGTTGCCTATTTGAGGAAATGGGCTACACCTCAGAATTAAAAAGAGGTAAGAAAGGATAGATGGATTTTAAAATTAAAGCTTGAAGTGCTCTAAAAGAGGGACAGGAGGATCAGAACGAGAGAAATGAATCAGTAAACCTAATCAGTTAGGAGTGGAGTTTGGGGTATAGAGAAAGGTGTTTGACCAGAGATAATTAAAAATCATATTTTTTCGTTAATTTCTAGGACCTGAGTTTCCTTCTTGAACATTTTGAGAAGCTACTTGGAGGACTTTGGGAAGCTAGATAGGACCTCCTGTTCCAAAAAGAATTTTGTGGAGGGCTTTTGGGTTTTCCTGGCACCACCTGAAATATTTTAATGATTATAAAAATGTCTTTTCAATGGCTTTAAGATACTGTTTGAGTCCATCCTCACATTGAAGGGGACATGTGGCAGCTTGGGTTTATTAGGGTGTGTAAGGATATGGTGCATAGTATTTAAGTTCTTGTTCCATATAAATCATTTTCCATTCCCTAATGACCATTACTGCTGCTCTAGCCACTTTGGCACCAGATAATGTGTTACATGACTTTGTTCTATCGAATAGCATCTCGCCACACTTTCATTGACAAATCTGCTCCTAAGTCTTGCCTATTTCTCACTTTGGTTTCTTCTGTGTCTTCACTGTATGGTTGATTGTGTTGATCTCACCACGCGCTGTAATGGAAGATGACAGCTACAGAGTAGAGCATACCACAAAGCTGTTTTACAACAATGGAATCTGGAGCAGGACATAGTGGCCCATGCCTATAATCTCAGAACTTTGGGAGACCAAGATGAAAAGATCACTTGAGCTGAGGAGTTCAAGACCAGCCTGGGCAAGATAGTGAGACCCCATGTCTACAAAAAATTTAAAAATTAGCTAGACATAGTAATGCACACCTGTAGTCTCAGCTATTTGGGAGGCAGCTCAGGCAGGAGGATCACTTGAGCCCAGTAGTTCTAGATTACGGCAAGCTATGATTGCACCACTGCACTTCAGCCTGAGTGACATAAGGAGGCCCCCATCTCTAAACACGTGCACACACGCACGCACACATACACACATGAGTCTGGTAAGTCTCTACTGAGGAAGCTATGAAAGTATCTCACAGAAACGACTAAAATCAGCTTTCACAGGCATGCACATGTACAGAGGTCACTGGCCCTGGCATAAGTATTATTCTATTCAGTCTTTCTATAAATAAAAGAGTCTCAGGTGTCCCATGGAATAGGTAATTTAACAGAGAGAGACATGGGGCTAAATAGCCTACAGACTGGGTGCTCTATGTGTCTCTTTCTATGGCATTTTATACTTTCCTACATGTTCTCATATATTATTTGATCCCCTTTGCCACCCTGTGAAGCAGTCAAGGCAAAAGCCAAGACCCCAGATGACGAGTCAAACTTAGAAAACTGAAGTTAGTTACCCAAGCACGTAGGTACTGTGTCAGAGTCCATGGTAGAACTCTGGGCTTTTGATTTGAGTCCATCTCTCTATCACCTGTAAGATGTTCTCTTGAGTAAATCTGATCAAGGTCAGAACCACCCCTTAGTGTTTCCGTGGACTTTGTAGTCAGTGATCCTGTAAGGTCATTTCCTCAGGTGGAAACTGTGGTGCAGCTTATTAAGATCAATCGTTTGGTGATGACATTCATTGTGGTCAAACTGCTGGCCTTGGGACTATTGTTTTATTGGAAAATTTGAGATGTGTTAATTTCTTATTTTGAAAAGACACTAAATAAGCTATTACTTTAGAGTCTTCTTTCAAAATTGTGCTTGGGAGTAGAACATCAGTTTGGCAAAAATCAGTATGGGAATTCCCTCAACTCTTGATTGGACTTCTTGATAACTACAAGACGGTAAATTCAGTAAACATTTGGTTCAGGGCAAATCTGTAAATTTATCAGAAAGTTTTACTTAACTATAGCTGATTATTTTTTGCTTTTTTCTGTCCTGTTTATGTGTAATCCTTTTTAATCTGTTAGAAAACCTATGCTTACTGAGGTTCATCTGACTCTCTACCCGGAAGCCATGTAGAACAGCCTACTTCGAGATGACATGACATAGGCTAAGTAACAAGAAAATTGTGGTGCCTGCCTCTGAATCATAAGCAACCACTGTGTTGCTGAGGTGTATCTAGTCACTGATTTCACAGTGCATCAGTGCCCTCCCTATAGAATAAGAATGAAATTCTTCTGTAAAAATAGTTGTGAAGGTAGACAAGTCAGCTTGCTCTGGGACTATAAGTTCATGGAAAGCCAATGATTGAGAAAGATATTGATTTTACAAATCTAAAACAAATGTATGTCATAAAAATTCTTCTTTACAGCCAGCCATGGTGGCACACAGCTATAGTCCCAGCTACTCAAGAGGCTGAGGCAGGAGGCTCGCTTGAGCCCAGAAGTTTGAGATTACCGTCTGCCATGATCTTGCCATGCACTGCAGCCTAGCCAACAGAACAAGACTCTATCTTTAAAATAGTTAGTTGAATCTTAAAAAATCCTCCTTATATAATAGATTTCTCAAAGTCAAATATGTGTTATTTTTTCTTTATTAGAATATGATGTGTACCGAATCACAGAAGTAATTACAGGAAGACATTTCCACCAGGTATTGCCCTGAGTGTCCGAACCACTAAATATGACAGAACTGTGGCCTCTATTGTATTATTAATGAATGGTAGTTATTATTCTCTTCTGAGTGGCTCATGGGCACTGCTCCCTGTGTCTGGCACCGCATGCAGAGAAACCCACTTCAGATTACCCTGTTGAGGTAATCTGAGGTAAAAAGGTTAAAGGGTGGCTTTGGTGGTTGTGAAAGGATGTAAGGCAAGGTAGAAAGCCGAGTAGACTCAAAAAACTGGTTTACAATTTCAACTTCCCTCCCTATTTTGTGACAATAGGATGACCATTGAACTCTCAAAGTTCAACGTGTTCACCTGTAATACGAGATCTTTACATTACCAATCTGTTGTGATGATTCAGCAAGATAATATTTGAAAGTTTTTAATGTAGAAGGCACTCAATAAGGATGTATGAAATTCACTGGAATATTAGTTGTTGTGATGAGTTCTGGCTACAGGATACTAGAGAATTTTCAAAATCATAAATGTGCTTTTCCCAAACTCTAATCTGTGGAATATGACCATGTCTTTAGTGGACAATAGGTTTTACATTAAAATGATACGTTTCATCATCAAATAAGCTTGATGAGACTCTACTGGAGAGTCATAAAATGAACCTTAGAATAGAAAAGTCACCAAAAATTATATTATTAAAAAAATTTTATCCAAGTGTTTAGTAAACTTTTTTTTTTATCATAGAATACATTCTCACAGAATGTTTATCTTTTTTCAACATATTTTGAAAAATGCGATCACAGAATCTGGGACAGGTAAGAAGTCTTAGAAATTACCTAGTTCAGCCAGGTGCTGTGGGTCACAACTGTAATCCCAGCACTTTGGGAAGCTGAGACAGGAAGATCATTTGAGGCTAGGAGTTTGAGACCAGCCTGGCCGACATGGCGAAACCCCGTCACTACGAAAAATAGAAAAATTAGCTGGGTATGGTGGCGCAGACCTGTAATCCCAGATACTCAGGAGGCTGAGGCATGAGAATCACTTGAATTCACAAGGTAGAGGTTGCAGTGAGCTGATACTGTGCCAGTGCACTCCATCCTGGGCAACAGATGGAGCCCCTGACAAAAGAGAGAAATAGAGAAAGAGTGCGAGTGAGAGAGAAAGGGAGGGAGGGAGAAAGGAAGGAAGGAGAGAGAAAAGAACACAAAAGAAATCTAGTTTAAACCCTGCTTCATTTTACTTTATAGGCAAAGATAGTGGATTCATAGGGTTTAAGGAGTTTATTTAAGATTACACCAGCTATTAATGGCAAACCCAGGACCATAACACAGACTGATACTCTTTCCATTGTACTACTTGCTACAGGTTTAGATTAGTGCTCCCTTGCACATAATAAATTATTTATCAAGGGTCTTTGGAATGGCTTTCCATATCCTTGTTTGTACACACAAACCTCCTACTTTCCCATGGTAAGATCCTCAACATTTAAACAATTCATTTGTCTTTTTTACTACATCAATGAGCAGTTGCAGTGTCAACAGGATGCACGTGCTGAGTTGAGAAATAGCTAGTTTTAAACATCAGACATCACTCAACTATATGCCACTTATTTCAACTCTCCTGGACGAATGCATTGAGTCCCTATTCTTTAGTTGCACAGTAAACGTTCCAAAACTGAGAAGGACCCAGTCCTTCAGGGGTTTTAACTAAAGAGCCACGTTCAGAGGTTTTGTTAGTTTTATGAGCTCTTTAGTGACCTGTAGCAATCCTGTTAGGTTTAGAAACACACATTTCTTGTATATACATGGACAAAGATTAGTACTTATGGCAAGGCCAGAATATATACCCTGTAGGTATTTAGACTCCTTCTTTAGCTTTTGCTGTAACCGTGTCTTCCCTGACTTTAAAAATTACAGCTAAGTAATTTGGCATGTGACCAGTATTGTTTGTAAAAAAATATCTATCCCATTCTACTTTATACCATTTAAATTCAAAAATAGTCTTCAAAAACAAACAATTAGTCTTCATTCTATTTTTTTATTGATGGCAACATTTAATCTGTGGCTTGGTACCTTGTAGGCATTCAGCAGGTTTTGTCTTATTCTTCATCTTAATTGTTGAACTCAAAATGAAGCAAACATTTGAATAAAAATTTTTTTCTTAAGTGTTGCTATGCTTGTATTAAAGAACTAGGCACATCACTTAGTGGCTAGGCCGAATAAAATAATCTCCATTCTCTTCTCAGTTATAGTGTTCCCTGAAACACCATAATTTTGTGTTTTCTGCACTATTCTATAGCATTTTAAAATTCCTAGGATATCTAACACACAGATTGTTTGTGCCATTAAATCATGTCTATTTAAAATAATCATGAAGAATAGTCAAAAAATTCGTCATCAGAGTCAAAAAATCATATGCCCAACATATCTAGGGTGATTATGAATTGTCAAGCTTATGAGTTTTCAAGAGGTGTCCTTATGAGGTAAGTTTAATTAAGCAAGGCATTCTATTAATCATTTCTAATTACTCATGCAAATCACAGATGCTCTGGCCTGTGGTTTAATAGCTTGATTTGATCTCAAATGCAGCTGATGACTCGTGGCCCAATGGGTATTTCATTGAACATGTCTTCACCGATCTTGTTACAGTATCTAGATATGATAATTGTTAGAAAGCCATAGTTTGGTTTGTTATGTGTTACAAGTGTTTTAATTGCTGAATCAAAGAGGCAAAGGTAAAAGAATGCAGGAAAATATTGTGTTGCTCTATATAGCAATAAAGTGCAACAGGCACACATGTATCTCTTTGCCTGTCTCTGCACTATTTAGGGTGCTGACCCAGAGATACATTCCTTTTTGTGCCTCAGCACAATTTCTAACTATTCACCCCAAAACTGACGTCAATGAAAATATGTTATCTTGAGTTCAGCACCATCATTTACATATATAAATAAAGCACGTAGAATACCAAACTTATTCAGTCTCATTCCAAATGTGTTCCCTGGGTCATGGTTTAAAATTCAAAAATGAGGTTAAAAATAGAGACTCTTTACTCATTCCTGTTCCAAATTATTTAAGAACACTTATAATGACAAAAACTACCACGCTTTTAGAGTGAATACATAGTAAGTTCCTCTTATGTGTGTATTACTGTTTTTCTAAATTTGTAGATAGTAAATTATAAATTGATATTACATAATTTATAAATTAACTTGATAATTGTTTACAAATATATTTATAATTTAGAATCTATAAATTTTTAAAAACTAATTTACATATGAGTGGGATTATTATTTATTCACTCTAAAAGCAATGCTTGGTGAATATATAAATTCAAGGATTACCTTGTGGCCAAGCATGGCGACTCATGCCTATAATCTCAGTGCTTTGAGAGGCTAAGGCAGGAGGATCCCTTGAGACCAGGAGTTGGAGACTGGGCAACATAGTGACACCCTGTCTCTGCAAAACATAAAAACAATTAGCTGGTGATGGTGGTGCGTACCTGTAGTCCTAGCTATTCAGGAGGCCGAGGTGGGAGGATCGCTTGAGCTTAGGAGTTAGAAGTTACAGTGAGCTATGATTGCAACATCGTACTCCAGCCTGGACAACAGAGTGAGAGCTTGTCTTTAAAAAAAAAAAAAAAAAAAAAAAAGTTGTGATTCCACAATTCCTCTAAAGGTTATATTCCATAGGTTGGAACCTCTGTACTTTTTCTGTTCTATAGTAAATTTAGTTCTGTTTTGATCTTCCTACTTGGATGAAAATATGGAAACCCCCAGTACACCAAGGAAAAAAACAAAAGCACACACACCCCCCCAAAATGTCCCCTAAACATATGTAGCCAATTTAGGCAAGCCTGAGGAGCATTCCCAACCTTAACATCCTTGCCCTCTACCCTTTTTCCTCTGCTAAGAATCCTACTTTATTTTATAATCGGAGTCATTTTAGTGTCCCCTTGGACATTCCCATGATCAAAATCTGCTGTCGCAAAATGTCTTGCTAAATCAATTTGTAGTAGGGTATAAAGGACAGATAAAGTTTAATTTGCATTTGAATAGAGATCCCTCTGTTTGACTAAAGGAATTAGGCTCTGACCTGAAATTTTAGGCATCAGCAAAATAGATGATAGGAAGGCCTATTCAAAAAAATTGAGCCTTCCTAGTACCCATGAAATCACACTAAATGTTGGTTCACTTATTCACCTACCAGAGAAACAGAGCAATCTAGTAGTTACAGGCATAGGTTCGGGAACCAGACTGCTTAAGTTTAAATTTAGTCTCAGACATCTTCTTAATATGTGTGACTTTGGGCATGATTTTTCTGTAGCTTGCTTGTGCCTCAGTTACACCAGGTGAGGGGTATAAAGAAAAGGGGATAAAGATAAAGCATCTACATCATAGAGTTGTAGATAATAAAAAACCCATGATTCAATGCATGTGGAATGCTTAGAAAATATCACACATATGTCAGTGCTCTGGATGTGTTTGATGTATAACATAAATACTGGTATGGCTGAACCTGAATATTTATGGTCTTTCTGTCAAAAACAAGCCTGAAATCCCTGAAGATGTCTTATTCTTGAGGACTAGTCTGTGCAGTTGGATGGCTGATTAGGGTAGATTAGGCAGAGAGGTTAGAATGATATTCTTTAAGCAAGTTTAAGGGACATTTGATGGGGAAAGGCAGTGAGACAGGAGGGAGTTTTCTTTATGAATGAAACCATTTTCTTAAACCATAGTTCTTCATGACCATCAATAAGTATTGTAGAATAGTTTAATGGATGTGAATATTTTAGTCTCCAAATACAGAGTTTTTACCTTCCTGCCTTCTCATCTTCCTGTGTTTCCCACTTTGTTTGCCTCTTTTATTTATTCTATGAGTATTATTTGGACAACAGGAGGAAGAGAATGTTGGTTGGAATTGGGTGCAGATAAAGAGCTCAGTTAGGGACACTTGGATTTTGGTTGCCTACATGAGTATGTCTAGCTGATAGTTGAATTCAGGGGTCTGAACTCAAGAGGGGGAATCAGTGCTCAAGATAGAAAAGACATTCCCATGCATGTAAATGGAAGTTAAAGGTAGGCTGCCCCATTAGAAAGCATGCAGATTAAAGGGAAAGTCAAAGAAAACCCTAGATAAATGCTCACTGCCAGTTTTAAAATGGAGAGTGGAAGAGGAAACAGCGAAGAAAAGTAAGGTAAGATAAAAGGTGGGACAAGAACCCAGTTGGTTTGTTCCATGGAAAGCAAAGGAGAATAGTATTTCTAAAAGAAGTTAGAGTGTTGAAAGCAATTTCTGGTAAGACAAGGAGTAAATTGTCCATGGGATTTGCAATGAGGTCATCTTAATGATCTTTGCCAAAGTAGTTTCAAGGAAGTGATGGGAATGAAAGTCAGATTTCAGTGAGCTAAGGAGTGAATTAGAGGTGAGGATGTATAGAGTATGAGCTGTGCTGAGAAAGAGAAAAGCAAATAACTTGACAGGCTCAATAACATGGCTGATATGACCTAATATACCATTTGTTGCCTAGGCCATTGTGTTTTACTCTCAAAAGCCTGTCTCTATTCTGTCCTAGGACTGAAATGCTGGCAGTCGATCCCTTACCTTCCCAAATCTTGGTTCATAATCAGCTTTCCCTGAAAGATTTAAAGAAAGACAAGTAATATAGAATAATCACCTGATAGAAGTCAAACTTACTTTTGAATAGGGATGTACAGGCAAAGATAGTCGGCAAAGAGTCAAGTTGCAGTGTTAGATGTGAGATCAGGGTAGCAGGTATGTACCTAGATCTAATCAAAAGAGAAGTGATAGTTGAAGTGATAAAAAAACAGGTAACCAAGAAAATATACCGTAAACGGAAAATATATAGATCATTGTTTAAGCCTCCAAGTTCAGCGGAGGTCAGAGGAAGAAGAGTCAATGACAGAGGTGAGGTGGAAAGATCAGAGCAGTAGCAGGAGATCTAGAAGAGTCCAGCGCAACAGAAGCCCAGAGAGGGGGGGATTCAAACATGGGAGGCATGGAGGACATGCCAAAACAGCAGCCAGGTCAAGGAGAAATGGATAAGAAAATTCAATTGTTTGCAGGTCCGTTTGATGTATTATGTATGTGCTTATATAGTATTTATAACATAAAAATATAAAATTATATACACACACGAACACATACATGTACTTATGTGTATATATGTATATGTATGTGTATGATTTATTGAGCTGTAATTTACATACCATGCAATTCACAACTGGTACACAATTCAGTGGTTTTTGAATATATTGACAGAGTTACCATAAGATAATTGATGAGATGATTGCTGTAAACCTCGGGGAAAAACAATTTCTGGGTAATAACTGGGAGTGGGGCAGTTATCGAGAAATTAAGAAGCAGTGAGTAATGCGTGATGAGTACATGGAGCCACTGAGTATTTGTTGTTTTTCTAAGATTCTGAAAAGAATGAGACAGGGATAGTGGTCAAGGGATAACTGAGTTAAAAACAGATTTGCTTTTAACTTTGTTACTTTGGATTTTTCTGTGTGACCAGCTCTTGTTTAAGAAAGGGAGAGAGCACAGAAAGAAGTCAAGTGCACTTCCCCTTTACATTGTAGAAAGTGAATCTGAAAGTTGTACAAGACAGTGTTTGATGGAATGAGACAATGAGAGAAGCAGGGTAGAGGGAAAGTAGTTAGGGCTTTAAGTCTTAGGAGGAACAAAGCCTTTAACTATTTAGAAGTTGTGAAGAGGGCCACTTTAAGGTTTTGCAATTTAAATTCTTTATTTTGTATTAAATAATATGTTTTCATAACAACCCTTTTTTTAGGTCTCATCAGGTGATGCCAAAATGACTTTTGAATGGTGAGAAAGACAGGGCCCTTGGCAAACCTTGAAGTGTGTGGTAGCAGCCAATTAGTGAGAACCTTGAATAAGTAAGGACTGTGCTAGGTACATTACAGACATTTAAAAACAAAGGGGTTTCCAAGCTGTTTTCCCTGGAATCTTTTTGAAGTCCAGTGTTTAATCTGTAAAGTGAAGCCTAAATTATCACTAATCAAATATCTACTAATCTAAAAGTCATAGAATATGTTAGATATTGCTGTATATGTCAGCTCATGTAGTTTAAGACTCAAAAATTCCAATTTTACCTTTAAAGCAAACTTTCTGAGATTAATTGCCAGGGCCACACAATTAATAAGCACACAGTGTGACTCACATTCATTGTCTGTCTTCTTTCCACAAGGCTACACCGTGAAGGTCAACAATTCTTTTATGTGATTGCTTTGAGCACTAAATAAGTTTGAGGGATGTCTTTCCTAGAATTATCCTTATTCTCTCCTTCTTTTCGAATCACTGTAGCATTGACACCTCTCTTTATCCTCTTTTTCTCACTGTGCCACCTTTCTAAATGTGTGCTATTTCAAGTCTCTGTTGTTGACTTTCTGTCTCACTCATGTCTTCTTTCATTTCTCTGTTTTTTTCTGTCTTCTCCCCTGAATACTGAAATTCTTTTGGAATATAGGAATATTATGGCCTTGTGTTTGGCCCCAACTCTCTCTAATTGTCCTAGAATTTTAGGAATTTCAGTAGTAGTATATCAGAGAGGTGCTGGCACTGTTTATTCTAAATATTTTTGAGCAAAACCAAACACAGGTTGGGGACAAAAGAGAAACTTGAATTAAACAAAAGGCTCAGCAAACATTTTATCAGAGTTAATCTGAATTATTTAAAATGGCTTCCTGGGGAAGTGGCATTTTGTCAACATGTTTAAAAATATATATTCAAGAATGTTGTGGTGTATCGGGACTAATATAGTCTCCATATCATGCAGCGTGGCAGCATTTAGTGGAACATTTCCATAATGTTCCCAGCACTTCTTTATTTCACTTGAGAAGTAGGGGGAATATAATGTTTTAAAAATATTTATTGTTAGATTTAATTATACTCCAGACACATCTTAGTTGTTTGGATGGGATTGTGACATTGCATGTTGCAAAACCAATCACTTTAGAAATTATCCTCATTTATATTTTATAGTTTTATGAATTTGATTACTAGTACAGAGAGTTCATTCCTTTAACAGTAACAGTTCTTTGGATTTACGCTCAAAGAAGTGAGATTTTTGTAAGTACCCTTTTTTCTTAAAAAAAGATATTTTACAGCCTCTGAGATGTGAAATATGGGGCACTCATTAGCTGCACTGAGATTTCCCCTGTTACCACTCCAGCTGTTGACTATTTACTACGGGAGCTGGTGCTAGTGGTAGGCAGAGAAAAAATGCTCATTTAGTTAGAGCTTTCCAGGTGAAGCATTCTTTGAGGTTGATTTGAACATTTGGCTATAATGAGCAAAAGCTATTGCATTATTCAAATCATGAAAAACTACAAGAACCTTCCCAGATTGTTCAGTGTTTTGTCAAATAAAATAAGTGCTAGTATTTAGAGGAAAATTCCATTATACTAATTAACTGAAAAAAATTCATTAGCTAACACATTTTTTTCTTTAAATGATAAATAGTAGGAAATCCCATATCTGTTTATAGATACATTTTAGCACATTTGTGAATATTTCTTTCATGACCAAGCTAAGCTGTTGTTTACAGTTGTAGTTATTATATAATGTAGCTTTCAAAGTCTCAACTGCATCTTAAATAATCATAAAACAGTTGTCTATATCCCATTGACCTCTGGGGACATATTTTGTGAATAGCCTTATTTCTTAATGTGAAGTGATGTGCTGCAGTGGCTAAAGCCCCAGCTGAAAGACAGACAAATCTGGGTTCAAATCTTTGATTGAGCACTTAAGAGATAAGCAAATTTAGCAAGTTGCCTGACCTCTCCTAGTCTGTTTTGTCATTTGTTATGCAGGCGCAATGATGATCCCAGTAAATGGATTGATTGAGTCGTGTTAATTACCTGGGTCATTAATTAATAACTTTACTCAGAAGTGGTACATGTATGTAAACTGTGTGGTAGAATAAAACTGTGTGACGTTTCTATTCTTTTTTTTTCTGCTTTGTATTTTCTAATTTTTCTAGTGTTAAATATATATTTTTTACTCACTTTATATATTTAAAAATAAAGTACATTGATAAGGAGGTAATATTTACTAAGGAGTTACTCTGGAAGGCAGGATAAAATAATTAAAGAATTTATCAAGGGAAAGGATTATCTAGTCTGTGGCTATCCACTGCCTTCCCCTTCACCTCCCAACTGAAACCTCTGGAAACAGGTTTTGCCATCCGCTGGCACACGCCTAGGATTTCTGCTTGCATAGCCAAGAAGTGCAAGAGCCATGTTGCGAGATTTTCAATTTGATCGTCTCACATGAGGGTACCAGTGTTTTCAGGCTGGAAACAGCATGTTACTACACTTTGGCAATAATGCATTAAATACAGATGGGTTTGTTTTTAGCCAAATATGGATCATACAGCCAACAGCTGTTTAGATATTGCCAACGGTCTGTTTAGTACACAGAGAGACTGTGAGTTTCTTTTTTGCTCAAGAAAATCTAGTGATTCCATGTTAAATCTCCACAGTGGTGTCCAGTTGGCTACAAAACAGGAGACACATCATCAGCACACTGGCAAAAGCCTGCAATGATGTCTTTTTTTCTCCCAAATTTTAACACTTAACTTACCATAATGAGTATCATTAGCATATTTTAAATATAAGTAATAATATAATCCCGGATCTTTCAATAGATAAAGAATTCCTTGTAGTCTCAGCAATAATTCTGTTAATGATGTTTGGTATTTCTTAATGTTTTCTTTAAAAGTATGAAGCACTGAGGAATATGCAGAGCCCTAGAAACACAGGACTTCCCTTCTCCTGACCACATCTCCCTCAAGTGTGAGAGACGATGAACATATGAAATACAGTATTTTTCATTGCCTAAGATTTATTTTAATTACTATTAAAGACATCCAGATTTAGAATTAAAAGAACATATGTATTATCTGAAAATTGAAAAAAACAAAGCATTATTTTATTCCATCAGATTCATGACTGATTTAATAAAGGATTGTCACAATATAAACAAGTCAAACAAAACACAATTTTATATGTTCAAGGGCTCTCCTTCCCCACTCCCTTTTGTAAACATTGTTTTTGCACTTGAAGCCAGGGAAAACATTTATTTACACTGAGGATTTTAGGGATACTGCCACCACATGGTGGTAAGGGAACATGATCTCAAAAACTCCAATAGTTTTTTTTTTTCTTCTCCATAACCAGTACATTTCTATTTCTTAACAAATATAATTCTTTCACTTAAATGGTTAGACCTAAAACATTTTAAGCAACCACCAAAAGTAAAGCATTTGTCAATCAATAGGAGGAAAATAAGGCAGAATTAATATAAGTAGAGTGTTTGGGCGGTGGTTGAGAACTGCAGCCCAGGACTCACTAATTCAAATTACCCTGAATATATGCTCCAATTAGCAGCAATTACAAGTGGGTTTTTAAAGAGAAAAAAAAGGAGGGGGATAGTTTCTAAGCTATTTACCAAAAATGTATAATGTTTCATTAAAATAACATCAACTATTGATTGGCTATACATTGTTTCTTGTGTTATAAATTCCAGGAACATGAAGATAATGGTTTAGGGTCACAGTCACGTTGTATAAGTTGTGGTAACATTTGGAGATATTTATCAGCTAGTCTGGAAACTACATGAAAGAAAGTGAAAACAAAATGGCTTTAAACAATTACCCCTGGGTATGTTTGCAAAGGATGTGACTGAACCCCCCAAGCTCTTGCTTCTCTGGGCCTGATACATTTTGCAGACCTCAGGTTCTTCATACTGCTCCAAGCCACTTTTCTTTCTCACATCTTAAATCAGTTTTAAATCATAAAGGATAAATAACTCATAATGCATGCAGAGGTGACCCAGATTTTGTGGGTCCTGAGATTTAGAAAATTGGGGGTATATGAGCCAGGCATGGTGGCTCACGTCTGTAATCCCAGCACTTAGGGAGGCCGAGGCAGGTGGATCATGAGGTCAAGAGATCGAGAACATCTTGGCCAACATAGTGAAACCCTGTCTCTACTAAAACACAAAAATTAGCTGGGTGTGGTGGCATGTGCCTGTAGTCCCAGCTACTAGGGAGGCTGAGGCAGGATAATTGCTTGAAGCCGGGAGGCAGAGGTTGTAGTGAGCTGAGATCACGCGACTACCCTCCAGCTTGGTGCCTGGCAAAAGAGCGAGAGACTGTGTCAAAAAAAAAAAAAAAAAAAAAATCGAGGGGCTGTCTACTTTGGAGAAATGTCTGTTAAAATCTTTTGCCCTTTTTGATTGGATTATTAGATTTGTTCTTATTTGGCCATAAAAAAGAATGAGATCCAGTTTTGCAACAACATGGAAGAAGCTGAAGATCATTATGTTAAGTGAAATAAGCCAGGCACAGAAAGACAAACATCACATGTTCTCACTTATTTGTGGAATCTAAAAATCAAATCAATTGGACTTACGGACAAAGAGACTTAGAAGGATGGTTACCAGAAGCTGGGAAGTGTAGTGTGCAGTTTGGGGGAGGTGGGGATGGTTAACGTGTGCAAAAAATTTAAAAAGAATGAGTAAGACCTATTTGATACCATAATAGGGAGACTATAGGCAATGATAAAAATATATTTTAAAGTAAAAAATGTCACTGGATTGTTTGTAACCCAAGATAAAGAGGGGATGGATAGGCCATTCTCCATGATGTGCTTATTTCACATTGCATACCCGTATCCCAACATCTCGTGTACACTGTAAATACATACATGTACTATGTATCCACAAAAAAAATTTTTTTAAATAAGTTTTTAAAAAACTTTTAAAAGAAAACAAAATTGGGAGGGCTCTTGAGAATACAAAATTTAATATACAAAATTATTTATAAAAGGAAATAATTATTTTGAATTAGAAATCGAATAATCATCAGTCACTTCAGGCTTGGAGATTCTTGTCCCTTATTTCTGAAATTTCTAGACATCTCCCCCAAAAACTCATTGAAAAATACTTCCTCTTTGCATCTTGGACTCCCTGCTCCTCCTCACTTACTTGATAACACAGTACAACACCCAGCACTCACTGGGATCTGTGTTAGTCTGTTCTCATGCTGCTAATAAAGGCATACCAGAAACTAGGAAATGTGTAAAGAAAAGAAGTTTAATTGACTCATAGTTCCACATGGCTGGGGGGCGGGGCCTCACAATCATGGTGAAAGGCAAAGAGGAGCAATGTCACATCTTACGTGGTGGCAGGCAAGAGGGCGTGTGTAGATGAACTCCCCTTCATAAGACCATCAGATCTCTTGAGACTTACTCACTTTTAGGAGAATAGCATGGGGAAAAAATTGCCCCCATGATTCAGTTACCTCCCCCTAGGTCCCTCCCACCACACATGAGTATTATTTCAATTCAAGTTGAGATTTGGGTGGGGACACAGCACCAAACCATATCAAGTTCTATGCAAAGAGAGAACTTGGGAGCTTAAGTATTACTAGCTTTATGACAAATTCATCAAAAGGTAATTTTTGACACTTCTTAGCATTTGTTTGCAGCTGTGAGGCTGTCCCTTAAAATGAAGGCAGGCAACTGTCTATATTCCTTCTCTACTCCAAAATACTCTCATAACTCTGGTTAACCCATAAGCATTGCTATAAATTTTTTCAGTAATTCCATATTTTCAAGATGTTAAACATCCCTGGTAATTATTCCTTTGTTTCTAGTCCCTGGCCATTTCAGTATCTCTTACATGGCAGCCCCCTCACAGACTTCTCCCCTTTGCTCTCTATCCAGGAAGGACTGCTTCTCTCTTGAAACCAACAGATCATCACTAAACTGCCTAGCTCTTACCTGCAGGGCTAAGGAAATCTGAAAAGACATTGATTAGGGAGGAAAAGCCATTGAAAAGGAGGGAGCAAGAGGGAGAAAGCAAAGCTCAGAACTTTCTGGAAAACCGAAGTTTACATCTATCTTATTAGTGGTATTTTTCTTCAGATGTTGAAAATCTTAAAGACAAAATCTTTTTTGGTTAAACAATTTCTTAGGTAAACATAGAAAATATTCTCAGTCCTGGTGTAGGTTATAGTTTTCGGCACACTAGAGTAGACACTTAAAATTTCTCTGTGGAGGCCCAGCGCAGTGACTGAAGACTGTAATACCAGCACTTTGGGAGGCCTAGACAGGCAGATCACGAAGTCAGGAGTTTGAGACCAGCCTGGCCAACATGGTGAAACCCCCATCTCTACTAAAGATAAAAAAAGTTAGCCAGCCATGGTGGCACACACCTGTAATCCCAGCTCCTTGGAAGGCTGAGGCAGGAGAATCACCTGAACTTGGGAGGTGGAGTTTGCAGTGAGCTGAGATGGCACCATTGCACTCCAGCCTAGGTGACAGGATGAGAGTCCTTCTCAAACAAATAAAAAAGGTCTCTATGGAAGAAAACCTGGAAATAAATTAGCTTCTAATCATGGAGTTTTGAAATCATCAGTTTTATTATTAGACCTTTTCTCCCTCCCACTCTTCCTGTATCTTTTTGCTGCCCCAGCACATCCCTGCTTTACATACTCTCTTAGGATCACTCCTAAGATATGTGTAAGCAAAACACATGAATTTGGACCAGGAGTTTATTCTTTCGGTGTCCCATTGTAAACAGAAAGGAGATGAGGGAAAAAACGCAAACCAAAAAAGATATTGCTCTTCTTTTGACTTCAGTGAACACAGATTTTTAGCAGACACAGGGAGAGGCAAAAGTAGCCACACAAAGACCTAACAAACTGTTTTCAATTTACAACTGATATTAAATATTTGATTTTGTAAACAGGAATTAACGAAGAAATTAATTTACAAACCTTTTTTTTAAATTTAAAGGCAAGGTTAGCAAAGGGAATTTGCATTTAAATCAACACTTACTTGTCAAATGTACTTTTCCCAACTCCAATAACCTGTGACATGAAAAAGATGAAAGGCATACTATGTGTATAATCATCTTTAAAAGGTAATTGGCCGACACTTGCAATAAATATTTATTAAGGAAAGAAATGTCGTTTTCTCTTTCTGCCACTGTGTTTCCTGCTTCATCTCTGTTGCGTTCTCACCTCCTCATTAACTATGACTTTTCTTTTTATGAGAGGGTTCAGACCACGTCCTGATGGCATAGAGAAGATGAAGGAGGCTTGAAAAGAAGTCTTGTTGTGTGTGTGTGTGTGTGTGTGTGTGTGTGTGTGTGTGTGTGTGTGTGTGTTAACCCAGTACACTACTTTTTGAAGCTGTAGAAAAAGAGTCTGGGACAGGGCTGGATGCCTGAAAATTTCAAAAGGAAAGAAGAGCATCAATTAGAAGATGAGCTAACATTAGATTGTCTTTGCTGCTTGTCACATCCTACCACCATTTATTTATTGATAGGATCTGACTGTCACCCAAGCTGCAATGCAGTGGCGGGATCTTGGCTCACTGTAACTTCTGCCTCCCGGGTTCAAACGATTCTCATGCCTCAGCCTCCCAAGAAGCTGGGATTACAGGCATGCACCACCAGACCTGGTGAATTTTTTTGTGTTTTTAGAAAAGATGGGGGTTTCACCATGTT
This sequence comes from Ateles fusciceps, assembly GCA_036589455.1. Lineage (NCBI taxonomy): Eukaryota > Metazoa > Chordata > Mammalia > Primates > Atelidae > Ateles > Ateles fusciceps. The sequence goes on along the minus strand of JAZHEH010000797.1, from coordinate 4,569,775 downwards.
GGCCAGGCTGGTCTGGAACTCCTGGCCTCAAGTAATCCCCCGGACCTCATCCTCCCAAAGTGCGGGGATTACAGCGTGAGGCACCATGCCCGGCCTCCTATCACCTTTTAAATCATTTCCAAGTTACTTGTTTTGCTTTAGCTCCTTACACTGTAACAGTCTCTATCCTTGAAAATTGTCAAGAGGGGAAATCAGGCATTTGTCCAATGGCCTTTCAGAACATTTAATGTGAAGAGAAAGTGAAGTTTAAGATCCCCCTTTCTCTGTTTGGCTTGTTGTGTTGTCCAATCATTAACATTTCAATGACCCACTGAAGTACAAGTCCCACCCAAATCTTATCAACTCTTGCAAAGTCGCCTTTAAAAAAAGTTTAGTCTCTAGCTATTACCCTTTTATATCCTTTTCCTCCCCCGTTCCATTAGCTGATTTTTGTCACGACGTCCTTTGTCATGACTAATCTATGCCGTGGTTTTAAAAATGCTGTTATATTTAATAATTACTTTAAATAATTTAAGTAGATTTACTCTAAAATCTCTCCTCACCTCATTCATAAAGTCTCTTTCAACCATTAAAATGAGAAAAGAAGTTTCTTCCTATGAACCAGCACTTTATCATGTTGCATACAAATGCCACATCTCTTTCTCCATTCTCAATCCATGTAAAATGGGATCTGGGTTCACTATGCGCAGTGGCGCAACCTTGGCTCACTGCAAACTCGGCCTCCTGGGTTCAAACAAATCTCCTGCCTCAGTTTCCTGAGTAGCTGGGATTATAGGCACTGGCCACTATGCCCAGCTAATTTTTGTGTGTGTATTTTTAGTAGAGACAAGGTTTCACCATGTTGGCCAGGCTGATTTTGAACTCCTGACCTCAAGTGATCTGCTCGCCTTGCCCTCCAAAGTGCTAGGATTACAGGCGGGAGCCACCTTGCCTGCCTGGGGTTTGATATGATTTCTGAGTATAACAAATAACCCTGCTTTCACCCTACCCTCAGTATCTGTGCAATAAAGAGCAAAATTTTAGAAGATGCATTATTATATGATTTCGTTTATTTCAAACTTCATATTATGTTTTAAAAGCCATAGGGTACGTTTTAAGTGGATTGAAAGATACTGTGAATGAGACTATTGAGCCATCTCTGTAGATTATTGGAAATGCATTGAAATATTATAGAAGCAAGGAAATAAATATCTGGTGTACATATGTAGAAGAACTGTTCAAATGATCTGGGTATGCCTTCTACTTAATCCCTTATATTTAACTGCTAATTATGTAAAAAATCTTGACTGTATTAGTTTGATCTAATGCAACTTCTGCAGTGCTACAAAACAATGACTTTAATGTTTCTTGGAACTGGTCAGCTGCCATTTAAGTAATTAAATTCTATTGTTCATATCACAGTTGCCCATATCAGGCTTATATAAATCCCAAAGGGACTGGGTTGATCTCGTTTAGAAAAGTAGCACCTATTGAGTCTCTGTTTGCTTTAATGACGTATTTACAAGGAACCCTTTCCCCTCTTCCAGGCTTAAAGTACACACTTCTCACAAATAGAGAGAGTCCATTTCAATTGCTCTCTGAATGTTTACCTTTAATATCTCTATAAGGATTAAAACAAACATTCCTGATTAAATGTTAACTTACTTTAGGCATTTACTGTAGGCATAGCAGACATCCCCATTATGGTTTGTATGTGAATAGTACTTAATGTGAAAATTACTTTTTAAAAAATTGACAAGGAGATGGAATAACTCATTTCAACATTTCTGCAGGTCTCACCTTTTGGAAAGCTTATTACTGAATCAGGGAATGTGAAATTATACGTTCAAAACTCTAAGCTGCCAAGAATACAGTGTTGCACTTGAGAATACTAAAAGATTTCACTTGCTTTATAAAATACTGCATAATTTATAAAATGTAAATTAAAGTCCTATTGGAAGTGGCATTGTGAAAGGATGCTATCAAGTAATTCTTAATAGATTTTCCCACCATTCTACTGTATCACTGGGCACTTCAACAGTAATACGTGTCAGCAGCAGCTGAATCTTTCCATTTTCAGTTAACTTTATTTTGTTTCTTGTATGTCTTTCAAACCTATGGCTTGTGGTATTTTGGCTTTATTTAGTTTGGCTATAGGTTCCTTAACTCAGGTGATGTGAAAGAGAGCACGTTAACAAGCCCTGTTAGTCCCAAAGCCAGTCCTTCGGCTGAGTCTTTTGATTTTGTCCACTTTGATTTTTCCACCTCCCTCTGTCCCATTGCCACTAGCTATTTCAGGCCACCATCATCCGTCACACGGGTTACTGTAATTGTACCCCATCTGGATTCTCTATATCTAGTGTTTTCTTTCTCCATCTATTCTCCACACTTGACAAAGAAAAAGCAAATTTCATCGTCGTCTTATTTATCTCTTAAAGCCCTCGAAGTAGCTCCTCTTTACTCCAGGGTCCCAACTCCCCAATATTACTGTAGTAGATTGCAAAAATAATAAAGAAATAAATAGAAAATGATCATTCCTTTGATCTTGTATGCATGTCTCTTAGCCATGTGGCTGCTATTCTGCTCATCAACAGGTAAACTCTATTTCTCCACCTCTTGAATCTTAGCAGAACATGTGAGAAGCTTTAACCCAGAGAATGTAGTGAAATAATTAGTGGAAGTTCTGAGCTTAGTCATCAGGTATGCTTCCACTTTTGTTTTGGTTGTTTTGGAATGCTGCCCTGGGATCACCACTGGAAGAAGCCTCCTCTGGCCAACTGAAGGATGGGAGGCCTTGTGAAACAGATACAAGTTTTCTCAGCTGAAGCTCCGTAGACCCAACAGCCAGCACCAACTACTGTGCTAAGCACAGTGCGCACAGTGCACATCTTACCATAATTTTAAAGGCAAGGAAACCAAGGAAGGTTGCAAACAGCCACCCTGAGATCAGGCATCCGGTGTTGGAGCCAGATTCTAAATCCAGACACTTATACCCATGTCACCAACTCCTAACTACCATGCTACATAAATATTAACTTTAAATACATCCTATGTTGCAGACAGTTTCTCCCCCACTTAATTATGTCTGTGTAACCTTTTCATTGATTCTTAACCCAGCTATATCAGAGTTTCCTCATGACTTAAGACACATAATAGATCATACACCTATAGCGCTTATCACAGTTCCCAGATATGTTAAGTGCTGAAAAATGATGGCTGCTATTTTTATGCGGGTAGCACATCTCTACCCTTTGGGTATGAATTTTATTTTTCCAAGCAGTCAAAAGTGATTTTGGTACTAAGAAAAGTGAGCAGAGTGGGTAATTCCAACTTTAATTTCATTTTGCTTCAATAATAAAATACACCGGTAAAATGAGGAAACAATGTATCTTGCCTGTGTTAGAACCTGGGTTTGAGGGCCATTCTCCGAAGGTTTTGGCAATAGATAGTATCACCAGGAAAGTGCAACAGAATACCCACAAAGTGACACACTCACATAGACGTATAAGTTCTGGCATGCTTATGAAAATATCAGTCTTCTTATGGCCACACCTTACATAAGTTTATGTAAATATTTTTATAATAAACTAACAAAATATGGATCATAACTGGTTTTAAATATTCAGTATATTGATAAGTGCATAAGATGTGCTTAGGTTGGGGCTGAGTTCAGCTGTGGTACTGACAGTAGCCACAGAGTCAAAGATGAAGCAACCTGAAGGTCAAAAGATTTTTACATCCTCAAACTCTAGTGTTTACCAAAGAATCTTTTTTTTGAATTTTATTTTTCTATAGGTTATTGAAGTACAGGTGGTGGTGGTTATATGAGTAAGTTCTTCAGTGGTGATTTGTGAGATTTTGTTGCACCCATCACCCGAGCAGTATACATTGTACCCTATTTGCAGTCTTTTATCCCTGGCTCCCTCCCACCTTTCCCTCCAAGTTCCCAAAGTCCATTGTATCATTCCTATGCCTTTGCCATCCTCATAGCTTAGCTCCCACATATCAGTGAGAATTTCCAAGAAGGATAGATCTAACTTAGGTGTGATATGGTGGCCAGCTACATGCCTCTTCTCTTCTTTATTTTACATATCAGGGGAGAAATTATTCGATTTCTAAGAGACCTTTTGTTTCTTTACAGAATAAAGCCCAAAGTCCTCAACCTGGCATCCCAGTCCTTGGTGATTGATTTTCTTTCTACTTTATGGGTGCCTTCCCAACACATCTTGCCTTTCCTCACTTCTGTGCTTTATTCACGTTTATCTGTACTGGGATATGCATTTCACTTTCCCATTCTTCCCCACTATATTTAATCTTTCCTTATTTAAAAATTTCAAAATATGTCAAATTGTATGACATTTTCCCCAGGAAGTCTTCTCGATACCTTTAGTAAAGACAATCTTCTCTCTTAATTTTTTTATTTTAATTTTAATTTTAATTTTTATTTTTGGCTGAGCACAGGGGACTTTATTGATGGTACACGACAAGGTGGGGCTCCCTAGGCCCCTCCCTCTTCAAGGGGTTTGCATTGAAACTGAGGAGGGACAATTCAGTGTGGTGGGGGACTTAGTGTGGCAGGGACTCCCCAGCAGTGAGGGCCTCTCTTCCTCTCATGCTCTCGCTGGGGCTGGTGGTCCAGAGGTCTTACTCCTTGGAGGCCATGTGGGACATGAGGTCCACCACCCTGTTGTTGTAGCCAAATTCATTGTCATACCAGGAAATGAGCTTGACAAAGTGGTCGTTGAGGGCAATGCCAGCCCCAGCATCGAAGGTGGAAGAATGGGTGTCGCTGTTGAAATCAGAGGACACTACCTGGTGCTCAGTGTAGCCCAGGATGCCCTTGAGGGGGCCCTCCGACGCCTGCTTCACCACCACCTTTATGTCATCATATTTGGCAGGTTTTTCCAGACGGCGGGTCAGGTCCACCACTGACACCTTGGCAGTGGGGGACACGGAAGGCCATGCCAGTGAGCTTCCCGTTCAGCTCAGGGATGACCTTGAAAAAAATTCTGTTGTGAGAGAATCTCAGCTCAAAATATAACAGATTGTTTTAATAGCATTTGGAATTAATAATAGTAGCTACATGATAGAATTGTTGGGGAATGCTGTGGATCAGTGTGTGTGTCTTCCCCAAATTCGTATGTTAAACTTATTTTTCATAAGTTTAGTTTACATACATTGAAACTTATTTATAAATTTACTTATGAATAAGTATAAACTTACAAGTTTAGGAATAATATGTTTCAACACTGCATTATTATTCATAAGTTTCAACATGAATTTGCAGGAGACACATAAATTTCTTTTTTCTCTTTTTTCTTTTTTCCTTTTTTTTTTTTTTTTTAGACAGGGTCTCACTTTATCACCCAGGCTGGTGTTCAGTGGTGCAGTCTCGACTTACTGCAGCCTCCACCTCCTGGGCTCAAGCAATCCTCCCACCTCAGCCCTGTAAGTAGCTAGGAACACAGGCATGTACCACCACACCAGGCTGATTTTTTGTATTTCTCGTAGAGATGGGGTTTCACCATGTTTCCCAGGCTGGTCTCAAACTTCTGGGCTTAAGTGATGTGTCCACCTCAGCCTCCCAAAATGCTGGGATAACAGGCCCGAGCCACTGAGCTCAGCCTAGATACGTAAGTTTCAAGTACATTGAAACTTATGAATAATAATGGAATAATAATAAGAAGCAGGGCCTGTGGGAGTTGATGAGACCATGAGAATGGAGCCCTGATGAATGGGATTAATCACCTTATTAAAAAAGCCTGAGGGAGCTTGTTCCTCGCTTCCACTATATGAGGACACATAGAAGGCACCATCTATGAAGCAGAGAATAAAACCTCATCAGACACTGAATCTGCTGGCAACTTGACCTTGATCATTTCTGCTTCCAGAACTGCGAGTAATATATTTCTATCCTTTACAAATTACTCATTGTAAGGTATTTTACTATAGTAGCCTAAACAGACTAAGACAGGGGATTAAATGAGTTATTCCATGTAAAGAATTTAGAATAGTGCCAGGTATATAATAAACAGTATATACATGTTGGCTATTATTATTTTCAAGTGTTAAAAAGTAATGTATAGTTTAGGTATAGGGATAGTTGCACAATTTTGTAGGTAAAGCATGACAGTGATCTTGGACTACCAGTAAATTACATAGGTAAGTAGTGAAAGTGGAAAGAGAGTGGTATACAGAGTAGTCACACATTGGGTTTTCATGTGTATTAAATGGTCTGAAAAAGCAAGATCTAAGAAGACAATAAAATCATGACGTGTATATAAACAAGATTAAAATGGAGCTGCCAGAACTCAGTTGACTTTATAGGGTTGTCACTGAGGAATTAAAAAATACATATTACACTGCAGGATGGGGAAAATTGTCTCACTTCCTAGAACTTTGTCTCATCAATAAATTGGATAAATTACCTAATTAATTGATTAAAATTTCTCTTCTCACAGTCAAACTCAATGTCGAAGTTAAGTTTGTTAAAAACTGACGGCCAAAAAACAAAGAGAGAAATAAGGGGCAATCAGAGAGGCTAGAATTGCTGAGAAACTGAAACCTATTGAGATAAGGAATTGTTTGGGGATTTTTATCCATACTGACACTAAGATCAAGCAGCTGTCCTCTTCAGGGCCACCAGAGGTAAACCCTCTGAATATTTAACTATGAGTTCTCTGCAGGCATATATGTATCATATGTGTATGAGTATGTAAATATATGGTTAATTCATCTACCAAATACTGGATTTTCCTGAACAATAGTACTCTGTTATAAGCCTAAAATCTCAAAATTTAATCAATTTCCCTGTTCTAGGATCTGTAATTACATACTCTATAGGTAGGAGCTATGTTTTGTTATCAGTTACAATCCCACAAGCATCAGTAGACCTTACCCATAGTAGGGTTTCCATAATTATATGACAGGCACAATGGGACCATTTTATTTCTTGATCTAGTAAACTTTATGCTCTCCTACGCGGTCTTTGAGTTTCTCACAGAGATTGTCACAGTGTCAAGCACATAATAGACAATGCGTTTGGCGGACTTAGTGAATTAATATCATTGTAGTCCAAGATAGTAAGTTTTTTAACCAGTAATGCAGCACTATTACTTCCTTTTGTCGTATAGTCAACAAAATCAGCCATTTTTTTTTTCAAAGAAAATCTATTAAATCAAGGTTTTCCTCATTCTACAAGTTAAAACTTAATGCAGGATTTTCATTAATCTAGACTTACTCACATCATACTAATTTGAACCCATTTGCCAGGCTGTCAAAAATTTTTCAAATCCTTTATGATGGCTTTTCCCTCCTACTTTGTCATCTATAAATGTCATCTGCCCTTTTTCTGTACACTGGCCTAAAATATTAATCAAACATACAATAGTATCAACAATATGTGAATCTAGGGTGCACATTTCTACAGCTCTTGCTCTAGGCTGACATAAGGAAGGCAGTAAAAAAATGTATGGTTTATTCTCTTTGAAAAATAGTGCCATAGCGTTTTCTGCTAATTGTATCTGAAACTTGTTTTTCCTGTTTAAAGCCCAGTAGATCACTTTCCTATCTTATCAATTTTGTACACAGCCTGAAGTTTGCAAATAAATAGCTTTACTTTAAATTTAAATTGTCCTTAGCAAACAAGTTTTCTGGAATACATATGTATCATGAAAACAAAAAAAGCGGGGGGGTCTGGTGTGAAAATAAAGAGATAATATAATTTAATTGGACATAATTGAATGATGCTAGTATATTAAATTTGTATGGCACTTGTAAATACAAATCATTTCTTAGAACATATCTGGAAGGTTCATGGGTAGTTTATTCAGATTTATGAATTCTAGAGTCACCCTTTCTTTGTAGGTAGTGGGACATTTGTTTATTCACTGCTAGTTCTAAATCTTTGTTTTGCTATGCTTTTAAATGTTCATAAGTCTCTGTCTCATGCAGAGCCAGTTTGTTGATGTTTTCAAAAGTTTTACTTTCATCCGTTCAGGATGACAAAAGTAATAGGAACAACTTTCATTTGTTTTGGATTTATTACATATCAGGTACTTTACAGCACTTTTCTTCATTTTATCTTCCAACAAGTCTATGACGTAAGTACTAAAAATAAGAGAAGCAGCTTTTCCCAGAGTAAACACCTTGCAAATGACAAAGCTGGTCTTAAACTCTGGCTTAGCTCAACCCAGGTTGCTTAGCTCTAGCAGGTCCTTACTAGAAATTTCCAATATTCGTGCATTTGTTTTCACATACGATTTTTCCAGAGTTTTGGAAAATAATACTCAATAAACAAGTCACCCCAATTATCACGTGACCCATAACTTGCTGAACCATGTTTTCTTTTTCAAGTATTACTATTCCAGACTAACTAGCAGGTCATTGTATCTTTCTTCTGACAAATGTTACTCCAATTATGTCTGCACCCTTGGTCAGTTACTGTGTAAAATAAACATTCAGTACCAACTACATTTACTAATTTGTATTCTTAGTGCCACTACCCTTCCCTTATCTTTTCCATGTTCTGCCTGCCCCAGGCCTTGGATCATTCAACTTCATAGCAGGCTAAGTGATTATCAAAACTGAAAATCTGACCTGACCCTCTTCCTTGAAACTCCTCCGCAGGTCCTCATTGACCTTAACATTTTAGGCTATGATTTTAACTACTTAGTAAATAATACAGAGAGGGCTCTTTGGGATTTGAGCCTTGTTTACCTTTTACTAGGACACCCATCCTGCATGGCAAGCTGCAGGCAGGGTTAGTCTCCCACCCTCTACCTCAAACCATTCCTAACCTCAATCCACCTTTCCTGCCTGCCTGACATCGGAAATAGGTGTCCTGGAATTTGTTCGGAGCTCAACAATGCTGCAAGAACCCAGGTTGTACTGTGGTGCTACTGAGATCCCTTCCTTCAAGGAAGCACTTACCAACCAACTAGGAGACATGCAGTCAGTAGACAGCCTGTAACTGTGAGCTTCTGCAGTGTCAGCCTTGGCTGCAAGGAGCCACTCTGTCCCCGGGCATCATACTCTTAGGGAAGCTGGCCTCTGGTGACTGACCAAGGCTGACCCTATTGTTTAAAGGTGTGGCTCACAATAGGACCCTGTGATTGAAAATTCTTTGCTCATGAGCTTACTGCATTTTGGTTGAGGATTTGTTGGGTCTGAATTAGTTTGTCTTCTTCCTCTGCCCAATCCTGCTCCCTCCAGTTGTCTTTCACATATGTTCATCCCCAAACTTTGTCTTAGTTCTGCTTCTACAGAGTGAAATCTCAAACTTTTTCTGGAATCCTCAGACAGTAGTTCTTTCCTTTTCACTGGATGGCTGCAGCAGTTTCTAGTATCATGTTCTCATATGATATTCCACAAAAGCCACGAAGGAGACAGGGTGTAGGAGTTGGTGAGGGTGTCAAGACAGCACTTTATTTCGTTTTATTATAGAAGAAAATATTTCCCAGAATGCCCTAGCAAAATTAGCTCTTCATTTCACAGATAAAAGCTGAGTGAATTATTTTTTAATCTCTATCGTGAAATGTTGACTTCAGTCGGCAAGAAAGAAGTTATCTAGGACAAGTCTAGATATGCTCAGGAACCCCTAAACAGAATGTTTAAATAATACAGTTCCTTGTGCATCAATTTCACATCAAAACCTGTTTCATTATAAATTTAAATACTTTAAAAATGTTGCATTATTCTTTAAGTGTATCCAGTGGAATCTGATTACAAGAGAAGTTGGTTTTGTTTGTTGTTTGTTTGTTTGTTTGAGATGGAGTCTTGCCCTGTTGCCCAGGCTGGAGTGCAATGGCACAATTTCAGCCCATTGCAACCTCCGCCTTGAGGGTTCAAAGGATACCCCTGCCTCAGCTTCCTGAGTAGCTGGGATTACAGGTGCCTGCCATCACATTTGGCTAATTTTTTTTTATTTTTAGTAGAGACTGGATTTCACCATGTTGATCAGGCTGGTCTCGAACTCCTCCTGACCTCGTGATCGGCCCACCTTGGCCTCCCCAAGTGCGGAGATTACAGGTGTGAGCCACCGCGCCCAGCCGAGAAGTTTTTATTTGATTTAATTTAATTTTTTTTTTTTTTTTTTTTTTAGAGTCTGTGTCTCACTTTGTAGCCCAGGGTTGAGTTCAGTGACATGATCATGATCACGGCTCACTGCAGCCTCAACATCCTGGGCTCAAGCAAACTAGCTAGGACTACGGGTACACCATCATGCCTAGCTAATTTTTTTTTTCTTTATTAGTTTTTTGGAGATGGGGGATGTCACTATGTTCCCAAACTGGTCTTGTATTCCTGGGCTGAAGTAGTCCTCCCACCTTTGGTCTGTCAAAGTTCTGGGATTACAGGTCTGAGGCAGCCAAGAAATTTTTTTTTAATATGTCTTTAAAAATGCTCATTATTATGGGAATTTTAAGGTATGCACAGAAATAGATTAGTATAACAAACCTCCATTTACCAGTTACCTAACTTAAAGTCAACATTCTGCCATTCTTGCTGCTTATATACCTTAGGCATTGTCCCCCTATATGTTACATTATTTCAAATAAATTACAGACATCATATTATTTCATTCACAAATATTTTTACATATGTATCTGACAGAAAAATGCAAAACTGTTATGTCACAATCAGCACAATTTATAATACTCCCTTAATAGTTTCTAATATTCAATATGTGCTTATATTTTTCTGCTCTTTTTTTTCTGTTGGCTTATTTGAATTAGGATCCATAAAAGGTCCACACATTGCATTTGACTGATTCCTTTTGAGTCTCTTTTCCTCTGTAACATTTATTTTTTTTTAAATTTTCCATGCCAGTTACTTGTGGAAGAAGTGGCATCTTTCATCTTAGATAGGATTGTGTTGTCACAACTGTGTCTTCAAGGTGGTGTTTAACATATTGTTCTTTCTCCTGCATATCCCATAAACTGAAAGTTAGATGCAATGAATTGATAGAATTAAGGATTATTTTGTTTCGTTTGCAAGAATATTTCATGGATGATGCTTAGTATTTTCTATGGCATCACATCATGAGGCACATAATGTCAGGTTGCCATATTAATAGTGATGTTAAGATTGATCAGTGGTTCAGGTGCTGTCAGCCTGATCCATCCATTTAATATTCATCATCAGTCAGTTAAATAGTTTTAGCAGCTGCCTGTGATCAGATCCAATATTCCATTAAGGTTACAAAATAGTGACTTTCTATCATTCTGCATTTATTATCCCTGGTTCCCTATAAAAAAACTTAACCTTATCAACTCTTCGGTTACTTTGAAAAACAGTTCAGTAGGAAAGACAAGACGAATACTTCATCTGTTCCCTTAATCAGTTTTCAGAATAATGAGTTGTTGCCCTGGCAACCTTCCATGGTTATAAATTATTATTATTATTATTGTTATTTTTAGTCATTGTGAACTTCTAGACTTATATGTGTTTCAATCTATTGTAGTCTTTTTGGTCCTCATATTTTTCCATTTTTGACCATGGTAATTTCTTTATGTTAGCTTTTGTCTCCTTTAGATGTGACCCCAGTAGTTTTTAATACCATCTTTCTTTCAGGCATGGCAAGCCTCACCTTATAAATGCTCCGCTGTAGACCCAGAATTAGCCATTTTTCTAAGACATCAGTTTTTTGTTTTGTGTTTTTAGTCAAAATATAAATGGAATTTAGAAAAATCTAAATACACTGTAGGATTTGGATCTTCACTAAATTAAAGCTTTTTAAACTGTCAACAATCTTATATTTTTTCTTTTGCACTTTTGTTATTTCAGTTCCTCAGGATTTTTATTCTAACAAAATATGTTTGAAAGTATGTTATTGATCATCTTATAACTTCCACAATGAAATTTATACATTTAACTTTTTCCTTATCTTGTGTAATTATATGTGTCCAAGTCTTAAATGCTTTTGTAGCCTATGTAAACTTCATAAAAGTTAATGAACTTCGTAAAAGTTAACCTCAAATAAATGACTTCATAAAAGTTATTTTTCTCCTAAGGATCTAAATAAATGTTCAAAAAATAAAAACAATTCTCATATAATTTGGGTTTTTTGGTTTTACTTAGTGATGTAGTGTTCATCTGTGAGAAGTAAAGATGGAACTTTTTTCTTCTTTTTTCTTAAAATGATGCAAAATATGTAACTGAGGTAGAGAAGGGTGATTTAAAGTGCAGGTACTCCCCTAGACCTCTTTCTCACAATGAAACGGTGACAATGGATCCTTACATAACAGATTAAGATTATCCAGGAAGTCTAAAACAGGTAGAAAAGGCACAGAGTCTTTCCTTTGAGTCCTGTATTTGCCTTGATGAAACAATGTACCATCACCTTTCTTAGCAACACTTTACTGGTTTTGCTTCCTCAAAACCCATGCATTCTTTGTCAGTAGTCAAGAGTGGAAGAAATGAAGACATAAAAAGAGCTATAATATTACTCCTTTGCCACACTGTTTGATACATTTGAATTCAGAATGCTCTAACATTGACCAGACTTTCCTGCTTCTGATGTCATATATCACCCTGCAGACTTCACATTGTCTCTTTGTTTGAATCAGGGATTCAGGTGTTTGAATCCTGGAACATTGTAAGATTTTGGACAGGTAAGTGGTAGGCCTTTCTTCTTAAAGTGAAATAAGAGAAATAATGAAAGGAATAGTGGGAAAGAAGACAGCCAACCATTTAATTTAAGAATATAAGAAATCTGAAGATTGGAAAATTGATTCAGTTGAAACTATTTGCGCTTGCATACCTCTTTGGATAGATTTTGTGTACTCTCAGAGGTACAAGTACCTGATTTGGAAGAGTGCTGTACTAAAGCATATATCCAGTAGTGGCACTAAAATTTCCTAGATTAGACACATAAATAATTGTACCAAGTCCTTAGAGATTTTTTTTAGTTTTGTAGATGTATATTACACATTTCTACCAGTAAACATCCCATTTCCTTGACTCTATCAATACTTGTTATTATTCAACTTTTATTTGTTGCCAATCAAGTAGGTACAAATTGGTATCTTGAGGTAGTTTTAATTTGTATTTTCCTGATTAATTGTATTCCTATTATACTTTAAGGTTTCTCATTCTCTGAACATTATTTTCGCATTCTCTGTCCATTTTTTATTTTCTTTCCTTTGGGGAGTTGATTTTCTGAAATTTCTTGAATGTTCTTTATATGAATCTTTTCAAGATTTTAAATGCCAGAACTATCTTCTCAAAGCGTATCACCTTTCAATTTTATAAATAGTAACATGGTGAACATAAATATTTAATTTCCAGTATAGTCAAAGCCAACAATTATTTTATGATTTTCTTTCTGGTTTGTGCTTTCAGAGTCTTGTTTAAGCATTATGTAGTCACTCCAAGGTAGCAAATGTATTTCCTTAGTTTATTGTGTTAACATTACTTAATTTTTAGTTGCCACATGTTTGAAATTTACCTTTGTGTATAGTATATGGTAGGCGGTTCAACCTTGTTGTTCTCCATAAATGAATCTATCTATCCCAAATATCTTTTACTTAATTATCCCTTTAGAGATTTGTGTTACTGTTTTATTATGTCTTTAGTTCCTGTATGATTATAGAACTCTTTATACATAATTTATTCTATCTAATTTGGTCTATTTATTTCTGTGGTAGTTTCATGTTGTTTTTGTTATAGTTTTATAATGTATCTTAAAGACTGTCAGGTTTTCTTTGGTCTACTTTTTCAAAATTAGTAATCTATGATTTTAATTTTTATATACATTCTTGAATAAATTTGAATTTTGTTAAAACAATTCTGATTCTGCTGGTATTTTTATGGAGAATTATGTTTAAGTTTGAAATTAGTTTATTGATAATACACACCTTTAAAATATAAGGTATCTAATTCATTAACAAGGTATCAACTTATATTTTAATTTATGCTTACGACATATAATAGAGTTTAAAATTTCTCTTTATGAATACTTTGTGAACTTTTGGTCAAGATAATTTTTAGATACTTTTTTTTGTAGTTATTATGAATGGTTCTTATTTTCTGTCGTATCTCTAAATTGACATTACTTGTTTCGATTAATGCCATTAGTATGTGCAAGTTGATCTTACACATCAGTATTTCAGAAGTTTATTTTGAAATCGATAAAAAAATCTGTTGATTGTCCTATGCAAATAGTTACCAGTTTGTGCTAATTTTTTTCAGTGCTTGTCTCACTTTTTTTTCCTTGTGCTTTTGTGTTTGGTAGAAGTTCTAGTACTGTATCCAACAGGGACAGAGTTAATGGGCATATTTATATTTTTTCCAGATCTCTAAGAAAATGCATACAGTGAATTTTCTTTCAGCAGAATATTTACTATAGATTTGGCATATACTCTTTTTAAAGTTCTAGAAGTGCCTTAGCAGTCCAGATACTTGAGAGATTTTTGGTTTATTTGTTTAGTTTTTCTTATGTTCGTAAGTGTGCATTACACTTAATTTAAAGTCATTTTTCTACATTTATTGAGAAAAATATATGACTCTTTTTTTCTCCTTTAGGTCACTAATAGAATGCCTTATGTTGATAGATGTTCTGATGTTAAACAACCATTTTTTTCTCAGGATAACTATTGCTTGACAAATTTATTTTCTTAGTAGTCTCTCGGATTTGGTCACATAGTTATTTAGGAATTGCTCATCTATGCTCATAAGTGGTTAATACTTTTTACTGCCCTTACTTTTTTTTTTTTTTTTTTTTTTTTTGAGATACAGTCTTGTTCTGTCGCCCAGGCTGGAGTGCAGTGGCGCAGTGGCATGACCTCGGCTCACTGCAACCTCCGCCTGCCAGGTTCAAGCGATTCTCCTGCCTCAGCCTCCTGAGTAGCTGGGATTACAGGCGCGTGCATGCCACCATGTCCAGCTGATTTTTGTATATTTTGTAGAGACGGGGTTTCACTATGTTGGTCAGGCTGGTCTCAAACTCCTGACCTCCTGATCTACCTGCCTTGGCCTCCCAAAGTGCTGCAATTTTAGGCATTAGCCACAACACCGGCCTGATGAACTCAATTTGCTAATTTTGTCTCAGGTTTGACAATTGTTTCAATTACTATTGCTGTGTAACCAATTACCCCAAAATAGGGGTGAAAAATAATTATTTTTTCCCTCACAGATAGTGTGGGTCAAGAATTCAGACAGGATTATGGTGGAATGGCTGGTCCCAGAGTGATGATGCTCCTTAGCGGGAAGAATTGAAGAACTGGGGCTAAAGTTAGCCAGAGGCTCATTTATTCACATATCTGACTGTAGATACCAGCATTCAGCTAAGGCCACTGTTCTTTTTCCTCTGGGCCTCTCCATCTGGTTTTTCCATGTATTCTTCCTAAATCAGCTAGTTTGGCTTCCAGCATGATGCTGGCTTTCTCAGAGAGAGAGAAAGACACAGCATGGGAATTTCTATGGCTGTCTATAGCCAAATTCTACTGTTCAGAGCAGGCATATACCTGTCCAGGTTCAAACGAGCGGAAACAGACTTCACTTCTTTGAAGGAGTGGCAAGATTCTGGAAGCACATGTGGGTGTTTATAGAAAGAAGAAACAACCACAGTAATTTATATATTTTTTCAGATAGTTCATCTGTGTTTTCACACGTTTTAGTGAATTTAGTGGTTGAGGTATTTTTTTTCCTTAATTGCTGTGCTATTTGTGGCTATGTCTAAATTTTTATTTTATATTTTGTATAATTGAAAATATTGCCGGAGGACAGATGCAGTGGCTCATACTTGTTATCCCAGCACTTTGGGAGGCCAAAGCAGGAGGATCACGTGAGGTCGGGAGTTTGAGACCAGCCTGGTCAACATGGTGAAACCCCATTTCTATGAAAAAATGCAAAAATTAATTAAATGTTGTGATGCACACCTGTAATCCCAGCTACTCAGGAGGCTGAAACGCAAGAATCCCTTGAACCCAGGAGGCGGAGGTTGCATTGAGCTGAGATCATGTCACTGCAGTTTAGCCTAGGTGACAGAGTGAAACCCTGTCTCAAAAAAAAAAAAAAAAGAGAAAAAGAAAATACTGTCTTTTTCCTTTCCTCATTCTTATTGGATATTGTTTTCCTCACTCTTACTGGATATTTGTTTAACTAGTCCTAAACAAAGTAGCTTTAGCTTGTAGTCATATTCATAACTGTACTTTTGTTCAATGTTTCTTGATTTCTGCCTACTTGATTAATAATAATCTCTTTATTTCAGTTTGGTCCGTTCTTCTCTTTTCCCATGAATCAAGTAGGATTCATGGCTCATTTTATTTCAATGTCTTTGTTTATGCTTGCTGATCAATGTACTTAAAGCTGTACATTTTCCTCTCATTTCTGCTTCAGTTGTGCCCTGCAAGATTTCGTATGCAAAGATATTGTTGTCATTCAATTCTAATTGTCTTATAATTTCTCTTATGATTTCTGCTCAAGCCCAAGGGTAATTTAATATCAGCTTTTTAGTTTCAGGACTAGGTCATATTTTTGCCTCTTTTTTAAATTATTGCTTTGTAACTTTATTGCAGTAGAGTTAGTGAACATATTCTGATGTTGATTCGTTGGAATTTCTCTATATAATTGTTACAACTTTAATTTTTGTTGAGTATCCCACGTGAGCTAAAAAAGAATCTGTTTTTGTTATCTGCTGTCCACTCTAATGAGACTTTAGAAACTCTTAGCTGCAATCCATGATTCCTGGACCAATAAAAAAAGGGCATAGACATGGATCTGCCCGTCATGTGGGGGAGGCAGAGGCAAAAGAACGCAACTGAAAATGCTCCGCCAGCTAAATTGGGGAGGGGTAATGGGTAGGAGGGAGCCAGGGAGAGAACATTTAAAGGATGTTGACAGAGTTTACATAGGTGGTGATAGGGACTTTAAGTGATAGCAAAACAAAACAAAACAAACAAAAAAGATAAAATATCTCACAAAAGAAAAATAAAGACTTGGAGACTACCTCAGGAGGGTAAGAAAGAAGTTAGAGGAGTTAAGGATGATTATACAGTTTAATTAACTGTGTAGGGCAAGAATTAGGGTTAAGGAAATTAGGAATCCATATTCAGATATGAGTCTGAGATGTGGTAATAAAAGCACAGGCAAATGTTCAGAAGGAGCCCAGAAAAGCAGAAGTGAAAACTCCCAGCATCCTTTTAACTGGAAAAGTTGCACTCTGCCTTCTGCTGCTCTGCGAGAGCATCACAAGTTTCCCTGAGGGCCCCTGACCTCTAGCCCTCATTTCCAAATATAATAGTCTTCTCAGACAAGTATTTTTATGAAAATAAAGCCAAATAACATTGAATAACATTGTGCTGACTTTGTCAGTCTGGCTTTTTATTCCACATTGAGTTTCCTGGGAGGGGATCGCCCTCTTGATGTTTCAAGGGCCAGTGCAATCTGGTTTTCTTTATATTCCCACTACTGCACCATCAAGTTGCAATCTAATCAATTGGAGATAGTGGCTGATTAATTCTCTGTAGACTGAAATTTAATTCTTTCATCCTGAGTGCTAGTAGATGGCTAAATCAAGGTTCTGGACCAGGTTTCTTTCTGCATTTTATAACCTCCTTCGGGTCACCTGAATGCTAAATCAAATCTCCCATCTCCTGAATTTTCAAAAAAAAAAAAAATGTTTAGGTCTCTCCATGTAGAAAGTATAAAGATTAAAACAGATTTGCTGTGTATTCCTCTGCTTGGCATGTGGGGATCCTAAACTATTTCAGATGCAGGATCCTTATGCTTAAAAAGGCAGGAGAATTGCTTGAACCCGGGAGGCAGAGGTTTCAGAGAGCTGAGATAGAGCCATTGTACTCCAGCCTGGGCAGCAAAAAGGGACTCTGTCTCAAAAAAAAAAAAAAAAAAAAAAAAATCCCAGGGAGTGGAGTAGAGGGCTGAGTCCCTCTCCTGTTCTGCCTCTGTGCTCCTCCCCCTGGGCCTGTCCCTCTGCTGTCCCTAGAGCCTGTCTCTAGCAGGCCACTTCCTCAGTGACAGCTTCAGGCATCCCAGCTGCATCTGTCCTTGGCTGTCATCCTCTGCCTGCAGCCTGCAAGATGCTTCAGTGACTCCAGTGAAAGGGCTTACATTCCTGAACTGGCAGTGGGCGGGGGAGGTCTTTTTCTCTTCCCCTCTTCTTTCTTTCTTAATTTGTTTTGTTTGTGTTTTTGCTGTTGTTCAATTTACACATTCCTGAGCTGTCATGTTGGGCCTCCCCTCCCTCTAACAACTGTCAGACCCCCTCTCTACAAGAGACAGTCAGAATGAACCAGAAACAAACAATGTACAGAAGAGAAATTTCAAAGAAATTCAGAGAAACGTGTTACTTCAAAGGCAGTAGCGAGGTCCCCCTGGAGCTCATTACTATAGTTGGTGAGATAAGGCAGGGAGGAGCTGCTCAACCGGCTCCCCAGGGTATTTAAAATACGGGTACGGGGAAAAAAGCTCACAAGAAGTACAGTTTAGCCGTTTTAAAAACTATCAAGTCTATATATCCATCATAGATAAAGAAATAAGCCTTGCCCCTTTTGTGGTCCCCAAAAGCTGTTGACTTCACTTGATATCCCACTGACACCCCCCCAAAACCATGAGTTCTTGGGAGGAGAATGTGTTACCCACTGTGGAATCAGTATAGCTTGTAGGGAAAAGAGAATAGCAGGGCTAGAGGCCACATCTTGATGAATAACAGTGGTTCAGATAATGAGGTGGGAGAGGAGAGGGGCTACAGCACCCCCAGCCCCACACTGTACCTTAGGATGGAGAGCCAGTGAGTCAGCCATGGGAACCCCCAGCTTTTACTTTTGGGGAGCTAGTTTTTTAGCCGCAAAAGTTAACAACTGTAAGACTATATCTCAGGTAAAATTGACCCGGAAGGGAACATCTTTTCCAGTAATAATTGATCTTTCACGTACTTTAGATTTCACATACCGTTATGTTGAGATGGTGTACCATCTCGAAACTTCTTATATTTTTCCCTACAAGTTTATCTTGTTCATTATATTGTGAAATTTAAGGTTAAGGAAAAAGATTTTTGTATTTTACTTTTGTTTCATTTACTTTTTCATCTTCAAACTTCTCAAGGAGTCCAAGAAATACAAAGCACCAACTGAAATTGCTTTTGAACTTAGAATACTTTGTTGCCACCTTTTTCAAATTAATTTTTTAAAAATATGAATGCAATAAAATGTGTCTTTTTGGGATAGAGTTCCATGTGTTATGATAAATGCAGAGTAGCATAACACCATTACAATCAAAATATAGAATATTTTTGTCAACCCGTATGAACACATACACCACACACGCACACCCCCCTCCCCCCCCACACACACACATGCTAGCCTTTTTTAGTTAAGCCTTTACCCCTGACAATTACTAATTTCTTCTCTGTCCCTATAGTTTGCCTTTGCCAGAATGTTATATAATTGGAGTAATACAATATTAGAGCTTCATTCTGGCTTATTCAATTAATATAATGCATTTGATATCCATCCATGTTGTAGTATGCATCAGTACTTTGTTCATTTTTATTACCAAGTAATATCCCATTGTATGGATACACTATGATGTATTTATTAATATCTCAGTAGAGGACATCCAGAAGTCTATTTGTTACAGGAAAGGGGGCCCAATCGAGATCCCGGCATGGGTTCTTGGTTCTCATGCCACAGAGAATTCAGGGCAAATCTGCACTGCAAAGTGAAAGCAAGTTTATTAAGAAAGTAAAGGAATAAAAGAATGGTTATGCTATAGACAGCAGCCCTGAGGGCTGCTGGTTGCCCATTTTTATGGTGATTTCTTGAAGATATGATAACAAGGGATGGATTATTCATGCCTCCCCCTTTTTAGACCAAAGAGGGTAACTTCCTGATGTTGCTATGGCATTGGTAAACTGTCATGGCTCCAGTTGGAGTGTAGCAGTGAGGACAACCAGAGGTCACTCTCATGGCCATTTTGGTTTTGGTAGGTTTCAGCCGGGTCCTTCACTGCAACCTGTTTTATCAGCAAGGCCTTTATGATCTGTGTTTTGTGCAGACCTATCCGATCCTGTGACTTAGAATATCTTAACCATCTGAGAATGCAGCCCAGTTGGTTTCAGCCTCATTTTACTCAGCTCCTATTTAAGATTGGCATGTGGCTGGGCGCAGTGGCTCATACCTATAATCCCAGCACTTTGGGAGGCTAAGGTGAGCAGATCATGTGAGGTCAGCAGTTTGAGACCAGCCTGGCCAATGTGGTGAAACCCTGTCTCTACTAAAAATACAAATGAAAAATTAGTCGGGTGAGGTAGCATGTACCTATTAATTCCAGCTACTTGGGAGGCTGAGGCAAGAGAATCCCTTGAACCCAGGAGGTGGAGGTTGCAGTGAGCCAAGATTGTGCCACTGCACTCCAGCCTGGGTGACAGAGCAAGACTCGGTCTCAAAAAAACAAACAGAAAACTAGAAGGAGTTGGTCTCGTTCACATGTCTCTGACATTTCTCCCATCCCTTTTATAAGAGAACTCTTAATCTTAACGGTTGCAGAGGGATGAAATCCATCTTCTGTAACTTCTTCAGGCTGAATAGGGGTGATAATATTTCTGCCTATCGGTTATCTTGTGTTCATGGTAGAGAGGAGCTCAGTCAGAAAACATCAGTATGGCAAGGGGCATTCAGGACTCTTGAGTTTCAACAAGAGGTGATATCTGGAAGATTAATAAGTGTTTAGTTTAAGAAAACATTCAGTAAGCTTGTTCTGTATTCCTACACAAAGAGTATAATACCAATATATTCACAAGAGTATAGCAACATAAGTAAAGTTATTCCAAGTAAATTAAGTTAGAAGGGTTTTCATGAACTAGGCAGCTGTTGGAACTAAGCTGATATGGGGTTGTTAGCTCATTGTAATATGCCCAGAATTAGAATACTGATGCAGATTTTTACATTACCTGTCCGTCTTTTTTCTTCTGAGCAATAGTAGAGATCATTGTTTGGTTTGCAGGAATAAGCAAGTTTAGCCTAAACTGCAGAAACAAAGATAAAAACCAGTGAGACTAGAATTTAATAAGTGTACTGTCATTCTTGAAGCATAATATTTCTCTCTCCACTTTCCCATTTTTACTAAAGACAAATCATAATATGACTGATTTTCTTTATTATACTTGGCCTGATAATTTGTATAAAGTTCAGCAAGAATAATTATTTTCCACATAAGTTCTTTGTAAATTGACTTTGATGAAACTCTTTTTCATAGAAGAAATTTCAGATAAGATTTTTTTAAAGCCGAGCCCAGCCATGGGTTTTTACCCTCAAATACCTGTAAAGTTGTGTAAATTTTTTCCTCTTGAGGTCCCAAGATAACTTGGAGCTTCTGGACGTGTTGGAAAGTGACGTTTTTTACTCACCACAGATCAGAAACCCTGTACCAGGACTGTGCAGTCAAAGTCTGAGGCCAGTTCCCCAAGAGGCTTTTATTGGCTTTGTAAGTCAAGTTTAATTCTTTGAAGGAAAACACACCATTCCAGTCAAAGCCTTGGCATAATTATTAGTTTTTCTAATTGTGTCCTGTTACAAAATAAAACAGATTCTTATTGTACTTACACAAATAACTCTAATAACTCTATTGCCATAAGTTAAGAAAACTCAACTCGTTTCCACGTTCTGGAGAAATCAGGTAGAGAGAAGCAAATAATGCTCCAAATTTTGTTCACCAGAGTATACTTTACTCAGTTGCTACAAGCTGTAAATAGCTCAAAAGTTTCCTTGATTTTGAAAAACAAAGAATCAGCAGCATTTTAAACAAAGCTAAAAAGATTACTTCCGTTTTCTATAGGTTCTGTTAATTCAGTTAACTCCTGTTATGATTGATATTCATGAACATTCCAGCTCTTCATGAGAGTTCTGAAAGTTGTTTCTTCTATTCTAATGTTACAATTTCCAAAGCTATTAGAAACCTGCATTTAAGAACACCTGTTAGAGTTCTATAGTTGATTGTGAACCACCTTTTGAAGAGGTTTAAAACAGAACAACAATTGTCTGTGGATGACAAAACATCTTAGGACAGCCATAGTAAAAAACACAATTGACAAAGAAATGTGGTTAACCTTGTGGCATACAATGATTTTATGTAACAATTATAATTATTAAAAACCTACAACTAAGTCATTAGAATTATAGGAATTTCCTATTATTTTAGAACACATACCAATAACGTATTTATACAAATACAGCCTAAGGAAAACCAAACAACACTGCATATTTGGTAATGCTTCTTGTATGATTTTCATACCAGATAAGCCAAATGTCACTGTTGCATTAGTGCATTATTGATGTCAAACCCAATTTTTAATAACACCTTAAAGACATATTTACCCAATTTCAATGTTTAACAATAAGGTAAGATTCTTATAAACTTTTTTTAACTCTTTATTATTATTGCAAAAGAGCAGATCAGTGCTCTATGAAAAACTTGCTGTGCTTTTATTCCAATATTTAATTTATGGAAAACCTGAATAATACCCCTTTAACTTTAGTCAGTATGTTCACACGCAGAATCTCTTACAATTAATTTTTATAAACCTTTTACAACTGTTCAAACCTTTAGCTTTACTTCATCTAATTTAAAACAATTCTTTAACTCTTTAGGCAAAAAAATCCACATTCCAGTGTCTTCTTATGATCTTTTACCAAAAGTACATTTTACTTTCCTTACACACCTTAAATGTAAAATTGTTTCCTCAGTAGTCTCAGTTACATATTGCAATGTTAACTTTTAGTGACTTTTACTTTTGGTGAAAACCTTGATTAATAAGCAATTTAAATTGTGTGCTAGGTGTGGGGCCTAGCCTAGGACACACCAGGAAGAATGCAGATAAGAGCTTACTCTCCAGCATAGCTAAGGGGCGTGACCCTGGCCTTGCCTTTCCTTAAGCAGGCAAGATGTACAGTAAGAGTTATAGTGGCATTTTATGAAACATTTAGGATGCTTAACAACCTTTGAATTGGACATTTCTTGCATACGTTCCCTTTCACAAATCCGTTCATGACTTACACAGACAATCTGAGACATTCTTAGACTTCCTGACTTGCCCTAAACATCCTTTCTTTTAAACAACCGGTCATTTTACTTTAGGACAAGAATTTACCATACAAGATCCTTTCTTATGTAAAATCTCTTTCTTTATAATTTTCTTTGTATAGATAAGGGGCATGACTAATTCCACATATCCCCAGGGCTTATTTTGAATCTAAGGGCTTAAAGGTAGGTAAACTGAACAGTTTTGTAAAGTCAAAGAAACAGTTTGACCTTAAAGCATTTAGCAAATATAATATCTGACCTTAATTAAGACCAAATGTCTACATTTTCAAGACATTTGAGTTTATTAATAATCTTTAAAACTGTCTTTATTTCCAAAAGATTACTTAAAGTCATGTGAACAAAAAGGCATTAAAGTTTCTATTATTCTGGCAAAGTATTTAAGCACTTAAAAAATAAGTCAGTTAGAGCTCTTTTATATATAAACATACAACAACAAATAAATGCACAGACAGAAGATTTAGCACTTCTAAGATTTTTTATTTGCCACTTTCTTAATCAGATTACTGTCTTCAAGGTGGGGCACTTGGAGGAACAGGACCAGAAAGCATGTGATTCTAGGGCCAAATAAGCAGCTGAAGGCAAAGACAGATCCCCAAAATTAAGAGCACCATTTTATACTGGATCCTGGATCCCCAAAAGGAGGAAAATACTGCAAGAGGAGACAGTGCAGTGTTTTTACTTTGCATTTAATTGCAAAGCAACCCAAAGCCAATCAGCCCATTTTGTAAAAAGCCCATCTCTCATCAGATTCTCATCTCTCAGTGGGGGGGTGGTGGTGGTTTCTTTTCTTCCAGGTGGCCAAGAGCATGATTCTCTGATCCAAGTGTGGAAAGAGAATTATCCCTTCATAACTACTGTTAGCCATCACTTAAAATGTATTTTCTAACTAGTTATTACACACCAAAGTGCTCTCATAATGTGAAGTAATTTCTGATACCCCCAAAACTCAAAGCTGTCAGATAACACAATACAAAGCAGAACAGAGCCTTTGGTGAGAGGGGATCTACTTGCTTTAATTCCTGGGGTTTAATGAGGAAAACAGAGATTTTGTTTGTTTGTTTGTTTTTCCCAAAATGGGATCTGTGGCGCCACCTGTGTTTTTCCTAGGGATCCCCAGGCTACCAGAAGTTATTTTAGGGCCTCTGATGTGTGCTTTAAGAGTGGCAAGACAAAAAAATGGAGAAAAGTAATTCAGTCAACTGAGAAGAAGAAAACCTTTTTCCAGAAAAACAAGTTTCAAGAAGAGTCAAACAGCCTTTTAAGTAGATCTATCGCTTGTTTATCCACTTTTGATTAAGCTGATTTTAACCATAGTGCTCTTTAAAAAATCCTTTTGGATCTCTTATTAGCCCAACTTGAGCCATGCCAAATGGCCAATATTTCTAACTTCTGAACTTTGCAAAGGTAACCTCCTAGGTACTTAGAGAAAGGTAAGTTTAAGATGGTTCATGGAGAAGAGAATAGACAAGGTCATGTGGATATTAGATCAGCAACTACTTACTTTGTAAGTAGGGAATTGAACCTGGACAGCCACTGTGAAAGTGCAGAAATCTTAGCTACTGAGACACAAGATGGGGCAGTTCCCACATTCTTTCCTAGAAGAAGCCTAGAGTGTTAATTTTGAGCTTGCAAAGCCTTGTAACTATTTAATACGATGTTTAGAGCTAGCTGTGACATGAACTCTAAAATTCCTGTTCCCTGGAAGGCGGAGACTAAGGGAAAGTACTGCCACGTGGTTAAAGAGTCAAACTTCCAAGGACACAAAACAATGTGGAGACTTCATCCAGCTTTTTGGTTGTTTCAGAGACCTATAGCCAACTTTTGTTACTGACCGATTTGCTGGGTCATCTTGAAAAGTGGGCTTGTAAGTATTCTAAGCCCATGTTTTATTCCCCAGAAAAACAAATTCATGCAAAATACAGCAGCCTAAGACTAGCCTTAAAATTCTTTTTCATGTTAATCGAAACTTTACAGAGGAGAAAAACAGATTTTTTAATTTTGATTTTATTTTTGCCATTCATTCACCATTTGCACAGAGAGACAGAAGCCGTAAATCTAACTGGTAAGAAATTTTTACCCTTTTGTTGGCATGCCAGACTTCTGGGTTTCCTTTCTTTGAGTGGCCCTAATTGATCCAGATTGCAGCACCATTACCCTGGGGGTCAAGCCACATTATAAAGGAAAATTATTTTTTTCATTCTGGCTAGAGCAAAATACATGTGATAAAACATAGACAGTCACTCTGCTTAGCACCCAATATCAAACTGGCAAGGCTTGAATTTGCCCTCAGATGGGCCGTCATCTTTAATCCAGCCTCCAACCAGGAGTTTCAACATGTGGTCTCTGGGCAAGATGGTTGCTCTGAGTAACAGAAAAGATGAAAAAAAAAAAAAAAAAAAGGAAAGAAGGAAAGTATTGCCTGTGTTATGGTGGGGCAGGTGGAGTGCTCAGGGAGGTAGAGAAAAGAACCACCCATTGCAGCAACACTGAAAAGTTCAGGGGGCTGCTTCTCAGTAGCAAAGGGGTCTTTTCCAGCTGTCTGGTTAGCTCTCATTTCCCTTTTTATGGAGGAAAAAGCTCCCTATGTCCCACGTTCCTGTACATGGCTAACCCTGTCACCCACAGCCATCAGCTGTGCCAGGCAGATTAATTAGCAGTAACCTGTTCTTTATCCAGAGGGACATTACTGAGAAGGGACTCTAACCTTCCTAAGTTGGGCCTCTAACCCAAGGTCGGTCAG
The DNA here is from genome assembly GCA_036589455.1 of Ateles fusciceps. Classification (NCBI taxonomy): domain Eukaryota; kingdom Metazoa; phylum Chordata; class Mammalia; order Primates; family Atelidae; genus Ateles; species Ateles fusciceps. The sequence continues at coordinate 4,543,998 of JAZHEH010000797.1, read as the reverse complement.
GCATCCTTGCCTTTTACTAAGAGGGACCTCTAACCCACTCTGAGGAGAGACTCTAATTCCCCTAAGTTAGGCCTCTAACCCAATCCCATTTTTTACTCGGGTACCCCACCACTTACCCATAGTCGTTCATTCAGTGCTGCAGTCTGTTTCTTTTGGGTCAGAAGGGGTCTCCTCAGTATTGTCCCTTTGGTGGTTTACTAGAAAGATGTTACTGGACCCCACTACTTACCCAAAGTTAGCCTTTGGGTTGGGCTTTGGGTTTCTGCCGCGTATAGTTGCTCTTGTGGTCACCGGAAAGATGTTACAGGACCCTAACACTTACCCAAAGGTAGCTGTTGGGTCAGGATTTCTGCACTACAGTCTCTTCCTGGTCACCAGAAATATTTTAGAGGAAAGGGGTCCTGATCCAGACTCCAAGAAGAAGGTTCTTGGATCTTGTGCAAGAAAGAATCCAGGGCAAGTCCGCAGTACAGAGGGAAAGCAAGTTTATTAACTAAGTAAATGAATAAAAAAATGGCTACTCCATAGACAGGGCAGCCCAGAGAGCTGCTGGTTGTCCTGATTGATAGATTGATTGAGATGGAGTTTTGCTCTTGCTGCCTAGGCTGGAGTGTGGTTGCAGAATCTTGGTTCACTGTAACCTTCGCCTCCCAGGTTTAAGCAATTCTCCTGTATCAGCCTCCCAAGTAGCTGGGATTACAGGCACCAGCCACCATGCCTGGCTAATTTTTTGTAATTTTAGTAGAGACAGGGTTTCATCATATTGGCCAGGTTGGTCTCGAACTCCTGACCTCAGGTGATTCACATGCCTCAGCCAACCAAAGTGCTAGGATTACAAGCATAAGCCACTACACCCAGCCTGGTTGTCCATTTTTATGGTTATTTGATATGCTAAACAAGGGGGGGGGATTATTCATGCCTCCCTTTTTTAGGCCATATAGGGTAACTTCCTGACATTGCCATGGCATTTGTAAACTGTCATGGCTCTGGTGAGAGTGTAGCAGTGAGGACGACCCGAGGTCACTCTCATGGCCATTTTGGTTTTGGTGGGGTTTGGCCCGCTCCTTCATTGTAACATGTTTTATCCGCAAGGTCTTCATGGTCTGTATTTTGTGCTGACCTCCTATCCCATCCTGTGATTTAGAATGCCTTAATCATTTGGGAATGCAACCCAGTAGGTTTCAGCCTCATTTTACCCAGCTCCTATTTAAGATGGAGTTGTTCTGATTCACGTGCCTTGGACATACTCAGTTGGGACAGTTATAAATAAAGCTGTTCTATACATCAGAATAAAGGTTTTGGTGTGAACATAGGTTTTCATTTCATTTGGATACATACTTGGAGTGGGCCACATACATTTTTGTTGAGTGAATTAGTGAATGAATTGACTAGTATGCAGTGTTTTTAATTTTCCTCTATAAGCTGTTCTCAGTTTCTTTTCTCAATATGCCACTAATATAACAAGGCTATGCCAATGCATATTTCACACTGAAATCTAGTTTCTAGGATCATTAACCTTGTATCTTCACTAAAACTTGACTTTACATGTAAAAATAATGTGACGAGTGGTTCAGTTTTTCTTTATAGAACTCAAGGCATTGAGTTCTTGATTCCTGTTCTACTTTTTTGGGCTGTGTGAGTCTGATCTCCCTATAGTAAAAAGACAAGGAGCCTGGCTCAAGTGCATCTCAGCCTCCAGGAGACAGTTTGACCCCTGAGTTTCTTCCTAGGTTGAGGCTGGCTAATTCTCTCAGATTGTAAGCACTGGTTGCTTCTTATGCCCCCCCTACTACATTCACAAGGCAAGAATAGATGATGAATGTTCTGCCTCTGTGTGTAAACGTAGAACGAGGGATAATTTGGGTACATTACCGCCAAGAGTATTACTATTACTGTGTAAAGTGTCATCAGCTCTAAATCAGACACCAGTGTCTACAAATCCAGTTCCTTTATTAATCATGTATATGGGGCTGTAGCAAGCAAAGCTGGCTAAAATAATTGCTATTTTTTCTTCCTTTGAAACACTATTTTTTCACCAAGCAGTCAGATTAAGATGTGCTTTAATGCTTTGTGAGTGCATCAGGAGTTTTCATTGAATAGGGTTTACACCATGTTAATTTGAAGTAAGATATACATTGTAAATTAAATTTTACACCAGTCCCTTTTTCAGAGTAATCCAAATTCTTTTTATATCATATTAAGACAGGCCAAACTTTAAAAATGTACCATCAAGATATACTCAGTGATAATAGCCTTCATTTGTGTTCATCACAATTGTGATCATCAGGAAATCAGATAACATGAGAAAGAGCCATAATGTTAAGCCTATATGAAGAACAAATTTTATAAATTTTATCAGTATTACATTCAAATAGCTCAGAGGTTTTTAACTATTTTTAGGTTATAGACCCCTTTGCAAATCTGATGTAAACTATGGCTATATTTCCAAAAAAAAAAAAAATGTATCTACATACCCAGGAACAAAATTATACTTAAAGTTTTAGGGCGGTGATAAATAAAGTCCATTTTTAAATTCCTTAATGATTCACGTCCAGGTTAAGGACAAAACTTTTATTGCATATACATTCTTGTTAGACCTGTAGGAAAAGCTATTATTTAAAAGAGTAGATGGATGATCCTTTTCAAAGACAGTGAGGAGGGAGAATCTGAATCTGGCATTTGACTGAAAGGATTCATTTTAAAATCATGTGTAAAAGAATAATACAGAAGAACATTGGAGACTAAAGGCCCATGGGAACCACAGTTAAGCAGAACCTCTTCACCAATGCCTGCCTCAGTGCATATAGAAGAGCCTCAATACATATTTGTCAAGGGAAGGAAGGAAAGGAAGAAATAATGAGAGAAGAAAGAAATGAAGCAAAGAAGGAAGCAGGAAAGGAAGGAAGCAAGGAAAGAGGGAAGAATGGAGGGAATGAGGGAAAGGAAGAAGGGAGGGAAGGAAGGAAGAAAGGAAAGGAAACAAGTAAAGGAAGATAGGGAGGGAGGGATGGAGGGAGGGAAAGAAAGGAGGACGATTTCCTGCAGGTGGGACATGTGTAATACAAAGGCAGGAGGTAAGTACAAGAGCATCCTCTAAAAGTGACCCAGCATGGATTATATTTCTTTATGAATATGTTGGAAGAACACACTGAAGAATAGAAAAAAGATTTCCTGAACACATCAAGCCAATGTATACAAATCTAGCCCTGAGCTCAGTGTCACTAGATGGACAAGTGGTATGCCTTCTATAGCTTTAGGGGATGGGGGATAGGACTCATTCCTTCCACCATGATTCCAGTTGCAGATTAGATTTTGTCTACTCCAAAGCAAACTTTTGCTAATCACTTCTCCTTCCATAGAGTAACTTTCATCCTTTTCTCAATAGTCGCGTTGATCAGCCTAATGAGATCTTTGATTAGGCTGCCTTTATCTTTGTACTTTTCTGAGCTTGCATCCCAGAAAAACAATTAAGGTAAAGAAAGGAGTTGCTACCAACTAACATTTCCTTGGTTGTCTTCTTCACAACTTCCTGCCAAACTTCAAACCTCATGCCCAAAACACTTTCTTTCAGTTTTTGGAGAGGTGCATATAGTCACCGAAGCCATTCAGGTTTGAATTTCAACCATGGCTTTATCACTGGCTGTGTCACCTTGAACAAAGCTCTTAACTTCTTTGAGTGTCTTAGGATTATTAGGATTCTTGGAGCAGCTGCACATGAGTCAAATGGGTATATTACCAGGGAAGTAATATACTCAGCTTCCCATGTGAATGTATCAGCTATACAATTTTATACTTTACAATGGTAGTAGAAAGAGCTAGAGTTAAAGGAAAGGAAAATGCCAAAGGGAAGAAGTGGAGAAAACAAAGAGATGGTGGCATATTAGAGAAGGTAGTGGGCACATGGCAGTCAGAGTCCAGCAACTCTATTAAAGGAAGGAAATGAAAAGCAAAACACTGGTGTCTCCAGTCCTTATCATCTCTGCTGCCTTATCCAGTTTTGTTAACATGATCCTGAATGTCTTCAGGAAATGCATCTGTATAAGAATATGCTTCATATCAGGCAGTATTGGTAGCCTTTTCTTTCTACTCTTTTTCCCCTCTCTGTATTTAAAAGTCCTTGCTTTAGGGTAGAGGGGGAAATACTTAACATTATTCTAACACATATAATTCGTGTTCTTATTTACTACATAAGGCCTTATGCTATTTACTTTTAATTCCTCTGTGTTTGAATCTTTGAAATCTAAGTTTAGGCATCTGTCTGCTACAAAGAAATTCACCTGTGACTTAATGTCTTTCCACTGTATCAGTTTATACTTCTGCATACATTTAGGTTCAGCAAAACATACATTCATAAAATATGTTGTTGTTTACACAGTATTTTTATATCAATTTTAATATCAGAGCCTCATGGAAATTAAGATTCAGAAAGGGTTAGTGGTTTGGTCAACGTCACACAGCTAGTGAGCTGTTGAACTAAAACCTAGGTTAGGGCTGGTGCAGTGGCTCACACGTCTAATCCTAACACTCTGGGAGCCTGAGGCTGGAGAATTGCTTGAGCCCAGGAGTTCAGGACCACCCTGGGCAACAAAGTAAGATCTGTGTCTCTACAAAAAAACAAAAAATTTAGTTAGGCATGGTGGTGTATACCTGTAGTCCCAGCTACTGGGGATCCTGAGGTTGGAGAATCATTTGAGCCTGGGAAATGGAAGCTGCAGTGATAGTAATAGTTCTACTGTATTGCAGCGTGGGTGACAGAGTGAGACCCTGTTCCCACCAAAATAAATAAATAAATAAATAAAATCTAGGTCAGTTAGTCCCATTTCCACTCTCTGATAAGTCAAAGAAAAATTAATGAGTTAATTATATAGATATAAAATATACATTTAATTATGTATTACTAAATATATAATCACACACATGCAGTCACGTAAGCATGTTTTTTCCCCTGTCCTTGGCATTTCATTAGTTCTCTCAGAATTTTTGTGAGTTTGAATAGCAGTTTTCCTTTTATAAATAGAAAAACTGAAACACAGTGAGGTGTTTGGTGGACTGATACTTCTCTACCTTGGAAAAGGTTTCAGAAAACTAAGGACACATTATTTAAGCATGTAATTCTGGAGCCAGTAACCACCCTCAGAGAAATCACATATCTCAGTAATTTTGTCCCAGCTTTTTAAAGTCACAACAATTAAAGCGTTTGTAAAGTGTATTGGCTGCTGTTTTGTTTCAAGATGGCAACTTGAGCTACACACTGTATATAAACTATGAGCATCCATTGTCTCCTTTATGCAGGTACTGTTCTAGGTGCCAGTGCACATGCTACCTTTAGGAAAACATCTAATTCCACAAACTCAAAATGAACCAGACTCTACTGATTTACAAATGCATATGAACTAGAGTCGGAAAGGTTTTCCTTTGTCTTAAATAATGTCCAATTATCTTCTATAATTTTAAGTACAGAAATGCTAGTAGCATTTTTTTGTACATTCTGTTAGATTATTAGACTTACAATTAAGATGCTGAGAAATGCAAACTCTTACTAACTGGAAAATCTTCCATGAGCATGCATCCCTATTCAGGGGGATTCCTTTGTCTTTGCAATAGGTGGGTCCAGCCACAGGGCCTTCCTACCTTTTCACACAGGCTGACACTGGGGACCATCAAGGCTGGAAACAGGCTTCTTGCTGAACTGTAGTTCCTATGGCAGGAGAATATCTATCTCTGCAATAGATAAAGGGGGAAGACAAAGGGAAAAATAGATTCCAGGGAAGCCTTATACACAGGACTAAGGGAGGATATGATCCCCCAAAGGGAAACTAAACCTGTCCTTAGACACTTCTCTGAGTACAGCAACAACAGTGTAAAGGACCCTTCTAGCTTTGAAAACCAGGCCAGAAATACTGGACCTGATCTTCAGGGCCTAAATGAGGGAATGAGTTGGGTAAGTCTGGGAAGGACCTTTTAGTTGAAAAGATTTTACCCCAGTTTAGTGGTTGAGCTGCCTGTGTCATTGATCTTTGTTGATGGTGCCACTCTCCAAATGGGATTCTATCTTCTGTTGCTCTGATGTGGGATAGCCTGTCTCCAGCTTTGTCCCTGACCTGGTATCTTTTTGCCGCCTTCTGACTGAATACTGTCACTAACTTCTTCCTACCCCAGGGGCTGAGACCTTTAGGCAGCCTGTAATATAGTCACCCCACACAGAACACCTGTGCATGGCTGATCTCTAGTTTCTTCCTTACTGTTCATCCTGCTTGTGAAATTGTACAGTTCTGAGTCCAAAGCACAGTTTCTTTCTGTGATCCTTTTTATTACCCCAGTTTGCTGCATTGACATATTTCAGCATATTCTTCCTCCCCCTTACCCATGTCATCAGTCCTTTCCCAGAACTCATTCCCTTTTTCTTATTTGACACATGCTTTCTCCCTCTACAACCTCCTATAGTCCTTCATGCTGATATTTCTTCCCTTTCAATGTTGCTATCCCTATATCCCTAATGCGAGCCTCCTTTCTTCCTCTGTAATTTGGAGGAATCAAAACTAGTGTTTATATTTTTTATTCTTCCCTGAGCCTTAACCATTGATATCCCCCCTTCCCAACAGCGATGACACCTCTCTCATTTCTACCCACAGTCCTCATCTTGCTGGGGCTTGGAGCTGTCTAAATAAAGTAGATGCGGAGATGTTCTCATTCCTATCAAGGAGTAGGCAAGAGAGAGGAATGATCCACCCAAGTTTCAAAATGATAGAGGATGAGAGAAGCAGTCAGGAAAATGTTATCCTGGGATATATCCCATGAAGATATTGAAATGAAATGTCTTTCATTTATTCATTTTTTTCAGCAAATTTAGAGTACTTACTTTACCCAAGTACTGTGTCAGACTCTTCATAAGGGTTAGGAGTATCAGGCACTTAGGTGTGCCAAGCAATGTGCGAAACCCATTTAACACTCAAAATAACCCAGGGAAGTATGATAACTCCCACGTCAAAATAAGGAACTATCGTCAGTCAAGTTAATAGCCTGCTTAAGTTCACACAGTAGATACCGTGACTCTACTATATTTTCTTGCTTCTCAGGTTATGATTGAACACATTGTGCATTAAGGAAACTTATTATTTGTTTGGGGAAACTAAACAAATCATTTCTTATTTCTAACATGGTGGATAGACTTTTGAACAACCAATATATAATCTGCCTTTTGGTAAATTAGGAAACTTTTCTAGCCTGATTGTTTTAGGGTATTTGTTGTTAACTTACATGTTATAAACTCCTTCTTATCTAAATATTGTATTTGAAATCCAAACACACATCCACACACACACTTTTTTTTAGTAGGAGTAATTACAACCCTATGTTGAAAAAAAAAGGAAAAATCCTACAACAGAAGCCATTGAATTAAATGCAGAAGTGGGTTATGTAGAGAAAAGCCAGTTGCAACGTATCCCAATCTTAAATTTTCTTCTTTTTCTAGCCATGAAGTGATCTTTCTGGATACTCTTGCTGTGGCTATATCCAACTGCAGGAAACAGGGTCTCCTCTCAGAAACACAATCATCATATAAACCTCTAGAATGTACCTGGGGAATTCTGTATCTACTTTTCCATCCTTAATCAGAGATGCCTAGCCTCCACCCTGGGCCAATTAAAGGGAATACGTTCAAAAGACACTCTCAAAGCTGAGGGACAGAAAATTTAAATGAACTTCATCTATCAGAGCACATTCAACTGTGTTTGGGCTCCCCCTAGCTGCATGGAACCAGATTCGCATTGCTTAAGCTGTTGAGCTGAATGCTTAAACTCAAAAGGCTGTGCATAGCAGAGCAAAGATTTTATCTCCTCTCTGTCTCCCTTGTTTACTCCTCTGAATCTACTGTTGTTGTTGCATTCAGTTGCGGAGAATGGAGAGCATATTAAGTAGTCATGGTCAGAAGAGGGAACTCAAGTCAGAGAATGAAAAGGCAAATGTTATTGTGGGGATTGTTTTAGTGATGCTTTATGAATGTCTACAAAGATAACATCAATTTCCCTTGTCAATACCTTTATTGGTTTTTTCCCCCTGAAGGGAGTGGGCTGAATATGCTCAGTTATTAAACCAACTCGGTCTCACATATAACCTCCGCTGTTTTTACATGTAACATCAATTTATCCTTATGTAAGGAATCGACCAAGTGGAGGGAGTCTGACAGGAAGAGCCACATCATCCATGGCAAAAGCAGCTACCTGGCAGCCGTGCAGAGAGATGTCCCAAAGGCCTTCCCACACATCCAGAGCTACTGCCAAGCAAGGGAAGCTTTAGGAATAGGAAAATTGGAGCTGTTTTAGCTTTTGTCTGCTTTACCAAAGCCTACTGTTACTGTTCCTACTGAAAAACAATAGAAGACATCCCCGTGTGGCTTCTAGCATCCCCGAAGCTCTGCCTTCGGGGCACTGACATTTCACTGTTTTTTTTTTCTCTTACATACTGTCGTTGCACGTGGGGAATTATAAAGCGCCAAACAGATGTAGCATAATATACTGGTTAAAGTGATTCATATTGTTATCCACAGAGCACTGCTGCCTAGGTAGAATGGAGCCACTGATTGCCTCTTTCCATGGAATTAAATGAAGCCGTTGAGTCTGCAAGTGTTAATTCAGTATTTGATAGGTTCAAGGCACAGTTTTGGGAACCAGGACATCAGAAATCATGCAGGTGCCAGCTCTGCAGCAAGGACCTCACCATCTAATGGAGGAGGCCGAGCTCGTACACAAGCAAAGGCATGGGCAGTCAGGGTGGGACTTGGCAGGTAATATAAACAGGGTGTTATGAAGGTGTGGGTAAAGAAACCTGTTGCCTGTGATGGAGATTGGGTCAGGAGAGAGGCACCAGGGGCAGCTTCACAGGATGAAGAACATTTGGAGAGAAACAGGCAGAATGGATGGGTTTTTGAGAGACCGGAAAAGGGATCATAGAGCATTCTGGGAAGAAGGAACATTGCAAAGAGAGAATTGGAGGTGACAATGTTAATGGAGTGCTGTGGTGGTACTCCCTGGCTCCAGTGAGAATGGTGTGGATGAGGAGCTGCATGAAAGACCAGCAGGCAGGGTGAGGGCTGGTTGTGAAAGGACTTAAGCATGGCAGTAAGTTTCTATTTATTGTGAAGGTATTGGGGGAACCACATAAGCCTTTCTTAGTGAGGAGCTGGCATTATCAGATTGGTGTTGTAAGAGAAACTACAAAGCCTATGGGGACTGGAGGAGAGAAGGGTGGACTGGGTAAGTTAAGGAGGATGGATGATGCAGCAATCCAGAAAGAGAGGGAGAGGGTCTGAACTGGAGCAAGGTGCTGGGAACCATATGGGAGTGGATAGCACAGTTCAGCCTGGCTGTGCTCTGACAGTCCGTAATATCTTGGGTCTGTCTCAGAGGGGATCTGGGGCTGCCCACAGAAGTGGGTTTTACTCTCTCTGTGCTGTGCTGTACTTAATAGCTGACAGCTGTATTCTTATCTGGTTTTATAGTTTTTTCTTTAAGTAAAAGCACATCAAACCAGTTTTCTATTAGTTTCTACTCCTAATCCTCTTTCTTACTATTAACATAAATATTTTATGCTGAATGTATGGTAACCCACAACAAACTGTCTCATTTTCTAGGTTCAGAAATATTAAAACAAACAAAAATGATCAACACCGCTCCCCCCCCATCAAAAATCCTCACTGTGGAATATAGTTCCAGCAATGACTAGCAGTATTAAAAATAAACACAGGTGTTCTGAGACACAGCACTTAACCCTCAGCCACATTTACCTCCTGCTACTTTCAGCCTACTAACGTCACCCATGAATTGACAATATGCAAAAGCCCCTTCTGTCCTTTCACGTTGTATAAAGTACTTTAGTGCTATAGTGTTAAGCAACATTTAAGTAATTAATGCATTTCTGCTGTCATAATGCAGCAATTTTGCCAGAATGTATGTGGGAGAATGTAGATGGGTTAAACACATTTATATCTCCAGGAAAATTGAGCAGCTATGTCAAAATAAAATATCACTGTGCATAGTTTACCTTTTTATTTTTTTCTCTAATTATTAGACAAATTTCAAACTTGGCTGTCTATGAGACAGATTAGGGCTATTTATTTATACCTAATTCCAATTAGAATATATAGGATTGTCATTTCTAAAATAAATGTGATTCAGTGTGAACATTACCATACTTTTGAAATTATACAAAATAATTTCTTTCAGACACTTTTACACAATGCAGTCAGTGAAAACACGTTTAGGGGTCCAAAGAGAATATATGGGCATTGGTATTTCCTTGCATCCTTTTCTCTCATCAGCAGCAAGGTCAGATCTACCACCAGCAAGACTGAGAGAGCTGCTCCACTTGGCTAGCTCCCTCCTCTTTCATTACAGAGAATGCAGAGAGTGAGGACAGATCCTGTACACAAAGACTTCGTGCTTTTCTAGAGCCTCTTTCTGCTCTGCGAATCTGCAGCTCCTGGTGGTGCCTAGAGGATCCCAGACTGAGAGCACTGATAGGCCTCTAAGGGCAGGTGAAAGATGTCTGTTGAAAGCTAGACAAGCAGGCACACAGGAAAGCCTAGGAGCAGAAGTGGGGGGTTGGCAAGTGTGAGAAATAAAAAATGTTGGCCTTATTACCTAGTTTTTTTCTTTTCGTTGTTGTATTAACCTTCAACTGCTCTACAGGTTCTTACTGTATCAGGGTTAGCAAAGTGCTGTATTTTTGCCGATTTTGCAAAGCATGGTCCCAGTAATTACTCTCAAATAACCTTGTGAGCACCCCCTCCCAGAAAAGCAGCCAGAGGTCATTCTTCTGTATTCTGGGCAGAGCTCAGAAGATCAAGTCCAACCCTGCCAATTACTTCTTAAGGTGAGAGAGGTGCAGGCCAGACATGAGTATAAGATCATGGTCAGTTTTCAATATACAAAGAAGAAGCTCTGTTGAAGTGGACTGCAGCCGCAGGAGAGGCTGAGCGGAAGGTTTGCCATGTTTTCTTTTACAGTGATCCCACTCTAATAACTACTTTTTGATTTCTACAGATTAGTGCCAGCAAATTAGCATAATGACATTACCCAGACGCCTTTGCTGTTGTTTTCTTTCAAAGTTCGTTGTGATGGAGATTGGAGAATATAATGGATTAAGAAAAGAGAGGGAAAATTACCATATTTAATATTGTTTCCACAGAAATTGACATAGTTTATGGAGCTGAGAAATATAAAGCAATTTTCTCCTCCATCCCTGCTAGAAAGAGAAAGAGAAGGGGTGGGGTACGGGGGAGCAAGAGATGTGAGTGGTGGAGCACAATAGTTACCAAGATGATGCAGCTACTAACGGGTGACTCCCGCCATACCTTCAGCTCTCGGGGGGTGACCCAGGAGAAGCCAGGTTCGTTACTTGTAAAATCTGAGTGTGATTGGAATAGCATTTCAACGAAATTAAACTTGGGATGGTTTCTAGATAATAGATACATGAATGTGTGAGAAAAGACCTTGAGCATGGGGCCTGCTCTGTGCCATGTACAAAATCAGAATTGCCGGAGAACACCAGGGACAGGAACACGAATTGCCTTCACTCTGTTACACACATACCAATTGCTATAATATTGAAGAAAATATTCATAAATCCCTTTTCCTTCCTGTGCTTTATGCTTCATCGCCTTTTCCCCCATTTGTGGTTTATAGATGGAATGAAGAAAAAAATGTAGAAAGCAGATAGCAAGAGTGAGAATGTTTCTTAGAGACAGAATTGCAGAGTGGCTAAGAGGCAGGTCTTTCTCATCAGGCAACTGAATTAATTCTGGGCTCAGTCTTTCACTAGCTGTATGAAAGTTTCTTAATTTCCTTTAACTTCATCTGTAGAACAGAAATGTTGTAAATGATGACAGGAAAGTACAGAAGCAAGATCAGTTGCCACTAATGAGATAAATATCAAAGAAACTGACTAAATAGTTTGATGTTCCTTTGTTGAGGAGAGGATAACATTTAAAGAATAATGAAAATTAAATATTGATGTAAATTATGTTTGTAAGGTATGATGTGCAGGCAAAAAAAAAAAATGACAAACGGTTTACTAAATACTATCGCTAATGTAGTCTTAAAATCATTAACACTAACATTGCGCTTATTTTGTTTTGTTCCTGAGTACTAAAGAACCAAATATAGAAATATGTATAAGGCAATAGTCAAAGAAAAGAGTCTGTTTGACACTTTGAGGAACCTAATGAGTAAAAATAAATACATAAATAAAAGTAGGGAATTGGGGCAAATGAATAATACCATTAAGTCAACCAGAAGAACTTGAGAAAAAGGGTAAAATTGAAGATAACACAGACACAGAAGGCGAAATAAAGGGAAGGGAAAGATTCCTGAGCCTAGTTTCTTTCCATAATTGGCCAAGCAAATGCTTCTTCCCCATAGTCTTGTTCTTTAATTTTGGAGAAAAAGGTGAGAAGAAGGTTCCTGGTGTAAAAATGTAATTTAAGCCACACAAAATGTTCACCTCCATGTGTAAATTTCACAGACTACTATTAGAGAAACTGTGGCTTAGTGGAAAGAGCATAGGTAGGAGAATGAAGTCCTTTGCCTGTCTATTCCCTCCTTTATCAATGCAGCTAATTTCCCATTTGTAGTTCATAGATGAAATAAGCGGAAACTGTAGAAAACAGATGGCAAGACCTGAGAATGTTACTTAGACATAATATTCCAGAGTTGTGTTGTGGATCAAATGAGATCAACTGAAATTTTTTAAAATTATAAAGTATCATTTAAGAATAAGACTGTTCTTATTATAGTCTCTTGTAGCATTTAATGATTTTAGTAATAGTTATTTATTCTTAGAGTTTCAGCTACACAAATCATTCCTAATTTGCGAATGTGGACACTGGCTGAGATTAGAGTTTCTATGCTATATACACATACACACATATATATGTGTACATATTATACATATATTAAAGAATAATGAAAATTAAATATTGACATAAATTATGTTAGTAAGGTATGATGTGTATATATATATATATACACACACACACACTTTTTGTATATACGCACTGTGCAATATATATATGCTATATATTATTACTCAGGTTCATTCATGTAGATGATATAGGCCAGATTAAATTCTACCCTTTCACAGCATTGCCATAGGAGTAGAAGGCTTCCTTTGATAAAAATGTACAATTGTACTTCACCAGCCCCAGTAAATAAAATCTTCAGTGTTTTCCTCCCCACCCAAGCCTGAGTTAAATCTACTCATAAGTGATGGACTCTTTTCATAAATAATTAATGGTTACTTAACAAGAGTTTAGCATTTTCCTGCTGTTGTTTTGATTACATTAGTTCACAAGGTGACTTTTTGAGGAAATGCGAATGGCATTTACCCTAGATAGCTGTGATTCATTTTTGTCTGTTTTTAGAAAAGCTATTGTTTCATTATCATGCAGTAAAAAAAATGGAGCCTGAAGAAAATCAAAACAAACCTGTTCTTAGAATACCTGAAGCTTTGATTAAACGATCTTAGGGATGCTAGGTCCATTTTGTACTTACATAATATTATTTATTTATGATTTTGATTTATGTGGAACTTGCAGTGGGAGCTCTTTTGTGAAAACCACCCTTTCAGGGATAGCATTTATGAATCAGCACTGAACTGTGTGCTTTTTAGACTGTGGTCTTGGGTTCTTACAGCTACATCTTTCAGTGAAGACTTAAGACTCAAGGCTTGATCATGGACAATGGTTGAGGATCCATGACACTTCTGAGAAAGTGTCAGGATTAGCTCCAATCCTGGCCAAAAATATATTTGGATATTGTTCTTCATATCCCCAAGGTTTCCTGGAGGAGACTTTTTGGTTTAAACTGTCTTATTGTTTTTAGTTGCAACCGTTAAGCAGCTGCTTCATTGTGCTCTCCACGTGGCAACATTTCTATTGAAAACTGAAAGAGAATTACAACGTCAGAAGGGGGCAAAAAAGCAAAACAGTAGCAACGATGAGAGAGGCGGTAGGGATGCAATTAGAGTGTGTGGTAGTGAGTTTCTTATGGCTGATGTTCAATATACACTTGAAAGTCAATAATGACCGTGGTTATTTTTAGAAAATGTTATTTTCTTCTCTGTTGTGAATGTTATTCAAGACACCATGGAGCAGTATGGCAATTATCCCTGAGTAAGAGGGACCCTCTGTGAGTCTCATGCTTTAGGACATCTTCCCCAGCAGTTATACCTCCACTGAGGGGGTCAGAAATCCTTGGGGGTCAAAGAGATAAGCCTATCCTGGGCCTACCCCAGCTCTTCTAGACTATGATCCTGCTTCAGATGAATTTAAAATTACTTGCCCAAGTATCCCTGAGCTCACTCCCAGAATCTGTATGGAGTTCTTTTCTAGGCCTGTTTTTCCAAGTGCTCACCATAACAACTAGTGTGCACATCTCTAGGCCAGAAGGAACGGCCAAGGGGCAGTTGTTTGCATGGAAAGTAGACAAAGCTTGGACGTGGAGCCTTGAGCTGTCCACATGGATGTGTTTCCTCATTGTGTTGGCTGAGTTGGAGTGGGAAGAAACATGAGGAAACCCAGAGGTCAGGGTTTGGAGCTGGGGCCAGCTCTTCTTGTGACACCATGTTCTGGTCTAGAACTCCAAGTGGCCTAAGAGTTATAAATGTTAAGCAGGCCTTCCAAGTCAATGTAAAGGTAAATTCTCAAGGTTGGAAGATAGAATATATTCTATTAGTTTATTATCTTGAGTTATAACATTCAGACATTTAAATATATGGCAATAGGCTCCCTTTATACTCCTGCCCCATGTACTAGAAACAGTGCTTCACCTGCTCTGAGGTCCCATTGTCTCCTAGCACATCCTCTATTCCCAATGAAAATAATCCATACACAACACTATTAAACTTCGTCATTTCACTCCAGTGACAATCTGGAAAAAAAAAAAAAAAAAAAAGTTTTTTCAGTTCATTTCCTGGCCAAAGTAGCAAAGTTTTACTAATGCTCCCCCAGGGATATTAAGACGTAGAATGTTGTTCCTGCCCTGTGAGTTGAGAAATTCTACTTGGATCTAAATGAGTGTCTACTCATCATTTCCTTTATGTTCTCATGATATCTCTTCCCAAGTTCATCATAGGAACTCATTGAGAGCATGTCTACAAAACGTTCAGGAAGCAGTAAAATCCACACAATTGTAATGTATCCATGTTATTCTCATCTCTCATCACCACCTCCCTTCCTCAATGACTATCCTGAGTTATTATTGCCTAAGAGAAATTCAATTAGCCTATTCTGGGGTCAGACATAGAATACAACTTTTTGTAAATGTAATATGCCTTCTCTTTGATCTCAAGCCTATCTTCCCTATGATGAAGCAAAGAAGATGCTGCTGAGATTACCCAAGAGAATATAAGAATAATAGCTAACATGTACTGTGCTTTTATCATGAACAGACATAGGCTAAGCACTTTCATGATGTAGGGTACAGGTATTATCATATTATAGATGGAGAAACTGAGATCAATATAGTTTAAGTAACTTACCCAAGCTGATAAGATTCAGAGTGGGTTTCAAACACAGGTATTCTAACTCTGGAGTATTTAATCACTCCACAGTGTTGCCTGCAGAGTATCAGGTTGTCTCTCTTCCCAGTTCCACCAAAGATCACCTTCAGCAGCCTCTGCCCATTAGTTTTTAAAAGCTGTTGTTGGTCCCCAGAGACTTTGAAGCCTTCTAAATGTAAAAGCAATCATCATGCTTCATTATTACTATTTTCCTAGCCCCACCATGTCCCTTTGAGACTGAATTAAAGGGTGAGCCTTTAGCTCACCCCCTATCAGATAGCTGATAATTTAGCCAGGAAACATAATTGTGGTAGGTGAGGCATGGGTATCATAGAGTATGCCTGATTACTTAATCTAAAGATATTTGACTAAGAAAAGCCAGTATTTAAAGTCATGAGTAGCCACATAAGCATGTGGCACCACAGTTTTCTTTCTCTCAAGTCTGAAAATTTTTAATACAGTATAATCTAGTTTGTCTTAATACCAGAGGTAGGATTAGTTACGCTCACCTATTTTACATAGCAATTTGTTGAAGGTCATCATTGTCTCTTCGTAACAAGAAGGCAAGTGTAGTAGTGTACAGAAAAGCACTTTATATTTCTATAGTCATGTAGAACTCTCTTAAGATAGACCCATATCTATTTAACAACTAGGGATGTTACTTTTCAATACTGTACTGGAACTTGAAGTTTTAAAACTGTTAACTCACTTGGAAAACAAGTAAAATAAACATCTCAAAATATCTAATTGAAGAACCCACTTTTCTTCTACCCAAACCAACTAAGCCCTATCTAAGAAAGCTAGAAAACTGTTCTTTGCTCTCTTAGCTGCCTTTCTAAATGCAGTCAGTCTAGCAGTCACTTCACTGACCAGTTCCCATCTAATCGTTTTCATTTACTAGAGAGCATTGGCTCAGTCTCCACCAAAACAGCAGCTACATGCAGCACTATAATGCGGTTTTGCTCATCTCACAACCCTCTGTGATAGCTTTAGTAGCTTCCATTGTACATTGATAACAGCTTCATTTGTCACATGCCCACTGAAAAGAACCCAGTTCCTGTTCTCGGATTGGGTGGGATGAAAGCCAAGAGCTTCCAGTGCTCACTGTGGATGCTAAGATAGAATATACACTGTTAACATTCAATAGCAGATAAGAAATGCCAGGGTATAAATCCCCAAGAGACTAATACAGCTTTCATCCAAAGCAGAAAGTAATTTTCTTTTTTGCTCTGATGACTGGGACTACCCTGTTTGGATCATCTGGTTTGCAGCATAAAAGGCATGATGTCTGGGTGATAATTGAGGGTCAACAGTGAAGAGAGATGGGAGTTCTTATGGGAAGGCAGGGAGAGTCCAAGTTCAGTTAAGGCATTTCAGAGGTCTCACTGCACCACTGAAAGGTGCCACAGGGAAATGCCATCTACAGTGGTACTGATGCAGGGAGACTGCTAGGAGCTGAGTGTGTGCATCTGTTCTCTCAGCAGTGAAGTCCCTGCTGATGATTTGGCAGCCTGCTCAAGTGCAGTTTACCTCTGTGTCTCTGACTTTCTCTGTACTGTCCTGAGCCATGGCTAGGAGACATGTCTTTGCACTAATGTTTTGAACTGAGCATAAAACTGAAGGCAAAGTAGAGATACAACTTTCCTGAGTTAGATTGTTGAGCCTGCCCTAGACCAAGGAGTAGTCCTGTTTGACAGATGTACAGATTACCTTCAAGAATGATTATATGCATATGGAACCTTTAACATCAGAGAGAGTGTCTTGATTCCAGTTAAAATGCCAGACCTAGCAAAGAGGCTGTCACACATTGTCACACACTAAGGGTCAATAGATATTTGGTGAATAAATAAAAGAATGAAAGACTAAATGATGAAATACATGAAGAGACCAGGTAATTTTCACCTTCTGAATTACATTGAGACCTTGTCCTGGTAGAGTGAGCACATATAGTATGGGAAAATCTGATTTGTGCAAGATATTTAAATAATTTTATGAGGTAGGAGTACCAATGAACTATCAGATTTTCAGAAATAAGCTAAAGCTGTAATGTCAGGACAGGGGAAAGTGAGATTTGATTTACAAAATTTAAATGCATAGATAGCGTTTTATTAACATGTCTATTATAGAAAACAAGTATATTTTTTTATTTAATTAAGGTTCCAAAAACACATTTAACATGAAATGATGTTTAAATGCTTTTGTTTTTGTTCTGTTTTTCAGGTAAGTGAAAAGATATCTTCTGAAGTGTTCTGCAGAAACTGTGCAGGTGGCGGTTCTTAGAAGAAAAAGAAAGGCAGGGATCCTTGAAATGGTAATGTTTCAGCTGTTCCATATACACAGAAGCATCTCACATGGGCAGCAGGGCTACTGTTTTCTCTTATATGCTTATACCTGCTTACTTCATTATATCTTGATATGGCTTAAACCTCAAGGTCTGTGAGAATTGTTTGTTTTTGTGTATCTGCATGAGAGCCATTCATACCCGAATCCAAAGTTTCCTCAGCCTACCCTCAGTGGAAAGCTCATTATTCATGAATTGTTTAAAATTGAAATGTCATTCTAAACAGATCCTACAAGAACAGACATATACAATTTAGACTACACGGTACTATATATATGTGTGTGTGTGTGTGTGTATATATGTATACACATATATACATGTGCACACATATGCACATATATATATTTGTAACCCTGTTTTCTTTCATAATTGTTTCTTATTGAGTATGAAGTGCCTTACTTTTCCTGTTTATGGCAGAGTTATCTGTTTAAAATGTGTATGTAGCCTGTAGACTTTCAGACTAACTGACAAGCCAGCTGAAACATGCTACAGATTTTAGTAGTTATACGACCTAGCTTAACAAACTGGCTACCTGAGAATCAATGACTGACAAAAAAAGTTGATGTACAAAATTTCAATGTGTATGGAATTCTAGTTTACAGTATAAGGGTCTGCAAACAGTTCCCATGAGGACAGAAGCAAAGGAAGTAGACAGAGGTAAGTATTCAATGAAAGGTTTATGAGATTATCTTATTGCAGCAGATTTTAGAAACGTAATTTGCTAAGGGCACCCTGTTGGTTTAGTGACAAAATTTACAGCCCAAAACTAAGGCATGTTTTCTGTTTGCAAAAGTGAAATCAGTTTTGATGAGTTATTAGTATTTGGCAATTCCTACCAGAATTTTCTTTTTAAATAGCGTTTTCATTCTATCTGAAATCACCCATTTGCTAAGAAAGTATATGTAGTTGACTTAGGAAACGTTAAAATAGGTCATATAACCTCCTGCAGAGTTAGCTATATGATGCTCAGTACTTCTTAATATTCACATATGTGGTCAAGTTTTTACATGCTGGTCATAACAAAAATATGTGCAATGAAGTATAAGTCACCTAATATCTGAAGTGTATATACTAAGTATTAATAAAAATGATGATAATTCAAAGCTGTTAATAATCAGAAATGGATCCTGTACTGAAGAGTTCAGCACTTTAGAAAGAGGTAAGACAGAGCCTATACTGAATATCATCACTTTAATTGAAGAAATTAAAAGTATGCTTTTAATACAAGAAATACATGCAGAAAACTAAAGGCCTAAACTATCATTCAAATTTGAGAAAGCGTTCAGTGATTATTTTCTGTTTCCTAGTTCTTTTTATTTATTTGCTTATTTTCTTTCTATGGAAAGCATCATTATATCTTTCTCCATAAAAAATGATTTTAAGTTTAGATTTAAAATAAAAATAAATAGGAAAAAAGTAAGCAGAGAAATGTTCCCACTTGTTAAATCAGTTGGTTATTGCCCTTTGAGGAAGAGAAAGAAGCTCAATTACAGAGTATAAATTTTTAAAATTATATTGGATACTAAAGAATGTATAATTCAACAGATTGTTTTGTTAATGTATGGAAAATCAGGTAACATGAACTACAGTGACAAAAGTAGCTCCTTCTGTGGTATGGAGTGAACAGAGCAAAGCAGATTTTTCTGTGTGAACCACACACACTGCTCTTGTGTACTTGACTCCCTCTGTCTTAAGGAGTGTCTGGTAACTTACATACCTTTTGCCCCAGCAATCTCATTACTACGTATATACCCAAAAGTATGTAAATCATTCTATTATGAAGATACATGCATATGTATGTTCACAGCAGCACTATTCATAATATCAAACACATGGAATCAACCCAAATGTCCATCAGTGATAGACTGGATAAAGGAAATGTGGTACGTATACACCATGAAATACTATGCAGCCATAAAAAGATCTTGTCCTTTGCAAGGACATGGATGGAGCTGAAAGCCCTTATCCTCTGCAAACTAACACAGAAACAGAAAACCAAACACCGCATGTTCTTACTTATAAGTGGGAGCTGAACAGTGAGAACACATGGGCACAGGGAAGGGAACAACACACAGTGGCATCTGCTGTGGGGGCGGGAGGAGAAGAGCATCAGGATAAATAGCTAATGCATGTGTGGCTTAATACCTAGGTGATGGGTTGATAGTTGCAGCAAACCACCATGGCACAGGTTTTCCTGTGTAACCTGCACATCCTGCACCTGTATCTTGGAACTGAAAATTAAATTATATTACATTTTTTTTTTAAAGAAAAGAAATTAGCTGACGGAAGTATCAGTGAATGAATCTTAGGGATCTGTCTTTGTCATGATTGTTCCTGTAGTTCAGGCAGTCTAGAAGACTGTGAATTAGAGGGAGGAAGACAGAACCATGGGAAAATCCATGGATACAGAAGAGAGTCAGAACATTCAATTCATCAAAGTTCTCTCACTGAGTTACACATCTGTCCATTCCTAAACCTTACTTAAGTCCAAAGATGCTTCAAGATTTTTCTCTCATTTTCTTGGTCTATGGAATCCATTTAGTGTTTATATTTCTATTACAAATAGACGAAGTTATTATTTGATAACCTAGAATTCTGAAGTGAAATCAGTTAATAGTATGAAAAACATACTTTACTACCTAATTTTATTTATTTAGGCATTTGTTTCTACTCTGTATCATTTTCCAAAAAATTTGAGGGGTTCAAAGGGTAAACAACACTGCTGCATCCTCACATTATTATTCAAAGACTAAGCATACCAATATCATGGATTTGGTTGATTTGAGGAACTTCTGCCCTGAGCAGGATGATCTGTTACATAATCCAATCAACAAACTCAATTCAAAAAAATACCAAGGATCTGCACAACCATGTGCTTGATGGTCAGAAAGATAAGTTCATAAAATATGTCTGCCTTCGGGGGACTTTTCAGCTTAGGCCTCCTTTCTAGCTTCTTTTGCTTGATCGTCTAGTGGTTTAACCTTTAGTCACTTAACTGATAACCACAGTTATCACTTATTCACATAACTGATAACCACATATCATGCCTCTTTCACAGCACAAGAAAGAAGGTTACTCCTCCAGCACAGGAGGGCTTCCTGTTAAGGTCAAGTGAAACTGGATTTGACTGAACTAGATCAGATGAGAGAGTTTGATGTTATCAGTGTAGTTGTATACAGTATTTTGGCTTCTTCAGTAGGTTGGATATCAGGATGTGACAATTATAACACTTGTTTCATGAGGGATGATAATCATGTCATGACATTTTTTATGCTTCATTCACTGTTAAAATTTGAACAGCTCACATCCAACACTGGTTTGCAGAGTTTTAGTGTTGCATTGCAGTGTTATAAAAACACGCTAGAGTCACACGATTTTATGCAAAGTTTGGACTGTTGCAGTAATATATCGATTATTTTCATGACATCAAAATTAAAGATTGTGTAATCAAAACATAAAATTATTACAGAGCCAAGAAAGTCATAGCATTGGTTGACAGCTAACAAATTAGTTTGAACTTTAAGCTTTCAAAGAGTTTTCTAATGGAAAACAGGTTTTTAAAATGTTTATTTAGCTGATTATGTATTCTAGAAAACTGTATGGTCTTGGTTTTCTTTTGTGACCACGAATTCTTGATTTCCTGGTGTTTATGTTTATGATTTGGCTGATGATCTTGTTTAAAGCACTTCCTGCATTGAAAGTGGAATTGCTATTAGGACTCAACACATGTCGCAGTTCTAAAATTAGTAAGAATGCATTGTTTCAAGCCCACATGGACTTCCTTAAATGTTGGGGAATATCCTTCATGTATTTGAATTTGGCTACTTTACAATCAGCACATACTAATTTAGAAATTCACAGCACCAGTATGTGAACATTTTCTAGTCTTCAATTTATGTCTCTGAAAACAGTAGTCTCCTCAAAGAAAAAAAATAGCCTCTTCTAGAAAATGAAGTAAAGGCAAAACCAAGTTGATACAGTTCTAAAGCTGTATGCAGCATCCAGTTCAGATACAATTTTCAAAGAATGAATTTTAATGCACACAACCCTATTAGCACAGGATCAGATTCCTAACAAATTGATTGGACATGCAAAAAGAGTCTGTGTCCTAGATTTAAAGTCATTACATAGTCTTAAACACAGCTGTGCAGCAAGCCTTTCATTCTAGATGGACATGAGCAAATTGAATGGTTCTGAAGGTGATTGGCCGGTGCATTTTCTACAAAGCAATTTTCAGTAATGACAAGTTTAATGAAATCACTATTGTATTATTTAGCAAGGGAATGTGTATCCTATTTTGTATAGCCATCAATGGATGATTAAGTGTGCACAGGAGTATGAATGCACAAATATTTAAACAGATTCAGAGGCACCCATTATTCTTTGGTTTAGGGGAGGTACATGCATCCAACTCTGCCATTATCCTTACCCAACCAGGGGTGAAGAAAATCCTATACTTTTTATTGTAACTTTACTTTCTTTCTATCATTCCTGAATTCTGGCTTCTGTAATCTTTTACTAGAATTGTCAATTTCCATTGAGTATATGATAAATTTTCTTCTTAATTTTAAATGTTTTCCATTCTATATCCAAAAATATGTGCTCACATAAGCATTACACATACAAAAATATTATATATGTAAACTGACCTTGTATCGTTGTTTCATGTGTGGACTCTGCAGATGATAATGAGGAAAATAGTATTTTCATTCTTTTTTTTTTTTTTTTTTTTTTGAGACAGAGTCTCACTCTGTTGCCCATATTGGAGTTCAGTGGTGTGATCTTGGCTCACTGCAACCTACACCTCCAGGGTTCACGCGATCTTCCCACCTCAGCCTCTCTAGTAGTGGCGACTACAGGCGTGTACCACCATGCCCTGATAATTTTTGTGTTTTCAGTAGAGATGGGGTTTTAGATGCTGGCCAGGCTGGTCTCGAACTCTTTACCTCAGGTGATCCCCCCACCTCAGCTTCCCTAAGTGTTGGGATTACAGGCATGAGCCACTGCTCCTGGCCTATAATTTTTTTCTTAATTTTATGTCATAAGAAGATTGGGGCAGAAAGATGAATATACATTCTACAAAATGAAATTCTAATTAATAAATGAATATCCATGGAGGAGATTATTTTTCCTGTGAAATTCAATCCCAGTACCTATATTTACTAGAAAAGTGCATTATAACTGTTCAGTTTTGGTGAATAACTTGTTGCTTATGATTTCTCATGTGTGGAACATAAATTTAAAAATTATGTTATTATAAATTGTCAAATTGCCAGTCACCTTTCAGAAGTAGCCATGCAGTCTCTATAATCTTAGGAAAGCCTGCACACATTTCTGGAAAAGGAAGTTTAGGAGGTGGAAGTTTTTCCTACTATGGTTGAAAGTCTTCTTGATTGAACCAAAGTGTCAGGTAAACAAAGCAGAAAAACAGAAACAGCTGTTTTTACAGCTCAGTGTGATTGTACCGAAGGAGTATACATTCTTTTCTTTTGTGTTAAGAGGAGCCCATCCTGAGCAATGAATATAGTTAGTTAATAACTCCAGGTATATGCCTTAAGGGACTTGGCTTCAGGGCAGTTGTTAATAGCAAGACATGGTCATTCTATCAGAGAGACATACTGAAAGTTAGCCAACAGAAGCTTATTCTTTCAAGTTGTGCTATAAATCTAAGTCAACAACAAATAGCTTGTTTACAAAAAGTGATAGGAAATCGAGCTTTTGTGGAACATATCTATAAAAGAAATATACTGATAACTATGAAGATTAGCAGGTTTTTATGTCATTAGAAATTATAAAAGTGTTGTGAGTAATACATTTGGTCAAGAAAATTACAGACTAGATTTTGAAGTTCTTTAAAAGTTACATAATACAAAGTAAAATTAATACTTAAGATGTATTTATATAATTAAGAAAACAGTTTAGTCTACTTAAATAAACATTTATTGACAGACACTGTCCCTGGGGAAAGTAAAGATGAGGATGGTCCTTGTGTATGAGGAATTTGTATTCTGCAAAGAGAACCAACAAAATAGGCAGATAATTTTAGTGTTAAATAAAATGCAGCAATAGAGTGCACAAGGATTCATCTTAGTACAGTGAAGAAGAGGGCCTTGGACCAACCTGCATGGCAGAGAAGGAATTGAGAGGTTCATCAGGCAGAGAAAGAAGGGAAGAATGCTCCAGACAGAAAAGAACATCACCTGCATGTGTTCAACTTTCCACTTACTCCGTCTGTTATGAATAAATCTATTAAATGACTAGCATATCCTACCCAAGATTTTTAAGCCACTTGCTTCTCCTATAGTCTTTACTTTTAGTATTTCTCTTGGGTTCCTCCAATGGGAAAGAAGTGAAAAATTAACACAGGTGACCATATTCTTGGATAAGTCCCCTGGTAGTATTTAGTTTCCTTATCCTTTCACAAATAATAGAATGAAAGAGAATCTGTTGATTCAAACTCTCAGTGTCATATAAATTAACCACCCCCTACTACCACACACTCACAAGCTTTCAAAACATGAATCCAAGTCTCTTCCATCACTTTATTGCTTTCATTTGAACCTTAGGAAAAGAACAATATTAATGTATTTTGCTATTTAATGTCATATATCCAAGTGCTCAACACAGTGCCATGGACTTTCCATGGGATGTCTTATTTAATCCTTACAATAGCCTGAGAGACAAATATTACTTTCTTTGTTTTATATATCAGAAAACAGAGGCACAAAGAGATTAAGTAAAGTCTCCAAATTTATTGACCTAGTAAGTTGTGGAGTCAGTTTTTGAATTCAGGCATTCTTACTAAGGGGCTGCACTCCTAAATCTTGTTGTATACTGGTCCCTTGTGTGGTATAGATTCCATAGATTCCATAAATATTTAATATGTTTACAATGTAAAAGACATTTGTATGATTTTTTTTTTTTATGATTTACGGGATTTTATACAATTTAGTGCGCTTTCAGTTCATTATTTCATTTCGATCCTTAAAACAGTTCTATTAAGTAGGCCAACCAGGGAGCTAAACTTTATAGATGAGAAAATTAAGAATCAAGGAATTTTAACTGATAAGTGTCTCACAATTAAGAAGCAACAAGATGGGATTCCATGTTTGGGTCCCCTTCCACGAACACTGTCTCTTGGAAGCTGCTTTCCCTCTCCTAAACTCTCTCTCTCTTCTCAGTTCCCCACCACTCAGTATGGAAGCTGTCTTTCCTCTCCTCTATTCCATCTTTCTGGATTCTCTCACTCAGTCTGTGAGGAGCTTTCCTTCTGTGGGAACCCTTCTCACTCAATGTGAGAGTGGCTTTTCTTTCTCTCACTCAGTGTGAGAGTTAGCTGTTTCTCTCTCCTTCTCCTTTCTCTTTCTCTGCTTAAATAAATCACTTTCAACAACAACAACAACACAAAAAAGCAACAAGGCTCAATTCTGGGTTTTTGTGATCCTATAGATTTTTTCAGATCAGAAAAAAATGGATAATATTAGAACTACCTTGTAACATATGAGGGGAAAATGATTATGGTAGTGAACTCATACAAAGTCACAGGCTGAATTATTGAAAGACTCACACTAGGATCAGGTCTCTAAATAGCGTTTACAGCCTTTTTCTCAACCACATCACTTGAAAAGCTTGAGCAGATTTTGTGGCAGTTAGCTTTTTCTCACTGCTAATAATCCTGAATAGCTTGTATACTGCCCCCAGCATCTCACTTGGTTTGGGTCAAATAGAAGGCTAACTACTCCAAGTCCTTATAAAACTTAGAACTTATAATAGCAGAAGTTTGTGTGCCATAGAGACCTTTAAAGTCACTGCCTGATTATAGCCTGTTGCATAATTGTAGGAACAAACATAAAGAATTATGGGTCTCCTACTTCCAAAGATAGATGTACACATGTACAGCTGATTATAGACAGTAATGAGAAATCTTTTGTTCACTACTAGCATTAAGTACTCATTTCCCAGTCCCGTGCAACTTCCCATTTTCTTCCATTAAACCTAACTCTTTTTGGGCCATTAGAGAGGCGCTATAACAAAGTGGGGGACGTTTATCCAGCTCCACTATTTAGAATTATGTCCCAAAAGGCAAATTAAACTCTTGTGGCCGTAATTTCTTCTTTTTAATGTGAGAATAATCATCCCTAACAAGGTGTGTAAGAAATGTTGCTTACCATGTAATGGGTGCTCAATTAATATTGTGCTATTATCAATATCACTGGCACATAATGTATTTGTTTGTGTAAATCTATTCAGGAATTCAAGCCATTATCATTTTCTGGTAGGTAAAATTTGTTATTGAGAGCCAGAGTTCACTTTTGTGTACTCCTTTTCCTTTTGCAGAGCTAGTAATGTGTTACGGTAAAAAACACACAGATGTGGAATGTGGAATTTGGCCTTGCCACTGAATGGCTTTATAAATTGTCTATGAGTAAGACACTTAGTTTCTCTGAATCTCAGTTTTCTCATCTGAGATGAGAATAACAACAATGATGGTAATTTATGCCTGTGGTGAAAATTAGGTGAGATGAGACATAAAAAAATACAAAGGGCAGAATATGACTTGGGATAGTTTTCGGTATAGATCGGTGATTTTTCCCCTTTACCTTCCTGCGTACCTATGTATGCCATACTCTATTCCTTTATCCTCCTAAATGAACCATATCACCAGTCTTTTAATTGCAGCAGTGTAAAATTCTGAGTGACAACTCAAGATAGAGCCTTAGAGTCTAGGCCAGGAAACTTTAGCAATAATTAAAGACTTAGAAGAAAGTAGGCTTTTGGTTACCTTTTCACTTAGATTTTGTACTCTAGTCATACCAGACAACTCACCATTCATCCTTCTTTCATGTCACTAAAACTAGATAATGATGTTCCCTGTTCTTAGAATATATGCCTCTTCTTCTGTTTATAGTGAGTTTCTTCTTGTTTACTAAGATCCATTTTACATGGTGTCTGCCTACTTGGAGGAGACAATGCCAGTCACACACACACTTGTGCTATCACACATAAGTCAGTTTTACAGTTAACTTAGCCACATTTGGGGGCAATCGTTTTAAAATGTGTGACTTAACCAGAAAATTCCAGGTATCATTAACATCATTTTGCCCTTTCTTGGGATGCAGGACAATCATCATGGACCTGGTTTTCCAGATGATATGGTAAAAGGCTGTCAGCTGTCCCATCTGCTCATACTTTACCTGCCTCAGACAGCTTCTGACCTTTTCTTATGTGCTTCTACTAATCTATTAGAGGCTGAGAAGTCAGATAACCAAGCTCTGAAAGAATTCCATATTTAAAAAGTCAATAAAGTTTGCCTGAATCTCTAAGAGTCTTAATACAGGGCTTTGGTGTAGATATTTTTGGCTTCTCTGAGGCCTTTGTCAGAGAATTCTGACAAGCTGGACCTTCTGGATAAGTGGGGAGTTACTGTAGTTTAATCGCTTAGTGTCTACTTGATGGAAACATAGAATAAAAATGTAGATATAAACAGAATTTAAACTAGAAGGTAAGCACAAACTGACATAGGCCATTTAAAATGTAATTTAATATACAAATATTCAGTTTGCATTCAGCTTTTCTATTACGGAGATGAGCAGTAAAGGGCCCAGCAGATAAAAATAAAGAACAAATTGTTAGATTATCCTTTACTTACACTTTAAATAAACCACCAAATCATTTATTTATTTGCCTAGCAGTTGCTGCCATGAGTATGGGCCATTAGTGACCATTAATATAAAAAAAAATGTGTTTTTATTTCCTAAAGCAATTCTGAATTTCATAAATTTCGCCTTTCTCATTAAAGTTATTCAATTTTACACATGCTTGATCAACAAATATGATCAAGATCTACAGTGCAACTTTAAAAGTAACACAGAACCTTTAGAATGAAAACAACAAAAGATAAATTATGAATTTTTGTAACCGTTTTTCTCTGATGGAGATACTTATTTTCAAGTGTATGCTAATGGCAGACTTGATAAAGGTTTAAAAAATTAAGATATACTTGTAGTAATTATAATTTGTATCTACTTAAGTACTTTATGATACATTAAATATTTTAATATTTATTGTACTTGATGTAATTTGATATTCCCATTTTCTAAGAAATATAGAAGATCAAATAATTAAATAATTGTCCAAATAGAACTCTATTAAGGTCTTTACTCCTCTACTCATTGGTCACGTGGTCTAGGACATTATAACTGACATTCTGAGCCTAATTTTCATCTAGTATTGGAAACAGAGCTAGTATCCTTTTATTGTTAGTTATCTTGAGATCTAAATTAAGACATTGTAGATAAAGTGCTGGGTACATTGTAGATAATGTGATTTTTTTTTCTTCTCCATTCTAGTTTAATAAAGATTCTAACATTTGTAAAGGAAATCAAAATATTGAATTGTTTTATAAAGATCAGTTGCCCTGATGAATATAGAAAATCAAAGTGTTTAAAAACACATTGAACTTAGGGTAAAACATACTCTAGTGGTTATATACCTTATATTTGGACAGACATTTTGCTTAAACATTGTTTAAATCAATGTTAATTGACTTTGACTTTGCCAACTATGAATAAGGTGGCAAAACTATTTTCACAATTCCAATTCATATTTATTTAAAGTGTTGGAAACAGATGTACCCTGTCTGCAGAAAGTAAAGATTGCCTTGCTGAGAGATCCTTTGTTTCAGTATGGATTTTTCTTTACGGCACCAAGCATCTTTTACCAGCATACAGAAAGGTAGTATGTGAAATTAAAACAACACTGTAGTGGAAGTCAGAAGATCTTGGTTCTAATTATGAGCCATGTCCCTAACTGTGACTCTGAGCAAGGAATTTGACCTCTCTGTGTTTCATTTTATTCATCTGTAACAGGCAGAAGTTGAAATCAATAATTTCTAAGGCATTTTCTAGCTGTAAGGAGACAAAATTCATAAACTGTTTTCTCTAGAACAGAAGCTTAATAAAATATTGGATTTTCCTTTAAAATCTTAATTGTTAAATAGGTCTGAGAATACTGAGTGTTGTCTCTTCCTTTAAGAAATTCACAATGCATAGTAGCATATTAAAAGCCCTGAAATGGCCTGGACTAAAGACACCCTGATCAACTGTAGCTTAAATTAAGGTTAGTATTAATTAACTAGGGGAAGCATTTTTTAACCTTTTTGAACCATAGAACATCTTTTCTGGGGTGACAGTGGAAGGTTAAGAACTACAAAAGATATCTTAATCTTTCAAAGAGTAGGCATTAGGTAGAACACTGCTTTAACAAATTGATTTCTATAATGTTTTCAATTTTTCTAAATCTAAACTACATTTTGAAAAATGGTGATAACGTGAAACTGTGTAAGTGAGAAAATTCACCCAAATGGAATTATCTACATATGCACATAAGTAGATTTGGGCTTCCAACATTTTCATCTTTTCAGGTCCTCCAGTGCATAGAGGCAAGAGAATTCTGAAATAGGTTGGGAGCAATGAATTCACTTACATCCAATGAAGCTTCATTTCAGAGAAGCTCTTCATGTGCAATTGTGGAAAGCTTAGATAGTGGAGTGGCCCTGGAATGAGGGGATCCAGGTTTGAGTTCTGCCTGCCCTTCAGTCCTCTGTAATCTTCGGGAGGTTACTTAACTTCTCTGAGTGTACAATCCCTCATTTAAACAATGGAGATATGATTACTTATATCACATCTTACTCACTGTGAATATTAAATGAGATAAAGGAATATGAAAACAACCTGTAAAAGTATAAAATTCTGTATAAATGGAAACATTATTAATAGTCTGTGCTCAAGAAATATTTCTAATTTATTAAATATTTTATATCTCCTGAAGTAACAAGCCTGGAAAAACAAGAATTGCTTTAGACTTGTAGGACTAGAAGGACTGCAATCAATCACTCCCATGGCTTCATTTTTTCAAATAAAATGCCAAGGCACAAAGAAGCGAAGTGAGTTTCTCATGCCATCCAGTTGGCAGAAATGGAGCCAGTTCTTTGATCTAGTCCCTCTGAGTCTGAGTTTTCCCAGCACAACCACACTGGCTCAGTTAGTGTACATCTGAGTATACTATATACCCTTTGTTATTCTGAAAATTAATCAAATACTTGAACCTAAATTTAAAAACCCTTATTCTAAAAAAGGCAAACAGAACATTGCCCTTGAAATATCACTGCTTTCTCATCTGTAATTTAAAATTTTGTTTCTTGTTTCTACCCTTACACAAAGATACTTTGGTTTTTCTCAGTATGTCATTTCCTTTTTTATTTTTAATTTCGTGGCCAATTATTTACTTATTTTCTGTTCTTTTTCCACTCTTTTTAGTGCTAAGCTGTGATTATACATTCTGTATGTTTTTAAACATTAGATATTTTTCTCAACATGATAAAACCAGAATGTGGTGGATTCTGAGAGTGAATTCCAGCTGGTTATTTATCAGCTATGTAGATTGCATTTTCTTAATCCAGTTAGCTCATTGGAATATAAAAGGTATGACTTGTAGTTGGTGGATAATTTGATTACAAATAAGTCACATTGAATTTTCTTAACCGTAGTTAAAAGAACATACTGATAGATCTTAGTTTTATTTATCATTGCTGCTAAGAATAGAAAATGTTAGAATGAGCATAAACTGCAACTCAAGAGATTTTAGAATACTTATTGTTAAGGTTGTGTCTATTAAACTTTCTTAAATCAAAAATTCTTTGTTTTGAAATCCCAGTAAGAGATCTTCTTGATTGTTTGAAAGACCTTTGTTTTCCATAGAAATTTAGGACAAGATGGACTCTCCTATTTTTAAAATAGTTTCATTTAAAAAGTTCTTGAAGACAAATCCTTCCATTTCTCTCTCCAACAAAAGTTATCCAGGTTACAACTCCCCCTCTTCCCAGGTGGAAATATGAACATTATATTATCATATTCTGAGAAATGCACACAATGTTTTAGCCAATAGCTCTTTAGAAGTAGATGGAATTTCTTTATAACAATTTATTTTAGTTAGACTTTAATAAGTTTCAAAGACTTAGAAGAGTAGCATATTAATAGAATGAAACACAGTAGTAAATATTGCTAGATCTGTTTTCTGATTTTTACTTTAGTATTAGCTATGAAACTTACGCAAGACAACTAATCTCTGAACTTTCCATTAATAGTATATAAAAGGGGGCAGTATTACTTGTTTCAAACCCTCTAGTAGACTCTACGTATTTGTGGGTCTTTTCTCAGACCCAATTCTATGACTTTCTAGGTCATGACAGGGAGACTTTAAGTAACTTCCATAGAATGTGAATACAAAAATTTCTTTCTCCAAATTAGTGTTAACTAACTCACCCTTGAGCAGAAAGAAAATTCTTAGGAAGTAATACCATCTTGCTGAATTTGCAGATGTGGAAAAATAACCATTGATATTAATTCATGTTGTCTTCTGAAGGTAATTACTTTAGATCATTGGGGAAATTTTGGATCTGGCCATCTGTCTTAGATTGGACTACCTGGGAAACAATCAGACAGACTTTTTCTTGCAGTAGATTTATTGGGGATCCCTCTCAAACAATACCCAAGAGGGGTGAAGGGAAGTGAGGCTGGGCAAAGGGAGAAGCAGAACTGCTATGTAGCTGCATCCAAGATCTCAGACCATTCTAAAGGTCATTTGAGAGCATTTCAGGCTTGTCCTAGTTGAGGCAAGGGGTAGTAGGGGCCCATTGTACCCAAATTTCTACCAACTTGTACTTTCTTTAAGGGATGGTGCCATATCAGAAACTCAGCCTTGGTCTCTGTGTCTGATAGTTTGGATGGTTGGTAGCAAATAGCTGGATCAGACTTAGTGAATGGGAGCCTGTGGTGCTGGGTTCATGTATAGCTTCCCTTCCTGCAACCATGGCTACTCAATTTATATGCACACTGTGTCAGCACTTGGGTTGGCTAATGGCAGAGAATGGGTAATGTCAAGTGACACTGAATGTCACTGGCTGAATTCCTCTACTTGATTTTAGTAGTAGCCTCCTACTTGTTAGCTGCTCTCCAGTATGTGTTAATATGTAATTCAAAGTTCTCCACACTTAATGGAATTCCAAATTCATCTATTGACTTCTTCTCTAGATATTCTCAAACCCTGTCTTTCATTGTCCTGGCAGGCCCCTGGACAATTGGGTAAGATATTCAATGCTTCCTTTGAATTCCAGTATATTTTTATCTCAAGATAGCTTTATTTTCATACAAAATGTCAAGTGTACCACTCAAATCTCTGCCCAGTGAAAGAGTTCTGCCTAACTCTTCTCTTTTAGGTCCACTCCTGAATGGTACTTTGGGTAATGCAGCAGCAGTCCATCTTCAGCATACAGAGATGTCCTGTCCATGAGCCAAGTTCAGACTTGTTTCTCCTCTGTCAGCTAGTCATAAGAGACTTCTTTCTACCTCCACACACACATATTTATCCATAGATACAAACTAAGGAAGAGTTGCTGATGCAGCACAGTGGATGACATGGCTTCTGGGCCACTTGTTCATGTAGCTTATCTGTACTCTCTGGCCTTGTTTATGCTGATCCCAGATTCCTCATGTCCTTGTGATGAATGACTGCTGGACCCACCTACCTTATGAATTGGTGGTTCTGACAGAACCCAGCTCATAATGGGCAGCTCTGACCTCACAGTCACTTGATTCCCCACCACTAGGCACTCCATTTCTTCTATAAAGCAGAAGTTGTTTTTCAAATGGTGTGCACATCTCTGCTTGCAGATAACATGGTATTGTTCTAAAACTGCAGGTATCTAGATTTTGTTTCTCCTATTGGGGCTTGCCCAAAACTTCATAAATGTCTTTCCTCATGACAGATACTTCTAATACCATAAAGTCTGATGGATCATATTGTTCCAGTGTCAGGGTTGTAAGCACTGCAGCCTAGAGCTGCTGCAGAGCCCTTTCTTACACTGGACCCTCCTCCTTGGTGGCAGCTTTCCAGATCATTCAGTAAATGAGACAGCGTAGTTTTTTAAAGTGTGAAATATTCTGCCTGAAACCAAAGAGGCTTAGTAGACATCATGCTTCTTTCTTAGTGGAAAGAGGTGCAAGATGCTATAATGTGTCTTTTCCTTTGGAGGAGATGTCCTGGCATGCCCAAGTTAACTGGATCCCTAAAAGCATCATTAGTATGGTATGTCCTTGAGTATTTGTAGCTCATATGTTTTTACCAAGCTTCTGACAATTTTTACTTATTGAGACCATTTTAAATAACATTCTCAAAATAGTGGACAAATGCCATCTGTGGAATATTTCAATACTCCAAATCCCTTTGAAATATATTATCACAGAGGGTGGAAAATTTAACTAGGCCTCTGGCAAGACTGTAATACTCTTGCTTTTTGTATGTGAATGTGAAGTACTTCTGGCTCTCCTTCCTGATGGAGATAGAAAAGAACCAATCTAGCTCATCAGTGGCTACATGTCACATACCTGAGACCATGTTATTATGCTCTAACAAAGATAACACATCTGGCTCAGCAGCTGCAGTTGGGACTATCTCTTACTGTTTTGGTGGTTTACTGTCACATTTCAGAATCTTTCTGGTTTTTGAAGGGGTCCAACTGGTGAATAAATGGAGATATGATGAGAATCGCCACCTTTGAATAATTGAATGGCATCCCTAAGTCTGTAATTATTTCCAGAGTCCAATATTGTTTATGACTTTTAATTTTGGCTTAGGGCAGGGGCACTTTCAGAGGCTTCTATATGGCCTTCCCTATTATGACAGCTCTTATCTTCAATCAAGGAATCTATATAGAGGTTTTGTTAACTACGGAGTATGTTCATTTCAACTATGTACGGTGGACTCAATGTGAGCTGACCTTGGCCAGGACTACATTTGATACCTGGACCAAGTGTGCCACCATTCTAGCCTGAGTACCATTATGAAGCTTGGATAATAATGTCACATCGATCTTTGTCCAAGACTCCTTGAAGTGTCTGGATATCCCCCACTTCCCTAGTGTATGAATACTTGAGGAAATGACTACAAGCCATAGATAAGAGCCAGGTTTGCAAAATTTATTCTCATAGGGATCCAGCCTCTCCTTCTGTCAGGGGGAACTAGGTATGCAACTGGCTTAGGTCTGAAAACTGGGTTTGGGTTAGTGGACTTTTTATTTGAGCAGATTCCCTCAGCCTCCAGATAATCTATCCTTGATTCTTTTGTTGTTAATGTTGTATAGATTGAGCAATATCTTTGTTGGATGCCCCTCTGTCTTGCTCTTGGAGGCATTATTTCTATTAACCATTTTATAATAATTGCACTATAATCTTGCACCTGGTGATTAAATGCTTCTACCTGACAACCATCTTTGCAGCCATCTTTGTTGCTATCAGGGAGCCCAGTTATTTAGTATTATCTCTTACTATTAGTTCTGGCCCATAGAGAATTGTCACCACTGTGATTATTACGTCTGGGGGGGGTGTGTGTGTGTGTGTGTGTGTGTGTGTGTGTGTGTGTGTGTGTGTGTGTGTGTGTGTGTGCATGTGCATTTAACCAGCAAATTCCATATTTCTTTAGTAAAGAAACTATTTTCCAGCACCCTCCATGAAATAGCATCATGTGATAGACTTTCTGACCTTAGATAATATATTCACTCTACTATACTATCCGTTTCTCTGAAACTTTCTACCATGGACCATGAAAGATTCAGCATTTCTACTTCATTTATATGAATCACCACTTTATCCAAGCTTCCAGAGTTATCTTAGGAATATTGTCTCCCAGTGTCCTTGCCAGAGTGTTAAATTCTGTACCATAGGGGGATGCTTTCCTATTAATAAAATCTCCCTTATCCAACTTTATATTCCATTCTTATTGGTCAGTACCTTCACGATATACTTCCATATATACCATCCCATGGGATCCAAGCCCACATATACAAACCCAGCTCCTGCCAGCATTTCAGTAGGCCGTGAAGCTCCTTCAGTGTATCATCCCTGTTTTTCTTTTAACGGACTCAATACTCCCCTGTCTGGGTTATGTTGAAGCTTGATCCTAGTTATTTGTCTTATAACTGGGTTCTCAGAGGGTTTGTTGTCTTGCAATATAGTAGCCTCTGTATTATCTTCAAAGAAGAAATGATTACAAAGTTTTCAACAAGTAAGGATGGGATTCTTCTGGAGGCCTAGAGTGCTTAGGGGAACCTCGGGATTCAGTATTTTTGAGTGTGTCAACCCAGATGTCTGCACACTCAGTCCCAGAGTCCCACTCCTAATTTTGGTAGCTAACTTGGGAGCACTGGAAATTCAACTTTCTTTGGAGTTCTACTGCTCTTATCCTCAGCTTTTTCTGTTCTCTGGCTATAGGAGAAGAGAGTTTACATGTTGCCATGAAGGCCTTCAGGCACTCAATCTTTGCCTTATATTGATGATTAGTCACCTTCAGTTTCTTGTTGTCTTTCTCCAAGGCATTGATGATCTCTAGCAATAGTTATCTTACTTTGTAATCTTTATGATTTTTCCAACTTTTAAACACCTGTAATATTTCCTGTAAAATTTTCTACTCTGATAGAAAAGTTTCTACACTGATGGAAATTTTAAGAATTTCACTGCAACCGCATGCCAGGGGCTATCAGTGCCCTACCTACCACTAGAAATCAGGGACTTAGTGTCAGCAAGCGAGAGCTAAGTATAGCTCTTAGGTCAGGTTTTTTGAGAAAGAGAATATGAGACAGAAAATTACTAATGAAAGCTTTTGGAAGACCTCTTGGAAACATCACCTGTGAGAGAGAGGAATACAGGACTGGGCAGAGGGTGAAGTTGAACAGCAATGCAATACATCAGAGGCTTCCACCAACACTATGGGGGATTTCTGGAGCCAGGATCACGCCCTAGTCCTACCCGATACAAGGGATCCAGGCCTTTGTTTCCTCACAGTCACCAATTTTTGGGTGCACGTTGTCCTCAGAAAAGGAGTAGAGCCTTGGATGAAGGACTTTCCACTAATTAATAGTAACTATAGGAGAGGGACCCAGTTATGAGCAATCAGCAGCTAAGACTCCAGGCACATGGAGCGGGGAAGTGCCTTGATCCTAAAGAATTATCTGGGAAGTGCACTGCTATGTCCCCTGTATTATCTTCTCTGTGTTACTTTATGTATTTTAAAAATCTGTTATTGCAGATATTTTTATGTATTTCTTCATAGCACTTTATTATTGACCAAGCCAGAGAATTAGTGAAAATGAACACATTTGTAAATAAAACCACCCATTCTTCCCATGCCCAACACATACATGCATACTTTTAAAAAAAAGCAATTTCAGCTTTTCAGCCATTTCACTAGTGGGCTGACATTACCCAAATAGCAGGCTCCAAGAATTAAACAGCATGGCTCAAAGGGAATGGATGTGGTTGTACCCTGTAGGAATTTTGCTGGCTTACAGCTCCCTGATGCTTCAGAAGTACTTTAATGTACTACTGTGCTGCAAAATATTGACTCTAAAACACCTCTGTCCTGGAATAGATCCACTCAGGAAAAAGCTCTTGAACCTCTGTTTTTTCCTTAACAATTGAACAGCTGTTACATTGTTAGTTTTTGTGGTGATGGTGGTAGTAGTTGGTGTGAGTTCAAAGGGCAGAAATATTGGAGTGATATTTAAGGAGATAAGAAAATACTTTTATAATTTAAAGAATTTGATAGAAAAGTCATTTCTCTAATGTTCAATTGGTAATACTATGAAGCTATTGTAAGAAATATTTGTTTGCAGGAATACTGCTTCATAGCATGACATTATAGAGGAATAACATTAACCAGTGATTTCTAGCTTTGAGTCCAATTTTCTCTTTTTTTATACAGACTAGATAACATAAACAAAACTCCACATACTTGAGTGTCAAAGATGGCAGCCTGAAATGAATAGTAAAGCATCTGTTTTGCCATGTCTCTTCATTTTAGTGCACAATTTATTAGTGTAATTGATAGAAAATATGGGTCATGTTTTTCCAATCAGAATTCTCTTGCTCTAATCTCCTTTACCATTCCACAACTAATTGAACAAAACTGGGTCCAAGACTTCAGCATTTACGCGTTTGCTATAGATTAGTATTTAAATCATCAGAGCTAAAATTTAAGGGCATAAAAGTCATGCTCAAAAACCCAATGCCTGGAGCCAGGTGCAGTGGTTCACGCCTGTAATCCCAGCACTTTAGGAGGCCAAGGCAGGTGGAGCACTTGAGGTCAAGAGTTCGAGACCAGCCTGGCCAACATGGTGAAACCCCATCTCTACTAAAAATACAAAAATTAGCTGGGCATGGTGGCTGGCACCTGTAGTCCCAGCTACTTGGGAGGCTGAGGCAGGAAAATCACTTGAACCCGGGAGGCAGAGGTTGCAGTGAGCAGAGTTTATACCATTACACTTCAGCCTGGGCGACAAAGCCAGTATCCATCTCAAAAAAAAGAAAAACAAAAAAACAATGACTGCCTCTGATCCAGGTTTCCTCTAGACTTCTCCCCTTCACTATATATTAGCTGACTTTTTTATATAAACAATATACCATGACTCTTAAATATAAATACTAACTGCTGTTATAATCAAGTACATCCAGTAACATACTTAACTAAGACCCAAATTCTCAAATAAAGTGAATTGTCTGTAAGACCAAATAATAATTTTTAACACTTTTTATCTGTCATTCTGAAGTCAGCCTCATTGTTGAAAATTACCTGATGCCATGTGTTATTTATCATATACACATTAAATGACCGTGGTACTAAATGATATTGTAGACTTTAGGCTTGTAGATCTTCTCCTGTCGTTTCCACGCTATGCTGCTTGCACTGTCTTGCATGAAGTCCACTCACATCTAATCTTTTAAATCCTTTGTTGTTATCCTGTTCCTTCAGCCACACTGACACCTCTGAACCAGTGTCCTTGAGCAGCAGCTTCTGTCCTGTTCTCCAGCATCGGGTCTCCTGGATGCTGGTGGCTGGAACTAATCCAAACTTGAATTAAGCAGCTGTGAAGAAGAGCATGAGAACTTACATTCCCTTGCTCCCCCACAGGGCAGGAGCAGGGCTAGGGTGGGGGTGAAGTGGGGTGTGGTGAAGAGGGAGTGGGTAGGATGGAAATGACTCCCAAGTTAGGTAAAACTGTAAGTTTGTGCCTTTACATACCTGGTTGCTCCCCCAAACACAGCAACTTTGGGCAGATATGAAATAAGACAGTGTATTAGATAGAAGACTTATATAAGATATGAAATATTTTTTAAGTGCAGCTATGTTTTAACATAGTTCTGGAGATCTGTTGTACAGCATGGTGACTGTATTAGCAATACTAACTATTGTGTACTTGAAATTTGCTAAAACGGTAGATCTTAAGTGCCTCACTACATACTCAGATCCACACAACGGTAACTATGTGAGGTAATGGATATGTTAGTTAGCGTGATTGTGGTAATCAGGTAAAAATATATAACTATATCAAAACATCAGATTATATGCCTTAAATATATATATATTTTTGTCAGTATCTCAAGCTGGAGTAAAAAAAGAAATAAAAGTGTAGAAGTCCAGGAATACCTGATAGAATTTTGAAAGAAAATAAAGAATATGATGGAATTTTGTGGGAGGAGGCTTGGTCAAGGTTTATAATAGAGCCATAGTTATTGAGACAGTGTGGCATTGAGTCAATGATAGACACGTAGGGAACTGGATTAACATTTAAGACACATTCAATTATGGATTTAGTATGTGAGGTGGTAGGTATTTTTTTGTTTGTTTGGGTTGTTTTTTTTTTTTGGAGACAGGGTCTCACTTCATCTTTCAGGCAGGAGTGCAGTGATGCAGTCACAGCTCACTGCAGCCTTGACCTTCTGAGCTCAAGTGATCCTCCCATTTCAGCCTCCTAAATAATTGGGACTCCAGGCACACACCACCACACCTGGCTAATTTTAAATTTTTCTCTAGAAATAGTATCTCTCAATTTGGCTCAGGCTGGTTTTGAAATCGTGGCTTCAAGCAGTCCTCCTGCCTCGGCTTCCCAAAATGCTGGGATCACAGGCATGGGCCAGTACACCTGGCCTGAGGTGTGATATTTTTATTAGAAAAGTAATGTAGGGGTTTTCAGCAAATGGTATGCAAACCATAAGCAACATAGAAAATGGTAAAATTCAATCTTTGCATTACATAATAGTAAACAAAATTCCAGATGCTTAAAGAATAAACTATTAAAGATCATATTTATGAAGAAATATGTTGCTCAAGCTGAGGTCTAGTGGGGCAGTCATGGCTCACTGCAGCCTCAAACTCCAGGCCTCAAGTGATCCTCCTGTTTCAGCCTTCCAAATAGGTGAGACCATAGGCATGCACCATTATGCTCAGATAATTTTTAAAATTTTTTGTAGCGACAGATCTCACCATGTTTCCCAGGCTGGTCTCGAACTCCTGGGCTCAAGCAGTCCTCCTGCCTTGGCCTCCCAAAGTGCTGGGGTTACAGGTGTGAGCCACCATTCCTGGCCTCCTATGTTTTTATCCTTATATAGGTATTACATCAGAGATATTTCAGGTTTGGTTTCAAACAACCACAATAAAAGAATATTGCATAAAGCAAGTCACATGAATTTTTTGGACTCTCAGTGCATATAACAGTAATGTCTGTACTATATTATAGTCTATTAAATATGCAAAAGCATTATGTATAAAAAGAAAATGTACATACCTTAATTAAAAATAGTTTATGGTTAAAAAATGCTAGTGATCATCTGAGCCTCCTAGGAGTGATAATCTTTTTGCTGGTTGAGGGTATTGATTTGATTTTGTTGGCTGCTGACTGATCTGGCTGGTGGTTGCTGAAGGTTAAGACCAGCTGTGGCAATTTAAAAAAGAAAACAATGACGCTTGGCATATCAACTGACTCTTCCTTTCACCATGCTTTCTCTGAATCATGTGATGATGTTTGATAGCATTTTAACCACAGTAGAACCTTTTTCAGAATTGGAGTCAATTCTCTCAAACCCGGCTCCTGCTTTATCAACTAAAGTCACACTAAAGTTTATGTAATACTCTAATCATGTTCTGTTCTGTTCTATTCATTTTCTATTATATTCACATCTTCAGGTTTCATTTCTATTGTGCTTTTTCCACCACATCTGCAGTTACTTCTTCCACTTGATGTCTTAACCCCCCTCAAAGTCATTCATGATGGTTGAAATCAAGTAGTTACAAACTCCTAATAGTGTTGATATTTTGACCCCATTTCATGAGTCATGAATGTCCATTATGATATTTAAAATGGTAAATTCTTTCCTGAGATTTTTAAGTTACTTTGCCCAGATCCACTAGAGGAATAATTTTCTGTGGTAGCTACACTCTTACAAACTGTATTTTATTATTTTATTTTACTTTAAGTTCTGGGATACATGTGCACAATGTGCAAGTTTGTTACATAGGTATACATGTGCCATGGTGGTTTGCTGTACTTATCAACCTATAATTTATGTTTTAAGCCCCACATGCATTAGGTATTTGTTCTAATGCCCTCCCTCCCCTTGCTTGCAAGTCAAAATTACTCCTTGATCCATGGACTGTTGAATGGATATTGCATTA
Organism: Ateles fusciceps; assembly: GCA_036589455.1. Lineage (NCBI taxonomy): Eukaryota > Metazoa > Chordata > Mammalia > Primates > Atelidae > Ateles > Ateles fusciceps. The sequence continues at coordinate 4,503,542 of JAZHEH010000797.1, read as the reverse complement.
GCAGGCATAAAAACATTAGTCTCCTTGTACATCTCCATCACAGTTCTTGGGTGACCAGCTGCTTTGTTGATGAGCGGTAATAATTTTCAAAGAAATCTTTTCTTCCAAGCAGTAGGTCTCAAATTGGGCAATTCAGTAAACCATGCTGCAAACAGAGGTGCTGTCACTCAAGCTTTGTTGTTCCATTTCTAGAGCACAGACAAGAGTAGATTTAATTCTTCAGGGCCCTTGGATTTTCAGAAGAGTAAATCAGCATTGGCTTCCACTGAATGTCATCTGCTGCATTAGCCCCTAACAAGAGAGTCAGACTGTCCTTTGAAACTTTCAAGCTAGGCATTGACTTCTTTGTAGTTATTAAAGTCCTAGATGGCATCTTCTTCCAACACAAGGCTGTTTTGTCTACATTGAGAAGCTCTTGTTTAGCGTAGCCGTCTTTATCAATTATCTTAGCTGGGTCTCTGGATCACTTGGAGCAGCTTCTACATCAGACTTGCTCCTTCCCCTTGTACTTTTCTTAAACCTCATAAACCAATCTCTGCCAGCTTCAAACTTTTTTTTCTGTAGCTTCCTCACCTCTCCGAGCCTTCACAGAATTGAAGAGAGTTAGGGCCTTGCTTTAGATTTGTCGCTGGCTTCAGGGAATGTTGTGGCTGTTTTGATCTTACATCCATATGGCTAAAACTTTCTCTGTGTCAGGAAGAAGGCTGCTTTGCTTTCTTATCATTCATGTGTTCACTGAAGTAGCACTTTTAATTTTCTTCAAGAATTTTCCCTTTGCATTCACAACTTGGCTAACTGTTTGGCAGAAGAGGCCTAGTTTCAGCCTATCTTGGCTTTCAAGATGCTTCCTCTCTAAGCTTAATCATTTCTAGCTTTTGATTTAAAGCGAGAAATAGGAAACTCTTCCACTTGAACACTTGAAGAATATTGCTGGGTATGAGCTGGCCTAACTTCAATACTGTTGTTTCTCAGAAAATAGGGAGGCTTGAGGAGAGGAAGCAAGATAGGGGAATGGGTAGTTGCTGGAGCGGTCAGAACTAATGTATTTATCAATTAAGTCTGCCATTTTATATGAGCATGGTTTGTAGCACCACAAAACGTTTACAATAGGTAACATCAAAGGTCACTGATTATGGATCACTAAAGCAGATATAGTAATAATGAAAAAGTCTGAAATATTGTGAGAATTGCCAAAATGTGACACAGAGACATGATGTGAGTACATGGTGATGAAGAAATTATGCCAATAGAGTTTCTCAGTGCAGGGTTACCACAAAGTGCAACCTCTACCAAGAGTAATAAATCATAGCACACTAAAACAAGATATGGCTGTACTTCAGATTTGCTAAGAGAGTGAATATTTGTGTTTTCACACACACATAAGTTAGGTACATAAGATGATGGATGTGCTAAATAAATCATCACATTTTAGATTTTAAACACTGCTATACTTGTTAATTATATCTCTATAAACCAAAATATAAAAAATAATCAGCCTCATAAAATTTAGAATTGCACTTATTTTGGGATATTTTTGAGGGCCTGGTAGAAAATCTCATACAGTGCCCTATTGATAGAGCCCTTTTGTGTGTCTTTCAGGCCCCAGGTGAGGAATGAATGGACCTATCCTGTGCTTTTTCGTTTTTAATAGAAATTATAGTTCATTCAAAGCAAGAAAATAAAAATGTCTAGCCATCCTGAGGAAAATAAGGCCTTGAAATGAACATTTTATGTACTGGCCTTACTGCTATCTTTATCTTAATATCGTTTTATATTTTTAATATTTGTTTGCTGTTGCTCCAATTCCTTTCTTATTTTCATGATATCTTAGGTACTTCCCTTATATTTTTTATAGTTCTGAAGAGATGGTGTAGGTTTAAAAAGATGTACAGTGAAAGGTCTCTCTATCACTAAATCATGAGAAGAAGTCTTTCTCTCACCTCTGTCCTGCAGTCAACCAGTGTCCTCTCTGGAATCAACCAATACTGTCATTGCTTGTGTATTCTTCCGGAGATATACAGTATCTCAGGATACAGACAGGGGAAGCTCATATATAATGAAATTATGTATGATATACTTACCTAACTATCTAATATTTTCTTCCCCCTCTCCCTTTTTTTCCATCAACAGTTATATGAGTCAACATTTACTTAATCTGTGTTGAAGAATTATTCCATATCAGTGTATGGCTTCTTGAATATTTTGTGGAATGATGCTTTACTATGGCGTATGTGTTTATCCAATCTCCTGCTGTTGTATGTTGTTTTCAATATGTAATTACAAACAGTGCCAGTTACAAATAATATCACAATAAGTACACTTGTCCATACATCATTTAGCACATGTACAGGTATATTCCTAGGACAGATTCCTAGAAGTAGAATTTGTGGCTGAAGGATGTGCACATTTGTGATTTGACAAATATTGTCAAGTTGTCCTACATTGTGTTCGACCATATTATGCTCCCATTGGCAACTGTGATGGTATTACACAGGTTTCTGTAAGCCATCTCAAATCCTCTTTTTAAAGTGTTGAGGAATAGATATCTGATTGACTTTAAGTACTTAAAATAAAGATTCAATTTGGTTTTAGGCACAGTAAAATTTAAAAATTAGTGAAGCTTCTCCATGATTATGTTGTTGGAGAAGTATACAAGCTAAATGAAGGATTCTGTAAACTGCCAATATACAACTTTAGTTTTAACTTAGAATAGATAACTATACTAGATACATGGATGGATGGATGGATGGATAAACAGAGATATATAGATAGATAGATAAACAGATGTATGACTTAAAGGAGATCCAATAGCATTTTCCCAGTTGATAGTAAAGGAGCGCAAATCAGCAGAATAAATATAAAAAGAGGTGTTAATAAAATATAACAAAGAATAGGGGAATACATGGTTATCAGGTTAAGAAAAGCATTAGGAAGGTCAAAATCTAATGAAAGGCAAGTCTGTAGTGTCCATGAATACAGAAGAAATCTCTGGGTATAGCCAGGGTAACAATAATGTAGAAACAAATGCAGCTTCAGGGCAATGAGAAAGAATGAAAGCAGATAAACAGCAAGGTTTTCTGTGGATGCTGACTGCAAATGATAAGTTGATGCTCTAGGAATGTGTTACATGATTAAAAATATTTAAAAGATTGTTGATAGTTTCTTTCTAAAGCAAAGAGAACTGCAGAACCAAATTATATTTACTACGTAATTGGAGTATAATTATCCCACAAGAAAGGATATTACATGTAAAGGCAAAGACTTCAGTTGCTTTAGCCTCCATAGGTGTACAATATAATGAACACAAACTTCCTTAGATATCATGCGCTAAGGTAGCCAAATTGTTTACAGAATGTGCTACTTTCAAATATGAATATATTATTAAATACTAGGTGTCATTTTTAAATACCAACCTTTAGTTAGCACAGTTAGAAAGCCTATATCCTTGGGAAGAGGAAATATCTTTCTAGTGGTCCACATCCAATATAAAGTATTGACCAATCCACATGGGGATATTTACCAAAATAGAAAAAGACAAAAAGGAGTTAACAATAATTATAATGCTTTCTTATTAATATTTTAAAATACTTTTGTATAACTTTTAAGCCTTCAAAACTTCAGAGGTGGAAGAAGAATAGAGAAATGAACATTAGATAAAGTAACAAGGAGGAACGAGAATTGTTTGAAATGGGAATCAGAGGACATGTGATAAATCACTAGGTAATAAGAGATGGACAAGGCTGGCACTTGATGTCTAGAAAACTTGTGTAATAAAGAGTCCTGAAACTGGTCTCAGCCTAGCAGCAGCTAATGAAGAGCAGCCACCACTAGAGGCTTCCATTGCCGTGGCTGGTGCAATTGCGATAAATAGGAGGTGATACACATAATCAGAGCATCATAGAAAATGGAACATATGTTACAGATTACTTTTTCCAAAGCTCTCATTTTATATATGGGAAAATCAAAATCCAGAGAGGGAAAATAATTTGCTATTGACATTTGATTATCTTGCGGAAAAACCGAAACTACGACCTAGGACTGTGGATTCCTAATCCAGAGTGGAAATCCAGTAGTGATCATTTTCCTTAACCTCATGCAATCTTCCCACTTTCCCAGTGACATCCCTGAAGCCTCTCCATATTGAGTAACAACTTCTTAATCGCAAATGTAATAGTGTATATGCCTACCCTTAGTTGGCTAGTGTAAAGTTAAACAAATATTTTCCCCTAGATCATTATCCAGTTGTCCTTGCTTACACTCCAAGGCTGATACACACACACACACACACACACACACATTTTGATACTGAATGATACACCACTTGGCATTTTTATTTAGTTGTTCCACTTGAACAACTTTTGTCTTTTCAATTATCCTATAAACTTCCAGATAGCGGAAACCATGTCTACTTATATGTTTTTTTTTTTTTTAATTTTCTTGTCCTAGCAACATCTCAGGTTTTCAGTCAAAATGTAAGACTGTACCTAAAGATTTGCAGCCAGGTGGCTGTTTATCTCAATCTTTGTTTGGGCATAATTCTGAAGGAAAATTAAATTGTGTTTCAAATTGCCCTCAAGATACTCAGCTCTGGAGATGCTAATGCAATTTTTACATTTAGAAGGCTCATTGACCAATTAGATGCACACTTTGAAGAATGCAATTTGATAGGATGTTTTTATATTAATTCATGATCTCCTTTCCATCATTCTCTTTTTCTTGCACTTTCTGTCATTTTAAGCTAGCCCAAGAGAAGCGACTTTCACTATTTGTCGTCTCTCTCTTGTTTATTCAAATGGTGGGTGGAATCAAGGTTGGCTGCTCTGAACTGCATCCAAGCAGGGATTCTTAAAGGGTGGAAATGTCAGCCTACCTATTGGGAGCTATTCCAGAGCCAGCTGGAGCTGCCTCAAACGCTCTTAATTACCATTTTGTATTGTAAATGTCTCAGCCAATGTGGTCCCTTTAAAAAAAAAAAGTAAGTAAAATAAATAAGTCCATGTAAGCAAACAAGAAAGGAAACCTAGTAGAATTCAGACTTCACCTGATGGATGAAGCATAGGCAAAATCTTTTTTAGCATGTTCTTTAAAAGATTGTAGTTAACTGCTCAAATGCACAAATCACCTTCTTCAGTGATTTCTTCTTTTGAGGGCTGACTACCATAAGTAATAGCTCAGCCCTCATTCTAACTCAAATTTCCAAGAGACATTTAATTGGGTAGGGTACCAATTACTTGGAAATCACCTTGCAAATAAAATTGCGTAATTCCAGGTGTTGCCAATGACTTTGTAAAGGAAATAAGCTTATTTTAGGAGAGTGACCAGTGTTATGCCAGACTGCACACAGTTTTCCCATTCACCTCCAGCTTCCAAATTCTCTTTTTCATGTTCCTGATCTTTGACCCCACCCTTTCAGCTCACTTTTTTTTGGTTCACCTCTGGCACCCTTATAGTCAATGGTGTTACAAACGTAGTTGTCAATGGAATAGAACTGACTAGGGGATATTGTCCATGTGTATCATCGCAATGCTTCCATACCACCTATAATGCAAAAATACTCTAGTGGTGCGAGGCATACTTTTGATATTTCTTTGACTTTCACTTTATGGCAGCCATCTTAAAATATATAAAAAATCCTAATAACACAGTATCACAGGAATTCACTGTTACAGACTGTAAAAGTTTTATGTATATTTGTATTAGATGATTTTTACTATAATTTTCTTTATTGTATGATTAAACAGAATTTAGGCCAAAGCTTATTTAGATTGCATTTACAACATAAAATCCCTCTAGTGACATCATCATGGAAAATCCACTGCTTTAGGAAGCTGCGTTAGGATCAGCGGGAGGTTTGGAGATGTAAACTGTACTGTTGTTAAATGTGTATTGTGCTTTATTCAGTGAGAGATATTTATTATTCTCATCGTACTCCTTAGAAAAACTTGTGGAAAATGAGTTTAAAATGGAATTTATATCAGACATGGCTTTAAAGAAATGTAATTTTCAGAGGAGATGGGGGGGAGAGATTGTTGTGTGTAGCTATGTGTGTGTTTGTGTTTCACAAATATACATTACTAAGACTATTTCCCTTCACATGATGTACTTTGGGAGATCACAGTCTTTCCTTGCTCATTTATGGAACTCTTTTTCTTTAGAGTAACTCCTTAAATTAATGGTCATAGAAGAATAGCAGTTTTGTGAAGCTTTTTAAACTTTGTTTCAGATGAAAAGAGAACAAACTGCTTAATTTGTCACAGTTCTTTTTAAATGATTTTTAACTGTTCTCAAAAATACAATCCTCTCTTCAAAGTCAGATTAACCACTTTTGATGATACTTTTCTGCATAATGGGCACTGGGCTTTGAACGTAGGACCTTAAGAGGCCCTTCAAACAATCGTTCGAGCTATTTCAATATCTCAGAAATGTGTGTACAGCTTGTAAACGTGACTACCTTGACAAGGGTGTAGTACTCCTTAGAATATGTAAATTCTGTTTCATTAAAAAAATACCTCAGCCATTTGACCCTATATTCTAACTGTTTGTGAAGGTAAAAGAAAAGATATTATTCACTTTTTAATGTATTTATTTTTTCTCAAACTCATGGCAATTTTATTGTCAGTGTGGGCAGGGTTGGTGAGAGAGTTTTTATCAATGTATTCATTTCTTAATAAATATATGTATTTTTTGTTTTTTTGAGATGGTGTCTTGCCGTGTTACTCAGGGTGGAATGCAGTGGCACGATCTTGGGTCACTGCAACCTCCACCTCCTGGGTTCAAGCGATTCTCCTGCCTCAGCCTCCTGAGTAGGTGGGATTATAGGCATGTGTCACCACGCCTGGCTAAGTTTTGCATTTTTAGTAGAGATGGGGTTTCACCATGTTGGTCAAGCTGGTCTTGAACTCCTGACCTCATGATCTGCCTGCCTTGGCCTTCCAAAGGGCTGAAAACCGGTTTGAGCCACCGTGCCGAGCCTTAATAAATATTTTTGATCATGAACTATGTGTCTGGCATCATGGTAAACACTGGATATATAACAGTGATCAACAGACATGGAACCATTCTAACAGAGCTTATAGAGAGCAAATGCAGTAATTACCACAATGACTGTACAAACATAAACTGTGATAAAATTTTGAAGCAAAAATACAGTGTGCTACAAAAGAGAACATAGGAGGCCCCAGCCCAGTTATAGAGTCAAGGAAGACTATAGAGACAGGACCTAAGCTCGGGTCCAGCCGTGGTATTAACTACTTTCAGTAAATTATCTTATTTTATTTTCACATCAGGTTTGAAAATTACATCTTATTATCTCCACTTTATGGATGACAAAACTGAGACTTAAGAAGATTAAGTAATTTGTCCAAATCCACACTGCTTACATGAGGCATAATTAATATTTCGGTTTATGTCTACTGGATTCTTAAATTTGTGCTCCTTCTTCCATACCACTGTTCCCAGCAGTGCCATGAAGAGTCTGGCAAATCATGCTACTCTTATTTGCTAAACCTGCAAAGGTCCTAAGTATGTAAAGTGTGATTCAGTTGAGATTGTCTGATAAAGACTATTTGTGCCAAGGGAATTTTGAAAATAATCCAGTACAAATCTGCATTATCTTAGATGAGCACAAATTGATGAATTGATGCCTATCTTTTTTTCCCTTTTACAGGAATCAGTTTCCATGGAAAATATAGATCCCTTAAATGTAATAAGCAGGAATCTGGGACAGGGTAGATTGTGTCACTCAGACAGATTTTGAACAGATTCTTTGGCCAACTTCGCTGCTTCTCTTACACTCAGAGACTGCTGTCATTATTTGGCCTGGAAAAAAATCTGTCATTTTTTACTGGGTAAATGTTCCAACAATCCAGGGAGTTTTAGTAAAACATATACACACTTTGTGTGTTCACTTCAATTCTACAACTATTTATTGGACACTTTCTATATGCAAAGCATTTTCCTAGGCTTCATCTAGACAGAGAAGGTGGGTTGGGGAAAGGGAGACACGGTATAAAAGAATAATAGTATGTATTAACAACTGGCTGTGGAGAAGTTTTTGGCACACTTGTGTGAAGAGTGAGTGCCTCTGACTGAAACATATATGTAGTATGTGAGAAAAAGAATTTAAGGCTTACAAGTTAAGGTGGGGCAGGGGGCCAGCAATTTTGTGGAGTGATGATTTGAGGATAACTGAGAGCCTTAAGAATTTTGAAGAAGAGGTTAGTAGGCTTAGAGATGCACTTTAAGAAGACAAATTGTGTTAAATTGTTTAGAATTATTTGGATTGGAGGGAGAAGAGACAGCCAATGAGGAGAAAAACTTGGAAATTACTTTTAAAAAATAATGGCAATATGAATGAAAGGACCATGATGATGAGGTGTATGAATATAGACAAAATGTGGATATTTCCATAAAGTATGGAAATATAACTAGCTAGCTTATGACATTTTCAATTCAAGACAATGTTCATCTGTAATATCATTATGTGCTACTGCAAAAATTTTGCATTTCCTTTTATTAAGAAGAAAGAAAAGTGACTGATTATGGTTTGTGCTAATTGTTGGTCAGAAATTGGAATTCTCATACACTGATTGCGATGGTGTAGATTGGTAAAAGCATTCTGAATCGTTTAATATTACCTAATAAAGCTGGATATACCACACTTTAAGATTCAACAATGCACCTCCTACGACTGTTCTCATAACTGTGCATAAAATGAAAACACATGTATAAAAGTATTCATAGCATTTATGACAGCCCCAGTGCTGCTTTGCTTCCATGCAACACAATTGTTCATAAATACAGGAATGTATAAATAAGCTGCAGCATATCCCACAATGGAATACAGTATAACAATGAAAATGAATGAACTGTTACTACACACAACTGTGTAGATGAATCTCCTAAAGACAGTATTGTGCAAAAGAACTTGAACACAAAAGAGCAAATTAAGTATTATTCCATTCATATAAAGTTCAGTAACAGGTCAATTGATTGTATCAGAAGTCAGAATAGAGAATGAATGAGCAGTGATCGGGGAGGGGCAAGAGAGGGTTCTCAAAGTGCTGGCCAGTTACTTTTTCTTGGTTTAAGTGGTGTTTACACACGTTTGCTCTGTTCGTGAAAATTCACCGAAGTATCTACTCATGATTTGTGTACCTTCCCATATGTATGCCGTATTTCAGTAACAAGTTTGTTAAATGTTAACTGAAAAATGAGAACTGTTATGGAAAAGTAAAGATATTGCAAACATGAAATGGAGGTGAAGCCATCAAGATGTTTAGTCATTTCAGAACGCTACATTTCATTCCAAATAGTGCAGTGCAGTCAAATATCTGGCACTTCAACCTTCTGAGAACCAGAAATCACTCTGGAGGATGAATGGGACAAATAATGAAGAATTCCATCCCGCTCTCACACATGAGTTTACCGTGGGATAGTTTTGTAACACAGCATGTACGTCATAGATTGAATTAGCTTTCTTGGCTATTGTAATTATTTATGTGTGTCGTTCTCTACTGCGGAAAGGGAAAGTCTCGAAAAGTACAGAAGCAAATAGACTGGTGGTAATTATTCTAAACACTTGCCTTGTTAAACTGCGTGCCATCATGTTCTGGCATTATTTTCATCATACATAAACATAATGGTTATTACAGTGTGTACACTCATTAAAACCACCTATATATGCCTTACTTGATGGTAGATGACTCAGAGCTCTAAGCCCTAAACTCCAATCTGGCCTTGTTATATATGCCAATTAAAAATGCATTCACAAGGTAATGATCAATGACTACTACATAAGTGAAGGTAAAAGGAATGACACTTAAAATTTTAATACAACTTGACAGGTCTAGGAGCAGTTTGAATTACAATTGAAATATGGAATCTTCGGTATTTAAATTACAATATATAATTCATTGTGTTTCTTTTGCCCTGGCTCTGATTTGTCATTTGCAGGCTACTTAGAATCAGTGCTAACGAACTGTAACCTTTCAGCTTGGTTTTTGGTGGTTAGGAGCTGAGAAACGAGTTTTAATAGATGGCCCTTTAAGGACACCAGTATCAGAATTTTCAGCAGAAACCAACGATTTAAGGTCGCAAAAAAGAATTAAGCACCCTGTCTTTACAACGGATAACTTCTTCAAAGGCAGGTCCCTGAGCATTGAGGGAACAAACTTGCAGTGAGGTTTTACTCCAGGGAGAAATGACACACTTTCATTGTGGACAGAAGATGTCTTTCTTCTGAGTTAGCTGCTAACTCATTTTTCCTATATTGAATCCACTTTCACTATTTAAATGCAAAACCCATTAGTATAGCGGACTTGACATCCAGGGTATGATTAAAGTGCTATGGCACTAATCTATTTTTTTTTTTTTTTATCTGGAATGGGAAGGCCATTTATGCTGATTCAGAAGGGTCCCTCCCTACATATAACTAGCTAGCTTATGACATTTTCAATTCAAGACAATGTTCATTCAGTGCAGATATCCAAGCATACAGAGGGGGAGCAATGTCATAGGCAAAGCCAAATTCATGGAATATATAGATCTACTCAGAATTATTATGTATTTGATATTTAGCTAACTCCTAACACACGTATCTACACACCCACACACAATGGGGCAAAATCTGACCTATAAAAGCTGGAACAAATAGGGGCTTTTCCCCTATCAAATTCTTGCCAGTTTTTAAACCCCTCTTATATTTTTTTTCTCTATTTGATGCAGAAAACCTGGCTAAGATGTGCCAGCCTTCCTCATTTTCACCTTTCCAGTACTAGTGGAATTAATTGTTTCGTTTTAAAAGACTTCCTGCAGGGCTGCAAACAAGCTAGGTAAATAAAAATAAGCAAGAGGGAGTAAATTGTTTTTGTATATGATATTATACCCCACTTAATTATGTTAATAGAGACTCTAAAATAATTATGAGATGACTGTTCTTATTTATGCCACTCTATTGGTATAAAATTTACTTTACTTTTTTAGGGCTGCATGGGATCTGTGCATTACACATTTTCACATTTTTCTCTGGGTTTTTCTTTTTTACTATTTTGTTTCGCAGTAGGCACCAGAGGATAAATAAAGTAGGAGGTGAAGCCAAACCAGTGAAGTAAATATTTATTCAAATGTTAGGACTTTTACTTTTAATGCCTGATATCTGTATTATTGCTGTTCCTGTTAAAAGTGAGGTTCCAAAGATGGGAATAACATTTCCCCTGGTCCTTATGCTGAAGTTACAGTGAAGGGGAAATAATCAGAGAGAAGCTGGTGTTAAGCAGTTAACTCTGAATTATTCCATTTTTCTTTTCAACCTGGAAATGTGTTTTTCCACTACATCTTAAAAATCAAGCTGAAATCCATTTGACCTCTTTCTAAACTCCAGCCATTCACTTAAATGCAGCATCCTATGCACTTAAAGCTTTAAACTTCAGTAAGAGGGAGTGATGTGGGGAAAAGAAAAAGTGTATTTGTTGAGTTGAAGTTGAGCTGTGCCCCAGACACTAAGTCAGATGTTCATTTACTTCTCAGAATAATTTTATAGGAAAAGAGTACTTCTAGCTAAAGTCAGAAAAGTTAATAATGTGCCCAGTTTTGCGTTGGTAATAGATAGCAAAGTTGAAATTGTAAACTGTCTGATCCAAATCCCACGATTTTTATTACACGTTTCTGAAAAGTACATGTCTATGAAAATAATTTTATTATGTAATTTTTAATTTTTGCTGTTTCTTATACTGGCAAGAAAATAAATATACCGTAAAATAATATTAAAATTTTATTTTAAAAACTTGGAGAACACAATTTTCTCAGCAGGATACTAATAGAAACATGCAGCTTTATTTCTAATGTAAACTACTCCCATATAAGTGGTTTTGTTTCTAAGATGATCCTTAGTTTCTGGCTTACATACGTTTCGTGCCACTATAACAGGATACCAGAGACCAGATAACTTATTTAAAAAAGAACTTTATTTTTCACCATTCTAGAGGGTTGGGAGTCCAAGATCATAACACTGTCATCTGGGAAGGGCTTTCTTGTTGCATCATCCTGATGGTAGAAGGGGGGAGGGTGAGAAGGAGACAAAAGGAATCAAACTCATTATTTTATAGGGAGCCCAATAACAGCATTAATCCATTCGTGAGGGCACAACTTTCATACCCTAATCACCTCTCATTAGGCACCACCTCACAACATTGTTGCAATGGGGATAAAGTTTCCAACACATGGTTTTTGGTTACCATATTCAAAACATAGTTGCCTGTAATGCAATGTATAGAAAAAGAAAGTTAAAATGGTGATCATGGAGAGATCAGTGAAAGTGTCAGTCCTGGGGCAGAAGATCAATTGTATGCATTTGTGAGTTTTTTTTTTTTTTTGCTCCAAGTCCCAGAGATTCAGCGGCAATCTCACTTCCTCTCTCTCTGAGCTTAGATAGTCCCATGTGAAACTAGACTGTCTAAAGTTCATGTAGAACTAACTCTAGCACAGAGAGTTCAAATGTTTAGTTGAGCTAAGAACCTGGAAGTGCAAATTATGTTTTTTCTTTTTAATCTAAACCACTTGTGACTTCAAAATTAGGATGGCGAGATTTCAGATACAGTATTTTCTGCTTCTAGTCCAGTCAGTTAATACTGTAATTTACTGTGTTAATGGTACCATTTGTCCCTTTTGCTCTCACCCTGCATGTTAAAGCAGCAGTTTAAAAGGGGTTGCATAAACTCTGCTTCAACTAAGGGCAGAAAGGTTCTGATTATAAATAATGCACTTTATAGGATAAATAATGCACTTTGCAGAATAAATAATGCACTTTGCAAAATATAAATCAGCATCCTTAGATACTGACTCTGAAGACACTTTGGCAACCGTGATGGCATTACCATGAATATGAGACTCTAAAGAGCATGACTAAAGTCCTTAATGCTGTATTTCATATCACGTTGTACATAATTGCAGAAGTGAATTTTCACATTACCAAAGTAATAGATCAGAATATCATCTGGTCACCGATTATTAGGGATTACCTGCACAAATAGAATTGCTAGCAAACTGTGTTTATTTTTAATCAAAACAATTTCAACAAGGGAAGTTTTCAACCTTGAGTTGCCAAAATCTGAGATAACCCTAATCATCATCTGTCCTTTGTAGTTTTCTTCTCTTTTAAAATCTGCTCTTGTTTGCCAGTCTAATCATAGAAATCATAATTTGCAATTTCAAGAAGACACAAAGAGACAATATAAACTTTGATCCCAAGCGTTTCTTGTAGGATTCCAAAAAGCAGTTTTGAGTTGTACAGTTTCGCTTTGCCAACAATGATTAGAAGCCCAGTGGCTGCCACAGAAATTGCTCCGTAATCATATCTGCAATACCCGACCTGGTTTATGCATACAATCTATATTCTAATAGCAGTCAATAGGTCACAAGTTAATAAAAATACCATTAACGTCCCCCTGTGACTAAAGAGAGAGATATTCATCTTCCTGGGCTGTGGTGGGCCAATATAATTTCCTTGGCTATTAGTGTAATTAACTGTGCTGGCCTGCTGAGTTCCCCTGGAGGATAGTGCTGGCACAGGATGACCTTGAAGCCTGCTCTTGGTATAGTGTGCCAGAGGGCACAGTTCGTCAAAGGTTTGGATTGGCCCTGAGTCAGGTTACCAGGAAGATGCCTGCTCATGTAATCATGCTGGACACCAAAAGCATATATACACAGTTTGTATTTTCCCAGGTTCAGGTGCATATAAAATAGAGCAGCTGGGGGATAGTTGTGAAGTTGACCATTGTTTTTTTAAAGATCTCCAGCCTCCCTTTTGTCCCCCCTTTCACATCTAAGACTTTCAACCTTGTTTTTCTATAAACACAGTGTGCCTTCCTACTTTTCAAAGTTCTCCCATACCCAATCAAAACACAAAAAGACTGATTGATATCAACATTTAAATTTTGACCAATACATCAACACATAAAATTTTAAATACTCTTAAGTATTTGCATTTGTGAACCTGTTTTTATAAATGGATGAACATGTTTTTATTTCTCATAAAAAGTGAAAATTGGGGATTTAGGATCTGAGAAAAATCAAGGAGTGCTGCAAGTAATTTCTGAGATAATATGATACTTCCTTTGAATGCTTGGAATAAATTTGCTTCATTTATGTCTGAGGTTGTACATGGGGACTGAGGAAATGAATCTAGAAAGCCAGTGAGGAGTCTAAGCACTTTCCTTTCTGTCCTCAATCACAGCTTTACTGTTTTAATATGAGGATCTCACTGGTCACTGTCAGTTTCCTAATGAAAACTTTTAAAGATACAGAAACACAGGGAAGAATATTATAAATGCATCTGTATATTTTGTTTGCTTTACTTTTACTTCAGATCGTTTACTTCGAAGAAATAAAATACTGCAAGGACATTTTTTTTTCCTCCATCCTGAGACATAATTGCCATCCTAAATTTTTACTACTGTTGAAGTGCTTTTACTGGTAAACAATCTGTACTTGAGTTCTTTGTTTTGTGTGTGTGTGTGTGTGTGTGTGTGTGTGTTAATTTTATAAATGTTACCTGAATTTGTCCCCCCTTCCCCCAGAATTGTATATGCCATAGCAGTAACCTCTCATATCTCAGAATGTGACTGCACTTCCAGATAGGGTCTTTAAAAAAGTGATTAAATTACTGTTAGGTTAGGCCCTAACCTAATCCAGCTGGTATCCTTATAAACAAAGGAACTTTGAGCCAGGTGCAGTGGCTCCTGCCTGTAATCTCATTACTTTGAAAGACTGAGGCAGGAGAACTGCTTGAGACCACAAGTTTAAGACGAGCATGGGTAACACAGAGAGACCCTGTCCCTATAAGAAATTTTAAAAATTAGCCAAGAATGGTGGCATGCACTTGTTGTTCCAGCTATTCAGGAGGCTGAGTCAGGAGGATTGCTTGAGCCTAGGAGTTCCAGGTTACAGTGTGCTATGGCCATGCCACTGCACTCCAGCCTAGGTGACAGAGTGAGACCCTGCCTCTAAGAAATGAAAGGAATGGAAATTTGGACACAGAAAGAGACACCAAGGATGCACATATATAGTGGAAAGACCGTGTGAACATACATCAAGGAGGCAGGGCTGTCTGCCAGGCAAGGAGAAAGGCCCTGGGGGAAAAAACCAAACCTGCAACACGTTGTATTAGTCAGTTGTCATGCTGATGTTTTCATGGGCAATTTACAAAAGAAAAAGATTTTTTGGACTTTGGAACAGTTTCACATGGCTGGGAGGCCTCACAATCATGGCAGAAGGCAAGGAGAAACAAGTCACATATTACCTGGATGACAGCAGGCAAGAAAAAAAAAAGAAAAAGGAAAAAAAGAGCTTGTGCAGGGAAACTCCCATTTTTAAAACCGTCAGCTCTTGTGAGAACCATTGACTAACATGAGACCAGCACAGTAAAGGCCTCCCATGATTCAGTCATCTCCCACCAAGTTCCTCCCACAACATATGGGAATTATGGGAGGTATAAGATGAGATTTGGGTGAGGACACAGAGCTGAACCATATCATTCTGCTCCTGGCCTTGCCAGAATCTCGTATCTTCACATTTCAAAACCAATCATGCCTTTCCAATAGTCCCCCAAAGTCTCAACTCATTTCAGCATTAACTCAAAAGTCTACAGTCCAAAGTCTCATCTGAGATAAGGCAAGTCCCTAATACGTATGAGCCTGAAAATCAAAAGCAATTTAGTTATTTGGGGTTACAGGCCCAAGGCAAGTCCAAAATCCACAGAGGCAGTCAAATCTTAAAGCTCCAAAATGATCTCTTTTGACTTTGTCTCACATCCAGGTCATGCTGATGCAAGAGGTGGGTTCCCATAGTCTTGGGCAGCTCCACCCCTGCAACTTCACAGGGTACAGCCTCCCTCGTGGCTGCCTTCACAGGCTGGCATTGAGTGTTTATGGCTTTTCCAGGCAAATGGTGCAAGCTGTCAGTGGATCTACCATTCTGGGGTCTGGAGAATGGTGGCCGTCTTCTCACAGCTCCACTAGAAGAATGTGTGGAGGCTCCAACCCACATTTCCCTTCTGCACTGCCCTAGCAGGGGTTCTCCATGAGGACCTGGCCCTGCAGCAAACTTCTGCCTGGCATCCAGGTGTTTCTGTACATCCTCTGAAATCTAGGCAGATGTTCCCAAACCTCATTTCTTAACTTCTGTGTACTTGCAGGCTCAACACCATGTGGAAGCTGCCAAGGCTTTTGAGGCTTGCACCCTCTGTAGCCACAGCTCAAGTTCTACATTGGCCCCTTTTAGCCACAGCTGGGATGGCTGGGACAGGGCACCAAATCCCTAGGCTGCACGCAGGACAGGGACCCTGGCTCCAGGCCATGAAACCACCTTTTCCTCCTAGGCCTTGGGTCCTGTGATGGGATGGGCTGCTGCAAAGGTATCTGACTTGTTTTGGAGACACTTTTTTCATTGTCTTGGTGATTAACATTCAACTCCTCATTACTTATGCAAATTTCTGCAGCCAGCTTAAAATTCTCCTCTGAAAATGGAGTTTTCTTTTCTTTCATTGTCAGGCTGCAGTTTCCAAACTTTTTGCTGGTTCCCTTTTGAAACAATGATTTTAACAGCACCCAAGTTACCTTTTGAATGCTTTGCTGCTTAGAAATTTCTTCCACCAAATGCTCTAAATCATCTCTCTCAAGTTAAAAGTTCCACAAATCTCTAGGGCAGGGGCAGAATGCCACCATTCTCTTTGCTGAAACATAACCAAGAGTTAACTTTGCTGCAGTTCCCAACAAGTTCCTTGTCTCCATCTGAGACAACCTCAGCCTGAATTTCATTGTCTACATCATTATCAGCATTTTAGTCAAAGCCATTCAGCAAGTCTCTAGGGAGTTCCAAACTTTCCCACATTTTCCTGTCTTCTTCTCAGCCCTCCAAACTGTTCCAACTTCTGCCTCTTACCCAGTTTCATAGTTGCTTTCACATTTTCAGGTATCTTTTCAGCAGCACCCCACTCTACTGGTACCAGTTTACTGTATTAGTATGTTTTCACACTGCTTATAAAGACTCCCAAGACTGGGGAATTTAAAAATGAAAGAGGTTTATTGGACTTACAGTTCCACATGGCTGGGGAGGTCTCACAGTCACGGCAGAAGGCTAGGAGTGGCAAGTTACCACTGATGTGGATGGCAGCAGGCAAAAAAAAAAAAAAATAGAGCTTGTGCAGGGAAACCCTCAAGTTTAAAGTCATCAGATCTCAGGAGACTCGTTCACTATTACAAGAACAGCATGGTAAAGACCCACCTCCATGATTCAGTCATCTCACACCGGGTCCCTCCCACAACATGTGGAAATCATGGGAGCTGTAAGATGAAATTTGGGTGGAAACACAGAGTTAAACCATATCACACGTTGACCTCGTACTTCTAGCACAAGGAACTATGAGAAAATAAATTTCTGTTGTTTAAAGCATTCAGTCCATGCTACTTTGTTACGGCAGTCGTAGCAAATGAATAAAACCCCCTTCAAATTATTCCACAACTTGTTTTTATATATGTTGATACATATTGTTGTAGTTGACTTAACCATTGCACAGGATTCCATTATATGCATATGCCACAACTGATTTATCCACTCTCTCTCTAATGGGCGTTTAGGTCAGTCAAAATTTTCTGCTAAAATAAGCAATGTCAAATGGAACATGATCTACATGTTTCTGTGTGTACATTTGAGAATGTTACTCTACCTACACAGCTATATCTAGAAGCACATTTCTCCAATCTATAAGATGTAGATATATGCTAGTTTAACATCTCGTCAGATTGTCAAATTGTTATCACATGTGGTTAAAACAAAAAACTCTCTGCAATATTTTGTTTGCTTTCTTTTTGTTTGTGGCTTGTTGTTCTTGTTGTTTTTATTTTATTATTATTATTATTTTGAGACAGAGTTTTGCTCTTGTGGTCCAAGCTGGAGGCTGGTGTGAAGAGGCTGGGGTGCAATGGTGCGATCTTGGCTCACTGCAACCTCCCCTTCCCAGGTTTAAACAATTGTCCTCTCTCAGCCTCCTAAGTAGCTGGGATTGCAGGTGTCCACCACCATACCCAGCTAATCTTTTGTTTGTTGTAGAGACGGGGTTTCACCAGGTTGGCCAGGCTGGCCTTGAACTCCTGACCTCCGGTGATCCGCCTGCCTCAGCCTCCCAAGGTGCTGGAATTACAGGTGTGAGCCACTGTGCCTGGCCTCCGTATTTGCTTCTTTATATTCTCATCAACACTTGGTATTGTTAGACTTATAAATTATTTTCTAATCTGTGTGTAAATATCTCAATATTCTGCTTTGTATTTCTCCAATTACAATTAAGTTTAGGCATCTTTTTACGTTTAGTAAACATTCTAGTCCTGGTGCGGTGGTTCACACCTGTAATCCCAGCATTTTGGGAGGCTGAGGTGGGAGAATTGCTTGAGCTCATGAGTTTGAGACAACATAGTGAGACCTTGTCTCTGCCAACAACAACAAAAATTGAGTGTCCTGTTTCCAAAAGTGCCTAATCATAACATTTACTCATTTTGTAACTGAATTTATTTACCTCTTTCTTAGTGATTTGTAGAATTTTTAAATGTAGTCTAGCAATTGATCTTCTGTAGTTATGCGTAATTGCAAAAATTTTGCTTGGAAGTTTTATGTCTTGTTTTAAAAGTTTTTTTCTGTACGGGCATATCTCATTTTATTGCATGTCATTTTATTTTGTTCTACAGATATTGCACTTCTGTTACAAATTGCTTTGTGACAACCCTGCTTTAAGCAACTTTATTGGCATAATTTTTCCAATAGCATGTGCTTGCTTCATGTCTGTGTCACATTTTGGCAATTCTTAAAATATTTGAAACTTTTTTATTATATTAGGGTGATCTGTGATCACTGACCTTTGGTCTTTATTATTTTT
Source organism: Ateles fusciceps (assembly GCA_036589455.1). Lineage (NCBI taxonomy): Eukaryota > Metazoa > Chordata > Mammalia > Primates > Atelidae > Ateles > Ateles fusciceps. The sequence continues at coordinate 4,484,623 of JAZHEH010000797.1, read as the reverse complement.
GATATCACTATCAAAATTGTTTCAGGATACCACAAACCCCAGCCACATAAGGTGGTGAACTTAATCGGTAAACGTTTGTGTTCTGATTGCTCCACCAACTGGCGTTTCCCCATCTTGCTCCTTCTCAGACCTCCCCGTTTCCTGAGACACAACAATATTGAAATTAGGTCAGTTAATAACCCTACAATGGCTTCTAAGTGTTCAAGTGAAAAGAAAATTCACATTTCTCAAATTTTCTTAAGTCAAAATATAGAAAGGACAAAGCTTAGTTAAGAAGGTACATCGAAAGCCAAGGCAGATGAAAAGCTAGACCTCTATGCCAAACAGTTAGCCAAGTTGTAAATACAAAGGACAAGTTCTTGAAGGAAATTAAAAGTACTACTTTAGTGAACATACAGATTATAAGAAAGCAGAGGCTGGGCATGGTGGCTCACACTGGTAATCCCAGTACTTTGGGAGGCCAAGGTGGGTGGATCACAGGGTCAGGAGTTAAAGACCAGCCTGGCCAAGATGGTGAAACCCTGTCTTTACTAAAAATAAAAAAATTAGCCAGGCGTGGTGGCACATGCCTGTAATCCCAGCTATTTGGGAGGCTGAGGCAGAGAATTGCCTAAACCCAGGAGTCAGAGGTTGCAGTAAGCTGAGATCGCACCACTGCACTCCAGCCTGGTTGACAGAGTGAGACTCTGAGGGGGGGGGGGAAAAAAAAAAAAAGTGAGCAGAACAGCCTTCTGACAAATAGGAGAATACTAGAGGTCTTCTTAGAAGACCCAGACCAGACATAGCATTCCCTTAAGCCAAAGCCTAATCCAGAGCAATTCCCTAACTCCTTTTAATTCTGTGAAGACTGAGAGGTGAGGAAGTTACAGAAGAAAAGTTTGAAGCTAGCAAAAGTTGATTTATAAGGTTTAAGAAAAATACAAGGGAAGGAACAAGTTCTGATGTGAAGCTGCTGCATGTTATCCAGAAGATCCAGCTTGATGAAGGTGGCTACACCAAACAACAGATTTTCAGTGAAGATGATACAGCCTTATATTGGAAGATGATGCCATCTAAGACTTCTATAGCTATAGAGGAGAAGTCAATGCCTGGTTTCAAAGCTTCAAAGGACAGGCTAACTCTCAGTAGGAGCTAATACAGCTGATGACATTCAGTGCAACCCAGTACTCTTTTACAGTTCTGAAAATCCTAGACCCCTTAAGAATTATGCCAAATCTACTCTGTCTGTTCTTTATAAATAGAACAACAAAGCCTGAATGACAGCACATCTATTTGCAGCATGATTTACTAAATATCTTAAGCCCACCATTTAGAACTGCTCAGACAAAAATATATTTTTTAAAATATTACTGCTCATCAAGAATTTACCTAGTCATCCAGGAGCTCTGAGAGAGACGTACAAGGAGATTCATGTTGTTTTTATCCCTGTGAATGCAACATCTGTTCTGCAGTCTGTGCATCAAAGAGTAACTTTGACTTGCAAGCCTTATTTAGGTAATAAAGTGGTAAGGCTATACCTGTCGTAGATAATGATTCCTCTGATGGCTTTGAAAAGGATTCACCATTCTAGTGATATCAAAAGGATGTCATAAGAACATTCATGACTCATTGAAGGAGGTCAAAATACCAACATAGGTAAATTGGAAAGAAGTTGATTTTAATTTTCATGAATGATTTTGAGGGGCTCAGGACTTCAGTGGAGGAACTCTCTGCAGATGTGGTGGAAAGAGCAAGAGAACTGGGATTAGAAGTAGAACCTGATGATGTGACTGAATTAATGATAATCACCCCATGATAAAACTTTAGCAGATGAGAAGTTGCTTCATACAGATGAGCAAAGTGGTTGCTTGAGATGGAATTCACTCCTGGATGAAGATGCTGTGAACCTTGTTGAAATGACAACAAAGGATTTAGGATATTACATAAACTTAGTTGATAAAGCAGTGGTGGGTTTTGAGGGAACTGACTTCAATGTTGAAAGAAGTTCTACTGTGGACAAAATGCTCTCAAACAGCATGACTGTTTCAGAGAAATCTTTTGTGAAAGCAAAAGTCAATTGATATGGCAACCTTCACTGTTATTTGTTTTAAATTTCTACAGCCACTTCAACCTTCAGCAACCACCTTCCTGATCGGTCAGCAGCCATCAAACATTGAGGCAAGACCCTCCACCAGCAAAGATTATGACTCACTGAAGGCTCAGATGATTATTAGTATTTTTAGCAACAAAGCATTTTTAATTAAGATATATACATTTTCCTTTTACACATAGTGATATTGCACACTTAATAGACTACAGTATAGTATAAACCAACTTCTGTATGCACTGTGAAACCAAAAAATTCATGTGACTTACTTTAAACAATATGCTCTTTATTGGTGTAATCTGAATCCAGATCCACATATCTGCGAGCTATACCAGTATACAACACAGTACAGTGAACTCCTGAGCATCGTAGGAGTTAGAGGAACTGACGAATCAAAATCTGTATATAACATTTGACTCCCCCACAATGTAACTACTAATAGGCTACTCTTAATCAGAAGACTTACACATAATGTAAACAGTTCACACATATTTTTTTATGATATGTATTCTTTTGTTACATGTATTTTTGTTATATTTTACTATATTCTTACATAAAATAAGCTAGAGAAAAGAAAATGTTACTAAGAAAACCATAAGAAAAACAATATATATACATATATATATGTATTATTTGCTAAGGGGAAGTTGATCATCATGAGGATCTTCATCCTCATTGTCTTCATATTGAGTAAGCTGAGGAGGAGGAAGAGCAGGGGTCGATCTTATTGTCTCAGGGGTCTTGGTTACCCTGCAGGTTTTTTCAAATTGTTACCAATCTCCAAAAAAAATTTAGTATATTTATTTTTTTAAATCCTTGCATAAATGAACCCACACAGTTCAAATGTCTGTTGTTTGAGGGTTAACTGTAGTGTTAACTAGAGCCACCATATTAAGCATTAGCTCCTCAGAAACTGAAAGTTTGTACTCTTTGACTGACTAGCGTCTCCTCATCACCAGCCCTTAGCAATCATCATTTTACTCTGTTTCTGCGAGTTTGACTATATATATATTTTTAAGATTCCACATATAAGTGATACCATAGTTTGTCTTTCTTTTTGGGAGCTATTTTAGCATAATTTTTTCCAGGTTCATGCATGTTGTTGGAAGTGGCAGCCTGGATGAACCTGTTTGAATAATATTTTACTGTGTAACTATACTATGTTTTAAAAATTCATTCATTGATGGACACTTCGATTGTTTCTATATCTTGGCTATTGTGAACAATGCTACAATGAACATGAGCATGTGCAGATATCTCTTCAAAATTGTGACTTAATTCCTTTAGATCTATACCGGGAAGTGAAACTGTTGAATCTGGTAGTTCTGTGTTTAAGTTTTTTGAAGAAGCTTCATATTTTCCATAATGGCTGTACCAGTTTACATTTTCACAAATAGTGTACAAGTTGCCCTTTTTCCATATCTTCAACCACACTGGTTGTTTCTTGTCATGAGACTGATTTTTATAATGCCCCTCAATATAGTATAATAGCATAATGCCTAAGTAAAATTTTAAAAAAAATCTGTGAGGGGCTAGATAATGAGATGCAGATTCACAATTCTGTAATAATCTTTCTTAAACCAAGGAGAGATTGAAAAGTACTTTTCAAACTGTGATTGACACCCATGGTTGAGTCATAAAGTCAATTTGATGAGTCACAACCATTATTTTTGAAAAGAAAGAAAAGAGAATGGAATAGAATAGAATATCAATTCTTATGGCATTAAGTATATTTTCATAAAATGGTATGTGCATGCATGTGTATGTGTGTGCCTTTGTACTCACATATGATCATGAAGTAAGTTTTTCTTGTGAGTTACAAAATGTTTTTTATACTTCTTTTTTTTTTAAACACACCAGAGTAGCTACATATACAAAAACTTGTGAAAGACCCTGAATTTAGAGAGGGAAGGAAGAATGGATAGTGCATTTTTCTAGGCACTAGTATATAGAAAGGAGAGGAAGATTTGTGGTTATGGTCTATCAATAATAGTTGACATTTATCAAACACATTTAATCAGGCCTGTGTTCTGCATTTTACATGAAATATAATTTAATTTTTACAACAGTATCATGAAATTGGTCTATTAATGATAAATATTTTATGAGGAGAAAACTAAGAATTAGAGAAACTCAATAACTTGCCAAAGATGTCAAAATTTGCACTGGGAATAGACAAAACTCAAGCCTAGGAAAACTTAACTTCTGAACCTATGCCTTGAACCATTATGCTATAAGATTTTTAGAGCAAATATTCTGTATGGTGAGTTCTGGACCATTTAATAAGCTTAACTGTTGCTGAGACTAGTGGTTCAATGCCCTTGCTGTTTTTGCCCTGCAGTTTCTCAGCTCACGCCTTCCCAGGTACAGTGCACAACATTCACTTCATGTTTGAGCTACTACAGGATTCTTTTCTCAAGCTTCTCCTCTGATCTAGCCCAAATGTAACAACAGGGCATCTTCCTCCAGAGTCTTTGTAATGTTGTCACTCTCTAGTGATAGCTTTACGTTTCTTAATTGTCTATCTTAATAAAACCAAAATGCCTTGGGAAGTTATTTAATTTCCCTGAATGCAGTTTGCTATTCTGTAAATAAAAATACTATTTCAGTGTTGATCAAAAGAGAAAATACATGCCAAGCAATTTTACACGTTGCTTGAGAAATGACAATGGATTCAATAAATGAGAACTATTTTTATTAATATGATAGAATATAATGTGTATTTGATAATTATTTAACAAATATTTAGAGTAACTATTATTTGTGATTTATTGGCCTAATTAAGCTTCCAGGCAGGCCCCTCTACTAATTTCTCCTTCTTACCTCTTTTGGTTTTCATCTCACATCTATTAGCTGTCCTCCAACTCTCAATTTATCATTCTTGACTTTGACCTTTCACATGTTTAATTCCTCTAGCCTGACATGTTCTCTTTTTTTGTGAGCTATGGTTCTTGTCTTTCAAAACTCTGTCTAGAACTCATAGCCTTCACAAAAACTTTTCTGTTAACGATAGTTTCTTCAGTAATTGTAGCAATTATGTCGCCTATGTTGGTATATGCTTGGGCTTAGCTGTAGCTATGGCCACATATCCTCCTGAAAGCCAAAGAAACACTCTGTGATATGTGCTGTCCCTTGAGTTTGTCTGGCTCTCCTATAGACATGAGGCACCCAGAGAAAGGTCATGTTTATGAGTTATACCTTTGATGGAGGGCTCTATACAGTTTTCTGAAGAGCATAGCTATCCCTCACAATTATCAAGCCCTTTGGTGTTTTTGTAGTGTTCCCTCTTGAGAAGGATGTATGTGGTATCACAAAACTCCATGTCTCTTGATGAGCCCCAACGAAGATGCTGACTTCATTTTCAGATGACATGTTCTTATATTCTTGAATTCCTTTACCGTTTATACTATCCAAAAAATCATCCTAATTTCCCCTTCCCTAGCAGGGGAATGACATATTAAATGACATGGCATTTCTATTGATTGTATTAATATATAATCTAATCTTTATTAGGCATTTTGTGATTATTTTCAGAAGCTATGCCCAAAGGTTGTATGGGCAGCCTGTATCTCAAGAGGCTTTAATAATAATATCTTGGCTCAGAAAGAATATGATGTTTATTGACTGTTTCTCCAAGCAATAGAAGTCTTCATTGAACAGTGAATATTTTCAGTGTTGTGTTTCATATTTGTGGGATTAAAAAGGTTATATGCAAAATAAATCAGGCAATATCAGCTTGGCTCAGTCCCATTCCATAAACATCAGCTCATGAAAAGCTACAAGATTGATTTCTCAATATTCAATTTCTCAGTGGAGCAAATAGTCAAGGCATGCATTAGACTTTGCTCTTAAAAAGAAAGACATTAGCATTTGCTCCTTCACGCATAATGATATTGGCTAGATCTTCAGTTTGCTTCGGATTTTCCCCATCTTTTCCATGTCCCGCATTACCTCCAAAGTCAATAATAGTTTAGTGCATGGAAGAGTCACAGCAGTATGAAATAGAATATGAATATATTTGATTAAAAAAAAAACAGTTCAAGTTCTTTGTAAACTATGAGGCTTAATTCTACCACCTCTCAGCCAACACTCCCACTGAGATCAGGAGATAGTTGGCTCAACTAAAGCCCCATCCAACCAACATGTAGAAATAACTTTTCCTGTAATCCCTGTGCTATCACTGAAATCTGGCTACTTCTGATTTGCATAAAAGCATATAACAACACTGCACAATAGATACATGGAAGAAACTGAGTACTACTTGCAGGGTTTTCTCTGTATGCTTTGTACTTTGGGTTATAGAGTGCCCGGGGGATATATATTCCTTCCCAGCATAACATAAAATTGGAAAGAAATATGCTGGAATGCAATTTGCTTGAGGCAAAGTGTCGTTAGAACGAATTATTCTAGCAACATTGTTTATATGTAGTTTGTATGTAATAGCTCTATTTTAGATGCAGATTATTTGAATACAAGTTCAAAAGCAGTAATTGTTTTGTGTGAAAAACTAAGAAACTTTGCAGTATTCGGTTTATCAGTAGTGAACTCATCAGTGGCTACTGCACAGTTTCTTAGTCTTTAACACAAAACACTGTATGTATTATACCTAACATTAAATAGATACTTTTGCCTTGCAATGAGAGAACGCCTCAGGCAGGAAGAAACCAGTGATCACAGCTGTCTGTCTCTCCTCCAGGGGTTTCACCTCTTGTCTGTTTCAGCCTCAGCCTCATCAGCTGCTAGGGAAAAAGAAGGGGAGGGAATGTTATCCAGCTGAGATGGCAGCTGCCACCACCCTGCCTGGGCCCTCCAGCTTTCTAATCGCAAGGTGGAAAATTTTCAAGGGGAAGTTTATTAGAAAAGTAAAAGGAAAACAAAACAAAGCCCCAAGTGAAAAGACAAACATAAAGAAACAGACACATTTTCAGATAATAGCTCTTTTAAGTTTTAAAGTTTACCCCAGACTGGCTGGCAGTGGCCTGGGCATAAGAAGCCAAGCTTCTATCTGCACCAAAGCTTTTGTCTGACCAGACTACACGGGCTTAAGCTTTAGGTTCTTTTGTCTTGGTCTCAGTGTAAGAACCGCAATGATTGCCAGGACCCACAGGATTTTAAATATTATCCATTAACTCAGAAAATTAATGCTATTCTTCCACTTGTTTGACTTTCTGTGTTCACTTCTAGCAGCTCCAGTGGGTCCTGGTTTGGAAAGAGAAGGGAACAGAATTTTCTGGCCCATAGTGCTTTCTGTAGCCTTTCAAAAATGGAATTCGCTATGATACCAGTATTTATTTGTGAGGTAATCTCAAAGAGTCCAAAATTCCTGCTTCTTTTGACCCATTTACGACTTTACGTGTAGCTCTTCTGAAGCAAGCTCATAATTCAGTAGGTAAACTGGGTTTGATTCATAGCTTGGTTACTTTTCTCACCTGGACTTGTTAGCAGTCACCTGGTCTTGTTATTAAGAATCACATTCCCAAGCACTTTAAATACTTAACATGTGCTTCTTATTTCAGACCCTGCACAAATGGTTGGACCATCCATCAGGTCTTTACTCTTTCCTCAGAAATGCTTTTAGCTGTGATCACTCTTGGACATTCTTTGATCTGACCCACTTAAACCTCCCTCCTGGATTTGACTCACTGTAGTTTAGAACTTTAAAAAAATAAAGAGTTTCACTTTCAATTTTACTTTATCTTTAAAGATTAGATTGTAGTCTGATGAACCATGAGATTTAGAAAACGGAAAAGTAAACGCAAGTGTGAGATGTAGCTTTCATAAGGCAATTAATACAGATATAGACAAATGTTAATTCTGAAGCTGTATCTCACCATGTGTGCATATGCCCTTGATGTGTAAGATTGAACTATTTTACTTCCAGAAAGACTCCCTTATTGATGTCCTACACATAAAGTTGAAGAAAAACTAGACTGAGTAGCTGAGAATGAACTTGAGTCAATTCAGTTCTTAATGTTTATCAAATCACTCATAGATCTCACAGATTATTCATCCTAAAGGATTCTCTTCTCAATTCTTTTAACTTTAGTTTCATTGCCACATTAGTCCTGGCTCTTTCTGATGCCTCCTAGACATCTCTCCAGGCTTCACTCTATCCTGTATTTTGTTCCTTGTACTTACACTGTCCGGTTTAATCTTTAAGAATGTTGCTTTTATATTGTTCCTTTGGTTATTTCCATACTCTAAAGGATTATTTCCAGATTTCTTCAACCGACATTCACTCTCTCTCCTTTGCCCCCCTTATATTTCTTAATATTCATAATAATGTTGAATTACGGTGTTTGTGACTCCCCACAACATGAGACAAAACACCTATGGAGTCTCATTTCTGCAGTTTCTTTTATCAGACCCCGTTTGCATTTTCATCCACAATCACCATTCCTTGTCCACTCTGAGCTTTCCTGCCTTTGCTCCCATTATCTCCTCCACCATAAACATCATCTCCATTTTCAACATATATAAATCCTATCCCAGCTAAAAGTAAACACTTCATCTTCAGACATAAAGGATTCCATTTTACTCTTCTTTGTATTCGGGATTCTTAGCAGAGTATATGCATGGAGTGGGCTACCAAAACAAGAATAAAATAATGCATGAAGAAACAATTAATATGAACATTATGTTGACTCCTTGAAACTGCTCCCTGAAAATACCATTTTTGTCTCTCAATCTTTTCTGAAGTTATTTTATTTCCTCAATGTTATCTTTTCCTTCCTCTGTTAACATTCAGGGCTAACTGAGCTTTGCAAAGCCTTCTCTCACTAGGCGTCATCATATTCCTTCCCTGAGTTCTCATAACTAACGGAGCCATACCACAGAATCTGGCCCTTAATTATGCAGTCTTTTGATGTTCGTCAGTTGTTTCTAAGTGTGTAAATCTCGTCTGCCCAAGCTGACAACTCTCCATCTTCTCAAGGACAAAGATTATGTCTTCACTATGCCGCACAAATCTATCACAGTGCAAGGTCAATGGAGAAAAACAGTTGTTGAGATGACCCTCCAGCTGAATGAAGTCAGCCTTCAGAATTTTAAAAATAGAATGTTGACCTTGCCAACTGAGAGTGTGGTAGCCAAAGCATATGGATCGTTCTTTCCTCAACAACAGAAAATAGCAGCACACCAGGCTCTTGTGACAATATGTCCTTGAAGTGACGGCTATTTGCCTCCTTTCAGAACTGCAGTTGAGTGATGTGTTCATAGAAGGAAGTCTAAGGCAACCATTCCCAACACTGGACTTTACACCAGCTATTTCAGAATATATAGATAACTTGTTAAAATACAGATTGCAAGCTTATATTGGCTTATGAGAAAGTTTCTCACCTTAACCTCTGTTTCTTCTAATCCAGACATTCTTAAGTTACACCATAAATATACTGCCCAAGTTTTTATTGCTGGGTGAGTAGTGGCAGCATTGTGTGGTGGCCAGGAGCATTGCCTCTGGAGGTTATCTATGGGCTCGCCTTCATCTTACTCACTTAAAAGGAGTGTACAGTTGATCATGTTACCTGTTAAGCCTCAGTTTCCTCATTTGCATAAGGGGATATTAAGTGACTGGCTCTTACAGTTGCTGTGCAGGTAACACACACATTTAGAAAACACACAACACTGCCTAGCTCAAGGTGACAAATATTAGCTATTTTTACTACTTAAAATGGCCCATTTTAGGAAGTACAAATAGCTAATATTCATTTTATATGCCTCGTGCTTTTGCATAATCTGTAGAATGCTGAAATTACTACACAGTTCAAAGATAAAGAAAAACTTGCTTAAAATTTTACTAAAATTATTTGTATCTCTAGAACATGTAGTAGGTTATGGCAATTTTAATTGATTATGAAAAATATGGTAGGCTCTGTTTTATTGGATAATAAGAATTAAATAACTTGATTTTTTTCCTTTTTGCTTATCTGAAAGTTTAGGATTGAATTTAAAAATTACTTAAGCCATATTAGCTGGGGAGGATGATACACTTCTCATTCACTGATATGAATTTATGTTCTCATTATTTTTAATATAATCTTACTCTCATTGGGCTCAAACTTTTTTGGTTTAAAGAAACAAGCTGCTTTTAAAAAGTAAATAGTTACTGAATTTCCCCAGCTTGTCAGAAGTTGTCAATTTAATTATTTTTAAATTTTTATTTTTTAAAAGGTAATACATTCATGTGGTTTAAAGTGTGGTACAATAAAATAACTGTCTCGCCATCCCTGCCACCATCTACTCAATCATGAATACTTATTTTTATTCATTTGTGTGTATACTTTCGAACTTTCTTGGTGCATAGAAAAACAAACATGAATACATGTCATTTCATGCATTTTACATAAAAAGTAAAATGTTCTGCATAATAATTTGCATCTCGTTTTTTTATCTGAAAGATTTTCTAGAGATCTTACGTTAGTGGGTGAAATGCTATTGCATTCATTTTTACAGCTGCATATTATTTTATTATATGGATTTCCATATGTATTTAGCAAGTCTGTTTAGTTTGTTTACAGTCTTGTGTTTTATAAAAAAGTGCAGTAACATTATACATAAATCTTTTTGTATATGCATGTATATCTGTAGGATACATTCTCTAATAATTCATTGAAGAACATTTATTTATAATTTTGATAGATACTATCAAAGAATCTTCAGTAAAAGAGCATATAAGAATATATGAGAATGTCTATTTCTACAAATTCACTGATATTTTCACCATGTTTTTGGATTTTGCCAATTTAATAGGCTTAAGAAAGTTGAAATTTGGTATCTTCACATATTTAAATGTGATTTGTGTTTTCCTTTTATTAACTGCCTGTATATGTGGCCTTTGCCCATTTTTTAAAAAATTGGGTTGTAAGCCTTTTTAAATCAGTGTCTTGGAATCCTGTATTTATTCAAAATATTAACATTTTATTTCCCCCTCCTGGCAGTTTGTCATTTTTCTTTTGTGAACTTTTTATTTTAAAAAGTTGCCAAAGTTTGTTGTTACTGGGTACCATTCACGTAGGAATTGTTCGAATGAACTTAGCTAAAGGCAGTGTTTTCTGGAGGAGCAAGTTTTTATCTTAGTTGCAGGAAGCCTCAGGCTTCCACAAGGCATGTCTATGGAGTTTCTTGAAATACAGTATGGTTACAGGTTAAATGTTAAAAATGCATGTTTTCCATCTCCCGTATGCCATGCCAGAGGCTGAACCCAAGGATGGCATGACAAGACATAATTATATGTAGCAATGTATACAAGTTTAAAAAACTACCCATCTAGTAAATAAAGCTCTGAACTATGGGAAAGGATTTTACATTTCTTTCATTTCCAGTTTTCTATTTTTGTGTCTCTTTATTACATTATGCCAGTAGATTTGTCCTTTTTAAAAAGTATTTGAGCTTTCTTCTTTTTTTTCTGCAAAGGGAACTTTATCAGGAGCCCTGAAGTGGAGCTTCCGTGGTTGAAGGCAGGATGGAGGAAATGGTAGGCCCTAACACCTCTGTGTTCTGCTCATCCCTACTTTCTCTTTCTCCTTTTCATTCTGCCATACCTAGGGGGTCCAGATGCACCCAGAAAGAACCTAGGACTCCACTGATGTACTTTAGAAATCTTGGCTATAGTCTACCTCCTTATTTTAAGAATGATGTAATGCCAACTCTTTCTTCCAGGAACTTTGTGTTTTTCCAAATCTATCTACCCTTGCTTAGTAGAAATGGCTTTATTAAGTATAATGTCAATCAAACATCTTGCATAATTATCTTTTTAATCTACTTTTTATTGAAATGGAAATAATGTCTCTATAGTAATCAGATTCATAAAATTTCTAGCAATTTTGTGGTAGGGGGAGTAGCTTTAAGACTACTATATAAAGCTCATACCAGTGGAGGAATTGCTTCTCCAGTATTTGTATCTCAGCAACACATAGTCTAATTACACGAAATTAACTGCCCCACAAGCAGCTGCTTTCATTTTGCTCCAAGTCTTACTATTTGAAAGTTTCATCTTATATTGAACCTTCTTGTACCTTCCACCTACTGATCCAACCTTGGCTCTCTAGAGATCACAGAATAAAATTCACTTTTCTTCAATAAGCACAAGTATTTAAAGACAGCTGTTACATCCCCTACCTTACTCTATTTTCCCATTTCAGTTCTCTCAATTAACTTTTGTTGTTCCTTCTGCTATATCTCAAATTGGGGGAGACACTAATAAAATTCTGACTGCTGTCCTCTAGGCTCATTCCAGTGTGTCAGTGACTGCTTTAAAAAGTGGCAGTGTCAGAGGAACACAGTACTGTATGTGGAGACTGGCTGGTACATAGAACATAAGACTGGGTAATCCACCTGATCTAAATAGTACTTTGTCTGTTCTTTTCCTATTTTCCTTTTTGTAAGTCTTTAATTTACCTTGAAATCGGAATCATCCAAATTTGTCATGGAACAGTGCATAAAGTTTTGCCTGTACAGACTGAGGGGACCCCAGCCTTTGAAGCTAGAATAGTGTCTAGTGATCACTTAGTCTAACTGGTTCATTTACAGATGGAGGAAATTTTAGCTAGATGTGCCGAGTGGGACAGCTTTCTGAAAAATTCACATATTCCTTAAGGGATATACACAGTGGGATATTCAGAAGGCCTGTAACCATATGTCATTTAATAGTCTCTATAATAACCCAATTTCCCCAGTGCCATATGTGGTAGGCAGAACAATCACCCTCGAAAGATGTGCATGTCCTATACCCCAGAACCTGTAAACATGTTACCTTAGATGGCAAAAAAGACTGTGCAGATGTGATTATGTTTCAAACCCCCCTGGGTTTTTCTGGTAGGCTTGATCTGATTACATGAGTCTCTAAATGTAAAAATTTTTTCCTGGCTGCAGCCAGAGAAAAATGTGACAAAGGAAGAAGGACCAGAGATAGGAAACATCGCTGGTCTTGAAGGTGCAGCAAAGAGGCAACAGCAAGGAGTGAGGACAACATTCTCCCCAGAGTTTCCAGAAATAAATGCAGCTCAGTCAGTCCCTTGAGTTTAGCCTAGTGATGCCACGTATTAGATTTCTGTCCTACAGAACTGTAACATAATGTGTATTGTTTTAAGCTACCAAGTTTCTGGCAACTTAGCAGCAATAGAAAACATACACCAGACAAGCCCAAATACTAAGCCAAATGCATTCACAGCTTTTTGGGCCCCAAGCATTAAAAATATGTAATATGTGCAGAGTATTTTGGAGCCAAATTTCCCTTGTTTGGTAGCCACATCCTCATAATGAGCTAGGCTCTTTTAGAAATTGCATTAATAACTCAGGGTACCATTTAGTCATTATTGCTTCAGTGTGTTAGCTCTTATCCTGATGATGATGGCCTAAATCTTCTAAGTCATTCCCAGGGAATTGCTCCTGTACTGGGAAAAGTATCAATTTAGATTAATCTTTCATGTTATCACTTTTAGAAAGCATGTTTGTAGAGCATTTTGGAACCCTCTCTGTTTTACACCTGGGTTCACATGGCACTCGTTTCCATAATAAAGGCCAATTTAAACTAAGTATGTTTCTAAACCAAGTTAGAGTTTTATTAATTTAGTAAGTGCTTAGAGACAGCACAATTTTCCCTAAGAAGTTTGAAAGCAGTGGAGACTGCTTTAAGGCCTTTTTCCAAATACGTAGTTTCACAAATGCACTGCCACCTGGGTATTCCTTCATGGGTTGGAGCAGAGATGTGGTTGTATTTCATGGCCTTAAGCTGCCTTTCGAAGAACAGATACATCTTACTAGTTATTTTGTTGTGCTAAGTAGTGGATGTATATTACTGAACATACATTTCCACATCTAATCATCAGAACTCTATGAGGACAGTATTCTGAAGCCCTGTTTCAGATAAGGAAACAAATTTGGCGAGAATAAGTTATGTATTCGAGTGCACATAATTTATAATTGCTGAAATGAGACTCACATGATGACTGATCTCACCCCAAAGCCTGTGCTCCATCTGTTTCTACATGTTGCCTATTCATTTCTTCATTCTATAGTCTCTGGAAAGTGATGGGAACTCTGCAAAGTTTATTATGTGGATAATGATTGAATTAATGAATAAAGCCTAGAGAGAGGTAATAAAGAACTTGTGCTAATATCTTCACAACAGTATTAGGGAAAATTGACATGTTTATAAAGTTATTATGAAGATCTAAATAAGCTAAAAAATTTGAAGCAAAAAGAAAATAAACCTTAAAACATACATGTAATGGTATATATCTCCATTTCACCTTCTTTCTGCCAGTGGTGTAAACACGCACACACTAATATGGTTAGTGGATTTGTTTTCAAGTACAGTGCCTGCCTCTGTAAGATGGGCAATTCCTTGCTCTCATCCAGAGTATGTAAGTACAAAGATTCCTGGGTAGAACAAGGAAACAAGAAGAATGCTACACAGTGGTTAGGCTTTAATGTTAATTTTAGAGCAGCCTTTGACACAATGCTGAAACTTTAAGCTGTTGTAAATTTTGTGTGACAGGTAAGCTCTGGAAAAAGTTAAAGAAAAAAAGGCACTGAATTGAACTTTCTTAATGTGGTTTTCAAATTGTTTTTTTTTTTAAGCAGCTGAACTCCTTTTTAAAAGAAAAAACAATAGAACTTAGTACATAAAACAGTTATAGGGATGAGCGGCTTTGAATGAAGTGGGGTAAAGGGACCCAGAGCCTCCCCCTGCTCAACTCCAATTCCCAGGGCACCCACTATTGAAATTCTAGTGCTCTGGAAAGCCCAGTGCAAAAATTACTATATTAATAATTCTACCTTCTGCAGAGTTCTTCAAACTATAGTAAACAGAGAGTGTCATGTAGGATTTACGGTTACATGACCTTTATCATTTGACTCATACAAATATCTATTTTATCACTGGAAATACTTGATATTTCCAAGGTCATTCATTTTATGAAAATACACATATTTTATATCCTGGAGATCCTAGGAATCAAAATGAGATGACTGTTTTCAGAAAGCTTTAGTCTAGTGCACATGGAGATTTTCTTGGATGTGAATTCTATTTCATACGTGGTATGTCAGATACTTAGCATGGAACACACAGGACAAGGAAACTGTTGGTTTGTCTTGTAAACAGGAAGTTCTCAGTACAGATTTGTTGGATAGATGGTTGAAGTGCATTCATGGTTCTTTGATGAAAATCAGCAAGTATCAAGTTCAAAGATGAACAAATACCTTTTTAAGATAATTATCATTGACATGGTTTTTTGCCCCTTCATTATTTGTTCAATATTAAAGTAAAGTAATAGAGCTTTAAGCAGATTTTCAGCTATAGCTTTTAGGGATTTCAGCTAAATACTAGAAAATATAAGACATTTTCTAGCTAATTCCTGCTACTATTTATCTCAGCTATTACTAAATGTCAAAGAACCATGAAATGCTGTGTTAGGCATGATATTACTTGATTCTCACAACAACGTTGATGGGAATTACAGTTATTTCTGTTTGTATAAGAGAAAACTGACACCAAGAGAGGTCTATTAACTTGTTCAGTCACCAGGTTTGTAAACGTTAAGGCTGGGACTTGAGGTCAAGTCTTCCTGGCTCTAGAACCCTAATATCGACAGCCTGCCTGCTTACAGTTACTGCGTAATTTGCGAAGAATTTACGATGTTCTATTTTGACTTGAGGCATGCTTGAAATTACAGTTATGCCAAACAACAGTGAAAGCATATCTAGTACTTGATCACAAGGAAAACTTACTCTACATTCTCCTGACCATGGGGCAAGACTTGCATTCGATCAGTGAATTGTTACTTGCTTATTCTGTGACATAACACACACTCTTTCTAGAACCCAAAACTGTTTCCACAGAACTATAATGCAAATTCAGATACATTTCTTTATGGACCTTGAAGTCAGACTGTTTAGCAAAGAACATAGTCGCCATTGTTTTGGAAAGCCAGCTGTATCACTGGAGTCTACTTTTATTAAATCTTTTACAGCCAAGGAATCTATGGCATGTTTTTGCCAGTCTCCCTGACGTTTACATGGATGTTGAGACTTCCCCAAATTTCACTGAACCACAGCAAACACTTTGACTACTATTGTGGCAGGACTGTAATAGCATTGAGTGCAGCATCGGGAGGTCGAGGAAAAGATGGCTGTGCATACTGAAGAGACATGGCAGCAATAACAAAAAGGTCCCAAAAGTGGCAGCTGCCTATTGTGCTCTGGTGCCTTGCAGGGGAAGGTGAGGGGAAATTATTTAAACAAGTGAGCTCAGGAGACCAGTACATTACCATTGCCTGATATCGTTGTGGAAGACAAATATGCTCACTGGAGCCAAATAAAACTAGATACTGCCCTTTAGATTTCTTGTTCATACTTACTCTAAAATCAGGGCAATTTTCTTGAGCTAATCAAATAATGTGAATCATGCCTTTTATTATTTAAAAGCATCACACTCAAACCATCAAAGGAAGAAAAAATAAACTGTGTAGCTATACAGATTAATCTCAGTAAGCTTATTCCCAGTAAGTATAGCCTTATCATTTTACTCTCCTCTTGATTTCTGCAAGAGTCACCAAAATTTCTCTTCTCTGCTATTACATATGGAAGAGTATGTGGTTGGTGAGCAATCTGTTGTGGTACCTGAAGACTATGGAGCTACATCATATAGGACACGGTAAGTGGTGGAGGAGGCCAGAATCTAACATGAGTAGGAGCATCTCTCAGGATGTTTGACGTCTGAAGTTATTTTATGGTCCTTTGCAAAAAAATATGAATGGGCTTTGTCTCTGAATGCATATTGAACTGTCTTCACATCAAATCTAAATCCAAGTTGGAATTCAAACTTTTCATGTCGCCCCTTTCACCTACTCATCTTCCATTTTATTTCCCTAAGCTTGTACAGTCTTTTGTCCACCTTGTTTTATAGACCTGCTCTCAACCAGGGACATCTCCTTCTTGAGCCACACAAATATTTGCAGTGCTTCACTGAATTGACCTCCTTGCCCTACTTTGGTTAGCACAAACATTACCTGCCGTGATTATAAGCTTCCTAGGTCCCTGGATTCTTACTCATGAGAGGCTGAAAAGACAGGTTAGAAAGTGTTTTTTTTTTTTTAACTGAAAGACCTTCCCTGCAAAATGTAAAGCAACTAAACTTTAATGACAGTCTCCATCTAGACCTGAAACAGGCTAATGAACAGCCTGTATTCATCTTTCTTTTACTTTTTATTTTTTTCAAGCTTTGGAATTATTGAAAATTATGAAAATTAGTCTGTATTCTGTCCCTCATAAATTGTTTGACCTCACAAACAAGTTGCTTAAGGCCTTGGAGTCACAGGAAATAAAACCACAGATGCAACGTTTTTAAAAAGAAAACTAAACAGAAGACAGACAAAAAGCAACTCATGCTTTGGTTCTTTAGAAAAATCACTTTAGTGATGATTAGGACAGAAATTACCAGAATAAAGTGAGTAGCAAGCAAGAGGTACTTACCTATTTTTGGAGTAATGAAAAAAATTGAAGAACACCTGTCATGGCATATCCTTTGTTAGCCAAAAAGATAAAAAAGGCCCCATTTAAAATAAAGGTTTGTAAGTGTCTATGGAATTCTTCATACAGTCAGTTCTGTAATAAATATTTGGATGTAACCATTAGTCGAAAGTTTCTGCAGAAATCAGCTATGTTTTTGAAGGAGACTTAAGACTTTCATCTTAAATCATGACAATAAGTATCCAAGAAATAGGACCTTGACTAGAATTAACAAGAGGCCACCTTCTCTTCTGTAAAAGAGGCAACCAAATATTAAAATAACTGCAACACTAGGAGAGATAAAGAAGTTAATGGGAGAATACTTTTTCTCTACCTTCTTTTAATTTTGTTTCCACCCTAAAATAATATTGGATCACTGATGAAAAGTGATAACTCTAGTAAGACATGCTGATACCACTGGGTGTGGTTTTCTTTCTTTCACTGCATATACCCAGAGTTGAATTTATAATGGAGTGTCTTTTTAAATTATTTTTATTTAATAAGCGTTTATTTTAATTTATAGTTAAAATATTTTTACACTCTAAGTCCCTGCAGCTCTCAAACATACCTACTTCATTTTGAAGGAAGAAAAAGAATAACATGAAGAGAATATTGACAAGGTAGTCTTTTTCTCTGCAGAGAATTGAGGATCTGGGCTTCCTACAACATATAAAATTAGACATATTTTTCACAAAAACTGTAAGACTTTAGCCCAGATGACTAGTGAGTGGGATTGTGAGACCTTTTTCTCCATGGAGTTACCTACCAATAGGAATCACAGGCAAATTGCTGGACTATCTGTTGAAGTTAACTCCCTGCTGCCTAAAGCACCGTGTAATCTCATGCAACTGTTGGTCAAACTTTGTTTTCAGGTGGGATTTGTCAAAGCCCTATCCCCATGTGTAATGATTGAAGCTCTCATTGAGGATTCTCAAAGTTTGAGTCATTACAGCTCTGAAATATTTCTGGAAACTTACTAAACCCTTTATAGTTACTTTTTCTTCAAATAAGGAAGGAGAGTGAATTTGGGGGCCACTATTATTTACCTAGTAATGTTGCATTTCCTTGCTAAGGAAGAACTGGGAAAGGCTGACTTTCTGAAGGGCTTTCAATCAGCAATTGGATGGATGTACTCTGCTACTGTATACCGCCTCTAGCACTTGGCTTTTAATTTTTACATCTGAATTATGAAATGCCACCTCTACTAGCTACTGCCAGGAGTGTGGAACATTAATACTGATGTCCAGAAAGGTTGGGAGCGCAGCTGCAGGAAGATTTAAACATGAGAATTATCAGGAATGTCACTCAAGTAAATAAATCCACTATACGATTTGCTTACCTTTTCATCCCAAATTTTAAAGGAAATTTATTTTTAAAGAAAGAAAAATCAGCATGTAATCTAAGCCAAGTATAGCATGGATGTTTCCCTCTTTCTTCCAACTACACTCACCTCTCGTAAACATGTATGATTGGTATGGGCTGAATGCAGCAAAGTATGTTGCAGCACCAATTAATATAAGTAGTAAAAAAATGAAAGGAACAGGAGACAGAGGGAAAGGGCAGATTAGGACACAAACATTTGTCCCCTTGAAATGTTATAGTTAGTTATAGCCACATCAGTGTACAGAAGGCAAACTGTTGCTTGTGGTGTTTGAGAACCATCTGCTGAGCCTAAGGCAAATTTCACATTAAAACCCAATTTCAGTTGTGACCTAAAAATGAGGAAAAATGCCGTGGTTCTGAGTGAATCCCCCTTTGAATGTCTTTTAGCTACCCTTGGCGTTGCGAAGTGAAGCTTATAGGATAGGAACCTAAATGAAACAAAAGCCACAGGAGGCAAACAGAAAGTGCTTAGTCCTTCTTTCTCTACCCCCAGATTTGCACAGCTGTGGTAGTTTCACAAACCAGACTCAAGTCCTGAGATGAGGAATGATTGCAAATCTGCTGGACCAGCTCCCACTCACAATGTAGTGAGATTTGCTTATTTTTCATTTTCAGACATGACTCCAGCTCCCCCAGTTTGATTTTCCATCAAGAACAAAGGTTTGGAATCCTCATGTAATTAGGGGAAATCCAAGCATAATTTTTCTTCAGGAAAAAATTAAAAACACAAAATAAGAAATGAAGGCCAAAGTAGACTTGATTCTAAATTCCCTCCAATACTTATTTTTCTCCCAGCCCTCCCCCTTCCCTCTTAAATAATGGTTGATTACAAAGCTCTCGATTTCAAAGATTCTAATCGAGGAGATAAATACAAAGCAGTTTAAGCTACATAAGCAACTGTAGCACTGTGACTCAAATAAATTAGTGCTTTGATGTACATATATGAAGTCTTTAGAATGGGACAGAAATATCTTCCTGTAGAAGGTAGGCATCTTAAAGAATGCAGTGGGTGTGATGCACATCAAGGACTTAAGCATTATAAATGAACCCACCATAAATGAATACACAAAGTTTGCTTGGCCACTGCATTGTCACAGTGCATGAAAGACGGTTGTAGGACCCTGGTTCAGTCTCACATGAAACCGAATTGCTGACCATCAGTGACATCAACAAATGGCTGAAATGACTGTGGATGTCTTCTTGGTAGCTCATTACTCTGTGCTTTAACACCTGCAGGAAAAGCTTTTGTCAGATCCTTCTACAGACCAGTGCTTCCCAAACTTGACTGTCCATATTAATTACTGGGGGCTCATGTTAAAATGTGGATCCTGATTCAGTAGTTTGAGGGTAAGGCCTGAGCATCTGCATTTCTCACAGTCTCCCAGGTCATGTGAATACTGCTGGTCTGAGGAGCATACTTGGAAGAGCAAAGGTACAGGACCAACAGTACATCTATTTATATAGCTTAAAAATAGCCCACGTAGAAGTGCATGTGTGTTTTAAGCTAGTGATGATGATGGAAATAGTAAAATTGTGATCCAGATGTCTTTTGAAAGCGTAAACTGGCTTGGGAGAATTGTACATAGTATTTGGAATTTGGTACCCCAGTGCCTCTTACTAAACAATGACATTACATTTTGGTCAAACCTAGAAGTTTTGTACAGAGGGCATCTGTGACACTTTTATTCTTCTCTTTCCACCTAAAGTCTCTGTACAGCAAAAAGTTGGATTTCTTTATTAGATGAATTATGGCTAAAAGTTCGATTTCCTTTTCTGTAGCAATAAAAATGTGTTCAAAACCTCTTCAGAATTCACTGCTGCATGTTTGGTGCAGTTTCTGCAAAGCTCTTTCAGGGTCTTTCACAAACCTATATAGGCCTAATCACAAGGGATTCTGTTGTAACAGCTCTTTCAAAGTTTGGTTGCTAAGCTTTTCCAAAAGTTTATTTCACAATATAGCATTTTTGTTGCTTTTCTGCTGCTTCAGCATTCAGTAGTTCAACAGAGATTTTTTGGACACTTTGTGGGGGAAAAAAAATGCTCCTGGAAACTAGAAAAATGCTTAATACTTGGTCAGGCATACCTGGGTTCAAATTGTAGTCATACCATGTATACCCACGTGACTTTGGGCAAGTTTATGTAGCCTAACCCTCAGCTGCCTAATCTGTAAAATGGGAACAGTAATTCCTATTTATATGTAAGATTACATAGGATAATGCGTATGCAGTTCTTTTCTTTATTGCATTTTAGGTTTTGGGGTACATGTGAAGAACATGCAAGATTGTTGCATAGGTACACAGATGGCAGTGTGATTTACTGCCTTCCTCCCCCATCACCTATGCAGTTCTTATAATAGTATGAAATATGTAAAAACTAAATATAGTATGTAAATGGTTCTTTTGGTATTTTTTTAGACTACACTAAAGTTATTTTAAATTTTTTTTTCAATAGTTTTTGAGGTACAAGTCGTTTTTGTTTACATGGATGAATTGTATAGTGGTGAAGTCTAGATTTTAGTACACCTGTCACCCAGGTAGTGCACATTGTACCCAATAATTAGTTCTTTATCCCTCAGGAGACTCCCATTATGAGTCTCCATACCACTTTTTAGGCTTTTGTGTACCCATAGTTTAGCTCTCACTTATAAGTGAGAACATACAGTATTTAGTTTTTTTCATTTAGAATAATGACCACAAGCTCCATCCGTGTTGCTGTAAAGACATTATTTCATACATTTTTATGGCTGAATAGTATTCCGTTCTTTAAATGTACCACATTTTCTTCATTCATTGTTTGATGGGCATCTAGGTTCGTTCCATATCTTTGCCTTTGTAAATTGTTCTGTAATAAACATACATGTGCAGGTGTCTTTGATATAGTGATTTGTTTTCCTTTAGGTGGATACTCAATAGTGGAATTGCTGAATTGAATGGTAGATCTACTTTTAGTTTGTTTGTGTTTTTTGTATTTTAGGTTCTGGGGTACATGTACAGATCATACAGGATTGTTGCATAGGTACATACATGGCAAGGTGG
Organism: Ateles fusciceps; assembly: GCA_036589455.1. NCBI lineage: Eukaryota > Metazoa > Chordata > Mammalia > Primates > Atelidae > Ateles > Ateles fusciceps. The sequence continues at coordinate 4,462,612 of JAZHEH010000797.1, read as the reverse complement.
TTTGCTTCCTCCATCGCCCTGTCACCTATATCTGGCATATCTCCCCATGTTATCCCCTCCCCTATGAAGCCAACAAACATTTGAGAAAATGCTCATCATTACTTTTAGTTCTCTAAGAAATCTCCATACTGTTTTCCATAGAGGTTGTACTGATTTGCATTCCCACCAGCAGTCTATAAGTGTTCCCTTTTCAATACATCCATGCCAACATCTATTGTTTTTTGACTTTTTAATAATGGCCATTCTTGCAGGAGTGAGTGGTACCTCATTGTGGTTTTAATTTGCGTTTCCCTGATGATGAGTGATATTCAGCATTCTTTCATATAGATTTTGGCCATTTGTACATTTTCTTTTGAGAAAGGTCTATTCATGTCGTTTGCATGCTTTTTGATGGAGTTGTTTTTTTCTTGCTGATTTGAGTTTCTTTTAGCTTTTGGCTATTAGTTCATTGTCAAATGCAAAGTTTGCAAATATTTTTTCCCATTCTGTGGGTTGTGTGTTTACTCATATGACTATTTCTTTTGCTGTAGAGAAGCTTTTTAGTTTAATTAGGTCCCACTTGTTTATATTTTGTTTTGCCTAGGCCAACTTCCAGAAGAGTATTTTCCAGGTTATCTTCTGTCATTTTTATGGTTTCAGGTTTCAGATTTAAGTCTTAGATCCATGTTGAGTTGATTTTTGTATAAGGTAAGAGATGGGGATCCAGTTTCATTCTTCTATATGTGGCTATCCGGTTTTCCCAGTACTATATATTGAATAGAGTATTCTTTTTCCAATTTATGTTTTTGTATGCCTTGTTGAAGTTAGTTTTATTTGACTTTATTTCTAGGTTCTCTATTCTGTTCCATTTTATTGAATATTTGTTCTTTGTCTATTGATATGATCATATAGTTTTGGTTTTTGTTCTATTGGCCGATATGTTTACTTTTATGTTAGTACCATGTTGTTTTAGTAACTATAGCCTTGCAGTATAATCTGAAGTCTACTTAATGTAATGCCTCCAAATTTCTTCTGTCTGCTTTGATTGATTGGCTATTGGGTCTCTCTTTTGGTTCCATATGCATTTTAGGATTGCTTTTATTTCTATTTTTGTGTAAAATGATGTTGGTATTTTGATAGAGTTGTACTGAATTTCTAAATTGCTTTAGGCAGTCAAGTCATTTTCATGACATTCTTTCACTTCATGAACATGGGATGTGTTTCATTTGTGTCTTGTATGATTTCTTTTAGTACTATTTTTCTATTGCTGCTTCACAAATTAAGTTTTTAGTAGTGTTTTTGTAGTTCTCTTTGTGGAGATGTTTCATCATCTTGGTTAAGTATATTTCTAGTTATCTTATTTTTTTGTAGTGGTTATAAAAGGAATTGAGTTCTTAATTTGATTCTCAGCTTGGTCATTGTTGGTGAGTGGCAGTTCTAATGATACAGTGATTTTGTAACTCGAGACTTTACTGAATTTTTTAAATCAAATGTAGGAGTCTCTTGGAGGAGTCTTTTAGGGTTTCCAGGTATATAATAATGTAATTGGTGGGTAATAATAATTTGACTTTCTCTTTTCCAGTTTGGATGCCTTTTATTTCCTTCTCTTGCCTGATTGCTCTGGCTAGAACTTCTAGCACTATGTTTAATAGAAATAATGAAAGTGGCCATCCTTGTCTTATTCTGTTTCTCCGGAAGAATGCTTTCAACTTTACCACATTCAGTACAATTTTGTCTGTGGGTTTGTCATATATGGCTTTTATTATTTTAAGTCCCCTCTATTCCTAGTTTTTTGAGGAGTTTTATTATAAGAGGCTTCTGGATTTTATTGAATGCTTTTTCTGTCTATTGACATGATCATATGTTTTTGTTTTTAATTCTGTTTATGTTATGTATCATAGACACATTTATTGACTTGCATATGTTGAACCATCCCTGCATCTCTGAAATGAAATGCATTTACTCATAACATATTATCTTTTTGTGGTACTGTTGGATTAGAGTAGCTAGTATTTTGTTGAAAATTTTTGCATCAATATTCATTAGGAATATTGGCCTACAGGTTTTTCATATTGTTGTTGCTGTTGTTTAGCCCTTACCTGCTTTTGGTGTCAGGGTAGTACTGAGTTCATAGAATGAATTAGGGAGAATTTTGTCTTCCTCAATCTTCTGGAATAGTTTCAATGATATTGGTACCAATTCCTTGAATGTCTGGTAGAATTCAGCTGTGAATTCATCTGGCCCTGGACCTTTTTGTTTGGCTTTTTTTTTTTTTTTTCTAATTAGTGATTTGATCTTACTGCATGTTATTGGTCTTTTCAGGGTTTTTGTTTCTTCCTGATTTAATCTAGGGGGGGGGCTGTATATTTCCAGGAATTTATCCATTTCCTCTAAGTTTTCTAGTTTGTGTGCATAGAGGTGTTCATAGTAGTCTTGAATAATATTTTTATTTTTGTGGTATTGGTTGTAATGTCTCCAGCTTCATTTCTAATTAAGTTTATTTGAATCTTCTCTCTTCTTTTTTGTTAGTCTAGCTAATGGTCTATCCATTTTATCTTTTGAAATAATCAGCTTTTCGTTTCACTGACTTTTGAGTTTTTGTTTCAGTTTCAGTTAGCTCTCTTCTGATCTTTGTTATTTCTTTTCTTCTGCTAGCTTTGGTTTAGTTTGTTCCTCTAGTTCCATGAGGTGTGACATTAGGTTGCCAGCTTGTGATCTTTCAGACTTTTTTATGTTGGCATTTAGTGCTATAAACTTTCCTCTTAGCACTGCTTTTGCTGTATCCCAGAGGTTTTGATAACTTGTGTCACTATTTTCAATTTTTAAAATTTTCATCTCAATGTCATTGTTAAACCTCAAATCATCCAGAAACAAATTATTTAATTTCCATGTATTTGTATAGTTTTGAGAGTTCCTTTTGGAGTTTATTTCTAGTTTTATTCCACTGTGGTCTAAGCAGGTACTTGATGTTATTTTCATTTTTTTTAAACATTTATTGAGACTTGTTTGTGGCCTATTCTATGGTCTATCTTGAAGAATGTTCTATGTGCTGATGAGAATAATGTATTTTCTGCAGTTATTGGGTAGAATATTTTGTAAATATCTCTTAGGTGTATTTGTTCTAGAGTGAAGTATAAGTCAGTTTTTTCTTTGTTGACTTTCTTGATGATCTGTCTAATGCTTTCAATGGAGTGTTGAAGTCCCCCACTATTATGTTGCTGGCTAGCAGTAATTACTTTATATATCTGGGAACTCCAGTGTTACATGCATGTAAATTTAGGATTTTAACATATTCTTGTTGGATTGATCCTTTTCTCATTATATAATATTCTTTGTATTATTATTATTTTTACTGTTGTTGCTTTAAAGTCTGTTTTATCTGATATAAGAATAGCTACTCCTGCTCATTTTTGGTTTCAGTTTACATGGAATATCTTTTTCCATGCCTTCACCTTTAGTTTATGTGAGTCCTTACATGCTAAATGAATCTCTTGAACACAACAAGTATTTGGTTTGTAATTTTTCATCCACTCTGCCAATCTGTATCTTTTAAGTGGAACATTTAAGCCATTTATGTTCACTATTAATATTTAAATGTGAGGTACCATTCCAGTCATTGTGTTAATTTTTACCTACATACTTTGTTTTCTTTATTGTGTTGTTATTTTATAGGACCTATAAGTTTTATGCTTTCAAGAGGCTCTATTCTGATGCATATCAATCTTTTGTTTCAAGATTTAGAATTCATTTTAGCATTTCTTGTAGGGCTGATCAAGCAGTGACAAATTCCCTTAGCACTTGTTAGTCTAAAAATGACTTCATTTCTCCTCATGTATGAAACTTAGTTTTCCTGGATACAAAATTCTTGACTGACATTCTGTTTAAGGAGGCTAAAGATAGGAGCCCTTTTCCTTTTGGCTTGTAAGGTTTTTGTTAAGAAGTCTGCTGTTAGTCTGATAGGTTTTCCTTTATAGGTTACCTGATGCTTTTGTCTCACTGCTCTTAGAATTCTTTCCTTCACGTTGACTTTAGGTAGCTTGATGACTGTGTGCCTTTATAATGTCCTTATTGCAATGTAGCTCACAGGAGTTATTTAAGCTTCTTGTAGTTGGATATCTAAATCTCTAGCAAGGACAGGGAAGTTTTCCTCAATTATAACCTCAAATAAGTTTATCAAATTTTTTCTTTTTCTTCTTCCTCAAGAACACCAACTAGTCTTAGGTTTGGCCATTTTACATAATTCTATATTGCTTGGAGAATGTTCACTTCTTTTCGTTCTTTTTTATTTTTATCTGACTGTATTAATTTGAAAACCTTGTCTTCAGGCTCTGAAATTCTTTCTTCCACTTGTTGTAGTCTATTAAACTCTCCATTGCATTTTGTAAATCCTGAAATGTGTCTTCATTTCCAGAAGTTCAGATTGATTTTTCTTTAAAATAACCATCTCTTTAGAAAATTTTTCATGCATATCCTGAATTGTATTTTTTTAAAAATTGTTTATGTTGGTTTTCACCTGTCTCTGGTATCTCCTGGTATAGCTTAGTAGTAATGCTGAGCTCTCATGGGAGAAGTCCGAGCTGTGTCTGGAGTGGTGGATGAGGAGCAAAAGAAATCTCCTTCTCCAAGACCCTTCATGAGCACCAGGGCTGCCTGACTATTGGGGTAGAGCTGCAGAAGTTCCTTGCTGGGCCCAGCACTAGAACTGTGCCTCTGCTGAAAGAAACTTCCCACCAGAAAAAGATCTGAGACTCAAGCCTGCCTTCTGAATTCTTTTGTCTCACAGGGTATTCCCTTGAAGCAGTACACTCTCTCTTCCCCTAAGATTAGGAGTCCCTCAGTACCAGATTACTGTGAATATCTGCTGCTCCTCTGGGTCCAGCTGCCCAGTGGGGCTACCACACTCTAGACTGGTGCTGGAGAATGTCTGCAAGGAATTTTGATGTGATGTGACCTGTCCTCAAGTCTCCCAGCAGTGGGTACCAACACCAGTTCTCATGGGGGTGGCAGGGGAGTGACATAGACTCTGTGAGATTCCTTGGGTATAAAAAGCCTTAGTGTGTTGACTTTCTCAAATGCCAGTTGTAGTAGTAATGAACTGCTCACAAGGAGAGACTTGGGGCCTTCTGGTTAACCAGGTTGGTGAAGGCAATGGTGATAGGTGAGGTTATACACAAGTTTTCTCCTACCTGCGTGTCATGTTATTCTACCTGGAAATGTTGTAATGGATTGTGTCGGTTGGCCTCCAGAAAGGAAGTGGTGCTTGCAAAAGAGTCAAAAACAATGAGTTCGTGTCCTTTGTAGGAACATGGATGAACGTGGAAACCATTTATTCTCAGCAAACTGACACAAGAACAGAAAATCAAACACCACATATTCTCACTCATAGGCGGGTGTTGAACAATGAGAACACATGGACACAGGGAGGGGATCATCACACACTGGGGTCTGTCGGGGGGGGGGGGAAAGGGGAGGGACAGCAGGGGGTGGGGAGTTGGGGAGAGATAGCATGCGGAGAAATGCCAGATATAGGTGATGGGGGAGGAAGGCAGCAAATCACACTGCCATGTGTGTACCTATGCAACAATCTTGCATGTTCTTCACATGTACCCCAAAACCTAAAATGCAATAATATATATATAAAAGAAAGAAATACAAAAAAAAAAAGAGTGCCAGCTCTGACAGTAGTGGTGGGATTTGTGTTTGCCTTACACTACCCAGGGAGTTATTCTAGATTCTCAGGTGATGGATGGGGCTATAAATCCTCCCAAAAGTTTCTGTCCTTTGTATTAAGCTACTAGGGTAGGTGGGAGGGGCAAAGCCAACTGAGAGCTGGATCAGGTAGGTCTGTGCTCTGGTTCCCCATGTGCATAGCAAGCAATAGTTCCTGTGGAAGTTGGGGTGGGGGGGGAGTCAGATCTCTGGCCATTGGGGTAATGTTCCAGGGAGAAGTGTAAGCTGCCTTTGATGCTGAGAAGAGTTCATGCATGCAGTGGGGAATAGCAGGCAGCAGTAAACCCCACCCAGCTCCCACATACTTGGCAAGGCAGGTCTTACAGCCTCAGTGCCTTAGTTCCAGGCAGTCTATGCTCAGAATTCAAAACTACCTGAGGATATAAGCCTACCCCATGGGAGGCAGCTACCACAGCTTTCAGGCCATGCCTCTCCCTATCTGCCCACACAGCCAGGGTTCCCAGCTCCTGTGCTTGTGGCTACAGCACATTTCTCACTCATTTTCCAATTTCGGTTGGGAGCTCCTCTCAACCTGCTACTGCTGGCTGAATTAACTAGCAGAATTCCAAGAAGTTTGCTGTGAGATAAAATGAGGGATGGCTTCCCTCAGTCCATGCTGGAGACTGAGAATGCCCACAAGGGTTTTCACACCGCTACTCCCTAAATAAGTTCCATTGCTGGATATGGTTAAGGCCTTCCCCCATGGCCTGGATTGTCAGGTTCCCAAGTGGGGTTATATCTCCCGGAGGCAGTCTCTCCTCTCATACTCTGGGGACTTACAATTTTTCACCTGGCTCATGGTGTTGACTGCAGCCTGATGCTTCTTTCAAAGGATCTGGGTTTTTTTTGTTTTTCAGTTTTCCTGTTATGTTCCTGCATTGCTTCAAGGAAAAAAAGCTCACAGTATGAATCTATACACTATATTTTGTCTAAGTGGGAGAGGCATACTAACACTGCCTCCAGTTCCCTATCTTAGAATAAAATTCTCTTTTGGCATTTTTAACTTCAAAATAAAAGAGAATTGTCAAGGCAATATGTGAAAACTTTAAAGTTCTGATAACCTAAAATGATAGTCCATGATGTTTGTCCCACCTTCTTCTTCCTAACATCTAGCATATGGTGCCAGAACCAGAACTGACACTCAAATATTTATTGAGCTGAGCTGAACTAGATTTTTTTTTTTTTTTTTTTTTTTGAGACAGTCTTGCTCTTGCGCCAGGCACCAGGCTGGAGTGCAGTGGTGGGATCTCGACTCACTGCAACCTCCACCTCCCGGCTTCAAGCAATTCTCCTGCCTCAACCTCTCGAGTAGCTGGGACTACAGGCGGCGGCCACCACGCCCAGCTAAGCTTTTTTGTATTTTAGTAGAGAAGGGGTTTCACTCTGTTGGCCAGGATGGTCTCAATCTCTTGACCTCGTGATCTGCCCACCTCGGCCTCCCAAAGTGCTGGGATTACAGGCATGAGCCACCGCGCCCGGCAAACTGAACTGGGTTTTTAACTCATAGTTAAAACGTTTCATAGGAAAAAAACTTCATTTTCAGTGATACTTTTTGAAATAATTTAAAACTGGAGTAAACCCCAAGGCTCATCTAAGAAAGCTTAGTTGAGCTTTACAAGCTACCAGTATTTTGGCCAATAGAGAGATGGCTAAAAATGGGGCAAGTGAGTGGGTGGGGGTTTTTGGAACCTGTTTTTTGTAATTAGAGGGTGGAAGAATATTTAAGACAAGAAGAATTAGCACTTTCAGAAATTGCTTATGAGACAAAAGCAACAATAGAACCTTCTAGAAAAGTTCTTCCACTAGGTGTGTGAACTTTGAAAAATTTATTTTAACATTTTGAACTCTAATTTTCCCATCTGTAAAATTAGATGATTGATTTAAAATATGTGTAAATTTTATTCCATCTATACAATCAAATTATTCTTATTTTACTTTTTAATGGACAAGGCAATTTGCCATTTAATATTCCTCTCCTCAAACTATTTTTTTAACCCAATTACTGTCTAAGATCCATATAGCAAGATGTCCATTCATAAATCACAGATGAAAATATGGTAACTAGCATTAGTGACCAAAAGTAGCTGATGACATTTGTGGATTCTATTACTATTTTCCCGTTTTACAGATAAGGAAATACAGATAAAGAAAGTGGTTTGTCAATGATCATACTCTTATCTATAAAGAGGTAAAGGCAGAATTTGATTGTGTACCTGTGTGCTTTCAGGTGTTACACTTTGAACCTGTATGCTGTGCTGATATCTAAGTTTTTTATGGTGGTGGGTGAACAAGACCTGAAAACATGCTTGAACAAAATTTGTTCCAGAGGTGTCAAGTATATAAACTTGGACTCAGCAGTGTAGAGATGTTAGAAAATAAAATCGTAGACAAATGCCGAAGATAGTGGGTGATACTGAAGAGTGAGGCTGATGGAAAGAAGAAAAGTTTGCAATTAGGCAGAACTGAACTCTAAGTACTAGTTTTACTACTTCTCAAATGTAGAATCCTGCATTAGTCATTTAACTTTACTGCATTTTGGTTCCTTGAACTGTAAAATGGGCTTGATATTTTAGACTTCTGAGGGTTATTGTGAGATTAAATGAGATAACGGAAGCTGAGTATCTCTTATCTGACATTCTTTGGACCAGAAGTGTTTCAGATTTCAGAGGTTTTTTTTTATTTGGGGGATATTTACATATATATCATAAATTATCTTAGAGATGTGAACTAAGTCTAAACACAGAATTCATTTATGTTTCATATGCATCTTACAGACATAGCCTGAGGGTAATTTTATATAATACTTTTAATAATATGTATGACCTGTCACAGAAGGTCAGGTGTGGAATTTTCCACTTGTGGTGTCATGTTGTCATTCAAATAGATTCAGATGTTGAAACATTTCAGGTTTTGGATTTTTGAATTAGGCATGCTTTACCTGTGTACATAAAATGTCTAATGCCTCTTTAAGGAGAGGAAGGAGTTCACAAGGGATCATGGGGCATTTGCAAGGGTATAAATTACATCTTAAAAATGGTTTTAACCACTGTATCTTAGAAGATGTCTCTTGATATTATCCTTTGGATTCCTTGATCTAGGAGAGTTTTCTGTACTCATCCAGTTTATGACACCTTGAGGGCAAAGACAAGCTCTCCTGTGGTCTGCATGCCCACAAGAGATATGTGGTACCACACACACAGCCTTAACAGTTTCCTATATGCTTCATGAGTGATATTTTGAGGGTATCCCTGTGTCTCTTTCTATTGGAATGGAATAGAGAGGGGCTGAAAAAGGGAGATTAGCCAGCAGGCTGCTGGGGAAGAAAAAAAATATTCCGTTTTAAATCTACTAAGTCAGCAGTTCAGAAATCTGTATTGATTTGCTTTTTAAAAAGAATATTAATTTTCCTTAAAAAATGTGGGTGAAAGACTAAACAAATTGGACCTTGGATTTATTTACTAAGATGCAGTCCTTGATTATTCCTCTCTTTAAATCATCCCATTGCTATTCTGAAGGCCCTTTTAAACATTAATATTAATGTTGCCTGTGTCTGGCAGAGGCAGGTGAATGTGACATTTTATAATTTAGATGTAAGAGTAAAAAAGGTTCTCACAGTTTCAACTCTGGTGCCTTTACTGTGCCAGGTGAAGAGAAGGGAAATTGGAATATACAAAAATGGGCTAAAAAAATTATCATTTTTTTTCCCCTAAGGTAACTAATCACATTAGAAAATTCTCATGAGAAAGTTCCAGATTTCTATTTGGTCAAAAGAATGCTTGTCAGTTTCAGTTCTGACTGCAGTTCTATTTGTGTGGACATGCGTTTATTTATTTATTACTTTTTAAAAAATTAGTAAGTTTTCGCTGTGTTGCCCAGGCTGGTCTCAAACTCCTGACCTCAAGCAGTCCTTCCATTTCAGCCTCCCAAAGTGTTGAGATTGTAGGTGTGAGCCACTGTGCCTGACCTAGCATAGTTTTAATATTGAGTTTGTATTTTTTTGTTGTTGTTTTGGTTGAATTTATCATTTCTTTTATTCATTCGATAAATATTCACGTAGTTGGAAGAGGTAGGAACCAAACAAATTTCCTAACCTCAGGCACAATACAGAAATACTACTCCTCTTAGTATAGTAGAAACCAGCCACACAAAGTCAACCTATAATTGATTCACTCAATTGATGATAATTGAGCACCATCATAAATCTGGCACTGTGCTAAGTAACGGAGTTACCTATCAATGAATAGCACTAGATTTATTTGAGGGAGCTATCAGTCTAGTGGAGGAAGCAGACACATACGAAGAAAACAGAGTGATAAAGGGAATACAGGAGAGAAGTAGCAGTTAGCCACGGGAATGTAGGTGAAGGTGGGAGAGGAAAGGTATTTTAGCACAGAAAGCCTCTTATGAGAAAAATGGGAATCAAAAGAGAATGTGGAGTGTGCTAATAGAGAAACCAAAGTATGAATGTGTTGGTAAAAGTAATGGAGTGGAGAAGCCAAGGGGAAGTGGGCAGGAGGTTGGAGAGATAGGCATTTCTAGATTGCTTGAGCCTGGTATGTCATATTGAGGAATTTGGGCTTGATCCCTAACAGATAAGCTCCTGGAACTGGGGTAGGGGTTAGGGGTAACTCATCCTGCTTTATTTCTGTACCTATAGTGCCTATAAAGGCTGAATAAGTCTTCAGGGAGCGAATGGATAAGCTAGGTGACTGAAAGAATGGGATAGGATGTAGGAGATGGTGATGATATAAGCTGGTTTTTCATTCAGAAAAAAATGTTCTTTCAGTCACCTAGCTTATCTATTCACTTATAGAGAGCCAGGCAGAGTTTAGGGAAACTTGTTAGTAGACGACTGCGTTGACCCTGGCAAGAAAAAATAGTAGTCTAAACTTGGATGGTGGCAGTGAGAATAGAATTGTCTTGCCACTGAGAATGGGAATGCTTTTTTGCCAATCTTCTGTGTCATTGTCTTATGATTAGGTTTTCTTGGTTTTGATTTCTGTTGGTTGGTTGGTTGGTTGGTTGGTTATTTTTTTCAGGGTTCTATAATGTTTTTTCTTCTTTTCTGTATTTTTTTCTTGTTTTCTTCTTTTCCTCTGAAAGGAGTTCCCACCTCTAAAATTGCTTGCTTCCAATATCAGTGTCAGGTACTTAGCACTTTTTTTTATCCAAACTAAATTTAAGTGTTGATTAAATTTTATTTTATTTCATTAAAAATACATATTTAGGGAGTACAGCTGCAGATTACTTACATGCATGTATTACATAGTGGTGAAGTTTGGGCTTTTAGTATACGTGTCATCAGAATAGTGAACATTATATCGAATAAGTAATCTTTCAACCCTCTCTTCTCTCCTACCTTTTGTAGTCTCCAATGTCTATTATTCCACTCTGTATGTCCATTGCTTAGCTCCCACTTGTAAGTGAGAACATGTGATATTTGGCTTTCCAAGCAGATACTTTAAAGACAAATTATGTTTTAGTAACTGAGCATGTACTCTTCAGGCCAGGTGTGGTGGCTCACGTCTATAATCCCAGGACTTTGGGAGGCTAACATGGGTGGACCACTTGAGGTTGGGAGTTCAAGACCAGCCTGGCCAACATGGTGAAACCCCCGTCTCTACTAAAAATACAAAAATTAGCTGGGTGTGGTTGCGAATGCCTGTAATCCCAGCTACTCGGGAGGCTGAGGCAGGAGAATTGCTTGAACCCAGTAGGCAGAGGTTGCAGTGAGCTGAGATTCTGCTCTTGTACTCCAGCCTGGGCGACAGAGCAAAAAAACTCCATCTCAAGTAAATAAAGTATGTACTCTTCAGTTTTGCAAACATTCCACTTTCAGTGTATCTCATTTAGGTCATCAGTATTAGCCTGAGACTGAGCTGTGGTTCAGAAGTACTTCTCACACTGTTATCTTTAAGATCCAAATCTTTCTTAACAAATCTCTTCTTAGGCCTTACATTTTTCCAATACTGTCCACTTTACCAGTTGCAGAAATGGTTGAGTGGCATGACACCTCTCTGTGCTCCTAAAGTGAGCATTTTGTCCTGTATCTGTGGTCTCCTTGCTGGCTTATTTCCTACTGATAAAATCAGCACTCCTGTATTCCTTGGAAATTGGAAAGAAATTTTAAACTCTTTGCAGTGGAAAGTAACTGTTTAAAGTTAAAGCTAAAAAAGATTTTCTCCTTTCACGTTGCTCTAAAGTTTCCTATGTAAACCTCTTTTCAAAAAGTGTCCTTAGAAATGGTTTTCATCACATGAAGCAAACTGAGTTTCAAGAGGAAAAATAGTTCTACAGGGGCTTATCAGAAAGTCTTAAGAGTGTCTCCCATCAAGTAATTTGTAATGTTTCCAAAGAATCTGATATGTATGCAGATAAAATAAGTGATACCACTTTTAACAGAGAGATATATCACTTCCTGTAGCATTTCAAGAAGGAAATGGTTTCAGTGATTGTCTTTAACAGATGGAATATTTGATTTCTGAACTCGTAAGAAAGGAATTTCTGACAGAACAAAGTGGAAAGACAAGGCACAGACGGAAGGGACATATGTGGGCTGGTAAAATATGGCCATAACATAGGTCTTGAGTGGCAGTAGAAGATGGAATAGACAACCCTTTAGGTTGTGGCGTGGAGGGTGTTGTGTGAAGGACTGAAGGGTCTGCTCTTACTTGGCTAAGCAGCAAGTGAATGTGAAAGGAGCACTGCCTTAGAAGGGCACAATCTGTGCTCTGGTCAGGAATAGAAAGCTTCATACAAGAACTGGGGTCTTCAAAATGAGTGTTGATAATTCCGAATGTGAAGGGCATTCCACCAAGATGGCAGAATAGTGTGTCTAGACATGTAGAGGTGTGAATGTACCAAGTACATTTGGGAACCTTAGTATAAGTGGTTGTAACCACAATGCATCCCTCTGTCTATGCCTGATTTTTGTGGGCCTTTCATCCAGTGAAGCAGAATGATGACAGTTATGCAAGAAGCCAAAAACTAAGCATACCCGCAAACAAGACAGAGGAGCTATGGGTAAAAAGATAGGGTTAGGAAACTATACTTCAGTCGTCAACTCTGACTGTGTCCTGGAGTTCCCTGATATGACTAATGATATGCTTGCTGTACCATGTATATATCAATGTTCTTTTCTACTCATGTGTTTTTATCATATTTACTGCCAATACCCCTCCCTCCCCAGCACCCTGGTATAATTGCCCCTGCTTTTGAGACTTTTGACTTTTTTTAATCACCAAGTTACCCACTTTGGCCTTATATGACCCTAAATCTGTGTCTGTGGTGGGGCCATGCTAATTCATGCTGTGAACTTACAGCTTTTCTTTAAGAAGGGGAGATGTCAAGATACATGGCAAAGGGATGCCTCATCCTGTAGCTGCTGTTCTAGAGGTCCGATCAGTTTACTCATTCATTGCCAATGTGCTATTCAACATCTTCCTAGAGGAACATGTAGCCCTAGATCTGTGTCTGGGTTATAGGCAGGGGAAAGGGGACAGGATGGGAGGGAAGGGAGAATGGAAAAGGCCATGGGTGGGAGGTGGGACTGGTGGGCGGCACAAGTAGGCCCACTGAAATGCCATCTGCCTTGTCACCAAATGGCAGGGACCAACAGTTTGCACAACATGATTAGTACCAGAAAACAAATAGTTATTACAGGGAGGCAGTCAATTGGTACCTGGCAGTAGGCTGTGAGATCTGTCAGTCTTCTATATTTATTGAAGAAATGTCTTCAGGGGGAGCACTTTCTAAGTATGCTTACTTAGTTACAGCAAAGACCCAATCACTTAACAAGTAACTCACTATAGTATAATAATAATAACAATAATAGCAAGTATTTTCTCTGGAACAGTAAGTCTCTCTTGCTATTACTATTGCCATTATTATTAGGATATTTTTCTCAGGCTGGGCTCTAATTACCAGTTTTATGAGTACTGTATATTCTTTTACTTAGGCAAAAGGATTTGTTTATGAAGGGACTTTTTTCCGTCTTGCACTGCTGCTCTGAAGCTTAACTGTTTTTAAAAGGAGAATGCTACACTTAAAGGAGGGTGATATATGTTATCAGTGGAATTCTGCCTTCTGACATATGGGAGCTGCAATGTCACTAAATACTCAGTAGCATATGAGCATGAATTTTGAGTTTTCTTTCATTTTTTCCAAGCATAGCTTGGCAATGGCTAGCTATATTATGGCAGGGATTCCAACATCAGGTAAGATATTCTACTTTTTTAAAATGGTTTCTTCTAACCCAGAGAATCAACAGTTTTATGTGTGAGGATGTAATACGAAGAATGCCAAATGATCAAGAGAGATCTATACTGCTTTTTGTAGAATAGCGTGGCTGAAAGGCTGAAATCATGCTTCAAATAATCATGAGAACTTCTTTTAGTGAGCTTCCTTACTCTTGGCCAGTGAGGGTAAAGCCAGGAAGACTACCTCTGTCAAACCTAGTGCTTGGGTTAAGGACAAAAATTCAGGTTATTTTCCTGCTACTCAGGACATTTTGTGAACATCTCAGATGGGATATGGATACTAATTATGCCTAGTAGTCAATTAAGAGTAAGTCCTAGCAGCTGAGATCCAGAGTGTGCTGAAGGCTTTTAGGCAGGGCTGGTTGTGCGGGTGAATCTTGTTAACTTATTTCATCTCTTTACCTCTCTGTCTTACACATACACACACTTATATACACAGACACCCCTCTTTTCCCTCCACACTTTTTTCTCTATCACCATAGGAGAGTTATTTTGCTCCATCCTCTGAGCCACCTTCTTTATTTTTCCCTTTGTCAATAGGAGGGCAAAGGCCTGTGCTTCTCGGTCTTTTGTTTATATATAAGTCACTGGGGATCACGATAAAATGTAGGTCATACTTTGGTGTATCTGGGGTAGGGCTTGACGTTGTGCATTTTTAACAAAACTCTTAGGTGATGGAGATGCTGCTGGGGAGTAGACCAGATCTGAAGTAGGACCACTTTACATGCCTCACAGCTGTGCTGATTTGGGGTGGACAGAGGCAGAGAGTAATTCAGAATCTTATCAGTCCAGTAATCAAAACTGTGAGTGAAAGTGGATTAAAGCACTAAAACAACCTTGTACAGTTTGTGGCCCATGGGCTGCATGCAGTCCTGGATGGCTTTGAATGTGGCCCAATGCAAATTCGTAAACTTTCTTAAAACATGAGATTTTTTTGAGTTTTTTTTTTTTTTAATTTTCAGTAACTACTCTTTAATATTGGTGAAGTTATATTATTTTCATATATATATATATATATATAATTGCACTTTAGGTTCTGGAGTACATGTGAAGAACTTGCAGGATTGTTGCATAGGTACATGCATGGCAATGTGGTTTTCTGCCTCCATCCCCATCACCTATATCTGGCATTACTCCCCCATGTTATACCTTCCCAACTCCCCCACCCTCCACTGTCCCTCCCCTAGTCCCCCCGTACAGACCTCAGTGTGTAATGCTCCCCAACCTGTGTCCATGTGTTCTCAACACCCACCTATAAGTGAGAACGTGTGGTGTTTGATTTTCTGTTCTTGTGTCAGTTTGCTGAGAATGATGGTTTCCAGGTTCATCCATGTCCCTACAAAGGACATGAACTCGTTTTTTTATGGCTGCATATGAGGTTTTTATTATTATTATTATTTAGCTCATCAGCTATCTTTAGTGTTAGTGTATTTTATGTATGGCCCAAGACAGCTGTTCTTCTAATGTGGCCAAGGGAAGCCAAGAGATTGGACACCCATGAAAAACATGAGAATCTCTGAACTCATACATCTGAGAGCCATATTGGTCAAACATCTCAGGGCTATGCTTTCTTATAACATTAGAAAGCAATCCTCAACAGCTGAGAAAGGGGCCTCTGAGGAGACATTCTAGAATCCTCCCTCCCCCCAAATCTGGGTTTACATCTTTAATAAAGATTTCAGTGTTTTTCTTTATAACCAAAATAATTTTCTAGTATGAGACACAAAGAGATGGGAAAACAGAAATGTGTAGAAAGATAATAAAGAACACATGAAATATCACAAAGATTATTTTGGTTATGCCTCAGTAAAGCTGGAGAATATGAAAGAAAACTGAAACAAAACGTTTAAAACACCATTTCAATAATCTCTCCAACCACCTTGTTTTTCTGTTTAGCCTAATGAGTTACACATGAAGGTATTTTTGAGAGAAAAGCACGCACCATTCTGCCTGCTGTCCTTTGCACCTCTACATTAGTCAAGCCCAGTACAGGTCGTTAGCAGAGTGCTCAGTCTCAGATGGCTTTGAGTGAAGTCCCCAAACAAATTTGATTCCTAAAGGGAACAGGGTTAATTGCCAGCCTCAATGCTTACACACAGAAAGAGGTAAGCATGCCTCACCAGCTCACAAATAACATGAAAATCAAATTATCCAGCTAACAGGCTGGATGTAGTTTGTATTTTTTTTGTCTTTCTTTTTTTAATGTACATCAACAGATGGAAGGGTTAAAAATGTGATGGTTGGCTCAGACTGAACATACCCTTTCTGATTCTGGAGTGTTTTTAGCTTCATCTTTGAAATTTGTTGTTTATTTCATGTTCTTTGTTTGCAGGCTTGGGAAATTAGTCATTTCCTCAGAGAAAATCAGATAGTGGACATAAATCATTCAATCTCTAGGTCATTCATTTTAAACCACCTCAAACCTCTTTTCACTTCCCAAAGTTCTTATCATATACTGACTGAGGAAAGAATGGATAGCTACACTTTTTTTGTAGAGAGACAGTTGTTCACATAATTTAAAACCCCACCAGACAAGTAATTATACATCATCTCCCCCTTAGTGCTTTCTACCAAGTAGACAGAGACAGAGGATGTGTTTCAGATGAGGTGGAGAAGGGAGGTCAGGTACCATATCAGGAAAGCTATGTCCTGCTGTCTTTATTACAAAGGAGAAATGTGCTTTCATCAGAGATTTTACCTAACAAGTGGGTACTATATATGAAAGAAAGAAAGGGATGAATAACATACTCATTTCTCCTTAACAGGACTGTTCTAAAAGAAAGTAGCAAAAAGCACAAAATGGTGGTAATATACATCAATCAGTTGGAAAATTAGAATAATTTAGATTGTCATGGCATCTACAAAAGTCACATAACCTCTTCATGACAAATATTAGCTGTGTAAGACGTTTAAAGTTTCTAAGCCTTACTAAAGTCCTTTTCATCTGTAGAGTGAGGAAAATAATACATCTCTCCTTCAAGTTTTTGTTGGGGGAAGAGGTAGAGTAAAATGATATTAGCTCAGTGCCTGGAACACAGCAAGCACTTATTAAACATTAATCATTATTGTCTTTTCGTTTTTGTAAAGTTTTGGAATAGATTATAGATTCCCAACCTTTTCATTACCAGGTGTCTCTTTTGTTATTTTTTTCAAGACCCTATGCTTGAGAATATTTTTGTACTCAATATACTACATTAACCAAATAATAACTGCTCTCCCATTATAGCTGTCCCAGGACATAGAGCAGTCAATTAGAGCTTAAGAGTTTTTTTAGTATTAAGTGTTATCACATTGAGTTTCCATTCTAATTTGAAGTACAGAAGGTCATATTTTAAGATAGTTGAATAGGAAGAGCTTCAATCTGCAGCTCCCATCAAGATCAACACAGAAGGCAGGTGATTTCTGCATTTCCAACTAGGCACCCCAGCTCATCTCACTGGAATGGATTAGACAGTAGGTGCAGCCCACAGAGGGTGACCGAAGCAGGATGTAGTATCGCCTCATCTGGGAAGTACAAGGGGTTGAGGAAGTCCCTCCCCTAGCCAAGGGAAGCCATGAGGGACTGTACCCTGAAGAACAGTGCACTCCAGCCCAGACACTACACTTCTCCCACTTCAGAACCCTCGGACCAGTAGATTCCCTCTGGTGCCTACATCACCAGGGCCCTGGGTTTCAAGCACAAAACTGGGTGGCCATTTGGGCAGACAATGAGCTAGCTGCAGGAGTTTTTTTATATCCCAGTGGCACTTTGAATGCCAGTGAGACAGCATCATTTACTGCCCTGGAAAGGGAGCTAAAGCCAGGAAGCCAAATGGTCTAGCTGAGCAAATCCCACCCCCATGAAGCCCAGCAAACTAAGACACACTGGCTTGAAATTCTCACTGCCAACACAGCAGTCTCAAGTGGACCTGGGCTGCTTGAGCTTGGTGGGGGGAGGGGGAATCCACCATTACTGAGGGTTGAGTAGGTGGGTTTTCCCTTCACAGTGTAAACAAAGCCACCAGGAGGTTCAGCCTGGGTGGAGTCCACTGCAGCTTGGCCAAGCTGTAGCATGCAGACTGCCTCTCTAGATTCCTCATCTCTGGACAGGGCATCTCTGAAAGAAAGGTCACCACCCAAGTCAGGGGCTTATAGATCAGACTCTCAACTCCCTGGGAGAGAGCACATGGGGGGAGGGGCAGCTGTGGGTGCAGCTTCAGCAGACTTCAGCATTCCTGTCTGCTGACTCTAGAGAGCAGCAGATCTCCCAGCACAGCACTCGAGCTCTGCTAAGTGACAGACTGCCTCCTCAAGTGGGTCCCTGACCCCTGCGCCTCCTGACTGGGAGATACCTCCCAGTGGGGGCAGACAAACACCTCATACAGGAGAGGTCCTGCTGGCATCTGGCAGGTGCCCCTCTGGGTGAAACTTCCAGAGTAAGGAACAGGCAGCAATCTTTGCTGTTCTGCAGCCTCTGCTGGTGATATCCAGGCAAACAGGGTCTGGAGCAGACGCCCAGCAAACTCCAGCAGACCTGCAGAAGAGGGGCCTGACAGTTAGAAGGAAAACTAACAAAGAGAAAGGAATAGCATTGACATCAACAAAAGGATGTACACACAGAAACTTCATCCGAATGTCACCAACGTCAAAGACCAAAGGTAGATAAATCCACGAAGATGAGGAAAAACCAGTGCAAAAAGGCTGAAAATTCCAAACACCAGAACGCCTCTTCTCCTCCAAAAGATCACAACTTCTTGCCAGCAAGGCAACCAAACTGGATGGAGAATGAGTTTGATGAATCGACAGAAGTAGGCTTCAGAAGGTGGATAATAACAAACTCTTCTGAGCTAAAGGAGCATGTTCTAACCCAATGCAAGGAAGCTAAGAACTTTGAAAAAAGATTAGAGGATCATGCCTGTAATCCCAGCACTATGGGAGGCTGAGGCGGGTGTATCACCGAAGTCAGGAGTTTGAGACCAGCTTGACCAACTTGGAGAAATTGCGTCACTACTAAAAATACAAAAAAATTAATTGGGCATGGTGGCAGGTGCCTGTAATCCCAGCTACTCAGGAGGCTGAGGTAGAAGAATCGGTTCAACCTGGGAGGCAGAGGTTGCGGTAAGCCAAGATCGTACCATTGCACTCCAGCCTTGGTAACAAGAGCAAAACTTGTCTCAAGAAAAAAAAAAAAGATTAGAGGAATTACTAACGAGAATAACCAGTTCAGAGAAGAACATAAATGACCTGATGGAGCTGAAAAACACAGCAAGAGAACCTCGTGAAGCATATACAAGTATCAATAGCCAAATCAATCAAGTGGAAGTAAGGATATCAGAAATTGAAGATCAACTTAATGAAATAAAGAGTGAAGAAAAGATTGGAGAAAAAGAATGGAAGGGAATGCACAAAACTTCCAAGAAATATGGGACTATGTGAAAAGACCAAACCTGGTTTGATTGGTGTACCTGAAAGTAACAGGGAAAATGGAACCAAGTTGGAAAACACTCCTCAGGATATTATCCAGGACAACTTCCCCAACCTAGCAGACAGGCCAACATTCAAATTAGGAAATACAGAGAACACCACAAAGATACTCCTCAAGAAGAGCAATGCCAAGATACGTAATTGTCAGATTCACCAAGGTTGAAATGAAGGAAAAAATGTTAAGGGCAACCAGAGAGAAAGGTCAGATTACCCACAAAGGGAAGCCCATCAGACTAACAGCAGATCTCTCTGTAGAAACCCTACAAGCCAGAAGAGGTAGGGGCCAATATTCAACATTTTTTTCTTCTGAGACAGAGTCTTGCTCTGTCTTCAGACTGAGTGCAGTGGTGCAGTCTCGGGTCACTGCAACTTCCAACTCCCTGGTTCAAGGGAGTATCCTGCCTCAGCCTCCCGAGTAGCTGGGACTACAGTCGCACATCACCACACCCAGCTAATTTTTGTATTTTTAGTAGAGACGGGGTTTCCCCATGTTGGCTGGGATGGTCTCGATTTCCTGACCTTGTGATCCATCCACCTCGGCCTCCCAAAGTGTTGGGTTTACAGGCGTAAGCCACGGCGCCCAGCCTCAACATTCTTAAAGAAAATAATTTTCAACCCAGAATTTCATATCCAGCCAAACTAAGCTCTATAAGTGAAGGAGAAATAAAATTTCTTTACAGACAAGCAAAGGCTGAGCGATTTTGTCACCACCAGGTGTGCCTTACAACAACTCCTAAAGGAAGCACTAAACATAGAAAGGAAAATCTGGTACTGGCCACTGCAAAAACCAAATGTTAAAGGCCATTGACATTATGAAGACACTGCATCAACTAACAGGCAGAATAACCAGCTAGCATCATAATGACAGGATCAGTTTCACACATAACAATATTAACCTTAAATGTAAAAGGGCTAAATGCCCCAACTAAAAGACATAGACTGGCAAATTCGATAAAGAGTCAGGACCCATCGGTGTACTGTATTCAGGAGATACATCTCGTGCATACAACACACACTTAGGCTCCAAATAAAAGGATGGAGGAATAATTACCAAGCAAAAAACAAAATAAAACAAAGACAAACTAAAAAACACCAGGGGTTGCAATTCTTGTCTCTGATAAAACAGACTTTAAGCCAACAAAGATCAAAAAAGACAAAGGGCATTACATAATGGTAAAGGGATCAATGTAACAGAAGAGCTAACTGTCCTAAATATATATGCAACCAATGCAGGAACATGCAGATTCACGAAGCAAATTCTTGGAGACCTACAAAGAGACTCAGATTCCCACACAATAATAATGGGAGACTTTAACACTGCACTGTCAATAATAGGTCAATGAGACAAAATTAACAAGGATATTCAGGACTTGAACTCAGCTCTGGACCAAGTGGACCTAATAGACATCTACAGAACTCTCTACCCCAAATCAACAAAATATACATTCTTCTCAGCAGCGTATAGCACTTATTCTAAAATCAGCCCCTTAAGTGGAAGTAAAACACTATTCAGCAAATGCAAAAGAATGGAAATCATAACAGTCTCTCAGACCATAGTGAAATCAAATTAGAACTCAGAATTAAGAAACTCACTCAAAACTGCACAGTGACATGGAACCTGAACAAGCTGCTCCTGAATGACTACTAGGTAAATAACAAAATTAAGGCAGAAATAAATAAGTTATTTGTAACGAATGAGAACAAAGACACAATGTACCAGAATCTCTGGGACACAGCTACAGCATTGTTTAGAGGGAAATTTATAGCACTAAAGGCCCACAAGAGAAAGCAGGAAAGAGCTAAAATCCACACCCAAACATCACAATTAAAACAACTAGAGAAGCGAGAGCAAACAAATTCAAAAGCTAGCAGAAGACAAGAAATAACTAAGATCAGAGCAGAACTGAAGGAGATAGAGTCAGGAAAAACCCTTCAAAAAATTAATGAATCCAAGCGCTGTTTTTTTAAAAAAGATTAACAAAATTATCTAGACTGCTAGTCAAACTAACAAAGAAGAAAAGAGAGAAGAATCAAATAGACACAATAAGAAATGGTTGAAGGGATGTCACCACTGATCCCTCAGAGATATGAACTACCTTTAGAGAATACTATAAACACCTCTATGCAAATAAACTAGAAAATCTAAAAGAAATGGATAAATTCCCAGAGACATACTACATCCTCCCAAGACTAAACTAGGAAGAAGTCAAATCCCTGAATAGGCTAATAACAAGTTCTGAAATTGTGGCAGTAATTAATAGCCTACCAACCAAAAAAAGTCCAGGACCAGATTGGTTCACAGCCGTATTCTACCAGAAGTACAAAGAGCTGGTGCCATTCCTTCAGAAACTATTCCAAACAATAGTAAAAGAGGGACTCCTCCCTAACTCATTTTTTGAGGCCAGCATCATCCTGATACCAAAACCTGTCAGAGACACAACTAAAAAGGAAAATTTCAGGCCAGTATCCCTGATAAATATTGATACGAAAATCCTCAATAAAATATTGGCAAACCAAATCCAGCAGCACATCAGAAAGCTTATTGAACATGATCAAGTCAGCTTCATCCCTGCGATGCAAGGCTGGTTCAAAATACGCAAATCAATAAACGTAATTCATCACATAAACAGAACCAGTGACAGAAACCACAATTATCTCAATAGATGAAGAAAAGGCCTTCAGTAAAATTCAACACCCCTTCATGCTAAAAATCCTCATGAAACTTATCTCAAAATAATAGGAGATGTTTATAACAAACCCACAGCAAATATCATACTGAATGGGCAAAAGCTGGAAGCATTCCATTTGAAAACTAGAACAAGACAAGGATGCCCCTCTCTCACCACTCCTGTTCAACACAGTATTGCAAGTTCTTGCCGGGGCAATTAGGCAAGAGAAAGAAATAAAGGATACTCAAATAGGAAGAGAGGAAGTAATGTTTTTTCTGTTTGCAGATAATATGATTGTGTATTTAGAAAATCCTGTATTCTCGGCCCAAAATCTCCTTAAGCTGATAAGCAACTTCAGCAAAGTCTCAGGATACAAAATCAATGTGCAAAAATCACAAGCATCTCTCTACACCAATAATAGCCAAACAGAGATTCAAATCATGAGTGGACTCACATTCACAATTGCTACAAAGAGAATAAAATACCTAGGAATACAACTTAAAAGGGGTGTGAAGGACTTCTTCAAGAACGACAAACCACTACTAAAGGAAATGAGAGAGGGACACAAACAAATGGAAAAACATTCCATGCTTATGGATAGGAAGAATCAATATCATGAAACTGGCCATACTGCCCAAGGTGATTTATAGACTCAGTGCTATCCCCATCAAGGTACCCTTGACTTTCTTCAAAGAATTAGAAAAGACTACTTTAAATTTCATATCAAACCAAAAAAGAGCCCATATAGTCAAGACAGTCCTAAGCAAAAAGAACAAAGCTGAAGGCATCATGCTACCTGACTTCAAACTATACTACAAGGCTAACCAAAACAGCATGATACTGGTACCAAAACAGATATATAAACCAATGGAACAGAACAGAGGCCTCAGAAATAACACCACACATCTACAACCATCTGATCTTTGACAAACCTGACAAAAACAAGCAATGGGGGAAGGATTTCCTATTTAATAGATGGTATTGGGAAAACTGGCTAGCCACATACAGAAAACTGAAACTGGACCCTTTACTTACACCTTATACAAAAATTAACTCCAGATGGATTAAGGACTTAAACGTAAGACCTAAAACCATAAAAACCCTAGAAATTAACCTAGGCAATACCATTCCGGACATAGGCATGGACAAAGACTTCATGACTACTACACCCAAAGCAATGGCAACAAAAGCCAAAACTGACAAATGGGATCTAATTAAAGAGCTTCTGCACAGCAGAAGAAATTATCATCAGAGTGAACAGGCAGCCTAACAGAATGGGAGAACATTTTTGCAATCCATTTGACAAAGGGCTAATATCCAAAACTACAAACAACTTAATCAAATTTACAAGAAAAAGGAAAAACCACATCAAAAAGTAGGCAAAGGTTATGAACAGATACTTCTCAAAAGAAGACATTTATCTGGCCAACAAACATATGAAAAAAATGTTCATCACTGGTCATTAGAGAAAGGCAAATCAAAACCACAGTGAGATACCATCTCACACCAGTTAGGATGGTGATCATTAAAAAGTCAGGAAACAACAGATGCTGGAAAGGATGTAGAGAAAGAGCAACACTTTTACACTGTTGTTGAGAGTATAAAGTTGTTCAACCATTGTGGAAAACAGTGTGGTGATTCCTAAAGGATCTAGAACCAGAAATACCACTTGACCTAGCAATCCAAAATCTGGGTCAAATACACCAGTAATTTTTTTGGTATATACCCCCCAAATTATAAATCATTCTATAAAGACACATGCACATGTATGTTTATTGCAATCCTCTTCATGTTAGCAAAGACTTGGAACCAACCAAAATGCCCATCAATGATAGACTGGGTAAAGAAAATGTGGCACATAAACACCATGGAATACTATGCAGCCATAAAAAGAATGAGTCCATGTCCTTTGCAGGGACATGGATGAAGCTGGAAACCATCATTCTCAGCAAACTAACACAAGAACAGAAAACCTGTTCTTATTCATAAGTGGGAGTTGAACAATAAGAACACATGGACACAGGGAGGGGAACATCACATACAGGAGTCTGTTGCGGGGTGGGGGCTAGAGAAGGGATAGCATTAGGAGAAATACCTAATGTAGATGATGGATTGATGGGTGCAGCAAACCACCATGGCACATGTATACCTATGTAACCTGCACATTCTGCACATGTATCTCAGAACTTAAAGTGTAATAAAAATTTAAGTATTCAGTTTTATCTTGAATGAATATGAGCTGATTATTAAAAACATTTGAAGAACCTAGTTGTTCAGAGACCCTGGACAAGGACAGTCTGCAAAGTCATTTCTGTAACTAAAGCTTTATTATCCTGTGGTTGAAAATTCTGCAATGCCAGAGAGAACCATGATGTGATTCCAGGAACACTGGAAGTTGTTTCCACCCCTTCCCAAATCCCATCAACTGAATGACACCTGCAGTTTAGCTTACAACCTCAGAAACTGGATCACAATGAATGCAAGAATAATAGGACTGCTGGAATCTCATTCATAGCTGCTGAAAATACTTCTTATACTTACTTTGCTTTCTTAACCAAGAAATCAAGGGTCTAGAAAGTGAACACCAGCATACTCGAACCAGTTAGCACCAGAGTCAGTATATCATACAACCTTCCCAAGGTGGAGAGGGATGTGATCTTCCTCTGGCAAGAGGAATAAAACTATCAAATCTGTAATAAATAAAAATCATTTTACCTTTCACACATTTTCATAATTTCCCCTGCTGCTTCAGCTAA
This sequence comes from Ateles fusciceps, assembly GCA_036589455.1. Lineage (NCBI taxonomy): Eukaryota > Metazoa > Chordata > Mammalia > Primates > Atelidae > Ateles > Ateles fusciceps. Next base: position 4,437,757 of record JAZHEH010000797.1, on the reverse strand, counting down.
TTAATTATCAGTGCTATTTGTGTTTAGACAAGAGGGTTTGTCTCCTTCACAGCCCATCTGCTTCTTGGTAACCTTGCTGTGAAGTCATTGCAAAGCAGAGTTGCTGATAAAGCTATCATCTCCATGGCAACCTGCTGCTATGTCACAAATGCAGGAGTGTGACCTCATTGCAGTTGAAAGGAGAAATCAAACTGGTATCTGATGTGTGAGGTGATAAGAATTTTTTATTAGACACATAGTTTATTCATTTTTCCCTAGAAATATGAGAAGGATCCTTATAGAGAAATATTACTACAATAGCCTTACTGCTAATTATTAAATATTAAATTAACATTTTAATATTAGTAGTACAATATACATATGCAAGTGGTTATACCTGGGTGAAATGCCCTATGTAAATATTATATTCATATCCTGCAAACACTCTATAATTGTTTTGTTATATATCTCCCAGCAGAGATGACTCATCTCTTGGTATGATACTTAAAAAGCTTGAGAAAGTAAGCTGCTTCTTCCTCACTGATTGCAGCTATTTGTACAGCAGCCCATATACTGAAGGGGAATTATGACATGTAGCCACGGTGTCTCTTCTAGAGAAACAGCTAAACAAATTGAGTGAGAAGGTGAATTCCGAAATCAACCCACAGGAACTGTTAACATAAGTTCTGATCAGCCTGTTGTTTTTTTCTTTGGATGGTTGGTTAACTAGTTACTCAGTTGTAAGATTCAGGCAGTAAATATTGCAACCTGGAAGTGCTGCATCTCTCTAGCTGTCAGAGGGCTAAGGCAACACCATTTATTGGCCATTTGTTGTGTGTGCATGTAACAGATACTGCTTAGAGAAAAAAAAAAAGAGTGTGCATAGTCTGTACCCTGTAATTGTTCACCATGTTATTGGAGATTGGCAGGATCAACAGATACGTGAAAGCACAAGGGGATGTAGAATTGTCAAATTTCAGGATTAATTTATATAGGTGCTAGCTGTAGAAATAAAAGAAAAAGACATCAGACAAACTTCACATTAGATGGCAATTTTCAAATAGACGATTAGACAGTAAGAATATAAAAAAGAGCATCTTCTAAGTCTTTACTGTGTGTGAGGCATCATGCTAAGCACTTTGCATTCTTTATGTGGTTTAATCCTTTCAACAACCCAAGGACATAGGCTTTATGGTACATTTTATAGATGAGAGGATTATGGTATATTTCATAGTTTGAGGGTTAAGTAACTTGTCCAAATCAGTAGGCAGCAAACTGGCGAATTTCAGAACCTGTGTATTCCAGAACCTACAAATTTATGGCAAATTTATGCTGCCTGGGAAGATCAGATAGGAAAATGGCATAAACACAGTGCAGAGATGATAATAAGTAACATCCTGTCAAGGACCAGTCAAATCCCCTTTATTCCACTCTTCTCATTTGAAGTGACCTAAGGCATTGCCGGACTGACTTCCCTACAGCTTTACCCATAATCCCTTCAAATACAAATACATCTTTTTCTTTCTTGTAACACTGAAGAAATATGTAAGCCAGCATATGTTACTTGAAAATACTTCCTTTCTTGGAATCTTGCACCTTTGAACATTCTTGACATTTAGGAATTAACTGAACTGTATGGAAAGACTCAGCAGGATTAATACATTGACGGAAATGATAGATTCTACTTTTTCCTCATTTACGTGCGTACTTAAAACTGCAGTTATTTATAGACTGTGCTTTACACATCTTCTCCATTATATAACATCCACTGATCTATAACACTCATATGCTTTCCTATATAAATATTTCATCCAGTGTACCTGCGTGTATTGTGCTCTCATTGGTCCCTGGAAATGTTAAAGCGGAAATATGCATGGATGAGTTAAGAGATAATGGGGTATTCTTAAAGCTGAATAAGTCAGATTTGTGCAAATGGGAATGGGAATTACTGGTTGGCCTTAAAGTTTAGGTTCTTAATTAGAGGCAACTGAATGGTCCCAAACAGTACTTATCAGGGATGTTGTATGAACTAAAGTGTTATTTAGCTTTTTCTTGTTTATATAAACTCATATGAAATTTACATTTTTTAGGAGGAAAAAGCAGAAACGAGATCAAACTGTTCCCAGTTACATAATTTGATTTTTTTTTAACACAACAGTGTCACCAGTACATTAAGCACACATTATAAATAGGCATATTCATTCATTTTAATCAGTGCATAGTGACTTAATCTGTTTCTTTTTACAGATGAAGTTGTTTCCATGGTTTTTGTTTTTATTGTATGGTTTGTTTTGCTATTACAAAGAATGTTACAATGAACCTCGTTATACACATACTTTAAGAAATTGGTGAATATCTCTGTAGGATAAGTTCTTAGAATTGTTGGGTCAAAGGAAATATGGCTTACACGTTTTTATGGATATTACCAAAGACTGTACAAAATGTATCAATTTAAATCTCTACCAACACTGTATCTAGTGTTTCAATGTATTTCCCTTCAGCATTATGTAACATAAAAGTTTTAAATTTTTACAATTTTGATGTTTTGTTCTTCTATAAATTGTCCATGTTATTTTTCTCATTTTTCTATTGAATAGTTTAAAATTTTATCCATTGAATAGTTTAAAATTTTATCCATGGCCAGTCACGGTGGCTTATACCTATGATCCCAGTATTTTGGGATGCTCAGGCAGGCGGATCACCTTAGTTCGGGAGTTCGAGTCCAGCCTGGCCAACATGGGTGAAACCCCATCTGTACAAAAAATACAAAAATTAGCCAGGTGTGGTGGCATGCACCTGTAGTCCCAGTAACTCAGAAGGCTGAGGCATGAGAATTGCTTGAACCTGGGATGCGGAGGCTGCAGTGAGCCGAGATTGCACCACTGCACTCCAGCCTAGGTGACAGAGTGACAGAGTGACACTCTGTCACCTCACCCCCACAAAAATAAACAAAATAAAATTTTATTTTTACAAAATGATTTTAATACTGAATTTAGACTATCATATGGGATAGAAGTAGTTTTCACAAGTATCAGTTTTCTTTTGACTTAGTTTATGATAAATTGAAAAGTGGCAGGAGTTTTAAAGTTTTATACTAAGTTATTAAATTTTTTATGGCTTCTTGGTTTTGATTTTCCACCGCCGGTATTTTAGAAAAAAATTATATATTTCTCTTTTGTCCTTACATGGTCTTTTTCTTCTTTTTTCTGTTTATATATTCATTAATTCTTTTTTCTACTTGGACCTTCATGTATGATATAAAACAGGGGATCCAGTCATATTTTTTAAAGTACTAGCCCGATGTTGCGACTTTTTTTTTAATCTATCATTTACTCACCCTTATCAAATGTTCAATCCCCTTAAGTATTTATCTCTCTATATTATTTTCCGTGTTCATTGTCCTTCTGAAAACCTGAGCCAATGTAAACTGTGTGAAGTATTGTAGCTCAATATGTTTTAATATTTAGTAGTGCTGGTTTCCTTTTCTTTTATTGTATCTCTTTGTTTGAGACAGGGTCTCACTACACTTTGGTTGCCCAGGCTGGAGTGCAGTGGCGTGATCTTGGCTCACTGTAGCTTTGACCTCCCAGGCTCAGGTGATTCTCTGACCTCAACCTCCTGAGTAGCTGGGACTTCAGGTGTGTGCCACCATGCCTGGCTAATTGTTTGTTGTTGTTGTTGTTTTTGGTAGAGACAGGGTTTCATCATATTGCCTAGGGTGGTCTCAATCTCCTGGACTCAGGCATTCTGCCAGCCTCAGCTTCCCAAAATGTTGGGATTATGGGTGAGCTACTGTGCCCAACCCAAGACACCGCACCTAGCCAACTTTTCTTTTTTAAATTTTATTTTCATTTTATCCTGACTTTTCTACATGCTTTTTTTTTTTCCTTAAAAAATAGGGATTTCCTTGGTATTTCAATTGAGATTGTGCTAATTTTATAGAGAAATGCCAGCATTATGAATCAAATCTTTATCCTAGAATAACATATTTTTCCATTTATTCATTTTTAGTACCACAGGGTAACTAAATATTAATATTTTCCTTTCTTAGTTTTTGTAATAACCTCTATAAATTCTGAGAGAAAATGATGTTGATCATCAAACCTATAAAATGTTTTTATTTTCATTGCTCATTTCATTTTCCTGATGTCATTGCTTTGTCTTCTCATTTAACCTTGGACATTTAAAAAGTCCACAGCAGAGAATTAGTGCTTCCAAATTTTGGAGACTAGCCTTTTAGCTGTAAAGGGTTAGTGACACAGTATTTGAATAATGGCAAATATTGCAAACAGTGTAGAGCATCTGCCTCTTACTGCTTTTTATTGGGTGTACAGTCATTGCTGTGCAGAATTGAGTGATTTGGATGAAGTTTACTTAAGGATCACTGTCATTATATATTTATGAATAACAGCAAACACTATTTAGGATAAGCCATTTCCTGAGAATTGACATGCCACATCAGGGACTGGATGATAGAATTCCTAGGCCTGTGTTGATGGCACTAACAATCTGTTTTATAAGCTAGCCTCTGCAAGCTAATGATCACAGGCACTAACCATTCTATTCTCATTTTAATAAAAATTTGAAAGAGGGAAAAAAAATTCAGAGAAAAAGGATGATGGCTGTAATGTTTAGGCTACCTACCAACCAGTAAAATTCATTTAACCATATTTGGAAGAATAACAGAAATAAACATGCACACTTCTAGTTGTATCAGCAAGACATTGCCATTTGTACTCATATTCTCCCTTGTATTATAATCCCGTTTTTCTAGAAGAGAAAAAAATGTGTCTCTACACAGTGTAATAAAATCCTCATGTATTTTTCCTATTTTTGTTTTTGTTGTTGATTTGTTTTTTTGGGGGTTTTGTTTTGTTTTGTTTTGTTTTGTTTTGTTTTGTTTTGTTTTATTTGAGATGAAGTCTGACTCTGTCGCCCAGGCTGGAGTGCAGTGGCACGATCTTGGCTCACTGCAACCTCCGCCTCCCAGGTTCAGGCAATTCTCCTGCCTCAGCCTCCTGAGTAGCTGGGATTACAGGCGTGTGCCACCACGCCCAGCTAATTTTTGTATTTTTAGTAGAGATGAGGTTTCACCATATTGGTCAGGCTGGTCTCGAACTCCTGACCTCGTGATCCACCCGCCTTGGCCTCCCAAAGTGCTGGGATTACAGGCGTGAGTCACTGCGCCCGGCCAGTTGATTTGTTTTAACAGCTACAATCAGTGCATCCTTCCGAAGCTATTCAAATAATTGCTTGATGTTCTTTTCCGTTACCAAACTGTTTAATTAGGGAACAATTTCATCTAAAGGGGGAGGTATCTGATCTTGTGGAGAACACAGAGGATTAACTTATCATTCATCAGGTTATATAGCTTTGTAGAGTCCAGAAGTTAACAAACTACCTGCTCCCTGTGCCATCTCACTCTTCCTCAATGTTATTTCCTGTTCTTATGCCCGTTATTCTACTATCACGTTCAGCATGACAAGTCAACAAATGGGCTTAGTCATAGAATAAGATGAGTATGTATGTTCTGGATATTCATTGGGTGTCTGATGTGTCTTAAGCATATATATTGTCCACTAACCAGATCCAGAGCTCTTAATCTTGTGACATATTAGAAATCGAATAATGTTGTGACATTATCTACTAGACGTTTCTGTTGGTATTGCCTTAGAAAACTGGGACTGAGGAGACTGAAAGGATAAGTATCAAGCTATGTCCCTTTGGCCCTTACTTCTTAAGACTCAACAGAAATCACCCCAGTGGTAGAGTAAAAGGTAGGTGAGTGCCAGAGATACTGCATAAGATTCCCTTGGGGCATTCTAAGCTAGACAGGACGTGGGCTTCCTGGTGCTCAATATTGTGGGAAATTATTTTTGAATAGTGGCTATATGACACTGAAGTGCTATTTAGCAGAAATGGGAATCTCTTATGGAAATTATGTAGTTTCTCAGGAATAAAGAAGATGTGTGCATTTAATTGAAAAAAAAAATGGGAGAAAATGTGGAACTATCACAAGGACCCAGGAAGAATGAGCAGAATAATTTGTGTGACCTCTCTTGGGCATACTGTCTATTACCCATTAGGTTCATGAAAGAATTGCTCCTGGAGAACATACAGGTGTGTTGCCACTCACCTGCAAAAGCTGTAAGTCTCCCCCTGGGAATTCTGTGGGACCTAAGACTACCCTTCAGAAGTCTAAATTCATTACAGTTACATAAATAATGCAGAAATACTTAATAGAACAATAATTGTCTATTGTGTCTCTGGTACTGTCTTGACTAGTTCCATGATGTACTCTAGAAGTAAAGCATTCAAGAAAAGTTTGGTTATCAGTCCAGAGCAGAATCCAGAATAACAATAAACTTATTACCTTACTGTTCAATTCTCCACATAATCTAACTCTAGACAAATTTGCCTCGTCTCTTTCCTTTCTCAAGTGAAAGGTGATTAACAAGTAAATCTAATTATGTTGCTATGGTCTTATCCATGATTTTTCTTGTTCTTAAAGATGAAACTTCTTAATTGATACAAAATAATTTTTTGTGAAAAGGACCCTGCAGATATCTCCAATCTCATCTCCTATCAGGCTATTCTTTACTTTCTGGGATCCAGCCCATCTGCCTTCTATAACTCCCTATACTCATGTTCCTTGCTGCCATCACAGGACAGTTGCATGTGATACGCTCTCTACCTAGATTCCTTTCCTTCTTTTGCTCTTTACTCTAAAACACCCTTTAGATCTTGTATAAGTATTATTTTCTTGAGAAACCTTCTTTGACTTCTCTGAGCAGGTTAAATAATACTTACAGATTTTCAGAACATCATATATTTTTCTTTGATGGCACTTATCACATTTGCATTTTCACATTTATCTATATGATTCGATCAATGTCTACCTCCTTCACTAGACTCTAAGCTATTTGAGAAGGGAAATCTAGCTTGTGTTGTTCACTGTTGTATCTCTAGTGCCTACAGGGGTTTCTGATATATAGCACCTGTTTAAAAAAAAACAAAAGAGTATTGAATGATCGAAAGTTGACTTTAACTCATGCCTGTATTGCCATCAAACATAACTAGGATATTGGACAGACAGAAAAAACTCCAGCAGAAATGTTTCACTGGCTTGGCTGCAGAAATAATACAGGATATTAGGGTTCTCTCCTCCCCTTAAAGAATACCATCAGCTGGGCTGAATGAAAGATGCTGAATTCAGCAGTGGTGACTCTGGATGAAGAAAAGCAACGTAATCTAACGATTGCCAAGATAACACTTCAAAACCATCAAGAAAAGAGTGACTAAATAAATCTATAAAACAGTCATGCAGTGTTAGAGCTAGAAAGAATCCCCAACGTTATGTAGAAATAATCTTCCCCTTTTAAAAACAAGAAAGCAGAATCCTCACAGTGCAGAATTGGGACAATAATCCTAGAGTCTCTACATGTAATGCATGCTCTCTTTGCCACACCATTCTGCTTATAAAAAATAATAGCTGTCGGAGATACTTGGACTTTAAAAAGAAATTGTAAAAAGAAAGTCAGTGGAATTCACATACTGTAAAAAGATAATCTGTAGCCTTGTTTTCTTTCTTGCCATATACATTTTAAAAAAGACTGAATATTATCTCTGAAACATATTATGTAGAAAATGGCATTATGGCAGTCACCCAAAAAAGCTTTTACTGTTTCTGGATTATTGTTTGCATACATTAAAGCAATTTTTTAAAATATAAAAGGCAGTTCCTCTTCTTGTTCCATCTAAATGTGACATGATAAGTAACAGAGGTAGGAATTATAGATTAGAACCCCATTCCAGAAGTTGGCCAATCATCAGGTCAGAGATTTCCTGGACTTGAGGGTAAGTTTAGTTTTTCAGCAATCCATTTTGAAGGAGTTAATTTATGTCAACATTTTCAGTATACACATCTTAATGTAGTTCTTCCATCTACAGCAATTTAATTTTCAGAATTCTAAAACTGTATTGTTTCTATGTTAAAACCAATATGTTAACATGGAACTTGATTCTAGAATGCCATCAAAAATAAACTACCACACAAAAATAATAAAAAGAGAAAGAGAAGAAAGGTCAGCCACTAAATCTTCTATAAGAATAAGGTGGCATCTGATAGAATGACTATGTCGTGAATACAATTTGGATATTTTGGGTTAAACACACACAAACATACTTATACACACAGACCTTTGAAAAAACTAGAAAGAAATTATAATGACATGATCCTGGTGGATATTTGCTGTATTCCTTCCTTTAAACTCATTTTGAATTAAATCGACCATATTTATAATTAAAACTACTTTTTAAAATATCATTTAACGTCAAAATAAATTAGAGAGAAAACTAAGATCTCCTTCCCATATTAAATTATCCATTGCAATTCTACGAATTCAAGTTTGGCAGTGTTGTTTTTTGCTAACTCCCCATTCAACCCAGAAAGTTATGGTAAGATATTACGGGGATGGTGCCCAAAGAAAGTATTCAGACAGCAAAATGCGTTCCTCATTGATAACGATTGAAACAGAGGTGGATTTACTGTCGGGCTAGTAAAGCATAAGCCCCTCATTTTCATGGGCCCCTTTCTAGACCTTGAAAAGGACTGTAGTAATGCTATATTTCTAATAATGAATTATTTTTTACAGCGTCCTCTCTCCCAGTGTGTAAGTTTTATGTCACAAAAAAATTTAGTTCTGACTCTGCTTTAAGTCCAGTGAGGGAAAAACATGCAGGAATCTCTAGCTGGTAATTCATTTTGGCAATTAACGTGAATATTGGTGAATGAATGTCTTCTGTCTCACACTTTTGATGCTTCCAGTCTTGAGTATACTTAACAAGTTCATTTCTGGGTATTGTCTTATGATATCTGTTAACTACTGCACATGTATGGTCCAGCCAGTGATGGATTGCTGTGTAGTTAGCTGATTCAGCCCCAGGACTAGGGTTTTGGAATTCCTCTCATTTCTCCAAAATATTTGAATTCATATCCATTTTCCAGCCAAATTTATGTATTGTTGCATAAGTTTAGCTATAAAGGCATGTTCCGCTTCTCTATTCATGGTTCCTGGCTTTATAGAATCTTCTGTTCAACTTACCACCGCTGCCCTCAGGGATAGAGTTCTGAGGGCAACATCTCAGTATTAAGGGGAGTCATCATCTCTCTACCCTCGTATTTCATAATGGCTTTCTAGGAGAAAAAAAAATCAATTTCTGATTCCTTAGAGGGAGGTTTTCTTTTATCTTTATCATGTCTTCATTGTCTTTTTGTTTCTTTTACCAAAACCCAAGGGGCCAGAAGGTAGCAGCAGATGAAGAGAAGTTCTGCCTCACATTGAATCTCTGGCTCTATCTTAGGTCAACTTCAAAGGTGCCATACCTCTGTGGGAACATGAAAATAATTTCTTTGTTTGTTTTTGTTTTTTAAAAACACTTTGCAAAGGCAGCCTTTAGTGGAGGTGGCAGGTGGCCACAGGAGGCTCTCCAGAGGTTGATTCTTAAAGTGAACTTGACATTGAAAGATGAAAATGGAGCTGGTGAGATACTTGCTGCCAGGGAGATGCTACTGGCTTGGCACAGCTTCTGATGAGAGGCCACATTTAAAGGATTCATTTCTGTCTATAACTGGCAAGAAAAAATGATTCATATTAGTAACACGGCCAATGAGAGCCCTGCTCCCAGTGGACCCAGATTTCTCTGTCCAAGGAGTTAGGAAGAAGGAGGACAAGTTCTTTTTTAAAATATATTCTTGTTTTTGCTATTGTTGTTCTAAGTTCAAGGAGAAAGTACTTCTTTATGTTGTACATCTGTACCTTTTGGTGGACATAGTAATTCTGTAATAATATCTTAACCTAAAAGAATCTAACAGCAAGGCTATTCCGTAATGCAGTATTAGGTATTAAGCACCTACTACGTGTTGTTGGATCAGTTTCTTTTGAGATCATATGTAATATAATCTCTCTATATATCTTCTATATGTAATATAGAAATATATATAATCTATCAATCTAGGTACCTTCATGATCTCATTTACTCTTCACACTAACCCCTTGAGGTAAATAGGATCCTTCTGATTTTTCAGTTGAAGAAACAAAGGCCAAGGGAATGTTTACGACCTGTTCAAGCTCTATCTAGTTAGTTGTGGACCTAGGATTTGAATGTGCCTCCAAGCACATGTAACTGCAAGGTTATATGCAATTTGTCCTATTTGCCACCAAGTGACTTGATAGAGATACGTGTTGGACATATTATGACCATATTATACTTTTGGGAACCAGTTAATGGAATAGGGAGTAAGAATTGTCCAATACTTGTAAGACAATGATGCTGAAAGTTAGATACTCCAAATGTTGGTGTCAGTGTTAGCACACAAAGAGATTTTGGTTTCATGATGAGAGCACTTATATAAGAAAATTACATCTACTTCTCATTGCAGCCAAAATGGTCCTTTGCTATTGAGAATTTCTGTTTGCTGTCATTGCTAATGCCAGTAATTTACACTGCTTCTGAAAGAAAAGAGAGGAAAGGAGAGATGGGATGTTGTATCTAGATTCAAAATCAGATTGGATTGTCCCAGATATTGACCTGAAGGTATTGCAGCAGTTAGTTAACAATAAATAAGAGTAGTTGGGGGACAAAGTTAAAGCTCATGAGGTTGCATTGTACATGCTGTGGTGAATGTAGGAGAGACAGGTGTGAGCAAATTATGGCTGGCTCAGTAGTTTCCTAGAAGACGGTAGATTCAGAAAACTTTCAGATTCTCAGTTGTGCCCTGAGCTATATCTAATGAACACTGCATTCTGAATTCTTTGGGCTGAGCAGATGAAAAACTGTAGGTGTTAGAAGTGGCTTCAGTATGTGCTTTCATGCCTTATTTCCTAGTTCTTTACCTGTTGCAGATTGTATTTGAGGATGAAGGACAAAAGTGTAGCAGTAGCTTCCTAACATATGGGAATATTTCTTTCTGTATGCATTTTCCCCCGTCCAACTTTGTTTCTATGACTAATTCCCTAAAATGTAGTAAATAATTTGCAGTGTTAGTATCATAGCAACAACAGGTCTGTGTGGGTTGATTGTTGATTTGTATCTAGAATGAATGGCATCTTTCAGAATGAAGGATGGTTGCAGCAGAATGCATGGCTCTATGTACTCACTGTTGTCAGATAGTAACTTTGTACCTGCACATCTATGCAAGCATATTTGACCGTCCCTGCAGCTAGCACAAGACATGTTCATGTCTGGCATCCTCATGAAATGATTTTTTTTTAATGCACATAGTATAACAGTATGTATGCTCCTATTCCCAGCTCACAGCAATAAAGAAAGGACTATGACAGTACAGCATTTCCCCCAATGTAGACCTTCTGTTTTATCCTCTCCAGATAATAAACTTACCCATTGTCTTTTGTGGGGAAAGGTAGGGATAAGGCTGGATAGGCATTTTCTATACATAAGAGGGGAGGTAACTGGAAAGACTGGCTATTTCTTAAACAATTGCAAAAAAAAACAAAAAAAACAAAAAAAACCCTCCCTGTTTTATTTCTACTTTTACCTTACTTACAGTGGTCCTAGATGCTACAAATACCAAATCCTTGAAGAGGGGAAGCTGTGTCTATGGGGCGAATTGGATGTCTCTTAGCTTTCTAGTTTAGCATTTGGTTTTCTGAGCTGTCTATGTCAGTTACTACTAGCAGCTTTGTTCTACAGTTTCCAAAGTTCTATTATACTCATTCTTCCCCTTTCCTTTTATTGCTTTTATCCCTTTAAAATATTTTCTTCCTTTTGTCAGGTTAGTGAAGTTTGGGAAAGAAGCAGAGGGTAAATTTGGGTTCAACCTGCCCCGTCTTTAATTAGAAGTGTGTTTTATTCTTTAGTTGGTCTCTCCTAAATCTCAATCTTTCTTTGAAAACCATAGTATTATGCTATAGTGTGAGTCTCCTTGAATTGCAGCAATGCCAAGGAAGAAACAGTTTAGCTGAGTTTTTGAAAAGACATTCAATTCAACTGACTAGTTCTGAAGTCTCTGAGAAGCTATGGATGTAGTGGGAACTACTGAATACCTTACCCTTCAAATTTCAAGGTCTAGTACTGGGCTTGGGAATTGTCTTTATTCTGAAATATGCCTCAACACCCTCTTATTAGACTGGAATATAATAGATCATATTTAGAATTATTGCTGTCATCCAATTTGCTACCTATATCCTCAACTGAAGGAAGAAGTGTTGACTCCATTGCTTTGACCTTGAAGATAATTGGATTCCACCATATACCTTGATTTTTTGACCGTTATATAAGAAACACTTGTTGGTAAATTTCAGAAGTGTAACAACTGACCCAGGAAAAACTAGACTTGTAGAAATCACGTAAACTAAAAGTACACAGTAAAATTTGTTATAGTTGAAAACTGACTGAAGAAAAATATATCTCATGGGAACACTGAGAACTACAAAAATTGACCCAAAGTAAATTAGAAATAGTAGAAACAAATGGAGCAAAATATAATTGAGAACTAAAACTCTGTTATTGACTAAAAAATTGATGAAAAAATAAAATATTCTTGACAAAATTTAGATCTGCAAAAATGGTTCAAAAATTGGATTTTGTAGAATTAATAAACACATATATAAGCAGAAAAACTCTTCATGTAAAATGCAGAAGCCATAATTGATGAAACTCAATATGAACAAAAGACCTTGATGTTTCAATTATTCATTGTACAGTGTACACAGAAAAAAAACATCATTGATCACAATAAAGACAATTTTAACAAAGTGAAAATGAAAATGGAAAAAGATGGAAATGGGTTAAAAGCATTATATAGAATATTGATCCAGGAATGAAATTGGCAAATAGGGTTTTGTTCAGAAAATACTATCTTTACAAAAAGTCAACAATGTTGATACATAATCTTGATTAAAATATTTGTATGTGTAGCTAACAAGGATTTAAAATATCCTTTCTGTTAAGATCTCACTGTCCTTAACATGTTCTCAACATAGTGTTTATGGCAAGATTACTTTTTATATATAAATAATGAGATATGAAGTCACAGCTGTAAAAATACAAGAGTATGTAGATTAACTCAATACCTGGCATTGAAGTTCATCATGAGCTAGAAGTTGTGTCATATTGAGCCAAGATTGTGGCTTTCTCAGCTCTCTGATCCCATTTTGGGTGAAACACAGCTGGGATAGTATTTTGCATATAATAGGAGTATAGTACATATCTTTCCAATTTATGCTCCACCCTCGAGCACATTTTGTTAATGGCCTGGATCACTTTTGTCTGTTTTTTTTGACATGTTTGTGTATTGCTCATTCTAATTACTTCCTACTTTCAGCCTATGCTGAAGTTCTTCCCCCTGGCAATCTGATCCACATATATCTCCTGATCCCCAGTAGATCAAAAGGCCAGACAAAGTTCATATTCTTTTAACTTAATTTAACCTTTTGTTCTCCTCTAGCAAATATACCTTGAAATTTGTTTTACCTTTATTTTCTGTGGACCAGCCCTTAAACAGTGTCCAACTTTGTGCTAGATATCGGATAGGTTAATTATCACATGCAAATTTATGATAATAGATAAATACTTTATAAATCTGTACATGAAAGTAATACCATAGTCCTAAGGGAAAATTGAGAGGTGGAATCTATCAGAGCAAATCATGGTAAAATATATGCCCCGTTCTCAAGAGTGAAATGACCTGTAAAAGTGAATGGTCGTTTCCATGTTGGGGTGGAAAAAGCATCCTGTTTTCTGGGGGAGATTTTAATGTGACTACACTTTTTTGTCTGAAATGACATCCTAGGGCACAAAGTACACCTGTATTCAAAAACAAATACATAAACAAATCCTATGCCAAATATCTGTTATTTGGATTGTGTCTCTTTCGATTATACTCATTGTTTTGTCCTTTCATTCATGCTAAACTTTGAAGATTGGTTCTTTTTTGAAACCACTCTAATCTTGTAATAAACATGCACATATTAAGGATATTATATGGCAAGAAGAGAATGTATCCTAAATATGTATCTTTATGACTGCTTTTTAAACAAGTGCGGTTATAAAAGGTTGTTTGATTGTGAGGATGTTTGTACTATGTGTTGGCAAAGGTAATTTAGAAAACACAATATTTTTAAACAATCCACAGTTTAATAAAAATGCAATATAAAAAATTAAATAGCATTGCCCTTTACTTGATAAAAATATAGCTTAGAATTTAAAAGAGCAATCAGTGATCATGCTGTAATTATCTTATGTTAAAATTGAAAAATTGAGACTTGAATAGATCCAATAACTTACTGAAGCCTGGGAAGCTAGTGAATAATTGTCTGTTTTCTAGGACAAAAATATTGCATGTGTAAAGTAGTTTTGGTTTAATATAGATGTTATTTGGTAACGCACCTTTATTATCTGAAGCAACACAAAGTGTACATTTGATAAATTGTCTCAAGCTGTATGAGTTTGGGAGATCAAGGAAGGCAGGTAATTAATTTAATGATCTAATATATGCAAGGCATTAAGTTCTTTATTTTAGCTTTTAGAGAGTTGTGCAACAGTGAAACAATTCATGTATTTAGCTTAGTGTTGTGACAGTCTATGTAAGTTGCCAAAGGTGAAAAAATATTGGGGTTGAGATTTGAACCTAGGTCTCTCTGCCTTGAAGTGTATTCTGTTAAGCCAGAGACAATTCTGGCATTTTTATATGTCTTCTCACTCACCAGAAGGGTTTTTGCATTACAAACAGCTTTGGAAGTCAGAGTGAGTGATTCTTTAGAGTTTCAGATAGATATTTCAATCTGGTAAAGTCTTCTGCCCTCTTTTTTTAATTATTTTTATTTTTTGTGGAGTTTTGCTTGATTTTCAGGGTAAAAAATTCCTAACATCAGCCAAGCATGGTGGCTCAGCCTGTAACCCTAGCACTTTGGGAAGCTGAGGTGGGAGGATCATTCAATAGTTGGACAGCTGCCTGGGCAATATAGCAAGACCCTGCCTCCACAAAACAATTTTTTTTTTAAAATTAACCATGGGTGATTGCACATGCCTCTAGACCCAGCTGCTCGGGAGAACGAGGTAGAAGGATCCCTTGAGCCTAGTAATACGAGGCTGACATGAGCTATGATTGCGCCATTGCACTCCAGCTTGAGCAACACAGTAAGACCCTCATCTCAAAAAACAGAAAACAAACCAAATCTCTCTTCAGAGGGAATGATGAGCAGGCTTGCCAGCAGCTCCTTCTAAAAGTAAGCATTTCCTAACTCCTAAATTCAGTGCTTAGTATCTGCCTGGGATGGCTCCACCTCACTACTCTGGACCCTGAGGGTCAAGGAAAATGTACTTGAGCATACTGTGTTATGAGTAAGAAATTATCTAAATGCATGACACCTGATTGTCTCCTTAACAAACAATCTGTGAGCACATGGTGAGAAAGCTTTAGGAGCGGCTTGATCATTTAACACACAACTTCACCAAACCACAAATCTGCCTGCTAAATTTGAAGAAAGTTTTCCATTTTCTGGCAAAGGCAATGCTCACCCAGTCAGATAATTTAATAATTTAATTCTGGCCATGCTTCTAGCAATTAGTTTTTACAAACATTATTTTCACAAATAATCAGTTGTGAAAAAATGTATGATTTTCCTTACGCCAAAAAAAATTATGATTTTTTTGGTCATAGCTTAGATTCCATGGAACTCATTAGAAGCCATGGGAAACTAAATAACAGGCATTAATGCAACATAATAACAAAGAAAATGGCAGTTATTTACTAATTTAATTTAGTTAATTTTCAATTTAGTTTCTTAAAGCTCTAATTTTCATTTTGATGTAGGTGCTGTTTGTTTAAATTTGGAAAATTATTCCATGAGAATTTGTTTGGGGCTCCCAGTCAAGAAGGTGGCTGTCGTTCCTGACTAAATGCACATCTGCCAACTTTGCTGTTTGAACTACCCTCATTATACTACTACTCCCAGTATTCTTGATAAAGCTCCTATTTTTGCTTTCAATTATTGCTGAAGTCGAATCATCTCTGTTTCGTGACCCAGCTGACACCTAGCTAAGATGCATACATTAGACATTCTTTAATTTTTTTCATTAACAAAATTCTAGATTCTCATAACTGTTGCAGTTGTTCTTTTGTGAGTTGCTTCACATTTAATGGAATCTTCCAAAATGGTAGCCTCTAAATTTGCACACACAAAAAATGAATGCTAGAAGCATATTCAATAGGCTGGCCACAAACTAGCCCATGAAATGGTGCATCTGTAAGCTGCCCAGAATAAGTCTTGAACCTACTGGCTACCAGTTCACATAGTTCTGTTAGATGTTGTCTGACCTCAGGTATGATTATGCCCCTGCTCTGTGCAAGTCCGCCATGACCCCCAACCCTGCTGCTACCACTGGATCTGGTGAGGGTGTGCTCACCAGCCGACTTGCCTGGCCTACCCTTCTCAGCTGTGCCCTCTGGAGCAATGTGTTTTGAGAATATTGAAGAGAAAAAGGTTAAATTGAGACAGCCGAGTGGGATGTAGTTCTCCAGTCTTTTCAGTAATAACCATGTTAAAAAGAAAATGAATATGAGGACCTGGAAGAAGTGTTGGTGTGTGAACAAAAGTTTGTGGTTAATTTCTTTTCCCTGAAATAGTCTCTGGCATGAATCGGAAGTACTCTAGTCCATATCAGGAGAATTAGGTAGTTTTCCATAGTGGAAAGATTTTTTAAGTTAACTTCAGAAACAAAATGGTCACAGTTATTCTTTGTCCTGTATTCATACTTTGGTGCCATAGGGGTGAGGCAGATTGAAGACATTAGGTCACTAATTTCATGGTATCCTTGTGAGGAAGGACAATGGAAACTAATTTTTCTTTTTCATAGATACTGAGAGAAGCAAAGAGAACTCTGTGCAGCCTGTAATTCGTTGGTAGTAGGATCCCAAACCTCAATTTAATTTTACGGTATTTCATGAGTATGAGTTGAGTTCTGCAGAAGCACTGATCCAGGGGGAGAGTGTCACTGTGCATACTTGGGTGCACTGGGGTCTGTGATTCTTTCTCATATTCAGTATGATTTCCAAATAGGGATGGCAAGGTCCAGGCAAGAGAAGTTAGGGAATTTGTGTTTGTTCAGAAACAAACCCAAGGAGAACATTTAAATAAATGGCTTATTCGCTAGAATAAAGTGGTGTCACCAGTGCCTGATACCATCAAGTTTTTAGAACCATATCAGAAAAGGCCTTGCCAAAACCATCAGCTTCCAGTTTGCTACAGTGGAAAAATGACTTGACAGTGCCTGTTATTATTGTCATGCCTGACGTCACCTCACCATGTTCGCTCCATCCTGCCCTGAAATAAACCTTGCTCAGTATGCAGAAGTTCTCTGTCAGGATTAGGGAAGAGAAAAGGAGAAATGGAACTGTATGAAGACTAAATAAGAGTGAGAGTTACATTAGGTGATTTTTAAAATCAGAGAAGGGAGTTTTACTTCATAAAGCCACAGGAAAAAAAAAGAGGTACATAGCATAGCTAGATAATTCAAGGAGATCCCTAAGAACGTATAGTTGGGTACAGACAGTTGATAAGAAGTATGCATAAATAAATAAATAAATAGCAAATTAAATTAAAAAGTAAATAAATAAAACTTGTCTCTTCCAAGGGTGAAATGATCAGAAGTTTGGTACCTATAGGTAAAGTGGGAACAAAAATTCGAGCAAAAACAAATTTCAGCTCCATTGTTGCTGTCGAGTGTGCTTTGGTGTAGCCTGGGCATTTATACTAGACGGGCTTCTGGATTAAACACACACACACACACACACACGTTTTGTTGCTTCTATTTCTAGTAAATATGTACAAAATCTTGTCCAGGCCACAGCAGTTATGAGTGCATGAAATCTTCTCAGGGTGGAGCATTCGTGAAGCCCTGCATCAGGACAAGCAGAGCAGGCAGCCTGCAAGACCTTGGCAGTAAGAATTGGAGAGTGGAGAACCCTCAGCGCTGAGGGCTTAATAATTAATCAAAGCAAAAATTTGTCTTTAAGAAACGCAGCAGCCACAGCACAATACAAGGGAAGCACTTACGGAGCTATGGCTAAATGCAAAAGTAAAAGAAGAGAAGAAAGAAGTTCAAAATCATGTTGCCAGTGAATAAGAATGCCAGACCCCTAAATATTTGACTTCTCAAGGTGCCTGAGAGCCTAGTAGAGCAGAAAGTTAATGCTGTGCATGAACCATGTTAACCTATTTTTTTTCAGTACACACATATTCAGAGCTTGGAAGTTTAATGTGGTGGGGATTGGATGCTCACAGCCCCCAGCATCTGGACTCTTTAATGAGAGCTGGCTGTTAGATGCTTGCAAAGAGTCAACCTGAGGTGGGGTTTTTATCATTTACTTATCTACTGATGTCTAGTAGCTTTGGTTCCCTGTATAACAGTAAAAGCAAAGCACATACAAATTTATATTTTTATTCAGATATTCACTTACTAATCAATAATTATTGAACAAATACCATGTGTTAAGCCAAGGCCTGCATAGTACAGACAAGAGACAGAAGAGTATATCAGAGTCACAACTCCAAAAGAAGGACATAAAATATGAGGTTGAGTTAGGTGTCATGAGAGAATTGGAGACCAAGTGACAAGGAAATTTAGAAAAAGGCAAGATCAATTCTTGTTTGGTAGAAATTAGAGAAGGCTCAAGGGAGGGGCGGTATTGAAGTTGAGTCTCAAAGAATGGTTAGAATTCTCTAAGGAAGCAACAGCAGCCTCAACAAAACAGAAAAGATAAACATGGCTATGTTTTCTTCCGTTATATGAGGTTCTTTTCATCTAATTTATCTATTCCATAGCATAAGTGTATATATATATATTTTATATATATATATATATATATATATAAATACAGAGAGATATATAGGTGATTTTATATATAGATTTCATATTTTATATTTATATATATTTTATATAGCCCAGTGCCTTGTAAAATAATTTGAAAACACTGAACAACTCAAAATGCATAGATTGTAGGATTTGACAGAGAAAGACCACAAGCCAAAGCAAGTGGGAAAATTTAGAAATGTTTTTATTTTGTTAAGAGTAGGTGCTTTTTGACAAATTTTGAGCTTGTTACCGAGGAAGCAAAGAAATGGAGGCTTTCTTCTGGTGGTTATATCATTACTCAAATCATTTACAAAACCACCTGTTGCTTTCCCTTTGGGTCACGATCTTGAACTAGTTCTTCACAGATGACCTAAAATGGCAGTCTGTCCTCTAAGAACTTGTATTTTGAGAGGTAACACATGTTCCCAAGTAACTGAACACCAAATAAATTTACTACTGATGCAGGCTACTTTGCAGTGTGTGAAGGGTTTTCACAACATCTTGTTTAAGTCTCATGATGACTCTACGAAATAAGTTGGGCCAATATTGTCATTATCCTCATTTTACATAAGGACAAGGACAGTGAGTCTCCGTGAGGATAGGGGCCTCTCTAGCGTAAGGCAGAGAGAAGTGTGAGCACTCCAGATACATTTTTCTGGCTTGTTTTTTTTAGCAGTTATCACTAAAAGCATCCATCTTTGAATTTCTTACAATGAATATTTCCGGTTGTGTTACTTAGCCATTTTAAAGTCTCTTCGTTTTTGACTGGGATCTTGGCATGGCTTGTGCATGCAATGAAATCTGCTTTCTTATTTGGGCAGTGGTTACTTTTCAAGTTTTTCTCAAAAGTCTTAAGAATACTCCTCTCAGATACGTTATCCAGAGGTGAGAAGTTGAGAATTATTCAGTGGTCTTACGGCGTAGATAGCCTTCAGGCTTCCTCCAGCTCTTCTTTTAGCAGTCAGGGATGTAGTGGATGTAATACAGTATGTCTGTAAGATGGTTATAGACAATATTGCACACATACATTAAAGTGTTTGCTGTTTTCTGTGTATATGTTTAAACCATATTTCAGTCTGCTGGTGTATATTGTAAATACCTTTAGCACAGAGCTCAAAAAAGAAATCAAACCTAGAGTGTCCTCATTCCCAGTTTTTTTTTTTAGACAGGATCTCGCTGTGTTGCCCAGACTGGAGTACAGTGGCATGATGTTGGCTCACGGCAACCTCCATCTCCTGGGTTCAAACGATTCTCCTGCTTCAGCCTCCCAAGTAGCTGGGATTACAGGCATGCCCCACCATGCCCAGCTAATTTTCGTGTTTTTGGTAGAGATGGATTTCACCATATTGGCCAGGCTGATCTCAAAGTTCTGACCTCAGGTGATCCACCCACCTCCCAAAGTGCTGGGATTACAGTCATGAGCCACCGTGCCCAGTCTCCATTTCCAAGTCTACCTAGGTTCTCTTGAAGTTCTGGGTGCCAGTGCTGTATTCCTAATCTTGGATTCTCAAAATCCATATAGAATGCATCACTGCATAAACTTGCAGAGCATGTCAACTTGCAGTGCTAGATGTTCAGTAGCCACACAGCAAATATTCAGCAGTCTCTTTTTCTGTATTGTGAAAATCTACCTGTTGGGGTATATCTAAATTGCTACAGAGCTTTCAGGTCTAGTTAAAAGATTTTTCTTAGTTGTGGAGAAGCAGCTAGATGAACTTTTTTCCTTTTTTTAAAATGTATTTATTTTTAGCTGTCCCTAATTTTTCCCTGAACCCTGGGAAACTTCTGAAGGCCTCTGAAGCCTTGCAGAGACTCTGGGTCAGCAGGTACTTTCAGTGAGAGCGTTTTCTTTCATGAACTGATCAGATAGCACAGGGATGTCCTGAGTCCCTCTCCTGGCTGGTGCCATGGAGATTTATTTCTGTAATAGGCCCACCCTGTGTTGCAGTCCTGCCAGGTTGTTTCTCTTCGATAGGGTGGTTCTGGAGCTGAAAGATTGTCATTGGAGTAACGATTTCTGAGGGGAGAAAGTGCGCTTTTCCAGAATCTCGAGAAAGATTCTGAATTTCCTATCCCAGAAAACCCTTCCACTCTCAATACTTTGGAATATTGATTCACACATGCTGTGAAAATTTAGCAAAAGTGAGGGTCACAGAAATTATTTCGGGGATTATATAATTCTACTCCTCTAACAACCTTAAAAAGGCAGAAGAGAGGAGCTTTGCTCTTGCTAAGAAAGATAAACCAACTCTTCAGTTATAAAAAGTACACACAGTTCCCCCACCCTGCCACAAAGGATTAGTGTCAGCCTGGAGAAAGATAAAGTCCTTTCTTTTTCCTTTCTCCCCCCCATCAGCCTGGCCGTTCCACATATTTACTTAAAAAATATATGATTCATACTTTGAGCCTCATGTATGGTTTGTGAGATAATGGAGCCTCCCTGCAGGGTGTGATTGTGGACAGACCTCATTGCCATGCTGTCTTTCATTTTCCTTTCCTGGTAATCTCTAGACTCATGGATTACACATCAGAGATAATTTTTCATAATGAAGCTTTCTCTAGGACAGTTTTTTACCTCTGTTTCTTAAAAGTCTATAGTTGATTGTGTTTCTGATCAAAAAATTCAAGCTGTCATTATTTCAAAAGATGAATTTAAGAGATTAAATTAAAGAGAGGAGGAAGGAAGATACAGTGTTACTGATAATTAGGTGAACTTCACTCTAGCCTCCTCAGGATAACTCTCTGGTCTTTGAGCTGGATTTTGGAGAGTAATGAGTTTTTATCCAAAACTCACTTTGTAGCCAGTTGGAGTCTTGTTCTCTCCTCTCAGTGTGAGCTGTCTTTGGTAAAAGGCTTATCAGTGGTAATGGGCCAGCCATTCACCCCTGCTCCTCAGACTGCTGCCAACTGATGACCTGAGATGTGCACTGCCACTGAATAATGAGGTAAGGATCAAATAGAATCTGGTCTTACCAGCCCGCATCAGAATGGGCACATTTTCACAAATTATTCGCAGACAGCAACTGAATTGCTGTCAGCTAACAGGATACCTTAGAGAATGAGGAAGAATAAATTTTTCCCCCCCCAGATTATTCAGGTGAACTTCTCTTGTCTTGAATTATTTCATAGAGATATACCCTAAAAAATTTATATATAATGTCAGTTAAATTTAAGATATACTTTGGCTTACTTTGAGCACTGGACAAGGATTCTCTCCCGCGCATGAAAGACAGTGATTCATTAAATAATCAGATCACATATTCCACAGCCAAGTAATGCGTGAAAGGACAATCATAAGGTCAGCTGGGCTCTATGAGAAATATCTGAAGTATATTTTCCTGTTTTGTTAACTCACCAAGAAATCCGTAACTAAATAGATTTAAAGAGCAGCATAGACTGCAGTTTAGCTATTGATGAAAAAGCATAGACTTGGAAGCCAGATCTTTAGATTCAGAACCTGTCTCTACCATTTTTAGCTGTATAATCGCAAGTAACTTTCTTTACCTCTTGGGGCTTCAGCTTCCTCATTTGCAAAATTAGCATAATAATGGTACCCCCTTAGTTTGGTTGCTGTGAGGGTGGAATGAGATACTCACAACTGAAGTGACCAGATCTGGTTTACTCACTGGGCTTTTCTGTTATGATCTCTAATTAAAGGTCATGCATAGACTTATGTTCTATTCTCATGTGCTTGATTGAAATTTTTTTTTTTTTTTTTTTTGTTTTGTTGTTGTTCAAGACAGAGTCTCGCTCTGTCACTCAGGCTGGAATGCAGTGGTGTGATCTTGGCTAACTGCAACCTCTGCCTCCCGGGTTCAATTGATTGTCCTGTCTCAACCTCCTGAATAGCTGGGATTACAGAGACTTGCTGCCACGCTTGGCTAATTTTCTGTATTTTAGTAGAGACGGAGTTTCACCATGTTGCCCAGGCTGGTCTCGAACTCCTGAGCTCAGGCAATCCACCTGCCTCAGCCTCCAAAAGGACTGAAAATTTCATAGCATGAACATGCAGATACTGAAAGTGGCATTCCTTGGCGAGGCGTAGTGATCTGTGAATGTGAGACCACTGCAGGTAATGCGTATCAGGTGCTCTGCCAATAGTTTAATATAAACATCAGTCATATAGTGTTCAAGATCCAGATAGGTCTCCAGGCATCCAGCCTCGGGAAACCTCTGTGTAGTAGTAGGACCTAGGAATGCAGAGCTCTTGAGCATAGAACATTGGGAGCACTGCTCAGATCCATGCAATTTTTGAGGAGATTTCCTGTACTGCCCTGAGAGCACCTTCCAGGCTCTAACCCTTTTAGGAGTTAGAGTTATAGCACTGAATCCCTTACTCCGAGCTGGTTTGAAATCAGATTCTCTCCATAACTCTGATCATTCTGATCTCTTGATTCAGTATTTATTCTTTTATTACGTCTTTCCCATTCTTCAGACTTTGGCATCGCTTCTCTAGATAGACACTTGCTTCACTTCCTAGATGGCATAAGATCTCCTTATAGGGTCACTGTCTTAAACATAGTTTATAAATTCCTTCCAATCTAGCTCAACCTTTAGCACCCTATGCCTCAGTATTTCTCTATGTGGGCATCATTTCCTTTGAGTTT
Source organism: Ateles fusciceps (assembly GCA_036589455.1). Classification (NCBI taxonomy): domain Eukaryota; kingdom Metazoa; phylum Chordata; class Mammalia; order Primates; family Atelidae; genus Ateles; species Ateles fusciceps. The sequence goes on along the minus strand of JAZHEH010000797.1, from coordinate 4,414,295 downwards.
TCTTTGATCTCTTAGCAGGGTATAGATGTTATAACATTGATATAGGTCTTTCTAACTCTTTGTGTAAACCTGTTAGTCCTGTACTGGGGAAGGTCAACTGACTGATGTTTCTTTCTCGTTCTGTAGTATCACTTACTGTTTGTTTGTAGGAACATTGCTTCTCTTTCAGCCTAGCTCCTCTGAGTCTCTCAACGTTAAAAATTGTAATCAATTATGAGAAATTAGGTTATGCCGAAGTAGCAACTGATCCCTTACATTCTAATTTCTTACAGTAATAAGTACGATTTCAACTCATTCAGCATGTGTAACATGAGTTGGCTCCTGTTCTATGTTATCTTCATCTCAGGATTCCACCTGATGGAATAGCTTCTATCTGGATCATCATCATTTGGGAAAACCAAATTATATGGCCATGACTCACTTGAACAAAATGGGAATGTATAATTCTCCCACAAGAAGGGGTCATTGTAAGAAGGATTACCAAATGCAAATGAGCAATGTGGTCTGCAATTATAGTGAAGAGAAGACTTCACATTATAGAGAAGATTCTCTGTAGACTTAGACATTCCTCAGGTCCCTAACACAGGAAGCTCAACTTCTGGCTCTTTGTATCTCCAAACTGCACAAAAAGTGGTAAAATCCAGTAATTCAGAAATTACAGTTTTTAAGTTAATAGTGAGGTAGGCTTATGCCCTATTTAAAAAAAAAAAATCCTTATTTCAGAATGTATTTGAAGAAGGATAGCAACTATTAGGAATTGCTTGCAGTTGTTCCTTTTGTTATTGCCCGCTTTATCCGGCGACAAAAGATCAGAAAAAGCAAATCAAGGTCATTTTTTAAATTATGGATCTCTTTGATATTATATAAAAATATGGTGTAAATATACCATCAAAAGCTGAGTGAACTTGGTTATAAAAAAAAACACATATATAACCAATTTATTCAGATCAAATGGGTATGGTAAAAACTTCAAATAAATATCTGATAAGAAGGAAATACCTGGTAATAAAGAAGCTAAAAAATTATAGCAAAATTTTATGTGAACCCAAGGGAAATATAACATTACTGTAGGAGAACTGACAAAAAAATTAATAAATGGGAAATGCATAGTATATCAATTCAATAACTCTGTAGTGAAAATACTATTTCACTTTCCCAGTAAAGTGGCTTATTTTTTTTTTTAGGAATAGAAATAAACATTGAGAATTTTTTTTAAAAAAGCAGAGCTATCTCAAATTCCTTTGAAGGAATAAAATAAGAGCAACATAACTGATTTTCTGGGGACCGTAGAAAACTTGTTTATTTTAGGTTTCATAGGAACAAAGGTAGGTGTTCTCAGATCAATATTGGCTGGGTTTCAGTGAAACTGCAAAAACACTGAATAATTTGGGCCTTGACTAGACAAGGCTGTATTCCAATGAGAAACAAAAATAATTATTTTCTATCTCTAAAGCTGTTTGGATATACCAAGGCTTAATTATTATGACATATTTTCAGTTTAGTATGCAATAGAGGTTAGTACTTAGTGTATAATTTACAATGAAATAAATAGTTGCAAATGAAATAAATAGTCCACAACTTGTGACAACGGCAAATGAATCACAATCTGGTTAGACAAAGGAGATAGGAAAGTAAAGAGATTCAATGATGGAACATGTGACTTCACCTGTATTTGCGTTTTACCTTTGCCCAGCATGATAAAACACTTTAATTTACTACTCATCAAATATTCCTAAGAAGAAGTTGCTACCACAAAATATCTCTAACACTATTTTGCATATGGAGAAAATGAAGAAGTGAGTTATGAAGTAGAGATATAACAAAGTTAACTAACAAAGTCTAACATGTTCAACTCTTTAACTCTGGCATAATCCACTAAATAGTCAAAATTCTTCTCCATTAAGCGGAACCCAGAGAGTGACTTGTAATGTCTACCTTATTTATCTACAGTCTCCAAACTCAATCATCTTGAAAATGCAATTGCTGATGAGGGATTAACAACCCTAAATCTCTTGAAGTTGATGGGATGTCATGTGGCAAAAGGCTAATTAGAAGGGCCTTGATTGACTTCAGAGGGAAGTGTGGCCACATGCTCAGTACCTCTGTGGCAAAGCTTGAGTTCCAAGAGCCTTAGAGATACTCTGAAATGTTTTGCCATTTGGGAAATTAAAATTTACAGTGACAAAATTGCATATGTTAAAAAAAAAATAAAAAAGCAAAACAAAACCAAAAGAATGACTTCAATTAATGGATCAGCTTAGGGAAATGGATTTTTTATTTGTTAAGAACCAAGGGACTGGATAAAGATTCATCAATATACAGTACCAGGTAATTCTAATTAACTACTGTAAGCAAGGCGTTTGTCTCACTTAGGTTAGGAACCACAGGGGAAAATAGCACTTCCTTCTTAATGCACGGGCATCATCTAACATTCTGCAAAAAAGAGAATTTTGTCTTCTGTGGAAATCTTTGATTGCTCTCCAGCTAATATTTTTGTTAATCAGTATTTGATTAGGTATTTTCATTTTCAAAGTACTTTACCATTTGGAATTTTATAGTAAAAATGTTCTTCATCACTACTTTGTTTTTAGCAAAGTGTAAAAACTTAGAAGGAAACTGGAACTTGGAAGGATACAGGGTTAAAGACTATTGAGTTTCACATTATGTGGGAATGTAAAGAAAAACTGTGTCACCTGATTGCCATTGCCTTCTATCTAATTGACAGCTTCTGCCAATTTGGGGTTTTTCATTACTTTTATAAAAATGACAGTTGGGATTCCTCCTGGGTCCCTCCCATGACAGAGTGGGAGCTGTCTTTCTTTCTCTCCTTCTGTCTAATAAATCACTTTTCTGCAAAAATAAATAAATAAATAAAATAAAACGAGAATTAATGGGTAAGTTTTGAAATTTTAATAAATTATTTTAAGAAATTTCCCTTGACATTTTATACATAGACATATTTTACATACACAAAAGGGTGAATGTTAATATCTATTCTGTCATTTTCACCTATATAATGACTATTTTGCCATTTATCTAAGTATTGATTAGTTTATTGTCTATATAACGTTTTGTTGTATTAGCATAGTTTATTGAACTATTCACTAAAGCGAAATGCTTATATATTGTTTCCTATTGTTGTTGGGGTTTTTTTGCAATATTGGTAATACTGCAATGATCATTTTTAGATTTCTGCTGAATTATTTTCTTAAATACTAGCATTGAATGCACTGAGTCAAAAGATAGGACTGTCCTCAGGCGTTTTTGCTACATATTTTTCTTTTGCTTTATGGATGAATTGCCAATATATAATACAGAGATTAATAAGTTAGTGTACATTTTCACCACAGCACTGGCAACAGCGGAAGTTGTGACAGAAAAAAAGGATACTCCATTAAATACTATATAGTGTTTCAGGCTTACTTACATTTCCATTTCTTTGGCAATTAGTTATTTTTAAGTTAATTAAAGCCTCTAGAATCATTACAGTTAAATGTTTTGAGTTTTTCAGGTGAGTATAAAATTTAGCTTCAGGGACTCTGTGAATGGAACTTGTTATAGAAAGGCATATTACTAAATAAAATTATTTATAAGGCTGAACTCAGTTCCTTATAAAATGTACCAAAAGAACCTTGTTAAAAGAAAGATCTCATTTTAAAAAGGCTTGAAATGAATTCATTATAACAAGACATATACACCAGGGCATGGCTGCAGTATTTCAGATTTTATTGGTCTTTGATTGAAAACTTGATTTATTAATAGCATTTCACTGATTCTTTTATCCATGTGCATGGTATAATTCATGCTCATCTTCCTTTCAGAAAGGCCACTGGAAGAAAATTTTGTTTGTTTGTTTGATCTTTTTCTGGTTTCAGACTTTATTAGTGAGCTCTATATAAGGAATAAAGGGAAAATTTTAAATACTTTTTAGGAGGTAGATCCTATTACCGGCACTTTAGGCAGGGCTGGAAAGTGAGAACTGGGTCACTTATTTTACAATAGCAGTATCTCCTGGTTTTGAGGGGGCATTTGGAACCAAGGATCAAATTCCCTCTGCAGTGTTTTTGTTAAGTGGAACATCTCTGTGGAGTGGGGTTCATCACCTTTAGTTTTTACTTATTAGTTATTTACATGTTCAACTTCATTTCATCTGTGCAGTAGCCCTCATTTTAAAAATAAAGTCAATGATAGTGAGAGATGTTACATAGTGTGTCCCTATTCACCTAGCAGGTAGCTGTTAATATCAGTATGTAAAAAAAAAAAAAAAAATGACCTCAAATGCCTATTCAATGGAATCCATGTCCTGTTGTTTCTGGTCTTTGGTAGTAGACATTACAAATTAAAATGTACTTCCTATGGCAGCCACTCATATATTTGAAGGTTTCACTGCTGTCTCTCGTCAACCTCCTCACCTGTAAGGTTAAATATCACCATATCTGCCAGTGCTTCAGTGTTGGACTTCCCAGCCTCCAGAACTTTAAGAAATTCTGTTGTGCATAAGCCACATAGTTTATCATGTTTTGTTGCAGCGGCCCAAATGGACAAAGACAGAAACTTGGAACCAAAAAGTGGGGTTGCTGCTGTAACAACTACCTGAAAATGTGGAAACAGCTTTGGCACTGGATAATGTGTACAGGGTGATAGTTTCGAGGTGCATGGTAGAAAAGCGTACATTGTCAAGAATGAACCATGAAGGAAGATTCTACTGAGGGTGTAGGAAGAAAACAGGAGTGCTATAGAGAAAGTGTCAGTTTTCTTAGAGAAGATCAAAGTAATACTGAACAAAATGTTGGTAGAAATATAAACGTGAAACACAGACAGAGAGTCATCAGGGATGTAGGATCACCATAGTGGGTTCACAATAGAAACAATGCCCAACAGAGCCATAAGGGCAGGGTAGCTCCTGAGATTACAGACTTGTAGAGCCACCAGCATATAATACCAGCCCAGGAGAGCTGCAGGCACACCACTTTAACAAGGAGTGCTACAGTGTGGGCTATGTCCAGCAAAACCTTGCAGTCAGCGCAACCTAAAGCCATGGAAGCAGGACCACCTAGATCCTTGGAGGCGGAACACCTGCCCAGCAAAACTGCAGAGGTGGATTCTCCACCCCAGTGTGTCCACAAGGTGGAACTTCCACCCAGTGGGTCTGGAAGGCAGTACTGCAGCCCCAGCGGGCCCAAAAACAAAGCATTAAGTCAGAGAAGGTTATTTTCAAGCCTTATGGTTTAATGTTGTTTGCCCTATTCGGTATTGGACTTGACTCAGGACCTGTCACTCCTTTTTTCTTTCCTATTTCTCCCTTTTGAAATGGGAATGTCTATCCAATGCCTGTCCCAACACTGTATTTGGGAAGCACATAACTCATTTGGTTTTGCGGGCTCACAGCTAGAGGGGAATTGCCCTCAGGATCAATTATACCTTGAGTCTCATGCATATTTGATTTAGATGACATTTAGATGAGACTTTAGACTTTTGAGTTGATGCTAGAATAGTTAAGACTTTGGGAGGCTATTGAAATGGAATGAAGCTATTTGAGAATGACACGAATTTTAAGGGATAGGGTGAAACACAATGGACTGAATGTTTATGTCCCCCTCAGAATTTATATATTAAAATGCTAATCTCTAAGGTGATGGTATTAAGGTATGGAGTCTTTAGCTGGTGATTAGGTCATAAGTTCAGAGTTCTCATGAAAGGGACTAGTGCCCTTATAAAGACAACTTCATAGAGATTCCTAGCTCCTTCTGCCATGTGAAATTATAGTAAAAAGATTGCCCTCTGTGGGAAAGCAGGCCTCATTGGACGCTGAATCTGCTGGCACCTTGATCTTGGACTTTCCAGCCTTCAGAATTATGAGAAATAAATTTCTGTTGATTATAAGCTACCTAATCTGTGATACTTTGTATAGTAGCTGGATGGACTAAGATACCATGTTTTTCAATCCTGCCTTATTTGACATTTTTTAAAAAATCTCTTTCCCACTCCGATTCCTCATCAGTTTTTCTGATTATTCTCTTAAAAATCATGTAATATAATAACAGTGCTTATTAATTGTAAACCATGTGTAGTGCTAAATGTTTTATGGTAATATAAACATTTTATACCCCACGTTATAGATGAAGAAACTGAGCCATAGGGATTTTAAAACACATCACATCACAGAGCCAAGAATTGGCAGGGGTGAGATTCTGATATAGGACTGTGTGGCTCCACTACTCATGCTTTTAACCACTGGCATTATGCATAGTTACGGTGTTACCAGTGCAGAATGAAGTAGGGCTGTTGATGGCCACATTCTAGATACTACCATTCCATTGAGGCACCCACACTTTCCTTTAGAATTTTTTTGCAGTCACATTAATCTGTGGGCCCATGGTAGGCCAGCTTCCTGTCTGCCAACTTCCCTTTGTTCGGTTTTATTTTTAAATATTTTTCTCCTGAACTAAGTAATCTACAATTTGTGTCTCAGCCCAAATGGAAGACTATTCCTTTATCTTTATTTACAAAAGTATCTGGGGTAAATACAATTATTTACACCCATATCCTCTCTCTGAGGTTCAAAACAGATGCAAAATTTTCAGAACACCTCAGTAATGAAGAAGATAAATGGCTTTAAACACATCCTTTTTAGTTAAAAAAAATTTAAACTAAAATAAAATCGAGAATAAATATGCATTTTCCCTTATCGATATTTGAAACTAATTAGGTTACTTGTTTCTATCTACTACACTGATGGATAGTCAAAGATAGAGTATTGAACAGATGGCTTTTGTAATTAAAATGTAAAAACCAAAATTTTGAGATGATGCTTTACTTACATTAAAGAAGAACTGTCTTTTACAAGTGGCCTAATTATATTACTGTTTGAAATTCAGGCTGTATGCTCAAATCTTTTCTTCACCTTTCGTTTTGTTAAATCTTCTGATAATAAAACTAATGAGAGGCTTTTCATATTCATTTCCTTCACAAGTTAGGAGAGTATATATGAAAGCAGGTTGTGACATCGCATCACCACCAGTGGTAGTGGTAGTTAGCAGTAATAGTAACAGAGGCAGTGACGGTAGTAAGCATCTTATGAGCCCATTGGTAATTCAAAGGAGCTTAACTTACACTTTAAGGTGCCCGAAAGCAGAGGATCTGGTCTTGTATAGGCTATCTCTTCCTGTCTCCCCTTACCTCTGGGCGAAATCATTTTCCTCGAAAACCACACCTCAGTTTTACATGTAGGTGAGATGAGTTGAGGAAACTTTCACCTAATATGACCTCAATTTTATTGGTTTTTGTAGATTATTTGCTGGCGTTAAAAAGCGTAGGAGTTGGATTTCATAAAGTCTATAAATATTTGGGGGAAAAAACACCCTAGGAAATGTACTAAGATGCCAATCAGAGTTATGTAGTAAAATTTAGGATTGCCAATGAAGATACCGCTTTTATTTCAAACTGAAACATACAGTGGCACATGTCTATATGGCTATGTAATTTTCTTTAGCAGGCCTTAGTAATCACTGTGTGAAAATAGAAAATGTATTTGAAGAATTGAGTGCAGTGGCTCATTCCTGTAATTCCAACACTTTGGAAGGCTGAGGCAGGTGAATCATCTGAGGTCAGGAGTTTGAGACCAGCCTGGGTAACATGGTGAAACCACTTCTCTACTAAAAATACAAAAAACAAAACAAAACAAATTCCAGGTGTGGTGGTACATGCCTGTAATCCCAGCTACTCAGGAGGCTGAGACAGGAGAATCACTTGAACCCGGGAGGTGGAGGTTGCAGTGACCCAAGATCTTGCCACTGCACTCCAGCCTGGGCGACAGAGTGAGACTTTGTCTCAAAAAAAAAAAAAAAAATGGAATTGTAGAATTGGTAAAAATATGGGAATTTATGGGAAGATACAAATGAAGAAGCAAGTGAAGTGGGGGCAAGGAATATAAAGTGGTGCAGGAGTGGATCCAGGAATGGTGGTGAAAGGAATTGAAATTGGGAGAGTTGAAATTGGGAAAGAGCTGATAGAAAGTTGCAGTGTTAAGGCACTAGAGGTCTCAATGAGATCAAATGACTGATCTTATGAGGCTAAGGAACCATAGAGGAAATAGATAAAAATAGGAGCTTATTATTGAAGCAAGACAGTGAAATGCATGACTTTGGAGTAGAGTGGTGAAGTTCGGTCAGAGTGGATGCAGATATATAGAAAGCACAGGGTGAGACTAGACGAGTGATTTGCTAAGGTAAAGAGGATTGGAAGAGATTCAGATGTCTGAGAGACAAGATTATTTGAAAGGCAGAGATGAAAAATTGAATGTTACCTGAGTAGTAAATGGCACAATCTCAGGCAAAAAGACAGGGAAGTGCAAGGAATTAGGAATGAAAGGAAAAAAGAATAAAGATTGTAATTTGTGTACAATGCTCTCTTCATCTTCTTCAGCTTTTTTCTTTTTTTCTCCTTTTCCTCTTTCCCCAACCCCCCTTCTCTTCATTGTTCAGTTTTCTCCTTCTGGATCTTTTGGTTGTAAGCTGTATGTGAAAATAGCAATTCTTATTTTAAGGCTAGTTAGGACTCGGGAATTTGCAGCAGAGATTTCAACAAAAGAAAAAGCGAGGTAAACTACAGGATTGAGTATTGCCATTATTGTTCAAAAAGTGGTGCTGTGTGCCTCGTTGATAGATTATGTACATTCCTCCAAGTCACTTGGTACAGAGAATGCTTAATGGAAAAATGATCTCCACCATTAAAAGAAGAACTTACTACCTTTCTTCCCATTTGGGTAATAAACTAAAACTCAGTATTTTAGTGAATAGGGTTTAGTATGTTTAAAAAATATTATTGTAATTTCCATATATTGATATTATGCTTCTTCACATGGCGTATCTAAATAAATATAAATATTCCAGGTAACAATTGATGTTTAGTCTCATTGCCAAGGAAAAGATAATTTAGATAATTCACCAGATAGTCCTTCAAATGTTTGTTTTATTTTCATATCTCTATCTCAATCTCTATGTCTAACTATCTCTGTATCTCTATATCTATAACAAATAAAATATATTTATATGTAAATAAATATAGAATACAAATATTCTATATATTACATAAAATATAATACATAATATGTAACATACAAAATATGTGGTTCATCGTGAACCACATAGCAACATTTCAGTCAGTAACAAAACAAATATATGACAGTGGTCCATAAGATTACAGTACTGTATTTTTACTGTACTTTTCTATGTTTAGAAGTGTTCAGATACACAAATTCTTAACATTGTCTTTTAATGGCCTCCAATATCAGTACAGTAACATGATGTCCAGGTTTGCAACCTAGGTGTGTAGTAGGCTATAGCGTCTCAGTTTGTGAAGTATACTCTATGACGTTAACATGATGAAACTGCCTAATGACACGTTTCTTAAAACATATTTCTGTCCTTAATTGGTGCATGGCCGTATATATAATGTATATTTTAATTTTATAGTATATATATATGTGTGTGTGTGTGTGTGTGAGAGAGAGAGAGAGAGGGAGAGAGAGAGAGAGGTGGCATTTCTACTGGATTTAGTTTACTTAGCATTATTGTATCTTCCCAGAATCACAAAATCTGCCAGATGTAACATGTCACATTTTTTTTATTTCTTAAAGTTTCATATTACTAGTTTTGTTCTATCATAGTTTTTTTCAGGAAGAGTATAGTTTTTTTTCCTTCGGAACAATATAAGCTATAGAACTGTTAAAATGTACCCCTCTCCCACCAACAGCAGTAACATACACACACATATATATGCCTAGATACATATCAGGCTTTGGGGTTCCAGTCTTTTACCAGAGGCCCATAACTCTCTGAAATACGAGTTGGCCTTACAATTTGCCTCAGACTCACCCTAAAGGTAACAATTCCGTGCTTACATTTCAGAAAGGTTTAAGATACTGCTGAAGATGGAGTCTGATAAGCAAATTTTTATATAGTTCTGCTTGCTCTCTCATTTTTCTTTTTCTCTTTTCATTTAAATAATGAAAGAGGTAAGGCTGGAAAGGTCAAACACTTCAGGTTTTGTCAGGCAGTTTGGGATTTCTCTGGTGAAGAATATATCCCAATTCCCTGGAATGTCAAATCACAGCTAAGTCGGTCACTAGAACCAGGACACATAGGAGCTTCTGGGAGAATTGGCCCACTTCTCTTCTCAGCATGCAGAATTACAACTTGAAACCATATATATATTTACCTAAAATTTGTTTTAAAAGAAAGAAAATTATTCTTTTTCACCTCCAAGAGAATTTAAGCCACATATTTGAAAACTGTTTTTCTAAAGAAAGGTCAAGAAGGGAATCGAAGTCGAAATGGACTATCATATTTTTACACACATTATTTAATTCAGAGGTTGTAAGTAAATGTCCATTGTGTAGAAAATTGCATGTGATTGACCAATAGTGCCATTGATAATATTAGCATCTAATGGTTGGCTTGAAAGGATACAGCTTGGATGCCTTAGGCTATTATCCTGAGTAGCTATAGGATTTTTTGTGTAGAAAAACTTCACAAGCATTGGTGTTTTTTTCATCTGTAAATTTAGAGGTAGATAGAAGCACAATATAACTTAAAAAATATCTTATGAAGGCAGGGTTCTTGTCTGATCTGCTCATAACAGCACTCAGCATTATGTTTGACACAAAATAAATTCTCAGCAAATATTTATTGAATTAATTAATTAAAGAGTAATTGATTTTTGGTTAGGAGGCTTGAATGTTGTTGTAGAAATGCGGAATGGTTTTGTTGAAATTATTTAATACCTTTGTTCAGCTTCTTCCTCTTAGACCCCTTTGTATATTATAACAATTCATAGGGTGTTGATCCAAAGAGTGCTAATAATTCACTTAGGAATATATTATATGAGTATTGTTAATGTTGTGTGTATATTACATTATTGCTCATTTTTGGAATCCTGGCTGTCTCTATCATAGTGTCATCTCAAATTTCAGTTATGTATCTCAACACAGAATGTTTTGAAAAATACTCTGGTAATAGTATCATTTGTAGTGCTGTGGTGATTGTATTATAAAGTCGTAACATAATACATTTCTATCAACATAAGAAATTATTCAAGCCATAAATATCTATTGAATTCCTAATGTATATCAATTACTATTTGAATCACTGTGGATACAACAATAAATTAGACAAGAGCCCTAAACTTACTGAACTTGTATTCTAGTTGGGGATGGTGGTGCATATAAATATAGATTAAAAGGAAGTGAAAAAAAGTAAGTGCTTAGAAAATGACAAATAGGATAACTGTGAAAGAAAGTGATAGAGGGATGAGAGTTACTTTAGATTGGGTGGTCGAAAGGTCTCTCACAGGAAATGGCATTTGAGCTGAGCCTGAAGGTATATGAAGGGACCAGTGCAAAAGTCCTAATGTGAAATGAGTTTGGGAGGTTCTGGAAATAGCAATAAATTTATTATGTCTGAAGTACAGACAGCAAGTGGAGAATAATATATTTATACCAGGATTTGATGCACAAAATGAAAGTAGTGAGTTTAAAAGTAGTCCTTTAAAAAGTTATTTCCTTTTGTACTGAAAGAGGAAGAAAAGCTAAAATATGATTTGAGTTTCAGAATTTCTTCCAGCACATTGTTTCATTCTACTTCCCGGGTGTGCTGGGACCTCATTAGGCCAGTAACACTAAAGCAGTGGTCAGCAGTCCATGGCAGGCAAACGTGAACATTCTGGCTTTGCAAACAAGAAGTACTCAGACAGAAGACTGGGTTGTGCACATATTTTGTGCTGCTTCTCTCAGAGTAAATGAAATAGTGGGCTAATGAAGAGGGTTTTAAGAATGGGAAAATGGACTCCGAGGACATTAGTATGTCTCTGAAGATGTAAATATGTTCTAATACATGCTTAGTTGTCATAAAATGTGAGAGGTAAAAATAAATGCATTTCACAACATCAGAAAAAGGAGGTGGAGCTAAGATTCATAAATACCATTAAATGCTAACTTAAAAATTAACACAAAGAAACACCAAATGTGGAAATGTAGTAGTCAGTTAAGCCTTCAAATGAAAATTTTAAAGCATACATAATACTATTAAAAATGGTGTAATGCCACATGCTCTCACTCATAAGTGTTGAGCAATGAGAACACATGGACACAGGGAGGGGAACATCACACCCTGGGGCCTGTTGCGGGGTGGGAGGCTAGGGGAGGTATAGCAGTGGGTGGGAGGACTGGGGAGGTATAACATTAGGAGAAATACCTAATGTAAGTGACAGGCGAATGGATGCAGCAAACCACCATGGCATGTGTATACCTATGTAACAAACCTGCACAGTCTGCACGTGTACCCCACAACTTAAAGTATAATAAAAAAAATTTTTTTAAATGGGCAATGAACCTTTAAATACTCATCACCAGCTTGGACAGTTGTCAAGATTTTTCCTATGTTGTTTCACCTAACCCTCACTCCTCCAATTTCTTTGGAATACTCTAAAGCAAATCCCAGCTTTCACATTATTTCACCATAAATACTCTAGTATGGGTCTTTAACAGATAGGGCATAATTTAAAAATATTACTACAAAGTCATTTTCACATCTTACAAAATTAGACATTTTTTTCATATAATTTAATAACCAGACTTCATTCAAATTCTCTAATTATTTTAGGCATGACTTTTTGTAGTTGATTTGCTCGGATCAGGGTCCGAAAACCAACCAACATTGAATTTGGTTGTAATCTCCCTTTAGTCTCATTGTATTATAGCCCTCTTTCTCTAAACTTTCTGTTTGTTGTGAAATTGGGCTACTTGTCTTGTGAAATATCCCATATTCTGGATTTGTCTGATTGTTTCTTTTTGCTGTTTAAATTGTTTCTTTAGTCAACAGATTTCTCCTCGTTGAATCTTGATTAGATTCAGAATCAATTATTTTTTTCAAAAATATTTTACAGGTAATGCTTGCTGCATGTACAACACATGTTCAAAGAGAAGCACCAAATAGCTGCTCATCCCACTTTTACTGATACTAAGATTGATCAGTGGACTCAGGTGCTGTCAGCCTGAGCTCATCTGTTATAAACTTTCCCCATTAATATTCTACCTGGTAATCACTGCATGTTCTCATTCATAAGTGTGAGTTGAACATTGAGAACACATGGACACAGATAGGGGAACAGCACATACCAGGGCTTGTTGGGGCATGGAGGATGAGAGGAAGGAACTTAGAGGATGGGTCAGTAGGTGCAGCAAACCACCATGGCACACGTATAACACGTATACCTATGTAACAACCTGCACGTTCTGTACATGTATCCTGTTTTTTATTTAGAAGAGAAAAACTGCACAGCAGAGCACAGCACTGGGATCAGAGAGCAGACTCATCCTCAATCTTGTGCAAAGAGTAACATTTGATGTTTCCCAAGGGGTAGGTGAAGCAAGTAGCTTTTGGGGTTCTGGAAACCTCTAGAACTGTTTCCCAAATGTTTGGGGCTTGGCCTTGCAATTCATACTTTGTCTCGGGCTGTTTTCCCTTAATTTTTATGCCCAAATGTATTTTAAGGTAAATGGCTCCCACATGTCTTGGATACATTTATACTGAACTCATCAGACCATGTTTTGAAGGAGCAATCTGAGGTCCAAGAAGCCCTTGGAGGCTGCCTTTATGAGCCGCTCTGTGCTGCTTTTGATGGAAACAGGAAGCCGTATTTTGATGTGAAGAAATAAAATGCAAGCCCCAGAGACTTGAAAAAATATATATACGTATTCTACCTAGTAATCTTAGTGTCCACTGATAAGTATTGCCTATCAACATCATTTTCTTAGGGGTTGTAAAATAGTAATTTTAAATTATATTATTCTATTTTCTACCTAGAATTCTTTCACAAAAAAAATAGTCCCAATCAGCTGTTTAGATACCCTGAATTGCACTGAACTATTTTAAACTCTCATTTATGGAATTTTAAAAAGCCAGTTGAACTGTGCAGTGTAGACAGAATAGTGGTCTATCTGTCTCTTTGTCTTTCGTCTATTTTAGGATACTCTCTCTGGCTGAGGGCCCAAAAAGGCTCTGCAGAGAAGCCTATGTTTGGGTTGACTTTATTGTTCTTTCCTTACATACAATAAAGTTCACAGTTCTAAAGTGTGCAGTTTGACAAATGTTGACAGTTATATGTACACATGTAACTTTCATCTAAAACATGATATACAGCATGTGCATCACCATAGAGAGTTTTCTGGTGCTTTTTAGTCAATTGCACTCTTCTCCAAGAGGTAATAACTTTCAGATTTATGATTTGTATCTTCATAGATTAGTTTTGCCTCTTTTTGGAGTTTATATGAATTAAGTCATACAGTACGGGTTTTATTTTTTTATTTTTTAGCAGGGAGAGGTAGGTATCTGGCTACTTTTGCTTAACATATTGCAGAGTCGTTTGTGTTATGTGTATCAGTAGCTCATTCTTTCTTATTACTGAATATTATTCCATTTAATGAACATACCACAGTTTGTTTCTAAATTCTCCAGTTGATGAATATTTAGATTACTTCTGGCTCTTGACCATAATAGGAAGGTTGCTATGAACATTCTTTTACAAATGTATTAAATGGACATATGTTTTAATTTGTCATGGGTATATCCATAAGAATGAAGCTTCTAGATCTACAAAGAATTAATGTTTCACCTTTATTGAGGTATAACTAAATTATACTAAACTTCACATACTTAAAGTATATAATTTGTTTAGTTTGAAACCATAACTACAATCAAGATAAACATGTCCATTTCTTCCCAAAAGAATTCTGTAACAATCTTAATCCAGTTATACCTCAATTGCCTCATCCCTAAGAACTATTGTTATGCTGACACTGTGGATTAGTTTGCATTTTCTAGAGTTTTATATAAATGGAATTACAACTGTGCCTTGCCTCTTTCGTTTAGCATAATGATTTTGAGAATAGTCCGTGTCATTGCGTGTATTAGTAGATGATTTCTTTTTATTGATGAGTAGCATTCCATTGTGTGGTGTACAACTGCTTGATCATCTGTTAGCCTGTTGATAAATATATGCGGGTTATTTTTCTAGTTTTTGGCTATTATGAATAAAGTTGCAATGAGTATTTATAGAAAAGTCTTTGTATGGACATTTAATTTCTTATGTGTTGGGTAAATACCTAGTTGTAAAATGACTGGGCTATAGGGTAGGCACATTTTGAAGATTTTATGACACTAACAAATTTCTATCAAAAATTTCCAAATTTTTTTCCAAAATGGTTATAGCATTCTTGTGGGTAACCCCCCCATATAGGTACTGAGGAAGGAGAGCTAAGCAGAATCCTGGCACAATTAGAGCCTGCAGAGTATCTCAGTTTATAGTGTTACTACTCAGTTACTTCCTTTTGTATAATCCTTTATATATAATCATGTATTGGTTTATAGAATTAGGGCTTTAAGAATATCTCGTTTATAGTGTTAATACTCAGTTATTTCCCTTTATATAATCCTCTATATATAATCATATGTAAGTTCGTAGAACTGTATCTTAGTTCATAATCGGAGGAATGCCTAGAGTAGACACGGTACAGAGCATGAATTAAGGAATAAGCAATTTATAGTCAGAGGAATGTCTGGAGCAGGTACAGTGCAGAGCATGATTTAAGGGAAAAACAGTTATAACAGGACAAGAATCCATGGCCCAGGCGGCAACGTTCAGTATCGTAAAGATACCCACTGTATGGCAGGCTTGGGGCAAGAGCCACTCCTCCTGATAAAGGAGTTGTAGGACCCTGCTCCAGTTCTTGTGGAAGGCTGCCCTCAGACTGGCAATCCCTCGAGCATCCGAGGGCTCAAAACCCCTCCGAATAATCGCACATTGGTGACTGTGAACTTTATCAGCTCTTATTACTGTACTAGCTCAAAAAGCATCCTCCTATAGAACTTATTGGAAGTTGCCAGCAGGTGGTGGTAGACCCTGACAGCTCTGTCACTGCTGTGTGACTTAAGCATCCTCCTATAGATCTTCTTAGGAGTAGCATGCCCATAGATAGAGGTATTGCAGGCTGCATCCTCTTCACTGCGCACGGCCCACCTCCATGCCTCGGTGACCTAATGGGGGTGGACCTCTTGTTTTATTGCTCACGTCCCTGTGACTATCCTTAAAGATGACTTCACTCACTACCCTGCCCCCTAACCTATACCCAATAAAAACAGATGCTTCTGGACATTCGGGGCCTCGCCTGTCTCCGCTTATAGGTGGCGTGTCCCCCCTCAACCCAGCTGCGTTTCCTTGTACTTCTGTGTCCTGTCTGTTTATTTTTCGGATCCTGCACCTCAGCACAGCATAAGGGACACCCCACGACCCTGTGGGGCCATTAGCCCTACACATTCTTATCAAAATCATATGAAAGTTGCTGGTGGTTCACACCTCTGCCAATACTTAGGATGACCAGGAGTTTGGATGGTGATGGTTGTTTTTAATTTTAGCCATCCTAATAGGGATACAGTTGTATATTCTTGTGTTTTAAATTTTCATTTCCCCAGTTGCTAATTTATGTGCATATTGGTCATTTATATATTAACAAATATTTTATCCAACTTATTGGGTTGTTTCTCTTCTTATAATTAAATTATAAAAGTTCTTTATATATCTTGCATACAAGTTCTTTGGTGTATGTGTTGTGAATATATTCTAGCATTCTGTGTTTGCCTTATTAACTTAATGGTGCCTTTGGAGAGCAGTAGCTTTTAATTTTGAAGAAGTCTAATTTATCAGTTTTTTTCTTATATGACATGATATCGTATTCTAAGGAAATTTGCTTACGACACAATCCTAGGAGTTTCTCCTAGGAGTTTTATAGTTTTGAATTTTACATTTAGAACTTTAATCCAATTTAAATCAATTTTTGTGTATGGTATAAGGTAAGGGTAGATGTTTACATTTTTCATATATTTAATCATTTATTGAAAAGTCTTTGCTTTTCTCATTAAACTCCCTTGACACCTTTGTCAGAAATCAATTTATAGATTTTTTTTTTTCTGGACTTTCTTCTCTGTTCTTTTGATCTATGTCTATCTTGTTTCAAACACCCAAACCTATTTTGATTACTGTGGTTTTCTAGTAAGACTTGGCATCAAGAAGAGTGAATCTTCCTTGTTCTTCCTTTTTAAAACTGCTCTGGTTATTCTTGATCCTTTGCATTTCCATATAGATTTCAAAATCAACTTGCCAATTTTTGCTAAAATATCCTGCTAGAATTGTGACTGGGATTATGTTGAATCAATACATAGGTATGGAAAGAATTGTTATATTAATATTGACTCAGACCAATTAATTTTTGACAAAGCCACTGCATTTTTTTAAATGGGAGAAAGATTTGTTTTGATTATTTTTAACAAAAGATTCTGGAATAACTTTATATGCACATAGAGAAAAATGATTACAATTTATATCTTTATATTTTAAAATTAAAATCACACATTTAAAAATGAAACAGGATTAAAAAAACACTAAAGAATAAATTAGTTATCTTATGGAAGACAAAGATCTCTTAGATTGAACTCTTAAAAGACTAACCATGATAGGAAATAAAAATCTAATAAATTGGAGATTATAGAAATTTAAAACATCTGCTCATCAAAAGACAATAAGAAAATGAATAGGCAAGCCACAGTCTAGAAGAAAATATTCAGAATGCATATCTGACATTTAATTTGTATCAAGAATATAGAAAGAACTTCTAAAAATCAGTGACAAACAGATGAACAAACTAATTAAAAATGAACAAAAGTATTGAACAGACAATTTACAAAGGAAGATATATGAGCAGCCAGTAAATATATGAATGGGTGCTTAACATCATTAGTCATCCTGTAAATACAAGTTGAAAACCCAATGAAGAATCTAAATGGAAACACCTGTGAGATACCATTTCACACTGACTAGAACAGTTAAGATTAAGGGAAAGAAAAGCCATCATAAAATGATGTTGAGAACATGTAGTAACTTTAATCTTATGTGTGCCGGGAGAGTGAAAAACACCACAACCATTGTTGAGAACTGTTTGGCTATTTCTTATAAAGCGAAATATAATTCTAGCCTAGCCTATAATTTTAATTCTTATCTCTTGTATTGTTACCCAGGCAACCCTGGGTCTTTACAGGGCCATGGATAAACCTGGCTGTATCTTTATTACTAGAAGCTGATGAATGTACCTCTTCTTTTGTACATTCCTGGGGCTGCTGTAAAGATTTTGGAGGAAGAGAAATCAGTACCTTCCTAGAGAATCATGCTAAAATATGGTCAGCTTGTACCCACTTGAGGATCTGAGAACCGTGACAATTCTCACACTTGAGGTAGACTTACTCCCAGCTGATTTCTGGCTGTAGTTCAAGGTGACTCTCATCCTTTATCACTTTCGCTACCAGAATCAGAGCCAATGAAGTAACCACCACAGGCAACGAAAAGACCTAAGAAAGTTGAAGAAAATAAAGGTAGAAAAAGGAAGACCTGGAGAGTAAGGGAGAAAAGAGGTGAAAGAGAAAGAGGACCAAGTTAGCCTGAGAGGCAATGATTCCAGCATTCTAATAGTATATTTAAGGAATGAAATAAAAAGAAAAAGAAAAAAGTAGGCCTAATTAGTATTTGCCCTAATTTATATTTGTATTGTGATCTGCTGAATGGAGTACAGGGCATTTTCCTTTAGAATTCCCATATCTGCAGTTGTGCTACTTTTTTTTTTTTTTTTTCCACTCATCATGACTTCCGCTGGTCCCTGGAAAGCTTCATTTTGTTGATTTCTGATTGCTTCTCCAATTTAACAAATGTCATTTGAATTCAAATGCCATCTTCTAGAGTGCTGCCCTCCCTGAACCTTCATGGGTTTCATTTGTAAGTTTGGGAATAAACTCTCTATTATAATTTCATGGATGGAAATATTAAACATGCAGTTTGAAATGCATAATAAAATTCCCTAAACTATTTCAGGGCTTCACAAACATTAAGAATAATCAAACCCATAGTGTCCTCATGATTTAAGGTGTAGAATTTTGATTTTGCACTAAAACGTCAGCCCCTCATATTGTATAAATTACTATCTACACACTGCTGGAAATGAATTCTGATGACCAGACAAAGCGAAAACTCAGTTCATTACAGTGTAAAGCCAAGAGTAGGGATACTTAGAGAGTAAGAGTAGAGCTATACCTCCGAGGCACATTTACTCAGAGATGTTTGTTAAATAGCAAATCAAAGATGCCAAGCTAAGATTGTACTTTATTGCAACATGTAAACAGTTTATGAATTATATCATATTTGAAATATGTGAAACATTTTAATTTACATCTGATGTTTAAAATATTTTCTCAATGAGAAACAGGTGTCCATTGCACTTAGACTAGCAGCTCCATTTGTTGAAGCTGAGAACAGTTTTAAATGAAAAGGGAGATTGTGTCATTTACCTCAAATTTTGGAATGATATGCTGAGAATCTTCTCTCAGTTTTGCCTCATCTACTAGGAAAACACATAATACTTCCCTACTCTTCCTTTTCAGTGCAATTTAGAGCCTTTTCAGGGGCTCTATTGCCATCACGAGGGTCTAGTGTCTCCTTGGGGAAGAAGAAAGTCATGAGATGCCAGGATTCCTGATCATTATGGATGAAAACTGATTGTATAACTTGTTCAAGTTGAAATGTCTGAACACCTTTTCAAAAATAGCTGTTGTGCTAAGTATTTTCTAAATTCTCTTCTACTCATGAAATGATGTTCCTTGATTCATTAATCGTTATTTTGCTTATCAAAAGTGCAATGAAACATTAATCCTCAATACACAAAACACTACCAGAATATTATCCAATACCTGTAAAGAAAATAGTGTCTGACACTCTTTCATATAATAATGATAGTAATGATAAACATTTATTGAGTATTATGTGCCAGATACCGCTGTACGTGACATACATATTCATTTAATCATCACAGTAAACCCAGTTTACAGAACAGGAAACAGCAGATAGAGATTAAATGTCTCTCCTGGTAAGTAGATGACAGAGTTGAGGGACGGACGACACCATCTGAAGCTGGGTTTCATGTACTGAACCACTTTCTGAAGCCTGGTTTTTATTATAGTGAATCGTGAGTCCTAATCTGGAAAAGGTACTCTAAGTTGTGAGAACAAGAAGCCTAAGTTAAGCAAAGGTTTTTAACTTTTTTTTTTTTTTTTTTTTTTTTTTTTGAGGTAGAGTTTTACTTTGTTTCCCAGGCTGGAGTGTAATGGTGTGATCTCGGCTCATGGCAACGTCTGCCTCACAGGTTCAAGTGATTTTCCTGCCTCAGCCTCCCAAGTAGCTGGGATTACAGGTGCCCACACCATGCCCGGCTAATTTTTTGTATTTTTAGTGGAGATGTGATTTCTCGATGTTGGTCAGGCTAGTCTCCAACTCCTGATCTCAGGTGATTGATCCGCCTTGGCCTCCCAAAGTGCTGGGATTACAGGCATGAGCCACCACACCCAGCCAGTTTTAACCTTTTTAAAACGTCACTTCAATCTAAAAGTGTAGGTGCCACCTCAGCATTTGTGAGGAAAATGGGAGCATTGGAGGAAGGACAGACTGGAAATATGATGATACTTATTTCCAGTCTACAAAGAAGGGTGTTTCTATCCATTTCCTTATGAAGCAATGCAATCATCATGTGGCAGATAGGAATAGATACAAAATTGTTATTTCATGATTTCAGTAAATTGCATCAGTGTGATCTCATAGCCACAGTTGAAAGGTCATAAAATACAAGAAAATGAAAGAAAAGTAAATGCTTCTTATAAAAAGGTGAGAATGTCTGCTCCTCTATTGTTTTTGTAAAATACAATTTTAATCACCCCATTTTTGTTTTAAATATAAGTTTAATTTCCATTGAATGGTGCAATAGACTGCACGTTTATGTACCCCCAAACTTCACATGTTGAAATTCCAACTCCCAGTGTCGTGATATCAGGAGGTGCGGCAATTGGGAGAAAATTAGGTCATAATTGTGAAGTTCTCATGAATGGGATCAATGCCTTTAAAAGGGGCCTTACAGAGGTTCTTCAACCCTTCTACCATTTGAGGATAGAGAGAAAAGATTGCAGTTTGCAACCAAGGAGAGGGCCCTCACCAGAACCTGACCATTGCTGGTACCCAGATCTCAGATTTCCAGCCTCCAGAACTGTAAGAAATAGATTTCTGTTATTTGTAAGCCACCCAGTTTGCAGTATTTTGTTCTGGTTTCCCAGATGTGCTAAGACAAATGGATATACCCTAATTCAACAATTTTCCTTCGTAGGGTATTTATGGACTTCTAATTTTTCATCATTATAGATAATGGAGTAATTAGCATCTTTATATATGAATTATAATCTGTAGTTCCTTCGGTTGTATTTGTAGAAGTGGATTTATTTTATCAAAGTTGATAGCACTTTCTATGGCACTGATACATTTTGTAAGATGCACTTTGTGAGCACTGTTTTTTTTTTTTTTCCTGCTGAAAATGGAATAGTGGCAATGAATACAGCATTAGAAGCAGACCAGGTTAATGAGTTCTATGAAGCTTTTCAATGCTACTCGGCATAAGAAAGTTATTTCCCACTGACTTTTTGAAGTGAGATTCAATGACCAAGCTCCTCATGTTTTTGCCAAGAGAATTACCTGTGGAAATCCAATATGAGACTTTAAACAAACATCTGGGAAACCTATTATTCCTGGGCAACCACTGACATCATCTCTTAGATAGTCAGATATAAGAATTACGTTTTTTCTTTAGGCATCCATTAAAAATTTGACCAAGAAATTTACAGCCTGTGGATAAATATAAAAAATAATTTGTGTCAGCATTGCCCAATGTTCTTTTTGACCCTCATAGGAAACTTTTGCTTGGAAAATATCAGATATTTTCCGAGTTACGCTATTTCATAGATAAGAAATTAAATAAGGAGTTAGGTTAACACAAATGTCAATTATTTATATTTTATTATAAAGACAATAGGTTTTGAAAGTATTTTACAAATTTAATAATCACAATAACATACCTAAAGAGTTAGATTGTTTTATATCCCTCCTTTTCTCGATATATGGACCTGAGTGTTTCATGACTGAATGACTTGCTCTAAATGCACTAAGATTTGCCAGACCTCAGCATTTTGTTTATGTGGCTGATTTTTAGATCTATTTATTTATCCCTGACTTTCTCTATTTTAGTTACAATCTGAACTATTACCAAATTAAATTTTATGTCCACTTTTCCAAACTTAAATGCAGCACTAACACAAAATGAGTCCGGAGTCTAGAGAGAAGTTAAAGTAGTAGATACAGACTTTAACTTTCAGGATTTATAAAGTAGAACACATTGGTTTTGTGAAATTTGAAAAAGTGAAAAATTTAGATTAAAGAATATCGGCAAAATAATATCACAAACTAGATATATTAATTTTTTTAAATAGGGAAGGATGCCTCCGTCCCTTACACCGTAAATGTATACAAAGGAAGTATTGTAGACTAAATAGTTGTGTTTTTTCCATATTCATATCCTGAATCCCTAACCCCAGCAGCATGGTTGTATTTGGAGATGTCTTAGAGAAAATAACTAAGGTTAAATGAGTTCATGTGGGTGGGTTCCTGATCTAATAGGATTAGTGTCCTTATAAGAGGAGACATCAGAGAGCTTTCTGTCTTTATCTCTCTATGCATTCGCATGCCCAAGAAAGACCATGTGAAAACATGGCAAAAAGGTGGCCATCTACAAGCCACAAAGAGAACCCTCCTCAGAAACTGAATCAGCTGCCACCTTGATTAGGGACTTCTAGCTTCCTTAACTGTAAGAAATAAATTATTTAAGTCACCCAGTCTGTGGTATTTTGTTATGACAGCCCCAGCAGACTAATATGTGAAGTTTCATAGCAGAGAAAAGATTCTACAATTGAGTTAGGGATGTGAGATACTTACAGTAGGTGATTGTGTTCTACATAATACCTCCTGGTATCCTTGTATATTGTTTGTAGTTTTATAATTTTTGTAAGAGTAGCTTGTTTTTTGATCCCAAGTAGTTCATGAAAATAAAAGGAAAGAAATTAATGTTTATGGGACACTTAACATGTGCCAGGCACCATTTCACATGTCTTTTCTCATTTTGTCTTTAGAAACATCTTGTAGTGTAAATATTATTCCAATAATTTTAGTTACAAAGATAAAATAACTCCTCCTCACAATCACTTAGCTAGTCAATGTGCAAATTTGGAATTCAAACTAGTCTTTTTTATTTTTCTTTCTACAAAACCATAGCCTATTCATTACATAACATTCAGGATCAGAAACTAGAAACCACTCTGGTATTTCAAATTCAGAGTACTGATTATACTTGAAATAGAGTAGCTGAGAAGCCACACAGAAGATGATGAAGCTGCCTAGCAAGTAACACAGGAAGACATGGCTACTACTCTTGAGCTGCACAAGAGACAGTATTACAAGAACTTAAAACTGGAACTCCAGTGGAAGCTGGAAATTCTCCCTATCTGTTCTATTGCAGTTGGAACAATGATGGAGAGGTTGTCTAACGAGCTAGAGCTGCCATCATGGACACCGTCCAAAGCAGAGAGAGATATGAAGAATTATTCTGGCTTGTCTCCTCTTCCTGTCCTCCACCCCCTCATTAGCTAAACTTCAGAAAGCCAAAAAGCAAGGGGCTCAGGAAATATGTGGGGAACAGGCCAGAGAAAGAGCAAGTGATAGAGCTAAGAGCAAATAAGTAAATGGCCAGGGCAGACTGTGTCATGTTGCCATCTAAGTAACAGAAACTCTCAGATATTATATCTATTTTGAGTTTTAAATCCTAGTAAAGAATTATGCTTGAATTCATGTCTTCATACCTGAAAAGGCCTCATTACTCATTTAGACTTTCATTTTACACGTTATAAAACTGTGATCCAAAGAGGTACATTTATTTAGTACAAGTCAAATAGCAAGTAAATAGCAGAACCAGGACCAAATTCAAAAATTTTGAGACCGAGTTCAGTACTCTTCCCATTTCACCTTGAAGTTCTCCACACACACTTAAAAAATTGAATTGAATTAAATTGATTCAACTGAGGTTATTATGATGAAAGAGAAATGACAAGTTTCCAAAGGCCCAGTGATGTATTGCCAGTACAGTATCATAAAGAATATTTCTGGTCAAGCCATCATATTAAACTCTTCTTTACCATGAATTACTGCTCATCTTTTGTGTTTTTTTCTATACATATTTTGAATTTTCTTTTGCAGTCAGTGGAAACACAGAATTACCTTAACCTTATTTTGAATTACCACCTGATTTGCTTAAACATATCTACTCTAAGACTAATGACCATCAAAAGTATCAATATAAAATAGAGTGTATCCATAAACAAACCGCACATATACAGCATTTAAGTTTTTTAATTCTTAAATAAATATAATTTGAGCATTGTTCTTGAAGGATCACATTTAAAATTAATCCCCTTCTTCCCCAATAATTTAGGGATAGTAACCAAAGAAAATCTCTTGAGCCCAACGATACATATATTTATTTCACCTCTTAACAATTTATAGCATTTTTTTTCTGGGCGTTTTTGTTATATTACTCAGTAAATACAAAAAGCAAGAAGGTGTATTTCTATTTTTTTAGAACTTGCCCTGGACAAAGGAAAAGAAAGGAGGACAGATGAAAGTTTATTCTATACCCTCTTTTTCTGTTTTCTTATGCCACCAGGCCACAATATTCCAAATTGGAGAACACTAATTATCTTAGCTATGGAACTCTACACAATATTTCCATGGGCTAAAAAGTGGGTATATTAAAATAAATTCAAATATTTTAAGATTTCCTTCCAACTGCCTCTCTCTCTTTCACCACTGGCATCATATATTGGTACTAATTCTGTTTTTAAATTGTAGTTTGGTGTATAGGTAATCTTGAGAAGCAATCATGCCAGGTTCATTATGCAACTCCATTTTAAAGTTTCCAGTGTGTTTTTCCTTCCATCAGATTCTCCTCTACCCTCTTCCTTACCATCTTCCTTTCTATGTGATAGCAAAGTATTATTCTTGCTGTCATTAACAGCAAGCTCAGTCTAATAGCTCAATCTATCGTCCATGGCTTTAAGAATATGAGTCTTCCACTCACTCCCCCACTATCAGATATGCACACACAGCTCTCCAACTCTTTCTTGTAGTAAATAGTGGCAATCACCCATTTATATACTGAGACAGAAATATTTGCCTGAAGAGTGTAGGTCTGTTAGTCCTTCATATTACACATTCTGGGAATCATCAGCCAAATCATTGTCTATGTGAATGGCACTCCCACAGAGTCAGGCAATGCACAGACAGTTACATGGATTACAATGACAATGACCACTCTGCATAGTTGTACAGAAGGACATTTTTGCAAGGATATAAGCAATGTATTCTCAGCTAATTAATTGGGGTATGGAATATACACTAAAGCTTTGCCCAGATTACAGGAAATTCTGGCAGAGATCTCTCAGTCTATGTACCAGTGTCTAATTTCTAAGTTAAGCATAGCATAGGTACAGATCCCTTTCACCAGATATCTTACAAGGTCTACATTTTCTCACTGCATCCAAATTCTCTTTCCTGTTTCATCCAAGTTGTAGCTCTTCCCCTTTTAGCTAGTTCTAAGCTGCTTCTAGACTCTGCCTTGTTCTCTAACTGTCCACTGCCTTCTACTGAATTGTCTGAGCTCACCTTCCATCCACTATTCTCACCACATACAAATATATATTATGTCTAGAAAGAGATAAAAGTATCAGCTATTAACCATTGTTCATATAAATAATTACATGATAGTAAAAGGATTACTCCAAGTACATATGAAAATCAGATGCTAGCATTCACCAAAACTTATTTTTCATAAGAATCTGCAGGAGCAATTTGTATTAATCAAACTTACGAAAAATCTATTTTTTAAATGATTAATAGAGAACTTAAGATATGTTAGCTAGTAAGTTTCTATGAGCATCTGCTTGTGCTGAAAACAGTTAAAATTCTCTTTTCATTCTCTTTTCAGAAAAAAGGAGAAAAATGTAACTAGCATTTATGTTTGTATTGGTTCATTCAAAACTATTCATAGTGTTTTGCATTATTCTGCCCTTCACTGTGCCTTTTCAAGAAGATCACAGAGTATTAAGACTAAAGGAAATATTTGGGCCTACAACAATTAAGGCAGATTCCTTTGTCTAGGGTGGTTAACCAATACCCATAGTCATACAACAGAGTGAGGTCTAGAGTTCAGTGATTCTGAATTCCCACAATGTTATATTATTTACCTTTACAGAATAGATGTAAACTAAGAAATAGTTCTTTTAATTTCTTGGCCTGACAATTCAATTAAATAGAGACATGATAATACCATATTTTCTCTTCTGATTTGAGAGCTTTATTCACTGGCACTTGTGTGGGCCATGATTCAAGCTGCGGAATTAGAATAGGTCTACTTAGTAAATTTTCTCACCATTGTTGCAATCTCTCTGATAATAATGATCTATTGAAGCTTCCTACCGGTGATGTAACTTCTTTAGTTCTGCAGAAATCATGAAAACTCTGGTAGATTCTTGAAGTTCATGAGCAACACCTGCAGAATATTTTATAAATCTCCATACTTATTATGGTTTATCTAGTAAGAACTTTATGTTCTGGTTGGATGTTAATACTGCCTTAAATATTTTAACCTTTTCATCCATCATCTTCATGAAAAGTTTTTGTTTGTTTGCTTTGGTTCTTTCAGAGGTAGGGTCTTGCTATAGAGCCCAGGCTGACCTTGAACTCCTGTGCTCAAGTGACCCTCCTGCCTTAGCCTCTTAAGTGGCTAGGACTACAAGTATGCACCAGTGTGCCTGGCTTGGTTTTGCTTTTTGAGGCACTGGAGAAAGGGAAACAATCCTTTCATAATGAAGTGATTGACTTTTTAATACTTCAGTGGAAAACTAAGGTGGACTGCATGTTCTCACTCATAAGTGGGAGTTGAACATTGAGAACACATGGATGCAGGGAGGGGAACATCACACACCAGGGCCTGTGGGGGGTTGGGGGGCTAGAGGAGGGATAGCATTAGGAGAAATACCTAATGTGGATGACGGTTGATGGGTACAGCAAACCACCATGGCCTGGATACCTATGTATAAAGCTGTGTGTTCTGAACATGTATCCCAGAACTTAAAGTATTAAAAAAAAAAAAAATGAACCTAAGGTGGACAGCTATACAGAGATTTTGGGCAGTCAGCCAGGTTCACTCATTAATCATGCAACTTACTACTGTTGATTAGTTTACATCACAAATTTGTATCACAGCAATATTAAAACATTTTACACATCAAAGAATTTCATGTTGGTTTATGAACTGCCAAAACTACAAAGATTCATAAATGTAAGAATTTATTGATTTTGAGCAGGTATTAAACATATCCTGCCTGGCATCCGCCCGAAATTACCACATCTAGACTTTTGCCGTTACTCTTCTTAGTGTCTCCGTGGAAAGTAACTCTTAACTCCATGCCTATGTTCCAGTCATGCCATTTATGATCTAAAGCAGCAGGAGAAAAATTCCCCCTTCTCAGACTTAGGTGTTCTTTCTTGTTCTTGGGTCCTTTTTAAAAAAACAACAGGAAGGAGAAAAGAAAAAAAGAAACATACAGTGGGGAAGCCTGAAGCTGCAACACAAATAATGATTATTCCTGTCAAGGTTTAGCTGTGGTTGCTAAGTTACTGGCCTGTTCTGAAAAACCTTGAAGTATGGGACACATTAGGAGCTCGTTAGGTCCTGGTGACTTGTGGTAAATGTACAATTTGTCTCTGTGCTAAACACACTTCAAAAATAACAATAAAAACCCCACATGGCTTAAAATTTGTGACCTTTCTCTTTCTTATTTCATTTCTCCTCTTCCTCACCCAACATTTCATAGTCTGGTATTATTTTGAAAGCCACGCTATTGGAAAAAATAAACAGAGGCATTTTGCAATGGATGAAAAGATATGTTACTTTAAAGCCTATGGCATTTAATGAAGGTATTCACAGAGACAACCACATGAAGGGTTGAGGAAAACTAAAATACAGTTTTCTAATAATTGTTTGCAAAGCAAGCTGCAGGGCCATGAGCTCACTTTCAGAGAGTATGTATAGTGTGTGTGTACCGGACACAAGATGTTTCAGAAATACAAAGCACTTGACTATTTTATCTTACGCTTGTCTCCATTTTCTGTTTATATCATTAATGTCATTTGTCCAATTCATAGATCTTAGAATAAACCTAATGATTTCTATTTGCAATTCAAAATTAGGATTTGTGTGGAATATCACATTCTTGAGGCCAAACTTGGTTATGGTTTGAATACTAAATCATTTTAATTTCCATGGGTGCAGGCTTGTTTCTACTCACACTGTTTTAGTGCCCCTTGCTGCAGGTTTTAACTTCCTCAAGTTGAGCAAGTTGTAACATGTTAGAGGAATGAACTTACAGAGAAAGTAAAGCTGCCAGGAAAGGGGTAGGAGTAAGCAGAAAAGAGGATAAAGGGTGGGTACCAGAGGAGAAGGGGAAAGAGGTAGAGCCCAGAGAGATACCTTCAGGCAGTCTCTAGCTGTTGCAAAACTGGCAAATTGTAAAGGTAGGAAGTAACCACTGTGGGTGTTTCTGTGGCTACCCAAATAATTAAAACAAGACTCCATTCAGATTTTGGAAGTAAAATCTAAGACCTGAAGCTAAAGCTTACAAAGGGGAATCAATCACATTTTCTGTGTCTGCTTTATAAATCTATGTTAATCTGAAACCGTGTCGGTCTACAATGTGATATAAAGGTCTCAGAGAACTTTCTGAGAGATGCTTAGATCTGAACTGTTTCGAAAGTAATATCTTTTATGCTCTTGTGCCAATAATGAATCAGAATTTAAATGGTATTAAGAAATGTGAAATCAGAAATAATACCAGGTGAAATGCTTTTCTTATTACTTAAACACACACACACACACACATACACACACACACACGTATATACATACATACAACTTTTCCTTTCTCAATAAAGTTATCTTTCTAAGACATTGCCCCCCATAACTATTGAAATCACTTTGCTTCTCAACATTAAGTTGAGGAAAGAAAGAAAACAAAAGACATATTTTAGAAAGTGGCAGATTCCATGTGTCATCAAGAAAAGACTCTAATTCATTTCTTACTTTTTCCAACTATACCTGTTATTCCAACACACACACATACATATATATATTATTTAGACTGTCTCACTCTGTCACCCAGACTAGAATGCAGTGGCATGATCTCAGCTTACTGCAATCTCTGCTTCTTCGGCTCAAGTGATTCTCATGCCTCACACTCCTGAGTAGCTGAGATAACAGGCACCCGCCACCATAACCAGCTAATTTTTGTATTGTAATAGAGATGGGGTTTCACCATGTTGGCCAGGCTTGACTTGAACTCCTCAGCTCAAGTGATTTGCTCCGCCTCGACCTCTCAGAGTGCTGGGGTTAGTCATGAGCCACCATGCCCAGCCCCAACATAATGTTATAAATCATGTTTTTTTTTTTTCTGGTATTAGAAATCATTCATTAATGTAATGGACTGAGTTAATTTTCTATCTTTGACTGCCCTGCACATGATAGGTTCTGTTAATAGATGCCACTGCCTAGGCCCAGGTGTAGATGTGCAGGTTAGGCTTTCCCACTTGATGACTACTGTTTAAGCAGGATCAGTCAGAATTTCTTCTGGAATTGATAAACAGATGTTGAGAGAAGGAATTTCCCTCTCTGTATACTATGTTTACTAAATCGGGAGGACATGAACCTGTAGCTGATGGTTGTCATCTCTAACAAAAGCCTTCTACAACAGCATAAAGCTCAATAAAGACAAACAGGGATGAAAGGCAGAGTGAGTCTTGACAGCACAGTATGAGGATTCCAGTACCTGAAGTCCTGTTCTGCTGGCTTTCTTGGTCCCGCTTCATTATTTCCTTGCCTCTACATTCCTACTAGCATAGAGACATTCCCATTAACACAAATATTAATATTGTTCATTTTAAAGCCAAGGCAAAAAAATAGCATCTCTAATGTATCTACACACTTCTCGAAAGAGTAATCAGTGTTTGAACCACAGACTCCATTTCTGCACATCCCTTTCTTCTTTGTAAGTTTCAGTTACATCATCATTTGTTCACACAGAAGAATATATGTAACACGTTTTACATTGTGAAGCATAATAACCCAACTTAAGAACTATATTACCAATTCTATTTCATCTTCCTCTGTGTTCCTTTCTATATCATTCCATTGCCTTCCTTAGAGAAAAGATAACCGGTATATGAAAATTTAAGTATATATTTCCTTTTAATTATTAAGAGTTTTACCACATATATATTTTTCCATAAATAACATACTGCCTTCCTTGAGTGACTCCACTGGGTCTATCTGCATCTTCACTGATACTGCCCGTGTTCTGCTCACCAACCATCTTCACCTTTCAAATCCAATCATGAATTGTCAGGCATCATTATCTTGACCTATCAAGAGCACTTGACATGTTTTGTTATTGCTTTTCCTTTGAAGATCTTTCTTAGTCTCTGGGGAACCACTCAGTACTTGACCTTATCTGAGTTTCTGCCTACCTTATTCAATGATCCTTCTCAGTCCCTTTAGCAGGATGTTCTTTTTTCTCTAACGTCTCTAGCTGTTGGAGAGCTCTAGAGCTCAGACACTTCTGGTTTATCTAGGCTCACTTCCTGAGTCACCTCATCTAGGCCTTATTTATAGAGTTGATACTTCAAAATACATATTTGAAATACTCTTCCCTAAATTTCAGGTGTATTTATCCAGTGGACAATTCTGTGTCTCACTTGGACTTTCTGATCTCTTTATCTCCTCATTCTTCCACAGCCTTTCCATTTCAGTACATGCTAACTTTATCATGTCCGTTGTTTAGACCAAAACCTCTGAAACAAGCTTGACTCCTCTTTCACACCCACAATCAGACCACCAGTGAATCCTGTTTCTCTACCTCAAAACATATCCAGATTCTAACCTCTTTCTTTTGTGCTATTATTACCATCCTGGTATAAATCACCATCTTCTCTTTTCTGGACTATTGCAATGACCAAATTCCTACTGTCTCCTTTGCTATTCTCCATGGCAGACAGATTTATCTTTTAAAACTTAAATTACATCATATTATATCTCTGAGCAAAACCTGTTGATAGCTTTGCATCTTGCACAGAGTAGAGGTTAAACCCCTTAATACAATTTAGGATGCCCTTTGTAATCTTATTCCAGTTCTGTATCTGACTTTACCTGCTATACTCTTGTCTTCCCACAACTCCAACCATAAAGGATTATGTCCATTTCCTCAAACATCCCAAACCTGTCCCTGTCACAGCCTTGGTATTTCCTGTTCTTTTCACATGACATAGTCTACTTCTTTACAAGGTTCTCAGTCTATGTGCTTTTCACATCCTGGGCTGGATAATTCTGTGTCACGGTGGCCTTCCTATGCATCATGAGATGTTTGCAGTGTCTCTTGCTTTACTCACTAGACAGCCATAGAACCAGTGTGATAACCGAAAATGTCTCTACTCATTGACAAATGTCCCTGGGGAGAAAAGTCATTCCCAGTTGAGAATCATTGGTTTAAACCCAAGTTAGTGTAACAAGAAAAGGGGCTTTCTACCTGTATTGGTGATTATTATAGGACCAGTATACAATAAATCCTCAAAAATATTCATCAAGGGAATGAAAGCATGGATTCTGTGAAGTATCCCAATATTTTTTTCCATTAATATGAGCTAATAAATTATCTTCTTGATTAACTTTGTTTCAAATGACTTTCTGTGTTTTACAAGGGGAAAGGTTTGTTGGAATAATTGAAAAATGTAGAAAGAAAATGTATGATTGTGTAAAGGGGAATTGAGGATGACAAAAATCATTTATGTAAAATAGCTAGATTTTTATATTGATGGACCAGGATAAATATAATGTGGGGAAATAGTCTTTAAAATTGCAAATTTTTAGGAATTAAAGTAGTTGGTTCTCCAAAATGCACTATGCTGATGCTCAGAAGTGTCACTCATTACACTTTGCTCAGTAAAATTCTTTTGGCAACCTAATACTAAGATGCTTCTTTGACCACAAATGTATTGAAAAGTAGTCTATCTTCCATTCCTTCTTTAATCCTTTATTGAAACATTGATATAGTACAGTTCTTCTGAAGTAATCTTTTGAGCTATATACATGCCTACATCAGCAACTTTGCTTTTGAGGGGTTCATAGTTTATTGAAGGAGAACTTATATAAAAAGTTACAATAAACTGAGAGACACTTTACATAAAGATGTGTGTCTATAGCTATCTCTATATGTGTATCTATAAACATAAGTACATAAGACAGTTAACTAAGGAAGCTGGGAAGGCATGTTCAGAGAGGTCACATTTGCCTTGGGGTTTTGTACAATAAATATGTGATTGAATAAGGTGTTTACCTGGTGAGAAAAGGAAGGAAGATTATTTCTGGCAGAGAGAACAACATGTGAAAGGCTTGGAAGTGTAATATAATTTGACATGTGAAGAGAATCCCTCAGGACTATGTGTGGCTGGATTGCACAGTGTGTAAGGAGGAAGCCTAGAGAAGAAAGTGGTGAGACAAATGAGGCCAAGTCACAAAGAGGCCTTATATTGTGTGTAGTCTCATTAAGGTGTGTGTAGGTATATATGCGTTTTATCCTATATATAAGTCATATCCATCCCAGTTTTTTAGGGAAAAGAGTTGTATGCTCAGATGTGTGTTTAAGAGGACCACTCTTCATGCCTTTGGTTAACATATGGTGGGGAAAGATACGAAATGAAAGATGCCTACCACAATCTTCTAAGGAAGGAAAATAAGGGATTGAAGTAAACCAGGGACAGTGGGTCTTACAAGGTGACTGTGGATTTGAACAATATTTATATGAGTGAATCCACAAGTCTAGGTGATTGGTGTGTAAAAGAGAAGAAAGAATAAAAGGTGTCCCCGAGGATCCTATTTGGGCAATTTAGGAATAAAAGAACTGTGTGGCAGTGATGACCTGAAAAAGGAGAAAGACAACCTGCCCCTGAGATCCCGTTATAATAAGAGCCATGCTTGGTGTTCAGATTCTTTTCTAGTCGCTATAAATACTGATCACATTTATTCAGATGGGAAATTCAGGTAGAATAGGAAAAATATTAAACATCTGGGGTATCTCTGTACCAATGACATATTTTTAAAAAACAATATTGCTTTGAAATCTTGATGCTGAAATTACAAGGCAGACTCTTAAAATATCAGCTGTCTTTGGTGAGGAATCCTTTTAAAGAATAACGTCCAGCTTTCCATGTTTATGAAGTCCTACATGGACAGTCACGGCAACTTATTTTTTGGCTTCAACCCATCTCTATGAGTTCTCCACTTTTATGTGCGTCTCACTTAAACCAAATTACATGGGTGACTTGGCAAGTCTTAGATGTGTGCCTGTTTGTGAGTTAACACTGCCACCTAGCATCTGAAGGGGATTTTTGTTTGCCTTCTAAAAAGAATCCTAATTTTTCCTGCAGGCATCAGTGCCAGAACTCCTACCTTGAAAGGAACGTGTTTACGATTAATTAGCGTTGCAGGTGGAGAGCTTCTCATTGTTACATGAACATTTAAGCGTGCTGTGCTAAATGTTTGGAGTGTCCATCACTGGAAAGTGGCAGAGAGAAGTTAGGACAGTGGTGTGTTTGTGTGTCTGCTGAGCATGCACGTGTGTTTCACTTCAGAGATGGAGAGGAAAAAAGGGAAGGACGGAGGCAACCTACAGAGCAATGAAAACCATACAGTCTGACCTTCAAAGGAGGCAGCAACAAATCACCAAACAGTGGAAGAATTGGCAAGAGTGAGAGTGGTGGGGGGCAGCAGGGATTTAGAAACAAATAGAAACGTGGAAGAAAAGGGAGGGAGGGGGAAAACATAAATATATGAGTCATTGAAGGACAGAAAAATGTTCAGGATCTTTTTCTCTCCTTTTTCCTCTGTTTCGTTGAAATGCATCACTGCAAGCTGGCTAGCCTTACTATCTAGAAACAGCATTTCTTGGTCAAGACTTAAGTTTTTTGTTTTTTTTTTCCGATTTGCATTTCTTGGCTTTCAATACAGTGTTCATTAGTGCTTCATTAGCTTTTATGTGTATGATACATGAATCAAATATAGACAGGTATTTAGGTTCAGTTATTATTAAACTTGTCTAAAGGAACTTTGGGGTTCTCAACTTTAAGCCGCATGTACTTGTGTTCAGGAATGTGTGTGTGTGTGTGTGTGTGTGTGTGTCTGTCTGTGTGTGTATGTGTGTGTGTTCAGGATTTTACAAAGATAACAGAAATATGCCCCTTGTGCCTCTAGGTATCTTACAAAGATGTCAGAAAGTAAATCTTCCACCATACTTTGAGCTGGGTATGAAACACCATTATTTCTCCCTGATGCCCTCTGCTGTGATAGTTTCATCTTCAAAAGTCTTTAGCAGTTTGCTTAAAGGGAAATGTGTATACATCTTAAAGAAAGTTCCCCAGTCCTGATTCCTATGGTGTTTCCTTATTGGAAACAACCCTACACCAAATTCACAATTTATCACTGTCTGACTTGTTTTTCCTGCGTTTCTGTCTTTTTTCTTGTCTTGCTTTCCCTCTTTTTACACTTCCTCCAGTGTAAACAAACTAATATTACAGTCACCTAACATTCCTCTCTCTGCTGCTTATACTCTACGTATTTGTGAGTGTGTGTCTATGTGTTTGTCCCAGGCAACTATGAAGGATTGACTAGCTGCATTCTAAAGTTGTGGCAATTCCTAGACCTGGCAAATTCTAAGAGCAGAGTCAGAAACAAAATTCAGTGTTGCTATTCCCCTACCCTGACCTGTTTTCTTTGTCTTCTTCTCTTTCTGTGACAGTCCTTGGATCTTTTACCTGTCCCCCCGGGACACTGTTTTTGTAGTTTGTCACCAAGATAGCTTAGCACTTGCTCCTCCTAAAGCTCGAGAAAGCCCTTAAAAAAATCAGAGTTCAGAATAATCCTTTCCATCAGGCCATTCCACACTTTGCCACACATTGTTTTCTTCTTTAATGAGCTGCCGTGTATTTGTGCCGACTTCTTCAAAAGTAGCCTCTAATCAGGCTTCTGTTTGGGTCAAGGATGAACCCCACTCATCCTCTTGTGGTGGAACACTGAGAAGTACAACTGTTTGTCCCATGTTTATTGCCCTATTGTACTATCTTAATGTTACTCCATGAGAAGCAGACCTTTCTCCACACTGTTTTTCCTTCTATTTCTGTAATCTCCATGTAATAATTTCACATGAACCCAACCCCCTATCAACCAGGGCTGCAGCAAAACCAGCTGGCAGCAGAGCTGCATTGGGCAGGGCAGCAGCAAGAATTAAAATCATTCATCTTCCTTCTTTCCATTGGCAGCCAGGGGAAGGCCAGGTGGAAAGGTTATGAATTGCCACATTTCCAAGGCAACCACAAGTTTGAGGATTTAGGAAGGTACTGACGTGATGACGCAGGTTAAGATATGTGTCAGGGGTCTGTACCTTTTTGCATGGCAATTCTGTGCTTTTTTTAATTTATACTTCATTCAAAGACATGTATTCTAGGATTTCATTTTGACATTAAGGCAAGTTGCTTTCTGCACAGCACTATGTAGATTTAACCCTTTATTAAATCACTCGGACTCTTTTTGGTACTGATTAATTTGATGATTTATCAATTAATTTCAGAAGCAGACTTTAAAAACCTTTTTGGAGGGGAAATCTGCTGACTTAAATTACAGTGCCAAATAAAGAGATTTTCAGCATTTTGAATTTCAGGAGGAAAAACACAACTTTCTGTTTCTTACCTTTCATCCTCAGTATTCTTGGCATTTAAACACCATATGTCTCAGTGCCTATGAAATGCTCAGACAATAAAGTGTTTATAGTTGAGGTCGACTCATGAAGTATGTGTTCATTATGAAAGAAGTTGCTAGATGGGGGCTAAAATTTACAACAGACACCAGCAGGAAGAGATGGTGCTGCAGATCACACTAAGGCATAGAGCTTTTCATATTAAATTACTTTGATGTACCATTTAGAATGATCAACACATGAAGACAATATAGAATTCACAGAGAAAGGCTTCCAAGAGTATTTTGTACATAGTACTAAAACCAGGGGTTAATCCTCCCCCAACCTCAACCAGACATCAGGGTCTATTCTGAAACATAATAAAGAGAACTTATACTGTTTATTTTAGGGTTTTTTTCTTATTTATTTGTTATACTCTCTTAAAGAGGGCAGCTGTATGCATAGAACATGAAATTATGTATAATTTAAACATCAGCGGTTAATAGTGGGTTCTTTCTTTATTTAAGCCTCTTAATGCCTTGGTGCTTCCTTATCCTGATCTACGAAATGGAATGAGGGTACTTTCAAATCCTTAGTTTACAAATGAAATTACGGATATTTATGTTCTTTTCTGCAGTTTAGTTATGTTCTTCACATCAACCTATCCTCTATAACAAATGCATATGTAGCGCTTTTTAATGCAGATGGCACAATCTCCAGAGCTATAGAAGGAAGGTAGTATTTATCTCAGAATTTCTGTATCTCTGATTACCTAAATACACTAATAGAAAAATTGGGCTAAAAACACAGTAACTAAGCAAGATGCTCTCATAGTCACACTGAGTATTGAAACTCCAATAAATGTATTAACCAACATACAATTACTTAGGGAAAGGCAAAGAAAACTGGGTGTAAAAAAAACATTTTTTTTTTTTGCAGGTTTATTCCTTTGCCATGACATTTTCAAAAGGTAAATTTCTGAAAATAGGGAGAAGGTGTTCCAAACTCAGTTCATAAATCTCTTCTTCAGGAACACACTTTCCTTGATTCCTGGCTGGGGCACTATTGGAAAACTGTTATTCATGGTATTTCACATTGCTGCAAGTGTGGTGTACAGAGGTACTGACTGCCTTTGTTTGAGACATAGTGATAGTATCACCTTCCAGAGCAAAGGGAAGGTTTGTGTAGTATCCATTATAGTAAAGATAATGTCTCTTTCTGGGACAAAAGTCAGGCAGGCTTATTGTCCATTATAAATTTCCTAGGCTTTGAGTTACCTTTTAAATGCAAACTACTATGTATTTAAGTGTACCCTGGCTTTCTTCAAGTTATCATGTGGAAATTGGGGCTTAGGAAACCGCACAAACGCAGATACTCTGGTTAGTGCTATTGCTGTCAGTAATAAAGTTCTTTTCTCACTTGCCCAAGAGTCTCATGTCTTTTGAGAGCATCCAGGAAATGGAGGTAGACTAATTGGTTAGCTGACAAGTAGGGAAAAATCTCAGACCGTTTACAATTCTTGATAAACAGCAACTTCTGTTTTCCCTGGTCCTAGCTTCAGGTCCCTCTAGCTACAGTCCTTGATGTTTGATAGATAGGAGTTCAGAACTGTTTTCATCATTTCCTGTCTGCCAGGTGGTATTTATGAGTTGAATTGTATCCTCCCACTCTAAAAATAAACTCATCTGTTGAGTCTTAACTCCCAGTACCTCAGAAGGTGATCTTATTAGAAATGGGGTCATTGTGAATGTAATTAGCTAAATTAAGATAAGGTTATTAGGATGAGCCCTAATGCAATATGCCTGGATATTAGTATGAAAAGAGGAAATTTGGACACAGGGATGCATATATGGGGAATGCCATGGGAGGATTAACGCAGGGGTCAAGATGATGCTTCAGCAAGCCCAGGAATGCCAGATTGATTAAAAAAAAAAAAAAAAAAAAAAACAGGAACAACAAAAACACCAGAAACTAGAGGTGAGGCACAGAACAGATGCGTCTTGATAGTTCTCAGAAGAAACCAACACTGCCAAAGCCTTGATCTCTGACTTATAACTTTCAGAGCTATAAGAAAATAAATTTATGTTGTTTAAGCCACCCAGGTTACAGCAGCCCTAGAAAACCAAAACATGTGCTGTGCACCATGCTAAAAACTAGGCACAGAGAAGTGAACAAGATACAGGCCAGGCGCGGTGGCTCATGCCTGTAATCTCAGCACTTTGGGAGGCCAAGGCGGTTGGATCACCTGAGGTCAGAAGTTCGAGGCCAGCCTGTCCAACATGGGGAAACCCCATCTCTACTGAAAATACAAAAATTAGGCATGATGGTGGACACCTTAATCCCAGCTACTTGTGAGGCTGAGGCAGGAGAATCGCTTGAAACTGGGAGGCAGAGGTTGCAGTGAGCTGAGATCACGCCACTGTACTCCATCCTGGGCAATACAGACATAGTGCCTACTCTCATGTAATATACAGTCTAGCATTAGATGATAAACAGATAAACAAAATAAAGCTTTTCATTATAGTGTGTCAGGAAAATAAAGAATATGCTACAAGAAAAAATCGGTGATAAGTACCAGTGATTACTTTAGGTAAGAAGATCAGGAAAGACTTCTCAGGATGCAACCTATAAGCTGAGACCTGAAAGAGTCTTCCATTCAAAGAAGTTTAGGGTTGGGGGTTGAAGAGAGAGTGGTACCATATGTGAACCCAGAAAAGAACGACAGCTTCGAGTATGCTAGGAACAATAAAAACAAAATATTTTTATCCTACTGAGTCAGGGAAGAAGTACATAGAGGCCAGGTCATGCCGGCATCCTTTTAAGGACTTTAAGAAAAGGAGTGATACATGAAGAAGCCTGTAGCTTTTGTGCAGAGAAAGAAAGGGTGAAGACTATTGGGGATATGGGTAGATCAGTTAAAAATCCACCCCAGTGGTCAAAATGATAAATTCAGGGAACATTTGCCAAAGGTAAAGGCATGGGAAATGAAGCAAAATAGAAAATTTGGAGATTTAGCTTGAAAGAAGCACTAATAGAACTTGCTAATAATTGAAGATACAGAAAGGAAGAAAGAAAAGTCGAGATGACTTCTACGTTGTTGGCTTGAGCAGACAGATGGGTAGATAGACGCACCATTAGCTAAAAGACAGAAAGTGAAAGAAGAGAACAAGTTGTATTCTTGTGTGTGAAAGAAGTTGAGATGACGCAGATAAGAAGAACCAAAAATTTAGTATTAGTATTATAAAGTTGAGATTCCTTGAGACATCAAATAGAAATGTCAAGTAGGCAGAGGGTATACAAGCACTGTCTTCAATGTTGAGGTGTGGGCTAGAGATAATATGTTGTATATCAGCATATAAATGGTACTTAACGTGGGATTTACAGGGGAAGAAAGTGTAGAGATAGAAGAGAAACTAATACATTCAATCCGTGAAGTAAATGTTAGGCAAATTACATGAGTTCTTTGAAACTTAATGTTATCTATAAATGAAAATAATACTACATATTCTTGAAGTTCTGTGTAGATTAAATGAAATAATGTCTATCTTCAAAATGAAATGCAAATTAAAAGAGCTGAATACATTATGGTTATTGTAATCACATTATTTCTGTTTGGTACTTAAGAGACAGAAAAGATGAAAGTGAAAGTAAAATGAGAAACAGAAAAAATGTCTTTTGGAAATCAACTGGAGATCTTTAAGAAGAAAGGGTGGTTAACTCTTTAAAATGCATATCAGAAGAAAACAAGAATAAACATTGAGACATAACCACTGTATTTGTTCATAAGGTTATATTGGAGACTACTTTGCCATGATGGCAAAAATCAAGCATGTAAAAAGAGAGAATTGAATAAATCTTAGAAAGGGTCAGTCCAGGGGCAGACTTTTTCAGGAAACAAGAGATTGAAGATGTTACAGATGATATATCTGAAGTTGGATTTAATTGATGTGAAATATATCATGGACAAAATAACTAAAGGTCGTCCCCCTGGGACCAACCTGGGATTCATTCCTTGAGATGCAACTGGTTTTCAGTATTAACAGTGAAGATGACCACATTGACGAGAGACTAGTTTGAGAATGGATATCTGAGTTTCATATAAGTGTAAGACGGCAAGAACTTTCAGAATGGTAGAGAACAGGCATTACAAATCATGAAATAGAAGGAAAGAAGGGAACATTTTCTGGCTTGGAAGGACTTGAAGGCCTCGGAACATTGAATGAGAAATCAGTGACAGAGGTAGCAGGTAAGCAAGAAAGCGGATTGAAGACCCTAGATGTTTATGATAATGAAGTGCTAATGCCTTGATGAATGAGACCAGCAGAAAGCAAGCATGAGAAGCCATGAGATAATATAATTACATGATCAACCACATAAGCATTTAAAGAAGACTTTGTGGTTATTCAGAAAATAATGAATTCGTATGAAAGGTACGCTTAATTGAGATAATTCAAAAGGAGATCTTAAAGCATAGCTTTGGGCTGGTAGTAGACAGTTAAGTTTAAGTGTATGCTGAATCAAAAGCAAATAATAGGTTCATGAATTGGTGTGAACTTCAAATCACAGGAAGCTGAAAGGCTTTATTTTATTGAGCGGTTTTAAATTATCCACATGGGACTGGAAGATACAAACCTGATGTTCCCTTCCATCCA
This sequence comes from Ateles fusciceps, assembly GCA_036589455.1. Taxonomy (NCBI): domain Eukaryota; kingdom Metazoa; phylum Chordata; class Mammalia; order Primates; family Atelidae; genus Ateles; species Ateles fusciceps. The sequence continues at coordinate 4,373,740 of JAZHEH010000797.1, read as the reverse complement.
CTGATAGTCAAAGACTGTATCCTGTCCTCTTTTTGTACTCCCTGTGGTCTCGAGTTAATGTTAGTTGCATGGCAAATGATGATTCTGTCACGAATTAATGCTTACAGGCATGGGCCAATGCATGTTTGTGGATGAGTTCAAGCACAGTTCTGCCAACCACAGTTCAGATATTGTAAAGGGAACTTAAATATCAGATGAGAGAAAGAAAAATGTGGCCTCCAAATCTCTTGAGCAGTAGACTCTAAAATTCTGCAATACTCTGAATATAAAAATTAACAGATCAAGGCCAATACAAAAGTACATTCTGAGACAAAGACCTCAAATATTGAAAAATATGCTCAGTCCCCACATGAATGTGTCCTTTAGCTCTTTCTAAAACTTACCTAGAAAAGCAATAGTTTTCCAAGTGTTAAACAAAAGCTTTTACTAGACAAAGCTTTGCTTCTCAGGAAATATCTTTTTCAACTTAAAAGCATCATCTCATGTTTTTAGAACTTTTTGAGATAGAACACAAGAAAAACAAGCTGAAAAGAAACAAACCTAAAATTATAGTTACACTGGAGGTATTTTCTTTGACTTTAAAGAATACACGTCTCTTATCTCTTTTGAAAGGGGCAGGGAACATAGGAACATAGGTATACAAACATTAATGATACTCTTCTCTGCTTAAAGAGCATTCCACAAATAATATACTTTCTCAAGAGACCACAGCAATGCTAAACAATTATGGCACTGTATCAGACCCAGAAATTTAGTAATATTTTCCTGGTGAAATGCTAAATTTGCCACATCAATTTGTTTTGTGGAAAAGTAAATTAATTGTATTATATAAGTTTTTAATGAAATCCGTTTCCTTTCTAGCAATGTTTTCTCCATTAACTCCTACTTTCTGTGGTCTCTTTGACACTTTTATGCCTAGTCATAAGATGGATGTTATGATAATACAGTAAAAATGATACTGAAATTAAAATAGCAATAACTCACATTTTTTAAATTGTACTTTAGATTCTGGGGTACATGTGCAGATCATGCAAGATTGTTGCATAGGTACATTCATGGCAAGGTGGTTTGTTGCCACCATCCACCTCATCACCTATACCTGATATTTCTCCCCAGGTTATCCCTATTCCTCCTGTAGCTCCCCACAATGGACCCCAGTGTGTGATGCTCCCCTCTTTGTATCCAAGTGTTCTCATTGTTCAATACCCACCTATGAGTGAGAACATTTGGTGTTTGATTTTCTGTTCTTGTGTCAGTTTGCTGAGAATGATGATTTCCAGGTTCATCCATGTCCCTACAAAGGGCACAAACTCATCATTTTTCATGGCTGCATAGCATTCCGTTGTGTATATGTGCCACATTTTCCTTGTCCAGTCAATCGTCGATGGGCATTTGGGTTGTTTCCAGGTCTTTGCTATTGTAAACAGTGCCGCAATGAACATACCTGTGCATATGTCTTTGTAATAGAATGATTTATAATCCTTTGGGTATATACCCAGTAATGGGATTGTTGGATCAAATGGAATTTCTATGTCTAGATCCTTGAGGAATCACCACACTATCTTCCACAATAGTTGAAGTAATTTACACTCCCACCAACAGTGTAAAAGTGTTTCTATTTCTCCCATCCTCTCCAGCATCTGCTGTCTCCAGATTTTTTAATGATTGTCATTCTAACTGGTGTGAAATGGTATCTCAATGTGGTTTTGATTTGCATTTCTCTAATGGCCAGTGATGATGAGCATGTTTTCCATGTTTGTTGGCTTCATATATGTCTTCTTTTGAAAAGTGTCTGTTCATATCCTTCACCCACTTTTCAATGGGTTTGTTTGTTTGTTTCTTGTAAATCTGTTTTAGTTCTTTGTAGATTCCAGATATTAGCCCTTTGTCACATGGGTAGATTGCAAATTATTTTTCCCATTCTGTTGGTTGCCAGTTCACTCTAATGATTGTTTCTGTTGCTGTACAGAAGCTCTGGAGTTTAATTAGATCCCATTTGTCTATTTTGGCTTTTGTTGCCAATGCTTTTGGTGTTTTAGTCATGAAGTCCTTGCCTATGCCTATGTCCTGAATGGTTTTGCCTCAGTTTTCTTCTATGGCTTTTATGGTGGTAGGGCTTATGTTTAAGTCCTTAATCCATCTGAGGTTAATTGTAGTGGAAGGTGTCAGGAAGGGGTCCAGTTTCTGCTTTCTGCACAATGCTAGCCAATTTTCCTAACACCATTTATTAAACAGGGTATCCTTTCCCCATTGCATGTTTTTGTCAGGTTTGCCAAATATCAGATGGTTGTAGATGTGTGGTGTTGCTCCAGAGGCCTCTGTTCTGTCCATTGGTCTATATCTCTGTTTTGATACCAGTACCATGCTGTCTTGATTACTGTTGCCTTGTAGTATAGCTTGAAGTCCAGAAGTGTGATGCTGCCAGCTTTGTTCTTTTTGCTTAGGATTGTCTTGGCTATGCGGTCTCTTTTTTGGTCCCATAGGAAGTTTAAAATGTTTTTTTCCAGTTTCGTGAAGGTCATTTGTAGTTTGATGGGAATAGTGTTAAATCTATAAATTACTTTGGGCAGTATGGCCATTTTCACAATATTGATTCTTCCTAACCATGAACATGGAATGTTTCTCCATCTGTTTGTGTCCTCTCTTATTTCCTTGAGCAGTGGTTTGTAGTTCTCCTTGAAGAGGTCCTTTACCTCCTTTGTTAGTTGTATTCCTAGGTATTTTATTCTTCTTGTAGCAATTGTGAATGGGAGTTCACTCTTGATTTGGCTCTCTGTTTGTCTGTTATTGGTGTATAGGAATGCTTGTGATTTCTGCACATTGGTTTTGTATCCTGACACTTTGCTGAAGTTGCTTATCAGCTTAAGGAGAGTTTGGGCTGAGATGATGGGGTCTTCTAAATATACAGTCATGTCATCTGCAAATAGAGACAATGTGACTTCCTCCTTTCCTACTTGAATACCCTTTATTTCTTTTTCTTGCCTGATTGCTCTGGCTATAAATTCCGATACTATATTGAATAAGAGTGCAGAGAGAGGAACATCCTTGTCTAGTGCCAGATTTCAAAGGGAATGCTTCCAGTTTTTGCCCATTCAGTATGATATTGGCAGTGGGTTTGTCATAAATAGCTTTTATTATTTTGTGATAGGTTTCATTGATACCTAGTTTATTGAGAGTTTTTAGCATAAAGGGCTGTTTAATTTTGTCTAACGCCTTCTCTGCATCTATTGAGATAATCATGTGGTTTTTGTCTTTGGTTCTATTTATGTGGTGGATTACGTTTATGGACTTGTGTATGTTGAACCAGCCTTGCATCCCTGGGATGAAGCCTACTTGATCATGATGGATAAGCTTTTTGATGTGCTATTGCAATTGGTTTGCCAGTATTTTATTGAAGATTTTTGCATCTATGTTCATCATGGATATTGGCCTGAAGTTTTCTTTTTTTGTTGAGTCTCTGCCTGATTTTGGTATCAGGATGATGTTGGTCTTATAAAATGAGTTGGGGGAGGATTCTCTCTTTTTGTATTGTTTGGAATAGTTTCAGAATGATTGGTACCAGTTCCTTTTTGTATGTCTAGTAGAATTCAGGTGTGACCCCATCTGGACCTGGACTTTTTTTTGGTTGGTAGGCTGTTAATTGCTGCCTCAACTTCAGCCCTTGTTATTGGTCTATTCAGGATTTCAGTTTCTTCCTGGTTTAGCTTTGGTAGGGTGCAAGTGTCCGTGAATTTATCCATTTCTTCCAGGTTTACTGGTTTATGTGTATAGAGTTGTTTGCAGTAATCGCTGATGGTAGTTTGTATTTCTGTGGGATCAGTGGTGATATCCCCTTTATCATTTTTTATTGCATCTATTTGATTATTCTTTCTTTTCTTTTCTATTAATGTGGCTAGTGGTCTATTTTGTTGATCTTTTTGAAAAACCAGCTCCTGAATTTATTGATTTTTTTGAAGGTTTTTTTTTGTCTCTGTCTCCTTCATTTCTGCTCTGATCTTAGTTCTTTCTTGTCTTCTGCTAGCTTTTGAGCTTTTTTTTTTTTTTTTATTTATCTTGCTCCTCTAGCTCTTTCAATTTTCACAATAGGGTGTTGATTTTAGATCTTTCCTCATTTCTCATGTGGGCATTTATTGCTATAAATTTCCCTCTAGACACTGCTTTAAATGTGTCCCAGAGATTCTGATACATTGTGTCCTCATTCTCATTGGTTTCAAAGAACATCTTTATTTCTGCCTTCATTTCATTGTTTATCCAGTCAACATTCAGGAGACAATTGTTCAGTTTCCATGAAGCTGTATGGTTCTGAGTTAGTTTCTTCATCCTGAGATCTAATTTGATTGCACTGTGGTCTGAGAGCCTGTTTGTTATGATTTCCATTCTTTTGCATTTGCTGAGGAGTGATTTACTTCCAATTATGTGGTCAGTTTTCGAGTAAGTGCAATGTGATGCTGAGAAGAATGTATATTCTGTGGCTGTGGGATGGAGAGGTCTGTAGATGTATATTAGGTCTGCCTGTTCCAGTTCTGCTTTCAAGTCCTGTATATCCTTGTTGATTTTCTGTCTCGTTGATCTGTCTACTGTTGACAGTGGAGTATTAAAGTCTCCCACTATTATTGTGTGGGGGTCTAAATCTCTTTGTAGGTCATTAAGAACTTGGTTTATGTATCTGGGTGCTCCTGTATTGGGTGCATATATATTTAGGATAGTTAGTTCTTCTTGTTATAGTCCTTTCACCATTATGTTTTGTCCTTCTTTGTCTCTTCTGATCTTTGTTGGGTTAAAGTTGATTTTATCAGAGACTAAAATTGCAACCCCTGCTTTTTTTTTGCTCTCCATTTGCTTAGTAGATCTTCCTCCATCCCTTTATTTTGAGTCTATGTGTGTCTTTGCATGTGAGATGGGTCTCCTGAATACAGCGCACTGATGGGCTTTGACTTTTTACCCAGTTTGCCAGTCTGTGTCTTTTGACTGGGGCATTTAAGCCATTTACATTTAACGTTAATATTGTTATGTGTGAATTTGATCCTGCCAATTTGTTACTGGTTATTTGTTTTGCCCGTTGGTCAACACAGTTTCCTCATTGTGTCATTAGTCTTTACCTTTGATTCGTTTTTGCGGTGGCTGGTACTGGATGCTTTTTTCTGTGTTTAGTGCTTCCTTCAGGAGCTCTTGTAGGGCAGTCTGGTGGCGATGAAATCTCTCAGTAATTGCTTGTCCATAAAGGATTTTATTTCTCCTTCACTTTTGAAGCTTAGTTTGGCCAGATATGAGATTCTGGGTTGAAAGTTCTTTTCTTTAAGGATGTTGAATATTGGCCCCCACTCTCTTCTGGCTTGTAGGGTTTCTGCCAAGAGATCCGCTTTGAGTCTGATCGACTTTCCTTTGTGGGTGACCCGAACTGTCTCTCTGGCTGCCCTTAGCATTTTTTCCTTCATTTCAACCCTGGTAAATCTGACGATTATGTGCCTTGGGGTTGCTCTTCTTGAGGAGTATGTCTGTGGTGTTCTTTGTGTTTACTGTATTTGAATGTTGGCCTGTTTTTGCTAGGTTGGGGAAGTTCTCCTGGATAATATTTTGAAGAGTGTTTTCCAGCTTGGTTTCACTTTCCTAGTCCTCTTCAGGTACACTGATCAAGTGTAGATTAGGTCTTTTCACATAATCCCATATTTCTTGGAGGCTTTGTTCATTTCTTTTCACTCTTTTTTCTCTTTTCTTTCCTTCTCTTTTTATTTCGTTGAGTTGATCTTCGATCTCTGATATCCTTTCTTCTGCTTGATCAATTCGGCTATTGAAACTTGTGTATGCTTCATGAAGTTCTTGTGCTGTGTTTTTCAGCTCCATCAAGTCGTTTATGTTCCTCTTTAGGCTGATTATTCTAGTTAGCATTTCATCAAACCTTTTTTCGAGGTTCTTAGTTTCTTTGCATTGGTTTAGAACATGTTGTTTTAGCTCAGCGAAGTTTGTTATTACCCGTCTTCTGAAGCCTGCTTCTGTCAGCTCATCAAAATCGTTTTCTGACCTGCTTTGTTGCCGTGCTGGTGAGTCATTGTGATCTCTCTGGGGAGGAGAGGTGTTCTGGACTTTGATGTTTTCACCCTTTTTTGCACTGACTTCTTCCCATCTTCTCTGAGTGGATGTCCTTTCTGTTAAAATTGAGATTATTTCTCCAGTATGAGGCTTTTTTTTTCAACGCAGGTGTCAATGTGCCACTTGAGACAGTCTGTCTGTTTTCTTCCTGTGGAGGTGCTGCTGGGCTGCCTCAGTCTCAGCCAGGCTGCTGTTTATTCTTCGCCTGGTTTCCGTAATGTTGGAGTTAGCCCCGCCTTCACAATGGCGGGCTCTTTCGCTCTGCTGAGCCCACTGTTCCCGGGTGGAGGATGTGTTCACTGTGAAACTCTCCCAGGAGAGGGACTCCGTTTGCTGGATCTTGTGGGGGGAGTGGCCTGTATGGTCGTGTCCCGCTCCCCACTTTCAACTCTCCCTTCTGTGGGACAGGCAGTTCCTTTTCGAAATCTTTCTAGGTATTAGTCCAAAGCTCCGCCCTGGTCTGTGCTAATAAGGAACTGGTCTGCCTGGGTCTTCGACTCTGGGTGTTCTCAGCAAGGCGGCGTTTTCCTGGTCCATGTGCTGCTAAAATCTCAGAGTAAATTGCTGTATCTGATTCAGAGAACTGAAGAGGTGATGCCCCCTCGATCCTCCATGCCTGATACACTTCCTAGGTGGGGCAGTGGTCTGCCTTGCCTCGGCTGGATGCCTTTGGGCTGCTTTCCCTGCCTTTTTTGAGGGTTAATCCCGCTGTTCAACCAGTCCCTTTAAAACAAAACCAGTACCTTACTCAGAGATGCAGATATTGCTCTGATTCTGTCTCACTCGGTGGTAGCTGCACTCCAGAGAAACTTCCTTTCAGCCATCTTCCCCTGAATCCAATAACTCACATTTGTACTGCACTTTATAGCTATTGAGTTTTACTATTGCATCTCATTTATTAACTGTCTTGTGAGCCAGTATTATTATTATTTGCATTTGCATTTTACAATGTGAAGGCTCAGAGAGTTGAGTTTCCAGAGGCATACAGTAAGCAAAGGAGTTAGGACTATAGGCTTTTCTGGTGACAATTTTAAATTTTTTTGTTTCCTTTCTATATGTTCACAACTATATCACTAAATTGGACACCTTCAGTTCTTCCTTTAGACTCTCTAAGCAGAAGACAGTTTCTCCTTGTCTGAGCTACAAACTGTCACCACCAGAAAAAGTTAGAAGATAAGTCCTTGATTCTCTGTTCATGTAGTAGTCTTTTACTTCTTGGAATATTTTGGGTATACAGAGGAGTAGACATATTTTTTATTATTTCAAAGCCCTTAAACATGGAGAAGAGATCATCTTAAGACATCAAACATATTAATTTATCAATCCTATGCTGTCTTATGTTTCTGTGAAACAGAGCTTGGCAGTTCTGTTCTTTCTGGTGTATTATGTTAGTAAAATAAGTACGAGCTTGAGAAATTAGACAGGATGAATTCGTATCCCATTTTCCTTGTTTATTAACTGTGTGGCTTCACAAAAAATCAGTCATTGCAGCTCAATTTCTCATTCGTATAATGAATGATACAATTTTTTGTAAGAAGGATTCTTATCCTCTTGGATGAGAGGTAGGATATGTTTAGAGGCTTTCATATGGACTTCCTAGAGTTCTCAGCAGAATGTAGTTACTATTGCGATTTCTGCTGTAGGCTTTATAAATCATCCTGTTGCTGCTGCTGTCTTCTAAAACCCAGGGCTAAAAATGATTAGGAATTGACATTAGAGATCACATTACATAGACTTTAAGGAGCTTGAGTGTATTTTCCCCAATGGTCCATCCAATGTTTCTCCACACTACCCCTTCTCCTGCCACAATAACAGAAGCAGACCAAGGACCCCATAAAAGTTACCATCCTGTTTATAATCCTTACATGTATAGATATAAGTGCTTTTATGTGATCCAGTAATTCCTTATTACCATAAGAGCGTTCCTAGAAATTTCAGGACTATCAGCAGCCTCAAATGGTTCGGTAAATGCTTTTTGCCATATTTGATGACTCAGGTGATCAGAAGACTTTTCTGATGTGCCAAAATCAAATGGATACAACTTGGAACTCCCTGAACTGAAAAGTAAATAATTCTTCCTGTGCTTTGTTTATAACACTGTGGTGTCATAAAGCAGAAAGAAAAGAAATGAGGCTTGTGATAATTTTTATTGTGCTGGGTCTTTTCCATTCATGAGGTACCTGTGATGATCAGCTATGCCTGAGAGACACAGGCAGTCCTCAGAGCACAGGGCACAGAAGCTGCACTGCATAATAATGAGATCCTAGCAACAACACCAAAGCAGATGTATTTCTGGTTTCCTTTAAAAATGTTTTTACTATGGTTTGTGTAAGAATGAAGGCTAAGAGGTTGGCTCTTTTCAATAAAATATTAATATGACTAATCAGTCACCCTAACTTTTGAAAATATATTTTATCACCAGGTGTGGTGGCTCACACCTATAATCCCAGCACTTTGAGAATTCAAAATGAGAGGATCACTTGAGGCCTGGAATTTCAAACCAGCCTGGGCTATGTAATGGGACACTGCCTATAAAATATTTTTAAAAATTAGCCGGGTGTGTTAGTCTGTTTGCATTGTGATAAATATTTAAGGCTGGGCAATTTATTTAAAAAAAAAGAGGTTTATTTTGGCTCACAGTTCTGCAGCTCGCAGTGCAAGAAACATGGTGTTACCATCTGTTCTTGGTGACACCTCAGGAAGCTTACAATCGTGGTAGAAAGCAAAGAGGTAGCTGTCATATCACATTGCAAGAAGGAGCAAGAGAGAGAGGGAGAAGGTGTCAGAGTCTTTTTTACAACGAGATCATGCATGAACTAATAGGGTAAGAACTCACTCATTATCATGATGAGGGCACCAAACCATTCATAAAAGGTCTGCCAGCATGACCCAAACACTTTCCACTATGCCCCAGCTCCCACCTTGAGGATCACATTTTGGCATGAGATTTGTAGGGGAAAAAACATCCAAACTATACCTCTGGGTGTGATGGTGCATGCCTGTAGTCCCAGCTACTTGGGGGCTGAAGCAGGAGGATCACTTCAGCAGAGCACGTTGAGGCTATAGTGAGCCATGATTGTGCTGCTATTATCCAGTGTGGATGACAGAGCAAGACCTTGTCTCTAAAAAGAACAAATAAAGAGAAAAAAGAATATGTGCTGATTTTGCTAAAATAATAGCTTTTGAATATTATAGAAACAATGTGATATAAGGTTTAACGTGGGCCCATGGTTTCTCAGCTACAGGTGTCTTCATTTTAGGAAGGAGAGGTTAAGTCAGAGAGTGGGCAGAGGAGTCAAAGTTTCTGGGCTGAAATCTCAGCTCTTCATTTTACTGACTGTGTAACAGTTGGTAAATCACAACCGTCCCTCAGTCTCAGTTTCTACATGTGCAAAATGGGGGATAATTATAGAGCTGTTGGCTGAATTTAATGAGATAATATATGTAAATAGCTTAACACAGATGCAGACACATCACCGGTGCTCAATTCATAAAGGTCAGCTGCTATTATTTTGGTAATTTATTTCATCAAAAGATATTTTTTGAACTCGATATATGAATAAAATTCCAACAAAAATAAGACAGTAGACAGCCTTGACTTAAAAAAGCTCATCTTCATGAACGAAAGACAGGGATGAAAACACTTATATCCTAGATGCTCAAATAGAGCTAGACATGCCCAGGGTACTGAGGCAAGATGAATAAGAGATAGCATTCCAGGGTGGCAGAGGGGGCTTCCAATCATCTGGTATTTTCTTAGTGGGAAGAGAGATAGGGAATAAGCCATAGCAGAAGTTGGCAAACTTTTCCTGTAAACGGCCAGATAGTAAATATTTTCTGCTTTGTGTCATTCATCATCTGTGTTGCAGCTTCTCAACTCTGCCATCATAGTGAGAAAGCACATACAAATGGATGTGGCTATATTCCTCTAAAACTCTGCAGAAATAGGCCTGTCAGAGTTCTCCAGAGAAACAGAACCAACAGGGTGTGTGTGTGTGTGTGTGTGTGTGTGTGTGAGGGAGAGAAGAAAGAAAAGAGAGAAAGAGATGGAGAGAGAGATTTGTTTAAGGAATCAGCTCATGTGATTGTGGAGGCTGGCAAGTCTGAAATCTGCAGCAGAGAACAGCAGACTGGACACCCAGGGAGGAGCTAATGCTGCAATTCAAGCCTGAAGGTTGTCTGTTGCAGAATTTTCCTTTGCCTGAGAGAGGTTGGCCTTTTGTCTTACTAAGAACAATACATGAGGCTCAAGCATGTTATGGAAGGCAGTCTGCTTCACTGACAGCCCACTGATTTAAATTGAAATCTCTTCTGAAACACCTTCTAAGTTGATGCATAGAATTAACCATTGCAAATCCCTAACCAGAATTGACCTGCTATAGTTTGCCCATCCCTGAGCAGCAGACAGAATTATTTCTGCTCATACTCAGGTGGGTGAAGATCTCTTTTTCCAAAATCAATGGTGTGCTGATCCCAACTTAATATAAACTAGTCATTGAGTTCTGCCACACCCAAACCTAAGTCTTAAAGACCAGAGCAGGGTGACTACAGGGATCTGTTACTGGGTTTGGTTATCCCCACACTGGGGAATATGAAGGGGTATAAAGTTGCTGTTCTCAGTGATCCCTTACCAGATATAGTGTGGGGAAAGAGGAAGCCAGAACTCATAAGGGAGATGGCTTTCTCCTCCAGCAAATGGAGCTGTAGGTGAAGGAGGGAGGTTAGCAGAAGGAAAATATTACAATTTAACCTTCTCAAAAGTTGTAAGAAAAAGAGAGCCCCTTTCCTTACTTTTACCTCACATTGATTCATTTATTTAGTCTGATGTATACAGAAAGACTCCTGTCACGTATGGGTGGTGGTCTAGAAAACTGAGAATATTAATGATAGGAAAAGAAGAATATTCTAGAGAAAACAGAAGAAGGGAGAGCAAGGGGAAGAAGTTATGTAAAGAGTGAAGTGGGATGCAATATAAAATGAGGGTAAAGTGGAGAAAAGGAGGATTTTAATTTCACTTTTTAAAGTTAAAACTTTATATCTCTCTTCCTTGGATTTTCTATTTCAAAAACAAGTATTCTCTAGCTCAAAGGGTGTTATAGGGCCTAATTCATTTAAATTGCGAAGCATTTCAGTACCCTTAGATGAAAGTATTATTGAAGTACAAGCTGAAGTTCATTATTAATAAAACCAGTCCTTCATAGCACAGTCTTCTTCAAAAAGATTGGCTCCTTGAGAATGCCTATGGTTAGTAGTAAATGGACTTCATCTAATAAAAGAATCAGACAAATCAAGATATGTATGTGCCCTAACCCCTTGATGAGAGGTTTGTAAGAAGTGTATCTATCACCAGCTTAAAGAAAATGTCTTGGTACAGGGGGTGGCTTGCTGTATGTCAGAGTTGTATGGAAAAGTTGCATGAAAGTGGAATAGTGTAAAGTCAGTCAAATTTTAAATAATCTAAGAAAGTTTGCTACTCAGTCCTACCCCAAAAGAAGCTATAAAAACTGAGACTCCTGACTTTTTTAAAGCTAATGTAATGAGAAAGGATAATGGAGAAATTCCATGTTACAGTTTTTCACAACCTCCCTTTTTCATTTATTTCTAACAAATTATTGAAGAAATTATAGAATGTCTGAAGTCAATTTGAAGTTAAATTACAACTTCTCTATTGACTCTCTGTTAACATGGTATTTTCTTTTCTTTTTGAACTGATTTTCCTTGTATGCTCATCCATATTGCATACATATTTCTCTAATTATTTGTGCAAAATACTTGAATAAATTATCTTCATGAAATCCTTTATAGAATGAGATATAAATAAATATATAGAAACAATAGATAGGAATTAACAGGAAAAAACTAGCTAAAAGAGCAAGCCCTGGTGAATACTTGTGACAGTTATTAAAAGCCTCATGATCTTTTAGTTAGTCTTTCTGAGAAATTTCATTTACATTATGTATAGTAATTTTGAGTTTCTCTCTCCTCGTTTTTTGTTTTGTTTTGTTTGGTTTCGTTTGGTTTCTCTTAGGGGTATTGTATTAGTCTTTTTCACGCTGCTATTAAAACATACCTGAGACTGGGCAATTTATAAAGAAAAGAAGTTTAATTGGCTCATGGTTCTACAGGCTGTACAGACTTCTGCTTCTGGGGAGGCCACAGGAAACTTACAATCCAAGGTGGAAGGCAAAGGGAAGGCAAACACTTATGACATGGCCAGCAGGAGGAGAAGATCGTCGGGAGGTGCTACAGGCTTTTTAACAAGTAGATCTCAGGAGAACTCTATCACAAGATACACCTAGGGCCATGGTGCTAAACCTTTAGAAACTGCCCCATGATCCGTTTGCCTCCTACTAGGCCCCTCCTCCAACACTGGAGATTACAATTTCACCTAAGATTTGGGCAGGGACACAAACTCAAACCATATCAGGTGTATATATTTTCTGTTATAAGTCTTCCTCAATATCTGCTAATCCTTTGCTATCCATTCATATTTAGGAACAAGTTCTCACAATTCTCCAGTTGTGGCTGGAGATGGCTTAGCATGGCAACTGTAGAGTGGTCAGCTCAGAGAGAGACCTCCTTACTATTGGCATCCACAAGTCTTTTCTCTTAAACAATGCTGTACCCCCAAAAAGAAGCCTCAGATCTATTGCCTGGAATATATAAGGAAAATTATCAGGTTTCTCAGAGATAGAGCTAGGTGAATAAAAGGAAGAAGACCTCGTAATTCAAGATGTAAGATCTCACAGTTCGAGTGTGTAGTATTCACTTTATTCTTCTGATTTTAGTATTTCCTTCCCATCCTCAGCTTTTTCTGGTGTTCTAGAGCATGGGTTCTCATCATCTGCACTACTGATGTTTGGGGTCAGATAATTGTTTCTGATGGGGGCTGTTGTTTGCATTGTAGGAAGTTAGACAAATACCTCTTTGACCTCTACCAACTAGATGCCAGAAACACCCCACCACAAGTTGGGACAACCAGAAGGGTCTTCAGAGCATATTGCCAGAATCCCTTGGGAAGCAAAATTAAACATGGTTGAGACCCACTGTTCTAAAGTAGTCCCCCTTATTCAACCTTGAAGAGGTTGAATAAGAGCCTTGTCCTCTTCTGGCATGTGTCTGTCTGTGTGTGAAGGAGACCAGAGAGGAGTGCAGTTTTCATACTGTGCAGGAGAGGATGCAGGGCTCTAACCACATACCAGCTTTCAACCAATCTTTACATCTTTATCACCATTGAATCTTTAGATATATCGGTTGCCTATAAGTCCAGAAGCTTCCCTGAATTCTGTGGTGGAAATCAACTGGTTTCTTGGCTTCTATATTTAAGAATTTTACTCTTCTTTTCTCTTTAAAGTCAGTGAAGAATTGTCTGTCTGCTCCCGCTTCCAAAATTTTATTGATGTATCTTAACTGCAGTTATTTCCTCTCTTGTTTTTTTTTCCTGTGAATCAAAAAGTATTTGAGACAGATCTGAATCAATTTAGAAAGTTTATTTTGCCAAGGTTAAGGACACACTCATGACACAGTCTCAGGAGGTTCTGACATGTACCCAAGGTGGTTGAGGTACACCTTGCTTTTATATGTTTTAAGGAGACAGAATACATCAGTCAATATATGTGAGATTTACATTGGATCAATCTGGAAGAGTGGGACAGCTGGAAGTGGGGGTAAGGTGGAGGTGTGGCTTCCAAATCATAGCTGGATTCAAAGATATTCTGATTTTTAATTGGTTGAAAGAACTGTTATCAATAGAAAGGAATGCCTGGGTTAAGACAAAGGGTTGTGGAGAACGAGGTTTTATTATGCCTCTATCTGAAGCCTCTAAGTAGCTGGTGTCAGAGAGAATAGAATGTAAATATTTATCACACTTAAGGTCTGTGTTGATAATAATGCTGATTGGCTTTTCCTGAATTTCATTCAGATGATGAGGTGTGTCTGACCCCCTCTTCCATCATGGTCTGAAGTTTTTCTGGTTAACTCTGGAATGCCCTTGACTGAGAGGAGGGCTCCATTTAGATTAGTGAGGGGGCTTAGAATTTTATTTTTGGTTTATAGGTCTCTTTTTCTTTAGGCATTGAAGAAAATTTTTATTATCTTTTATTTCTTTACTCTAATTTTTGTAAATTTGAAGAAGGAAAAGTTATAAATGTGTGTTCTGTTTGTCATGCTTCTGCATGAATTTTGAATATCAAATGCAAATCTTAAAAAAAAAGTCTGTGTTTATGGCAGGCTACTTTGGATTATGCCCACAGAAGGTGGAAGGTACATCATTTTATTTTTTCTAGAGCCCAAGAACATCATTACCAGTCCAAGTTCATTGTGTGTGCACAAGCAAAGGTATAGCTTCTGAGGATGGGTCTGGCAGCAACTTACGTCTAAGTTTTGAGAGTAACCAGCACACTGCTTAGTTTATTCTGCTTGATTGGTTAACTGATTCATTTAGTCCTTACAGTTACTCTGTGAAACAGAACACACAAACATTAGAATCCATAGAAAGAGACACAGTGAGGTTGATTTGTTTAACATTACAAAGCTCATTTTCAGCACATCTAAGACTCGAAGCTTAGTTCATTTCTTTTTCAACTTTCCTATTCTTTGCAGAATTATCACAATACAAGGAAGCTCTTGTAGCAAATATGAAACAAAGAGACTGTTAGTTTTAAAAAGTCAAAGAAGGTAGTGCTATCATGGGCATGTACACCTTATACTCCAAATGCTTATGCAGTAGAAGTAGCCTGTGACTTCTTGGGTAATGATGAGCCATCAGCTATGTATAAGCCCTGTGAAGAGATAATAATAACAGCAACAGTTAACACTCACTGAGGTTTTACTCTGTGTCCGACTCTATTATAAATTCTTCATAAGTTGTTTTCACTGTATCCTCCCAACTCCTATAGGTAAGGTTCTGAGTTGGAAGAGTGGCTGTAACTAGAATTTCTATCTTAAAGAAATGCATTCTTCCAAAAGTGTTAGCCTCACCCTTTTATGATAGAGAAAGTATAATTAAGTGATGAAGAATAGGAGACGCTCAAAGTCCATGTTCTTACTTCTCCGTGGTGGTAAGTGTAGGGCTACTAATGTGAACCCATATTTAAGGAATGAAATTCATGCTTTTTGCTTATTAGTTCAAGGTTCATTTATTTTACCTTAAATTTCTAGCTCAAGCCCAAATCTCATTTTACCTGCCAATCTGGCCACCTGTATAACCCTTCATTTTTCTCAAACAAAAATTTTGAAAATTGATTTTTGTTTACCTGTATCAGTTAACTTTTACTGCATAACTATTCCAAAATTTAGTAGCTTAAAATAGTAATCATATTTTAACTCTATATTTTACCAGTTGGTAATTTAGCCTGTAACCGAGCAGTAATAATCTAACTGGGCTCAACTGACCTCACTCATGTGACTGAAGTCATTTGGCAAATGACTGATTGGTCTAAAATGACCTTGGCTGGTGTGATTGACTGAATAATATCCTTCTCCACCTTGGAAGATGCCTACAACCTACTCCCTGGAACCTGTGACTATCTTATCTTATATCACAAAAGGAATTTTGCAGATATAATTAAAGTAAAGGTGAAGAGGTGGAAGGATTATCCTGGATTGTGTAGGTGGGTCCAATGATGTAATCACAGCTGTCCTCTCAAGAGGGTGGCAGAGAAGAATGTACTACAGAAGAGGAGAAGGCTATTATGATAACAGAAACAGAGACTACAGTGATGAACTTTCTAAATGGAATAAGTGGCCACAAGCTAAGGAATACAGGCAGACTCTAGGAGCTGAAATAGGCAAGGAAATGAATTATCGGCCGGGTATGGTGGCTCATGACTATAATCCCAGTGCTTTGGGAGGCCGAGGTGGGCTGATCACCTAAGGTCAGGAGTTTGAGACCGGCCTGGCCAACATGGTGAAATCCTGTCTCTACTAAAAATACAAAAATTATCTAGGTGTGGTGGCATGCACCTGTAATCTCAACTACTTGGGAGGCTGACACAGGAGAATCACTTGAACCCAGGAAACAGAAGTTGCAGTGAGCCAAGATCGTGCCACTACACTACAGCCTGGGCCACAAGAGTGAAATTCTGTCTCAAAAAAAAAAGAAAATTAATTCTCCCCATAGAGTGTACAGAAACAACCAGACCTGCTGACTCTTGGATTTTAGCTTAGTGAATTTGATTTTGGGTTTCTGACCTTCAAAATTGTAAGAGAATAAATTTTTAAGTCACTTATATATGTGGTAATCTGTTTTAACAGCAAAAAGACACAAATACAACTGGAATGGCTGAAATGACTGAGGTCTGTTTCCAAATACATGTCTTTACATCCCTCCAGCATACCAGCAGTCCGAGCTTGTTCACCTAACATTGGAAGGGTTCTGAGACAGATAGGCAGGCAGGTAGGCAGGCAGACAGGCAGGTAGGCAGACAGACAAGCGAGGTTGTGGAGTGAGAAGATAGAGAATGCAAAAAGTCACAAGGATTACCAAAGCCTAGGCTAGAACCTAGCACAGTGTCACTTCTGCCATGTTCTGCTGGACAAAGAAAACAACAAAGGTAACCCACATTCAAGAGGCAGGGAAATGGTAGTTGTCAAAGCCATATTGTAAAATGCATGAATACAGGAAGGGCTAAAGGATCGTGGCCACTTCTGCAGTCAATCTATCATATCACCTATTCGTCGTCTAAGTCTACATCCAATATTCCTATCTCAGTGAATGATACCACTCTTTAAAGCAAAGGAATCAAAGTCCAGTCTTCATTCAGTCCCTCTCCCCTCCTCCACATCGATAGGCAGATTTTTCTGAGCTGCAAATAATTCTCAAATATTTTCCTTCTCCACCCGATCACACCCCAAACCTTCACCCTTAATGTTTCATCATCTCTTACCTATACTATTTCAAATCCCTTCATCTCCCTACCTTTGCTTTTCCCCACAACCACTCCAACCCTCTAATACTGGAGTGGCCTTCCTACGTTAATTGTATTATGTAACTCATATTGCTTATGACCTTTTAGCAATTCTTCACCACTAAAACAAAGAAGCCTAAATAGGTCTTGATGGCAGGCTGTACCCTTAGTGATATTGTCCTTACATCCTCCTTCCTTTGACTCTCCCTCCCTTTCTTCCTTTTTTCATTTCTTCTTTCTCTCCTCAGTGTGCATTCTTCCCTCGAGTCAAACTTCCATGGATCCTATATTATTACCATAAGGTATGGAAACGCAGATAATGGCATTTTTATTATTTCTGTTTATATTTAAGACCTTATTTCTTATGTGGTATGTTAAGTGTCCAGGTGTATTCAGTGAAAATAAGAAGTACAATTCCTCTAACACAGTGCATCACAGGTGTTTGTGCAAGGATTGATGCAAATGATTTATCAATACACTGCATTCATTGCAATTTTGTACAGCTCACTGAACTACGTAACATTAAAGGGTATCACATTGAAGATACCATGTGATGTTTTAAACATGTCATGTATTTTAATGTAATATCAATAATCCGTTTATAAACATTTATATTTCCATTCATCTGTGTTTCCAGAAATTATGGATCCTTATATAATGCTCATCATGTTTCCTGGCCCCGTGCTTCCCTGTGTGAGGTGCCCTATCCTCTCTTACAGCTTTTCTGTATCCTTCAGTACACAGATGAAATACTAGTTTCTTTATGAAACTCTTCCTTATTGTTCCATCTCAAGGCTACAGTGTCATCCTCTTCCCACTCATTCTCTTGACCTTTTGAGTTTTAGCAAGTGAAAACTGGAAGCTCCTTTGTGGAGGGTTAGTAACTCCTTGTATGTACATGAAACAAAGGTTGTCTTTGGTATCACAGGTCCTAATATCTCAAGGACAGTAGAATCAAGTCAGTTGTGGATAGAAAAGCTAGTCTTTTAAGAGTTAAATTGCTCACAGCAGGCAGATAAGCTCCTCTCAGATAATAGAGAATTGCAGAAGTTAAATCATGTGTTTAAGAGAAACACTCAATCGAATCCATCAGTTAGTTAAAAATAAACCTAGACATGCCATCAGTGTAAATTTATTCTTTATCTAGGATATTTTCTTCCCCCACTTAAAATTATTCTCCGTATCTTACATTTTGTATGTAAGATATGAAAATGAATCTGTGTTCAATGTGCATAAATATCTTTACCCTGTTTTTCTTTGAGTTCATAAATGTTGGGGGGGCAGAGACCTACTTTAAATCTATGATATATTGATAAAGTACAGGATGAAGCCACAAAGCTTGATATACAATCATAATAACAATGATCTGTGCTACAAATGACAGATACAGAATTGCTATTGCAGACCTCAAAACTTCAAGTCAGAATAAATAAGGCTGTATGCATTTCATTAAGGCATTGCTCTAAAATCTGGTTTGTGGGACATAGATAATAATCTGCCTATATCTAGAATGATTTTTTTCATTGAAAATATGTCTAGCAATTTTTAATACATGCTCTCACACAAGCTTAGTTTGCATTTAATAAATGAAGTCAGATGTTTTATTAAAATGGTGAATTAGTTTTATGGTACATCAGCTTAATGGAATATTACATAGCCATTGAAATGATGAATATGAAGACTGTCAAGATACATGGAAAACTATATACTTTGAGACAGGTAATACACACTATGATGATATGATCATCTCTATTGTGTACAATATTACATATAAAGCTTGGCAGTGGCCACAAAGCAATATAAAATGAATGAATGTTTTTATAGCTATTATATTTTTTACATATTTAAATTTGTTTTTAAAACGAGTATGTAAACAATATTTATTGAAATAAACTGTAAACTTTCAGTCACATAGATTCTTTTATTTTATTTTAGTTTTTTTGAGACAATCTCACTGTCACTCAGGCTAATCACACCCAGTGTTGTGATCACAGCTCACTGTAACCTCTGTCTTCTGGGCTCAAGCAGTCCTCTCACCTCAGCCTCCCAAGTTGCTGGGACTGTTGGCATGTGCCACCACATCCAGCTAATTTTTATATTTTTTGTAGAGATGGGTTTTCACCATTTTGCCCAGGGTGGTCTCAAACTCCTGGGCTCAAGTGTTCCACCTGCCTTGGCCTCCCAAAGTGTTGGGATTACAGGCATGAGCCACCACACCCAGCTCACATAGATTCTTATAATTTATGTTATGTCCATAGAAATAAGAGAGACATTTAAAAGAAGTTTATTTTGTCACCTGTGGAATGAAGACATTGGTTAAAATGATTTCTAGTTTTCTTTGATGACTCATGATCATACCTTCATGACAATATTTAGAGGAAATAATTAACCTTATTTTCATGAAAGCCAGAAGAAATTATAGGCACTGTATTTGGAATCAGATTGCTTAGTTTAACTTATTCCTTCACCATTGAATATCTGACCTAGGACAAGCTGCTTGCTCTTCCCTAAGCTTTGGTCTTGTCACCTATAAAGTAGAGATAATAACACTTTATTTCATACTATTTTTAGAGGATTAAATAAGGAAAAAGCATATAAAGTGCTTTGCACAGAACCTGGTGCACATTTCACTCTCATGTGTTCATATACACGCAAAGGCCACAACTGACCTGCCAGTAATTTTTCCAAAGGAAAAGCCAATGAAAGAATATTCTGAGGAATAACGTTCTGCAACATTTAGGCCATTCTGGATGAAATCTCAATGAGCAGGGAGTTTCACTTATTTCTATAAAATAGATGTTTTTAAAAATTCAAGCTGAATCCAGTAACAAAAGGCAGATTTTTGCATGATGCCTATAGAAGTGACCTTTCTGCAGATGGGGCTTTGTGATAGAGTTGCAGGCATTCTGAGAACTCATTGAACATCTTGTGAATTGATTCCTTTTGGTAAAAGGCACTGGAATTGAAGACTGAAAGTCGAGACTAGATGGAATGTCAGTCATATTGCATTCGATATTTAAATATCTGAATGGATCACATGTGAAATTTGTCATTCGCTCTTTTGCTTCTCCTGTAGAGCACATCTAAAATTCTGGACCTATGTTTGGAATCTGTGTTGTGTCACTGCCCTCACTGTGAGGTTTAATCTGAGGGTACAGTGAAAGAAGACACACAGATAATCAAAAGACTGGTAAAAATATAGTCAAATTTCTACATAATTATATGTCTTACATGTACATCTTAGCTTCATCATCAATATAGTTTTTTTTTAATTCTTCAGTTTACTAAGGGTGTGAATAAGTGTCTCTGAAACCTTGTGAGGGAAAGGTATTTCTGTCATTCTTCTTGTAAAGGGAATGCAGCTATTTCTTGTAGGGAGAGATTCAATCTATTCTTACCTCTGCAAGACCCACTCACAGAACAGACAAGCATTCTAAAAGGAAAGCTCTGCCTCTGTAGAGTGAGTATCCTTAGATGTGTGAGAAATGATTAAAAAGAATAGGAAAATTCAATAAAAATAAATTATTTTATGTTAGTAATAATGAGGGCTTTATCCAGGGAGAACATAAGCAGGTTCGAACTATCTAATATTAGAGCCAATTTCTTGAAGTTCGTAGAAGGTAAATTTAAGACAAGGAAAAGGCTGTTCTACGGCTTTGCTAATCTGATCCCTCTCTTTAGATTATGTGACTGCTTTCTTTTCAACTTCCAGAGTTCACTGGATTGTAACAGTCTGTCTTTCAGACAGCAGGAGGAATTCCTCGAGGATTAATTACTCACCTTTGTTTACCTAACTTCTAGTTTTAGAAAACCAGTTATAAACACTTGACTATCACAATAGTTGGAGAAGTCAAAAATTTACTTAGGTTCAAAATATACTGATTTATCTGTAGTTGCTTAAGAAAAGCACATAGCCCTCTGACGTTAGTGGCTGTTAGGACTACCAAGATTTACAGAAAGTATGTTTTGTGCCTCTAGCAAAGGCAGAGCAGGGTTAAATGATGTATTTTTGTGTTCCTGCATCCTTTTCAGATACATGGCTTTAAATAATTCTTTAGTTTGATTTCCAATAGCTTGGGATATGTATGTGACGTACAGTATTCACCTAGCTTGCACTCTAATGAGCTAGTCACATAATTTCTCCAGACCTCAATTTCACCACCTATAAATTGAAGCCCTAGGACTAGATTGTCTTAAAGATAGGACTCCACTCTCGGCTTGTTTTTACCTGGTGATCAAAAAGTAGGTATTTAGGGCCACATACTGTTTTGAATAAAAATAGGTTCTCCTTTCCTCCACATCAATACACCTTGACTTTAGTACACAGCTCAAAACAAATGTAGTGAGTAAAGAAAGAAGCTGTCTTCTAACTCAGTACTAAAATAACAGGGGTGAGGCTGAAAATAAGTAGATAAGAAAATTGCTTTTTGTGTTTGTATAATTTTTTTCAAGTTTGTCTATTTTAACTCTCTTTTATTTTTAAGAAAAATGTCATTAAATTGGAAGGCTTTCTATTTCCTGCTGGTTCCTTTTTTTTCTCTTCCATTTCATGCCAGATACTGTGTATTGAAAGCAATTTTACCAGATGTAACTATTGAAGGACTTCAGTGCATGCACATGACGTGATGTTATTTTGTGACTGGAAGCTCTTCTAGATCTCAACTTTTCTCTTAGATTGTTACAAAACTTGGTCACTGTATATTGTATTCTTTTTCTCACATGTGAAATGAACAGGGGATATCCTACGTATCTCTGGATGCTGCTATGATGTATGCCACAAGGGATCCATATTTGTTCAACATATTAATATCCCATGGCAAAGCACAGCAAGTCACAGTAATTGCTGTTGCATTGCTTGTACCTGTCCCTGTGGCTGATTTGCCATTAACAGCTGGGGAAGTAAGCTTAATTCTGGACGCTGTGCTTTGGAGAGATGGACCTCATCTCTCTTACTTTACTTCAACTGGACTGCCCTCTTGGGAACTGTTTCTTTCTCTGTGAAAATCCCCAAACCTCAGAGCTCATCACTGATAACAAAATAAGCAAGCAAACATAAGATTTAATTTTAAAAATGAAACCAATAATATCAAAGTGAGTGGACTGTGTTACTTGGCAATGATACCTATCAGAACAAAATGTAAACAACAGACTGTACACATATATTGGCATGTCATCAACACTCTCTTCTCACCTTCTTTCAGATGCATGGAATAACTAATTAAACATGAATAGCATCAAATTCCAGCAGGGTAGACATTATAGAGCCATTCAGTTCTTCTAGTCATCTGATTTAGTCCAGTTTTGTGACCACTTATTGTGAAAGGTGATTAGTAGGTTTCCTGAAGTACATAAAAATTAGTAACTGGATGCCGGGGGTCCTTATATTGCTCTTCTTCAACTTTTACTATGACCTCTTTGAATGTATATCATACCAGGAATAGTCTCATACAATATTGAGAACTTGAAGGAACATTGGAAGAATAGAAGACATAATTTGCACTCCCACAGATGGAAAATTTTGGTAGAACAACTCTTAACTCTACTTATGATGTCTTTGGAAAGTGACTGGTCACATCTGTATTTTACAGATGAAAATACTAAGATTAAGAAAAATGACTTGCCCAATACACAGCTTATAAATGGCAGAGTTGGTTAAAATCTAAACCTAGTACTCTTTCTGCTATACCATGTTATAATAGGAAGGCAGTGGTTAAGCAAAGGCAAAATTCTTTATCTGTTGCTGGAGGAAGTATAACTTGGTATAACCTCTATAAAATTAATTTGACAATATTAAAAATATATATATTTGTTAATTCAACAGCTCCATTTTTGAAAATGTATTCTATAAATTTAGGTGCACGCAGAAATGGTGTAATAACGTGTAATAACAGACAACCCTATAATGCTGTACTATACAACTAGACAAAAATAAAGATGCATTTTGATATGGAAGGATTTTTTTTTAAAGCAGGATGCACAGAACAGTAGAAACGGGTATAGAATGCTGTTTTTACATTTGTGTGAAATGAAGGGCTAAAAGTAAATTCAAATGTGCTCGTATTTCCCTAGGTGAGCTCTGGCAGGATACCCAATAAACTAATAGTAGTGCTTACCTATCAGAGGGACAGAGAAGAGGTTGGATGAGTGACAGGTGTGGGAATGTGGCTTTATAGAATATCACTTTTTATATATAAAATTTAGCCAGGTGAATATGTTCCATGATCAAAATGTGTTGACATGGTTCAAGGTGTTAATAATTATGTTCATGTATTCACACACAAGCAATAACTCCTGGTGCCATACAGAAAAAAAAATATACTCAGGGTATATGAACACATCTAAGAATGTTTGCAAGCCTTGTGTTTTAAAAAATATTTCTAAATATTAATGATACTGAAGTATTTTGGAAAGCCTTTAGGAGATACAAGGGAAGGAAGCAGGAGAATAATATGGACTGGGAAATGGATGATGGAATAGCTTGCTTCTCTAAGTCTGCCTGTCAGTGCTGCTCTTGGAGCATGTTCAGGTACACCCTTGGGAGCAGAGAAAGAAGTTCTCTAAGCCATATCCTTCAAAGCTAAAATGGGGCCAGTTTAAAATGTTAAGTGACTTGGCTAAGGTTTGAAGCCACCATGATTGAATGGATTGACCATGTGTGTATGCAAAAGTAAGTACTTCTTGGACAAATGAGGTCCAACAACAGACAGATGAAACTAGTAAGTGGTATGCCCACTGTTCTGGCATTTCCGTCCCCCGACTTGATCACCCTGTCTATTGCCATCTGTTGTCTTCACTCGGGCACACTTTTCTGCAGTGTTTGATTTACTTTCTCATAACCCATAAATGGGTTTAAAAAAAATAAAATCTGAACAAGATTGCAAAAAATCTATCATCATTCATATAGGTTTTTTATACTTACTATCCTACAGTAGCACATACACCAGAGGTGGTTTGTGATTATTTTGCCTATAACTATTGATACATTCTTAATTCCAGATTACACTTCTTAGTAAGTCTTTGAAATATGTTGATTCTATATTAGAGTCTTGATGGTATAGGAAAAAATCCCTGTGTATTAGACTTACTAATCTTTTGATCAGAGCATTCAAGACTTCACTTATGACTGACAGTGCGTAAGATATATGTCCTTTGATGTTCTTATTCTTATGCAAACTACTTTCCCTTCCATGTAATTCAAAAGAAATGCATTGTATACTTGAAAATTGCTAAAAGAGTAAATCTTAAATACTCTCACCACACCAAAAAAAAAAAAACAGTATGTGAGGTGATGGGTATGTTAATTGGCTTGGTTTAATCATTTTACAGTGTATCAAAACATCACGTTATACCTCATAAATATATACAATTTTACTTGCCAGTTATACCTTAATAATGCTGAAAAACGAGAAAAACAGTGGAGCAGAACGATGTGTACATTTTTTCAGCTTGTCAAGACTTTAGAATCTAATTTTTAATAAAGTGGCACTTGGTGTTTTATTTATTCCTTATAGCAACAAACATCTATTAAAATGTATTGAAGTTAGGAAGGCATAATATTTAAAGAATATGCAGTAAAACCTTCAGGAGCCTCTCTGCTATCTATTCCTAGGGCTGCGATGCTATCTTACTGACACAAATAGTAGAAATGTCTAGGATTTTATTTTTTCCTTTCCTAAGAAAGATGATACCAGGTTGTATTCCCCCCAACCATGTATATACTTATGGATGGATTAATTCAAAATTTAAAATAATTTGGCTGCCTAATTTAGAACTTAATTTCCACAAAAGAAGTGATCCTATTGTATACAAAGAGTTTGGATCTAGACACATTCAGTCATGTTTATCAGCGACCATAAGCCAGTATGACCTATCTATCATTAGGGAACATTCATGTCCCAACAGAACCACCTGTTAACAGTATCATATCTCAATAACTTCAGGCCATTTGGTGTTTTAAGGCTTAGAAACAATTGGAAGAAACAAAATTTCTATTCAGTATTTTGAGGAGATACGTGTTCTTACAGATTTGTTGAAAATTTGTACAATGGTATCAATTGAGAAAATAAGCTACATATTAAAATAATCCAGACTCTCTATATAAGTGTTATATGGTATCTTTATCATAACTGATAGACGAACCCCCATAGTGTATGGACTTTCATACAATTACAGTCAACATCACGATCTTTGCCTAAGGGGGTTCCACATGAAGGATCAAATAAAGAAAAGCTAAAATGTACACATATATTTTATACTTAATTTGAAAACACAAAAATCATTAGATATTTAATTTTATTATGACCATATTTTTTCCAAGCATCTGCAGTTATGAGTCTTAGTTGATTGGTTTTCACAGGAATTTTCTTATTCAAGGGGAGAGATGCTGCTCAGTTTTACCTACTTATTTGAATGTGCAGTTCACAGTACAATCTGATCTTCCCCTAGAGAGTCCCTGCTGTTAAAAGGCAGTTATTGCTTAGTCAGCTATTCAGATTCTAATGGAATCAGTTGCTATGGGAAGAGGAGTGGATGGAAGATGGATAGACTCAATAAAACTCTTTAAAGACTATTTTGAAGCAGTTTTCAGAGGGCAAAGGTGAGAATAATTAAAAAGAAATTCTTTCTGAAAAAGATCAATAACTGGGAAATTACCCTTTGAACTCATTGTCATAGAAAATCTATCTGATAATATTTTCTCTCCAGAAGACTAATGTTTAAATTGGCTCGTATTGTCTAGTGCAACGTTTTCACATAAGAAAAGAAGCCCACAAAGCCTCACTCCAAAAAAAGAGAAAACAATACTTGGTTTCACAAAATAACATATACCTTACGAGGAATGTTAAAACCCTCTCCATCTACCACGTTCAAATGTAGTTAAGCTTTAATCTAATGCAGTAGGCTTCTATTTACATAAATGGAAGATGAATTTAGCTGAAGTAGAGAGAAATTAAAAAGTGTAGTGAAAAGTTACTGTTCATTACTTATATTTACAATTAAAAAGTAAAAAATCTAGCCATACCGTAGTTACTGTAGAATAGTTTTGTCATTTCAGGCATATGAAAAGACCTATAGAAACATGTTTTTTTCTTAGTATTTTTAAATTCAGCTTTATTAATAGGTACTTTACACACACACTAGTATTAAGTAATTTTTGCTGTATATTTTGATGGATGTTGAGAAATTTATGCAGCTCTGTGTTCTCAACCACAATGATGATATAAAACATTTTTATTTACTCAAGAGTTGCCTTCTTACCCTTAAAGATGTAATCATAACCCTTCCCTCATCCCTAGTTTCTGAGAACTACTGACCTTTCTGTCACTATGGTTTTTGACATTTCTAAGCTAATATAAATGTAAAAATATAACATTTTTTGCTATATTCTTGCATATAGCATAATATTTTTTTGATTTTCATTGCATGTATAAGTAGTTAAAAAATGTAATAGCTGGAAAGTAATCCATTGTATGGATGTACTACAAATTGTTTATCATTTCATCAGCTGATGGACATATTTGGGTTATTTCCAGAGTTATTTGGTTATTTGGCTACCATGAATGAAGCACCCATGAACAAAATATTTTTGGTAATATATATTTATCCTGTGTAAATATTTAGAAGTAGAGTTGTTTGGTCATATGGTAAGTATACCTTTAACTCTGTGAGAAACTGTAGTTTTATCTGAAGTAGTGATTAATCTATGTTACGTCTCCACCAGTGGTGCCTAAGCATTCTAATTGTACCACATGCTCACCAATATCCTGTAGAGTTATATACCAGAAAACTATTTTGACCATAAACCACAGCAAAGATTTCATTTTACAGTATAACCCATGATGCACATTCATAACTAAAGTATGTTTTAAGAAAGAATATCTTTGGTTTACTACAAGCAAGGCAGTCTGATTTTTATTGTCTACTCTCATATTTTGTTAAAAAATAAATACATGCCCGTACTACTGAACTAATTTTATAACTTACTTTACTAATGATTTGAACTATAGTTTTAAAAACATAGCTCATGCTTTTGATACACATAGGCATAGCTACACAAATATCTAATTCTCAGTTGTTGGCTTATTATTTATAATAAGATCATGAATATATAGTGTAGCCTTGTGATTTTCACCAGGAATTGGTTACTTTGGATTAGAAAGGGAAAGAAGGCTGAAAAATTAATCTGGGTTTGGGTTTTGCCAAATAGATGAGATTGACATAAACAAGGCAGGAAATTGACAGCTTGTGGTTGAACTTTGAATTGAATCAGGGCTGCTTGTATTAGAAAAGTGTTACGGGTAGCAAGCCTGTACAGGAAGATAGAGTATGTTGGCCACGGTCTGGAGGCGTTATGTAACCATCACTCTGAGTTACCAAAATGACTGCCTGTTCTTTACCTTTTAAAACTTTTACATTAGACTACCAATAAATAGATGTGTTTTTAAAAAAGAAAAAAGTTATTAGTAATGATTAAACTTTTATTTAGAAAGAAAACTGAAATTATTATAGGAAACTTAGGTTTAGCCATTTTATTTATTCATTGAGTCCCTTCAGGGTTTTTTATTTTTTGGTTTTTTTTTCCATATTTGTTTAGGAATTAGGGACAGCAAGATAATGTATATATTGAAACCCAACAGGTTGAAGATAGTAAATGAGGTTGACCAGACTGATATTTCAGTCTGTAGATAGTAGGTTTATAAAAGGTTTATATAAATATAAAAAATAAATATATTTTATATTTAATAAAAAATTATTTTTCTGTGTGACTCACAGATTTTGTTTCATTTTCAAAAAGTTTGCACTGGCCCTTTCTTTTCCTGTTAAAATTCACCTATATTATTCCTTTCATTGTTGAGTATTCAGCTAAAAGCTGAGCTTTTGAAGGCTTTATATTAGAAGAAACTGTGTCAAGTTGCAGAAATCGTTAGTACACTGATTCAACCTTTCAGATTAGCAAAGGAACATGGTGCAAGGTCACTGAATAAATTACACTGTATCACAAAAAGAAAATTACACCCTGACATAGTATGATTTTAATAAAAAATGAAAATGGGATTTATGACCCCCTTTCTTCAGGCTACTAATGTTGACTGCCAAGAAATGAATCCCTTCTGTGACATTAAATGTGAGATGGGCTACAGAAAATGTTGTGGACTAATTCACTTGCCAAGAGAGAGGCAAAGTGTATACATGCATATATTTTTATACCCATCTGCTATCACAGTGAAGCCAAATATGTTTGAAGCAAACAAATTAGGCCAAATAAGTCCTTTTTTTTTCCCAGTGCAATAATGGAAAACTAATGAATTAATGAGACGAAGGTCTAGCAGAATTTCCAGAAGGAAAGAAGGAAAGTAACAATGTTGACTGGAAAGAAGTGACAACCATATAGATTGTATAACTGAAAAATAATTGAACACCACCCTTCTAGGAAGCATTGATAGGCTACTATCAATCTGGAGGGACATGTTGCACTGAATCTTTAGTAACACACCTGTAAATATAATATTAATGAATACTGTCATTAACAACTAATAGAAACAAGTAAAAGAAGCATAATTTAAAGATGTAACAAGTATAACAGCACTATAACATGGTGTGGTTTGGATCAGCACACATTATACCCTGATTAAATTTGAGAAATTGATTAAAACCAATAATATGAAATCCATTTAGAACAAACGTAAAATGGCTCAGTGATGGCAGAAATTAACAGATGCCCTCACTCAAATGACAAAATCTGAGGCAGACTCTATATGATGGTTGAATGCATGGATTAATGGAGCTGTTAATAAGATAACATTTTACTAAATATGTCGTGGAGGAATATCTCCTCCAGCGGTTAATATTTTTACTTAGCCTTAAAGAGAAAACATTGGTTTACAAACTCTAAAATGTCGAGATGCTGCTCATCAATTGTTTTATTAAAACTCTTCTTGACGAAATAGGACATTGCACAGCATAATTAATAAAGAACTTTCATCTACTTAAGCACTCTTTGTATTTAGAGGAAAACCTCTCTTAATACAATCCTTGTTTAGTATTGCTAATGCATCTTTCTAGCTCCTGTTTAGACTGTCTCCCTTTTTGCTGCTAACCCCTTGAACCTTCCATCTGTACCTCTGCCTCCATTTCCTACCTACTTATTTTCTGAAGCCCTATAATCAATCTTATGTTTCTACATTTTGCTCAAATATTTTCACTTGCTAGATATTGAAATGTCCTTCCTGACTCTGCACTGGTTTTCCCCCCAGGCTTTATTTTCCTTTGAAGTCTAACATTTTGCGTAGGCCGTCCGCTTTTCTTAAAATGCTTTATTCTTTTGTCTTCTGCACTTCTATTATTTCTCCTTACCCTTCCCTGCTCTGGCCCCTCCTTCTTGTTCTCTTTTTCAAGGGTCTCTTCTCTTTTTCCGCCTACTAACAATAAGGTTTTCTAAATCTGTGTGCTCAAACATTTTCTTTCCTCCATATATTCAATCTACACATGTATTTTACTACTCTTTAGGGATTCAATTAACAGTGCTTTCATTATCTAATTCTCTTATCTACATCTCCAGCCTTGACCTCTTATCCTGGTCCTAACTCAGCTACTTATTCAACTAGCTCAAAAATGTATATTTATTTAAATTTCCATAGTTACTACAAATTTGACATTTTTGCTTAGAACAGGATTTCATTTGCAGTCATTTTTCTACTTCATTTACATGATTAGAACCACCATACTCCCACTCTGCTAGGTTTTGACTCTTGCATTTTCCTTTCATCATTTATTTCTATCAAATTCCTCAGACCAGATCATTCATCTCCAGACCCTATGTGATCACTGTGCTCTGAGCATTTCATGCAGTGTCTAATTGCTGTGAAGGCTTTCTGTGTGGTCCTGTGGCTTCACTGTGTCCAGTCTCAATCTAACCTGCACTCAGATGCTCCCACAAATTTCCTTAACGTATAACCCATTATTTTTCCAGCTAAGAACTTTCTATAATTCCTAAAGCCCAATATGTTAAAGCTTCTCTGCTTATAGCTCAGTCTTTCACAGTCCATCCCCTTTCACCTAAAAAATTTTATTTCCACTCTTTCTACCATATGGTGTCTGCTTTAGTTCGGCCATTTTCATCCTTATTTCCTCCCTATGTTTTACCCATGATGATTTTTATATCTGAAACAGCAATTCTTCAATTTCAGAACAAGGTTTTCTTGTAAGTATCTCATAGCCTGTGAATTGTCTTCAAAATGTAAGTACTTTGGTTCTTTTGGGTCGATGATGCTCAGTTCCAGAGAGACTTTAATTTTTGATTGTCAGCTTAGTAAAAGTCACCACAAAATTATTGTGATATTCTGAATTACTATAATTTCTATTCCTAAACAAAACAAGAACATAACTATAGTTTTATGGGGACACTTGTATATTACTCTATTAAGAATGTTACATCCTATGCAACATTGTAGAGCTCCTAGTACATATAAAGCAGAGGGCTGGAACACTCAGAATAGTACAGAAGGATTTTGATGGTAGTTGTTACAGGTATAACATCAGTGTTATTTTTTCCACAGTCTTTTTCATTTGTAAAAAATTTTTGGTTTTGTTTCTAAAAAAGTGTTAATTTAGCTCTATCATGTTTAATCTAGCTTGTTGTGAGTGGATTCATTAACCCTACAATGGGTAGTGATGCATATTGTTGTTATCAAAAATGTTGGCTTATAATTATCTAATTACTAGACTTTAGAAATATATGAGCTGCCGTCAAAATATGAGTCCACAATACCTCTAATTCCAAGTCAAGTGCATAAAAATTTGTACATCGATGCATCTTTATCTCACAAAAGTGGTAACAGGCTGGGTAGGTCCTTTGCTCTGCCTAAAAATAATTGGAAGGCATTGATCTAAAATATCTACTTATGTTTTGTTTAAGAGCTTATCTTGCCCCATAGCTTGTTCATAGCTCAGTTATAGTCTGTGTTCGTATGCAAAAATGTTTCCAGGCTACATCTTGTTCTGACTTTCATTTCAAATCTAGA
The DNA here is from genome assembly GCA_036589455.1 of Ateles fusciceps. Taxonomy (NCBI): domain Eukaryota; kingdom Metazoa; phylum Chordata; class Mammalia; order Primates; family Atelidae; genus Ateles; species Ateles fusciceps. The sequence continues at coordinate 4,342,728 of JAZHEH010000797.1, read as the reverse complement.
TTTTGCTCAGTATTTATCTTCTAGAATTTGATAAAGTTAATAGACTATACTAGCCAAAAGCAAAGGCTTTAGCCTAGCCTAACCTGGGCTCGAAGTTCATCTCTTTTCTTGTCTAGTGTGAAATTGAGTACATTACTAAAACTTCGTATTTATCACCTCTAATATGTGTTATTAGTTAACTGTATGATCATTGGGATAAAGTAAATCATCAATAAATATTAGCTATCAATATGCTTCAGACTGTCATTTTCCTATTAAGCCTCCTAATGCCTGGGACTAAATATTCAGTTATTTTTTATTATTTCATTACTTAAATGTATTTGATTTGTAGGTTCAAAGCCTAGTTAAACAAAAATGACTATATGATAATACAGCAGTGTTTCATAAAGCAGGGAAATACCCTGTGCAGAAGGAAAAGATGAATCCAGAAATTTGATGGCACTACATTTTCTTTCCATGTTTTTCATTTTTGCTCCATTTTTGTGCATCTTACTTCAGTATTCTTCATCCCTGCCGGCTGACTATCTACTTCTCAGTCCACAGAGTGAAAAACATGGCTGACGATAGTTGGTGAATTTTCTGGTTCCCAATCTGGTCAACCAGACAGAGAAAGATGACATGCAAGCCCAGTTCAAAATATCCAGTTGGTCCAACTAGAGGAAGAGATGATTGTTCCTGATTAAGTACTGGGCCCACTTTTAATCTATCATTTAGAGTAGCAGAGAATCATGTTACATGGACAAAGCTGTTTCTGCTCTAACAATATATGTGAGACATTACCCAGAAAATAGAGTGTTTTCCAGAATTGGGGAATCAGGAGGGCTGAGTAGATGACCTAGTAAACATCGTCTGCTGTTATTAACACTGGCTTAACCTGAACTCCCCCAAAATAGGTCATAGTTGCAAAAGCCTCTTCTTAACTAGGAGGAAAGGCTAGACATTAATTTATTTCCCTTTTTCTATCTCTTCAAATTATATCATCAGAACCAGTTCACTTAGCAATCTCCTCTAGACCTCTGTAAAATTATGTATTGTCCAACATCATAATCTCTGAATATAGAAGTAGGTTAATAGAGTTCATACAATATATAACACTAATCTACTTTCATACTTTCAAGACTTGGGACTATTTTCTTTCTATTCTCTGTCTTTGTCAAAATGATATAAAGCATTATATAGATTCTATATATGTCTGTGGTAGTTAAAGAAATTACCACACAATTTATTGACATTCCTCTTATCTTGAGGTGAGGTCTTTGTCTTCACCCTTGATTCTGGGAGAGCTTGTAATTGTTGTGACCGAAACAGTATGGCAGAAACAATACTATGTAACTTCGGAGGCTAAGTTATAAATGACGGTATAGCCTCCACTTTGTTTGCTGGATATTTGTGCTGAAGCCCTGAACCAACATGTAAGAAGTTCCACCCTGTTTTGTTTTGTTTTTTTTGTGACACAGTCTCACTCTGTTGCTGAGGCTGGAGTGCAATGCCTGATCTTGGCTCACTGCAAGCTCCTCCTCCTGAGTTCAAGTGATTCTGGTACCTCAGCCTCCCAAGTAGCTGGGATTACAGGTGTGTACCACCATACCCTGCTAATTTTTGTATTTTAGTAGAGATAGGGTTTCACCCTGTTGGCCAGGCTGGTCTTGAACTCCTGACTTCAAGTGATCTACCCACCTCGGCCTCCTGAAGTGCTGGGATTACAGCTGTGAGCCACCACACCGAAGATCTACCCTGAGGTTGTTGTTGAGGACATCTGTAAGCATGCTCAGCAGTCCGGGCATCAGAGTGAGGGGGATTTCCAGATGATTGCAGCCTCCAGCTGTCGTCACTCTCTGCCTTTGAGTCTTCTCAGCTGAGGTCTCAGACACAGGAGATCAAGGCATCCCCCACTATGTCATTTCTTAATTTCTGATCAACCAAATGCAAGAGTATATTAAAACAGTTGTGGGGTATTTTTGTGACTAAATAATAAAATAATTGGCTGGGCACAGTGGCTCACGCCTGTAATCCCAGCACTTTGGGAGGCTGAGGCAGGAGGTTGATGAGGTCAGAAGTTTGAGACCAGCTTGGCAACATAGTGAAACCCCGTCTTTACTAAAAATACAAAAAATTAGCTGAGCGTGGTGGCGGGCACCTGTAATCCCAGCTACTTGGGAGGCTGAGGCAGGAGAACCACTTGAACCTGGGAGGCGAATGTTGCAGTGAGCTGAGACTGCGCCATTGCATTCCAGCCTGGGCAACAGTGAGAGACTCTGTCCCAAAAAGAAAGAAAGAAAGAAAGAATCTGTTACACACCCATAGTAAACTAGGTAGTGTCCTTTGTCAGTTACATGAATTCTCCCACTCTGTAGCTTGTATTTTTATTTTTTTAATGGTGGCTTTTGATGAAGAGAAGTCCAGTTTTCAGTCTTATTCTTCATGATTAATCTTTTTAGTGGTTCTGTTTGATAAGTGCTTTCCTACTCCAAGGCCAAGAATGTATTTTCCTATGTTATTTTTTATAAGTGTTATTGTATCGCCTTTTTTCGTTTAATGTATAACTTAATAGTAATTAAGTTTCTATATATGATGTAAAAGCCAATATTCATTTCTCTTTGCTTATGGATATCCAATTGACCTAATACACTTTATTGAATAGCTGATCTTTTATTCATTTGTGATTGGGTCTATTTCTGGATTATCTATTTTGTTCCGCTGGTCTATTATGTTTCCTTGAGCAATACCAAATCTTAGTTACTGTATTTTTATAAGTCTTTATATATGACTGCACGGGTTCTTTGAATGTCTTTCTTTGAGAAAGTAGAGTCCCTGGCTATGTTGGAGCCTTTTAATTTCTATGTGAAATGTTAAACCAGCTTTTCAGTTTACACAAGCATACACAAATATACACACATACACCTGCTGCAATTTTTTACTGCAATTAGACATTGGATAAATGAATCAATTTGGGGACATTTACATTATTACAATATTAGATGTTCCAATCTAGAAACAAGGTTTATTTCTCCATTTGGGTATTTTTTATTTTCTCTCAATAATGTTTTAGGGCTTTCTATAAGAAGTGTTCCATACATTTTGTAGAGGTATTTCTTGATATTTCATATTTCATTTTTTAAAAATTTTGCTTTTTTTAAAGGGTAATTTATTTTCCATTTATTTTTTGGTATTGTATTTTTATGTTATGTATATATATGTGTGTGCACATGTATGTGTTGACCTTGTATACGGCAACCTTGCTAAATTCATGTATATTTAAAGTAATATTTATTTCAATGTGCTTTTGGATTTTCTTTATTCACAACTGTTGTTTGAAAATCGTGACGCCTTCATTTTTTTCTTTGTAGTTCTTTTTTTTTTTTGGTAGCATGATAAGTTGACTATTGTTAACAATTATTTTATTGTATATTTCAAAATAAGGGTAAATTTGGAATGTTCCCAACATGAAGAAATAATAAATGTTCAAGGTGATGCATATCTCAGTTACACAGATTTGATCATTATATATTGTATGCTGATATCAAAATATCACCGGTACCCCATAAATATTTACAACTATTATATAATCATAAAATTATTTAAAAATTTTTATTATTTTTGGGTTCTGGCTAGGACATTTGTTGAAATATTTAATAGAAATGGTGATAGCCAGTATCTTTTTTTATTCTCAGACTTGGGGTAAAGGGGTTAATATTTCATTATAAAGTAAAATAATCATTCTGATTTTTTAAAGATATACTTTATCATAAGTCTGTATTATGTAACTTCCCTTCATCCTCCAGTTTGGGAAGCATTGTTTATATTTATACATTTTTTTGATCATGAATGAGTTGGAATTTTAGCACGTGCTTTGCTTTTTTCTTTCTATTGACATGATTATGTGCTCTTTCTCCTTTTATTAATATGGTGAATTATCAGTTCTCAAATGTTAAACCAATATCACGTTACCACAATGATGAAATTTAGTTGCGATATAATTTTTGTATGTTGCTGGATTCTTTTGCTATTTTTAATTTGCATATATGTTTACAAGAGAAACTGACCTATAATTTATCTTTCTTGAAATAGCCCTGTCAGGTATTATCTCTGCTAGTTTTATATGTATATGTATATGAGAAACTTTTATATATAATAACGATATATAAACTTTTATACACACTTTATATATGTATTGGTATAGGGAACAATGTATCTGAGCTATGCCATCTTTTCCCAACAAACTGGAATTGTGTTTTTAATTTTATATAAATGAAAACATTGGGGTCTAGGGCTTCTTTGCAGGAAAGTTTTTTGTTTGTTTCTATACAGAATAAAACATAAGTGTATGCAAGGTTTTTAATATCTACACTTCAAATGTATAGAACTATTCAGTTTTCCATTTTTTGTGCATTTTTTAACATTTTACTTTATAGTAGTCCAGAAAAGAATGTCCATAGTACATTCTCACATACAGAATACAGGATAAAAGTCTATAGTCTGTTTTACAAAGCAATTTTTCACCTCTAGATGTGATATTTAACATTTATTCAGAGCACAAAATGTGTTCAACTTTTCTAAGATTCTCCCCACGTGTTTCCTTGTGCAAGGCTATTCATTGCTGAACTTTCCTCCTTAATAAGTGAGATATGAGGATAGAGATGCTTGATATTCTTCCACAAAACAAGCATATCTGATATCTTATTCAAAGATTTACTTTATTATTCTGTAATTGTTTTCTACAGTTGTCTTTTTCCCCTTTCCTTTTCTCCAGCAAAGTTTTTTTTTTTTTTAATTAATCAAAATCCATACTTCATTCAGATTTCCTCAGCTTTTTCCTAATGTCCTTTTTCTATCTCAGGATTCCATCGAGGTTATCACAAGACATTTAGTGACCATGTCTCCTGAATGTCATGTAAAAATCTCTCCGACTTTCCTTGTTTTGGATGACCTTGACAGTTTTGAGGGCTAGGTATTTTGTAGAACATTCCTTAACTGAGATTTGTCTGATGTTTTCCCCATGACTAGACTGGGGTAGTGTGTTTTAATGTGTGTTAATGAGAGGAAGACAGCGGGAGTAAAGTACTATTCTCATTACATCACATGAAAGATGCACACTATAAATATGATTCATTACTGTTGATGTTCACTTGCATCACCTGAGGTGAGGCGGTGGTTCTCATTTCTTGTCACAGCAAACTTACTCTTGTATCTCCTCGCTTTGCAAACAGTACATTTTGAAGAAAGTCATCATGTGTAGCCCATAATTAAACAGCATGGAATTATATTCCTTAATAGTAAGGCATTTACATATATTGAAATTCTAGGATGAGAAATGTGTCTGTTTTCTCATATTTATTCAATTGTTTGTATCAGTATGTGTTCATAGATGTTTATTTTATACATTGGGTTATAATACTTTTTGTCGAGGTTGTTCAAATTGTGCCAGTTGGACAATTGAGAGCTCTTTCAGTTGGATACGTACGGTACTCCTTTAACACACAAACATTATTGTGAGATTTGTTGTTATTGTATATTCGTTTGTGTTCTGAATACTTTCTTATTTTCTAGCACCACATGTTCCAGATTCATTTTGTATATTTTCTGTCCCAGTCCTAAAATCAGCTATTTCTCCAAAGAATCTTGGTTTATTTTATTAAATAATTGGTATTAGAAACCAAGATTTGGGCAGCAGATATGCCCTCTTGTATAATTTTTGATGTTTTCATAGTAGTTTTACATTTTGGCCATGTAAAACCACATTGTTGAAATAAAGTTGTTTGTAGTATGTTTATATTGTCTTTTTAAAGTCTGCATGATCTGTAGTGACATTACCTTTAACATTTGATATTGATTATTTTTGCATTCTTTTTCTCCTGGAATAGCTTTGCTAAGGGTAGGTAAATAGTATTATTCTTTTCAAAGAAACAACTTTTGGCTTCATTGGACCCCTTTATTTTTTTATATACATACACACCCATATACTTGTATTATAATATTTTAAGATATACTGTTTTTTATTTTTTAAAACTTTGGTTCTTTTTTTTTTTTTTTTTTCTGACAGAGTTTTGCTCTTGTTGCCCAGGCTGGAGTGTGGTGGGCATGATCTTGGCTCACCACAACCTCCGCCTTCCCAGGTTCAAGAAATTCTCCTGTCTCAGCCTCCTGAGTAGCTGGGATTACAGGCATAAGCCACCACGCCCTGCTAATTTTGTATTTTTAGTAGCGATCTGGTTTCTCCATGTTGGTCAGGCTGGTCTCGAACTCCTGACTTCAAGTGATCTGCCCACCTTGGCCTCCCAAAGTGCTGGGATTACAGGCATGAGCCACCACGCCCGGTGCTATTCTTTTTAAATGTCTTTTTGAGATGGATGGGTAGATTATTAGTATTTAGCTTTTTTGTTTCTAATGACTGGTATTAACTTTATACATTTCTCTCTAAGCAGTCTTTTGCTGTTTAACAAGTTTTGATATATCATATTTTCACTATTATTTGCTTTGAAATATTCTCTAAATTGAATTGCATTTATTTTGAACCATGGGTTATCTAGAAATGCATTTACATTCCGCTGTGTGGAGAGTTCCTAGTTATCTTCTTGATAATTTCTGATTTAATTTATTGTCATAGGCAATACTCTGTATGATTTCAGTAATTTGACTTTTTTAGCCCATTTGATTTATAGTCTATCATATGACCAGTTACGGTAAATATTCCTTATATACGTGAAAATACTGTACATTTTACAGTTGTTTAATACAGTGTTCTATATGTCAATTAGATCAAGTTTTTAATTGAATTAACAAAGACAAAATAGCTTTGGAAAAATATATGTGACATCAGAAATAGAGCTACAGTTATTTTTCTAGATTTCTGTAATATGTGACATTAACCTTTGTAGAAAACAGTTAAAATACAATTTCTAGGCTTGCTGCTAGAAATTGGCAAAGTGGTACCCTGGCAATAACTTTAGTCATTGTATGCAAATTATGTTAGACTCTCTAAAGGTTACAGAAAGAGGGTAATTAGAGGGAATTTTTTGAAGTTGACAGTACTTTCTTTCCATTTATGGGTTATAACCACATGGTGTAATAATATATATGACTTAAAATGTAGCTATGTGCTTACTGTGACTCACCTGAAAATATTATTGCAACATACAGGCTAATGAACCACCTTCAAATAGAAACAAGAAGTAATATTAAGTGGGCAATTATAAATGTCAGACATTTAATTTGTGTTATCCTGGTTTAGTCACCCTAGCAACCATTGAAATGTATGTGATTATTCCTAACTATAGATAAAGAGACCAAAGTATAGGTGCTATAATTTCTTGCCTAAAGTAGTAGAGCTATTAAGTGGCAGAGTAGGAATTTTTCCTTAGGCTTCTGTTTTCAGAACTTTTACTCTTTGGAGTGAAAGTATACACCATACCTAGATTGAAAATGGAAAAGGAAAACCCCAAATGCAGTTTAGTGTGGAAGTAATTCATATAGCAGAAAGCAATCCTGGAAAGATCTACTGACCTTATCTTAGTTTTTCTCTCCTTTTATTCTCTGCTTTTCCAATAACTAAAGTTATCAAATATAAAACCAGGGCTGAGGAGAAACTTATCAGATGATAATTTATCAACAGTTTAACACTTAGGATGAGTTGTGAGTGTTAATGATATCAGCAGTGTTTAAAATGTATTTACTGACAAAGAAGCACATGTGCATCTTCTTAATTATTACTTTGCAATGCTGCATTCTAAACTATTTACCAAAAGGGCTATCAATTTTCAAAAAGAAGAGATTCAAGCATGCTTGTATAAAAGAAAGCCATTTTTTTTTTTTTTTTTTTTGGTGTGTGGGTTTAGTTTTTAGTTTTTTTTTTTTTTTTTTTTAACATATTTTATTGCATTTTAGGTTCTGGGTACATGTGAAGAACATGCAGGATTGTTGCATAGGTACATACATGGCAATGTGGTTTGCTGCCTTCCTCCCCATCACCTATATCTGACATTTCTCCCCCATGTTATCCCTCCCCCAACTCCCCACCCGCCCACTGTCCCTCCCCTTAGTCCCCCCCAACAGACCCCAGTGTGTGATGCTCCCCTCCCTGTGTCCATGTGTTCTCATTGTTCAACACCCGCCTACGAGTAAGACATGCGGTGTTTGATTTTCTGTTCTTGTGTCAGTTTGCCGAGAATGATGGTTTCCAGGTTCATCCATGTCCCTACAAAGGACACGAACTCATCGTTGTTTATGCCTGCATAGTATATGGTGTATATGTGCCACATTTTCCCTGTCCAGTCTATAATTGATGGACATTTGGGTTGATTCCAAGTCTTTGCTATTGTAAACAGTGCCACAATGAACATTCGTGTGCATGTGTCCTTATAATAGAACAATTTATAATCCTTTGGATATATACCCAGTAATGGGATTGCTGGGTCAAATGGAATTTCTATTTCTAGGTCCTTGAGGAATCGCCACACTGTCTTCCACAATGGTTGAACTAATTTACACTCCCAACATTGTAAAAGTGTTCCTATTTCTCCACATTCTTTCCAGCATCTGTTGTCTCCAGATTTTTTAATGATCATCATTGTAACTGGCATGAAATGGTATCTCAATGTAGTTTTGATTTGCATTTCTCTAATGACCAGTGATGAGCATTTTTTTCGTATGTTTGTTGGCCTCATAAATGTCTTCTTTAAAGTGTCTGTTCATATCCTTCACCCACTTTTGAATGGGCTTGTTTGTTTTTTTCTTGTAAATCTGTTTTAGTTCTTTGTAGATTCTGGATATTAACCCTTTGTCAGATGAGTAGATTGCAAAATTTTTTCCCATTCTGTTGGTTGCCGATTCACTCTAGAGATTGTTTCTTTTGCTGTGCAGAAGCTCTGGAGTTTAATTAGGTCCCATTTGTCTATTTTGGCTTTTGTTACCAGTGCATTTGGTGTTTTAGTCATGAAGTCCTTGCCTATGCCTATGTCCTGAATGGTTTTGCCTGGATTTTCTTCTAGGGTTTTTATGGTGTTAGGTCTTACGTTTAAGTCTTTAATCCACCTGGAGTTAATTTTAGTGTAAGGTGTCAGGAAGGGGTCCAGTTTCTGCTTTCTGCACATGGCTAGCCAGTTTTCCCAACACCATTTATTAAACAGGTAATCCTTTCCCCATTGCTTGTTTTTGTGAGGTTTGTCAAAAATCAGATGGTTGTAGATGTGTGGCATTGCCTCCAAGGCCTCTGTTCTGTTCCATTGGTCTGTCTCTCTATATTTTTAAATGCTATTACTCTGCCACCAAATGTCATGGCAGTTACACCCTGCACTTAACCGAAACAAAAATGAAGATGACTAAGAAGAGAGAGGGTAGAAATAGTTAGAAACACAAGGGCAGAGGCTAAAGAAAGAAAAAAATTATACATACCACAGAAAAAGAAAGGAAAGGAAAAATTAAAGAGGGGAAATAAAAGAATAGAAAAGTGAAAGGCAGAGATCAGGAAGCAGAGTCCCAATCTTCATTGAGCCAACATCTTCTACTGTCTCCACACTCCATTTTTCTTTGTCCACTCTCATAGATACTTTTACTTTAATTATTTTTAATTTTTCAACATCTTTGTAGATACAGAGGGTACATGTGCAGCTTTGTTATTTGGTACTATTGCATGATCCTGAAGTTTGGAGTATGAATCCCTGGTAGTGGCATTGTACCCAATAGGTAGTTTTTAACCCGCCTCCCCCTCCCTTCCCTATCTCACAGTGTGCAGTGTCTGTTGTTCTTATAATCATGTCTGTGTGTGTTCAGTGCTAGCTCCCACTGATAGGTGAGATCATGTGGTATTTTCTTTTCTTTTCTTGCGTTGACTTGCTTAGGATTATGGCCTCCAGCTCCATCCATGTTGCTGCAAAGGACATGATTTAAAAAATACAGATACTGTGCTTTCTGTTATGTGAACTAATTATGCTGATTCTATTCCTTTTCTTCTTGAAGTTTACAAGTCAAATAACATATATTAAATATTTATACATTTTCTATAGATAATCATTTAGATATAATTCACAAGTAAATCTAAAGTATACTGTTACCTACTAGCATATAAATTGGTGGCATTAGAAAAAAACAAAAAATGGAAGAAATGTGATGAGAGGAATAAAATGGACATGAAAAAGCATATTAATATCATAGAGTATGGAAGTAAGAAAGGGGAAGAAGCTGAATACATTTGCAGGAAAATAAATGAAATAAGTTAGCTTAAAGTGAGTTCAGGGCAACTCAAGTCATTGCCTACCTGCAGGAGGATGGTGAATGAGGATGGAAAAATGTAAATAAATGAGATGGTAAGTGGGAGTGATGTATAAGATGGGCAGGGGGTGCCAGAGTTACAAGGCAGAAAATGGCAAAACATTGCAGAAAGGCTTTCGAAAGTTTGAGTGACCAGCGAATAGTACTTAAGCCTAGCATTTTATGAATAATGACTAAATTCAAGAAAAATTTTATAGGAAAGAGCAAAAGAATTTCCCTTTCTCCATGGGTCATTTTCTGTTTTGTTTTCAATCTACCAATCTTTCACTTGAAGAACTTGTATGAGAAGGTTCTTTTTAAAAACATACACAGTATGTGAAAATGTGCTGCAGTCAGAAAGGAGGGATAAGAATATACATGCTTTATTTGTGCCCCCGAGGATGTTTAGAAGCAATTTTTTTTAAATTCAACTACAAGACTAGAAGAACAATTTATGACTTTAAAAAGTCAAACAGCTGGAAGAGACAGCATGAATGTGCTGACAAATTCTGTGTTTTTAATTAATGATTCAGGTATTTTAGGAATAAAAGATGGTATTTCAAATTGTTCTACAAGAAATTATTTTTGATAGAAATATGAAAAATCTGTACTACAACATTTAAATGATTTCTTGACTTTCTTTTTCTGTGTACCTATGACTGCACCCTGTACTTTCGTAGATTCTAATCAGCAATCTGGCAGGCGGGATTTTTGTCCTTTAAGTAAGTTTCTGTTAAGATTTCAAAAGATGTTTCTTAAGGGTGGGTGTGTATGAGTGCATTTGCACACCCTCCCATGGCTGTAGCTGTGGCATCTTCATTTTTTGTTCTTGCTGTTGTTTTACAAAGCTGTTTTTATGCACACAAAAGGCTGATGACTTTTATACTGTTATTGTTTTCAATTAATTATAAAAATCCTCCCTTTCTCCTTTGTCCCTTGTAATGTTTCTCACTCTTATTCCCTGGAGATTAATGGGGGCAGAACAGCAAACACAGATGATTCTGCAGCAGGGAAGCGAGATTCATTTTCAGGATTCCGTTTTGAGCCAGCATATTTGTTCGACCTGCTGCTTGGTGCTAAAATCATTATTGAATTTAGCAGATGGAAGGGGAGAGTTTTAAACTTGGGGACACAGATGGAGAGCAGGCTTCAGAGAGAGGATTATTCTAGAGTTTAGTGAAAGGTTGTTTTGCTTCAAAACAAATCCTTAGAACTAGAAAAATTAAGTCTCTATGCCTAGACACAGAGATAATGTACACAATTAAAAGCAGTCAACCATCCAAGAAACATGTTCTGACCAATGTTTTAGCTTATCCACGAAGAATTAATGAAACCTCACAAGCTAAAGGTTAGCTTTAAAAAAAATCTTTATTCAAGTTTCTCTTTAAATCTTCTCTTAGCAGTAACAATACAGATAAGAAAAGGTATTTTCTTTTTTGTAGCTAATGGAAATGAGGAGCAGTGAAACATGAGAAAGGATATTGGATGCTTCATAAAGTCCTCGTGGTTGGTATCACAGTCAGCCCTGTGCAGCCACTGTTTGGCATCTGTGGATTCAACCAACTATGAATCAAAACTATTTTTTAAAAAATTAAAAAAACTAATATAGCAATAAAAATACAAATATAAAACAATACAGTAAAACAGCTATTTATATACTATTTATATTATGTAATACAATTAATCTAGAGATGATTTAAAATATATGGGGGAATGTGCATAGGTTATAGACAAATCCTAAACCATTTTATATAAGGGATGGATATCCCTAGATTTTGTTGTGTGGAGGGTAGTCCTGAAACCAACTTCTCAAGAATACCAAGGGAGAACTCTACTTTAGGGAACTTAACATTGTTTATAGTATAGCCAAAGATTGAGAAACCTGATCGCCCAGGAGAAAATTCACATTAATCAGACTCAGAAGAGAATGACATATAACTCCAGGAATGCCAGTTTACTAATTTTCTTTGAGAAACATAGCTGTGTCCTAAGAATTCAAATATTCAAATACTCAAGCATACCTCTCTGTATAGAGAGCACTGTGGAAAAACAATAATAACTAGATTGTAGCAAGTAATAGGTAGTTTTCCGTATAGTGAAATCATTATTTCTGGAAGAATCTTTTGGAAGTTTGTTTAGTAAACTTCATTGTTATTTCCACAATTGATATGTGCTTACTGATGGAAATGGGCTGTTACAGTTCCTTTTAACTGAAGCTTACAGCTGCCATGTAGCTAGTGGATTCTGAAGCTGATTCAGACTGCCTAGGTTTGAGCTTAACTCTGTCATTTACTAGCTGTGAGACCTTAGACAAGTTGTTTAACCTGTTACTCATTTATAGCTATTGCATTTATAAACTAAGAATAGTGATAGTGCCTATAAGATTGTTATAAATATTAAGTGAATTTATATTTTTCTGAAAAAGGCTAGTAAACACCTTGTACTTAACATATGTATGTGTATTATACATGTATATATACATACAATGTAGGTATAGTTACTTCTTGAACAACACAGATTTGAACTGTGTAAGTCCATTTACGTATGCATTTTATTCTGTCTCTGCCACCCCTGAGAGAGCAAGACCAGCTCCTCCTCTTCATCTTCCTCCTCCTCAGCCTATTCTTTGTGAAGGAAAAAAGGATAAGACCTTGATGATGATTCACTTCCACTTAATGAATAGAAATTAAATTTTCTCTTGCTAATTATATTCTTAATAATATTTTCTTTTCTCTAGATTTATTGTAAGAATATAGCATATAATACATATAAGATACAAAATATGTGTTAATTGACTGTTATGTAATCAGTAAGGCTTCTGATCAACAGTAGGCTATTAGTAATTAAGTTCCTGGGGGAGAAAAAGTTATATGCAGATTTTTTACTATGGCAGGCAGGGGGCCAGTGCTCCTAAGGCCTGCACTGTTTAAGGGTCACCTGTGTATATATGCATATATATATAGTATGTATGTGTATTTTTATGTATTTATTTGCATATTTGTATTTGCGTGTATAATATTCTAAGATATGTATATATATAGAGAGAGACTATGTATATTTTAAACCTTAGAGTGTGTGTATATGTGTGTGTATTCTAAAGGTATTTGCTGGGCTCGAAATTCAAATATTTGCTCTCTTTATTGGAGAAGACCTTTTGTCTAGCCTAGTTTTCACATTTCTAAATGACAATATGTGCAAGAGTATCTGTTTTGGAGAGTTATTTTGAAGATTAAATGAGTTAATGTATGTAAAACACTAGAAAAGCATCTGGCACGTGGTAGATGTTCAATAAATATCAGTTACTATTACTTTTTCCCCTCGACTATACTTAGAAATACTACATCAAGTTTTTTTTCTCTCCCTCATTCCAAGTTTTCATAGTGCATCCACCAATCTCATTTCATTGTTTTGCTCTTTCAGTAGATAGCTTGCAGATCTTGAAGGTATCTGGACTTCAGATTTCTCTTTTATTTCTTGTCCGTATGTTTTAGTAGCTAACCTTTATAGAGCTTTATCTGCATATGTGCATGCCACTGTATTAAAGTCTCTACATCCACCATCTCATGTCATCAGCACACATCTCTGTGATATAGGTACTACCTTATACTCACTTAACTGATAAAGAATTTATAGCTTAGAAAAGTTGAGTAATTTAACCAAACTCTATTTCTTGAAATTCAAGTTCAAAGCTTTCAGATACAATGGTCTTTGTTCTTATCTACCACACTACAGTGGGAAGTTTCTCAGGATCCTCCATGTAATGAAAATAATAACATGCAGTAAAAATGACTTCAAAATGTGAAAGAATTAGAAACCTTGGTAATGCATATAAATCAAGAATTGCAGATAAAATTGAGCAAATTAAAACAACGTGAGCCTCAAGTAGTCTGGTTTGAAAAATAATTTAGAATTCTAGTTGTATTGCTTGCTAGTGAAGTTTTAAGGATATAAATTGGCACGGATCATCAAAATACTGTCCATTCATGAAAAAAGTATATAGTTCACAGTAGACCTACATAGGTTCATAATAAACATAAATGACTTTTTTTTTTTTTACACAAGACATTTTTAGTATTAAGGTTAGTTTCGATTCAATACAAAAATAAAGGTATCCTGCATTATTGACAATTCTAAATTCGTCCCGTTTTCATTTCAATTCAAATTTATTTATGCCAATTCTATGTGATTCAAGTCAATATATATTTACAGAATACTATATATATACAGTATTATGCACTGGCTGAACACAATTAGTTTTCATTTTATCTTTGTTAGTGTAAGGCACATGTAAATCAAAAGAATAAAGCATTTTGCTTCATTTTATAAAAATATAAAAAGTACATGCATTTCTCAGATTTAAAATATAAAAACTTTTAAAATGAAGTATCATATAAATATGTTTCAGTTTTATATTATCACCTACTAAAGATAGAAGGCAGATACAGATGAGAAAGGGAGGTGAAAAGATGCAGAGTTAGGTACAAATTACTGCAACCAGGGTGGGCTAGTAATCTGGCTCTCCTCCTAAAAAGAAAAAAAAGTCCCAGATTTGTAGTGTTTGCTGATTTCCCTCTTACCATGACCAATTTAAGCAACTAATAGTTTAACAACCATATTGAAAAGTACCTGAATATTTATAACAAATGGCTTCCAGGAGCCATTTCAGGTAAGAGGAAATTCCAGCACACCACTACTGTAATCCTGTGTTTTCTTGGTAGAGGCAGATTTGGTGATTATTGTATGTCCTCTTTATTAGACTGTAAAGTGCCAGGGGTAGTATTTGAGTCTACCTTGCACAGCCCTGCATTTTCCTGCATCTGGCCTCATGCCTGGAGGTAGATTAAGCTTAGTAAATCTTTTGAATAAACTTTGTCTACACTGTGTTCCCTATACCAGAGAAATACCCTCCTCACAGTCCTCTTCAGAAAAGAAATCTCACTATTATACATAATTCTTCTTTCACAGAATGTCTGGTGTTCAAGGAAGTCCTGAGATCATTGCTAATAACTTCTACCCACATCTATCCACTCAACACACTTTAATATAGGTACACCTCCCTTCCACTCCCACCTGGCAGTGCAGCAAACACAATGGTAAATTCTACAGATACAAAGGTGAAAGAGATCAAGGTCTTATCCAGAAGTATGATCGCAGCAGGAAAGAAAGACAATGACTGTGCAGTGTGATCAGGGCTAGGTCTATGTAAGAAGCACACACAAGGGACGATGGAAAGAGGTGGGTGTAGCCCAACTTCTGCAAGATGACGCTGAATTTTATTTTTTAGTTCTTGGTATACACTTTTATGCCTAGTACTGTGCTTTCCTATGACACATGTTTGGTTAATACAGATTAAATGATTGACTTTTCACTGATTTTACCTT
The DNA here is from genome assembly GCA_036589455.1 of Ateles fusciceps. Classification (NCBI taxonomy): domain Eukaryota; kingdom Metazoa; phylum Chordata; class Mammalia; order Primates; family Atelidae; genus Ateles; species Ateles fusciceps. The sequence goes on along the minus strand of JAZHEH010000797.1, from coordinate 4,327,105 downwards.
AATGTGATTGCCTCTCTTTAAAAAATCCAAAAATCCTAATGTTGGAGAATCCAGGATATATTTTCTTACATTTATGGGCTCCGATCTTACTGGGAAATTCTGTAAAGCCCTGAAACAAAATGATTAGTTTAGAGTGCAGCCTGATCAAGCCATTAAAATTAGAATTCCATTCAGTGAAAGAATGAATGACAAATAAGTCCTGAAAACTCAGAAGGGGAGAAACAAAACTGCTGTTTGTCCAGCTCTACTAAGTACTGTAGTTGATTCCAAAAGGGATTGATTGCCATTCTTGAAAGAATGAGCATAGTTATCACAGTTATATGCCGCTGTTGATAACAGTCACAGTTATCAAATAAAAAGAACTTTATTAGTATGCAAATATGTGGCTATTAGCTCCACGATTTGGAACTAGGAAAAGATTAAAAAAAAAAAAAAACCTTGGCATGTTTTCCTCCTGTTTAACGGAGCCAGTGTAGGGAAATGTCTAGCCAATTCCAGAATAAAATTTTATAAGCAGAGCATTTATTATGCTCCCTGTATTTGTAACAATGTCAGTATTCTTGTCCACCTCTCATTTTGGGGTAAGCATCTGTAAAACTAGGCATAAAATTTATTTAATTAATCTTGTTTTTGTCCAGCTGGAGGCAAAGTGATTTTAACTTTCAACCAGAGATATATTAACTATGCTCTTACCTGCTGGTAGAATTGTGCTAAGCGAAGTGTCAGTTAGGCTGATGTGGATCTTTTCCTTAGGAGAAATGGAGCCTCCTTCACTTTTAGACATGCATGCCCTTTTTCTCGGTTTAGGTCAGCATCTGCTGAGGCACCTCAATGCCCCGTGCTTGCCACATTCCGACCTAATCTCATTGACTCCCTCATTGGCCGCACTTGGCCAAATGCAAGTGCATTCCCACCTGCTTAAAAACAGGATTTTGAAAAGTACTAGTAGCTGCTACAATCAGATGTAATACAGTACTTTATCCATATTCAGCTCTAAAATTCTCAACCATCACAGAATTTATAGAAGATGGACAGAAGAAAAAGAGAACTTGACAGAAACTAAATCAAAGAAGCACAAAGGTCTGAATCCTGCAGTTACTGCTGTTACAGGGATAAGCAAAGATAGTGAGTTCCTTTAAAAACCAGGCAATGGGGCTAATGGCTTAACACTAAGAACTCTCAGTCTGTGGATAAAGGATCAGGCTGACTTATAAAATGCATTCTGTTCAGTTTGCAGTCCTGTTGTTTCTCAAATGGCCTTCCCTGGCAAGAACTGAGGCTGGGAAGGGAAGCCAGATGTAAACACTGGGCGGGGCCTGCAGATAAGCCTGCATGTGAGCAACTGCAAACAATGCATTTTAATTCCAAGTCAGTGTTTAAGGACCTTGGGTGTTACAGTCAGGGAGGTAGAAGGGGAGGTGGAAGTAAAAGTGGAATTGGATTTGGCAGGCATGCATTTTCCTACAGACTGTGCTCAATTCTTCTAATCATAGTTATTATGAATGTTTCTCTCCAATTTATTCCTCATGTCACTTTGCGCTTTTATGTTCTCCCCACAATCTGCTAGTTTGAGGGTATGAGAGTGGGTTTTGATCCTGCAAATAATAAGGCAGAAAGGTAACAGTTCTTAAACCACATAAACACATGCACATGAATCTCCTTGGCTTGTGCCTCCACAGGGCTAAACAATTGTGGACATTTGACAAAGGTTAGAATTATCAGAACTATGCAAGGACCTTGGTCGTATCTTGTAATTTTCCAAATAGCAATGCCTGAGTACAACATAAAATTATCTACAGCTGTGTGATCTTGGGCACTTACCTCCATTCTCTCGGCCTTAGTTTCGTCTTGAGCAAACCAGGAGTAATTCCAAAGGTTCTTTTCAGGTATGCCATTATTATTTTAGTAGTAAAATTGTTAGCACATTGTCTTTACAACAATGCCTGAAATGAGGGATGAAATGCAAGACTCCAAAACAAAAGGCTATTTGGCTAGTTTAATTCACGTTTGACCGTTTCCTTGTAACCTCCATCCTGCATGTCAGTCCATTAATTCTGGGCACCTTTTCTTGTTCTCATCTTCTAATTCACCACTAATAGTCTATTCTTTCTCATTCCTCCCATTTTTAACCTTTGGAAGCATGTGAGTGTTTTTTTATTGAGACGCAGATTACATCATAATTAGAACTGATGCGGAGATGAGGACCATTTCTATGTGTCTTTTATTCTCTGAAAACTCTGCTCTAGCTGAGATATTAAAGTACAGTTCTAATATGGATGAGTTCTTAAAGCTTTAGAAAGTTTCCCCAATGCAGAGTATTAACTCTGGTATCCTGGACAAAGTCCAAATGAGTAATTACATTCTTTTCTGCTAAATCTGTCCTGTAGTTTTAATTGGAAATGACATTCTTTATTTCTTTACCAAAAACTAGTATCTATTGTTCTTGAGCATCTGTTAAAGCTGCTGCATTTCACTCCAGTAGAGAATTCTTTGCAGTAGTTATCCTGGTATTAAATGGCTTCTTTAAATATACCCCATTTGCAGTTTACATGTGGGCGGGAGCAGGTGTGAATAGCAACTTAAATACGATGATTTATAAAGTGCCTTGGGATCCTGGATGGAAAGGGCAATTTAGACCTGGGTTATCAGCATTCTGTGAAAAACATGCCGCTGTAAACCAGTTACTAATTACACAATTACCTTCTGTGGCACAAGTAAAAAATGATGTGATGCTTTTCAGCAAATTCTAGTTTTAAGTAAATAATTCTTGGAGACAAATGATTAATTGTATTAAGTAGTCTTTACTAAATGCAATTTAGGGTAAGTCATTTTTAAAAAAAAATAAAACAACGTAATAAAGTAATTGTAATTTGTAATAAATTTGTCTCCCTAGAAAGAATTTTATTCAGGGCAGAGAAAAGTACTTGATTATTATTTGCCTTTTAAGAAGAGCATTAGTGTATTTTAACTGTATAAGGGAAGTGGATAAGGAGAGCTGTTAAATACTAGTGAAGTAAGGTGAAGTTTCTCACAGTGTAGCAATATACTTATGGATCTCGTAAACAAAGATACTCCTGATAGAGGTAATTTGGGGACTGATATTAATTCTGATTTGAGAACAGTTTCACTTAAGGGACAAGTAAAGGCATATACCACCACAACCATAAAACGGTTCTTCCTGGCATAATAAATAATGTCAATTTCTTCATATTTGAGAATCTAATTTTGTACATTTATGCCCCAGTTCAGAAGTCTACTAATTAGTTCTTACTAGCCTCCTAACTGTATTGCAACCATGGGTACACTGTAAACAACCCCAGAAGATGCAGTAGACTGCTAAATTTGGGACACTTAGTGTTATGATTTTCTTCCCCCTGCTCTCATTAATAAAGGATATAAGAAAAGCAAATCACTAGCTCACTTAGTGGCAGAGAGCACTGGTACTTGTTTACTTGCACCAAAGATGCAGTAAGATGGGAAACATTTTAAGTTGCCTTTAAACGAGATTTAAATATCCTCTGCAAGATCATGATTAGCTGGCAGAATGAAGTTTCTGTACACCTTAGTGAGCACCACTGACAAACAAGCTGGTAAAATACAAAAATCATTTCCTCTGGGGAGAGTGTCATATTTATAATTTGCGTAGACCAACAGGGAGGCTTTGGCTCTGCCTGTTTTTACAAAAATGAATGATGTCTACTTAATCTTACCAATCAATACATTTCATAAAGTGATGGATTGGGCTGTAGTGACCAGAATTGATTGTGGAGACAACTGAAGGTAATGAATTAGCTATATCTCAGCCCAAAGTGCTCTTCAGTGGAGGTCTAATATAATGTCTATAATAATGTAAACATTCCTAGTAGTATAATTTTATAATAAAATGGAACATCTGAGCAGCCAATGGGGAGGGACAAGAGAAAATGTCTTTGGTAAAATTACACCCTCACGTGGCACATAGTGAAAATAAATCTGATTCAACTATTCATCCATTAACTTCTCCAAGATCTCCAGGTGTTGAAAGCCCCAGCTGAATGGAAAACATTCTTGTATTTGCATAATATTTTCAGAGTTGCTCAACTCATCCTGAGCCTAAAGGGATATGGATGTTCTCTGAATATTTTATGTTGCTTTCATTTCTACAAAGACTTGGTCTAAATTGCGAGATGGAAATGGATATGCAGTGGATGTTTGTCGTGGGCTGTTAGTAGGTCTCTCTGATGAATAAAGTAGAAAAATCCCAAACATAGCTTGTCTTTATTTGAAATATTATGATCTTGAAATTCATCAGTGTTTGAATTGCAGGAGAAATTTCTCTTTTTTTGTGTTCATTCTAAACTGTTCGACTTATTCTTTATAATTATAGATAATTGGACTTAGACTTCTTATTTATTTCAATTTTTAAATATTTGGACTCTTGGCTAACAGGTCAGTCAATATTCTTTGTAATTATAGGTAATTTGCATTTGAAGAGACTCTATTTTCTGGCCGGGTTTATTTTATATATTTTCTATTTGAACAGATAGTTAATGGATTGGTCAATATTAAGCTTTAACTTTCTCCATTGGTCTGTTGGAATCCCAGGGTCCTCTTACAACCAATTTATCCACTTATTCAGCAAAAATTCATACTATGTTTAATAAGTAGTAGAAAGTAATATTACAAAAAAAATTAAAGCGTAATTCTTATCAGTTGTATTTCAGTTTGCATCTTGCTTAATTTTGATACTTTAGAATGACATCTTTTTAACAAAAAATTTTTCTATTGAGTGTTAATTTTATAAACAATTTTTTTCATGAATTGTTTTTGAACTAGGGCTTAGATACAGCATTAAAGGATAATTGAAGATCATTTTCCTTCAAATGAAATATAAAATTAATGTAATCATTTGTGGCCATATAGGATTCCATAATATTTGACTTTGAACTGTTAGGGGATTACCAATTCCCTTTGTTAAATTGCATTTCAACTTTATATTTTTTTTATTAATTTGATTTATTAGAGAATGTTCAATTTCGACTCTTTCTTGTTATACAGCTTTGCTCTTATTATCTGTTAAACAACAATTATAATATGCCCAGTTACTGGTAAAGGGAGTCTGCTATGTAGAATTCAAACAGTGCTTTTCAGAACCTTGGAACTTTGAAACTACTCTCTAGTTTCTTTGCATTTTATCCATTCCCATTCATTAATTCATCCACCAAATGTCCACTAGTGCCCAGTATGTGCCAGACTGTGTGGTAGGTTCTAGGAAAGCAGAAAAGAAACAAATAATAAACCTAGCTAATGGTTTCAAGAAGTAGATAGTCTAGTGGAACACCCAAGAAGTATATATTCACACTGTGGCCTTATCTCAGCTTCCAATTATTTAAGGAATAGAACAGAATTCTGTCTATAACACTGACTCCCTGAGGCAAAGATCTTCAGGAGTGATGATATTGGTGGTGGTTGTGGTGGTAAGGTGGTGAAATGGTGATGGCATTGGTGTTGTTTTGAGTTGCGCTCCAGGGATTGTGATATGATTTGGCTGTGTCCCCATCCAGATCACATTGTGAATTCCCACGTGTTGTGGGAGGGACCTGGTGGAAAGTAATGGAACCATGAGGGCAAATCTTTCCCGTGCTGTTGTGATAGTGAATAAGTTTCATGAGATGTGATGGTTTTATAAGGGGAGTTGCTTTGCACAGGACCTTTCTCTTTGCCTGCTGCCATCCATGTAACACATGACTTGCTCTTTCTTGCCTTCTGCCATGAGCGTAAGGCTCTCCAGTCATGTGGAACTGTAAGTCCATTAAAGCTCTTTTTATGTAAATTGCCCTGTCTTGGGTATGTCTTTATTAGCAGTGTAAAAGGGGACTAATATAGTAAATTGTTACTAGGAGCGGGGCGCTGTTGTAAAGATACCCCAAAATGTGGAAGCATCTTTGGAACTGGGTAACAGACAGAGGTCGGAACGGTTTGGAGGGCTTAGAAGAACACAGAAAAACGTGAGAAAGTTTGGAAACTTCCTAGAGACTTGTGGAATGGCTTTGCCTAAAATGCTCATAGTGATATGGACAATACAGTCCAGGCTGAAGTGGTCTCAGATGGAAATGAGAAACTTGTTGGGAACTGAAGCAAAGGTGCCTCTTGTTATGTTTTAGCAAAGAGGCTGGTGGCATTTTGCAACCTCCTCTAGAGATTTGTGGAACTTTGAACTTCAGAGAGATGATTTGAGGTATGTGGAGGAAGATATTTTTAAGCAGCAAAATATTCAAGAGGTGACTTGGGTGCTGTTAAAGAAATTCAATTGTATAAGGGAAGCATAGCATAAAAGTTTGAAAAATTTGCAGCCTGACAATATGATAGAAAAGAAAATCCCATTTTCTAAGGAGAAATTCAGGCTGGCTACAGACATTTGCATAAGTAATGAGAAGCTGAATGTTAATTGCCAAGACAATAAGGGAAATGTCTCCAGGGAATGTCAGAGATCTTTGTGGAAGGGCCTCCAATCAAAGGCCCAGAGGCCAAGGAGGAAAAGGTGGTTTCATGGGCTGGGCCCAGGATACCTGTACTATGTGCAGTCTGGGGACTTGGTGCCCTGTGTTCAAGCCACTTCAACTGTGGCTGAAAGACGCCAACATAGAGCTTGGGCTGTGGCTTCACAAGGTGCAAGCCTTAAGCCTTGACAGCTTCCACGTGGTGTTGAGCCTGCCAGTGCACAGAAGTCAAGAATTGGGGTTTGGGAACCTCTGACTGTATTTCAGAGGATGTATGGAAATGCTGGAATGTTGAGGCCGAAGTTTGCTGTAGGGGTTGGGTCCTCATGGAGAACCTCTGCTAGAGCAGTGAAGAAGGGAAATGAGGGGTCAGAGCCCCACACAGAGTCTCTACTGGGGTACCACCTAGTGGAGCTGTGAGAAGAGGGCTACTGTCCTCCAGACCCTAGAATGGTAGATCCACTGACAGCTTGCACCCTGTGCCTGGAAAAGCCACAGACACTCCATGCCAGTCCATGAAAGTAGCTGGGAAGGCGGCTGTACCCTGCAAAGCCACAGGGGCAGAGCTGCCCAAGACCATGGAAACCCACCTCTTGCACCACTGTGACCTGGATGTGTGACATCAAGTCCAAGAAGATCATTTTGGAATTTTAAGATTTGACTGTACTTCTGGATTTTATACTTGCATGGGGACTGTAGCTCCTTTGTTTTGGCCAATTTCTCTCATTTGGAACAGTAGTGTTTACCTAATGCCTATACCTCTATTGTATCTAGGAAGTAACTATCTTCCTCTTAATTTTACAGGCTCACAGGTGAACGGGACTTGCCTTGTCTCAGATGAGACTTTGGACTGTGGACTTTTGAGTTAATGCTGAAATGAGTTAAGACTTTGGGGGACTGTTGGGAAGGCATGATTGGTTTTGAAATGTGATGACATGAGATTTGGGAGGGGCCATGAGTGGAATTATACGGTTTGGCTCTGCCACCACCCAAATCTCATCTTGAATTCCTATGTGTAGTGGGAGGAACCCAGTGGGAAGTAATTGAACCATGGGGGCAGGTCTTTCCCTTGCTGTTCGTGTGATGGTGAGTAAGTCTTATGAGATCTCATGGTTTTATAAGTGGGAGTTGCCCTGCATGAGCCCTCTCTTTCTCCTGCTACCAACCATATAAGATGTAACTTGCTCCTCCTTGCCTTCTGCTGTGATTGTGAGGCTTCCCCAGCCACAGGAACTGTAAGTTTGTTAAAGCTCTTTCTTTTGTAAATTGCCCAGTCTTGGATATGTCTTTATTCGCAGTGTGAAAATGGACTAATACGTATTGAGACTTAGAATGAACTGAAAACTATATTTTCTCTTGTTTCATAGTCCTGAATAACTGAAATTATAGAATAATGGGAAGTTAGTAAGAACTTGTTACTCTGGAAGTTTGGGGTCAATGTGTTGCTTAAACTACCTTCCCATATTTATTTCTGAATAGATGTGACAGTTGGATGAGATTTGTTACTCAAAGGAGAGGCACACACACAAAGGGACATATTATTAGAGTTACATGTTATTTCATTGTTATCCCCATTATAACAAAATTAAAATGATATGAGATATTCATAGAACTCTTTGGAAACATATAGAAATGGCACCTGTTGAAATGGGAGAGTTTCATGACCTCTCTCCCAGTACATGTAACAGGGATGTGCCTTGTCTGTTGAGCTGCTGCCACTGCTCAAACCCCTTACAGGAGAGGGAGCATGCAGACAGACAGGTGCAGGAGCCAGGGTGCATGCTGCTGTGCTCTAGTCCCATGGTGTAATCTACGGGTGCATGCCTGTGACTCTCAAAGTCCATCTGGGCATTCTACCATGCTCTTTCAGCTCTGCCATCTGCATTGCAGATAACTTAACTGTTAACCAGCTCAGTGCCCTCTTTATACCTGGGTTCTTATCCAGCATCTAAGAAGAATCAGGTCACAAATGGACTTGAGGGATGGTGAATGTAGGGATCTTACTGGGTAGTGGAGGTGGCTCTCAGTGGGATGGATCGGAAGCTGGAAAGGGGATGGAGTGGGAAGATGATCTTCCTCTGAAGTTTGGCTGTCCCATAGCCAATATTCTTCCTGAACATCCCCAGCCAAACTCCTCTGGACATTCAGACACTCCTTCTCACCTTCTCTGCTCTGCCACTCTTCTCCTCTGCTCTGTTTGTTTGCTTATCTGCTTGTTTGCTCTTGGAGTCTGGGATTTGAGGTTTGTATGGGTACAAGATAATGGGGTGTGGTGACCAAAAGGCAACTTTTGGGCACAAAAACAGGAATGCCTGTTACCATTTAGGGCTGCAGGTTTCCAGGCTTGAAGGTGGGGTTTTTGCCAGGAAATTGCCCTCTTCTACCCAGTATTTCCCTGTCTCCTGTCCATCTCTATCTCAGTTTGGGAATTCATGTGGCTAGATATTGTGAAATGGTGATCATTTCACCCAAGTCTGAAGAATGGATACAAGCCTGCCTAGTAGGTAAGAGGAAGGCAGAAGCCAGGCATGGTGGCTCACACCTGTAATCCCAGCACTTTGGGAGGCTGAGGCAGGTGGATCACCTGACGTCAGGAGTTCGAGACAAGCCTGACCAACATGGCAAAACCCAGTCTCTACTAAAAATATGAAAATTAGCTGGGTGTAGTAGTGCATGCCTGTAATCCCAGCTACTCAGGAGGCTGAGGCAGGAGAATTGCTTGAACCTGGGAGGTGGAGGTTGCAGTGAGCTGAGATCATGCCACTGCATTCCAGCCTGGGAGACAAAGCAAGACTCTGAATCAAAAAAAAAAAAAACAAAAAAGAGGAAGGTAGAGAGGTATAGAGAAAGCCATTATAGGTAGAAGAATCAGTCTGAGTCCAGGCTTGTTAGTGCAAAAAAGGATTTCAAATCTTTGCTTACAGCTTGAGAACAGAATGCGAGTTGAAAACAAAATAAAACACCAAAAAGCCAGTTAGTCAGGGAACAGATTATGAATGGTTTATATTCTATGCAAAGGATCTGGGGTATTATTTGGAAAGCCATTGAAACACTCTAAGTATGGGTCACCTATTAGTTTTAGTAACATCATTCAGGTAGCAGAACAAAGCATGGGTTAAGGTAAACAGGTAATTCAGAAATACGAATGTTTGAGTGGTTTAAAGGTACATATTCTTTCTCTAACTAGATCGTAGTATACTCAAGGTCAGAGACCTTTTCTTTATTTTATCCTAGCCATGCTGTAATACCCAAAAGTCATATTAACAATTAATTGCTGAACAGAATAAAGAGGCACAGATGAGCCATTAGCATTTTACTGAGGGGCACCATGAAGCATAAGAAATAGTTAAGAGAACCACATGTATATTTGCATTAAATATGCATTAAATTTGCATACAATTTGAGTAAATTTGTCAAAATGTTTTATTTTTCATGTGCATTTTAAATATTCAGTCTATTATTGATGTCTTTTAAAGGAGCCTGATACACATACTAGACAAAACATCAGTAGCAGGCTAAGGACAAGAAGTAGCAAACCTACTACCACCTATTTATTCATATACAAATACTCCCAAATCACTATTTACTTCTCATCTTAATGGCCGTTTGTTATACTTGTAATCAACACACCGATGGTTGAAGCTTAGCACTGACCTTGCAAAAATGTATCTCTCTGATCTCAGACAACCTCTATCATATAGAGAACCAAAAGTTAGTAAACTTGTGTTACTGGCAACCTAATCATGGAAAAAAAGTTGGGAAGGCTTATTTCTCAAAGAGAACATGAGATTGCATGATCCTCTCAATTTGTGAACGTCTTGTCTTTTTCTTCCATTTTTTCTGAAATCACTCTAGAAGGTGCTGAACTGCTATTGGGAGAACACTATACACTGAATGGAAGGTGAAATACGTGGGTGGCTCTCAAAGGCCAGTTCTCCTGGTACCAGTCTGGCCATGCTAGAATCACCCATAGAACCCGCAGAGATTCTCTAGCAACAGAGCTGATGTAGGGGTTTCACATGCGTAGTTTTAAATATCTCCTCAGATAATTTTGAGGCAGAGACAGGATTGGAACTATTAAAATAGATGAATTTAGAAGGACTTTCAGACTTAGTAGTTTCAGGATTCTTCTTGATAACTACTTATGGAGCAGTGAAGAGACTTGGCTCTTGTCTATGACTCGAAGGATTCACCAAACCTGAGAGTGACTTTGTGGCCCCAATATACAGAGATATAATCTAGATCACATACAGAGTTCCCAGGGAGTCAGAGATAGGCTAACCTTGATTCCAGAAACTCAAGGACCATCACACCTGACCAGGGTAGCACTAGTTAGAAATCTTGGGTTGGTTGAGCTAAGTTTGGACCTTATCTTTAATGAGCACAACATATACAAAATACATTTGTCAAATTGTACTTGAACACTTTTTATGTAACTGCCAAATATTTCTTTAATTTCATTCTTTCTTTCATGTTCCCTTTCTCTTTTTCCGTCCCTTCTATTATTTTGTTATTCCTTAACCCTGGGAACAGAATGTTGAGTTAAGCATATTTCTCATGTCATGGCTCACCTTCAGCCTTACTCTGTACATGGCCTGTCATTTGTTTATTTTTTTTCCTCATTCATTTCCTTTATTCCTAGCCAAAATAGCCACCCATGCTAATATCATAGCTATGTATTCTTAAATAGGTATCTGTCTTTGTATAATAAATAATGTTTATTACATAAATGAGGTTGTGCTAGAAAGTCTGTTTCTTATTTTTACCCTGAGTATAGTTTTTAGGATCTATTCATTCTAGTGTGTGTATATTATTTAATAATTGCACAATGTTCTACCAGATGACTCTAACACATTTTACTTATCCATTCCCATAATAGACACATAGATTGTCTTCTACTTTGCAGTAACATAAACACTACTGAGAGAAACATTATTGTTCAGATTCCCTCTCAGATATGTGGAAGAGTTTCTCTAGGTATGTGTCCAGAATTTGTTGTGTCAGAGGCTGTATTTTTAATTAATTGCGCTAAGTACTGCCAAGTTACTCTTCACTACATTGTACTAATTTATACTATCACTAGAAATGCTGAGATTTTTCTATTTCCCACTTCCTGTTCAACACTTAGAATTATCCAAGTTTGCGTTTTGCTAACCTCATAGGTATTAATTGATTGCTCAAAATATCAGTTTATTTTTATTATGATAGAGTTGGAATGTGCCTTCATGCTTTTTAACTATTTAAGGTTCAGGATTCCTGTTTTCCTTCTTGTTGATTTTAAAGAGTTCCTTGAGTGTAATCATGTGTTCGTTTTATGTAAAGCAGCTATCTTATTCTGATGCTGTCTATTAATTGTGCCAGTGGTGCTTTTTGTTAAATAACAAAATTTTGTTACACTCAAACCCATTAATTTTTTTACCTCGTTGTTTTGCTTTTCAGATTTTATTTAGGAAGGCTTTCCCCATCCTTATAAAATGGAAATATTCCCCTACCTTTTCTTTGAGCTTTATATATTTGCCTGTTATACTCAGGATGTTAATTCATTTTGAACCTATTTTACAGCATAGTATTGGTGAGGGTGGGAGATCTGGACTTGTTTTTCTCCATACTTGTGAAGCAATTTTCTCAATACTATCTACAGAAAATAAGTCATTCTCTCATTCATATGTAGTCCACCTTTATAACACATCAATATTTTCAAACCTAGGAACTTTCTTTTCTGTTACAGAGGTGTAGCTCTCTATTTCTCCATCAGTATAGTACTGTCTTTTAGTGCTTGCAATGGGAGATTATCCCTCTTTGCTTTACTTTGTTGAAAATTGTTCTTATTTATTTTATTTATGTTTTACTCTCTGTGTGTTTGTGGAGGGGGGAGAGAGAAGAGAGAGAAAATATTTGGTAAGTTGTACGAAATATAATGTTGAAATTTTCATTGGCATTTCATTTAATGTATAAAGCAAAACTGGGAAAGTGCCATGCCTTTATAATATTAGTTCATGCTATTTTTGAGCTTAATATATTTATGCATTCAAATATTATTATATGTTCTTTAAGGAAGTTTTCATATTAACTCTGTAATGATCTTATAATCTTAACATGGTTTATAAGTTTTCTGTATTCAGTATACATTTCTGTAAATTTTAGAAATACAGTTTTCTTCACAGGATGCTCTTCTCTGGTTCCAATCAACATTTGCAAATAATTTTCTTCATCTATGTGATTTCTTTTCTTTGTCTATTAATGTATTGTATTACATTGCAAACTTTTCTATTTAAAAAAAATCCTCAATTTGGGGGATACACACACTTTCTATTCATAATTAACATTTTTAATATACTCATGGATTTGATTATCTTAATAATAGTTTATTCAGATTTTTCTTATGTTACTGAAAATTAAAACAAACCTGTAATCTCAATTTCTTGTATTGTTTTTAATTTTTAAAATTTGAATGAGCCAAGTTATATTTTTTCCATTTTGTAATAATTTGTGAAATTTAAGTATTAATCAGTTCCTTAAAGTTTTAGTAAAAAGTATCTGTAAAATTGCCTAAACCTAGAGTTTATTTTAAGGAAAGAAAGAATTTGATTATTATTTTATACAGTTATCTAGCTATTTAAATTTTATCTTTCTTTTTGCTCCAATTTAGACATTTTCTATTTTTCTGATATTTGTACTTTTGTTTATATTTGGAAACTATTATAATTCTTTGTAAGTATTTAGACATTCTTTCATTCTTTGCTCTGCCTCTCACTTTCTATTGATATAATTTTCTTTAAGTTTGTTTGTTTTATTTTGTTTTTGTTTTACATTTATGAAGTTTCTCAGAAAACCTGTCTTTTATTTTTATTAATTATATCTTTTTCCATTTAAATAATTTTTAATATTATGATTGTTTTTGTATTTGATTTACCAAATTATTGAGTTCAAATGTTTAAGCTCAATTGTTTTCCAATGCTTTTTATTTTCAGATAAGAGCACTTAAATCCATAATTTTTAGGTAACAATTTATCTATGCCCCCATGCATTTTTAAATATGCTATTTTAAATTCTACTTGTTTTTTTTTTTAATTCCCTTAAAATTTTCTCTCTACTCCAAGTTGTTTAGAAGCAGATATTTTTGGTTTATTTCCAAGTGATAGTGGTATTTTGGCCCTTTTATGAATAATTTCTACTTTTATTGTATTTTTGTCAGGTAATATAATCTGAATGATGATGAATCTTTGAAATTTATTATTTCTTTATGAGTCGGTTTATAATTAATTTTTATAAATGCTGCCTATATGCTTATAAAGAATCTGTAATATCTATTCATTGATTATAGTAGATTTTTGTCTGTTAATCTAAGTTATTCAAACATGTTTTAAAATATTTCATATTTCTCATCTTATTTTTTATCTGCTTGCTTAACTCTTTGTTTTCTGGGTTTAAATATTCACATCATTGATTTATATATTTCTCTTCTTAGATTAGTCAACTGTTGGTTTAAATATTTTGAGGCTGTATGGTCAGGTGCATATATGGTCATGCTTGTTTTATCTCTTTTATATATAACATATAATGTTTATTTTGTTTCTTATGATACTTTTGATTGGCTGATGCATTCATTTGTATGAAATCCCTAAATCTTTAAAGCCAAGATTCTTTATTATCCTTTTGCCTCTCCTCAGCTCCATTGCTGTAACAGTTTTGTAATCAGATATTAATAAGAACAACCAGAAAAGAACCTTTATGAATAACTGTTTCTAATGTCTTTTTTCCTACTGTCCATTATTCATGTGCTTCCCAAATCAGGGAGTAGTTTATACATATGGGTATAAAGAAATGGGTGTTAGATCGCCCCTGCTGATGAGTACTTCACTCTCACATTCTCAGTAAAGTGGAAAAGAGAGGTTCCCCCATAATAAAAAGTGAAAAAAAGATGCCAGTACCTGAAATTCTCATTTTTTGAAGGGGAAAGCAGGACCTGGGCTTAATGGACATGACATAAGTGTAGGTACATGGCATATGGGTATTAATTCCCTTCTTCCACATTCTTTCTAAGGTAGACATTTTCTCCATATTACAAATAAAGGAACCTGAGGTTCAATAAAGGAGGTGCATTTACCTATGTCACAGAGCTAATGCAGTGATGGAAGCAGAACACAAATATAGGCCATGCTGATTCTGATGTTTACATTCTTTGAACTAGGCCAAAGTGCTATTATGTCTTCGTATGTCAAGGAAAGTTGAAGTAGAGAAATTCCCTTTATCTCAAGATATCAGAGGGGTTGGAAGTCAAGATAAAAGATCTCGTGTTTTACATCTTGGTTTGTAGGACAGCATAACTCTCTCTATATATTTTTAAAAATACAAAAGAGATGGATTGCTTTTAAAGAAAGCTAGCACTGCTTGCTGACTAGCTTAGCACAACATTACTGAATGTCTGTCAAGGTTTTTCTTAAAAAAAAAAAAATTGCAACAGAGAAATTCAAATTGTTAAAGTTAATTGCAAGATTAAATTGCCATTTGTCAATAGCAGTGTAATTTGTATTATAAATTAGAGAACTGTAGCTTTCAGGCATATTTTATCAATATGTTTTCAATGATTTAATAACAATATTTCTCAAAAATAAGCCAAACTAGTTTTTTCTACTTTTTAAATGAATGAACATGTTTAGAGGATTTTCATCAGTATGCTAGCCAGCTCTGCAAAATTTCTAGTAAATAAATTATCACCAGGAGGCTCAAAATCCATTACCATAAAAAAAGCCATTTTTTCCTCCCTAATCGATTGCCCACTGTGCAACTGCTAATGGGACCATACACACATGTTGTGCAGAGGGAATTCGTTTTCAGGTTCTCTCTTTTCTAGAATTTATTTTAAAAAGAATTTCTCACTAAACTCATAAATTAGTCAATGCATAAAATGAACACTTCAGCTTGCAACAGGAGAAACACAAAGGTTGTGCACCTAGAGAATTTTCCAAGCTGGTTTCCAAGAAAATGGAGGTTACGCTAGGTGATTTGCAAACACTGCAGCATCTGCCTGGGAGAGCCAGTCCTTTCCCTGCTTCCCACACCTTGGTTTGCTCATACATTCTTGTTGGCACACAAATGTCCTGTATGTTTTGATTAATATTCCACATGACAAGTGCACTGAGCAGCATTGACCTTTGAACTTAGAAGTTTTGAAATCATTCCAGAGCAACTGGATTTATTTTACAAAATCATCCCAGTTCATTCCCACAATCCCATCTTTTATCTCCAGTCCCACTCTTCTGTAATTCACAGATGATATTATAGTCATAAAAATCCCATCTTACAGCATTCTGTAAGCTTTTTACAAGCCCAGAACTTTGGCTGCTAAATCAGCCTTGCCTATGCACAGAATAGTTAATTCTAGGGAATCAAATAGCAAGTGGCATGAGATGGGCCTATCTCCCCAAAATTTATACCAGTTGAGTCAGTCAACCTGAAATTTTATTTCAAAATTTTTTCTTTTGACCCTCCAGTTGCCGTCTTTCAACAATTCAGGATTCTGAAGCTAAAAGCAGATTTAAGTTCAATTATTCAATTGCCTTCCATTCACAGAGTATCTTGATCAAGGTAGTACTCCAGTAAGAGGTAAAATCTTACTGGAGTACTACCTTCATCAATCTGAATTTCTTGTACTGATAATTAGTCTAAATTTCTTGTACTGATAATTAGTCTGAATTTCTCGATGTTTTCTTATGAATGAAATTACTCATTTTCTTGAGATACAGTTGAGTATTAAAGTCAGACCAGCCCGAGAATAAAATGCCTGCAAAGATTGGGGTGAAGTGAGGGTGCATGGCAAAAAGAAGGCAGGGGGATAATAAAACAAGGAACTTGCTATACAGCATAGAAAATTATAGTAGAAGCACTTAGTGGAATAACTTCTCTATGTGTATAGGCCTGATTCTGACTGTCATGCTTTCTTTAAATGTCTTTGAAATTCTCTTATAGTAACCAGTTTTGTTTTGTTTTTTCTTTTT
This sequence comes from Ateles fusciceps, assembly GCA_036589455.1. Taxonomy (NCBI): domain Eukaryota; kingdom Metazoa; phylum Chordata; class Mammalia; order Primates; family Atelidae; genus Ateles; species Ateles fusciceps. Next base: position 4,310,628 of record JAZHEH010000797.1, on the reverse strand, counting down.
TCTCATTCTCTTTTTAGGTAAGTTGCTATTCCTCTTTTTACAAAAATCGTTGTCCGAATAAAAGTCATCAATATAAGGCAAGTATCTACTCTGGATTATGGCTTCTCAATTCTTCGTATTTGGGTAACTACTTCTCTTTATTTTATCTTTGATTATTTAAAAATTTAATGGCACAGAGTTTAGAGATTTCATTTAATTAAGAGTATATATGTCTGATGATATCCTTATATAAGCTAAGTTAAGTGGTCCTTTGGAGATTGTTACAAAGACTACAACGTTTGTTTGCATATTTATGTTTGCCATCAAGTTTCTTGTGAGTATTTCACTGTGAATTGACTGACAGACAGATCTTGAAGTTTCAAAAACCAAATGAGACTCCATCGCTGACGCATGCAAAATGGTAGAATTCAGATTTTACAGTGGAGCAATATAATTCAGTTCTCTACACCAAAGTTACACAGCTATTTTGTCATTGTGATTTTTATTCACCAGATTAATGATTTTGATTTATGATGATTGATCAGGAATTTTGGGGATTATTATGGTCTTGTACAATGTGAGTAACATACTTTAGAAATGTCTTTGCTTTTTCCTGGCAGTTCTTAAGTTAAATTTTCCTTTCTGGTAGTCTCATGTTTATTATTTCACTCTGTTTTTATAAACATAAGATCTGATGGTTGATTGATAGATAGTTACTTGAGTAACTATCAAAGAATAAAACCGTGGCTATTTGTGAAATACCATAGACAATCCTAAAGAATAAAGGATGAAGGTTTATAATTTGTAGTGTTTATTTCACCCAGTGGAGATTTTTAGTAAGTCACTATTTTGATATGTCATACCCTAAACAAACCAAAACATTTACTGCAGTTTTTCTAAGTACAGAACTATCAAACACATTTTGTTATGAGCCCTGTGTGTGTGTGTGTTTATTGCGACTAAATAAAACCCAATCAGAATTTTAAATGGAGCTAATTAGATAATGTCTATGTTGCCAAAATGGTGGACCTGAAATAGAGGAAATACAAATGTAAATCACACTCTCCTGAAAATAACCACAGATCCTTAACAGTTTGAAAATAAATAGCTGTGGTGGAGTTTATGGCGTTAAAACTTTAGTCTAATTACAGACATTAATTTAGCAGCATTACTATAGCATTTCTATAGCTAGAGGATCTCAGGCAAGACCCAAATTATATATCTTAGAAAATATTTTCTCATTTATTAACACCTTACATTATTGAAGCTTAAAAATATTTTCTATTCGAATTGATGTTTTATCACAGAAGTAATTTGTTTTCTTTCAAAAATTTTTTTAATTATTTAAGATAGTGAAATTTCTCTACGTTTAGATTTTTCACTTTGTTTCCTGGTTCTCACATATTACCTCAAGTTTCCTTTGTGTTTAGGCTTTTACCACCACAGGAAAACAAAATTTTAAAATGTATTTTTTCATTGATATTTTCAAGAAAGGAATTATAGTTGCTTTGGGAACTTTAACAGAGAGTTTTCTGACTCCTGCGTAATTATAATCTCAGTCTTAATGATACATTAGCATATTTTTGCATCTAATTTTATAAACAAATGCAAAACTCTGTAATAATGCAGTCTTGAGTGGCAAATTTAAAACCATGCAAGTTAGATAACTCCTTAAAATAAGATGCCTTGAGGTAAGAATAGAATACACTGCTACCCATGTTTATAAACATATTCATATAAATACACATATAAGATACAAGAGTAAAACTGTCGATAGTTAACACTATTTCAAGTTGCTTTAAGTGAACAAATATAATTATTCTCTTTACATAGTGTTATTCAGATTTCACATTAAAATAAATAAGCTTGCTATAGACCATCTTGTTTATCAGGAATATCCAATTCAGTATTTAATAAACATGTATTTATTATTGGAAACTATGCCAAATACTGTTGAGAACAGATAGATGAACAAAGTAGATGTTGTTCCCATGCAGCCCTTAATACACGGGTGGAGATAAATAAGGCATGTATACGAATGCCCTATAATGTGAAATACATAAATGCCTATAAACAAAGCATGAGCAGAGTGGTGTGAGTGTATGAGGAAAATAAACTGAGAAATGAGAGAAAACTTTATGAAATCATTAGTTATGAACCAGGAATGAAGGATGGATAGAAATTTGAAGGAAGGTGATTTAGAAGTACACTTGATAGAAAACTTCACGGGGAAGACTCAGAAGAGGAAAAGGCATTTTGGGGGAACCCAATACATTGGAAAAAGAATTGTTAAAAGATGTAATTGTCTATAAAACCATAATTCTAGATTATATAATTCTTGATTCTCTAGGATTCATGATGTCATTTTTGATTATATGGTCTTAAGAACATTTTTAAAATGTTGGTTTCATAAGATTCTTCAGTTTTTAGTTGAATAGTGCACCCTTCATAGGAGTTCAGTAATACACGTTTGACAATGAGTTAATTGTACCCAATAGAATGTAAGTTCCTCCACTAATTTGCAGATTTATGGAAAAGGGGATTGTAAATTCAATGAAAAAATTTATTCACATCAGTATATCCAGTTCTTAGCTAAGTTCTTTGTAACAGTTTGCCTTAAATAAATGTTTCATTGTCTCAAGACTTTCCCAGTACCTTGCTTTCTTATTCCACCAAGCCACCCTGGACATTCTTCCTTGTCCCTATAAATTGTTTGACCAGGTGTCCTACAAACAGAACATCTGAACCTTATAAATACCTATCCCAAGGTGTCATTGTTGAGAGCAGAAATTCAGAAATGTGTCTACCTATGGTTGAATCCATTTCAGCACTATCCAGTAGTGTAACTTTGAAGAAGTTTCTTAATATCCTTGTGCTTCAGTTTCCTTATCTATAAAATAGGGATGAAAAATTCAATTATTTTGAAGATAGAATGAGTTAATATAGTTAAATAGAAACATACCTGGCTCATAATAGCTATATAAGTGCTTGCTATTTTCATCATTAAATGTTTGAAAAGTAGCTTTTTTACAGATATAATAATAGTCTTTCATTAACATTAAGTATAATTAAATAGCTATTATAATGATTCTTCAGAACTAATAAGTCAAAATCATAGTACTTACTATGTTCCCATTTTAAGAGTCACTGAGAATATGCATATATATATATGTATTTATTTTCTGTAGAATTGTGCCTGATGTAGTTTTTAAGCGATTAATCTGAAGCTGAAGATATTTTAGATGCTGTACCTTATGCAGCATGCTTTTTCCCATAGCTCAGTGTTTTATTCTTAGTGTGTCACTTATTTGTTTTTCTAACCAGAGATTTTACTGAAGAGGTGAGACTTGTCATCTTTAATTCTCTTCTGATGCCTCTAGTTTATACTTATGATGCTGTTGCTAACAGTCCTTTGTCACTCAGCTTTTTTATCATTTCATTCTGTAATGATAACTGAAAAGTGTATTTGGTAATAACAGGTATTGCTGTTTTCATTTGTCTCAAGTGCTATTTTTTTGTTATCTATTGCAGTTTAATGACTCAAACCTTGACAGTACTTTAGGATGAGCTTTGTGATAGGCAACACTTGAATGAAAAGGAAAAACTTATCAGCAAGCAGTGACTCAGTAAGGGAACTTGGGAGGTGTTAGATTTTCCTTTAGAACAAGCTTCTCCCAAAGAAACAAGGACTCTAATGCGAATGTTTTCAATATTGTCTCCATGTTCCAGTAATAATAGCAAGGAGAGTATTGAATAATGCAGTTCAGTAAAAGTTCATATATTTTACGAGCAATTTTATCAGAAGAGCTGTTACTTTTCTAAATAGCATTGTTAGTCTTTGGATTGAGTGCCAGAAATCTTTAAATATGTAAAAAATGATACAGCCACTTTCACTTATAGTTTAGGGCATACAAACTCAAATACTGAACCCAAGGTAGAGTACACTGAGTGGCTGCATTTAATGAAATTTAGTTGCCTTTACCTTTACCTTGGAGAGTGAGGAAAACGTATTCTTGAAGCAGAAGAACACTTTTGCTGGAAGGAAAGGTGAGAAGCGAAATAACAGAATACAATAATAATAAAGCTTAGCATAGAAGAGTGGTAGTTGTCAGTATGTAGGAGGTGGCCATAGAGAGTGGGAGACAGCAGAGCAAATAATAAAATAATAAACATAAAATTAAACTTTTTTTGCAGAGTTCTTAAGTAATGTGTAAAGGTAGAGTCTGATGAAGATACATTAAACTTGGAATTTATCTTCTCAAGAAAATAGCTATAAAAACCTTTACTGGGGTATAAGGAATTATGCATACACACATGAAAATTATTTGAATATAGTAATGACATTCACCAAAACTTTTCAATTTATTATGTGTTACAGCCCTTTGAAAACTATACCCTGACTGTCTTTCAAAGTATGTGAGTTATATGTGTGTGTATATTTATTTATAGCAAACTGATGGGTAGATAAAAGAACATAGGTATATATCCGTAAGCTAACTGCTTGTTTCATCTCAGATTCATTCTTGTGCTTCACCTGCTCTGCTCTGTATCACAGGTGGTTGATGCTACAGACTAAATTTTCCTGTTTCCTTGCTAACTGATTTCCTGCTAGGTTTATTCAATGATAATCACTGGTGGGAGACTGGCAGTGGGAGCAAATAAGCTGGGGTATTTCTCTCCATCTTTCTCTGTGCTTCTGCATCTCTTCCATGGTCCAGATCTTCACAGGGCAGTCTGTGCTATTATGTCAGTTCCCTTTGCGTGGTCTGACTTCTAAGCTGTGGTAACAACATCTCCTTTGGTTCCAGAGATGGCGGTGTCTTTCTGCTACTACTAATCCTCAGTGTAGGTCATCATCCTCTATTTAGTTTTCAGCTTTTCCAACATTATTGTGACATCTTCATTGGGTTAAATTTCCTCTAACAAACTACCTGGCATAAATCCTCTTTTCCCAACTAATCCTGATTCCATAGGTTAAACTTAGAATTTGGAATCTGTATATAAGTTTAGTTCATAGCTATTCCATATGTGAAGTATTAAGATCATCAGACAGGTGCCAGCACAATGACCCAATTTTCCTAGACTTTTCTATCACAAGGCCTAGCTTCACCTCTGTTACTGCCACATGAGACCTGCAACTTTTCAAGCACATTCAGTGACACTCTTATTCTTCATCACAAATGTCAACCTGATTGAAGAAACAGATTGCTAATGCTAATACTTTAATCAATTAAATAAAAAAGATTCCGAACAGTGTGTCACTGACTTAAATCCCAATGGAGTTTAAAAATGATGGAAAGGATTTTAGGGAAAACAGCATGGTCGGGGGGAGAGTTGATACCATTTTTAAAATATGTATATAGTGAATGGTAAGCCTCTCAGTTATACCTGAAGGATTGGTGGGGTATAGATGGGAAATGACCTTCTGGGTAGGAAAAGAGGGATGCAATAAAAACACAGGTCACTGTAAAGGTCTGAGTTTAATTAGAACAAACTGTGAGTGTGAAGAGCTTAAAGAAATAATGAACCAAAACCAGGAGCAAGAACACTCAAAATGTCTGGCCTCCAATTTTCTTATGAACAAGTAGAGCAGATCAGATGAAAGGAAAACAGCTGCAACAGAATAATCGGAAGTTGCTGGAATAAGGAGAAAGTTTGTGACTTACTGTTGGAGGAGTCAGGTGATCATTAGCTGATGAAAACCAGAATTGACACAACGAAAGACTGAGTGATGAAGATAGTCAAAATTAACTCATCTGGAAAATGTATAGCTTGTACTGGGTTCGTTGGCATATGGTAATTGTTTAAAAGATGAACCAATAGCTTTTTTTTTTCAGATTTTTGACAGAAAATATTCAATATTTACAGTTATCTTTAATGAAAAACATCATTTACCTTTGCCAATGTATCAACATAGATACTGCATAGCCTATGTTAGGGGTTATTGTTTTTACTAAATAACCATTTGTAGTCTGATTTTGCCTTAAAAAGTTTTCCCTATAAATGCTAGATCTCCTTGGGGTGTTTGATTATAGACTGCACACTTGGTGGATGTATTCTGAAAGCATTTAGTCAAGTTTGGAAACATTTGGATGAACCTGACACTTCTGAGTATTTGAGAAAATAATATAGGAGACATTCAAATTTAACACAGGTGATAATAGACTTAATGTGTTTTCTTTCCAAATTGCACTAATGTACAGACTAATAGTTAGACTAACAAGGTAATGTTAGAACTAATACATTCATTACTCAGATATGCACAGTGCATCTTAGAGGCCAAGTAAAGGGCTAGTTTAAGAATCATCTGTATCAAGTTATTTAATTTTAGATGCCAGTGTGCTTGCTGAAGTATGTTAAGCCATTATAAGAAACACAGTAATAAAAATATTGTGTTTATAAATTTGATGATCTCCATTACTTCTTTTGGCTCCTTTAGCTTAGTCTTCAAGCTAATAGTTTTAAAGCTAGACTCTTCAAGTGATAGATGTTAGAAGTTATCTGAGCCTTTTGTGTGTTTCTTCTTTCATAAAGTAAGATTGCCTTTGAATGGTAAAAGAAAAACTTCGGTCCTAATGAAAAATTGTGTTTTGTGCATCCATCCTTCCATCTGTCTGTCCATCCATCAAAAGTAAAAGTCTGACTGAACTCCTGGTAGCGCCATTGATCAGCTATGGGAATTCAAACAGGTCATGACTTTTGGGAGCCTACGTTTTATTAATTGTAAAATATGTACAGTTTTGTCTACTTTAAAGGATTACTGAAGGATCAGATACAATATTATAGATGAAATGCTTTATAAACATTAGAGGGATATATTAATATTAAGGTTTATTTAAAATAATGAGTACCTTCTATTTGGAAAATCTGGGCAAGTCTCTGGTAAGGGAGGTAGAAAATTAATAGAACATAATGTTTTACCAAAAAAGTTGGTAAGATAGTTGAGTAGGTCCTTTGTTTTGTTTGGTTTGTAAAGTCAGATGAAGCCCTTGTAAGCAAGATTTTTAATGACATCACTTGTTTTGGAAACTGGACTTACTCTTTGTTCAATTAAGTATAATTTGAATATTATGGAAATGAAAGAACATCAGGGTTGCAAAAATTCTAGCAAGGCTTTGGTCCAACATCCTCATTATAACAGATAAAACTATACCTAAATAGATGAAGTGACTCATCCAGTCACCAGCAAAGTAGTGAATGACTTAGGAATAGAATTTTGTTTTGTTTCAAGCACAAAACTGTTTTCATAGGATTGCTCAGTCTACTTTTTTATTTGCCCAAAACTTTGTTGAACCATACCTTGTTGTATTCTGTTATGTGGAAACTTTGAAGATGACATGGTAAAACAGACACCAGCAAAAACATGGATTAAAAGGAAGAGACCGATAAACCTAATGATGCTTTGTTGCGGGGATTACTGAGAAAGATTTGCCCTCTTCCAAATGGCTCACTAGAAAAAATAGGTCAGAGATACTAGATCAAGAAGTGTTAAGGTCTCAGAAAGATCATTAGCATTAGATTTAGATAAATAAAGCATTAGAATTAGATGGCAGTCATATATGGGTTTTGAGGAAATTCAAGGGTAGGCAACATTTGTGACTTGTAATTAGAAACAGCCATTTCATTAGCTTAAAAACCTAAGGAATTAGATGTGAGCTAGTACTGCTTTGGTAGAGAAATTAGGATAGTAGGGATTTAGAATAATATCTCTAAAGTTAGTATCTCATCTTAATTTCCTGTCGAACCCTGCTTTAGTACTTCCACTTATGTGTGAGCTATTGCCAAGTTTATATCACAAATTTCCATCACCATGCAGAATTAGTAAATGTTAACATTGTTATATTTACTTCTAATTGCTTTTATAAATAAAACATAAATTAATCTCTCTTTCTATTCCATATTTTAACAATTTATTTGTAGCCTCATGCATGTTTCTGTATTTACATTTTTATGGTTTCTGTTATTTGCTGAACACGCAATAGGTACTTAACAGGCTTCTTGATTCTAACTTTAAAAAAAACATGTTATTTTCTAGTGCTTTAGAAAAGTTTTGTCAGTTTTGATTTTGTCTGTTTTATTTTCCACTTCATTATTAATATCCACCGTCCTAAATAATACTGAGAAAGAGGCATAAAGTTAAAGAGTCACAGAAAGAAATTTTACATATTACACATTTTACATATTCCTACTTAACTCTCTCCCTTTCCTTTTTCCCCAAACCACATTATTAGAATTACTCCTCATACAACCCTTAGTTGGTTTTTTATATTATGATTACTATGCTTGTCATGCTTTAACTATTTTAGGGAATTCTAAGAGAAACTAGAATATGAGAGTCAGACTTAGATATGAAGCCTAAATTGTTCTGGCGTGGTCTTTTCACAACAAATTATTCCTTAATTATGAGTTTTTTGGAAGCAAGGAATATACAGCCTTAGAATGAATTTTCTATACTTAATTTTATGGATACTTGAAAAAAAAATCAGGAAGTAGGGTAAAACAGGTATGGGGCAATCCCCCCTTAACACATTTACTGCCACTGTTGAAAGACAGGTATTCTGATTTTTAAAGTTATAAGAAAGGATATGATACAATCACTTTTTTTCACCTGGGGATATTAAAAGCTAGAAAACAGTCAAATCTCAGTTTGACAGGAAATGTAAGCCCACTTTTTGAGTACAGATCATGTCCTAGTTATCCATACTTTTTTTAGCATACTGCTATGTGGCCGTAATGGGCTGGCCTCATGACACCTTCAAAGGCCAGCAAGGTGGGGAGCCAAAGCAGGACAGAAACATTTGGTCTACTCTATCACTGAAAGGCCAAACAACACATGTGTCTCTGCGTGCTCCTCTACCGACCCCACAGTTAGTATACAACGGAGGTATGGACAAATCTGAAAAGCCATCTCTGGTTTAGGCATCAGTGGAGCAACACAAATCACGGAGAACATCCTGTGGTTCTGTTATTTCAGTTTTCCTAAGATCTACCTAATTGCTTTGATTTTATTCCTGTGGGTACCCTGTTTTCTGCCAATCTAATACAATGCTATTATTAAAACCAAACTTAAAACCAGGCTATATTGTTACTATTGAGCAATCTGCTTTCCCACTCAGGTAATGGAATACTTGGTTCTGAGTTAGGATATGCTTTTATTAAAGAGTCACACTGCTCTTTACAAATATTAACTCATTAATTTGCACAGGCATCCCTCTGTGGCTCCTAGAAACTATTATTTTTCTCAGTTTATAAGGAGAGGAAGAGAAACAATGACACATTTTCCTAAGTTCACACTGCAAAGAGGACACTGGGGGAAGAAAGGAACAATCACATAGTCCTTCTAACATCTCATTACAGCAGCAGCATTACTTCTTGTTTTGAGCTTGTCACAATCTAAAAAGCTTACCCAGGTCATATTTCACTAATGTACTATCTTGGATGAATGATTTCACATCTATAAACTAAAGTTTCTTCATGTGTAAAAGGGTGTAAATGATATACATTCTCTTAGCATTGCTTAAAGGACCTAAATAGATCCAATTGGTTAACTGCTGAGTAGAATCTTTTTTCTGGTACATAGAAAGTGTAAGAAAATGGAAGCATTTCTTAGTAAATTAAATTTCATTAAACCGTCTTCCAATAGTCAAAGATGTCTAGTAACGGACGTGCTGTTCCATCAAGTGGTGAATTACCCATCCCTGGCAGAGCCTTTGTAGAGGCTAATAGCTGTTGTTCATCTGTTAGATAAGGGACCGTGCCTCAGGTATATGTGATGGCGGGATGGTTTTGAAGTCTCCCCTAATTCTGAAAATCCAAGTAGTAGTAGGTAGTGAGGCATTATACTAAAATTTCATAAAAATTTTTGATACTTGAATGGCTTTTTACAGTTTTAATGCACTATTATTATGCATATTATGACTTAATCCTCACAATAACCCTATGAGGAAGACAGGATTGGTATAATTGTCTTCATTTTATAGATGGGAAAATAGTAAGCATCAGAGAAGTTAAGTGACTTTCTCAAGGTCATATAATTAGAAAGGTAGAAAGCTGAAATTCATATCCTGTTTTCTACCACCATCTCCTTGCATTTTGCATCATGTATGGTCATTTATGTTTCTGTTCTTATGAGGGATGCCATTTAAAGAACATGTTTAAAGACCCACCCACTTTCTCAGCATTCCCCCTTCTGTTCTGTCCCCATCTTCTCAATTCCTACTACATCCATAAAATGCAGTATTGCAGTGCCCATATGTACTGGTTTCTCTTTACAAATACTCACTCATTAATTTGCACAGGCATCCCTCTGTGGCTCCTAGAAACTATTATTTTTCTCACTTTGTAAGGTGTGGAAGAGAAACAATGGCATCTCCTAGAGTGAGATGTAAAATTGGAAAGAACATTGCCACCCTACTTCTAACCACCCCCCTTTTTCTAATACTGCTCGGGTATCCAGAATAAGAAAACTGTCGAAGCAAGTACCATCTTTTGTTATTCTCCGTCACCAATGGCATTCTCAAAGGTCATGGGGTGAGGGGGAGAAACATTTCTTGCTGTGAATTACTCTTGAGATGAAACTGCTTTTTAATCTAAATCTGTGGTTCCATAGTCATTCAGCCGGTGACTAATTAGGGTGGCTGTGATGGGGATGGTAACAGAAAGCCTATTGTGCAATGTTGAGAATGGGCTCCAACCTTACTATGATTTACTGCCATAATAAGAAGACAGAGGAAAATACTGCCAGCGTTTCATAGCCAATCAGAGTGTTTGCAGACCTTCATTTTTTCCAAGTTCCAAACTCGTATCACAAGAAGAGATACCGGTTGCCATTCAGTTTGGATCAGTTTAGGTATTATTTTTCATGTTTAAAGCTTGATTCGTACTGTATTTTTCTACCTACTGCAACAAATACTTTATCTGTTTTCTTTAAAAAATGAGGTAAAGACTATCTGCTAATGGAGAAATTGGATTTGCCCTTCTTCATATTTTCCCATGGTGATAAAATAAACATCTTTACATAGAAATGAGTGCTTTTTATACGCTGTGAGAGAAGCTGAAAGTTTCCTTCAGTTTGAATATCCTGATGGAAATTAGAAGGTTGAATTTATCCCATCTGAATGTCCTTCTCAGTCCTGTGTTTCAGCTATTCATACTGACCCATTGTCTTTCCTTCCTGTTAAGGAGTAAGGTAGACAGACTAGTTGATTTAAGAACTCACTCATTCGCTTGATTTGTATGTGTTTGGGCAACTCACAAATGTATTTCAAATCAGGATGATTTGTGGAGAAGGAAACACCCAGAGAGCGGAATCAGGGAATCCAGAAAGGAAACGTTCATTACTTGGCCCATAACATCTTTCATTATTTTATTTAACAAAAAACAAACAATGTATTATAAATATAAAGAAAAATTACTAAACTTTGAACCCTTCTCGTGACTCTCAGCTTTTCACGGGAGATGTATAAGCAATATGACCATGGACTCTGTGTAATAATAGATGAGAAGTGAGCTGTTTCAAAGGCAAAGAAAAAAGATCTTGACTATGTCTGGAGATTGCTAAAAGGCTTCGCCAGAGGTAGAGACACCCGGACAGGGTATCAAAGAATGAACTCATAAGATAGGTTTAGGAAAAGCAGTCCTTTTAGACAGCAAGACATACAAATTCATGGGGGATTGATTGAGCATGCTATGTTCAAGGCAAATAGTTTGATGTCACTAAAGCAACATGTATACCTGAGGCAGTTGCAAAAAAATCAGAGAGCTATGGAGGGGTAACCTGTGTCTTGTGAGGGAGTTTGTAATTCAGTATTGATGAGAGATGATCTGGATAAGTTGTTTGCTTGAGGCAATTTCAAAAGCCATAATGCTCTAGCAACTGATGGGTGTGATTAGCAGCTGGTAATGTTTTCTTCTCCTGCTTGTTCCCTGTTTAAGCTGAGTTCAAGACACACTATTTCCAGGGATCTGACTGGGGGATGGATACAATTCACCTCCATCTCGGTGGAAGGGATTGACTCAGTGATGTGCAAGGTATACAAAAGCCTCTGTAATCTTCAAGGATTTCCTCTTGTGAGCTGAACTAAGGCCATCACAGTGGAACAAGGGAGAGACTGAAAGGAAACTGTGTGGGAAGAAAAGTGATCAGATCTTGACAATGACCCAGTGAGCCTTCTTAAGTCATGGCAAGTGAGTGGATGATGGTTCAGAGAACTGCAGCTGCAATATGAGAGAAAAGATAGCATTTTCCCCTCTGGAAAGGGAGTAGGTATGTGCAAGAACTATAGTGGAGGAGACACAGCTTAGGATCCCATGTGCAGCTAAAGTTGATGGCTCACAAATAATCAAAGCATCTAATTGTTCTTGATGTTTCTAGAGCAGCGTTCAAGTATGTTTTAAATGACAGCTTCTTCGGCAACATTGTTAAATGGCCCCTAGCTAACTCCCAGTTACCTATAGTTTCTTAGAATTGCAAATAAGACAGCATTGTGGGAACAAGAGCAAAGGAGTTGATAAGTTTATGTTAATAATAAAAATTATTTATTAATAAGTTAATAATCATAATGAAATACACTATGCACCAGGCCTGTGTTAAATACATTATGTACATTTTCTGATTTAGTCCTTACAACCCTAAGAAAGAGGTAGCCTCATGATTGCCATTTTTTATAAAGGGAAAAAATAAGAGCCGGTAAAGGACAGTGGTTGCCCAGGGCCTCACGTTGGCAAGTAGTGTAAGTAGGACTCAGATCCAGGCTAGGTGAAAAAGGAGGGATGTAGGTGTGTGCTGCTGGCTGGTATATCGATAATAGCCCAGAGAGCATCTGTCAGTGCCATATGTCAGCTTCATAGAGCGTAATGAAACTTCCAGACAAAAAGGCTAATTGTTTTTTTTAATAAGTCTAAGTTTATTAAGGCCAATGACGGTATTTGCAATGAGAATTCAATAGATGGAATGAGAGAGAGAGTGAGGAAGAGAGAGAAAAAAGAAGAGAGAGCACATGCACAAGAGAGAATGAGAGCAAGAGAGAGAATAATACATCTTTTCAGTCTAACAAGACCTCAGAAACCACCATCTGACTGGCGTGAATTCCACACAGGTTATAAGGGCATATGCGTTAACAGTTTGGAGAATAGAACCACCCTTGAAATAGTACATAAGTAAAAAGCTCAGATGATTCTGTAGGGTCTTCTGAACTGTCTTTGCTCACTGGAGTTGTACCTAACAGTGACGTCCAGGCTGTTCCACAGGTCCCACCACAGACATCCTGATACTCAAAAAAAAAGCTGGCTGTAGACTGCTGCATTGGCTTTTGTTGGTGCCTGCTAACTAATAAAGGACATAAATGGCAGTGGAAAGTATATTTTTAAAAGAGCCCTTTCTTTTAAAATGTGATTGAAGTGATTAAAAAAAATAAGTATGGAATCATGTCCTTTGCAACAACATGGATGCAGCTGGAGGCTATTATCCTAAGTAAATTAATGCAGAAACAACCAAAGACTGCATGTTCTCACGAGTGAGAGCTAAATATTGAGTTCACATGGACAAAAAGATGTGAACAAAAGACACTGAGGACTACAAGAGCAGGGACAGAGTGGGAGGGGGAAGGGCTGAAAAACTACCTACCTATTGGGGATTATTTTTACTACCTGGGTGACTGATTCAATTGAACCCTAAACCTCAGCATCATGCAATATACCCTTATAACAAACCTTCACGAGTACCTCCTGAATCTGAAATGGTAGTTAAATAAATAAATAAATAGTACAATAAGCCTTGCAGTATGATGTGAAACAACCCCCTGTCTTCTTCCATCCAGTGGTCCATTTTCTAAGACACGTCGTGAGGGAAGAAAGGTGCTCCAATATCTTGGCTTAAATTCAAGCCAGGAAATTGGATTAGCCTTCCAAAATGAATCCCTTCAACAGTTTCAATTAAGTAAGAAATTCGTCTCCTATACTCATTTGAAACAAGTGTGAATGCAATCCCGACTGTCTTTACTTGGACTCATGTAGGCATACATGCACTTGTTGAGAAATATATTTGACAACTGAGGGTTGAAAGATTCTGTAGAGATGTGAGGTTACTGCCATATTTCCTTGAAAATCCATAGCCCAACCTCTGGCCTTTTCAGAGGAAAAAGAGCATTCTTTCTACAGTTAAAATATCCACTGGTGCCATTACTCCAAACACAAGGAAGTAAACACATAAATAAAATATGAGTGGTGATTGTAACAACATGTTCTGTTTTTTTTCTTTTTTTTTTTTTAAGTCTGTTTTCGTTTTTAAGTAGCTTGAATGGCACATCCTGAAATCACCAAAGGCATCTGTTTACTCTATCTGCAGGAAATTTGTACTCAGAAACCTTAAAGCATTTGAATTGTTTTGGGCTATAATTGTGAGGTTTCTCCTTTTTGCTACATATTAAAAAAAATGGATTGGCTGTGCTTTTCCCATTCCTATCTCCCTCTACTTAAATCCATCTATATGATATATTTGTGAAAATGGATGCATTTGAAGAGAAATGATAATGGAAAGAAATGATCCCATGCCTAAGCAGGAAAGACATACAAAAGGGAAGCAGCACTGGAGGAGGATTATGAGAAAATTAAACAGATGAATGTACAGAAACAGCAAACAATTCTTTGCATGTGTTTCTCTCTCCACATTATTCTCCTTGAAGAGCATGGGCCATGTAATTTCTTCTCTTTGTCTTTCCTGTCCTCCACTGAATCTCCAGAACTTCTAAAACAAATCAAATCAAGAATTAACCTTTTAAGCATGAACTGTATGTCTTTGCCATGCTCTGTGTGCTGTCTATAAATGATTCTGTGGAAGAAGTCTGGGAGATCTGTGCTACTCCAGTCCTCAGGTGACTACTCGGGAAGTGCTAGCAGCAACCCCCCCTCATTTACTGTGATGGCTTTCCTCTGGCTGAAATACTGTTTTGCTACAGCCTTGAGTAGCAACAAGCTCTTCAAGTAATTTCTTCATGCCATAGAAAGCAACATCACCATTATAACGCTAGCACAGTAGCAAGGTTATAGGCCCAGAGGAAAGAGTGGTAAAACATAATCATGGGTAACAGAGTAATTCCATAACCTAAAGCTGTATAATTATGCTAAGACTAAATAACAAGGGAAAGCTCAAGGAGGCAAGGCCGGCCCAGGCTGCGGGAACCTTTTTTCAGGTGGTGTTGCCCAAGACTGCTCCCCCTACAGGACTGGGAGCTGCTGGCCCCTAGCAATCCCATCACGCCTGCCACACAGCCATGGAAATAACAATGACAACAATTAACTGAATGCCTAACGGGCCAGGCACCAGGCACTGTTAACTCTAATTGCTCCCTTAGCCCTGTAAAGTCAATATTATTACACTGTTTTTACATAGACATTAAATTAGCTCATCCAGGATCACAGAGTTAGTCATTGGCTGACCTAGGATTCAAAGGTACATGAGCCTGACTCCAGTGATGCTACTCTTGCCACTACTCAGAAGAAGAGCGAAGCCCACCCATAGGTCTTTGGTATCTTCCCACTCCGTAAATAGCTATACTGTACATGCATACTCTTCAAAGAAAAGAGAATGCCGAGAGAAGACCAGGGTTTTCCTTAGGCAGGGTTTCTCAATCTTTGAAAAATATTGATATTATCATACCCCGAGTATTTTTAAGCATTTTTTTTTATTTCTAATTGCTCTCCCCCCATGAAATTTTAATGCAATAATACACTGAATTTTTTTTTTCTACACCAAGGACCTTTAGGGAACCACAAATCACTGTAATATCTAAGATTTTTTTCAACACTGGGGTGGCGGGGGTGGGCAATGATGTAGCCCCTGTTGAGAATGTGTGCTCTCAAGTGACACAGCAGACACATCGCCGAAGCTCTCCTTTTATTTAGCAATACCCAACAGGGATAACAGAGTTCATCTTCTCCTCCTATTGATCAACTAGATTAAATACCTTATGAAAGAATCTCATTGGTAAGCATCCACAGTGGATCCGTGGGTCAATTTAGTACAGAATGGGAACGATTCAGAGCATTCTGAGCACTTGCAGGCATTTCAGATGGGAAAATCTGATGTCAAGACAAGCAAAACAAGCAAGGCTACAGTTATATAATCAAAACCATTGCCAGCCATTATTTTTTTGTAATCATTGATTGATCTGTAACTTGATTGTGGAATCCAGGCTTTTATAATAAACCATGGGCTGAACTATCCAATTAAAGATGTAGAGGCTCAAAGGAATCCAAATATACGACTGGATTTACTGAGAGACAAAGGTGATTTTTAGCAGAGGGACCAATTAAAAACCCCTGAAAAGCAGGAAGAGGTTTTGATTCAAATTGAATTAGCCTTTATTAAGCACACACTATATGCCAGATAGTGCTCTGGACGTTTTAAAATTATCGTATATCTAATCTTCATGATAACTCTGTGAGCCAGATAGAAACATTAACCTTTTATAGCCGAAGAACCTGAAGCTCAACACAGATATTCAAAATTCACACAGCTGTCAAGTGGTAAAGAAAGTCAGACATGCTTCAATAAATGCTGTGTCTTACTTTGGCTTTGGTAATTATTCTTTACTTTTTACAAATCTGATACATGAAAATGCTTTTTTTTTTGCATAAAGTTATAAACCATCAAAATCCAAAATAATTTGAGTGTGTGTGTATTTAAAAATTATAGATTTATTTATTTGTATTTATTTAGAAAATGCGACATTAATTTGTGTTTTTTGTACTTCTTAAATCTGAAACGTTAGAAACAGTATATTTTAAAGGCGTCTATGGACTGTTGACTGGTAAGGAAAGATAATTTTGTACTTTCTCACCAAGACTCTTCTGTTCTCTTAATTTATTTTCCTATATCTAAAACTGTCACAGATCAAAACTCAGAATAAAGGAACAGAATGTATATTCCTATGCTTGGCTGTGGGATCTAAACTAATAAGGATCTGTCTTAAATTGCCTCTAACATACAAAACTTGGGAAACATAATCCTAAGCATCTCTGATCATTGGTCATTGTGAGGGAGATGGCATACTATGCTTGGTTTTCTTAACTCTTTGTGACCTGACCAAACAACACAAACAATAGCTATTTAGAAAATCAGAATTGATTTATTCATCTTCTAAATAACTAATAAATAGCTATGATGTGTCAGGCTTGTACTAGACGCTGGCTAAGCAGAAGTATAGTAATTAGTCAAAAATCCCTGCCCTCCAGGAGCTATAGCCTAGGTCAAAGTAATATAAATTAAATAAGAAACAAGTAGATTAATATCTACTCATAATTTTTATGAATATTTGATTGAAACAAACAGGGTGACTTGATAGAGAATGAGCGTGGGGACAGCCATTGGGAGTCAGTATTAGTTTCTAATACTGAGATAGTCTTAATTGTGAATAAGAACTTGCCCATGAGAAAAGGAAGAAGATGGACTTGTACCCTAAAGGAACACACAGGCTGAGAAGAAGAAATGGGCTTAGCATACTTAATAATCGAAAAAGGTTAAAGTGCCTGGAGTGCTGAGAACAAGGAGAAAGGTGGCCAGAGATTCTGCATCCAGAGATTCTTACTGGAATGCAAATATTCCAGGAAGGCCAACTCAGGTAGGCCACTGATGCTGCAACAGAGGGATGTTCTCTTATTCTAAGACCTGTGGGGGAACTTTGAACGGTTTTAAACCAGAGAATGACAGGATCTGATTTACAAATTTAGAAGATCACTTTGGCTGCCTGAAGGGGAGAAGGAGGCAACCTGCATATCAGTAGAGAGTCTATGGCAGTGTCCAGACACAGAACATTGGGCGACTAGACTAGTATCATAACCAAGGCAAATGGAATTGATAACTCAAGGGCTGATCTTTGACTAATGCTGTGAGGAGGACATTCTTGACAGCTATACCTGGTGAGGGAGAAAGAAAATATCTAGGACCACTGTAATCACTCTATGGCCTTCTTATAATTGAGTAGACCCCACCCTTACTAGGACGAAATTAGCTGCCTGTCACCTGATTCTCTCTGGCTGCATGGACTTTTGTGACTTCCTTTTCCTTAATGACAGTTTTGATGGTTTATTCCCAAAAAACACGTGTAGATCAGTATCAGGAATAGGGTTGGAGATGTTGATTGACCCTGTGGCTCTTTCTTTATAAACACTACTCCTAAATTATGTGACATTAGATGTTTAAAAACAAAAAACACAAAGTACTTAATTTCCCCTACCACTTCACCATAATCTAGAAAATAAATTACTGCCCTACTGAGCTAGGAAAAATAACAGAGGGATTAAGTCTCCTGCTTAAATAAATATTGGTTATGCTAGATGTTTGCACAATTATAAAGATGACAGTTCTTAGGACAGTATGTTCCCTGCTTCTTCTGGGGTCTCAAACTGGTCTGCACTTTTCAAACACAGACTGTATTCCAGGCTTCATCGTTTACTCACTCCAACATGAAGTTTATGCCTTTAGTGTCTGACTCCACCTGAGGGGTAGTCACGTTAAAAAGCAGCCTGATAAGGAAATTCTAAGTAGTATTTGTAGCCTAAAATGTGACTCCTGCAGGGCTTTTGCATCATGTAGAGTCCAGATTCTTAAACTGACTAATAGAAGTTTCTAGTGGTGGAATGTCTCAGGGACAGGCTCGTGGGCATGTTATTTGGAAGCAGTCACTTTTGTAACAGCCCTTCTGTAAGCAGACTGCAGAGCTGAATGGCCGTTCCACATGTGTGGGGAGGCCAGCCCTGCTGCTCAGAGTTCTAGACAGTGTGTTTTCTCCTCTTGCGTATGTGCACAGAGGTGGCGGCAGCCCCCCAGCCCTGAAAACTGGCCAGCAATCAGTCAACTTTCAAGTATCTATTAAATACCCTAGGGTGCGTCATCCTCTTGAGATCTGGTCTGGTGGCAGTACATTTCTGTGAGCTATACTTTTTCTGACATGACTTAGCTCGGGGAGGATTTTCATCTTGAATGCAAATGTTTGTGGGTTAGAAGCTTACTTAAATGTGCCCAGGGTAGCTTGGATAGGAGACCAGCCTTGCCTTCTTTATCTGGAGCCAGTTAAAGACTGGAAAAATTGCTTTCTGGGGCATGTGGAAATTTAAGAGGTAGAAAGTGATGAAAGCAACATTTTATGAGAGTAGCGTTAAAACTATGATTGAGAATAGAAATAAATATGAATTAGTCTCTCTTTTTCTCATCAAATCATCAATATAATTTCCTGACTATCTGGAATGGTTTGGGGGTAGGTGGGTTGGATTATTATATTAAAAGTCACATATTTTATATTTTTTCAGATGTTACAGAATTTGTCTCACTATGAATAGAGATGGCTGAAGCCTGTTGTTGGAAGTATACTGTTACAGAGTAGGCTCAAAATAAAAGTGATTACTTAAGAGTTGACGGTGATATTAGTAGGATACACCTTCCAAAATCACTGGTTTATAGATTTGAGACTGATGGGTAAGATTTATAAGCACATTGCTCCTTGGAGGCAGAAAGCTCCCTGCCACTGCTGCTCTGAGTAGAGAAGAGATGACACTTCTTGGCAAAGATTCTGAGCCTGAGGTGCTTTGATGCTAGGGTCTTTCTAACTCTGAGGAGAGAATACATTCCATGAGTGAGCTAGTGTGTGTGTGTGTGTGTGTGTGTGCGTGTGTGTGTGCGCATGTATGTCTGGGTGTGGTCAAGTGTATGTGTATGTAATGTACATGTGTGTTTTAAGGTTGCTGCAAAGAATAGAGGTCTAACTAAAATTTCTGTCCAGGCAAAAAAGTGCTGATGAAGTTGTCTCTGCACTGGTTTGATTCAGTCGTATCTCAACATTTCCCATGTTTTGCCTTAATGTTAAAGTTACCCATAAAAATTTTCAGAACATATAAATGTATTTCATATTAATTTCTCTTCTATTCATTCAGGTCCACATATTGAAGAATTTTTATCTCTAATATCTTCCAATCTGTTGCCTTTGCGCAGTCCCCAGTGCTTTAGTTTGAGCCCTTTAGTTTCTTATCTCGACAATTTTAATAGCCTTCCAACTAATTTCCTTAACACCTGCATGGCCTTTTTCCACCTTGTCCTTCTACCACTGCCCAAGTGATTATTCTAAAACCCAAAGCTTGTTAAATCACTTTCAGCTTAAAATTACTAAGTGGCTCCTAACAGCTTTAGCAAATATCTAATAGCTAACAATAATATCCTTTATTGGGGCCGACCTATGTGGTAGATACCATGCCAGGCACTTTTATGTAGGTTCCCTTATTCAATCCTCATCATTCCTTGTTTCAGTTGTTAGAACTGATGTGCATATTTTAGCAAAAGGAGTGAATTGTAAGGTTCAGAACGTCAATAGCTATAATCAATCACATGGTGTTCCAGTGTCGTCTTAGTTTCAATCCAAAACAATATTTAAAAATATCAAGATATTACCAGTGTAACAGGCTGAGACATATGGGGATGAATTCATAAGAGGAATTGCTCTGTCCAAGGGTTTGTATGGTTTTAAAAATCAGAAAAATATTGCTAGGTTACCTTCCATAGAGGCTGTACAATTTATCTTCATACCAGTAATGCACTCACCTCCTTCTTCCCATAAAAGTCTTGATTTTTTTACAATCTGATAAATGAAAAATAGCATCATCTTGTAGTTTTAATTTGTATTTATCATTACTAGAGGAAGGTTATATAAAAGGAGAATCTGGCCAAAGTTCTCCCAGAACAATTGGGATATAGGTGCAATTATTATCTCTCTTTTCATAGGAAGGAAACTGAGTTGAGATATTCTTAAATTAACTCTATAGCTACACTCTCAAACTTAACTCTATAGCTACATATCATTAATCAATTTATTCAGTGAAGTTTCAGTGCCTACCTACCGTATCCCAGGTCACCACATGGGTTTCAAAATTCCCAACACGCACAAGCTCCTCAAATCCACTGGGTCCTTACCTCCACATCTTAGCACTTGCTGTCTTAATTCTCTGGAATGTGCCCTTTCCTTTCTTAATCAACTAATTTGACCATATATGGTTTAACAACTTCCTATGCAAGCATCACTTTCTCCAGAAAGCTTTCCCAGACTTGCATTCCTTTCCTCTGTGTTACCATAAGACCCTCTTCTGACCTCTAGCTCATTCCTGAACACCCTGCATTTCAGTCGTGTTTCACTAAAACACTCTTGATGGCAAGGCTGCCTCTTCTTGACTTTGATTTTCAAGTACCTGGTCCAAGGTCAGGCACATAATATGTACTAAATATATGTTCGTTGAATCAGCAGAATAAATGAATGATCGAATACAATCAACTAATTGAAAATTCAAACAATGAAAAAGATGACTTTTGCACATTACATTTTTTCTTAAGAAGATACAGTGTTACTTTATTGTTCACACAATTTTGTTTTCTCAAAGGCTGTGTACTTTTTAGAAGCTGTCATTACTTAATGTATTCTGGTTTATTTTTCACTTGGACAGAAGAGAAAGTACAGGCCTTTTCATCAGGGATTTTCAATTGTCTTGGAGACTTTGGAGCTCTCTGAGGGCTCCTGAAAGAGACAGAATGGTTGAGGGGGGCTTCACTTCTCCTTCAGACTCCTCCTCTCCCCACCTTACTCAACTCTCCCCTTTAACCAAAGCAAGGTGTCATCTGTATGACACCTTGGATTTCTATGTGAGCATTTTTTTTTTTTTTTTGAGACAAAGTCTTACTCTGTTGCCAGGTGCCAGGCTGGAGTTCAGTGGCACAGTCTCGGCTCACTGCAACCTTCGCCTCCCAGGTTCAAGCAATTCTTCTGCCTCAGTCTCCCGAGTAGCTGGGACTACAGGTGCACGCCACCACGCCCAGCTAATTTTTGTATTTTTAGTAGAGATGGGGTTTCACCATGTTGGCCAGGATGGTCTCGATCTCTTGACCTCGTGATCCACCTGCCTCGGCCTCCCAAAGTGCTGGGATTACAGGCGTGAGCCACCGTGCCCAGCCTATGTAGGCATTTTTTAATAGAAAAAGTTTTATTGTTCTAAAATGTTTTGTAGTATCTTATAGTACTTCATAAAGGAGAAAGCTCAAGTCTACAAATCAGTAAGTGTGGGTTCTAGTCTTGACTCTGCCTGTAGCTGGCTTTGTGACCTCGCACTAGACATTTACTCCTCTGGGACCCATGTCTTCATCTGTAACATAAATCCTCTAGACTAGATGAGGACAAAGTCCCTTGTAGCTCTACCTCAATATCTTGGTTTATATCCGCATATTACAGTTTAAATTCTAAACCTTCTGCTGTTTTGAACACAGTAGCCAAAATTTCCTTTTTATTCAACGCTTAATTCATAGAGCACTGCAACTATCTTTGCCCTTTTAAAAAGTAATGATGAGCTTCCAGTTTCTAATGCATTAAGAGCAATTTTCTTGTCCTTACCTTCAAAACTTCTCACAGGAGACTGCACCATCCAGCCACTGCATCCTGTTCGTCCTCTTCTCTGCCTGCTCATCACATGCCGTTTGATATTCACAGTCACTTGTACCTCCTTTATTTACTGCTTGCTCCCCTAGACCTGGAAATTCTTTGCTTTTTAATTTATCTTGAAAATCGCTATATAAATTAGGTATTATCCATGAAATCAACTCTATATGACTAATTAAAGAACGAGGTTTATGATTTTATTTTTGTTTTACTTATAGGCCAAAATAGCTGTCATGATAGACCTCATATCTCTATGTGCATAAATACATGTATACATATACATATATACACACATTTACTTTTTTATAAAAAGTCATTATGTGGATTATAGTAATGAGAGCCTATAAGCTTCTTGAGGACTAAATTTATATCTGTTTTAGCTACTGCATAAAACATACCAGAAACCACCTATGTGAACGTGTGCATTTGTAAGCTTTTTGTGTTTACAAGAACTCATATTTAAACTATAAAAGTGGGGAGACTCCTGATATGAAATTAGAGATGTTCTGAATGTAAACATAATTTAAAAATTAATCTCCAGTATTAGCTTCTTAGTTTTCTGTTGTATTGCTTTCCCTTTCAGGCAAGAACCCCTCTAATTTTGGGAATATCAGTAATGTATTCTCAAAAGACATCCCCCTGTATAGAGTGATAATTTCATGAAAAGGGAGAGGTAGTTTATGGAGTGGAAGGAAACCCCACTTCTGTCATTTTCTTTGTTCTTCTGCCATTGTTGAAAGCCTTCAAGATATTTTTTTAAAATCAATCTCAGTGATGCTTTTTGCCACTCCCTTTCTCCAAATTCTAATCTGTTTCTGTTGCTTGAAAAACATAGGCCTGAGTTCTGAAACAGACCTAGGAGGCCAAGTTTCATGATGGGGGCACATTCCTATTAATAATGCAGGGTGGCCCCAAGAGGCAGCCTACCTTCCTCTCCAGGGGTCCAAGGGTTTCCGCAGCATTCCAGCAGGGCTTTGTCTCTCCCCAAACTCCATCTAATGAGCTAACTCTTCCCTTTATCTGGGACACCTCAAAGGCCTCACTCTCCCTGGGCTGCTGTGGGGGACTGCCTTTTTTTGCTCTCATTTTTTCCAGTGAGGGTGGTACTTCCACCTCCTGTAGAGCCAAATTACTCTCCGAGCTGCAGTGTTCTGTCCATTTATAGGGTTCCCTTTCTGTGTCTGAGAGCAGCAGCTGTTCCTCAGACACTGGAATTCACACTGTGTGTCACTACCTTTCAGGAATTCCTCCTAGTGTCTTACTACTCTCACTGGTTGGTTAACTTTCTGGTCTGTAAAATTCTAGTGACTCATTGTATGTGAATAGGGTAGATAACATAGTCTAGCAATGTAGTCAGAAGACACATTTTCATTACGAAATTGCTTTCTTTAATCATTTCAAAAAGTCTATTTTCATTCAAAGAGTTTCAGCCCAACACGAAATGACCTGGAAGGCTAAATGGATGCCTAAAGCCTTGTGTTCTTATCTATGCCACTGTTCTAATCCCCTTGACATTGGATCATCAATAGATGGAATGAGCCTAAGGTCCTTTTGTCTCAGCCTCCTTAATGCTGAATGGGGGGAACAGGAGGCAGAAACATCATTAACCCTGCCTCCCCTCTCACCACCATCCTTTACTCTCCTAAAGTGAGGGAGCCCTCTGATTTTACAACTTAATTTATTCTACCAGTTTCTTTTCGTTAGTAAAGCAGAAAAGCAATAACATTCTGTATACATGCACTAGATCACAGTATTAACTGAACCAGATTCTTAATGTCATCATGCTGTTCTGCAGCTCTCATTGCAAAGATGCTCTGCAGTGTGTGTGTGTGTGTGTGTGTGTGTGTGTGTGTGTGTGTGTGTGCGCGCCGTGCCCCCACATGCACACGAGAGAAAGGGAGAGATGCACGCACACTCTACCCACAGACAGAGACCTATCTCATCGATTTCCAGTTCCCCAGACTTTTACAAAGTCCGGAGTATGCAGACAGAGATGTTACTGGGAAATGATCTGGATTTTTATACTTCCATATATTTAAAGAGAGTAAGGCAGGAGGAAGGATTACATGGCCTTTTAAAATTTCTTACTTGTCATGAATGAGAGATTGATCTATAGCATAGACACAAGTTCGCCATTTTATTTTGTTTATTGTCCTTTTCTTTGTGGCCCTCAAGCTTTTCAATACACTTAACTTTACTCAGCTTTGAGAAGCCTTAAAATCGTAGGTAGTGTATCATTTGTGGGGTTTGGGCCTGTTCCCTTCTCCTTCATGCTTGTCACACTCTTTGCTCAAATGCCGATCAGAATGCAACTAACGGTGACTTTCTGTATGTCTGATGCAGAATCATACTGAGTCTGTCTCTGCTATTGCACTTACTTGGGACTGTACTAACATTTCTCCAAATTTCTTATGTACGAAAATGAGCTAAAATAGGCTGTTTGGTGCATGTCAGGAAATATTTAAGGTACCCCTCTGATATTCACTGTGATGCCAAGGGTCCCAACTGGCCTGAGTGATAATTCCTTAAAATATTAAAGGCTATTTTATTTTCTAGGCAGTGATATATTAAAGCTTTGTTTCTTTTCTAATCAGAAAAGCCCCAGGGGTTCCTCCCTACTAATATTTGGTTGAAGTGTTGAGATGTTAATTATAAACAGAACGCATATTTGAAAACACAATTTGAGCTTCCGTGACTGTCCCAGTCATACCAAAATGCCAATTTTTAATGCTTAGGTTTCATAAAGTCACATACACTGAATTAGTGAATACTGAATCATCGCTCCTAGGGTAAATACAGGGATGGGTTCCTGGAAGCCTCTGATCACAACATTTTTGTCAACTGATTGACACATAGCCATGTTTTCTGTGTTTTTCTGTTTAAAGGCACATTGTTGACTCTATGCTGTTGATTCATTAACATTGAACTCCCACCAACAGTGCTGTAAGTCATGCCTGATGGAAGCTTATCTAACGCATGTATCTTCTCCATAAGGCACAGCACAGCCTTTTTATGCTTAGGAACTCTAGACAGCACTTCAGTATACTTGAAGGCCATTTTAAACAGTAAGATCACCACCAAAAAATACCCAACATACACACCACACACACACACACACACACACACACAAGTGAAAAAAATGGCACTAAACAGATCACAAATAATTACTTATTTTCGATTTAAAAACTGGATAAAGAGGCAGCTCAGGTGGGAATGTTCCTGTGCTCAGGCAACTCACAATTTTCACCAGTCTGTGTGTGTCCACAAATGACCATGAAAGCACAGCAGAAACTCCCCAAGTTGGGAAGTACATCTATTGGTGATCCCAAGTTTAGGAAAGAACAAGTAGCTTTTAGCAAGTAGGAGAGTTTGCAAATAATGGGATTCACAAATAATTAGAATTGACTATAATTTGTAATTTAGACCGAAGTATCAGACAATGCAGCCTTCTAGAGAATAAACAATTCCCACCCCATAGACCTTCATGATCTGGCAAATCTCTTTTGTCTTCTGGAAAAGGCTAAGAGGCAGAGACTTCTTCAGATAGCTCTAGGCTAACACAGTTTGTCAGGTACTGCAGACAACTCTGTAGCTGTAACTATCCAGCTGTAGTTGCCTTTGATTTAATGAGGTTCATGCAACATTCAGCGTTTAATCTTGCCTTTTCTTTCTACCTGAAATAACCAATAACCACCCATCCTTTTTGGACTTTTTTTTTTTTTTTTTTT
Source organism: Ateles fusciceps (assembly GCA_036589455.1). NCBI lineage: Eukaryota > Metazoa > Chordata > Mammalia > Primates > Atelidae > Ateles > Ateles fusciceps. Next base: position 4,284,458 of record JAZHEH010000797.1, on the reverse strand, counting down.
GAGATGGACTTTCGTTCTTGCTGCCCAGGCTGGAGTGCAATGGTGCGATCTCGGCTCACTGCAACCTCTGCCTCACAGGTTCAGGTGATTCTCCTGCCTCAGCCTTACGAGTAGCTGGGATTACAGGGGTGCGCCACCACGCCCAACTAATTTTGTACTTTTAGGAGAGACTGGGTTTCTCTGTGTTGGTCAGGCTGGTATTGAACTCACAACCTCAGGTGATCCGCCCACCTTGGCCTCCCAAAGTTCTGGGATTCCAGGCATGAGCCACCGTGCCTTGTCCTTTTTGGGCTTTTTAGAGGGGTTCCCTTGCTAGCCCAGTACTGTTGGCACATAGGTAGAGGGTAGAGTTTTATCGTTCCGTAGAGCATTTCAAAGTGCAAAATACTTTATAAGCCTGTATATAATATATATGATAATGTATGTATAATAAGGAAAGGCGTTATATTTGCAATAAATAGCTGTCATATTTTTATTCATTTTAATATTTGATTTTAAATAAAAATATGTAAAATCAAGACAGTATAATTTATTTCTCCTCATATTAGTAGCTCAAGTGGATGTAAAAAAAAAAATAAGCACACTAAAAACAGACTAGAAAGTCTACCAAATATTTCTAGGAAAGTGCAGGGTTCTTCATTCTGATGAATTAGGCTCTAGAGAAAGCTAATAGTGCACAGAGAGGAGAAATTAGATAGGTCTCTTATTAAATCTTCTTTAAGAAGAATGAGTTATTTTTCTTAAAAGATGGAATTGTTTCATTATACCTTTTCCCTTGTTTTCCAGAAGCTGTATGGCTTAAGGGAACTTTCATAAAGATTTTGGACATCTTCATAAATAATTCTTCTCACACATTTAGCCTCTGTTAATATTTCTTCTGAGCAACTGGAAATAAATAAACATCAGTTTCTTGATGCCACTGGTTTATTAAACTATATCTGTAACCTCCTATTTCTAATGTATCTAATGTAATTCTACTGCTTGGAAGTCTAGGTCTTGCATCCCTTGATTAGGGTTATTTCCTCTTTCCCTTTAATATAGCAGTACTCAAACCTTAGTGAGCATTCAAATTACCTGGTAGACTTGGTAAAATACAGATTCCTTGGCCCCGCTCCCAGAATTGCTCATTCAGTAAGTCTGGGGTGGAATCCAATAATTTGTATTATATTTTTAGCATGTTCCCAAGCTTTCTCGAGGCCCACACTTTAAGAGTCACTGTTATTAATACTGAGGAAATAAAACCTTTTGGGTCAGTGGGGAACCTTTTGGAAATCCTGGCATAGGAAAAGGTCAACATGGGTGCTTGGACCATATCAGAAGGCTGTGTTCAAGGCATCAGTTAGCTGTTCAACCACATTCCAATACTGCTTGCAAGTTCAATAGAAACTAGGAAACAACCACCAGAAGGAGAGATTAGGTGACTCATGGTCATAAGTCCTCTCCCCCACACAGGACCAGGGGACAAACACTCAGCAGCTCAGAACTACTTGGGGATATAAGCCCAGGCAGCCCTGACCATCAACAGCAACCCTCTCGGGCCCCCTTCTACCCTTCCATGCTGTGGAAGCTTTACTTCTGCTTGCTCAGTAAACTGCATTGCTACTCACTCTCTTGGTCCATGAACTCTTGTTTGGAGCTGGAACACTCACCATGGGGGTAAGGCTCTGCTCAATTCTTCCAGCAAGGAAAGCCAAGAACCTGAGCCCAGAGCCCAAGCTGCAGATCCAGTTACAATACTAATATGATCTGGTTTACATACATAGTATGATGCCTGGCACATTGTAAATGCTCAATAAATGCTAACCATATAACAGTTTTTCTACTATCCAATAAATAGGACACTTTCAATCTTAACATTGTTTAATTCCCCTTATTTTATAAATATTCCATTTTTACCCTATCCTAGCTTACTCAGATCCACCTTGATTCAGGTGAAATTCCAATCAATTTTTTAAAAACTTTGATATCATCATTGGTTCTTCCTTTCCTGAGAACACATTGATCTATGCCATTTATTTAATTTTTAATGATATATTGGCAAACATGTGTACTAATTTGTCTCCGTGGTGAAATTGTCTTTCCATTTAGTTAAAGAGGGCTGATGTGATATAGCGCACATCTGTTTATCCACTCACAATGTCCAAAACAACTATTGCCTGAGCAAGATGGATTATTTGCTTTAAGGTGCTTAAATACGCATGTTTTGAAGGTTGTAGAGAAACTAAAAAAACTACACATTTAGCTAATAAGAGGGTAGATGGTGAAAGTAAATACATACTAAACTCTTCGTAAAGTACTAAGGGATACTTAAACAGTTTGTTATTCCTCAATACTATTGCCAAATTAAAATCTGCCTTTTATTATTTCTGGTTTTTTTTTTACTTGTTTCTTACTGTAAATTTGGAATATTTTGAAGCTCAAATCCTGCAAAGCTGAAACTCACCTTCATTATAAATATTTAATACAAACATATATTGCATATAATGTAATGGTAGTGTAATACTAGTGTAAAATATAGATGTGCCTTAAATGTTACAGAATCTCAGTTTGCTTTCTTGAGGTTCTAGGGCTATATTTCACTAGAAATTCATGAATTCTCTGCACAGGAATCTATCAAAATCAAGCATAGGGACCGAAGGATGGCAATTTCAAGTAGATAACTATTGCTATTTCTATGGCTGGAGACTGCAGTGGTGTTCAGATTTCTGGGCACCAAGTAGTATTTCAAAAATAATTTCCATACTTTTTTTTCAAAAAGAGTGACAATTTCCCATAAAGGGACTTAGGCTTTTCATAATGTTTTGTACCCTCTCCTTTCAAAATAGCCACACAAGCTGTTACCCATTGCACTAAGCAATTGCTCTTCAGCAAGATGATGACTCCTCTGAGTTTAGAGGGTTGACTTACAGTTAATTTTTTGTAAAGGAAAATTACTTAAATATCATTAGGTTTATTAGACATCTTTTTAGATAGCTTTGGTTAACGTAAACTTGAAATTCGTTCATTTATTTGTTAATTCACTTAGTAAATATTTAGTGCATATGTGTGCTCTGGAGGATAAAAAGATGTATCAGATATGAATTCTGCTTTCAATCATCTTATGGCTGGTAGAAAATACATGTCTATAAATAACTACATTTCGAGGTAGAAAGAAGTATCATAAAAGAGGCTAGATGCAATGCCTGCTGAGAAGGGGTATCTGAATGACATTGAGGAAAACTTGACGGCAGAGCTCTATTTAGGGTGGGGCAGCAACGATGCATATAGACATGTGGAATTAGGGAGGTAAACTGCTTTTACTAAATCTGGTCACTCTTCATGTCACTTGAATTCTAGAGAGAGGGACCTGGCCAGGGGATTTAAATATGAATGTTGAACTTTCTTGGCTCTATTTGACTGAAGCTCAAAGGTAGTAGGTAGAAGGCCGGAAGAGCCGGATGGCGTGAATTCAAGGATAGCTGTCAATATGAGGCCAGGTAAGATGGGTTTGAGTCTATATGTAACGGGGAGGATAGTGCCTTGAATCAATCTGTGCTTTAACAAGATTAGTCTGGAGATAGAGTATATATCCAGTTGTCTGTAATCTCGCTTCTGGTCTCACATCAATAATTTTGATGAATTGGTCTCTTTATGGGTATATCCCCATCCTGCCTTTTGAGATGTGCAAGAATTTCCTGGGCACTATTGCTTCCTTCAGTAAGAGAGGGTCCTAAGATCCATGGCCACTTTAGTGAAGGGGCTTGTCTAGAGGGTTACAAAATAAACTAAGCAGATAAATCTCTTGGGAGAAAGACTGATCGATCCAGTTATGTGTACACTTTTCAATTCAATGGCCATATCATGAACTTTCCAAAAGCAGTGAAAGAAAAAAAATCAAGAAGCAGCAGCACTATAGAAATACATAGTTTTCAATGGCAAAGGTGATTTTTATCAAGCCCAGGTTGTTCCAGGTTGCAGTCTGTAGTTGAATTTGAAAACGGAGGGAGTCATGGGTGTACCAGGTAAATATTGACATCCTCCAAGTAACCTTCAACTCTTCCTTAAAAAAGGAGTCCAGCAAATAAATATTTTAGGTGCCTTACATTACAGAGTTATTTGATGAGATCTGCAAAGTTGCTGGTTTGAATTATTAATAATCAGGATATACATTCGAAGTGAGAGAAAATATCTAGTAGTCCCAGAATACACTATCAGTTTTCTTTCATATTGTTTCACACCTAAGCTGTGATGAGAAATTAATTACAAAATCCACTACAGTCCCTATCAGTGTACTTCTAGGCTAAGAGACTCTAAGTCAGCCTTCTAGGGTTTCTTATTTCTTCTTAATTGACATGGATTTGCAGAAATTAGCTAGGTATTAAAAATTACCAAAGAAAAGGTTAATTAAACCCACCCACACAAATCGACAAAATCAGAAAGTCACCTGTTTGTTCTGTAAGCATAATATATTCCATGACATACAGCTCTTGAGTTTTATGCAAGATATGTCATTTTTTTTTAATACTTCACGGAACACAGGCTGCTTTGTACTGCAGCTTTTCAATTTGCCTGCCATTCTTGTTCTCCTTCCTTAGCCGAGTGCCCCCTTTCGGCAGATGGTTTGGTGGTTCCTCTTTTCCAAAGACATTAGGCATGGTATACTTGAAAAAAGAAGGGCAATTGCTCCCTCAACTGGCCAGAAAAGTGATTGCATTTTGAGATTCTCTGAGCTTGAACATAGCGAAGAGAGGAAATGGAATGTATTTAAAGATAAGAAATGCGCTTTCTTGTGAATTTTATAGTTTAGCAATTTCCCAAGGCACATTCATTACCGTCGATATTATTACCTCTCCCATGGTATTTCTGGAATTATCAAGGAAGAGAAGAAGAATACATGCTGAGCTCCTCAAGGAATACTACTTATCACTGGCATTTTCCAGACTGCTGTCTAAATGGAGTCAACAAAGGTTTAAATTCTTAATAGACATTTTAGAGGCCTGTGATAAAAATCTCTGAAAAGGATATGTGAATGACTCATAACTGTTTTTCATTTTGTCTCTCTCATTCACCTGTCTGCTTTTAGGAGGAAATTAACATTAATCTGATTTAATACTTACTAAATCCAAAGATGAAAATAAGTGTTTTGATGCTTCCTCATGTCCTCCAGGCTTAATGGGAAGAAAGGAAATAATTTCTCACTACCTAGGAAGAATCCTGAGCACATTAATGGTCAATAGGGAGGGCAAGAATCCTCTCTGCAGCTTGAGGACCACAGGCAACTAAGTCAGCCACTTCCGCTAAAAAGAGCAGTATTATTTCTAATAGAAATAAGAAGCTGAAATAACAGTGACAGAAACTAAATCCCTTACTGTAGCTTCAGAATGCTTTGGAAAAGGAACCATGGAATTTTTGTTTTATGGGTCTACTGGATATAAGTGGGCTGCCATTAGATGAAGCTAGACATTCAGAAGCCCAGATTACTCTTACATCAATTAATATGTTAACTACAAGTTTACTTTTCAAATATTGTGTCGGGGACGGCACATCTGCCGGGGGAGCTCTTGGCCAGCGAAAGGGTCCCAAATACCGGGAAGAGAGAGTGCGCAGAAAACAAAGACGACAGAGAAGCGGGGTCTGGAGGTCTGAATAAGCAATGCCTAAGCAGCAATGCCCAAACAGCAATTTTATTTGTGCATAGGGTCCCAATATATACTGTCAGCTTTTAGACACTGACATCAGCCCACTTTGTTTCAGCTTAAACATTAAAGGGAACAGAAAGTTACAAAATTTAACAGAATGGATAATCTGCAAGTTAAAAGAAGCAATCCTGAGATCATAAATTGACCACAAAATTGGTGCAAGACAGACAGATATTCTTTTCTTTATCTATTGTGAAAAAGCTTTAAGATTAACAAAGTAACATTCCTTACAGGTTAAGCCCACCATAAATTCCAAGAAGAGTAATCTTAAAGAATCACCTGAGTAATCACAGGGCTCAAGCAGTACCGGTAAACAGAGTCACAAAACTAGCCCAAAGCAGAAACTCAAACACAGTGTCCTAATTAAACCACACAGCCATCACCAGGCCATTGTGTAAATACCTGAGAGATCAAACTAGCCCTTTACACAATCCGTCATCCTTAGTTCCTACTTTCCCATAGCTCGACTGCCTCCAGGAGGGGGAAAATGCTTCTGGGCTCAAGCTCACATTATGGCAGAGACACTCTTAGGGGTCTCTACGCTGTGGCGAACCCACAATATTGCACTTACACTTTAATTCAAACTGCTGAATTGTGATGCATTAATTTGGGTTTACAGTGTTTTCAAATAATTTAGGGAAAACCTGGTGACCCAAGGGAGCAAGGTAGTGGGAGATACAAGGAGTGAGGGGATTAGATTCCCAGTTAGAGATATTTCTCTAGCATGATAAATACTTGCATACATTGCATAATTGGTCCTGAGGCTGTGCTAATGAGCACATCATCAGAAATCGCAAGGAATCAGCATAACCAGCTGGAAACCTGTCCCCGAACTTTGAGCTCAAACTGAACCTCTACTTGGCTATAATTTTATTGATGCTTTATTTATCTGAAATTCATCATGTTGAAAATGAATATTTTGAAAATAAAAATATATATAAAGAATAAGTTTTAGTATTCAGTAGTACAGTATGGAAATTATAGTTAATAATAATATATATTTCAAAATAACTAGAAGAGAAGAATGATAGTGTTCCCCAGCATAAAAAAGAGATAAATATTTAGGTAATGGATATGATAACTGCCCTGATGTGACTGTTACACATTGTATACATGTATCAAAATATCACATGTATCCCAAAATATGTATAACTATATATACCAATTTTTTTTTGAAACAATGCATGTAAAATTTACGTGAAATTGCAGTAAAATCTGAAGTATAAAATTTGGTAAGGAGGAATTTGGAATTATTAAACTGAAGCTTGGGGGAAAAACCCCCAAAACCAAAACAACAAAACAGCTTTATCGTCTTCATGGTGAATCCACTTCCCATCCTGGCCTCTCTTTTCTGTCGGCATCATTTTCTCAGTAACTTGGGTTCAATTTTCATTCTTTTTTTACTTTTGCATTATTTTCCAGAAGGAATGGCTTCGAAACTACAGTGATTCTTTTCAAATTGTCTTCCTTTATCATTTTTCGATTTAGACTACCATCACCATAATTTTGTCAGAACTCATAACTGAATTATACAGCATTATAACTCAGTGTCCTTCTTCTGGTCTCTCAATTCTGAAGTCCATTTTCAATGGATGCTCATTGAGTACTGAAGTCAATACTCTTAATCTGGCTTTCAGCGTATTCTAGAGTCTGGCTCTGGTCTTTGCTGTGAAGCTCCTACTTTATGCTCCCACTAAATATGTGACCTTGTTCCTCATGCATGCTCTGTGCCAGCCAGATTCTCTGCTTTTCCCAGGCAATTCTTGCTACCAGAAATGTCTTCCTTTTCCTTTTCACTTCTTAAAACTATATCCATCTTTTATGGACAAGGTTGTATCCTACCTTTTTGTGACAACTTCTTTGATTGCCATGCCAAGAAAGAGATCCCATGCCTCCCTCATCCAGCCTTCTATACATGAAATGAGTAATATCTGCCATGGCATACATATGGTATATTTTATCCTTCACTGTAGCTCTCATTAACTTCGTTAGATTTTATGCCGTTTGAAAGCAGAGACTGTGACTCATTAATCCTTATAGTCAATCAAACACTTAAACATATAGCATTCTGTACATCTGAAATAGCTATTTATGTCGGTAATTTGAAAACATTTATGGGAAAAATGCATTTATGAAGAAAATACCCATACTTTAATATCATATATTCATATCACAAGTTTCAACTGAATACCTTGCTGAAAGAAAAATACATTAGTGTCTCATACAGAATCGGGTTTCAGAGAGTGCAATAAGGCAATTCTTTAGGGTGATTAGCTCAGTGAATAGGTTTAAAACAAATGTAATTAACACATTGATCACTTATAAGTAAATCACTTTTAAAAGGATCACTTTCAAAAAGCAAAATTGAATTTTTTCCTTGATTTTTCTTAAACTTGCCTTCTGAAATTTTAAGAGCAACTAAGCCTGGCCAGGCATGGTGACGCATGCCTGTAATCCCAGCACTTTGGGAGGCAAAAGTGGGCGGCTCACCTGAGGTCGGGAGTTCAAAACCAGCCTGGCCAACATGATGAAACCCTGGCTCTACTAAAAATACAAAAATTAGCTGGGTGTGGTGGCTGTAATCCCAGCTACTCAAGAGGCCAAGGCAGAAGAATCACTTCAACTTGAGAGGCGAAGGTTGTGGTGAGCCAGTATCACGCCACTGTAACTCCAGCCTGGCAACAGAGCGAGACTCTGCCTCAAAAGGAAAAGAGAGCAGCAAAGCGTAATAAATCCTTTAGTTATAAATTCTCTGTCCAGCCCATACCAAAATATATATTTTGAAATACTGAAGATCAAATTAATGAGATTCTTCTGTATCTCATATCCATACTGATCTGTGGTCTTGATACCTATGAATAGAATGAAGTCAGATACTTCATTCGACAAATATTCACTGAGCAACCAATGCATATCTGGCACAGGGGAAACCGTATAACAAAACAGATGAGGTTCTCGTTCTCATTTTTGAGTGTTCTGGTAGGAATTTATTCTGTCTAGTCCATTTTCTGTCAGAAATATCATTTTAGGAACCATGATAATTGTTTTAAAAATGAGGAAGGTAAGCTGGTAAGCAACATTTCTCTCCTTTCCTTACTTCTCTCTTACTTATAAAATGACAGAAAACAGTGTAATAAAAAATTTTATTTACACTTCGCAGCAGGAAGAAGTAATTGAAATGAAAGCTTATCATCAGTGTTACCTGCAGATATGACTGGGTATCTTCAGGTTGAATCCATGTACCAGGTATATACAACTTTACTTCTTCCTCTCTCTGTCTTCCAATCACACAACACACCAACAAGGTACATCCTGGAAAGGGAAAGATACTAAGAACAAAGCTTTATAAAAACTGACATTTAGAGTCAAAAGGGATCTTTGACAACATTTAGTCCAATCACCTCATTTTTCCATAAAATAACACTCTGAAAGAAAATTACTTTCTCGAGGATTTGTAGTGCTTTAGTAACTGATTCTGGACCAAAAAAGTCTTCAGACAATCAGTTCAGTTCTTTGTCTAAACTGGATCGTTCCCGACAGCTAGCTTTTTCATTAATTCATTTCACACACACGTTGTTGTTTGTTTACTACAGGGGAAAGGCTAGACAGGGCTTCTTGAAAGAGGTGAAACCCACTCTGGATCTTTGAAAAAAACAGACAAATAATAATAATTCCCATGATAATAAAGGCATAGGATGATTTTCCAGAAAGAGGAACAAAGGTGCAAAGGCTTGGAGTAGGAGATTGCCTTGTGAGTTGCATAAGCCATAGGAGGTCTGATGGGCGGAGTCAAAGGTGAGGGTCAGGAAGCAAGAGGGGCCAGATCATCAAGGGTCTTGGATGCTTTGCAATGGAATTTTGATAAAGAGCTCTTGAAAATTTTCAGTAGGGAGTCGTAGGGTAGATGTGTGTGTTAAATGGTTATACCTTTATTTAGAGATATTACTACTGTGGCAGTGGAGAGGGCAGAGGTCCATGAGACTGCAGGCAAAGAAACCAGTAGAAGATGGTTGTAGTAACTGAAACGAGATCATAAACACTCAGTCTAAATCTCACCTGCATTATTCATGTTCTTGCATAGAAAGTGTGGGCATCAGGCAGGCAAACCGCAGCAATGCAAGTCTACAGATCTTTAGTCCGTGAATGAGCTTCAGGAGTACCTAAGCCCCCAAAGTGGAATACATCTGCTACATACGAGTGTTTATATTTCTGATGAGTGAGAAGATAGGTATCATATTCTCAAAGGAATGAGACAGCCAAATTTTAAACAACGACTGTACCAAAAGCCTGAAAGAGTTGAGGCATTTTCTCCAATGCTTAATTCCCAGCTGGGAAAATCAGCCTTTCCAGATAATTGTATCAGGCCTTTTACATAGAAGAAAAATCGTGTTTTGAGACCTGTGTCTTTTGGCTAAAATGGATGTAGCAGATTTGTAACTCAGCAGAAGCAGTAGTAGTGATCATAACTCTCCTGGAAGAATTTGAGCAGTAATTCATAAAATTTTAGAGATAGAGTCTTTTGATGATAGAGGTGAGGAAGTGTTGAAAAATGCACATTTGATTGGCATCCCTTGATATAATCAGGAGTTGCTGGAAATTTGGAGACACAGTAACAGAATCCTATTTATCCTAACTTTTCTTTTCAGTTATTAGGCTGTACTCTACATTTCTATGACTTCTTACTTGTGAGGAACCAGAATCCTATAGGTTTTTAAAGAAAAGGGTAAAGAAAGTCAGCAGTTCCAAGCAGTGTCATGGCTTAATCTGGAGTAAGTAATATTCCTGCATACACTGGTATGTAATATAACATAATATAATATGTCAGCATTTAGATTGCCTGATCCTTAAAAAAAAAAACAATTCAATGATCATTTGTTTGGCATTGGTATATAATATGAAGTGTTACATCCTGCATATTGCAGAAATTTAGGAAAAAATTCAGTGATATAAAACACAGAGTAGGGCATAAATGTTATCTTCCAGATATTATAGCCTATATATAGGCTTATAGATTACGTTTTATACAATAAATTCTCAATCCTAAGACTTGTGACTGTAGTGTTTTAAATGTAGCTTGTTTTAATATATTAGGGAAATAACACCAATCAGTGCTAAAATTTTACTTTATTTTTGTTTAAATAAGTATACATATGTATTTATGTTTGCACACACATATATAGTATATGATAGATTACAAAGCAAAATTTTATACTGAATATTCAACCTAGAGAGTAAGATGTTGCCCAGATTTGCGTCTCCCTATATATATTCCTTTCTCATCTCATCCCCTTTTCTCTCTTCAGAGGTAACCATTATTCTAAATTTTATATTTAATATTCACTTGGTTTTTAATAAAATACCCATGTCATATATATCCTAAAAATAATTTGCTTTGTTTCACTTCTTTTAAAGCTTTATAAAATGGTATTAAATATATGCAGTTTTCTGGGACTTCCTCTTTTCATTCAGCAGTATGTTTATTTCTCATCAGTGTATAATATTCCATTTGGTGAGTATTTTGTAATCTGTTCATTTTTTTGCAAAATTCTACTTGGAATTTTACCATTTCCAGTATAAATGGTATGAAAATCTCTTCATTGCATTTCTTCGGATAACTTACAAATCTCATTTCCCCAACTAGTTGACACTACAGGTGTGTGCTGCTATGTCCAGCTAATTTTTTTTTTATTTTTGTAGAGATGGGGTTTCATCATGTTGCCCAGGCTGGTCTCAAACTCCTAGGCCAAGCAATTCGCGCTGAAAATAACAGTGTCTCGCCTCTGAATCTACTTCTGTTTATATGTATATATAAACATAATCCAGTTGTCATGCATCTTGGGTGGTGCATTGGACAGCCTTACTAGAGAAAGATGTATTACATCACAGGTCAAGGTATCTTTTTCAAGACATGTTTTTGTGATCTATAAAAAAATTCCTCTTCATTGGTTGGGCCAGCAGTAGTTTTTTTAAAAAAATCAGCAGCATAATACTTGTATTATCTGTAAGTCTCCAGTGCACAGGGAGAGGCTTTGGCTCCCTCCTCTGTCTTGTTTGCTTGGAGATTGTGGACTGGATGTGAAAGAGCAATGCCCTTGCATACTCTGGTCATTTTTATGAGAGTATTTTGGAAAACATGTTTACACGAGGCTTATATCATGTGTATACAGACACACACATATATTTACACACACATTTATATAAGTACACACATATATGTACATATGTTTATAATCTCTAGCCATGGCATGTCCAGTATGCTATTACCACCCTTGTGAAAATTATGTGTAACATGGGACCTGAGCAGTTTTTAAATTCCTGAACTGATCCTTACTACGTACCTTTAAACCAAATTCTAGATATTAAGCATCAGTCAAAGTTGAACCTTCAATGAGATCACAACTCTTGCATTATGAAATAGTGTTTATAAAATTCCTGGATATTTGGAAGGATACTTTGGTTCTCAGAAAGAATTAAAGAGATAGTATGATGAAATGTAACAATGTAAAACTATTAGCAATGATGGACTCTGCATCCACGCTACCATTGTTACAAAAATAGCACGACTGTTCTTTTTGAGTAAATTGATGGTGATCACAAATTTTAAAAAATTGAACCTAAAAAAGTAGGTATGTTTCCATCCATGAATATGCTTATGAACAGACATAATTCCATTATGATTGCTTTTTTCAGGCACTGAAATTTTGTTTTGTAGAATATCAGCACATGTTTAAAGCTTGCATACATGCTCATGCACATACACAGTATGCTAATATTTTGTTTAAACCAATGGCATTATGGTTAATTGACACCTACTAAAATAGCATTTGACAGTCCCACCAGAGACACTGACACAGTGCTGTGAAGCTGTTCAAGGGACAGACTGAGTTCAAAAACAAATACTAAAAAAAACTCAGAAAACTGTCCTTCAGTGTAGCTGCTAAATATTTCCTTACGTTTACTGTATCTTTTTTTCTAGTGCTATGTATTTTGATATTATGCTAAAGCTATCAATCTGAAATTACATACATCCCAGTCACTTAAAATTTTCAGCAAGTTTATTTTGTTTATTCATAGGGCATTGTAACATATATTGGAGGTATTGGCATATGCTTTCTTGGGAAAATGTAGTGCTGATAAGTAACTTTATCCACAAAGAAAATACAAGCTAGAAAATGGGACAGATTTCTTTATCTGCCTACTCATTATGTCCTCTTTATGGGAGACATAGTTGCATCCGTTATGACACAGAGATATATACAATATATCTCCATTGTATGTATCTTTATCATCAGCATTTACATTAACTAACAAAGCACGCAGGCACACACCCTTGATACTACAGTGACATCAAGCTATGGTGGTATCTCTTTTTTGTCCTTCACAAAAAGGCCATGTTGGCCGCAACTGTCCCACTTCCCGTTAATTATTACAAATGTTCTTTTGTTTTTCTCTGCACTTTTTGGCGGGGGTAGGGCATAGTCTCACTCTGTCATCCAAGCTGGAGTACAGTGACATCACTGCTCACTGCAGCCTCCACCACCTGGGCTCAGGTGATCCTCCCACCTCAGCCTCCCAAGTAGTTGGGACAACAGGTGTGCACTGCCATGCCTGGCTAATTTTTGTATTTTTGGTAGAGACTGGGTTTTTTCATTTTGCCCAGGCTGGTCCCGAACTCCAGGACTCAAGCAGTCTGCCTGCCTTGGCCTCCCAAAGTGCTGAGATTGCAGGAGTGAGCCACTGTGACTGACCCTTCTAAATGTTCTTTCAATACATTGTTTCAAATTTGAATTATAAAAGTTTTCCTTCACTTCACACTTTGTCCCTCTCTAAGGTGGCTTCTATACAGCATCATTCCATTGACGTGTTTCTGGCTAAATTTGCCAGTGATCAACACGTTACCAAGATCACAAACATTTATCTATCCTCATTTTATTTTACCTCTAAGCAGCTTTCAGCACAGTTGCTTTTGCCTTTCTGACACCACTTTTGCATGATGTTATTTCTGTCTTTCTGTCTGCTCCTCAGTTTCCTTTCGCTGCCTCCCAGTTTCTAAATGTCTGAGTTTCTCCAAACCTCATTTTCAGGTCCTTGTTCCTTTTCATGTTCTATTGCCTTATTAGGCCATCTCACCCAATTCTCTGGTTTTATAGACCATCTATAAGCCAAGACATTGTATTTTCCTCTTCAGCTTTTGTTCTGAGCTCCAGATTCCTATTTCCAGTTGTTTATGTGACATGTCCACTTGGATGCTGTGGATTATAGATACAATCCCTTTGATACTTAGCTCCGTCACTAACCACAGAAACTACCTGAGTTTCAATGTTAGGACTATTTGGACAATTGAAGATTTCCATGCAGAAAGAGGGCTAGAAGCAGTGTGCATTTCTGAGTGAGTAACAATGGCTTTGATAGAAAAAGGAGGAGGACATTTTTCTTCTCAGTGCAACTCTACCATTTTCCTTCCTCCTCCTCATAATGTTCAGCTATGATTCCAATGAATTTAAAAAATAATTAATGGATTAAGCAATAATAGAACCTCTCATTGTGTTTCTTTCTTTTCCATTTGGAGAACATACTGGGAAAGTTGAGAACAAATGCCTCCCTGACAAAACATAGGAATACAGATGCAAAACACATGCAGATACCACTCCCACCCCATCCTGAGAGAGAGACAGAGAGAGAAAAAAAAAAAAAAAAAAAAACAGGAGAAAAAGTTAAGCATGATAGAAATTGTATGACGTCGGAAAGTAGAAATCCAGAGAAGGAAAGGTAGCATATCAGTGGAAAAACAAAATATCAATGTGAGTCAAAAATAAATCTGAGATGCCATTTTCGTAATTCTGCTCTCTAGCTTGTGACCCTTGACCTAAGAACAGGTCTTTCCAAATTCATTGCTGTGTGGATGTTGCTGTTTCTGCCTGGTTATGACTAACCTTGAGTCTTGGCACGTCTGTTAGACGAGCTTTAGGCTTCTGATTTTTGTCCACCGTGTCCCTCATTATGTCCAGATCTCTTAATTTGTTCAGTTTCTCGTGGCTGATACTCTTGTGGGGTGCCTGGTCCCTTCTCTGATTCTCAGAGTCCAAAATCTTAGCTTTGTTAGGGTGAAGAGGAAGTCAGAAAGATACTTTGTGACTTCTGTAGTGCTGAGATGCCAGAAAATATAATGGTTTCCAGCCAAGCAAGGTTACTAGGTAGATACATCAGAGAAGACACGTAGTCAACCTACAGAAGTGCAGCCAGATGAAGACTTAGATGGATATTAACAGTGACTGTGGGCTTGAATCGTTTCCCTCTTCATGGGGATCCATATATAAAGCATGTCTGCACTGAAATTCTAACTGTGGCAGAGGATGTCTGACTCAATTGTTCCCTTTTACTTACTATATGTGACTAGGAGAAACAAGTATAAAAACTCAAAGAACTGCAAGGAAGCAGGAAGACGTTAGGGAATGGCAGAAAATCATTACAGTAGCGGATTCCACTTCCAGCCCCCGCCGTAGCCACCATTTTCAAAACTAAACTTTGGTAATGTTTATGGTTTGAAATGATCTGAAGGCCCTAAGGTCTTCTACTGATGTATTTAGAATCATGTCATTAACGTGATCATATAATTATATCTGTATTAAAATAAGGAAAGATGCTGTTTATTTTAACTGAATTTATCAAATATGGATTGTATGCCTGCCTCACTGCGGTAAGTACTAGGGAAGCCTAGAAGGTCAAGACTGATACCATGCCTTCATTGATGAGGCTCACAGTCCAATCTACAATAGAGTATTTAAGATGTGACTTTTAAAGAGAGTTAACTTACCAAAAAAGAAAACACAAGTCAGATGAACAGTGAAATAAAAATGGCTCGGCTACACATGGTGGCTCATGCCTGTAATCCCAGCACTTTGAGAGGCTGAGGCGGGTGGATCACCCAAGGTCAGGAGTTCAAGACCAGGTTGGCCAACATGGTGAAGCCCTGCCCCTACTAAAAGTACACAAATTAGCTGGGTTTGGTGGCGGTCACCTGTAATCCTAGCTACTTGGGAGGCTGAGGCAGGAGAATTGCTTGAACGCAGGAGCCGGAGGTTGCAGTGAGCTGAGATTGTGCCATTGCACTCCAGCCTCAGAGACAAGAGTGAAACTTCATATCAAAATAAACAAAAAAATGGCTCTACGATTTATTAGTGACTATTATATTTTTTATGCTCTCTTGGAGAGTTTTGGTTTAAATTATCGTATTGGAAACTCTAAGGAGAAAAAAAAAACTTTGATTTGAAAAAGGCTTTTGAGGATAAAGAGCTATTTTGATGTGTGACAGAATCTGCATTTCAGTTAGTTTTCTTGATTTTGTTTTTACAGCACATTGATACAGAGTGTTTATCTTTCTTTTTCTTCTTCTTTTTTTTGAAACAGGATCTTGCTCTGTTGCCCAGGCTGGAGTGTAGTGGTGTGATCAAGGCTCTCTGCAGCCTCAACCACCCATGCTCAAGCAGTCCTTCCACCTCAGTCTCCTGAGCAGCTGGGACTACAGGCAAGCACAACCATGCCTGGCGAATTTTCTTTTTCTTTGGTAGAGATGGGATTTTGCTATGTTGCCCAGGAAACTCCTGGGCTCAAGCCATCTCCCCCACTCAACCTTCCAAAATGCTGGGATTACAGATGTGAGCCACTGCAGCCAGCCTACAGAGTACATTTCTGTGGGGCAGTTCATGATATAATTTAAAGAAAGTTGTTAGGAATGAAATGTGCATCAGACTTTCATGACATGCTTTGATTCCTCCAAATATTACAGACTCCTGAGTCCAGGTGGCACCACACTAATGCAGAGGTTTCTGGTTTCTTTGTCATACTTATAGTTGTGTTTGGTGCTGTTTGTTCAAGGCATGTTAAGAGAGTGAGCTGTGTTCTCTAGGTTCTAGTGAGTCTTAAGCTCAGATATTTATTTCTCTGTGTTGGTTTATGATGGTCTTTGCTGTGGAATAAGATAAGTCAAAAGGGAGAAACATCAACAATACAGTATATAGATCACATGGAGCAAGATACTTGCTTCATCTTTCATCTGGAGCTCCAAGCACGCAAAGTAAAACGTGAAAAGGCAGCACCATTAAAGTGTATTCAAAGGGTTGAGAGAAGGGAATAGAAAAGAGATGTGGAGTAGAAAAATAAATATGTGTTTAAAATAAATAAAATAAATACGTGTTTAATGGCAGGATGCCCTAGACTGGAAGAACATGCATTTTATGCTTCACGTGAGAGAAGGTGGAGAGGAAGACAAATAACTGAAGATTATTTTAATAAACATCTATTAAGCAATTACATTGAGAAGTACCAGGGATGCCACAGAGCAGATACAGAAGCAAGAAACAGATTGTCTCTTTTCCATGTGTTCCTTGAGAGAATGAGAGAAGAGTCCAGCGATGATATCTGAGTCCTTTTACAGCCTCTGCTCCTAGCCCATTGCCGAGTCAGAGGAGATACTGGAAACATATGCTTTTTTCATTTGGGTAGAGTTTATTAAAATTAAAATAACTTCAAGTCTAACTGTTTTCAATAATATGAGTCACATATTTCTAGTTAAATCCATTGGCCTGGCCACTTGGAGAGGTCAGCAAATGAAAAGGAAATTAGCATTTGTTAACTGCTTAGATAATCATATTCTACTGTGCCAGAAAAATGTACGTATCGTTGACATATGCTTTGTCTTTTAATTCTCACAACAAGCCTAGGAAAACCTATTATTTTATGTCCCAAGATCAGGAATCCAAGGCTCTGAGAAATTAACTGACTCTAGATAATGCAGATGGTACGTGGAAAACACAATGCTTTCCATGCAATAAGTGGAGACTTGCCATTGAAACTTGGGTCAGTATCATTTGCTTATTTCACATTGCATGCACAGCATGTACCCCATAAATACATACCTGTTGTGTACCCACAAAAATTTAAAAACAAAGAATAAAATATAAGTAAATAAATTTTGAAAACCCAACCCATAAATGTTATTCTAGTTAGTGAAATAAGAAAGAAAAAAATCCTACGTATCTACGGTGAGCAAGCACAACGAAAATAGAGAATGGTGCTAAATTATTCATAACAGACAACTGCATTCTGGACTTTCAGAGAATAATGATGTGTGTGTGTGTGTGAGTAGGTGTGTGTGTGTGTGTGTGAGTAGGTGTGTGTGTGTGAATTAAGTATTTTGCTTCATACTCATTTCATTAGCCATAATGATACCTAAGTCAAGGATATAGCAATTCAAAGCTCTTTAAAACGCACACTGGCTGCAACTAATCATATGTCCAGTAGAGGGAGCCTACATCTCACAATTGAGAGTCCAGCCACAGCAGGTGCAAAATCCTGTATTTGAGGGGGAGCTCTGAGAGGTCCGGGAAAACAAATTATCCTCAAGAGTATTTTGGAGGAAGAATTGCTCTTATTTCAAAAAAGCTCACTACATATACTCAAAGAAAAATGCAAATTATTCGCTTATTCCCTAAATTAAGGACACTGAAATCCAGTGAAGTGTCAGATTTTGCCTCTGACTCGTATTTTTCAGAGGCTAGAAATGGCCAGTGTTGTCCTGGCCATTATTGAGGCATTTTCCCCCTCAGCTGGGCTGTGTCATCTCCTGGCCTCATTAATGTAGTAACTGATAGTACCTACTAACCTTCAATGGGTCACCTCCTCCCCATTCTCATTTCATCAGATTTTTGAAGGAATAGATCAAGAAAAGAGATAAAAAGAAACAGTAAATATACACACTTATGTAATTACATCCCCATTCCATGGAAACTTGGGAATAAAGAAGTATTTCGAGGTTACATAGAAAAAATAAACCTTAGTTTATTCTTTTTTAGATGTATTTTATCTAATATATTCTCTGATAACTGCAGGGGGGAGAGAGGGAAATGGAAAGAGAATGCATCCTTTAGCCTGCATTTAAAGGTATTCATTATTATTTATATTTATTTTTAAATGCATTCTCATAGAATCTATTTCCTTACAGCGAGCTCCCATTTTTTCCTGTAAGTTTTTTAAATTTTTCTATTTCTTTCACATTTTTTCCTCTCTTCCATTTTCTTTTCTCTTCTCCTCTGTGGTGTCTATTATTTCTCTCTTTTAAAACTGTGCCATGTTCTCCAAGGCATTCTTCCATTTCACACACAGATGAAGTTAGTTTTTGTTTTTGTTTTTTTAACATAAACTGCCAGTCTTCGGAAAGTATCCCTATCATACTGCGTCAGTTCCATATGATTTGAAACAGTGTGAGGAAGGACATACCATACTCAAATCCCACTTTTCATTCTAAAGAAAGGTGATCTCTGTCTAAAAGGGAGTCGTAGTTGGATCCAAAGGCTTCTGGGCTCAGGTGGGAGACCAAATGTTGGCTGTGACATTTATCTTACAAAAGTGGGAAACCTCATGGTTCAAAGTGGGAAACAGACACATTGATGCTGGGATTTTAAATGCATGAACCAGGACAGGAAGAGACAGTAAAACAATTAAGGACGAAAGAGGGTAAGAATGTAGATCTGGTAGTTACTGGGGAAGAGAAATGCTGGTGGTAAGGTTATAGCTGGTGTAGGAGTGTTAACTCTAACTAATTGTGCTGCTTGGGTTAGATTAATTAAAATTCTCCAAACCTCAGTTTCCTTATCTATATAATGGGAATAAAAATTTTCACCTCTGCATGTTTACCATGAGAATAAAATGAGCAATGAATATAAAGATGCTTATTAAAGAACTTAAATGTGGCTAAGAATGTAGTTTTGGAAAATGCTGTGATGAGGTAGGGAGGGCATAGGCTTTGGAATCTGAGATTCTGGTCTCCGTTACATCACCTTCCAGATGCTTAACCTCAGCAGATCTCAGAGGAAGATGCAAAGCTTTTAAACCCAAGTTATGCTTCTGACCTGCTATGTGATCTTGGATAAGTCATATAAAGTTTTGAATTTCTATTTCTGTATTTGGAAAATAAGCATAAGTCGTTTCTATTTTAAAGTTGGTAAGACTGAATATGATGATCTATGTGGAAGACTGCTACTGTCAGAAAGGCTGTTTGTCACCTCTTCTATTTTCCTGCACCATAAAGCCTTTTCACCCCCTCTTTCTAGGGTCTCAATTGATTTAACTCTCCTAACTTTAAGCAGACATTCAGCTTTCTCCTTGCTCTAATGAGAACTTTCCTAAACTATAGTCTTTGTTCTAGCCATTGTTTACTGTTCCTTCACCGATCTTTTGCTGTGTGCAATGCACTAGTACTCAAGCTTGGAGCAAAAATCATCTGTCAAATACAACTTTCCTGGCCTGGCTCATACTATATCCTGGAGGAAGATGCAAATGCTGTTACACTCCTGACTCATACAAAATCCTTCTAGCCCCACTCTGAAAAAGCACCCTTACTTTAATAAATGCTCTAGAACGCTCACTGCAAAGACTACTGCAGAACTTCCTTTTCAATGTCCCAATAAACACTTTTAATTGCTCTTGATTCCCACTTCACTGAAACAATAGAAGCCATCTCTAATGTGACCGCCTCCTCTTTACAAAGCTTTGCCACTTTGGTTGCCAAAAATATATGCTTTTCTATTCTCATCTTAATCTCTGACCATTTCTTCACTTTCTCCTTGGCTCGCGGACATTCCTAAAGGTTTAGTCATAAGTGCTCCTAGTCTTCTAGCTTTACGCAAATGTTGTAGTTAATGCATCCATTCCTGTAGAGTCCACAGTCACTTTTGCCCACATGAGTTAAAATCAGTATCTTTGGCTTTGCTCTTTTTTATAAGCTCCAGTTTTCATATCCACCTGCCCTCTGGACATTTCAAGATTACTCTATATTGGTTACAACATGGTATAGAAAAACAAGAAATGTATTACCCCATTCTTTGAAAGTGTGTTATATTTCCAGTGCCACTATAACAAATTTAGCAGATTAAGACAACATAATTATATTAGCTCACAGTTTTGTAGGTAAGAAATTCAACACAGCTTGGTTGGATTCTCTGCTCAGAGTCTTACCAAACTGTACTCAATGTATCTGCTGCGCTGTGGTTCTCATCTGAAGCTTGTGAACCTCTTTCAATCTCACTGGGTGGAATAATCATTTTCTTCTCAGGCTTTCTATGTGACCCTCTTCATGTTCAAGTCAGCAATGGTGGGTAGAGCCCGGCTCATGCTTCCAACCTCTCTGATATCCTTTTTTGCTCTTAAAGATTCATTTGGTTACATTAGCCCCAACTGGGCAATCCAGGATAATTTCCTTATTTTAAGATCAATTTATTAGTAATGTTAATTATTAAGACATTGCCATTAAAAATAATGGCAAAAAATGCAATTACTTTTGCACCAACCTGATAGAGTCTCAGAGTCCCTTTTGCCATGCAAAGTAATGCAGCCACAATCCTGAAGGGCAGAATGTGGAATATGATTGGGGGTTATAACCAAAAGCATTACTGAAGACATATCTGCCACCTTTACATGGTAGACTAGAGCTGAAAGGAATATTAGGGACCACCTTGTCCAATCTCTTTATTTTCTAGGTGAGGAAAATTGAGGTCCAGTTAGTAAATAGACATGCCAACGTTACCAGTTAGTTAGTAAATAGACATGCCAAGGTTACCAGTTAGTAAATAGACATGCCAAGGTTACCTGCTATTTAGTGACAACATCAGTGCTCTCTTCATTACTTCTCAAGTGCTGTATTTGCTGTACTTTCATTTATTCTCATTAATTTCATCTCTTAAAAATCTTGCCGTTTTATTCATCCTGTTGAAATTACATTCAATCATGAGTCTTCCATCTATTGCACCAACTATCCACTAAGATTCAAGTTTTTATTGAAAAAAATTGCTAATAAAAATGCTAACAGAAGATAATAAAAATATTCATGGAGATCTGACTGAAGCAACTAGAGGGAAATTAGAATGCAGCATGTGAATAGTACATATGTACATATACGTATACATACAATTACATACACAAAGAGAATGTAGAGTGAAGAGTGTTTAGTTGACACAAACTGGGTCTTAAATGTCTCCCTGGAGATGAGTTATGAAGAAAGATAAAAATACATTGGCAGAAAGTAAAGAACGTGTTACTATGAAGGGAGAAGGCACAGATGTGAAAGCTGACAAGTCACGAGAATGAAACAGATTGGATTTTGTTTTCTGGAATGGAAGTCCCTTTTGAGAAATGATAGATAAGTTTGACTAGATAAGAAGGAATCATTTTCTGGAAGGCTTCGGATCTAAGTCCAGAGGAAGGCACATAGATTTGTTTTTGGAACAGTAGGCTGAACTTTATATATTCTGGTTGGCCATTTGTCAGCCGTGTGTAACATGGAAAGAGATTCCAGTGAGAACAAGCCAGGAAGTGATTGCAGAACTCCAGATTTAAATTATGAAACGTGGGGAGGGCAGTGGTAATGAAAATGAATGGGAAATCAGGGGAGCAAGAGGAAAGAGATAAAAGGATTTGTTGACTGAATGAGTTGCACATATGAAAGACAGTAGTTGAAGTAAGTGCAGGATTTTCAGCCTAGAAGATCTGGGGCATGCAGGAGACAACACCAGAGATGGGGATGTTAGAAAGATGGCTATTTTTATTTTTTTTTTGGAGACAGAGTCTTGCTCTGTCGCCAGATGCCAGGCTGGAGTGCAGTGGCACGATCTCGGGTCACTGCAACCTCTGCCTCCTGGGTTCAAGCAGTTCTTCTGCCTCAGCCTCCCGAGTTAGCTGGGACTACAGGTGCGTGCCACCATGCCCAGCTAATTTTTGTATTTTTAGTAGAGGTGGGGTTTCACCATGTTGGCCAGGATGATCTCGATCTCTTGACCTCGTGATCCACCTGCCTCGGCCTCCCAAAGTGCGGGGATTACAGGTGTGAACCACCGCACCTGGCCCCGGCTATTTTTATTTTTCTTAGCTATGGGACCTTATTCTAAGGCTGTCATACACAAAGTGGAAGGACCGTAGTAAATGTAGGCAGTTACACAAGTTATCACTCCTACTCTCTTTGTTTTCATTTTATTTCCCATAAGAAGACTGTTATTTATTTTATAACTGGGAGGCCATTAGGCTGAGACGGTTCCAGCATCTTGAGTTCCTACACAAGCAAACTGAAGCCCAATACAAGCATTTTTAAAACCCTAAGCTGGCCCAATGAGAAACCACCAACTAACCACCACCCAGGGACTTTCCACTCTAACCAATCAAATTATTTTCTTTGGCTTCCTTCTACAAACACCTAAAAGTTTTCTCCCTCTCCCACTTCCCCCAGCAAAGTGCTGAACCACTTGCAGGCTGATAATGCTCAATTCATAAATTGCTGAATGTTCACATAAACTCACTAAACTGTTAATGTGCCTAAGTTTATCTTTCAACAATACCAATTGTTTATACAAAATCATTAAAGGATAAAACAATTGTCTGGACTTTGTTGTGTAGGAGGAGGTTTTTAATACAGATGAAATTAATGGTTGAAAAACTTTATAGAAAAATAATTTTTTTTTTCAAAAAGGCCAGAAACTAAGACTTACCTTTCTTAGATGACTGGCTAAATTTTAATTTGTAAACTTTTTTTTTTCCTTAAATTCCTTTCTCATTGCTGCTCTGAAATTCTCACATTCTTGTTCCAAGCATGCCTATTCTTTTCTGATTAATATTGCCTCAACTGCATTTCCATGGGATTGACCAGGATGTTGGGATCAACTGACTTCATCCATTGTTTATAGTAATTTGACAAAAGCTGCAAAAGTACAAATAACTAGAGATAAAAATGTTCATGAGGTAGGAACAAGAGTTAGAAAATGCTTATTTATATTCCCATTCACCTGTTTATTGTAACGTAATAGTCAATTGACCTCTGGTTTCCACCTGTCCATTCCTTTAAATTTCCTAAGAATGACCCTTCAATAATATGACTTTTTTTTTTCTTTTTTTTTTTTTTTTTTTTTGAGACAGAGTGTCACTCCGTCACCAGGCGCCAGGCTGGAGTGCAGTGGCGCGACCTCGGCTCACTGCAACCTCCACCTCCCGGGTTCAAGCAATTCTCCTGCCTCAGCCTCCCGATTAGTTGGATCTACAGGCGTGCACCACCACGCCCAGTTATTTATTTATTTATTTTTTTTGTATTTGTAGTAGAGATGGGGTTTCACCATGTTGGTCAGGATGGTCTCGATCTCTTGACCTCATCATCCGCCCGCCTCGGCCTCCTAAAGTGCTGGGATTACAGGCATGAGCCACTGCGCCCGGCAATAATATGACTTTTGTTTAAAAATATCAAACAAACAACTTTTAGTCCCTCCTTATTGTGTAGAGTTTATGACTCCAACTCCTTAATATAGTCAACTCTCTGAGATATCATTTTTGCTTTTTCTGCCAGTATTTTTTTTTAACCGTTTAATTTCTTCTTTGGAGCAAGTAATCTTGCTTGTTTACCTGCTTTGTTTCAGGGGAGGTCTTTGGCAGTGAGGCAATCAGAAGTTGCCCTCAAAGTACGCATTCCCCTGGCTTTTGTTTTCTAAAAGCCAGAGAGATTTGGAATAAACATCTTAGGGAAAAAAAAATCTAAAAAGTAAGAGATGTGTATAACATGCAGTGCTTTTAACTTATGTTGAGGTTGATGTGGATTTAGGAGTAAGTATGATGATTTTAGGTTTTAAATATAGATGAAATTAATGCTTGAAAAACTTTATAGAAAAATTTAAAATATTTTTAAAAAATCAGAGCCAAATATCAGAGCCAAAAATCATTTTTTTTGTGTAGTCAGATATTACACTTTCCCAGATGACTTAAATAAATATCTCTAGCTATGTTTTCTCATATGATCTCCAGTCCTTCACATCCAGGTGCCCACTGGACAGCTCTTTCTGTTCCTTCTCCTCCTCTTCCTTCTCCTTCATTTTTTGTAGACACCTTTGACCAAGTTTAAGAAGCGTATTTCTATTCCTAACTTGCTACATTATTTTTTAATGGAATGTTTAATTTGATCATAATTCTGTTACTATGTTTATTGACATAAGCACGTACTTTTCATTTTGTCTGTGAAGTAAATTAAATGTATAGATTTTTCTAATAATGTATTATCCTTTGATATCTGATATAAAATCAACTAGGTTCTGGTGCATTATGTTTTTTACACATTTATGAATTTTTCATTAGTGCCGTGCTTAGGATTTTTTTGTCTCTACATTTATTATTGAGATAGTTTTATATGTTTCCTTTCTAATATGATCGTTGCTTGGTTTTGTTTTCTGTGTTACTCTAGGCTTATAATATCAGGCAACTTTTCTCTATTTCTCCTCACTGGAAATAATTTTCATAGTGTTAGAATGACTTCCTAAAAGTGATAGACTCTTTTGTGGAATTGTCTAAGCTAAATCTTTTCTTTGTAGAAAGATTTTAAACTGCTGAGACTATTTTTTAATGATTGACAATAGAACTATCATAGCTCTGTAGTTTCTTAAATCAGTTTTGACATGTATTGTAAAGGATGTGTCCAGTTTTCTTAAATTTTCAAATTTACAGAACATAAACTTGTTTATATACTTTTGTTATAATTTTTTTATAATTTGAACCCCTTTATGTCTAGTTTATCTTTTTTCTTTTTCTTCTTTTTCCTTTTTTTTTTTTTAAGGACAAGATCTCGCTCTGTTGCCCATGCTGGAGTGCAGCGGCATGATCTTGGCTCATGGCAACCTCTACCTCCTGGGTTCAGGTGATTCTCATGCTTCAGCCTGCTGAGTAGCTAGGATTATGGTCACACGCCACTGTGCCTGGCTAATTTTTGTATCTTTAATAGAGATGGGGTTTCAATACGTTGGCCAGCCTGGTCTCAAACTCCTGGTCACAGGTAACCCGCCCGCCTGTCTCCCAAATTGCTGGGATTACAGGTGTGAACCACTGCACCCAGCCTATTTTATCTATTTTTATTGGTTCTGACAAGTTCTTATTTTTTAGTCTTTTCATAATAATATATGCTACCTTCATTGTTTTTATTTTATCTTAATTTTTACTTTGTGAATTTATTCTGTATTTTAAAATGTTTTTTTCTTACTATCCTCTTTGAGCTTATTTTGATATTATTTTTATACATTTTGAAGAGGATAGTTAGCTCACATTTTTAAAGAATGTCCTTATAATTTATCTGGAATGTGGTTATATTATAGTCAGCAGGTCTATTCAAATGCCTGGTTTTCTGTACTGTCCAAATGGAAGAATTCTTAGAAGTAAATTTCTTGGCAATGAAGGCAAAAGAACAGCTATATTCTAGGTACTCTGACCACACCTGTAGTATCACATTTAGTTGTCTATATAGTTTGAAAGAGGCATTAACAAATGTAAGAAGTATATACTTAAAAGTAAAAAGAGAAGTGGGATATCTGAAATTCATGACATATGAGGAAATACTAAAATCACTGTTGATACTGGACCTAAAAATTAGAATTGGGGGGTAGGGTTGGGGATAGAAAGTCTTCAAATTTTTGAAGTTCTGTAGAATGAGAGATTGAATTTAATTTTTTTGCTTCTAAATGACCAAAAGTTATTTATCTGAAAAAATTTAGAAACTAGATTATGATTCAGCAATTACATAACCACTGATAAGCTCCCTGGTGGCAGAGAATTTATTGTTACAGGTGTTGTTCAGAGGCTGGTCCATCACATAACTGAATATTGTCATGGAATATCATGAATGATTTAAAAAGTCGGACATGATAGTTTCTAAGATCCCTTCCCAAATTTGGAAGTTTATGATTTAAAGCTTAATGATCATTGAAAAGTGATCCTGTGTATCTTTTAGTTTTTGTTTTGATCATATTTTCTGTAACATCTTAAATGAGTACATGAATACTAAAAATGAATTAATGAATGAATCAGTCATAACAGCAGCAAATATGCTATGAATGGTCTTTTGCCTTTGCTGCCTTGTCTATAATGAATGCAGCTATGCTCCTTAAAAGAGGTTCGTGTGCGTGCACATGTATGTAGCAGACAAGTGGGAGGAGAAGATAGAATCTGTTAAAATTCAAGCACTAGAAGTGATTTCTTATTCAGGGTAAGTAAAATCCTCCCATGCCTCAATTCAGTGACACCCTGGGAATGTTTTACGGATCAGATTTCATCACCTGTTAGCAGTTGGACTGAAAGGCTGAGCTACTTTTGATGGATGGCCCTTCAGAGTCCCTCTTTAAAACAGTACCCTTGGCTCACCCCTTCTTAACTACTCTGTTTATGTGGCATTCTGATAATCTTCCTTCTGCTGGCTGCTGAGTCAGTGTAGGACATCTGCTTTCTTGAGTAAACTTTTGTCTGCCTTCCTATTTTGGAAGGCTCCTATAAATTGTTTACAGGAACTAGGAGCCTGCCCTTTTTTCAGTCTGAGGACATCTATTAGATAATTGTATCTTGTGGGCTCTAATTTCAGTCATCATCCTCTCATCCCTGGACGACTGCAGTAGCCTCCTAACTAGTCTCTCTGCTTCCAGTTGCACCCTTCTCAACTTCAACCCAATTTCTATCCTACCTCCCAGAGATCTTTCAACAACAAAAACGTTGATGGCACAACTTCCCAGTTTACCTTGCTGCCACAGTTGTGCATTACCTGATACAGCACAAAGTCCTGAGCACACCCCTGAGGGAGCTGCCACCACTCCTCTGCACCTTGCCTGCCTCTACTGTGTCCTTTGTCACTATTCCCCAACCACAATGGGTTGTGAGCTCATCGGGAGATGTTTTATGGCTTTAAAATATTTTACTCCTCTAGGCGTGCTGTTAAATTCCAAGAAATCTTTTGGTTCTCTGATTATTCTTTTTTCATAGCAGCATATTTCTGTTTTGTTGACACAATATTCCCTGGAATATTGTTGAAGACAATTATTTTATATTTCTTTTTGTGATAAGTTATTTTTCCCCTGTGGTATTGTTTTTCTTCTTTATTCTTTTTTGCTTATTTTTTATTAATATATAATAGTTGTACATATTTAGGGGTCATTGTGATACTTTCATACAGGCATACAATGTGTCATAATCAAATAGGTAATCGGGCTATGCATCACCTCACACATTTATGTTTATGTTGGGAATATTATAATTCTCTTTTAGCTATTCTGAAATATACAATAAATTATTATTAACTACAATTTCCCTGTTGTATTATCAAGTACTGGAGTTTATTCCTTTTATACAACTGTATTTTTGTACCCCTTAACCAGCTTCTCTTTACTCTCCTCCCCACTTCCCTTCCTGCCCCTGGTAACCACTATTCTCCTCTCTTCCTCCATGAAAGGTCTTCAGTCGTTGATAGCAATTCTCTGTTTTCGTCAAGGTCTTTGTGCATACTGTTCATGGAACTCACACTGGTAATGCTAGTTGAGTTTGGTGTAGCAAAAAAAAGTATTGCCTCAGGAGAGAGAATGTTGGAGACATGTATGACAAAGGTGAATCTTAGCCAACAAAGTGTTTAAAAAAAATAAAAGTTCTTTTTATTTAATGATCTTAGTCTCAGCTCCAGGCCACCATCCTGCCAGGTAGGTCAGAATGCTATCAGCACCTCAGTCATTCTGCTGACTCATTTTCCTGATTACTATATACTGTATAATATATTTCTCTATATTTCTACAAAAATAGTTTTTCTGGATGTCTAGTATAGTTCCAACATTCCTGTTTCAGATCCTCCAATAGCTATCTATTGTCAATAGGATGAAATAAATGGTAGACTTTCAGTTTTTCTCCCAATATCTGTCTTTTCTTTGATCCTGGATCATTGGGTGTCTTCAGACTATATTTTCCAGCCTCCCTTGAAGCTAGATATGCCCCTTTGATTAAACTCAAGGCAGTGGAATGATAAATGGAAATGATGTGTACAAGTCAAGGTCGTCTCTGAGTGCAGAGATATTGCTCTGTAATCTGGCCCCCTGCTTACTTCTCTATTCTTACATCTTGCACTTCCTGAAACTTCACACTTTAATATCAGGTAATTTGTATTGTGTTGTTGTCTTGTAACTGTGCTTACCAACTTTTACTCTTTTTGCTCAGCTGCTATAAAATACTCTTTGTCCCATTCTTCATCTTCAACTTTTAGAGCTTTGTTTCCTCTAAGAAGTTTTTTTCTTTGTCTTGCTCGTTCACCTTTGTTCTAGTCTGGGTGAAGTGCTACCACTGTGAGCTTGCCCTATGCCAGATACACTGACATTTCTTATTTGCGTATCTAGTTTTTCAATTATGCTGAAAGTTCCTCAAGAAAGCTACTGTGTCGTATCCATGCCTGCAACGTTAATACCTAGCAAGTTGCTTGGCACTGAGTCCATGCTAAACTTAACTGCTTCTTTTACTGGCTGGTAGTGCAAATTTTCAGGTGGCAGAAGGCCTGGGAGCATTATGATTGGTTAAATCTATGTGCCCAGGAGCTGTGGAGAATGACACCCTTCCAAAGGATATCAAGAATAAATCTTTTTCCATTATAAAGAAAAAAGATGTTTGCTTATGTATTTCCATTTCTCTCTGCATTTGACCTTCCAGGTGCAGTCTGTCATTCACATTTCCTGTTTTTCTCTTGTTCTTTGTCCACATTCTCTTACTTTATTCTTCCTTTTGCGGAACATGCCGGCCTCTCCCTTCAAACTTGGATATTTGAGGTTTGCTTTTTATCACTATTTCATGAAGTGACACAATTTCCATTGGGTCAGAGAAAGCAACGTAATTCTAAGGCTATTTGCCTTAAGTCCAGAGAAGTGATAGGATTGGTTAGGTGATATTTTGTTGAGGACAGAGAACAAGAACTGTTTGAGGAAAAATCCCCTGTATGGCATAATACCATAATGGCCTGTCATAATTGTCAAATGACAATTGTCATTTGCTTTTATATCAGCTATTTAATTAATCAAAATTTCTGGTTAAGTACCTTAGATTATTAATAATCCATCAGTTATCCTGTTCACAGAGTTAAGATTAGAGTCCAAAGATTTTCCTCCATATTTCCTTTCAGTGGCAATGGAATTTTAAGCCTTA
This sequence comes from Ateles fusciceps, assembly GCA_036589455.1. Classification (NCBI taxonomy): domain Eukaryota; kingdom Metazoa; phylum Chordata; class Mammalia; order Primates; family Atelidae; genus Ateles; species Ateles fusciceps. Next base: position 4,254,780 of record JAZHEH010000797.1, on the reverse strand, counting down.
GTATTTTAGCTCTTCAAATTTGGCTGATGGTTTTAGTGGTAGTTATGCTGTCTTCAGTAGTTTTGGCATCTAACGCATATCTAAACTATTAATATATACAACATTTACTTATTGAGAACTGCTAAATGCATGGTTTGACTTATTCCATAAGTTCTTACTATTTTTTCTCTACCCCTGCCCCACCTTTTTTTTTTTTTTTCTTTTAAATTCTTGTCTGGCAGTCTGCAGCTGTCCTCAGAGTCCTTGCTAAACTCCAGATCTCTCTCTCCTTTTTTTCCCTCACAATGAGATCTTGGTTATTTGACTTGCTACCCTCAGCTCTAACTTGCTGAGAAGTTGTTGCCCTGGCCAGGCTTCAGGGCACACTACTTGCCTTAGTGAAGAATGCAGAGCCTTATTCCTTCCATTTGAGGTTTGATTTAGATCTTAGAGCTGAAGGTTTATCTTTCAAAGAACAAGTCCTAACAGGGCTTCTAATGCCTACAAGTCTCTAAACCTATGGAGAACATTTCACTCTTTCCTGCATGCATTGAGATAAAACTCCTTTCTGTCCTTTATTCTGTTGCCTTCCCTCTCGTGTGGATCTGTAGTGATTGCTGGAGTGCTGGGAATTCATGCCAATAATGAGTTCTCAAGAGCAACTTTCCCTTTTTTTTTCTCTTTCCTTCTATTTTTTTTTTTCCTCAAGTGGCTAGCTCTGAAAATAATAATTTATCAAATCATTTTTATTCAACTTTGGAGGAATAAGAAAGAGGAATGGGGAGAGAGAAGCCCTTTTGCGGTTTTAATTGCTTGCAGTGTATGCATGAGGCTCTGGCCCAGCTTATCAAAGCTCACACAGCTGAGGCCCTGAGCTCACTGCTCAGTGTTTCCTCCTCAGAGTGGCTGGGCTCCACTGATGGACCAGATAGTGCCTCAGCTATCTGATGGCTTTAGTGCTTAGGAGGTTAATTCAAGTGATGAATTGGAAAATTGGGAAGGGTGGGAGGAAGGGAATAGGGGGCTGCGTCCCAGGATTTTAAGAATCACTAAAATTTTGTAAAATTTAAGGATTATTCCTCCCTTTCTCCTTTCTAAGACTTAGTAAGTTTTCATATTTAAGGAAGAAAGTAATTTCTTCCTTAGTACTAAGATGATGATAATATAAATTCTAGTATATTGCTTGATTTACCATTATTGTTTTCTAATACTTGAGAACATTTCTGCAAAATAAGTCTCATTGAGAAAGCTAGAAAATCCAGGGAGACATTTAAACTTACAGAAGAAAAGGCTGAGACACAATTAAGTATCCAATTAAGGCATAAGAGGATGTTCTAAGATGAGGGTGACAAGATGGTCACCATTTTTAAGAAAGCAGAATAGGAAGATATATAGTGAAGTACACTGCAAAAGAAATGGGTGGGCAATTAGAGACTATGAAAACAAGCAGAATATAAAAATGATTTGGGAGCAGCTTATGGAATCAATAGCAACAGAAGGACTGAAAACGTGTTATTTTAAAAAAGGTATTTGTATGTGCAAATGGTGGTCAAATTAGTTGGCACCTTTTCTTTTTTTCTTTTTCTTTCTTTTTTTCTATTTCTGCAAGATCTTACGTGATGTTTAGGAAGCACAGAATTTCTCTGTGGAGATATTGGTATGACTGGGCAAGGACAAACAGAGAAAAGGCATACACTTGCCCATGTGCAGTCAGGTTTGTCTTCTTCCATGGTGGTTAAGAGCATCAACCTTGAAGCCAAGCAATCCGGGGTCATGTTTTGGTTCTACCACGTTATAGCTGTGAGGACTTCAGCATGTTGCCTAACCTCTCTGAGCTCCAAAGTTCTAATCTGTAAAATTAGAATCGTTACAATAACTGTGCCACAGTGTTGAAATAAGAATGAAATGTGTTACTATTGTAACTTGGTTCGAATGGCACCTGGCATATTGTAAGTCCTCTGTTATTGTCATAGTGCAAAATAGATTAGTTCTTCCTCAACCTAACTCATTTGTAACGTAGGTGTTAAACCCCAAAGCTTCTACCTTCTTGCGTAGACGTTTTTCTGCTAACTCATCAATATCAGTAGTACTAAGACTGTCGAGTGTGATGATGGTGATCATTATTACAATTATCTCTCCTTAGTGGTAAAGACACAGGAATTAGGCCACGCGCAAGAAGGCAGATCAGGTGCTTATGGGGGTGTAATAGAAAGTGCTTGGATGTTGGGGTCCAACAGACCTGGCTGGGTTCAATGTCAACTTTTTCTTTGACTTTACTAAACCTTTTTGAGCCCCAGTTTTCTCAACTTAGAAAAACTATTTTGAGGCTGAGAGATCCAAGATGGCCGATTAGCAGCAGCTCAGGATTGTAGCTCCCACTGAAAGCGCAGAGACTGAGTGGACACCACATTTTCAGACGAATTTTCATAGCCTACGGACCAAGAGATTCTTGGCGGAGGAGCCCCACGGGTCGCCAGCGCGACCCTTTTGGAGGGCGCGGCCGTTTTGCAGGCGCCCCGACGCGGCGGTTCTCAGTCCGGAGTATACGGGACTGAGTGCCCTTTTGGTTGGCGTTGGAGCTCCGGGAAAGCAGAGTCTCCCATTCAGCTGATTAAAAAGCGGACTGAAGTGGGGGAACCAGACCGGGAGATTCCCGGGCAGAAAAGCGCCACGAATCTTAACGCCGCTGTTAAAGCCGGCGTAGTGGGTTGCTGCAGGGGAAAGCTGCCCCCCCGCCCAACAACAAAAAAAAAAAACACAGCAGTTGGAATCGCTGAAGATTGAGAGTTTCACAGCAAGTACAGCTGAACCCGGGAAGGTCCAGCTCTGTGGGGGGAGGGGCATCTGCCGAAGGAAAATTAAGAAATAGAAAAAAACTTTATAACCAACAAGCTGGACGTCCACTCAGAGACCTAATCTGAAAGTCAGCAATTACACAGACGACAGGTGGATAAATCCACAAAGATGGGAAGAAACCAGCGCAAAAAGGCTGAAAACACCCGAAATCAGAATGCCTCTCCTCCTACAGAGGATTGCAGTGCCTCATCACCAATTGAACAAGGCTTGATAGAAAATGAATGTGAGGAATCAACAGAATCAGGCTTCAGAAGGTGGATAATGAGAAACTTCTGTGAGCTAAAAGAACATGTTCTAGCCCAATGCAAGGAAACTAAGAACCTTGCAAAAAGGTTTCACGAAATGTTCATGAGAATGGACAATTTAAAGAGGAATATAAGTGAATTAATGGAGCTGAAAAACACAATACGAGAACTTCGAGAAGTATGCACAAGTTTTAACAGTCGAATTGATCAAGCAGAAGAAAGGATTTCAGAGGTCGAAGACCAACTTAACGAAATAAAATGAGAAGACAAGATTAGAGAAAAAAGGGTAAAAAGGAATGCGCAAAGTCTCCAAGAAATATGGGACTATGTGAAAAGACCTAATCTACGTTTGATAGGTGTACCTGAATGTGACGAAGAGAATAAATCCAAGCTGGAAAATATTTTTCAGGATATTATCCAGGAAAACTTTCCTAACCTAGCAAGGCAGACTAATATTCAAGTCCAGGAAATACAGAGAACACCACAAAGATATTCCTCAAAAAGAGCAACCCCAAGGTACATAATCATTAGATTCATCAGGGTTGAAACGAAGGAGAAAATACTACGGGCGGCCAGAGAGAAAGGTCAGGTTACCCACAAGGGGAAGCCTATCAGACTCACAGCTGATCTCTCAGCAGAAACCCTACAAGCCAGAAGAGAGTGGGGGCCAATATTCAACATCCTTAAAGAAAAGAACTTTCAACCCAGAATTTCATATCCAGCCAAACTAAGTTTCATAAGTGAAGGAAAAATAAAATTTTTTGCAAACAAGCAAGTACTCAGAGATTTCATTACCACCAGGCCTGCTTTACAAGAGCTTCTGAAGGAGGCACTATGTATAGAGGGGAACAACCAGTATCAGCCACTTCAAAGGACCCATCAGTAAGCTGCATCCAGATCCATCTTACATGCAAGGATATACAGAGACTCAAAACAAAGTGATGGAGGAAGATTTGCCAACCAAATGGAGAGCAAAATAAAAAAAGCAATAGTTGCAATTCTCATCTCTGATAAAATAGACTTTAAAGTAATAGAAACCAAAAGAGATAAGAAGGACATTGTATAACGGTAGAGGGATCAATGTAACGGGAAGAGCTAACGACCCTAAGTCTATGCGCACCCAATATAGGAGCACCCAGATACATAGGGCAACTTCTTGGTGACTTACAAAGAGACTTGGACTCCCACACAATAATAGTGGGAGACTTTAACATTACATTGTCAATATTGGACAAATTAATGAGACAGAAGGTTAAGAAGGATACCCGGGACTTGAACTTAAACCTCAAACAAGTAAACTTAATAAACATTTACAGAACTCTCTACTCCAAATCCACAAAATATACATTTTTTTTTCAGTAACACATCACATTTATTCTAAAAGTGACCACATGGTTGGGAGTAAATCACTCCCTAGCAATTGCATAGCATTTCATAGGTTTAAATGAAATATTGGTTGGCTGTTTGTTTGTTATTTTCCTCCCTTATTCCTTCCTGTCTCCATTGTATAACACAATTATTAGTATAAAAAAAGCTTTTAATATCCATTTGTAGACTGCATTCTAGCCTGGGCAATAGAGCAAGATTCCCGTTCTCCCTTTTTTTTTTTTCTTCTTCTTTTTCTCTTTATTTCATTCTTTTTTCTTCCTTCTTTCTCTTTTTCTCTTTAAAAAAAAAAAAGAAAGAAAAACATAGCTGGGGGAAATGAATTTGGGTAAATGAGTTTGGTTTTGGAGATGTTAGGTTTTGATTGAAAATGTTTATTTATTAACTAGTTTTAGATGGAGGACTGGAGATAAGGATTTCATAGTGGGCTAGTTGGATAGCTTCCTCCATTATATGCTCCATAGCAACCTACCTTATTATTACTGCTTGTTCAGTGCCCATCCTTCCCCCCAGTAGGGCAGGGAACAAAAAAAAAAAAAAAAAAGCGTGGCAATGGTAGATAGAGATATTGCCTTCTAAAATCTTGTGAAATATGTGGCCATTTATTGGCACGTATTTTTATTATGAAAAAAATGAACGCAGAAGATTATGGAAAACAGTATAACAAACATCCATGCAGTCATAACTGAGAATTAATGATGTTAACAAATGTTATGTAGAAGCTAAAATAAAGTTGATCTCATATAAGAAAAAAAGTAGAACAGAGAATATTGGAGGCTGGGAAGATTATGGGAAAGAGAGGGATGGAGACGATTTGTTGAAGCATACAAAATTACAGCTAGAAAGGAGAAATAAATTCTAGTTTCTATACCACTGTAGAATGACTATAATTAACAACAATATATTCTATAGTTTCAAAAAGCTAGAAGGAAGATATTGAATATTCCCAGCACAAAGAAGTGATAAATGTTTAAAATGATGGATATGCTAATTACTCTGATCTAATCACTATATATGTATCCAAATATCACTAAGTACCCCAAAATATGTACAATTATGTGTCATTTATTAAAATTTAATTTATTTTTAAAAAGTTAATATTTTGTCCTACTTATTTCAAATTTTTTTCTTCCTTTTAAAATGAATTAGACATAAAAAGCAGAAAAAAAAAAAAAAAAAAAGAAAAACTATTTTGAGGATAAGGAAGAAGTTGGTGATGATTAGAAATGCAGTCACAACCATAGCGACTCCTTTATATAAAGAATCAGACAATGCATGCTTATCACTGCAGACTCTGGTATTATGGGTAACCATTAGGGGAAAGGAGTGAAAGATTTTAAAATAACATGCTCATGAACATCTTTTGAAGAAGATAATTTATAGGTGTTATGTCTGTCAACCCACTTAATATATGTTTCACATTAAAAAATTAAGAACTCTTTACTATTTCGATTAAATTGTTGAATTGGAGGCAGAATATGGGCTTATTGCTTGTCGTTTATATCTGATAAAGAACCTGTGATTTCTGGTTAATTCAATTTAAAATAAATTCCATCACTTTAAATATATTAGAAGAGGGAAAAACCTTTCTCTCCTGAAAGCAACAATGGAGAAATCTATTATTAAATGTAGAAAATGATGCTAATGTAATCTGATGGCTGAGATTTCACAACACAAAAATTAGGAAATTCTAAGTTCCATTTCCCACAGCAAGCATAACTCCTCTCCCCTTAAGCTTATTTAACATTTAATGTTATCAAATATGTACTTAATTCTAAATTATTATATATGCACACTGGGGCCAAATTGCAGTCACCATAGGCACCAGAAATGTAAAATTCCTGACATCTGTGTACTTGAGAATTTAAGTTTTAGTGTTGCTTTTCTTTTCTTCTTCTTATTTGTGTTTTACTTTATATTCATTGTTTAAAATCCTATTTTGATATACTGAAAATATTGTCACTACCTTCAACTTTGATTTTCTGCATATGATTCAGTAAATGTGACAATAATCTTATCTGTGCATGATTTGTCAGTGTACTATGTGTAGGACCCAGTTCTGTGGTCTTTAATTGAAGATTTGTGCTCAATATTCAGGTTCCCTCTGTTTGCAGCTTCCTACTTGGCCCTAAAAACCATCAAGCAAGACTGACTACATTTGGCACCACAGTTAACAGTTTTTGTTTGAAAGTAGTATTTAGAAGGACTCTCCATAAACTTTACTATTATTAATATGCACAGTCCACGCCCTATACAAATTACTTATTTGATTAAGAAACAAAAATACAACTAGCCCTTTTATTATTAAATTACTTAAGTATATACTTTTCAATCTTTCTAACCTTTCTTCAGTTCATGTAGTTAAAACACACACACACACACACACACACATAATAATAAGATCCATAGTAAGCAGTATTAGTCACAATAAAAATCAAATTCTAGTTTTTAAAGGTGTTATTTCAGATCAGCTGTTTGGTACTAGATAGCACCTTACAGAGATGCTTGGCCTTGGACTTTTGCTATCAAGGGGCCTGGAGGGAAAGGAAGTTACTAAAATAGCCAGGCATTTATAATTAAAAAATCTTATGGATCATTGGATTAGAAGTTCTGCTCGTGGAATTTGTCCAAACCATCCAGTCAGACAAGAGCACCAAGATACATGTGCAGAAATAAGCATCATAGCATAGACTGTAATATTAAAAAGCATAGAGAGGAAAAAAACTAACAAAATATTAAGGTATTAGCACTGATAAAAATATTGATATAATGCCGTGCTAAGCAGCACTTAACAATTATGATTTAGGCATATGTTTATAATTTATCTTGAGAAATGTTTCATAATACATTGTTAAATTATTTTAAAAAAAATACAAATTTCAAAGCCTGAATATATACTGTGATCTAATTTGGGAATATGGATATATATTTAATCATATATATATATATATATGTGTGTAATCATATATATATATATTGTATCATATATATATGTAATCATATATATATATATTGTATGTTTGTGTGTGTGTGTGTGTGTGTGTAGAACTTGAAAAAATAGTCAGGAAAGGTGTCCGTAAATGTTGACAATTATTATCTCTGAAAGCTGGAATTACAGATAATATTGATTTTTTAATTGTAATTTATCTGTAGGGTTTGACTTCGTTTCAATAATTGTATATAACTATCGGATAAATATATTTAAATACTTTAAAACTACACATGTTTACATATACACATAAATATGTATATGTAGATATATAGAGCAATTTGATGATTTTTGTTGTATTAGAGCAAATACACAGCAACCACAGACTCTGACATGGTCAAAGCTCACACAATTCAACACCTGAGCCTTTGCTTTCTGAACAGGTCATGAGAATATGTTAGCATCAAGTAAAAAATATAATTTTATCCAAAGTATCCTCACTTAGAGGGGGTTTCAGGTATCATAGAATTAAGGCTCTAATTTCCAGGATAAGTGACACTTTTAGAAGAAGCTGAATAGAGAAGGACCCAGAAGTGCTGGGTATTCACTCAGAGTTTCAGTTAATGGGCCTGGGAGCAGGTGGGGTTGGGAAGATGCGATGGTTGATGCTGCTATGAAAGCAAGTGTCTTGGGTTAGAAATGAGCAGAGGAAATCATTTTAAAGGAACAGGGATATGGTGGGGAAATAAGTATAGATTTTTAAGGACGTGTTTTGGATTGATTAGTAGGAAGGGTGGCTGTCAAAAGCGTAGCCTTAGAATATAGTTCAGTCAGAATTTATTGAATGCTTATTTACCAAAAAGGCAGCCAAGCACTGAGGAAGATATTTAGCAATCAAGGGCTAGAAAAAGGAAGACAGCCTGATAGAATGAAGAGATAGTGTCTAATAAATAAGCATTAAGCCCATGCCTAGAACATGAAGAAGCAAGACTGAGCCACCACGGCAGAAAATCTTCCACTGAAATTTTACATTGTCTTTCTTTTTTTCCTTCTCACTGGCATTACCCTAACCTGAGCTGTTATTTTTCTTCTTAACTAATTTCATGCAAAATATTTGTGTATCTGCCATTTTTCAGAGACTGTGGCAAATATTTACATCATGCTGACAAATAATACACTGTACTACTGGAAGGTTACAGGTAGGAGAGTTAGTGGGAGAGTTGGACAAGTGAAAAGGAGGTCTTCAAGCATCTTAAGTACAATGACATGAAGAAATATAATGGGGGCAACTAATTCTGACTTTTGCTTTGGGATAGGTGTTTAGTTTTTCTGTCTTACTCCTTCAGCAGCTTCCTAATTCATAGACCTTGCCTCTTCTCCTTTACAGGCATCTTAATGTTGACACTAGATTCAAATGTTCTTAAAAGTAATTTTATTCTGTCACTTCCTGGTTCATGAACTTATAATAACTCCATATTCCCTTTTTTATACATTTTAAACAGTTATGGTCCTTCAGCATTCTCACTGTTTTTTGTTTCTATTCAAACTTATAGTTCTTCTTTCATTCATGTAAGGGTTTGTGTTCCCCACTATGAGGGGGCTTTCAGGTTGCAAGACAAATTATGTATATTTCCTGTTGTCTAAGAGCTCATGACCCATCATAGGGTAAAAATATGTAGAAATGAATACAATGAATGTATAGTGCTGTGACTATGTATAGGAAGCAGGAGAAATGAGCTTTGTGGAGTCTGAGAAAAGAACAATGTAACTATTAGAAGAGGCAGATCTTGGGCTTGGTCTTATGAGTTGGAGTTTGCAACTTGAAGAATGGCTTTCTTTGTTAAAGATGAACATAAGCAAGAACATTAATAAAGAAACATGATTTGGAAGAGAAGTTGACATTGAGATTGAGCTAAAAATAACAGAAAAATTAGGCTGTGGAGCTGTATAGAGTCTGAATCATAGCAAGGTCTCTTTATCATCATACCTATTAAATGTTTGCAGTCATGAACTTCACTTAATGGTTCTAAGAGAGAAAGGGACATGACCACATTTGGATTTTTGGCAGTATGGAATATAGACAGGGTGTGTTAGTCTATTCTCACACTGCTTTAAAGGACTGCCTGAGACTGGGTAAATTATAAAGGAAAGGTGTTTAATTGATTCACAGTTCCAAATGTCTGGGGAGGCCTCAGGAAGTTTACAGTCATTATAGAAAGAGAGCAAACATGTCCTTCTTCAAATGACAACAGGAAGAGAAGTGCAGAACAAAGTGAGGGAAAAGCCCCTTATAAAACCATCAGATCTTGTGAGAACTCACTCACTATCACGAGAACAACATGAAGGTAACCATTCCCATGATTCAGTTACCTCCCACCGGGTCCCTTCCATGACACATGGGGATTATGGGAACTACAATTCAAGATGAGATTTGGGTAGGACCCAACCAAACAGTAAAATTTACCCCTGGCCCCTCCAAAATCATCTCTTGCCCTCACATTTCAAAATACAATCATGCCTTCTCAACAGTCTCTTAAAGTCTTAACTCATTCCAGCATTAATGCAAAAGTCCAAGTCTAAAGTCTTGTCTGAGACAAGGCAAGTCCCTTTGCCTATGAGCCTGTAAAATCAAAATCAAGTTACTTACTTCCAGATACAATGGGGTCTTTGGGTAAACACACCAGTTTCAAATGGGAGAAATTGATCAAAACAAAGGAGTTACTGATTCAATGCAAGTCAGGAATCCAATAAAGCAGTCATTAAACCTTAAAGTTCCAAAATGATCTCCTCCGACTCCATACCTCAAATCCTAGTCACACTGACACAAGAGATGTTCTCCCATGGCCTTCAGCAGCTCCACTTCTGTGGCTTTGTGGGGTATAGCTCCCCCTCCCAGCTGCCTTCACAGCTGGTGTGGAGTGTCTGTGGCTTTTCCATGTGCATGGTACAAGCTGTCAGTGGAGCTACCATTCTGGGGTCTGGTAGATGGTGGTCATCTTCTCACAGCTCCGTTAGGCAGTGCCCCAGTGGAGACAGTGTGTGGGGGCTCCAATCCCACATTTCTGTTCTACACTGCCCTAGCAGAGGTTCTCCATGAGGGCTCTGCCCCAGTAGCAAACTTCTGCCTGGATATCCAGGTGTTTCCATACATCTTCTGAAATCTAGGCAGGGGTCACCAAATCTCAATTCTTGACATCTGTGCTCTTGCAGGCCCAACAACACATTGAAACTGCCAAGGCCTAGAGCTTGCACCCTCTCAAGCAATGGCCTGAGCTGTATGTTGGCCTCTTTTAGCCAAGTCCTAAGACTGCACACAGCAGGAGGGAAAAAACATTTTTTCCTCCTAGGCCTCTTGGTCTGTAAGGGGAGGGGCTGCAGTAAAGGTCTCTGACACACCCTGAAGACATTTTTCCCATTTTCTTAGTAATTAGCTTTCAGCTCTTTGTTACCTATGCAGATTTATGCAGCCAGTGAGTTTCTCTCCAGAAAATGGGGTTTTCTTTTATATGACATCATCAGGCTGCAAATTTTTCAAACTTCTATGCTTTGTTTTCTGTTGAACACTTTGCTGCTTAGAAATTTCTTCTGCCGGATACCCTAAATCATGTCTCTCAAGTTCAAAGTTCCACAAATCTCTGGGGTGATGGAAAATGGTGCCAGTCTCTTTGCATAGTAAAAGTGACCTTTACTTTACTTCCCAACAAGTTCCCCATCTCTGTCTGAGACCACCTGAGCCTGGACTTCATTCTCCATATCACTATTAACATTTTGGTCAAAGCCATTCAACAAGTCTCTGTGAAGTTCAAAACTTTCCCAAATTTTCCTGTCTTCTTCTGGCCTCCCTATACTGTTTCAGTCAACCTCTGTCTGTTACCCAGTTCCAAGTTACTTCCATATTTTTGAGTATTTTTATAGCAGCATCCCTCTCTCTGTGGTACCAATTTACTGTATTATTTCATTCTCAAGCTGCTATAAAGGACTACCTGAAAGTGGGTCATTTATAAGGGAAAGAGGTTTAATTGACTCACAGTTCTGCATGCCGGTGGAGGCCACAGGAATTTATACTCATGGCAGAAGGGGAAGCAAACATTATCCTTCTTTGCATGATGTCAGAAAGAAATGCGGAGGTAAGGGGTGGGGGTGAAAAACCCCTGATAAAACCATCAGATCTTGTGAGAACTCACTCATTCTCATGAGAACAGCATAGAGGTAACTGCCCCCATTATTCAGGTACCCCCCGCTGGGTCCCTGTCATACATGACGTGAGGATTATGGGAACTACAATTCAAGATGAGATGTGGGTGGGGACACAGTCAAACAATATCACAGGGAGACCAATTGAGACTTTTGTAGGGCCTGGCACAGTGGCTCATACCTGTAATCCTAGCACTTTTGGAGACTGAGGCAGGTGGATCCACCTGAGGTTGGGAGTTCGAGACCAGCCTGGCCCGAAACCCTGACTATACTAAAAATACAAAAATTGCTAGATGTGGTAGCAGGCACCTGTAATCCCAGCTATTTGGGAGGTTATGGCAGGAGAATTACTTGAACCCAGGAGGTGGAGGTTGCAGTAAGCCGAGATCTGTACTCCAGCCTGGGCACCAGAGCGAAACTCTGTCTCCAAAAAACAAAAAAAAGGCTACTGTATACCTCTGAACAAGGTTGTCTCAACAGGGGCACTAAGGCACATTAGAGAAGGGAGAGGACTGATGCAAGAGTAGGTAAGGATCTTATAAAAAGAATTTGTGGCGTAACTTCAAAATGTTTCACTTACTTTCTGGATGGATGCTTGATATTACCACAGAGGAGATTATATGAGCTTATAGGAGGTATCACAGGTGATGTGAAGATGTTAGAAGGCAAGATAATGATTTCAGCCTGAGTATACTGAGTTTCAGATGTTTGGGAGTAATTCAAGCAGGCAATTGAATATATGGATTTTAAACCTGGAAAAGAGATCTAGGCTAGTGAAACAAATTTGGAAAGAATACAAAAATGGCAATTGAAATTATGGGTGGACCCATTTATTCAATAAATATTTACTGGAAACTAATTACATACCATGGAATCTCCTAAATGCTGAGGATTTAGAAGTGAGTAAAATACAAACACTTCTAACCCCTTCGGGAACTTGCATTTTTGCAGGGGGGAGGTAGATAATAAATAAACAGGTAAAATGTATAAAATAATCAGCTGGTGATGAGTAGGCATGGAAACAGGCACACAGAGCACAGGGGTAATATTGATGGAAAGGTTTGCAATTTTTAAAAGCGTGATCAAGGAATGCCTCCTCAGAAGGTGGTGGTATTTATGCAAAGGCAAAGTGAGAGACATTAACTGCTATAGTCATGGGGAAGGCGAAGCTCAAAATAGGAGAGAGGAGAAAAATACGGATGATGTAAGTTTTCAAATCTCTGTTTTGAACTTATAGAAGGGTTCAAAAATTTTAATGTAGTTATAAAATATAGTTGATGATATTTTAAATTTACAATGTCACTGAAAAACATTTTAATACTTTAAGTACAAAATGTAGTTTAATAGCTGGAATAATGGAAATTATCAGAAATATAGACATTTACTTTAAACAGTGAGTATATTTGAAGCTGAGGTGTTTTGGGAAATGATTCGAGCATGCAATTGCTATCTATGTATCTAAGTATATATCTTTCTCTCTGTATTTGTCCTTAAGTAACTAGATAATGTCTTTAAGTTCATACTCTCAGTCTTAAAACAACTCTACAATAACCCTTCATCATGTTCAAGCTGGGCTTTGGATATTATAAGAGTTGAGTTGGAGAGATCGTAAATGAGATGCCTAGAAACCTGTAAAGCATATTATTTCCAACACCTTCATGGTTTCTCTGTGTCTATTTATCATGAACTTCATTCATTATGGATTTTTTAATTTACTAAAATTTCTGCAGACACAGTTAAATATTTTCTTTCTGGTAACAACAACAACAAAACCACCAAATTTTGGTTATTTGTGAATAATTTCCATAGAGCTTGAAGAAAGTAGTAGTATTTTCTATTCATTTATAGGGTTTTTGTTTTTTTTTAAATGTGGCCTAACTAAAACAGTAAGACTCTGAATGCTTAGTAAGGCATTGTTTTAATATATCCACATAAATCCTATCATAAACAGACAAAACTGAATTTCTCAATGTAAGAGAAGTTTGTTCAGATATCTTTGTATTTCTTGTCTGAAACCATTCATTATGTTACTGATTCCTTTTAATTGCATTCTTCTCTTACTAACATCTAGATACTTATTTAGTTTGGTGTCCTAATTTCCTGAGTATGTGCGTGATTTTGGATGTCTCATTCGTTCTCATATATTGAAGAGATGAGCTGCTCATTGTCTTTATTACCTCTAGAGACAGTGCCAGATACTCCCAAATTGGTTCAGGCCAACTGTGCTAGCTAAAGCTCAGCACTTCTCTAACCATTTATGCTCTTCGTCTGTAGGACTGCCATTATTATGGAAGCCCAGAAATCTCAAATTGTCCATTCAGTCAGATGTAAATCTTTTACTTAACTGTATTTTTTTATGTATGTCGGATTATTTGTGTGTACATCTCAGTTATTGTTGTTCATGATTTTAAGACAAAACTCTAAAATATTTACCTGAAGCTGTCCTTATGTTTGATCTAAATTCTCTTTTGTTATGTCTCTCCCTCCTCCCTGCTCTCTTTCTCTCTTCACATAGAACTTATTTTTTGCTCTCTGCTTAGTGGAAATGGACAATTGGCACAATTATATAGCAGCCACCTTTGCAGGCATGACTAGATCTAATCATTGTATTTATGGAGTATAGGAAAAAGATTTTAAAAAGAACTTTTTCATGCTTCCCTTTCAGCTTTTCACTGTAGCTGAACTCTGCATTATTACCTATGTGGGGGGCATATCTGTATTTTTCCAGTGTACATTGGGCATAGTATCTTGGTGCCAGGCTGTATTAGAGGTATGCTCCTGGAATCCACAAAATGAATCCATTGTGGGCCATGACTTGAGTGATACTGCACATAGTTTTTACACTATGTTATTAGCCACACCAATGCTACTCTTCAATGGTGTGGGAAGATCAAGCGTTAAGTATATTTGCTTTTGAATATTGTTACCATAAATCTCTCCACATTCATGATCTTCCCAAGAACTGTAGAGTATTTATCTGCCAAGGTAATTGTGGTTTTACCCTTTATTGAAGATTGAGTTTAGACAAGAGGGAACCACAGATAGTAGCCTGCAAGCTCCGTATAAACTACACCATAAATGCATAGCAAATATCTCACAAAGATACAGTAATTATACAACAAATATCTCTTTGCTAAGCAATGAATTATAGAGCCCAATATCCTGTAATTGGAAACCATTTATATATCTGTTTAAATTACTGTGGATGCCACTTAGCATAATCATTTTGGTGATTAATCAAACATTATGTGTGGTATGGAATGCTTCAGAGTTCACAGGTGTGCATGTTTTTCAAATGCTTGCCCTGAAGTATCAAACTGCAAAGTTGCTAGCATTTCATTTTTCCCATATTTTACACAACACTTCTAAAACCCACACTTTTCTTTAACTACCGTGGCTTTATGCTCGCTTTGAAGATATTTAGGAATATTCCATCCAGGTTTTAATGATTGAAAAGTCATGTTTTAATAGCTACAATTTTCAGAACTCTAACATGTACACACTTCAGGGGGTTAAACCAACAATAAACTAATCTTGCCAGGGATTTGTTTGGAGAGAAGCTGTAATGGCACATTCGGATTCTGTCCTTCCAAGCGAGACCTTTAACAGCATAGTCACGGTGCATTCAGAATTGGGCCAAGTGCCTACCAAGGTGTTCCTTGGGCAGGGTACAGATCTGCCCTAAACCTGTGAATGACAAGGATTTGTCCAGGACTACTGGTCTGAGCTCTTGCATTTTTGGCTGCCAAAGACTTTAATTTAATCTTCCTGGCAATGGTAAATAAGGGTCAAATCGGATTATTCTAAACCAATATGAGAATAATTTGAAAACAATAGTTGGCTAGGGAGAGAATGTCACGGAACTGAATTACAGTAAATTATACAGAGTCTTGCCTTGGAAGGAATAATTTGATCACAAGACCTGCAGGTGACAATTATTACCAATTGCAGCAGGCCCCTCTCAGCAGCTCATATGGAAGCCAACTTAGGCAATAAGCTACCTGATGTCCTCTGCACATGTTCCAAATATGTGTATCTGCAGATACACAGAAACATTTACTGAACATTTATTATGAGGCAAGACCTACTCTGAGTGCTTTACTTATATTAACTGAGTTGATCTTCACAATAACCTCATGAGACACTTAACTATCATTACCCCATTTCATAGATGAGGAAACTGAGCATAGAGCTTTAAAGTCACTGTCTCATGGCTATTAAGTGGGAGAGCTGGCTTCTCAATCAAGGTAGCCTGGCCTCTAAGTTTGTGCTTCAAAACACCATGTTGCAGAAGTCACTCTTTAGAGTCTAAAGTGATCATTGGTTGAAGTTATACTGCTGATTTTAAGAGTATGTTGAATCTCAACCACATTTAATCTCAGAAGTCATATTCTTCCTGCCAAAGCTTTTTGCACAGCTCTCATTTGTGCAACTAGGAGTGTCTACGAGCTCTCAAATTTTATTACCTAGTGATTTGAACCCGACTTGCACTGTTGTGTGCTGTGACAGTACAGATCAGGGAACAAATCACGGGCAGCGCAACTCATTGGTAATTTAGTATCCAGACTACCAGGTAACTTACTGGCAGTATAACTCTACATTGGGCTCTATCAATTGCATGTTCTTTTTGTCTTGTTCTTCTTTTCCTTCTTCTTCTTCTTTTTTATTTTTATTTTTAAATTTTTTTTTTTAGAAAACAGCATTGGCCTTATGCTTGGTAAAAACTAGAGAGTTGAACTCCAGGTATTAGAAATTTTCTTACCCAGCCTTCAAGAGGCATAAATCCTAAATTGGAAAGTAGCAAACAGTTTTACTAAGTCTGAAGGTTAATTTGAAATGGAAGTGTTTCAGACATCCTGGAACATAAAAATAACAGAAAAAGGAAAGGTAAACTGTGAGGGTGGAGACGCTAGAAAGAAAAGTTTAAAAAATAAAGACCTTTATTAACACTAGGAAAATGAAAACATTCTTTTGCCAATCTGTTTTTGACAAGTGTACTAATAAATGATGTTTGATTTTAGGAACTTACACATATTTACTGAGTCACAATAGACAAGCTTTATCCAAGGCAGGGGAGGCCACTACAGAGGTATGGTCATAAAAGCAGAGGAAGAAGCAATTTTAAAAGGAATTTAATTATTTAAAAAGCAGAGAATCGGGAAGCATGGGAAATTTGAAAAGAGACATTGGATTTATTTTATTATTATCGAGATAGCACCAAAGGAAGAAATTAACTGCCAACAGGCAAGTAGGTTAAAAACATCTAAAAGCAGAGGGAAGCTTCTTAAGGGACTTTTTTTTTTCCAGGTCAGGCAGGGCCTAGAAAATAGACTTGACAAATTGGCTAAAAGGTTTGCTGAGACACTCTTGACGTCAATTTGAGGTTTGAGGTGTATAGATAGACCACTACAAATTCATTCATTGATTCACATGAACAAAGTTATTCAGAATTCATACTACATAAGATATGATGCCAGGCACAGGCCCTACCCTCCAAGGATCAGAGTTCAGTAAGAGCAAAAGGCTTATCTTTACCTGGCAGTGTCCTTACACACACACACACACACACACACACACACACACACACACACACACACGCCAGTGGATTATTTCAGAGAGATAGATAAAAGATAGTTGGGAAGTAATTAATGATTGAGGTCATTTTAGCTGGGGCCTAAGCATGTATACATTTACAGGGAAAAAAGAAAAATTTAATGCAACCTGCTGAAGATGAGTTTTAACCCCACGAATATGTACAGGATCAATAGTGCCTATTGCTGCTTCTCTTCTGTTCATGAACATGTAGTCATTTGAGACATTTTTTGATGATAGATACTGAACGTGGCCCTGCAAAAGCTCCTCAGGACACCAAGAAGATGCTGTCTGCTTTAAAGGGTTTCTAGCATAGTTGAGGTGGGATGATAGACTAGCAAATGGGTAAATTACGATCCAGCCAGGTATTTCTGATAAAAGTGATCAAAGCACTGTGGGAGTATAAACTCTGCCTGGAGATGATATCAGAACATGCGTTAAATTGATGAGGGGACATTTGGCAGGCAAAGGAACACCATGAGGAAAGAGTTGGAGTTTTGTTTTGTAAACCATAATTACATGCAGATCCCACGACCCACACTCAACTTGTGGTGTTGGTTTTTTTTCATGGGCTAGATCCCAGCACTGAAGGTCTGTGAAAATAAATTATGTCTATTACTCCTATCTTGTATTGATTTCTGTGGCCCTAAATTAGAAAGTAGCACTCCATCTAATAGGTCTATGATTAAAATGTTCATCTGTTAGCAGAATTATATTCCATTGTAACTCTCGGTAAGCTATAATTTTATGTTATTTAAGGCAATGATTTTGAAGCCAACACAAAACATCCTATGATATATACTTTGTCTTTTTAGTTCAGTCCTAAACTTTGTTTTGCCTCCTTTCTTTGAGCTATCAGCCTGCATTTGAGTTTCTGTGTGTGTGTGTGTGTGTGTGTGTGTGTGTGTGGGGGGGAGAGAGAGAGAGAGAGAGAGAGAGAGAGACAGAGAAAGAGCACAAGAGAGAGAGATTCTACATTTTGTATTTTTATATTTTAAAAAATTTATGGAAAATTTTAAACATACAGAAGTAGATAGAATGGTACAATGAACACCATGTATTCATCACCTAATGTCAGCAATGATCAATCCATGAGTCATTTTGTTTTATCTATGTTCCCACTCCATTTCTCCTTCAATACTTAGAAATAAATATGAGCGATAGAATCATTTCATCTTCAAATATTTCAGAACATTTCTCTGAAAGGTAGGGTGTTTTAAAACATAAGCAAAATACCATTGTCACTCTGAAAATTATCAACAGTTCTTTAATATCAAATATTTGAAAGTATTCACATTTTCCCAATTTGCAAATAGGTAGGTAGGTAGATAGATAGATATGGATATAGATACTACATATTACAGGATATTTTTTGTCTGAACCAAATTCTAAATAATCTCAATTTCTGTTGTGATTGGTTAACAATATCTCCTGAGTGTACTTTATCTTTTTTTTATTGTAAATTTAAATAATGTCATGGGTTTAGAAGGAATCAGCATACTTTAATCAGTAGCAGAGGCCAACATACTGTAGCCCATGAATCAAATACATATTGCAACCTGCTTATGTAATAAAGTTTTATTGAAACATGTGCCCACTTATTAGTTTACATGTTAGCTGTGGTTGCTGTCATGCTACAGCCTTGGTGTGATGAAGACTGTATGGCTCAAAAAACTGAAGATATTTAGTATCTGGCTTTTTATAGAAACGCTTTGCTGATTCCTTCTGTAGGTCTTGACCCTCACATTCAATTCATTTTTATCTCATTTGAAATGCAAAATTGTTAAGTGTCATACATTCTTTGTATGTCAAGTCTGTAGAAGAATGCAACCCCCTTCCTTTTTAAAATTCAATAAAATGCCATCCTCCAAATTCCAAACTCCAAACTCTTTCGGAAAGAAGTAGATGACAGGCAGGTGTAAGAAGGAGAATGGAGACTGCTTGGCTCAGGTTTCACAAAGTAGAGGTAACTTGCAAAGATTATTGCTTCAAGTCTCCAGCTTCCTATGTCTTTGGCTTTTTCACTGTACTCAAAGATGATCAAGCTGGAGAACTAGCTCATATCTCTCTAACTCAGCTTCTTGCCAGCATGATAATCTACAATAACACCGAGAAGATTTTAATGTGTAATTAGAATTGAAGTGTATTTCTATTACTGCTCTAAATACTTTGCATATATTAATTAATTCTCATGCACACTGTTATTAACTCTACTTTACAGATGTGGAAACTTCCAGTAATTTGCCACTGAATATGATATAAAGAAAACTGTGGAAACCAAGGCATAGAAAAGTTAGTGGAAATCCCAGGCTGACCAAAAATTTACATCAGCTTACCATTGCACAATCACCGCTGGTAGAAAATTTACATGGGGACCCAGTTATTTTGATTAAAGAATTGATAAATGAACATGGAGCATGAGGGTTGTAATTTAAGTAGATTTTCTTGATCATGGAGTACATCAAGACATAATGGGATAATCTACAGTCTGTTCCATCAACAGACATAAATATGCCAACTGGAGGTCCACATTTGCTCATCAAAGAACCCTCTAGTCTGGGTTATGCTGAAGCTACACTGACATCATTTCCTTACCCTTTGGCTTCTTTTATAAATCCATGCCAATGATTTTCCTCTTTCTTCAGATTCAGTAAGATAAAATGATTGGGATTCAGGTTTCATTTTCTAGTCCTCCTGCTTCAGTAGACTGTTGCTGAAGTCATTTTACTTAAACCTGGGTATTTCCAAATCTTCTTAGCTTCATATTTTATAAAATCTCTCTGGTATTTCTGCAGATGACTAATATCTTCCTGTCTGTGTTTCTTTTTGCTTATTTCACTCTGAGTGAATAAACTACTTTCTGTATTCTTTAGAGGCACTTTACATTACCTCTACCTACCCACTGAACTTTTGAGAAGACCGATGGTGTTAAAATGATCTTTAAAGATAATTTATTTAACTTTTGAGTTTATAATATTGCAAACCAGTGTAGCCTGAATTGGATTTTTTAAAAAACCTACTCCAGAAGAAAGGGCAAGATTTGCTTTAAAAGATCATAGTTACTCTGAAATCTCACTGCCAAATTTTTAAGACAGAACACATCAAGGGTGCAGAAAGACCACTTGTTTCAGCAGTGTTGGTGTGTACCTGACAGAGAAGATTTCTATTTCCATGCTTATTAAATCTCCCAGTCTGCAGCAGGTGTAGCTGACAAGGAAAACCAGGGGACTGTGCTAGCACCACGTGGCCACCCATATGGATACAAGCAACATTTTGTAATCATTTCTGCTTTTCTATTTTACTTTTTTTTCCAGGCATGAAACGGGAATCCACGAGGGGAATATGAGAAGTAAACTTACAAGTTCAGCCTTAATAGTAGAGTCAAATGACTTTAGAACAAAAATCTGTCAATGAGAAATTAAATGTGGTACTTATTACCAAGAAGTATTTTAGGAAGAGTTAAGTTATGTGCTGCAACATGCAGTAAAGTGACATATTCTCCCACCTCAATTGCTACCCATGGATATAGTGCCTTACTATGTTGCGAAAATGATGTCTGGGGTATCATGAAAAAGGATCTAGGTTCCATGTTTAAGTCTATGTGGGTTAGAGAAAAAAAAAGTCAAAGGAAGTAAAATAAGCATGAGACTGAGAAAGCAGGAAAGAGAGTGAGAGTGGTCCAAACATGAGAATGCAAGGTCCATGGATTCACAGGAGTCTTGAAAAACATCAGTGGAACTTTCCACACATGATAGGATGGGCTCTGAGCCAATCTTTCTTAGATTGCAAATTCAATACTATATTATAAATGGAATAATACTCCATGAAAATTAGGCATTGGTTTACCAAAGTAACCAGGACGACTTTTAATTTGAACGTTGAAGAAAATAATCATTTCCTAACTTATGTGGACATCCCTGAGACCCTCCTGCATGTCCCACATTGTTTTGACCCCTGTCTTTGTGTATTGGGATGAGATCGAGTCCACGTATGGGGATTCTTTTGATGTCATAAAGTTCTTTACCATTGTGTCTTCATACACTCAAAGCTCACTTTCAGTAGAAATGTTTTCTACTGATTTTTATGGACACTTGCTCCCTCCAATATTTTGCAAATTGTTGATTGCATTACTTAATATTCCTAAGAATGCCTGATTTTTGTTAGCTTTTCCCTATAGATCTCTAGCTGTCTTTGTCTTGACTTTCTATATTTCTACCTTGCTACAAAAACAAAACAGAACCAAAACCCCCTTCATTTCTTAGAGCGCAAAATATATACAAATCCTACCATTGTCCTCTCAGATCTACCCCCATAGAATAGAAATGTTAATGCCATGATACTTCCTGTGTTAAATCTTTAAGTGTCATTCCTCTATCAAAAGTTAGTGATTTATCATTTTATGCTCAATTTTGAGTTTTTATTTTCACTTTTGCTACTGGGTATTTGGTGCTTTTCAGAACAGCTTTGTATGGGGACAAAGATGATCACAGCTTTTAGTTATTTCTAAAATGTTCTTACCCATTTATTGTATAGATGTCAGATGCTATAATAAAATTTATATTTTCACAGTTGCAACAGAAATGGCCACTTCCTTTTACTCAGACATTTTTTTAAACCATATTAAAGTGAGTGGAGTATGTATCTCATTACGTGTGGGTTCAGCCTCACAATTTCTAATAATGCAGTTATGTGAGCAAAATGCTGAGTTGTTTAGTGTATCAGGATGAGAGTGCCAGGTGGCTGCAAAGGCAGAGCAGGACGTGAGGCTCCATGGAAGTTTCTACATCACGCTTTCTTGCAGTGGTGAGCTGGAGGAAAAGAAACTGTATCCTGTTGTCTTAACTACCAGCATTGCTTATGACCTTCACTGAATGTTTTTACATTTTTTAGCAACATTGCTGAGTAGGAGGAAGGCCTGGATTGGGAAGCATATTCTTGGAGACTATTGTGCGCAGCCTAAATAACTATCATAATGCATAAGTGCGGGAAAAAAAAGAAAAACCACCACAAAGCTGCCTAATTGTAAGACTTGAATTGAAAGAAAAATCTGGTGGCATCAAGTGGGGCCTTTGGCTCTAGGGTTGTTGCAAAGGTTTTGTGTAGGAAATGCTGACTGGCACTATATGGGTCCAGAAACCAAGCTGCCAGCTGTGACTATGTATGTGCAGTGATGCTACCATCTTACCTGGGCTCTCAGAAAAGGGACCAAGTGGATGCTGGGAACTGGAAAGTACACGCAGTTTCATAGTCATTGAAGAGGAATAGGGAAATATCTAGGCCAAAGAAATCGTGGCTGAAATACTGGCCCCTGTGGCTCCCTAGAGTCCTGCTGCTTCACCTCTCTGTGTTCTATAGCACTGACATAGTTGATGAACAAGTACTGGGCTCTCCTGGGTAAATGGGCTTGGTCTGCCCCTGGCCAGTTGCATGTAGCAAGTCCTCCTTTTACTCTCTCTCTCTTCTAATTGCCAATGCCTGAATGGCATCCAAGAATGATTTCTAAGTAAAAGCAGAGCATCATGTGATTAGAAGTGAAGGAAGAAAACACACTAGGTAGCCTTCTTGCATGCTTTTCTTCATCCAGACAGTGGATACTTGATGTATTTCTTGGAAAATTATGACAAGATTATTACAAAGGATAACTCTACATGTATTACTCATTCTAAGGACAGGTGTTTAACTGTTTTAAGACCATGAATGTGCACAAAATTGTTGACTTATTTTCTACTTTGAAGAAGAAATCATGCTCATACAACATTGCAGCTTCCACATGTATACACAGAGAATTTTCACTCTTAGGGGTGGATACATAGTCAAATGGGCACATTGCATTGAACAAGGGTCTGAAATTGGAAGAAATAAGTGTGCAGTAGAAATAGGACAGAGGAACCAAGTTTCACACATGAGGGAACATACAAAGTCACAAGATCTTGTTGACCTGACTGAATCAGGTTTTCTTCTGGGTGAACTATAGACTTGGATATTTTGGTTAACTGTGCACCTTGAAGGGTAAAAACTTTCTTCTGCTACTAACTTCACTGTTTTGCTACTAACTTAACTTTTTAATAACCACCATTTTTGGGGAGGGTTCATGCATTTTGGTGAAGAATCTGGGGGTCAATTTGATGCAGAGTCCTTCTTGTACTCATTTATTCAACAAGTAAGTATTTGTGATAGAGGATTATAAAATTATTAATAAAATAGACATCAGCCCTACTTTCTGGGAGCTTAGCATCTAGTGAAAGAGATGGACATTAAGCAAAGCAACATGTAAGATAAATAATTATCAATTATATTATGTGGATTGTGCAAAGTATCCATTTGTGTCAGTTGCACAATAATACAAATTTTTAAGCTGCTACGGAAAACCTCCAAGCTTTCCTTTTTAGAGCAAACAGTGGGTATGTATGGCATTAATGCTTATTCTTTTTCAATAGCTATTCTCCCTTTCTTTCTTAGTAATAGCACATGACTGCACAGATTTTTAAAAATACATTTTCAAACTTCCCCTGCAGAAAGATATGTCCCAATGACAAAGTTCTGGCTAATACAATGTGAGCAGGAAGGTTGTGTTCACATTTGGGCTGTTTCTAAAGAGGAAGAGTGTGTTCTTTCCTTCTTCCTCCTCTTTCCTTTTAGCTAGAATATACTCACATGGTAGGAACTACAGAACAACTTGGGCTATGACGTGGAAGTCACATGTTGAGGGATGACAGAAGAACAAGATCCAGCACCACAAACCACCATCCCATACTCAAATCATCAACCTGGACTTTTCTAGGAGAGAAAAATACCATTTCGTGTTGTTCATATCACTGTATTTTTTAACTTCTTTGTTACAGCAGTCTTACTTCTATCCTAACTAAAATGACATGTTTCTCTTCCTTAGCATACTACTAACAGTTTTCAGTTGAAAAAGGTAACCGTGGCAAAAAAAAAAAAAAAAAAATGACAGGGGCATTTTTGGGAACATTTTCCCTAGTGAAACATGGCTAGAAGATTCTCGTATTTCTACATTGATATTCCTCAGCACAGTTATAACTAGGTACTCAGTAATATGCACAATATCTACATGATTTCATGTATACAGTGTTCAGAAAAAAAAGGCAAAACAAACATGTTATCGATCATTATAGAGGAAGTTAACAACTGAAAATGAGCTCAGTCTTCTGATGATCGTGAGGAGCTGGGAGTCACATGGCACTGGAAGAAGGGCTGAGGAATCAGGGGGATGAAGGGGGTGGGTACTAGCAAACTGAATTTAGTCCTCCTGTCATCTGGTTGTTTAAGACTGTGAATTGGTGAATAACTTTAAGTAAGTTATAACATCCAGTAATTAAATCTCAGAACCTACCTCTACTTTGTATAAAAATGTTTCATCTCTTTCATCCCATTCTTGAGAGAATTAACCTCACTGGGTAAACCTAGAAGCACGAAGTCAATTTAATCTTCATAAAAAATTACATTCTAGGACTGCACATCTTGCATTTGTACTCCAGAACTTAAAAGTTGAAAAGAAAAAAACAATAGATACTGAATTTTTTTTACTCTTTTTAAAGTGCATTTTATTAAAATATGTTCCAAATGAGCTGCATTCAGAAATGCTCAATTGTGTTTTTGCACTAAATATTTAAGGAGAAATAATTTTGGGGTAGGAAAGGATATCTCAGAACATTGGCATACATTTGACAAATCAGTTTGAGTCATATTCCATATCACAAATAATGGATAAAGTTTCACACTTGATATGTATGTCTTTTTCATCTGAAGTTCTCATGATTCTATAAAATACCTACATATACCACAGAAGACATCTTTTCCACTAAGAAAAATAAGCTGAGAGTGAAATCTACCATATCTATCTATACCATGTGTTTATTATTTTAAAAGTTTTATGAAATTAAATGAGAGAATAGATTAACATGACTTTTGTTGCTGAGTTCTGAACGTCTCAGTCACATCATCATAGGAAGGTTTGTATCCATATTATAAAAGACGATATGTGTAAACTTTATGTGAATTTATTGCACTTTCTCTTATATCCTTGTCATCTTTAATCACTGATGGTCAAGTCCTCATGTCATCTGCTCTCTCCATTACTTCCATTCCTATTCTGATGATATAATTCTTCTCACCAAATCTACCTTAGTGTCCCCCTTAACTTTTTCCTCTGTGTATTCTGGAATGTCTGACCAATGACAATTTAATTCTCATGCATCCTCAGCACTTTCTCTCCACAGCTTACCTTAATCGCCTGATTAACTCCCAAGGATAATGCTTACTCAGGAAACCCTTCAAGAAGTGGAAAATGATTATTTTTCCAGTATATTAAGGTTCTCTGTCATTACCATGGCTCATTCCAGACCCATGTTCTTCTGCTCTCATAAATAATACAAGTCTTTTTTCAAGTCTCATGTCATCCATCTATTTTCTCTCATTCTCATTCTCTATCCTTCTAGCTAGTTTCTTTTTCACTGTTCCACCCCAAATCCTGTCATTCTGCATAGCTTCAGGTCATATGGACTGACCAGCACAACATTCTGATTTTATAATACTTTGGTTTCTTTAACACCTATAATTTTCAACTGAACTTTAGTTATCAGTACTCATATTAATAATGGAGCCAATTCTGTCATCTCTTAAAATGTTTATTACATATTCTTACATTAGACTCAAGATTTCACATTCTAACCACATCCACAATT
This sequence comes from Ateles fusciceps, assembly GCA_036589455.1. Classification (NCBI taxonomy): domain Eukaryota; kingdom Metazoa; phylum Chordata; class Mammalia; order Primates; family Atelidae; genus Ateles; species Ateles fusciceps. Next base: position 4,228,894 of record JAZHEH010000797.1, on the reverse strand, counting down.
GAAATCCTTCGTTTCTTATTCTCTCACTCGCAGCACATTATTTTTGGTCTTATTTTACTTACTGGTTCGTTAATTTCTCCATTTCTCTCTATACCACTCTTACACTTTCAGGAAAAAAAGTGAGGAATTAAGAATTCTATTGTAATCATAGTAAGCCTGAGAAATTCTTGGTAAAAATCCAAGTAAAGATACACGTAGACAGTTCAGAGCTCACAGGATAAATCTGAGATGGAGACATAATTTGTGAATATTCAGCACAGGAATGCCATTTAAAGATATAAGTGTGGATTAGATTAACAGGAAGAAGTTGATAGAGAAGATGGGTTTGGAAGGAATATTGAAATACTTCAATATTTATAAGTTTAGTGGAGGAGATGTCGACAAGGAAGTCTGAAAAGAAATGAATAGCGGGCTGGGAAGAAACCAGAGGGGTATGGATTATCACAGAAGTAGAGCGAAGAGAGCATTTGAAGAAGAATGCAATGTACTGTGTGAAATGCCTTCTGTCATAGAATAGGATGAGGCAACATGGAAATCATTTGTAAAAAAAAAAAAAAAACATTTTGGCAAAATGTAAAGCTGGAAACCAGACTGAAGTGAGAAAAACAACGAATGAAAGGTGAGGAATCTGAGCTATGATGGAGAACATGAAAATGGTGAAGGAGATGGTAGATAGGATTTTTTGTTTGTTTGCTTTATGCTTGTTTTTTCTTTTTCTTAAAAGATGGGATATACACAGTATGTTTGAATATGTATATGTTTAAATATTTTCTTGGAGTGTGAATAATCTTGTGGTGAAAGAAAGATTTATAATGCAGTAGAGAGGGAAAAACAAAGGAGAAAAGTTGTTGAGAAATCATTTTAGGACGAAACTCAGTACACAGGTAGAGAGGTTTGTCTTTCCTGGGAAAGGGCAAGTTTCTACATGATATTAGCGGGGGCCAGAGATGCAAGTTGTTTTTTCCAGTTGCTACTGAGAGTAATGAAGAATTCACTCTAATTGGGAATTTTATAACAAAGTATAAGGCAGGTATCAACTTAGAGGGATGAGAAAAGTGGGAATGGGAGTTTGGAGAAAAGCAGTATAAAATAATACATTCGGAGAGGGAGAAAGAAAATTTATTGAAGGAAGATAGAATTTTGGCAGTAATCAGTTTAAACAAATAAACAAATAAATTTATGATCATGAATTGAAGTGATATCAGTCACATTGATTGTATGTTCTTCTGTACACCCCCCTCCTGACCCCAGCACTATTTAGCTACTTCTACATAGGCAAGGCAAGGGAGTAGGGGGCAAGGTGAAGAAAGCACAGTGGAGGCGAAGAGAGGAAGGGATTTGTGGGTGATTATAATTCTGACCTGTGGAAGTCAAGACAGATGACTAGCAGAGCCAAACATAAAACTCAGCTCATCCTCTTCCCAATCAAATACTCTTTTTATTTGCGATTGTAGTCTGGTACTCTTTCTTACTGTTTTGGGAATCCTTTTATGACTTGAAGACTTATTTTTCAACACAGCAAACCTCCTCAAGGAAGAGGTACCACATTCTATTTCACTTTTGTTTCATCCTAAGAATAAGTATACGGAAGGTGCTCAATAAAGTATACTAAACCAGTGAATTGGGGGTAGTTATGGGATCTGAACTCCTTCAGAAGTTTTACATTGAAATTATTATCCTACTGCCAGAAACTTATCCCAAGAAATAGTTGTTTAGTGTGAGTATTTACAGATACAGTACAGTAATTTTAGTGGGATTTTAATTTAGGCTTCATGTAGTATTCCCAATCCTTCGGTTAATTGCACTGATTACATCCTCTGACTGATTACACTGAAAATTGCTATCCATGCCTCAGGTCAGGCAAATGAGAAAGTTGTGGGTTGAGTTGTGAGGGAGGATAAATCGGTGTAAATTGAAGTAACAAGCAACTGAAAATAAAGGCAGGGGATGTTTGGAGAGAGTGTGCTGATTAGTTACCATGCTGAGCATTTGCCTTCAACAAAATCTAACTCTGTGGGCAGATTGAAAGACTAAACTGCTGACTTACTGTGATACCACATTGGCCCTTGAAGTAAAGTTACTGACTCTCTAAATTTTATTTTATTATTTTTAGTTTCACTAAGGAACACACCTGTGAATCTTTCCATAAACACTCTTGTGTTTCTCTTTGCAATAGCTAGCCTTGAATTGTTGTTTAAATTCTCCAAGTGTGAGTCACTTAACTCTGATCTGACCTTGAGTGTCCAGTGGAATCTTCTCTGTGCTAAGTAGCAGTACAGTGTCATCCTTAAGACTTTGGAGTTCAGAGCAAGTCCCAGTTAGTCTTAAGTTTTAACTTATTTGAGTATTATCTCATCACTAGGAAGGAGAAAGCTGGAAGGAGAGATGAGAAACCAATAGTCAAAGCAGGGGTTTTTATAGGACTGGAATGTTCTCTCAAATATGAGAGCCTTGCATAAAGTCTGTAAATGGAAGAATGAACAAAAGAGAAGATAGATCATTTAAGCAAATCTGTATTGAGCTGATGGCATATACTGAGAGTTTCTTTCAGCCATGTATTTCTGTTTGGGGCCCTATTCTATTTGGTATTTTTAGCAGTGACTTGGATAACAAAGTGCAGGGCCTGCTTACCAAACTTTCAAAAGTCTAATTTGTGAGGGATATCAGATATTCTGAATTACAAAATAAAAATTCAAGACTGTCAGCTTAAAAAGTGAGCTAAAGCTAAGAAGCTGAAAAATCAATGGAAATAAATCTGAAGTCTCACACATAGATTAAAACATCCATTGCACGAGACAGGTTGGGGGAAATGGAATTTAATTGCAGTTTATGTAAAAACAAGCATTGATTGTTGGCACAATTTATGACAAAAAGCAAAGAGATCTTATACTTGAGTTAATAGAAATATAGCCTCCAGATGGTGGGAGGTAAAAATCCAAATGTACTCTGTACTGATTAGATTACAACTGGAGTCTTGTATTTAGAGTTAGCCAATATATTTTAAAGGAGCCATTGAAAACTAGATGGTAGTCAGGTGGTAGAAACATTTGTACACTACCGTATGACATGATTAAGCTGGGAGAAGAAGAGGTAGTTCCTGAGTACACAATAGTCATCATTTTATTTGAAGGTTTTCCACGTGGAAGTAAAATTAAACCTGTCTCCAAAGGCCAAAACTTTCTTCATAAATTAGACTTAAATTTGGGGTCAAATGTAAGGAAATGTTTTTCAACAATTAAATCTAGTCAAGAAAGAAAGCTATTTTGTGAAACAGGAAACACCCTGCCAGAACAGAGGACAGAAAAGAGGACTGTGAGAAGGACATAAAGCGAACACTGGCATTCAGTGGGGGTTTGGCCGGTATGTAGATGATCTCTAAGGTCCCTTTTAACCCTGTGGCTCTGCAAGAGGGAACCAGATTTTGAAAGTTGAATCTTTATAGTGAAAATGTGTTCCTTGGTATTAGCTGTCCAGGCTGCTCAGTCGTGCACACAGGCAGTGTTTGCTTTTGATTAGCTCATCCTTGTCTGATGGACAGGTGTTGTTCCCAGTGAAGCTGGCTCAGCTTTCTTTGTTTTAGTTACTTTGAAGCAGAAGGATTAATCCCCTCTGGAGATATTTGCTTGTTTTTGCTGTCAGAGCAGTCACACTTTTCCCTTTGTATCTCTTAGCTTGTTTTTTGAAGTTTAGCTTCACAGAGAAATAGGCCTCATGTTTCCTTGGTGATTCACTGAGTCTAGATTGTCCCTCGTCCGCCTCTCCAAACTGCCACTGATGGTTTCTTCACCCTGGTTTGCATTTTGGCCTCCACAATGGAGGATAAAGGCCGACCACTTTTTAGACCAAAACTTAACAATGTCTTGCAAACAGTGTCTCTCAGAGGTCAGAACAGACACAGGCCAATGGCATTTCTTTCCTTCTTTTTCTCAACTTTATTTGAGGTGCCTTCTATATGGGAAAATAAAGAAATGTTAATATAAGTTTACTTTTCAGAAATCAATGCTTTCATCAGAAATAAATGTGGAAACTCTGTATTAACCCACTTGGTAAAAGCATTAATGGTCTACATTTAAGGCCTTTGCCATTTTTGAGTCCTGGCAAATTGTCCCTTCTGACTGTTCTTCCACAGGCCCTTTTTTCAAAACAGGATTATTGTAAGGGCATGAACTTTGATACATATTTATAAAAATTGAACTTGAATTAAATGGAGTAAAATATTATAAAATCTCAATATAAAACCACAAATACTTAATGTCTGCTTTATTGCCTAAATTCATTTTGTTAATGTTGTGAGAAATGGATAATTTAAATCAAACATAAATTTTCCCTGAAAAGTATCTGGCTCAAGAGAATAAGAACACAAGGCACAGACTGGGAGAAAATATTTGTAAAATATACATCTTATAAAGGACTATATCAAAATTACACAACAAACACTTACAATTCAACAATAAAGAAACAAACCCTAAATTTTAAAATGGGCCAAAGAACTTACCTGACACCTTACCAAGGAAAACACACATATGGTAAATAAGCATATGAAAAGTTCCACATAATATGTCATCAGGGAAATGCACATTAAAATAACAATGAGATACCACTATACATATATTAGAATTCCTGAAATCCTGAACATAGCAATGTCAAATATTGGCAAGGATGTGAAGCAGTAGGAACTCATATTTACTGTTAGTGGAAATGCCAAGTGACATAGCCATTTTGGAAGAGGGTTTGGCATTTTCCTACAAAACTAAATGTAATCTTACCATATGATCCATCAGTTATGCTCCTTGCTATATACTCAAAGGAATAATAAAAACATATCCACACAAAAACCTGCCCAAAGGTGTTTATAGCAGCTTTACTCATAATTACCAAAGCTTAGAAGCAACCAAGGTAGTTCAGTTGGTGAATGGATAAATCAATTGTGGTACATACAAAGGAATAGTATTCAATGTTAAAAAGAAATGAGCTATCAAGCCATGAAAATGCATGGAGAAATCTTAAATGCATATTACTAAGTGAAAGAAGCCAATCTTAAAAAAAAGCTATATGCTGTATCATTCTGACTATTGACATCCTGGAAAAGGCAAAACTATGGAAACAGTAAAAAGATCAGTGGTTGTCAAGGGTTTGGGAGGAAGCATGAATATGCAGAACACAGAGGATTTATAGAGCAGTGAAAATCCTTTGTACGATATACTATAGTGATACAGAGATGTCATATATGTCATTTTTCAAAACCCTTACAATGCACAACACCAAGGGTGAATCCTAATGCAAATTATGGACTTTGTGTGATTATATACCAGTGCAGGTTTATCAGTTGTAACAAATATACCATTCTAGTGGGGCCCACTGATAATGGGGAAGCTATGCCCCTGTGGAAGGAGGGAGTAAGTGAGAAATCTGTGTATCTTCCTCTTAATTTTGCTGTGAATCTAAAAATTAAATTTTTTTTTAATGGCATGTGGCTAGTATGTAGCCATATTTCACTATTGTGTCATGTAGTTGGAATAAAAATGCCCTTCATGTCTGGCTATTTGAAATGTCCATGGACCAGCTGCATCAACATCATCTGGAAACTTATTAGAAGTTCAGATTCTCAGGCTCTACCCCAGGTTTAGTGTGTCAAAACTGTACTTTAACAAGATCCCCAGTGATTTATATACACATTAATGCTTGAGAAATACTGCTCTAGAGCTTATATGCTCAAAAACTTGCAGATATCTAAAATCTAAAATCCAGACTAGCTCTAAGTAGATGTGACTGTTTTAATGATAAAATTTCAGAAATATTGTCATGCCAAACCATCTCCTGCTGTATTTTCTAGATTAAGAATACACATTTGGTGCAAAGGTCCACAATTCCAGGGGGGAAGGGTGAAATGTCTAAAAGCTCTTGAGTCTACACAGAAAACTCTCCTGGTATAGGGGGAGATCTTTTGTTCTCATTGGCTTATTTGCATTTAAATTGATTTTTTTTTTACCTGTTTCCCATGGCTATTATGGTAATAGGTGCTTTGGGGTTTCCTGGTGGGTAAAAGATGTATCCTTCTTTCCTCTACAGCGATAACTTTGAGAAGGATAACAGAGAGTCACTGTGATTCTCCTGCCTAAGCCTCCCAAGGAACTGGGATTATGGGCATGCACCACCATGCCCGGCTAATTTTTGTGTTTTATTAGAGACAGGGTTTTGTCATGTTGGCCAGGCTGATCTCGAACTCCTGACCTCAGGTGAGCCACCACGCCTGGACTAATCTAGCTTCTTAGCTATGCAAAAGCTGTCTTTACAGCTCACAAGTGTTCCAGGACAGTTCCTCATGATTAGAAACCTTCTACAGATTTAGGCTTAAAGCTCTAGTTAGAAACAAGTGTTTATTCTCCACATAGATCTGGTTTATTCTCCACGTAGATCTCTATTAAATACTTAGCATAGTGATAGGTGATTGAAGGGATTCAGGAGCCTGGAACCTGGTAACAAAACACAAATGACATCGCTTAGCAGACTTGAACTCTGTATCTTAAGAATTTGATTCAGATTATATGATAAATATCCTTGGAAGGGGTGGTATATTATATTAAATGGGTCTCAACATCTTGTGTTAGTGAATGAGCTTAGGGCTGCTGTTAACAGTTAGATGATGTTAATACAGCATCCAAGAAAAGTGCTTAGCCAGAGAATTTAAGAAGGAATTGTTTTTCTCACTGGATCATCTATAGAATTTTGCCCTGATTACAGTTTGTGTCTAATATGCTCCAGGAAAGAACAAGATAATAGGTACAAGGAGGTGGACTGCTAATTAAAACATAACCTTAAATTCATTATCCATATTGTGAGTGAGTACAGTCTACATTGTACTAAAATTTTTAAATACAGAATAACAAAAGGGATTATGAACTTAGGGTTAGAGATATATTTTTGTGTGTTCTGGAGGTAATCTTTAGCTTTTTCTTATTTAAAGTGAACTCATAATGACATAGTCATTTTGAAAATTTGATGGTGTAATGCATGTAGAAGTACTTCATAAACTGAAAACGACGGCTCAAATATTATGTGTACATACAAACAGGTACTACTTATTCTCTCACTTGCCATTTTCTCAGTGCAGGTCAACCACGATTATAACCTAAAAGCATGAGATGCAACTCATTCTCTCTAGACTTAATTTTGTTATTTATCAAAATTTACAATTGATGAGAAACGCCCCCCACCCTTAGCATATCTCTCTCCTTTCTTCAATTCTGTCGTCTTGCTCTGCTTCTTCCCCAGATCATTCTAAAAAGTTTCCTCTCTTCCCTTGGTGTTTGTATTCTTCAAATGCTTGCAGACAGTTTTGATACACCACCTCAGTTGTTGCTTTGCCAAGCTATACAGATTTAGTCCTTTTCATCTTCCCTCATAAGTCACTGCCTCCATCTCTTTAATCATTTTTCTTGCTGTTCTCTGAATTCCATCCAATTTGTCGATATCTTTCTGGTAGAGAGGTGCCAAGAACGGAGTGTACCGTGTGGTTAAGGAGCCGTGTCCATCACTTCTCAGCCAGATGGGATGGTTGTTACTTCAGAGGACACACTGAATGTATAGTGTGAGCTGAGATAAAGGAAAAGGAAACAGTAAATCTTGAGAAAGTAATTTGATAATTCATTGTCCCTAGGGAAAATAAAATAAGCATTTAATTAAAAGATGTGTTTCTAGTTTTGTGACTAGCAGATGCTATTTGTGTGGCAAAGGCAGAAAATGGCATCATTTAATAAGATAAGAAAACACAGGAGCATAATGCTGTAAATCAGACCCTTTCTTACATTTTGAGAAACAATGGTAAACTAGGAACAATATTATCTTGAAAATGCTTTTAGTTATTTTACTCAATATGAAAGTAGACAGGAAATTTGGATCAAATAATTTAAAAAATTTGACATATTTCTTGTACCATGCTAATGCAGATAATAACCAATTCATAAAATGTGCCTCACAAAAGAAGGATGAATTCTGTAAATCTATGTTTATGTAGAGTTTCCATCAAAGGTTTTTAGGTTATGTTTCAAGATTTAGGTTTAGGTTTACTTGCAAGATGAGTGACAGATTAAAGTGTGAATATTTGTTATATAGGCTCTCCATAGTTAATACTCAGAAGCCAGTATCTTCTAGTGTATTAGACTGAAGCTGAATATAGATATTTCACTAGATGCTTTATTGAAGCTGAGTTTCGTTACAGCCCTAATTTATCTTTAGTGTTTTGCTTTATGCTTATGTTTAAAGTTTTACTCTACTCATTGAACTGTGCTTGATCATTAATAATGGCAGCTATCTTTAATGAGATGCATGTCACCCTCTAGCAGGTGGTATGGTCTAATAGTCTGAGCGCTGAATTATGATTCAGAAAGAAAATATTTCTTATGTGGGACTACATTGTAGAATGTGAAAACCACAAGTATCTTAAAAATGAAGTAACACTTGAAATGGGAGAATGAAAAAATAAACAAACCAGGTTTCCCTGAATAATAATCATGCCCTCTTAGTCCCTGAAAGGAGAAATCATAATTCGTATGTTGCTATTATAGAATCTAGCAGAAGCTTGGTCAATAAAGTGCTGACATTTTTAGCTGAGATAACCCATCTGTTACTTTGTGCTGTAAGGAGGAAGAGAGAAATAGTTACTACAATGCATGTATGTTTTCTAGCATTAAAGCCTTAAAGCCAGAGAAAATAAATATGCATGCCCTTAATTCTCCGAGAACATTCCTGAGATTGTGTTGGTGTACATACTATCCATACTTACACTGATGATGATTCTTAGATATAGGCTTAGGCAGAGTATTAAGTTTAATTATAAATTCACATCTTCTCTTTGATACCTTTATCCTGAAATTCAGTTTTAAAGAGGGGGAAAGTAAAATCCAGAAATATAGGCACAATTAACAAAACTATGTAATTGGATTCGTAAGAATCAACGTTTGGGTTTTAGCTCATCCAGTCATGTAACCTTGGGAAGCATCCTTTGTTATTGCAGTTTGTTAACAGAGTAATTATCTACATGCTTCTAATTCCCAGGGTAGTCAGGAATATCTGAGGGGATAATGCCATAGAATAATAGTAAGGGAATTGCTGTAAAGGCACAATAACTCCTTATTGTTTTCCATTTTGTGGTAAAGGCAATCATGTCTCTCTCTATGTCTTTCATCTTCACTCTAAGGTTTATTCCAGAGTAGTGAATGGGAAAATAATTTGCATTGCATGAAAAGTTGCACTTACATTTAGAATTTCCTTTCATACCTGATTTTATATTTGGAATTTTACAATTTTAGTAGAGACATAAGGGATAGGAAGTTATTCTAGTCCCAGTTGGGACTCTGCGGTCTCATTGCATGGCTATACCCTAAGTGCACGATTAGCATCACTTTTCTGGTCACTTCCCCCTAATATATTTGGGATAAGAAGGGGTTTATACCTGCTCCTCTCCCACATCGTCATCTTGACTATCTCTTCCACAGGGCATTTTCTCTCTTCCATCACTCTTTGTGTTGCTATGGTCCACTGAACCCTTGTTGCTGGTGCACCAGGGAGGTTATGGGTAGCAGACCCCTTTCAGTAAAACTGAGACCTTCAAAATGGCCTTTGCAGAGAGGGAGTGAAACAGAAGCCAGGTCCTCCTTCATCTTGCACTTCTGGGAATAGTAATCCAAAAAATTATATGGGCATATATACAATACCACTGAAATCTTGGTAAACTATTTTAAAATGATAAATTTGTGGGAAATTTATCTTTAAGTGTTCATTGTTTAGTTTACTTGAGCATGATCTGGGGGGTACAGCCTAACTTGAAACTTTGCTATTTTCTTCCTTGATCTCTCCACCATTAGCAGAAGCCCTTCTTGTCTATACCACTGTCAGACTTATCTCTACCCTCATTTTAGGACACTTTATCCTCTGCCTACAGAAACTGATATTATCATCTTTCTACCTCTAGCAAGATATATCTCATGTCTTAAGTCTGGTATAATCTGGAATCTATTCCCAGAGGAAAAGCTCAGGGTGAACTTTTGTACCCATTGTCTAATAGAACAATCTAGGGTGTCATGGGGATTTCATTTGCGATTCCTGTGAGGTCACAAATGAATTCATCAATACGCATCTTTTTGGGGGAGGGATGTTTACTGGTTAATTGCTAAATCACATACATAGAAGCACATACACACAGATCCATATTCTGCTTGCTTAAGAAGGAAACACTAATTCTCGGAGGCAGATCTCTCTAAATAAGAGTTCTCAAACTAGTAATCCCCTAGCCAAATTCAGCTCGCATATATATTTTATTTTGCCCATACAGTTTTTGTTTATTTTTAGAAATTGTAACAACATTAAAAACTGGTACATTTGATATAAAAAAAATCCACATTTCTAGCTTTTCTCAAAAACAGAATAAGCTCTAGATCCACTAGACCTATAATTCTATGTGAGAAAATTTGGCTAAACTGAGTAGGGGCTGCCTTCTATAGGCAGTGTGTGTGGTCTTCATTTAGCCCTAGTCTCTTCCAGTCCCTGTTACTGTCCTAAAATGGAAGCCATGCTAGTTACTGGTTATCACTACATTGTTTTTCTTATCCATAAGAGAAAAGATCCATTTTTGTTTTCAAAATCCACAATTCTGAGCTGTGGAAGATCAATTAAATGTTCTAAATTTTTGCTAAGCCTGTTTAGTGTCAGTAACCGGGTTCAACTTTGTCATATTTTCATCCGTAACAAACTTGCATTTTGGACCGTAAAGTGAAAATAATAAGAAATAAAACTTATTATTTTCACTTTATGGTCCAAAATGCAAGTATTATTATTAACAAGGTGTAAAAATGTAGAAAGACACATTTATTGGATAGATGACCATCACTGAAAAAAAAAAAGTTAACTGTCCATGTGCTAAAGCAAAAAACAAAGCATATTCCATTTTTTCCAACTCAGAATGTTCTTGAGTAGACTCTACATATGAGTAATCATGGACAAGTTATAAATTATAAAAGTGATGTAGGATTCATTGAATGAAGAGAAAATAAAGTAGACTTTACGTTTGCTAAAATCTTAAGATGTAAGTTGCCTAATTGTGGTTGGGTGAGAAGGAATCAGAATATTAGAGATGGAATGACTCTTGCTAACATTTAAATTCTCCCACATCCCAGCAGTTACTGATGAAGACATTGAAAGTGTCCATAGTAACACAGTTTGCCTTTTGCAAGGACTAGAAAACAGGACTTTGGGTTTAGAGATAGTGCTGTCTTTGATTATTAGAAATTATTAATAACTTAGCACATGGAATTGGCATTGATCTTTCATGTTCACAGTCAGTAAGATGTGCCTTTATTATTTTTAAATAAGTCGTAAGGTGGTCATTGGGCAGGGAGGATAGTCATGCTTTGGAGTTGGGAGAAACAAATCAACATAGTTTTCATAGCTATAGAATGCTTCACTTCTATAGCTATTAGGCCATGAGACTTTATGAACTAAATTTAGCCACTGCTGTTTTTACCAACATAGTAGAGGGAACAGGACTCTGATAGTGAAGGTCGACAACTCTGATTTGTGACCTGACTCTACCTAATATTTAAGACTATGACCAAGAAATTTAATCTTTCTGAACCTCAGCTTCCTTATTAGTGCAATGAAGATAATGCTACCCAGGTTGGAGACTGTTCACTTCACTGAAAAAGTGCATTTTAAACCCCTACTATGTGCCAGACACTGTTCTTGGTGCTAGCGGAGAGCCAGAAAACAAATGCTCTACCTTACAGAAGGTAAGGTAGTTGCAAGGATTAAAAGGATCATCTGCAATGGTTTCTTACACAGAGGGCATGCTCAATCATTTTCATTGTTCATTTTTTATCTGATTCTTTTCCAAAACCATACCCTAAAATCAGGAGGATCTTTGCTCCTAAGTTTCAGTATGGATTGAGAAGAGAAAGCATGTAAGTTGCCAATAATAGGACTTTGTGAATTTTTTGGTAAGCAACCAAGATCAAATTTTTTGATGTGTGTGCCCTGTGTGAATGAGGTAGGTTATGTAAAACAAGAACAAGTGCACAGGCACCTCCAATCATACATTTTCCCATGACAACATGCACAATCTATTCTTTGTCAAATGTAGAAGCAACTCCTGCAGTGCTTGTATTTCAGATTTTCTCTGTGGCTCTTAGAGCAAAATCGCAGATGTTTCTGCCAAAAATATTGTAAGGCAGAGTAAGATTCCCATTCCTCTAAGTTTTTATACACTAGAATTGGGGGGTGGACATGGGTGATAAATCAAGAAAAAAATCTCTTATCTTCTTTTGATCATCATCTCTGAAACAGAGAAGAGAAGTTAAACAGAATTAGGCTGCTGTGAGGAGACCTTGAAAGCGTTCAGGAAGACTAACAACACAATTGCTTATTTTTTTCCCTAAAGGGAGTGGTCTGTTGGTAACTGAAGTAAGGAATGAAAGTAAACACTTCTAGACCTCTTAGAGGTGTTTTCATCAATGCTTACAACACATAATCCAATAACATGAAATATAAATAATACAACATTGGCAAAAAAAACCCCACACAATTGCAGTTTTGAATTATGTTTATATTACCTCTGTTTGATTCGGAAGCCCATGTTTTTCCACTGCATCATAGTGAGATTCATCATGTCCCATTAGCCATTGTCATATGTGTGTGACAGTGTTTGTCTGAGCTTTGTTTCATTTCAATCCAAGGTATACTGTTTTTGGTGTTATGTGCAGCTATCTGTTAAAGCATCATGCAGTAATGAAAAACACATCCATTTCAGACCTGCTGATAACTGGCTGCATGGCATGGGTTGCACAAGTCACTTTATTTCCCTAGGCCTCTGTTTCCTCACCTGTAAAATGGGATGAGGTCAGACTACACTACTTATAATACCCACATAGCTCAGCAAAGCTAGTTCTTCAAATATATGTGTGTGTGTGTGTAGAGAGTATATTTAAAATAGTTTTTTAAACGACCTGATTGTCTAATCTTTTATAATAATACTGGAAATATACTGAATTGTCACAAAATGAGGATTCCATCCTCTCCTGAGAGAAATGTATTTGTTATTAATTCTAAAATACCCCCCTACTTGCTTGTCATTGCCCCAGGCAAGTGATGGAAGAGAAGAGCAGGAACAGAACACAGTGCCTGCAGTTATGCGCCTGTTTTTTCAGAACACTGCTTCCTAAATTAATAGAAGGCTGTCTGTTCCCCCAGCATCTCCTGTCTCTGTCCTCCCCTCCCTTTCATCAGTAATCTTACCTCTTCTCAGCTAGTGGTTTGCTAACCCAGGGTAAAGTATTTTTGAAAACGTGGTATTATACTTTATATTTTTATATTGTTAAGAGTAACAATTAACTTTCAATTGTTTTCAGCTTGTAGCAGAAGTGAGGTTTTTGTAGGGGAGGAGGAGGAGGTAATTTCAGGGAATTCAAGCATTTGAAGAAGCCTGCATCTCATAGATGACAGTAACAAACATTTATGGATTTAAGGAATATATAACCCCAATAGAATGTTGGGCACATAGTCGGAGTTTAACAAATTGCATCCTATTATTCTTACTTCACAAACCAGCCTTGCATGTTATACGATCTACTCAGATCCTTGGAAAGCAGGTTCTCCTTTAAAACCTTCATGAAGTTAGCCAGACATGGTGGCTCACGCCAGTAATCCCAGCATTTGAGGAGGCAGAGGCTGGTGGATCACTTGACTTTGGGAGTTTGAGACCAGCCTGGCTAACATGGTGAAGCACCATGGTGGTGGGTGCCTGCAATCCCAGCTACTTTGGAGGCTGAGGCAGGAGAATCACCTGAGCCCAGGAGGTGGAGGTTGCCTGAGCCGAGATCGTACTACTGTACTCCAGCCTGGGCGACAGAGTGAGACTCTGTCTCATTAAAACAAACAAACAAACAAATAAAAGAACCTCCATGAAGTCTTTGAAACCTGAAACACAGTTTTATAATTCAACCTAATGTATTAGTTCTACAAATAAACTATTTTATTTTGCCTGATATCTTTCTCTGGATTGCACTCCTCTCATTTTATTCTTCATTCCTGTATTTTCTTTCATTCCTTCTTTTGACTTTGTTCCTTTTACATCTATAATAGAATTGCTATTTCCCAATATCCTTATTATCCAGTCCACCTCACTTGTGGCCATGAGGTAAAGTATATTCTCTGGCTTGAAAGAAATCTTGCTAATGTGCAGAAACTCCATACCTGAGGCGAGGTGAGGATTTGATACATTTTCTCACCTCTTCTTTCCCAGTGCCCCTCCTCTGTTTTCTTTTGTATCAAAGTACTAAGAGTCATGCAATCTTTTTTTCCCAGTTTTCTTTTCTCTTTTTCTTGTTTTGTTTTGTTTTGCTTTCTGTCAGTTTGTGGAACACTGAAAACAGAGGATGTGTGAGGAGATTGTCCAACAACATGAAAGCAGAAACACAGCAAAGGGGTCAGTGAGATTTGAAAGACTGCTGCTGCATTCGTGCATACTACTGACATTCTTCCACCTAAATAAAATGTATTACTTTTATTTATTTTTCTTTAAAAAATGTCAGCAATCTGTGGTTTGACTTCCCTTTTCCATTTCAGGTCTTTGTCTTTCTGGTACCCAATTCTCATTTCCCCATCTACTTTTTCTTATACTGATCCTCTTTCCTAGATAACTGGCCTCCCTCTTTTCTATTTAATATTCCTTTCAGTATAAATCTCACTCGTTTTATAAAATTTTGCTAATGAATAATAATAAACAGAAATTGTGTATTGCTTTACAGTGTAATATATTTTTTTAATTTTCGCATTTTATCTGACTCCTGAAATAACCCCAAAAGACACGTTACTGTCATTCCCAATTTGCAGATGAGAAAACTAAGCCCAGGCCTCACGTTACATGGAACTATTAGGTATTTTGATTCCTTATAATATGCCCTTTGCACAAAACTATACTGTCTTTCTATCTTGCTTATATTGATCTTTGCCTTTGCTGATTTATTTTAGTACTTACACCAACTCTGTGTAATTTAATATTTAATTATGTACAGTCTAGAATTATTCTAAAATTACTCTATAAATCATTTCATATATATTAGGTTTATTCAGTTTAACATAGTTCATTGAGTCTAATGGCATGGGGATTCTATCTTACCCAGTGCTTATATATCTCTTTTACTACTTGACTCAGTATTTGAACCACACATACTTAATAAATACTTTTATTGATTGAATTAAAAAGTATTCTGTTCAACAAGTTTCATATCTTTTTATATGTCTAAAAAGATGGCTAGGTGGTAGTTGTAACGATGATGGTGACAGTTCTTGTTGTTCATAAACCCTGCTATGGTTTGAATGTGCCCTTAAAAAGCATGTATTGGAAATTCAATCCCCAGTACAGCAGTGTTGGGAGGAGGGGCCTAATGAGAGCCAGTTAGGCTATGAGATCTCTGCCCTCATTGATGGATTAATGTCATTATCTCAGGAGTGAGCTTTTTATAAAAGGTTGAGTTCAGCCCCCTTTTACCTGTTTCTCTCTTGTCCTTCTGCCTTCTATCATTGGATGACCCAGCACAAAGGCACTTGACAGGTACAGTCTAGAATTAGACTTGACAGGTGCAAGTCTTAATCTTGGACTTCCCAACCTCCAGAACTGTACAACTGTACGAAATCCCTCTTCCTTTTTTTCATTTTTTTATTTTTTGAGACAGAGTCTAGCACTGTCAACCAGGCTGAAGTGCAGTGGCTCGATCTCGGCTCACTGCAACCTTCGCTTCCTGGGTTCAAGTGATTCTCCTGCCTCAGCTTCCCAAATAGCTGGGACTGCATGCGTGCACTACTACACCTGGCTAATTTTTTGTATTTGTAGTAGAAATGGGGTTTTACTATGTTGGCCAGGCTGGTATTGAACTCCTGACCTCGTGATCTGCCCACCTCGGCCTCCCAAAGTGCTGGAATTAGAGGCGTGATCTCTTCTTTATAAATTACCCAGTCTCTGATATTCTGTAATAGTAGCACAAAAGGGACTAAGACGAACCTCATCATCTTAATTCCTGTATGGAAACTATGGATGTTTCTCCTGCTATTATTTCCATTTCACAGATATAACCATGAAGCAGACAGTGACCAAATCACTTCTGCCAGTGTTGCCCTTGTCAAAGTGAATGATGGCTGATGCCCTTTGGAATGCATACCACACACTCTATTTTGTGAATGTGGACTACCCATGTCAGCTACAGCAGTATTTACCCAAGAGTAAATAAGATTTTTTGAAATTATAGTCAAATGTTTAGAATACCACTTTTCAAATGTGGGTAGGCTAAGTGCCATTGTGTTATATTACTCTAGCCTTCTGTGCAATATGATATGTTTTTAATTCCTTTTTTAACTTCTATTTTTTTTTTTTATTCTGGCAGAGAGGATTTAAAGCAAAAGTAAAGAGCTGGCTGCTGGCTTATTTATTTATTTTTTAAGTAGGAGGAGTACCTCTTAAAGGAGGAAACAGGTGTTAAAGTGCTTCTTTTCTTTATCCTTAACCTACTCCCTATTTTTTCCCTATCTTCCTCATTGGCAAGAGAGTCAGGCTTTTATACATAAGATTTACAGGAAATGTTTCTTCCTCGGCAGAAGAAATATTTAGACAGCAGCAGTGACAGACTTGAATTCCCCACCCGCAGCAGACCTTCTGGTCCCATGCAGTCTTTCACATGAGAGAACTGAAGGCTGAAAGGTATTTTTCAAAAGTTTGAAAATTATTTTTAATAATTACAGTTCTCTTCCTCAGAGACTGGCAATCTGGAGATTTGGGTTTTTTGTTTTTTGTTTTTTTTTCTCTTCACTGGCTACAATTTTTTTAAATTCTGTTGTTTTCTTATTTTCTTTTTCAAGGGTAAGTAGAAAACCTTACTACAGGTTATCATGCAGGGTGGCTTTTGAAAGCGATGGTGCCAAAAAAATGGAATGCCTGCTTCACAGTCTATGTGGGAAGTGGTGATAAAGGATGCTTTTAGGGCAGAGAGTGTATTATTTCTCCAAAAAATCAGGTCTGTGTGTAATATAACAGACGTGTTATGGGCCCTGAAAACAGTACAAATGAAATAACATTAGAGAGAAACAATACTACATCCTATAAAGAGAATATGAAAGAAAACCAGAGCGCATATACAACGTATACTTTTGGGAGCTAAAGCATCCTTAAACAAAGAAAAATGCCATTCTTGGTACTCTTAGTATTCTTGACACTCTTTTTTGGGGGGGGATAAACATCATTTCCTGGGAGCTTGTTAGAAATTCAGACCCTTCAGCCCCATCTGAGATCTGTTGAATCAGAATCCGCATTTGACAAGATCCCCCAGTGACTCACTCTCAGGTGCTGCTAAAGACATTGGTACTAACTCTTTATTTCTGACTGTTTTTGCCTTTTCTGTGTTTGGACGCTTTGCCTTTCCCTTTCCCTTTATTTCAGGAGGTTCTTTTTTTTTTTTTTTTAAGTAATTTATTTATTTTACTTTAGGTGCATACTATATCTGGCATTTCTCCCCATGTTATCCCTCCCCACCCCTCATTGTCTCTCCCCCTACCCCCCCCCCCCCCAACTGTCCCCTGTGTGTGATGCTCCTCTCCCTGAGTCCATGTGTTCTCATGTTCAACACCCACCTATGAGTGAGAACATATGGTGCTTGTCTTTCTGTTTTTGGGTCAGTTTGCTGAGAATGATAGTTTCCAGATTCATCCAACTCCCTACAAAGGACACGAACTCAGTGTTTTTTATGGCTGCATAGTATTCCACAGTGTATATGTACCATATTTTCTTTGTCCAGTCTATCATTGATGGGCATTTGGGTTGGTTCCAGGTCTTTGCTATTGTACCCAGGGCTGCAATGAACATATGTCTGCATGTGTCTTTATAGTAGAACGATTTATAGTTCTTTGGGTATATACCCAATAGTGGGATTGCTGGGTCAAATGGAATTTCTATTTCTAGATCCTTGAGAAATCGCCACATTGTCTTCCACAATGGTTGAACTAATTTACACTCCCATCAAGTGTTTAAGAGTGTTCCTATTTCTCCACATCCTCTCCAGCATCTGTTGTCTCCCGATTTTTTAATGATCGCCATTCTAACTGGCGTGAGATGATATCTCAGTATAGTTTTGATTTGCATTTCTCTAATGACCAGTGATGATGAGCATTTTTTCATATGTTTGTTGGCCTCATATATGTCCTCTTTTGAAAAGTGTTCATATCCTTCACCCACTTTTGAATGGGCTTGTTTTTTTCTTGTGTATCTGTTTTAGTTCTTTGTAGATTCTGGATATTAGCCCTTTGTCAGATGGTTAGATTGCAAAAATTTTTTGCCACTCTGTGTCTTTTGATTGGGGCGTTTAGGCCATTTACATTCAATGTTAATATTGTTATGTGTAAATTTGATCCTGCCATTTTGTTACTGGCTGGTTTTCTTTCTCATTAGTTGACTCATTTTCTTCATTGCATTTTTGGTCTTTGCCAACTGGTTTGCTTTTGCAGTGACTGGTACTTGTTCCTCTCCATGCTTAGTGTTTCTTTCAGGAGCTCTTGTAGGGCAGGTCTGGTGGTGACAAAATCTCTCAATAATTGCTTGTCCGTAAAGGATTTTATTTCTTCTTCACTTATGAAGCTTAGTTTGGCTGGATATGAGATTCTGGGTTGAAAGTTCTTTTCTTTAAGGATGTTTGATATTGGCCCCCACTCTCTTCTGGCGTGTAGAGTTTCTGCCAAGAGATCTGCTGTGAGTCTGATTGGCTTCCCTCTGTGGGTGACCTGATCTTTCTGGCTGCCCTTAGCATTTTTTCCTTCATTTTGACCCTGGTGAATCTGACAATTATGTGCCTTGGGTTTGCTCTTCTTGAGGAATATCTTTGTGGAGTTCTCTGTATTTCTTGAATTTGAAATTTGGACTGCCTTGCTAGGCTTGGGAAGTTCTCCTGGATAATATCCTGGAGTGTGTTTTCCAGCCTGGATTCATTCTCCCCATCATATTTAGGTATACCCCTCAAGCGTAGATTAGGTTTTTTCACATAATCCCATATTTCTTGGAGGCTTTGTTCGTTTCTTTTCACTCTTTTTTCTCTTGTATTGCCTTCTCTTTTTACTTCATTGAGTTGATCTTCAATCTCTGATATCCTTTCTTCTGCTTGATCGATTCAGCTATTAAAACTTGTATTTCCTTCACGTAGTTCTCGTGCTGTGTTCTTCAACTCCATCAAGTCGTTTATGTTCTTCCCTAAGCTGGTTATTCTAGTTAGCATTTTGTCTAACCTTTTTTCAAGGTTTTTGGTTTCTTTGCATTGAGTTAGAACATGTTCCTTTAGCTCTGAGAAGTTTGTTATTGTCCACCTTCTGAATCCTGTTTCCGTCAATTCTTTGCACTCCTTCTCGGTCAAGTTGTGATCCTGTGTTGTTGAGGAGTTGTGATCCCTTGAAGGAGAAGTGGTGTTCTGGTCTTTGGTGGTTTCACCTTTTTTGCACTGGTTTTTTCCCATCTTTGTGGATTTACCTGGCTGTGGTGTCAGAGAGCTGCTTGATGAGGTTGGTTGTCTGCCAGTGGGGGCACTACTGGGTTTCTAGGGACTCCTTCAGTTTACTAGGGAAGCTTCCTGTGTCTTTTTTGTTTATGCTGGGAGATTAGGCCCTCCTCTTCTGCTGACCTGTAGGCACTGCTGCGTTGTCAAGAAAGCCGTCCCGTTGCTATGTAGGCTTCCTGTGTTTTTTGTTAAAACATGTAGCTCGGTCCCACCCCTCTAGTGGTGCGTTGTGCCCTTCCTCCACTGGGCTGGATCATTCAGGGTTCATCTCAGACTGTGGCACTGGCTACGCAACCCACTAGAGTCAGAGCTTCAGCCCTCTGGGGTTTGTGGGGGAGGTTAGGGACCTGCCCAGCCGCACCCGGCAGTCTCCCCCCTTTCAGCTTTCTCTCTCCAGTCATGGGGTAGGGGCTGCCCAGCTACTCCAGCTTACAGCTCCCTCTCTCTCCGGGTTGGGGGAGGGGGGCGATAGCTCAGTCTGCAGACTCTTATTCAACTCCGCACTTGTAATTCCTGGCGCTTGACTGGCAAAGATCCCCTGTTCTGTGTATTGCTGAGACTTTGGGGGAAGCGCTGTATCTGGACCGGAGTGCCAGAGGTGGAGCCTCCGACTCACCAGTCAGATGCATTTTCTGGGTGAAGCAGCACCCCTCCCCACCTCGGTCTGCCCTGAGTGGGCTTTGCTCACCCTGGGACCAGACCCGTTGAAATGCACCTGATACCTCGGTTAGAGCTAGGAGATCTCTGGGTTTCTGCGTCTCTTCGCTGGGTGTTGTGCGCTGGAGTTGTGTCTAATCCGCCATCTTGGATCCTCCCCCCTTTAGGAGGTTCTTAAGGAGACTGAGCTGACTTGTCATCTACTGGGTCAAGCCTGCCAGCTTGTAATAAATTGCATAACACTGTAGAGGGAATCTGTAGTTAGCCAGCAAAAGACAATTCTGATGTCAGGTTGACTGTCTCCAGAGGTGCTGGTTGGGCATACTGCTGGGCTCTCTGTGGTTAATATATAATTTTATCTTTGAAAGACAGAAATTAGATCGATGTTTCTTCATTTCCTTGGGTTTAAGAGCAGCTCACGCTAGGATTAATAAGTCTCAGTGTTTTTCAAAATGCTAAAATTTGTTCTATGTTGTCAGAACAATAAATCATTTACTCAAGTTCTTCATGCCCAAGGAATAGTGAAGCAATTACTGACTCTGGTCGCAAGATTAAACCTTTGAAATAATATTTGCTGAAACATTCTTCACCAGGAAATATCATCACTCCCTTTGCCAATCACTATGGGCTAATAATGAACCCCCATTACATGACCTATTGTTGGTTATTGCTTTATGCTGAGAAAACACCATGAAGCCATCGGGAAAATACTCATCAGCTGTTCTCCTCAAGTGCCATAGTACCAGGTTTGTTCTGCATGTTACCATATAATTGATACTCAAACCTGCTTTGGCCTCTGAGGGAGTTGCTGTGGTATGGATGCCTTTCTAGTGTATTATTTGTAGTATGCAGTTACAGGGGCTTGTTTGCTGAAGATCTTACTCCGGTTTGATATTAAAATAGGAAAAACTCAGTATGTTTTTTTCCTCTATGGTTAACTACAGAGCCAAAATAAAGTATATTAACTGGTGCATTGGGATAGCGTATGATTAAAATCAAAACAAAAATTCATTTTTGGCTGAGTAGATTCAACTCTGGGGGAATTAAAACTTCTTTCATTCTGTCATGTCTAACACTGTGACTAAATTAGCTGTGGTGTCCCTAATTCAGTATTTGTAACTTTTAGTCATTAATTGTACAGCAGAGAATTTGATCTTGCAGAAATTTGAATCAGTGCTTAATAGAATAAAAAATAATACTTCTATCTCTGCAGCAGCAGAGAAACTGCATGAACACAGTAGGTGTTACAAATATTCTCTTTCTGAGATTATCAGTAAAGATTTTGAAATTCCACCTTGTTTAACTGTTACACCTAAAATCAAAGAAACACTATACAAAGGGAATTGTCTCTTTTCCCTAATATTGAAGATAATACATCATGCTAGAAGAAAAATTCTACCATCAATGGTTCTTTAATCCATTTCTAAGAGATATGCCTTTGCCTAGAGCTATGTTGATTGACCTTCAGGGTAATTTTAAACCCTGAGCACCACATCTGAATTGGAATCAAAACACATATCTTTCTTGCTGAGCACAACGTTATTTTCAATTCAACAAGGATTTTCATGTGCTTAGCATTATCGTAGGCAAGGGAGATGCTAAAGCTATAGACCATAAGGTTCTTCCTCACTATACAGCATATACATTATTTCATATTACAGTTAGAATCTCAAAGAAGACATAAAACAGAGAATAGCATATATGGATTAAGCTATTATATCTGTGTTCACCAAGCAGGTTCTCCTCCTTCAGCCCCTCTTGTAGAGAGCAGCACCTAAGCTTTAAACTTAGATTTCATCCTAAACTTCTCCCTTTCACTTCCCATTACATCCAGTCAATCATCAAATGCAGTGGATTCTGTAATTTAAGATAATCTAGAATCATCTCCCCCATCCTTAATTAATTACACCTGCAAGATCCCTGTGATCATGTAAATAACATATTCACAGATTCCAAGGAATAGAATGTGCATATTTCTGGTCAGCCATTTGTCATCCTACTATATGCAAATCAAGTCATCTCTTGGATGTTACAAATACAAGCCAGGCGTATTATTGCATTGATAAGAGGATGAAAAGTAAGCTGGCAGGGAGATGATGGCTGACACTAAATAAAATTCTTATAAAACAAAACCACAACCTCAGGGTCACAGGCAAGTATACAGGCTGATGCATTTGTCCAGAGAGCATGTGTACACACCTGCACTTGTGAGTACAGTCCTTCTCAATCCATCTCCAACTCAAGGTTTTCTACCATGCTGCATGAACTCCATGTTGCCCTTATGCTTTTTCTCAAAAGTTTCTTCCCAAGATGAACATTAGCTTGATTTCATGTGTTATGTGCCCAAGGACAGCAGTGTGATTTGACTTTAGCTGTCCCACCTAAACAAAGACTTGAGTGAGTAAAAGTTTCTATTTCTACACCATCTCTTCAGTCTTTATGACATGGTAAGTGACACTCAGATTACTATTATCCAAATCACCTTCAGAAATCAGAGCACTTGAGGAAAGAATGTGAATGTCTTTTGTTTTAGATGGTTGTGATTTTCCAGAGTTCCTTGCTTTGTTATTTCTTTTAAAAGCCTCAGGAAAATTCTGTCAGATGGATCCCAAGAACTCTTATGACCTAAAATTCAATGTTCTCGTTGATACTGCTTACCTTTAAGATTATCTGTCTCTCCTCTAAGGTCACATGTTTGTTTTAGCTTTAAATACAGTTTTGTTTGTGCGTGGCTAGAAGCTCCTTCAAGGCTGTGACACACATCTTCATCACATGTCATATGACTTGTGAGTCAGTCAAATGGCTGTTTAATTTTTCTGCTTTTATTCCCTTGAAGCCTGATGGTCCTCCCTGTCCATATTCATCAGCTCCTCTCTCTGTGTTCTCCCAGACTCCTGTAAGAGAGAGAGAGAGAGAACGTGTGTGTGTGTGTGTGTGTGTGTGTGTGTGTGTGTGTGGTGTGTGTGTGTGGTGTGGTTGGGGTGTGTGTGTGGGGGGGGGGGTGTGTGTGTTGGCAAACTGGGATCCAAATTTCTTTTCCTTCTTAATAACTGGATTCAGAATATAATAAGATAGTGTTCTAAAAATATCAGCACTAATCCTCTTGCCCTGAAGGGAATGGTGTTAGGAATCTTCAAATCTTTTATCAGACCAAACTGGTTTTCTCCATCACTAGAAACCTCCTTATATCATAAATACTTGTCATTCAAATGTCTTCAAATGACAAGATAATGCCTTATCAATCACAAATTTTCCAAATTATGCAGACGTTTTCTGTTCTGTTTGTATTGTCATTTGTGGATGGTACAATATTTAGAAGTTTATAAGAGAGAATATTATCAGGTCATTTTCCCTCATACTTCAAAAGTAGAAAACCTGCTTCCCACTGGTTTTAAAAAACAGTTTGTTACTCATGCAAAGTCAGTTAATAGTAATTAGAGACTGATTTTGTTATGGAGCACTGGGTGTGGGGGAAGAAAGTGGCATGAGGTAACTTTCTGGCAAACTGAAGTTCTGAATTGATTGAATTTGACTTTTATGGAATGGCTAACAACCCAAGGGCATTATCCAAAGCTGAGTTATATATCAAGGAGTTCTCTGAATTTGGCTAAGCTTATTAGGGACAGCATTATCATTTATAAGAAAATTCCATGAGGTTTTTTAAGCACATGGAGTCCTCAAGCAATATAAAAAACACACACACAGTGAACTACGAGATAGGCAGTGTTCAGTCTCTGGAGAATGACAGGTTGTCTTGACACAGGCTGGATTTGAAGCTGAGGTTGGAGATACTGCAGAGCTGAGTTTTAGATCACTAAGTAATCCCCTCCGGCTCATCTTCTCTGCTTAGTCTGTGTCAAATTTTTTTAAAGGACCTGAATTACATTTTTATGTTGCTCTATAAATAAAGCGAGTTTGACATTTTTAATACATTTGCAGTTCCTGTAAGTCATTGCTCCTTTCACTTAATTGAAAGGAGGGGCAGATGGTTTAAATTTGGTAATATAGTATCAAATGTAGTTCAAGTGCAACTCAGAAATAAACAAGCTTTTTAAAATTTAAGTACAAATATAGTATTAGAGGTGTTGAAATCATAACTCAAAAGCATCTTTACTCAAGGAGCTTAAATCATTATAGAAATTACTGGAGAAACGCACAACCAAGTATAATGACCTGTGAGCTCTTTGAAAGTAGTCAGTCACCCCATCTTATTTTTCTTCGTGATTCAGATGCCCAATCAGTTGTCTAGAATACATTTATTTATTCATTCAAAAAAAGTTAATTTCTGTCTGCTATGTACCAGACCTATTCTGGGGCAGGAGATAAAGAAACATCACAGTTCTTTCTCTTAAAGACAGATACGTGGAAAACGTTGTGGGACAGTGTAGAGCAGTCACTTCACTAGCCTGGGGAATGACAAAAATGACTTTCGAGAAGAGAAGAGATGATTTTTAAGCTGAGCTTTGAAAAGGAGTACAGGAGATGGTCAAAGCGAGGACCCAGGCCATTCTGGGAAGTGGAAAACTGAACAGGAATGGATGGTTCAGTGTATGTAATGGGAGTGGCAAAAATTTATTTTTAGGAGACAGCAAGAGGACATTTAAGAAAAGCCCGGTGTGAACACACTGGACGCTTGGGTTCTAGTGTGAAATTCATACATAGCTATTGGACAGTTTTAAGACTTGGTAGACCATGTTCTGATTTGGGCTTTAGAAAGATGACTCTTACAACATTGTGAAACATAGATTGGTGTTAGGGGAAAGTACAGAAATAGAAGCAGGAAGATCAAAAGAGGTGTTTCCAAATTCAGGAGATGGCTGCTTAATCTAGGATAAGATTGTTGGAAATGTGGGATGTAAAGGTAAAGGAAGAGTCAAAGATAACCTGTTTCTTGCTTGGGCAGTTGGCTGGAGGGCAAGGGTGTTTGTTTGCACAGGGAAGGAACAGTAGAGAAGGAGTGCTTTGAGAATAAAAAGGTCAGAGGAGTGCCATTGAGGCTAGGATGGTGGCACAGAGTAATAACATGAAAAATAATGTTTTGTACATCACTGCATTGCCTTTTTATCTTAGCAGGCCATTCCTTCTAAGTGAAATCTACTTTATATTGCATATATGTTTACTTTAACTATATTGCATATATGTTAACATCATCAACTTCCATTCCTTTTATGATAATAGCCCATTTTCTTCGACCTCTTGCCACATTTTCCCCCTTCTTTGCTAATACCTTTATTTTCCTCTCTGCTATAATTTTGGCATGTCACTCACCTCTCATGCCTCGAGAGATGTCTTTGCTACAAGGCTAAATTTTAGCATTAGAGATTACCTTCAGTCCCTTCCAACTCAAATAATCACTCCTTCCATGAGTTTTGTTTTTTTTTGTTGTTGTTGTTATTTGTTTGTTTTTGTCTGTTTGTAGCTAAACTACATCAGACCTTCTCTTTTCAAATGATTTGGTATACCCTGGTCTGGTCGAGTATCATGCTGACTATTGCAAGGGTTCCACATGGGGCACGTTAGCCTGAGCAAGCTGTCTAAAGCTAATAGCCAACCTCAAGTAATGTCTATATATTTCCTTTAAAAATACTAAGAGAAGAAACACAGCTAGCTTCAGGGCAGAAGAGCAGCTAATGTTCCAACTTACTACCTATTTCTGGGTCCTGAGCCATTTGAACACTTTTAATTGTGCTGAAAATCATGATTTTCTAAGAAATATGCAATAAATACCTTGATTATTGCACAGTGGAACCAATCCTATGATGATCCATTGAAAGATTTTAATTTATTATATAAAAATAGAAATAATAACGCTAAAGAAGAAATACAGATAAGAAAAGCGAAATGGTCAGAAGTAAAAGAAGGAGACTGTAAGTTTGAGAAGAGAAGTTAGACTTTAAAAATACAGCTTAACTCTTTAAATAAATTATTTTGCTCTCCATCAAAACTCCCTGCCATAAATAACATAGCATGTACAGACGTGCTTTTTAAGTATACTGATGGAATGAAGTATGGAGTGTGTATGTGAGTCTTTTCTTCAGATAGTCACTTGGCTTCCTCCCTTACTTTTCTGCAGTCTTTACTTAGATAATACCTTGTTAGTAAGGTTTCCCCTGGTCACTTCATTTAACATTGGCCCATGCCACATTCAACACTCCCTATCACCTTTCCCTGCTTTATTTTTACTTTTATTTTTATTTGGCTCTATAGCACTAAAATCCATTTAGCATACTCTGTGTTTAATTTTTTAAAAGTGTTGTTTTACATTCATGTACATCCTCCTTCATCCAACTAGAATGTTTATACTTATACTCTCTTTATGTGTATGTACACACACACCCGCACACCACATTATACAGGTGTACTCTGTCTATGTCAGTGTGTGTATAAATGTGTACATATATATATAGATGTGTCACACACCATATATATGCACTTATACACACATATATATGAGGCATAGATGTGACTTCTTGTTCATTGCCACATCCATAACCTCTAGAACAGTGCCTGATGCACAGTACACACTCAGTATATACTTTCTTAATAAATGTTCAGTTGTTTTAGAGATATTTGCCTCTTTTGACATTTTAAAAAATTAATTTTCACAAGTTTTGATGCACTGAGAAAACTACTAAAAATGCTGTATAATCATAAAATTGTGAACAGAAGGGCTATTGTGGTAGCAAAGATGAGAAATATCTTAGGTAATTGATCCTGGAGAATTTCCACTGACACTTCTTTTAAAAAAAAAAAAAGGGAAAAATCTCTTTCAAACAGCATAGATATAAGGTAACACTTTCATGATTTTTTAGCTTTAGAAAAATGGATTTTTAAAGGAGTTTCATCAAGACTCTTATTTAGATTTCTTATGAAGTACATTCTGGAAATATATATATAATGGCCTAAGAAAGAGAGAGGAGGTCTTAAAAATATTCTGCTTTTGTATTTGGAATCTTTTTATTTTTATTTTAATCATTTGGATAATAGTCTCACAGTTGTTTCCCACTGTCTGATAGATTTAGAGCTTTTGGAAGAAGCTCAGAAATGAATGAATAGGCAGAGTGCTAACTGATTACACATATCAACAGAATAACATCAATTTGTTAATTTCTGCTTCATGCCAGTTTTTTAAGGGAATGAAGAGTAAAGGCATGTTGTAACCAGGATGAGCTTTAGGGGCAGAGAGGCTCTGCTGCATCTTGCTAAACCTGAAAATTCATACAGACCCTATTTAATCATTAACTACAATGCCATAGTCTGAATGACAGGAGGAGAGAGAATACAGAGAGGAGGAGATTTAGGGACCCAAAGACTAGCTTTGACTTCTTCACAGATTTGAAAACTCTTTGACATATTTTCAGGTTGTTTTTTTTTTTGAGACAGAGTCTTGCTCTGCCGCCAGGTGGATCTCGGCTCACTGTGCTGTGGCGGATCTCGGCTCACTGTGACCTCCACCTCCAGGGTTCAAGCAATTCTTCTGCCTCAGTCTCCGAAGTAGCTGGGACTACAGGCGTGCACCCCCACACCCAGCTAATTTTTACATTTTTTTTTTCTGGAGACGGGGTTTCACCATATTGGCCAGGATGGTCTTGACCTCTTGACCTTGTGATCCGCCCGCCTCTACCTCCCAAAGTGCTGGGATTACAGGCGAGAGCCACTGCGCCCGGCCTGTATTTTCAGTTTTAGTATGTTCGTGTGTCATTCAACTATTCAGCAATGACTTTTTGATTGCTTGTTCCATGCCAAGACACTATGCTCTACCAGGTTATATTTATTTTTTGCTGAAAAAAAAAAATGCATTGCACCCCTACTAGTGCCAGGCCCTGTTCCAAGCCCTCATGGTATAGAAGCAAAAATATTAAGTTCCTACTTCGACCGAGCTTACATTATACGAAAAGGAAAATAATAAGAAACCATATTGAGCATGGTGGCTCACACCTGTAATCCTACCACTTTGGGAGGCTAAGGCAGGAGGATACCCTTGAGCCCAGGAGTTCAAGACCAGCCTGGACAACATAGGGAGACCCTGTCTCAGAAAAAAAAAATAAATAAAAAGAAACCAAAACAGACGAACATATATTACCAGGTTCTGGCAAATGCTGTGACGCAATATAGAGCTAGGTATGTGGAAATGAAACATGGGATGAGGGCCTAGAAATGAATCTGTGGTGAAACAAATGACAGAATGATTTTTTGTGATTTTGTGCTTAACAAAAGATAGCTCTAGAGGCAAGTGTGAGGGCCAGTTTGAATGGTGGTAAGACTGGGGTCTGATGGTTAGATATCATTGCGGCTGTTCAGGGCAGAGATGGCAATGGCTATGCTAAGGTGATGGCCGTGGAGTAGAATATAAGTAAATAGCGAGAAAGCACATATTCTATGTTGTCAGGCACCACATAATGACATTTGCTTCAACAGTGGACCATATATACCACTGTGGTGCCATAAGATTATAATGAAGCCGAATAATTTCTATCGCTTAGTGATATCACAGCCATTGTAAAGTAGTGCAATGTATTACCTTTTTTATTCAGATATGTTTAAGATAGACAAATACTTACCATTGTGTTACAATTGCCTATGGTACTCAGTACAGTGACATGCTATATAGATTTGTAGCCTAAGAGCAATAGGCTGTATGGTATAGGCGAGTAGTATGTTGTACCATCAAAGTTTGTATAAGTACACTCTAAGATGTTTGCACAATGGCAAAATTACCTAATGGTGCATTTTCCAGAATGTATTTCCATCATTAAGCCATCCATGAATGTATACGCTATATATATATATGCTCTGTATAAATATAGAGAGCATATAAGTATATATGTGTATATACATGACAGTATAAGTATGTATATTAAAACTATACTGTTTTGCCAAATATATTCATATATATTATATTTTAAATATGAGGAGTGAGAGGAGACTATAGAAAAGGCATAAGCCATGTTTTAAAAAGTAGACTAAAAAGGACCCAGTCATTGTTTAACTGGTTGCACAGTTATAAATTTTTAGGTTAGGTTTGAATCTTTATTGAGCAGATGCTTAATTCAGGCAATGAGCTAGATGCTCAGACACACAGGATGCGTGTGTGGGTGCACAGTGTTTTACATAGGAGGGTCTGTTGTGTATGAAACAGCATGGACTGTGTCTGTTGCAAAGAATACTTAGCAAATTCATGAATTGTACATGCCACATTTATATATCTTCTCAAAAAAAGATAACTTTTTAGAATGTGTTAGTAAAGGAAAATGTGTTTTCATTTTAAAGCCATGTTTGTATTACATAAGCAAATTTTCTTTCCCCACAGACTACAAAGTCTGGTCAGCCCTACATTTACTGAAGACAGTAATAAAGCCATCAGAGTTGCATAAAGAAACAATTGCCTTGAGGATAGGAAGTGTGAGTTTCTATATAATTCAAGAATTTACTGATTGTTTCCCACCTGTCTTACCCCTTCAAGAATTTAGCCTTCAATTGCATGTACACGTGCACGTACACACACACACGCATATGAACTAATTTTTAAAAAGTGTTCTCTGGTACTGATGAGTATCATTTCAAAATGCTTTCTCTTCCCATTAGATGGGATTACTGAGCCGGAGAGTGGAGGGTTTGTCCCTTTCTGACCAGGACATTGATGAGCCTCATAAATTAAAATTTATGTCTTCCCTCGTTACTGATATACCACCTGGCTGTTTTGAATTATCACAGCCACCAAATGAATTTTATAGTCCATTGGGGGCTGTCCATGCTTGTTAAGGTGATATTTCCATCTCTGGCATAGCGTAGAATCTCATCTCCTCCTTGGTGAATAATCACAGTGCCAAATCCCCCATCAGCTATCTTTTGCTTCTTGAAATAGGCTTTAAGTTATATATCCTCTATTTATTAGAAGGCCATGCAAGTCAAAAGATGGCAATATGGTCAAACCCCATTGAACCTGTTGCTTATCCCTATTGCGTATCATCTTCCTACTACAGAAGCCTATGGTTTTGTGACATGTATTCCCTAGATGAGTTCCTCTATTTCTGTCTTTCAACCCTCTGTATTTCTTTTACAAGTTTCTATTAATTTCTCCTTCTCTTTCTTCCTCTATTTTATTAAAATCACTTTGTGATATGGTTTGGCTCTGTTCCCACCCAAAAGCTCATCTTGAATTGTAATTCAAACCGTAATCCCCACATGTTAGGGGGACCTTATGGGAGGAGATTAACTCATGGGAGTGCTTCCCCCATGCTATTCTCATGATAATGAGTGAGTTCTCATGAGATATGATGGTTTTATAAGGGGCTTTTTCTCCCTTCACTCTACGCATTTCTTTCCTGCCGCCTTGTGAAGAGGTGCCTTCCACCACGATTTTAAGTTTCCTGAGGCCTCCCCAGCTATCCAGAACTGTGAGACAATTAAACCATTTTTATTTATAAATTACCCAGTTTAGGGTATTTCTTCATAGCAGTGTGAGAATGGAGTAATACACTTAGGTTCACTGTGCTAGGAGATTTACTTATGTCATTGTATTTAATTCTTTTAAGACTATGATTAGGTATTTCTATTCTTATATTACAGATGCAAGAAAGGTGCCCAAGGTCAGGCAGGTAATAGGAGAAAAAGACAGAATTCAACTTGATATTATAAAATTCCCAAAGCCATTCTTTTTTACATCTAATACTGTCCCTTGGAAAAGTCATGGACTTCCTGTCATTCTTGCCCTAACTGCTGTTTCCTCTGACATTCTTACCTTCTTTCTATATATTTAATAATCAATGCTGTTAGGTTGTTTCTATGATGCATTTCCTTTCTTTCATAATTCTAAATTATTTTAAATCTTGCCGTAGCAAGTTAATTGTACCTTTAGGTCTTTTGGATGCCTGTACAGCCATCTGTAAAGAGAACAATACATTAATTGATGAGGCAATCAAATCAGAGTTCCACATACCTCTTGAGTCAGGACCTTCTGAAAACTTGGAGAAAATATCAAATTCATGTGAGTTGGTCCAGTGAAATTCGTACTAGAAGATACAGGCGGTCCAGTTCTTGCATATGCTAATGCCAGAAATGTTTGTGTAATCCTTTGTGCTTTCAGGACTCCTATGTTCTTCTCCAGTTTTCCAGAAACATAAACATAGCATCTCTAAATGATGACAGTGTCCATCCAGTTTGCTATTAGTTCAGACCTTATTTCTTTATCTTATCTTTTCCACAGTGATTTTTACTTTCAGAACAATGTTAAATAACAGTTGTGGTAATATACTTCCTTTACTTGATGCTAACTTTAATGGGAATACATCTAAATATTTCACCTCTAAACATGATACTGGCTTTCACTTTGATAGAAAATAATTTCTGTATGTATGCATGTGTTTATTATATATGTGCTTGTAAAATGTATGCGTGTATAAAGTGCAATAGTAAGAAATATCTAACTCTTACAACTTAACAAAAAAAGGCAAGCCAATCAGGTATAAAATGGGCAAAAGATGTGAATAGACATTTCTTCAAAGAAGATATATAAATGTATAATAAACACAAGACAAGAAAAGTTTAATATGATTAGTCATTAGGGAAATGCAAATTAAAAGCCACAGTTAAATACTACTTCATGTACACTAAGAATACTATAGTTTAAAAACAAAGTAAAAAAATGGAAAATAAGAAGCGCTGATGAGGATTTTGAGAATTAGAATCCTCCTACATTGCTTGCAAGAAGAAAATATAAAATAGTGCAGCCACTGAGAAAAAGTTTGACCATTCTTTAGAAGGTTTAACACAGACTTACCATACGCCCCAATAATTACACACCTAGGTATATCCCTCAAGTAATTGGAAAAAGATTTTTTTACGGATCAGATTACGTTCCCACAAAATTAATATGGTAAAGCCCTAATCCTCAGTGCTACCATATTTAGAGATAGACCTTTAAAGATGTAATTAAGATTATTGGGTGCGGTGGCTTATGCCTGTAATCCCAGCATTTGGGGAGGCCAAGGCAGGTGGATTGCTTGAGCTCGGGAGTACGAGACAAGCCTGGGCAACATAGTGAAACCCCCATCTCTACTAAAAATACAAAAATTAGCTGGGCATGGTGGTTCACACCTATAGTCTCAGCTACTCAGGAGGCTGAGGCATGAGAATTGATTGAAACTGGGGGGGTGGGGGGTGGGGGTTGTAGTGAGCAGAGATTGCACCACTGCATTGTAGCCTGGGTGACAGAGCAAGACTCTGTCTCAAAAAAAAAAAAAAAAAAAAAGATGTAATTGAGGTTAAATGAGATCAGAACAGTGTGTTCTAATCCAGTATGACTAGTGTCCTTATAAGAGGAGAGAGATACCAGGGATGCATGGCCATGGAGCAGCAGCCATTTGAAGACATAACAAGAAGGTAGCAGTCTATAAACCAAGGAGAAGAGACCTCAGGAGGAACCAGCCCCACAGGCACATTGATCTGAAACTTCCAGCTTCCAGAACTGTGATAAAATAAATTTTTGTTGTTTAAATCATCCAATATTTGGTATTTTTGTTATGGCAGCCTCATCAGGCTAATATAGATCTTAATTAAAAAAAAAAAACTTATACATAACGTACATAGCAATACCACTTACAATAGCCAAAAGGTAGAAACACCACAGATGTCTATCTGTGGATAAATAAAATGTGCTATCTCCATACAATGAAATGTTATTCAGCCATCAAAAGGAATGAAGTATTGATACCTACTATAACATGAATGACTTCAAAAACACTATGCCAAGTGAAAGAAGTTAGACGAGAAAAGGTCACATATTATATGATTCCATTTAAATACAAAATCCTAGATGGGCAACTCTGTAGAAACAGAAAGCACATTACTTTTGCCAGAGATCAGGAGGGAAAAATGGGGAGTGAGGGATTAATGGATATGTGTTTCTTTTGGGGTGATAAGAATATTTTGGAACTAGAGAGAGGTAATGGCTGTATAGTATTTTGAAAGTACAAGTGTAACTGAACTGTATACTTTAAAAAATCATCATGATATACACCTTAAATGTATATAATTTTATTTGTCAACTGTGCCTCAAAAAAGTTTGAAAGAATGGAAAAATGAAGTATAAGTTATGTGAATTTTAACCTTAGTTAAAAAAAAAAAAAGATTACCGAGAAGCACACATGATCCCAACTGACAAAAATAAAAAATCTATATATTTTAGTTAGATATTTTACCTAATGAGAAAGTTGAGCATAATTTTTAATATATGTTTAACATTTTAAAATATATTCTTACACTGTCCCTCTTACTATGATAAATTGTATTAATAGGTGTATTCATTTGGACAAACCTTGCAATCCTGCTATGTTCTGCTTCTTGTTATCAGATAATATTTTATGTAGTATGTTTGCATTAGTATCCATAAAATTTACTTATAGTTTCTATCTTTTTTGGCACTTGTTTGACAAGTTTTATATTCAGTGTTTTGCTGGCCTTGTAAAGATAAATTGAAAGCTCTTTTCTCTATGTTCAAAAGCAATTAAAGAGCATCAGAGAAATTTTTCCTAAGTGGCAAAGATGAAATGAAAATGGTTTTTGTTATTGTTTTGGGCTGGAGTTAGGGATGGCACACAAGAAAGAAAGTGAGTAGTTTTTTTTTGTTGTTGTTTTTTTTTCAAGTTTTCCTTTTTTCTCTTTTTCCTATACAAAATAGGTTACTGGGTTCTCCAGCTCTTCTGGGGTCAAATTTTTTTTTATGAAGGTACCACTCAATAAATTTTCATTGAACATAACTTTGTAACCAGCATACAGATGAGTAAAGAGAATTTTCCCAGTACTTCAGAAGCCCTCTGTTGCCATACCAATTGCTACTCCATTGCTAAGGGTAGTCTCTATTCTTACTTCTATTACCATCCTTAGTTTTGCCTGCTTTTTACTTCATACAAATGGAAATATACATCACATTCATACTCTTTGCATATAAGATCTTTCTCTCAACACCATAGTTAAGAGATAAATTGATATTGGGGTATTTATTTATTTATATTGCTGTATAGTATTCCATGAATTGGAAAAATACCACAATACGTTTATCCATTTTGTTGATAAATATTTTGGATAGTTTTCATTTAGAGGCTGTTATGAGCAGTTTTGTTTTTTACACTCTAGTATGCTTTTATTTAAACTGTGAATGTATTTCTGTTGAGTAAATACATAGAAGTAGAATTGCCAAGTCAAAGTATGTGTTTATTCAGGTATAGTGGATCCTGCAAAACAGTTCCAAGTGGCATACAAATTGATATTCCTACCAGCAGTGTATGAGGGCTTTAACTGCTCCAGTTCTTTATCAACCTTTGGCAATTTCTGTCTTTTTAATTGTAGTCATTCTGTTGAGTGTATTGCTATATAATGTGGTTTTTATTTGCAACTCTGACATGATTAATGAATTGAACACCCCTTCACATATGTACTGGCTATTTGGATAGCCTTTTCTGTGAAGTTCTATTAAATCATTGGTCAAATGTTCTATTGGATTGTCTGTCTTTTTTATATTAATTTTAGGGTTATTAATTTTGATTATAATTTCTGAGCCCTTTGTAAATGTGTTACAAAGGTCTTTTCCCAGTCTGTGCATTGCTATTTTACCCTTTTTTTAATGGTACCACATATCATTTTTTTCTTTATGTTACTGCTTTTATTCTGGTTCAGTTTTGCATTTCACCTAAGTTTTGGGAACATCAGTAGATTTAAGCGAAACAATCTCTTGTTATTTTTGTACATTTATCAGTGTCATGTATCTGTGACTAGGTCCCCCAGTTTTATTTCTAATTTTGCATTTTTCTTTCATTTTATCTTCTGAGTTATCTAGTACTGTATTAGTGTTTTCCCCCCAAAACAGCAGTCTTTGGATTTGATTTTTAGTTTCAAATGTATTAATTTTGACTTTTATCTTTTTTAATACATTCCTTTTTTTCCCTTAATTGTACTTTGTTGCTCTAATTTCTTGAGTTGAATAATTGATCCATTTATTTTTATTCTTTCTTTTTAAATGATATAAGAATTTAATTATATAAATAATTTTTCAAGTACAGCTTTCTTCATATCCTTAGATGTGATAATATAATGCTTTTTATAATTATCATTTCCTAAACTAGCTATGAGTTAGGAAACAAAATCTCCAAATCACGTATATTGTCTTAGAACATTTTCCTCATTAAATTCACCAAATTCTCTGCCATGTGGCCCATCTTTATTCATTTAAGTTCTAACTTTTTGATCAGCAGGAGATGCACATAGCTCCCAATTACACTTGTCAAAAGCACAGGTATTCTGTGTGGTGGTTTAGCATTTACCCACCTGTTTTTATCTGCTTCTGATTCATCATTCTCTGCCCACTTTCCACCCTGAAATTAATCTTACCTGCCTCCTGAAGAGATAGCATATAAAAACTACATGAGTGGTCTCTAACTTCTTTTTGCTTTCCTTATTCTCAAAGAAAGGACCATGAAATGGTCTTGCAGCCCACATGGGAGAGATTACAGGTGAGAGATTGCTGTTTGATATTCAGGTCCTGTCATCTGCTTTCAAAGAACTCTGTGTCCTACGTGGAGTCTATAGAATCCTGGATCAGCTATAGTAAATCTTTCTTAATTAGGTTTTGTCTTAGTCTGTGTGGGTTGCTATAACAGAATACCACAAACTTGGTAATTTATAAAGAGCAGAAATTTATTTTCTCATAGTCCTGAAGCCTGTAAGTCCAAGATCAAGGCACTGGCAGGTTTGGTTGACTGGTAAAAGCTGCTCCTTTTCCAGGGTGACATTGAAAGCTACATTCTATATCCTCACATGGCAGAAGGCAAGAGGTCTAAAAAGAGGTCTAAACAGGAATGTATGTTCTCACTTTGGGCCGTGCTCCCAGGCTTGAGGGTGTGGCCTCGCTGGGGACTGCCCTCTTCTACCAAGTATTTCCCCGCCTCCTGTCTGTATCACTGGGACAGAGACATAATTCAGTACAGTTATTTTTCCTTTTATAACAAGGGTAGCCTTTCCCTTAATTTCCAGTACCTTGCTCTTCATTTCCATCTGAGACCTCATCAGAATAGTCTTTACTGTCATGACCACTTAACTAATCCCTAAGAACACCGAGGCATTTTTTACACTCTTCTCTTCTTTTGAGCCCTCTCTTGAATCATCCTTAGTGTTCTGTTTATGGCAGTACAGGCTTTTTACAGTATTCTCTTCAAAACCATTTCCACCTCTACCCATTACCTGGTTCCAAGCTGTTTCCACACGTACAGGTATTTGTTACAACCACATCCTACTTTCCTAGTATCAATTTCTGTCTGAGTTCATTTTTGCTGCTGTAACAGAATACCGCAGACTGGGTAATTTTAAAAGAACGGTAATTTATTTTCTCATAGTTTTAGAGTCTAGGAAGTCCAAGATCAAGGTGCTGTCAGCTTTGGTTGCCTGGTGAGGGCTCCTTTCTGCTTCCACATGGCACCTTCAACACTATCCCCCTAGAGGAGAGGAATGCTATGTCTACATGTAACAGACAGTGGAAGAGAAAAAAGGAATTAACTCCCTTCATCAAGCCCTTTTATAGGGCACTTAATACCCTCCAGGAGGGAGAAGCCCTCATGAATTAAGTACCTCTTAAAGGCCACACCTGTTAATACTATAGCATTGGCCATTAAGTTCAACACACATATTTTGGAGGGAATAAAAATATTCAAGCAGTAGCAGTTCCCAAATAAGCATCTATAGAACATTATTTATAAGTACTGGTTTGAAATTATGGCTATTTGCTTCACAGAAGTTTGTTTTCCTTCTTCACTTTTTGTTTTATAGCTTTTAGTTGGCTCTGTGGGGAGCAGGTAACATTCTCTATCTTGCTCTTTGACCATGTCTCTACTTTTACTAGTAATTTTTATTAACTTTGCTTTTACCAATAAACAACACATAATTGAGTGACTTTAACAGGTAGTTTGTTACATTATTATTTAATGAAGTGATTTCCTCTCTGTCAGTCTCTCTCTTTCTGTATGACTACAACATTTTATGAATCAAGGTGAAAACATAGTACAATGTACAGATAGGCCCAGACTAATCATCCTAATGACTTATGATTTTTCAACTTTATGACCATACAAAAGCAGTATACATTCAAATACTCATACGAGCATTCTATTTTTCACCTTCAGTACAATATTTAATACTTTATATAATATGTTCAACACTTTATTATAAAATGAGCCTTGTGTTACATTGTTAGGCTCAACTGTAGGCTAATCTGAGCACTTTTAAGGTAGGGCAGATTAAGCTATGATGTTCAGTGTGTTGGCTGTATTAAATACACAACTCTCTGTGTCTGGAGGGTAATGATGCAGAGATCTACCTCTCTTGTGGTTGCCCAAGACCACACTTCTATCTGTAATTTCCCAAATAAAATCACCATATGAAGACAAGCTGGACTTGTCTGCCTGCTTTTTTGGTTTCTGGGATCCTTCTGCATTTGAAGTTCACTTGGTATATACAACTCTGTCACAAAACACTTAGCCAGTGGCAAAACCAATCTTGTCTCTAAACTTCATTGTTTTGAGTGCTATACACATACCCAGTTGCTAAAGAAGAAAAGTATTTCAAGCAAAAAACAGACCAAATACATGGAATTTTTGAAGATATAAAATGCATTTATTATTGCTTGAATATATTGTGAGTGAGAGAGAAGCTAGAGATGGGGCTGGAGAAGTGATCAGGGCAATTTGTGTGTGTGTGTGTGTGTGTGTGTGTGTGTGTGTGTGTGGCTTAAGAGATTGGACTGGATTAGAAATAAAATGAAAAACTGTTGAAGACTTATAAAGGTGTGAATGGCATGAAAAATTGTGTGATTTCTGAAGTACTGTTCTGACTGCAAAGTAGAAAATGGATTTGAGGAGAGCAACACTAATGAAAGAGGACCAGTTGGGAGGGTATTGTAGTATTCTAGGAGAAAATAAAGTTGCCTTGGATAACAGTGGTGCCAGTAACAATGAAGAGAAGTAGAAAGATTTGAGAGATTTATTAACTAGATTCCATGACATTCAGTTACCAATTTGATTTCAGAGGTGACAAAGTAAGTAGAATCAAAGATAACTAAATATCAGATGAGCAATTATTGGGATGTTGATAAATAGAAGTAAATTTATTGAGGGAGAGAATTTTAGCTTTGAGCATTTTCGTTTTCAGAATTGCCTGTGTGTATGTATTTAATCAGGCAGTTGGATATTTATGCCTGGAGCTCAGGAAACATCTGAGGGGTGTGTGTGAGTGAGTTAGTGTGAGAGTGTGTGTGTGTGTGTGTGTGTGTGTGTGAGAGAGAGAGTCATCTGCATGTATTTGGTAGTTGATGCCATGTGCCTAGAAAGTAGTGTCCTGTGAAGTTTCTAAGAGTGAGAAAACAAAGAACCAAAACAAGGCTTTGAGAAACACTGACAGTTGGAGGATAACAACAGGAGGCAGGGCAGGCATATGAGATTAAGGAAGGGTGGCCAGAAAGGGTTATGTTGTAGAGGTATGAAGAAGGGAAATTCATGGTAAGACTTGAAGCCGGATAAGAATGTAGGGTGCAGTTAGATTTGGTAGGGAAACAAGAATGCTGAAAAATCTTCTTTTTCTTTTATTTTTCCCTTTGAGTCAAAGGTCATCTATAGTCTCTTCTTGGATCACCTTCTCTTTTCACATGTCTTCATGTTTTCCTTTAGTCATTTGTTTTTATCTTCAGTTCTGTCAATAGGTACTGGCTCCATCCAATAAAGTACACCCTAAGGTTCTGAGGTAATGAGATCATTCTGGAAGGGAATGGGAAGTCTTTACTGTGCATCTTTGGTAGATGTTTCTGAGAGATCTAATGTTCAGAGCCATACATCTATAGGACCAATATATCTTTCTCTTGTTAATATTGGCCAAATCACATAGCATTACTTTGATGAGTTATTATGCCAAAAAAGTGTCTCACTCGACCGTCTTAAAAACACACCTTCCTCACCAGTAGTGAAGAAGGGAGGAGAAAAGGAAAGAAAGAGAAAATAAAATTCTGTCTTCTCCCTTTGAACACATATGGATTATATGTGCCCATTATACTGGTTATTCATAGGTGACAGAGCTCACAGATGTTATCACACTACTATCCAATCTCATTAAATTTCTAGGTGCCCACTTCAAACTTTGCTTCCAAATGAATATTAACTCTGTGTTGCATTTTACATTAAATAAAAATTATTATTATTCACATTGGAAACTTGTACCCCAAGAGTCAGATTGTCTAACATCTAGTTTAACTTCATAAGCATTCAACTGTAACAAACATTTTACACAATGATGATTTTAACTGAAGCAATGAAACCTGGGATATTGTTATATCTTTCTAGATCTCTGCCCCACCTTCTTTATTTTCACCTCCTCTAACCCTATATTCCTTAGTCATTCTGATAGTTTGTATACATGCAGAAGGAGGTGGGGGTGGCTGGTATTGCCACATTTTCTTTCTCTGGATCCTGACTACTTCTTGTTTTATTTTTCCACTTCATTTCCATGTTTTTCCTCCTCCTACTCAGTGTCAAAAAAAAGAATGCTTTTTAATATGTTTTTAAAAACCCTTTGAAATGATACCGTCTCTGTCACTTCACTCTCACTTTTTAAATTATAAACTAAAATAAAAATTGGCATATTGATAAAAGCTTCCAAGGCTGCTGCCTGCTGCTTCCTAGTGATTAGGTGTGAGAAGGTGGCCTTTCTCAGTTCAGATAAAAAATATGCAAATGATGATATTTAAATCAAAATGACACTATAGTAGAGGAGGGAGGGGCACATTTATTCCCTTTCTTCCCAACCTTTTCTTTTTCGTATATCTAAGGAGGAGCTTCTAACTTTATGGCTGAGTCAAAGATGAAAGAAAAGTTCATACATATCTGCACACCAAGTACCACCTTAAAAAGAAAACGTTCCTGACCTCAGTTCAAATATTCTAAATTGTCCCTCTTTTATTCAGAGAATGCAATTGGTGTTTGTAACTTTCCTGATATGGGCCAACCTTTATGCTGGGCTTTTAAATATGTTTTTATTTAATCCATACAATCATCCTCCAAAGTAAACTTTTTTTTTTTTTTTTTTTGAGGTGGAGTCTCACTTTTGCCCAGGCTGGAGTGCAGTGGCGTGATCTCAGCTCACTACAACCTCCGCCTCCTGGGTTCAAGTGATTCTCCTGCCTCAGCCTCCCAAGTAGCTGGGATTACAGGCACCTGCCACCATGCCACACTAATTTTTTGTATTTTTAGTAGAGACAGGGTTCTACCATGTTGGCTAGGCTGGTCTTGATCCACCTGCCTTGGCCTCCCAAAGTGCTGGGATTACAGGCATAAGCCACTGCACAGGGTCTCAAAGTAAACATTTTTATCCTCATTTTCACACATATAAAAACCTAAATGTGGGCCGAGCACGGTGCCTCATGCTTGTAACTCCAGCATGTTGGGAGACCAAGGGAGGTGGATCATGAGATCAGGAGTTCAAGACCAGCCTGGCAAACATAGTGAAACCTCATCTCTAGTAAAAATACAAAAATTAGCCAGGCATGGTGGTACACACCTGTAATCACAGCTACTTGGGGGTCTGAGGCAGGAGAATTGCTTGAACCCAGAAGGCAGAGGTTGCAGTGAGCCGAGATCGCGCCAGCCATTGCACTCCAGCCTGGATGACAGAAACTCCATCTAAAAAAAATAAAAACTAAAAACCCAAAACCCTAAATGTGACAGTGGGACATATCTAACTCTAATGGATCCAAGATCACTGACTAGAAAGTGAAGGATGCAGGCCTTGGATTGTTTCATTCTAAATTACATATAATTGTCACCAACAAGAAAAGTGGTAGATACGCTCAGAGTGGACACTAAAGTGTGGCCAACTTCTCTGTTCATGAGTAATACAGAAGACTAAAAATGTTGTCAGATCTATTTTTAATGAATTGAAATCATCAACGTGCATGCAGTCCAGAAAAAGGTGCGCAAACATTGTGCAGTGACTGCAAGGCACATGCAAATCCTTTTTAACTGGCACGCGTAGCAGCACTGTGGCCACTCTATAGAATTTGAATCTGAACTCTAAATTTTCCGTCATGTATTCTCACATATTTAGAGTCACAGTCAATTTAATGTGTTACTCAATAAACTGATGCAATCGTAAGTTTTAATATATATAAAGATCAGGAATTGGGGTTTTCTGATGTAAATAAGAATCTAGTAACTGTGACTTCACAAATGCTGTGAATGTTTTGAAACTTAATGGGTAAGGGAGTAGAGTGTGAATATAGTTTACTGTAGACCTTGGCTGGATATGATGTGTGAATTTCTCTGCTTCTATCTGAAAGGGTGTTTCTTTGCACAAAAAGAGGCTGAAGGAAGATCTGGAAAACTGGAATGGGTAAAATTTTCCAAACAATAGGTATCTTTGTTGAGTGAAGACTGACTACTTGAATTTTAAATTTCCGTTTTTAGGATGCAATTAGTCTTACAGTGACACTAACTGGGATCCGAAACCAGGTTAATCCCGGAGATACAAGCAATATCCCTGTGAAGCACTAGGGTCATATGCAATCCCAGCTGAATCCAGGAGTATGGTTGCATGTAAGAAAACTGATTTTCTTACTAAGAAAGCTAATGCTAACTAGCCCAGGATTAGATTTTTTCAAGCTACTGATATCACTTAAAGAGTAAATATTTGATTAAAATTTTAGAGAGATAGATAAAAAAGAACATGGTATAGTTTGCTCCTTTAGACAAATGGCTGAATAACTAGAGCACAGATACTTCTTATGATGTTTAAAGGGTCGCGTGTCCCATTCATGCCTCATGGCCTCATTATGCAGCTGCTTCTGATGAAACTGTCTTTTTATGATTTCTCTCTCTCATAAATGTTCAATCCTTCAAATGGAAAGAGGTAGCAGTCTATCTCTGTAGTTTAAAAGAAAACATTTGAGTAGAATTGGACATCAGCGTCTTTCATTTTAGCCATGTAGAAAAGACAAAACAAGAAGTCAGGAGATACGGATAGCTGGCACTTCGCCTATTGTGAAGACTATGGGAACCCCAGCAGCTTCCTCTAGAGACAACACATCTCTTTATTCTTTTATCAAAGAGAATTCATCATGTTGAAAGTCTAAATTCCCTTAGCAAAAGAGAGACCTGATGGTGCTTTTTTGTCTCTCATCACTCACTACTGTTTGATCTCTGAGCCTTTTGAGAGGCAGGTAGCATGAGACCAGGAACCTAATAGCATGTCTACTCTTGCCTCCTTCTCCTCTTTCCCTTCCTCCAGCCAAACTCTATGGGAAGAATAAGAATAAGGCCTTATAAATTTGGAATATGATTCAGCAGGTTTTATATAAGAGAGAAAATAGAAGTAGTTATCAGATAACAAATACAGTTTCATGTTACAGGTCTTAGCTTCTCTATGAGATATTAAAGAGATGCCACATTGGACAAACTCTAATCCACAATGTTCTCAACATCTAATGATCATACTCATGCTGGGTGATCGTTTTTGAAGATTCCGAGGGCAACAAAATTACAAAGTTGTGATACAAAGATACGAAGTTCTGAATTTTTCTTAAAAGTCACTCCAGGTCAGAAAAATCACCAGATTCACAAGTAGATTTACCTTTAACCCAAACTTGTTAGCATTTGCCAGTCTTTTATCAGTCATACCTCCCTTCAAGCATATGTGGGTAAGAATTAAATTAAAGAATGGCCCCCCCTCTTTGGCATTAATTATCTCTCACCTTGCAAAAGCAAATAATATTTATTTGGACAAGTGTTGTACTGCAATTTAATTCTGACACTAAACATGGGGAGTTAGTGTCAGAGTCCAGCAGTTTAAGGCCATGGTCCCCAGCATGACTGCCTTTGCTCAGAAACCAGATGCCCATTGGGAGTCCAGAGGCCACTTGCACCTATGACTGAATGGCTATACATCTGGGTCCTCTGGGCCCTTCAGGTTTGATAATTCACTGTCACAACACACACAACTCAGGAAGTACTATGCTTATAATTAGAGTTTTATTATTAAGGATAAAAATCAGGACCAGTCAAATGAAGAGACTCGCTGGGCAGTGTTTGGGAGGGTCAAAAATGCAGAGCCTCTGTGTCCTCTCCTTGTGGAGTTAGGATACATCACTCCTCTGGAACAACAGTGTGTTCACAAATAGGAAGCTTCACTGAGCCTCAGTGCCCAGAGTCTATATTGGGGTTTTATTACAAAGACGTGATTAAACTCAGTCTCTAGCCTCTTCCTCTGCCTGGAGTTCAGGCTGGTCCAAAGTCCCAACTCTGTCATCACGTGTTTTATCTATCTGATGACCAGTCCCCTATTGAAGCTATCTGGGCGCCTACCATGAATTTCATTGTAAACTTAGGTATGAGCCAAAGGGCTCGTGAATACCCAAGATACTGCTATCGTTAGTTTTTGTAGCTGTGTGCCAGGAACCCAGAA
The DNA here is from genome assembly GCA_036589455.1 of Ateles fusciceps. Taxonomy (NCBI): domain Eukaryota; kingdom Metazoa; phylum Chordata; class Mammalia; order Primates; family Atelidae; genus Ateles; species Ateles fusciceps. Next base: position 4,185,179 of record JAZHEH010000797.1, on the reverse strand, counting down.
CAAAGACCAGAGGAATTTTTAAGTAGACAACAATGTGAAATCTGGATGGGAATCTTGAACGTTGTGCAGCTGTAAGAGTGCTGTTGTTTTAAACCAGAAAACGAAGGCTCAGGTTTTCCACTTAGCTCACCCTGGGTCCAAAGCATTTGTGGTAGAAATAGAAACGGTACTACAACACAGGCTCTATGGCTGCCTGCTGTGTACTCTGATCCTCATGTCTCTTTGCATATTAGCTTGCAGCGAAATGCCCTCCTGAAGCTGTCTCTATAATATGCATTTTTAAGACAGCTAATTTGAAATTAAGCACAAAACAATTCAACATCGGGTAGTCTTCCTGTTTCCTCTCTCCTTTTCTATGCAGCAGCCTGAAGCTCCTTACCTCATGAAAATTAAGAGATGACTTCTTCCCTGTCCAGTCTAGAAGTCATCTCTTAATTTTCATGAGAAAATGTGGCACATATACACCATGGAATATTATGCAGCCATCAAAAACGATGAGTTCGTGTCCTTTGTAGGGACATGGATGAACCTGGAAACCATCATTCTCAGCAAACTGACACAAGAACAGAAAATCAAACACCGCATGTTCTCACTCATAGGCGGGTGTTGAACAATGGGAACACATGGACACAGGGAGGGGGAGTATCACACACTGGGGTCCGTCGGGGGGAAAAAGGGGAGGGATAGTGGGGGGTGGGGAGTTGGGGAGGGATGGCATGGGGTGAAATGCCAGATATAAGTGATGGGGGAGGAAGGCAGCAAATCACACTGCCATGTGTGTACCTATGCAACAATCTTCCATGTTCTTCACATGTACCCCCCAAACCTAAAATGCAATAAAAAATAAAAAAATAAAAAAAAAATAAAAAAAAAGAGATGACTTCTTAAGAGTAAACATTTTGAAGTATATATAATGCATATTTTGGGAGGACAGGGCACTCCAACATTTTGTTGAGAAGAGTTACATTTTTGAATGACCGGTGACAGTTTTTCCCACTTCCTGTAATCTGCTGTACTTAATCCAAACCAGGAACTTCTATATACAAACCTACATGATGGTTTGATTTTCAGGAGGATATATAGAAAATGGCTTGTCTGTGATGATGGACTGTTCAAAGCTATTTCATCTTTCCCTTCATCCTTCAAGGGAGAAAAACCAACACTTTCCGTTTTCTGGGAATTCATCAATTCTGCAATACCAAGGTCTAGATGAAAATCATACTTAGTTTGCCCTTTGTAGACTTAGCTCTCTAGTCCCAAATAAGAAAAAATTCTTCCTCTCTCTGCTGATTCAACTGCAGAAGACACTTATAAACTACTTTCATTGTTTGCTTTTGCAAACAAATGTGACTGTATTTACACATTATCAGGATTATGAAGTTCCTAGTGATAATTTTTGGTTGCAAATAATTGTGGCTTAGATGCAAGGCCTATTTTGGCTTGATTTCAATTGTTTAAAATCAAGCCTGCCCTCATACAGACACTAAGCCTTCTTGTTTCTCTTCATTACCCATTCAGTTTTTTCCTTCTACTTTTCATCATCCCAGATATTTAAAGATATTTATATAGTGACAGATTTTAGCTTTTGCTATTATAAAGACATCAAAATCTTCCATTCTTATTTATCCTATATATGACTACTTACTTTTTAAAAATGAATATCACCAATTATGTCATTTTTTCCTCAAAAACTTTTATGGTCTTCCATTATCCTCCATTAATTTTAAAATGAAGTACAAATTTAGCTTGGCATTCAAGGTCTGTCATAACAATTTCTTTCTAGTATACTATTCCTTCCATATATGTTTGATCTGCTTCCAATTGGGTCTGTAAAGTATTTTTTGTATTCCTGTCAATGTTTACAAATTGCTTCTGTTATTTTCATTTTTTTAAAATAATATTTCTTCAAATGATAAAATTTTGTCATCTTGAAGATCTAACTCAAATGCCATCTATGCCAGAAAATCATTCATTTTGTCCTTCTGACCTTCCTTTCTTCTTTCTATGGACAACAGACTATTATTGATAAACCACCATATGTTAGGAACAGCAGTAGTTGCTGGAAATTCAATGGTGATTAATTTGGAAATAGGAGCCTCCCACCTTCAGAAACTTTAAAGCTCAGGTAGAGGAGACAGAGCAGTACAACAAAGTATAAAGAATGCTATAACAAAGGAAGTACAGGGTTCTATGGGGACACACAAAAAGGGAGCTTGGACCAGTCTTGAGCAATGAAAGAAGGATTCTAAGAAAAAGTAATAACTTTGCCAAAGCTAGAATAAGAATTTACCACATGCCAGGATAGGGAATAAGGAAGAGGGAGGAAGGCTCCATGCAGATGGAAAATATGTGTTAAGGCCCAAAGGCGAGAAAAGCCACAGTGTATTTGAGGAATACACATAATTTCCAAATAATCCAAGCCTAAGATGAATGAAAGAAGTGATGAAAGCTGGCAGTGGGAGGAAGGTAGGAGATTATTTCATTTGCTTTTGAGCAATAGTGGGAAAGTTCATTCAATAGAAAATTGGATTTACAGGTCAAGAAACAAAAGAGATTCAGTTAAAAAATTTGAGAATATATATTGTTGGCACTAACTTAATAATTTGAGTGAGTGTGGATATCACTCAAGATAAGTATGCACAAATGAGACACTAAAACAATCCTGAAGAATGCATTGGCATTTAGGGAATGGTGAGGTAGTCTAAAGAATGGCCAGAGAACTGGGAAACGCGCAGAAGAATCTGATAGCATATCAGCGAGACACAAGGCAAGGCTGGGCAGGAATCAGATGCTCCTAAGAAGTTATGTAAGAAGAGAAATGAGATATGCCCAATGGATTTAACCAAAACAAAATCATTGGGCGCTCTGAAACAGAAAGAATCTTCAACCAAACCTTGGATTGAGATAAGACTGGGAAATAAATGGTAACAATGCAAGTGAGAACTGTTACAAGAAGACTGGCTGCGAAGGAGTGGGGGAGAAAGACATTGGTAGTCAAAGGTAAATATGGGTTAAGAGAAGGCTGTTTTTACATTACAAAAGAAATAATATGTTTGGACAGTCCAGAGGAAGGTACAGAAGAAAGATGAGAAATACAGGAGAGGGATAAACTCTTATTAAGTAGGTCTATGGAAAGAAAGCAAAGCACAACAAAGGATTACTCTTAGACAAGAGGCTAATTACGTGTTTGCAGCCAACAGGAGATGCAGAAAGTTACGTGTGGATTTCTCTTAATGTACAGGTTTGTGGGGCAGTGAGTTGGGAAAATCCCTGCCTGATGACTTACCCTCTTTCCCAATTTCCATTATATTTGACTTGCGGCTTCTTTCAGCACTTACTGCATTATCTCATAGGTTTCTGCTTTACTCATCCTGTCTCAACCAGACTATAGATCAGTGTCGTCCAACGAAATTTTAATGCAAGCCACAAATATGAGCCCCATATGTAATTTTAAATTTTATCATAGTCACATTAGAAAAACTGAAAAAGAAAAGTAATGTATTTTATTTAACCAACATATCCAAAATATAATAATTTTAACACATTCTTAAAGTTATTGATGTGCCCCCTAACAATGTTTTGGTGAATGACAGACCATGTATACAACAGTGGTCCCATAAGATTATAATGGAGTTCGACATGTTTGTGGCCTAGTGATGTGGTAGGTATCATAATGTGGCAGCACAGCACACTACTCACGTGTTTGTGGTGATGCTGGTATAAGCAAACCTACTGTGCCTCCTGTCTCATAAAGTATAGCACATACAATTCTGTTAGTACATAATACTAGATAATTATAGTAAATGACTATGATAGTTGTTTATTTACTATACTGTACTCTAAAATACTATTTTCGAGTGTACTCCTTCTACTTATGTAAAAGTTAACTGTAAAACGGCCTCAGGCAGGTCCTTCAGGAGGTATTCCAGAAGAAGGCATTTTGTCATAGGAGAGGATAGCTCCATGTGTGTTATGGCCCCTGGAAAGTTCCAGCGGGACAAGCTGTGGAGGTGGAAGACGGTGATATTGATGATCCTGACCCGGTGTAGGCCTAAGCTAATGTGTGTCTTCATTTTTAACAAAAAACTTAAAAAGAAAATTTGAATAGGAAATGCTTATAGAATAAGGATATAAAGAAAGTATGTTTGTACAGCTATACGATATGTTCGTGTTTTATGCTTAGTGTTACTACAAAAGAGTTAAAAAGTTTTTTAAAAATTAAAAGTTTATAAAGTAAACAAGTTACAATAATCTAAGGGTAATTTATTAGGAAGAAAGAAAATGTTTAAACGTCAATGTACTCTAGCGCACAGTGTTTATAAAGTCTTCAGTGGTAAATAGTAGTATCCTAGGCCTTCACGTTCACTCACCACTCACGCCCAGCACAATTTCCAGGCCTACAAGCTCCATTCATGGGAAGGACTCTATAAGGCTATGCCATTTTTGTCTTTTATGCTGTATTTTTACGGTATTTTTTCTATGTTTGGTTACTCAAATACTTAACATTGTGTTACAATTGCCTACAGTACTCAGTACAGTAATATGGTGTACAAGTTTGTAGCCTAGAGCAATAGGCTACATCATATAGTCTAGATGTATAGTAGGCTCTACCGTCTAGGTTTGTGTAAGTACACTCTCTGATGTGCACACAATGACAAAATTGCCTCACAACACGTTTCTCAGAATGTACTTGCGTTGTTAAGCAATGCATGACTGTATATTTAATTGATCCAATAAATGGAAATCAGCAATATCTACATAGTGTTTATCAGCTTTGGTGGTCGAAAAGTTATTTTTTGTTTCTTCTTCAAAGACCTTTGGGAAACTGAGCTCATTTTAACAAACAAAACTGATGCAATGTTAATTTGAGCAGCGTAGATCGGATTAGGAAGCATCCTGACCAAATCAGTCAGTTGTTCTAGCTTAGCCTTTCTAACGTCTGCCTTTCTAAAGAGATTCTGATTCAATGAGTATAAATTAATACAAAATGCATCTAATTTGGTATTAGAGGAATTTGTCTTCTCTGAAGTAAACTGTACCATCTCCCCTGACAGACGCAAGATCTGAAAGACCTGGGGAGGGGTTTCAGGATCCTCGTCATTGGCTAACCACACCAAGCAAGCAAACATGAGAGTTTCTGCTCCCAAAAGTCCTTTCACAAATAGGCTACTTTTGCTTAAAGATATATCCTTTGGTAGTGTCTCTGTGCTACATGAATGAATGAGTCATGGGGTTACAGAATATTATAGTTGGAAGTGACCTTGGAGATCATCTTGTTAGCACTTCTACACCCACCTCTCCCCAAATTCTTATAAGTGAGAAAGTGATCATGATATCACATTTATTTTCCTGATAACAAAAGTAGAATTGAGACCTGGCATAAGACATTCCCTAGAAAACATTTTCTTTAAAAATGTGGCCCCCAAGAGATTGAATGCATGTCACACCTTACAGAATAATTCTTACAAGTGTGGCTTATATATTTGCAACAGATTTTTAAAAATTACTCTGCTGTAATCTCAGCACTTAGGGAGGTCAGGATGTAAGGATCCCTTGAACGCAGGAGTTTGAGACTAGCCTGGCAATATAGTGAGACTCCATCTACACAATTTTTTAAAAATTAGTTGGGTGTGTTGGCTGCACACCTGTGGTCCCTGCTGCTCAGGAGGCTGAGGAAGGACAATTGCTTTAGCCAGGGAGGTCGAGGGTGCAGTGAGCTGTGATTGCTCCACAGCACACCCTGTCTCTCCCTCTCTCTCTCTCACACACACACAAAATCACTGCATATATTCTCTTTCTCTAAATAGTTAAGTTTTATGTATTCTTGAAGCATAAAATGTGTCCCTTTAAATGGATTCTCCCATTTCTTTTAAATTTCCTAAAATAAAAAGATTCCCGCTATGTATGGACTTCTTTGTTCCTGCCACTGTACTCCCAGCTGTGGCTACTGAAGAGCTCCTAGCAGATTGCTCAGCTTTGCCTAATGCCTGAATCATTAAGATTCAGGCCTGGTGGTATATTAGAAACTAATTCTCCACCAGCAGGAATAAGAAAATTAGTCTGTAGCCCTATGCCAGGTGTCTCTTTTCTCCCAAGGACTACATCAGCATCAAGCTAAGCTTTCTTTCTTTTACCACCCTCCCCCTTCTTCCCTCTCTATTTCTAGTCCATTCTTCTGAGCTGCCTGCCCTCCTGGGCCCCTTGTAATAAATCTCAACCACAAGCTAAGTTTTCTAGGGCTCTCCCCCTGCTCTCCCGCTCCCGTAGGTCTCTTCCTCCAGGGTGTAGTTCCTACCCTCTCCATCCTTGGCTGCTGGCTGCGGCTCTGCATCAATCCCCATGGAACTCCCTGACAGCGTGGCTCAATTCCCTCACCTAATGTCAGATACTAAACCAATCCCTCTGACCTTTCTTGCTTCTCTTCCCTTAAAGCAGACCTTTTGGAAACCAGATCTAGCCTGGAGGATTCACTGTGTTACACTAGATCCAGTGATTTTAACTTTAGATGCTCTTCCCCTTGAGTTATAACATCTACCCTAGGATTATTCTTTCTAGCCTCTATTTTATTGTTTCCAGATAGCTTCCTTCTTTCCACTATTAAGCTGCAGGGCACAGCTTGGGCTGATGTTACCCAGAGTATCAGATTCTAGCAATTTTTCAGAAGCAGAATGAGAAATACTTGTTTGTATTATAATATAGTGTCTCATTTCACTTATCCCTAGGAGTCTTTCTGCAAGGTTATTATACTTTTATTATCTTTGATGGCTGCCTTACCAAGAAAAATTAAACATCTGTCTAATTTTAAACATCTACTTTAAAAGGCACTATCAAAACTTTGGCTATGGTATAGAGGCGCATAAAGATGAGAAAAGAGATTCTAATATTGTGAGTTCTGTTTTTGCAGAAAATCACAGATACTCAAGTTCTGTAAGAATGGAAACACATGCCATATAGTGCTATATAGCATCATTGACTATGTTTTCTCTCTTTTTTTTTTTGTGGGGGGGCTTCATGTATTTTTGCCTCTTGATGCTAAGAAGAAACCTGTATAAAGACAGAGCTATTTAGGTACAGATATCTTTATTAGGAATGTGCATACTAGAACATACACTGGCTTCATATATCAGCCTGCAGAGACTTCATCATATATTAGGCTGCAGCAAAAAATGCATTTATATAGCCATCTTGAAAATTGTCAGACAATATATCACTCCAAGGCTGTCACATAAAGTAAAACATTAAGAAGAATATTTATGGGGTTTTTGTGCTATCCTAGCGTTACAAATCCGATAAATCATTCTGCAGCATGTACCCCTCTTTCCTCTCTGCCTTTGTAAAAGTTGTGCAGCCTAATAGATGGTTAGAACTTGGGAAGTCACAAGCCTGATGGAATCCTGGACTGGATGGTGGTGATTAAATTGCCATCCTGCGTGATGTCACTCCCGAGCCTGTGAGCACCAAACTGACTTTCCCCCTGTGTACACTTTGCACACACTTCGCAGGAAATTAAAACTAGTTTGGTAGGGAAAAATGACTACATAATTTTAAAAGGCTTTCTAATTCCCAAATAGCACTAGAAAGCTGCAAATTAAAAACATATCAAGTGGTAGCCATCTCTCTGACAAAGTACTGACACCGAGATGTTAGACACATCATGCGAGCAGTTTGGGTTTAGGAAGTGCTAAGTAAGTAGCCTACTTACAGCAGCTGGAAAGTTCTCCTGCCCTTTCTGGGGCTTTTCAGGTCTGTATTGATTCTTGTGTCAGGCTCCATACCACCCTTGGTGAATGGTAAGAAGTCGAAGTAAAAGTCAACAGCTCTCATTCTGGCAGACACTACGGAAAAGCGGGATATGAAATAGTGAATAAGATTCTATATGTGATTTCTCTTTTTTTTTCTAGGTGTGTTTATAACAGTCCATCTATGTGGGCAACATTGGTGACTTACCATTCAAAGGCACCTTTACTGTGTTTTAATTTTCAACTTGGATACATTGTACAGTGCTGCTGGGTACTGAGTGAGCCTGAAGTACTAATGAATTCAGAACTTAGAAGTAAAAGAAAAAAGAAATGGAGTTGGGTTTTGAGTGCCATTAATATTCAGTTCAGAGCTTTCACAGTGGGGACCCTGGCTAACATGACAGGCAGATATGAGGGGCAGCTACAAATTCAGGAGGGGAGGGTGCTATCCAGGTCCCTACCTTCATTTGTATTTCATCTCTGTACATTAGGCCTTGCAAAAGGGAAAATGGCAAGAATCTCTAGGCTTTTCTTATTCTTCTTCCCTGTTTAGTTCTTCATTTATACAGAGACAAGAATCGATGTTCTCTTGTTTGCAAATCTCATATCTTCTTTTAGGGTTCCTAGGATAGCAGATACAGAATTCAAAACAAAATAAAACACACCAAAAGACTGAAAGAAAGAAAGAAATTAATTCCATAGGTAAAAGTTGACTAAATATGACACAAATATTCACTCTGTTTTACTCTATTGTTTAAGGAAGCCACACCTAATTATATAGCATTTTTCTGTAATGTTATAAACATTGTGAAATCTAAGCTATAGATTTGCAATAAGGACATATTCTGACTAATCGATAATTCAGTGTAGTGAGCCTGGCCCACATTGACATGACTCTGCATGATAATTGTTTCCATATTTTTAAATGCCAGATAATATGCTTCCTTGCTGAGTTAAAACACATTCCGTAGATGTTCAGATGTTTCCTGATTAAAGATATTTTTTTAAATGCCATGTGTTTCAATCCAAATTTACAACTTGATCTAAGTTTCTTTAGATCAAATTGAAAAATTATATATGTGAGTATTAATATAAAATTTATCAACATTTACCTTAAAAAACAAATTGGCCCATATTTTGCATATGTAATATAAAAGTTAAAATAATCTGGGTTTTCATGCATTTACTAATTTGTATATTACCCACAAGTGCCACAAAAATGGAAAGACTGGGTATGTTATGTAGGAAGAGAGCTAAAGATAAAATATCATAATTCAGGGCCTCCCAATCCATTTGTGATCTCACTGAAATTATTTCATTTTCTGAGTATAAGAATTTATAAAATAAAGATCTGATAACAACACTCACTACTAGTACTCCTGAATAATTACACAAAATTGTATAAAGAACCTGGCTAATCTATAGCTTCAAGTATTTCATAACACTGTCTTCGCTGACTCTTAATTGTTCTGTGAGATTCTTGAAAACAAACATCATGGCTGTATAATCACTGCAGCTATAGTGATTGGCATATAGTAGTCACTTGATGAGAATTATTGGATCACTGAATGAGAGCTCATTGGCTTTGTAGTCATAACTAAGATGAGAAACTTTTTTAATACTACATGTGATCCAGGTGACCTTGAGTAACTTACTCAACCTTACTGTACATTGGTTTTAGCATCAAGAAAAAAAAAAGAGGAAGACCCCCCCCCCATACTTCTTAGGGTAATAGTGAACTTTAAATAAAAGTAATTTGCATTAAAAGAGATGGTACATTTTCAGGGCTCAAAACATGAAACTTCTTTTCTCACTCCCACCCTTTACATGGCTATCATACAGATTGGAATTCATGTCTTATGTAAGAAAAACTTGCTAATACATGGCTCTTTGATCTTTCCAGTAAATAATCTTTCTTTCTTTCTGTGTGAAAGTATGAAGAGAATTTGCCTGGGAACAGGAAATGTCAATAGTCAGAAAAGAAAGAGGGAAGAACAAATAAAAACATGTGATTTGGCCTTTGGAAATTCCATAAATCAAAGGTGCTTGCTTTCCTACCACTGATTAAAAATACCCACATAAAGACAAAGCTGAGAAGCAGATGTCTGTGCCTGACTGCTCTGCCTCTTCATCACTACCAGTTCTCTCACTTCATTGGTCAGGTTCTTGACTTCCACAAGGAACTGCAGGCTCCTTCCAGTATGTCTTGCTGGGGCTTCCTGCTTAGCCCTTCCTTCTTCCTATTTTCTTATTAAACACTATCCAGTACTTCAGGCCTCTACTCTTCTTTGCTAATCTGATAAATTCATCTCTACCAGGGAAGTTTTAAAGCACACTATGATTTAATCAAGTTAAGTTTCTGTTTCGATGTTACTGTTTGTAGAGAACATGCCAAGCTTTTGATGAAATGTTTTCGGCTGGTGCTTCTCAGGTCACATAAAACCGCAGATTTTGTGCTGCTTGGTGCTGACACTTGAATCTTGACAGTGCGGTGATGGGAGCATTGGGCCTTTGAAAAGCTAAAAAACTCTAGAAAGGACATTCTTTCTCATTCGAAATGAAAATAACTTTATTCACTGTTTTCTGGCTATTAAAGCAGTCTACACACATACTATATTAGTGGGGATTACATATAGGGGAAAAAAGTATAATAATCTTTTAGAAGACCATTCTCTACTCTTAACATTTTGGAATATATATTTTTAGCATTTTTCTCTGCTAACGTAGAAGAAAACTGGATCATATCATATTTTACGCTCCCCTTTTCAGTAAACAATATGTTATGGAGAGATTTTAATGTCAATAAAGATAAACCTACGTGATGATTTTTAATGACTGCATAGAATTCTATTGCCTGTTGTCTTACTCTGTTCAGGCTACTATAACAAAATCCCATAAGCTGGGTAGCTTATAAACAGTAGAAATTTATTTCTCACAGTTCTGAATCCTGGAAAGTCCAAGATGAAGGCACTGGCAGATTCAGTGTCTGATGAGGGCTTGCTTTCTGGTTCATAGGCAGGACCGTCTCACTGTGTCCTCACATGGGGGGTGGTGGGAACGCATGAGGGGTCTCTTTCTTACCTTTTTTTTTAATAAGGACTATAATCCCTTTTATGAATTCTCCCTCCCCATGACCTAATCATCTCCCATTGCCTCACCTCTTAATACCATCACCTTTGGGGTTTGGACTTCAGCATACGAATTTTGAAGAAACATAAACATTCAGACCATGGCAGGTATTACTATCAATGCTTGTTTAACCATTTCCTTACTAAAGAGCATTGTGATTGTTTTCAGTTTTTTGTCCTTGTAAACCACACCTATGAACTTTGTTAAAAATACAACTTTGATATTAATCTGATTGCACTCTGATAGATAATTTTGAATGATATTCTTAGTGATTTGTTTAATATAACAGAATATATACGTAGATTTATGATTTATTTTACCAGATTGCCCTTTCAAGTGTTTGAGCCGTTTGTCTTTTCCACTAAAGAGAATGCCCAATGGATCTAATCAGTAATACACACACACACACACACACACACACACACACACACAATAATAACCAAACATCTTTTAGTGTTTATATAAAATGCTTTCACATTTACTGAACTATTTGACCCTTATAGCTATCATTTGAAGTAGGTAGGGAAGATAATATCTAGTTTTTATAGTTGACTAAGGCAGCCTAGCATGTTTGCTTCCTTGATAGTCTAACGAGTGTTGCTTTCAGGATATTTCCATCATCATCTCTTCATGGAGTACCTTAGTCTGTTTGTGAAGCTATAACAAAACACCTGAGATAAGGTAACTTATTAAGAAAAGAAATTATGTCCTACAGTTCTGGAGGCTGGAAAGTCCAACATCAAGGCGCCTTCTTGCTGCATCATCAAAAGGGCGAGTGAGAGAGGAAGAGAGAGAGGAAAAGGGGGCCAACTTTTACCTTACAACAAACCCACTTCTAAAATCATGGTATTAATCCATTAACTCTGCCCTCATGGCCTAATCACCTTTCATTAGACCCCACCTCCCAGCACTGTTGCTTTGGGGATTACATTTTTGACACATTCAAAACATTGCATGGAGGGAAGATAATATTTTACTATATGTATAGTGTAGATCCAGTATTTTGAAAATTCATGGTCTCTGCTAAAAGAAAATAACTGGTGCCAGTTGGCTTTTAATTTGCATATAATTTTAACTAGCTCCTTGGATTTCACTATGTATAGGAATCCTCTTAGCCTCTCATTTTAAAAAGCTACCTATTTTGGTAAAAGTAATACCAAATCACTAAGGCTGGCACTGATAAGATACAGTGCCACTCTGCCTCTGAGACCCACCTGCCATATGGATTTTCTTACTAATAATGCTGCCGTTTCAATAATGCCCATGAGGCTTGATTTCTCTTAATACATTGGTCCTAGCCTTTCATTTAATATTTATAACATAGCTGAGAGAAGTCTGTAGTATACAACCAACACACTACTAAAAAAAAATCAACAGAGGATGCATGTCATGTTTCTGTTGTGTGCTGTTATAGGCACTTGTGAATCTAATGTAAATCATGAATTATCTTAATGATTAAACTACACATAAACACTACTGCAAAACATTTTTGTATATTAGTAAATAAAATTCATGAACTCTCTAGAGTCCATACATGGACCGTAAATATCAATCTGAAATTCTTTGCTGAGATAAATCTGATTTGAAAACCTGTATCTGACTCTCTTAGCTTATTGTTGATTTATTCATAATATTTGTTCCTTCTTGAATCTTTCTGTATCTTAGTAGCGAGTACTACAGCCCTATACACCAAGACACTCTACCGTACAGAGGAAGAGAGGCCAACCTCATTATTACCTAACTCCAGGTCCCTTTCCCAATAGTTTACAGTTTCCTTCCTGACCTCACCTATCAACCAATGCCTGAGTTCTACCAAACATCAGAAAAATAGCTATGTGTCTATACAACACAACCATCATAGCACACACACAACAAGAAGAGATAAACCCATACAGAGCTTAGCTGGGAAGACCTTCCATTTCTACTCTTGTTTTCTGTTTTCTTCAACCTTTTTCTAAAGTTTGATGTTTCCTTCTTGTTTGCTGGAAGAGTTTAAAGTTCTATATTATTTGTAGTCTAAGAAATTCTATAACTTGAAAAAACTCTTTTTCCTTTTCATAAAACAGTTGCTAGGAAACACTGACTAAACAACTATAAATCAATAAACCTGTGGTCTAATGTTCCCTGGTAGTAGAGGTATAGTGTATCCTTATGCAGCAGAGAATATACTAGAGAGAACTGAGTAATCTACTCAGAGACAAGATCTAGTTTTAGCAGAGGATAAGAAAGAATGAGAGAGAACAGAGTAACAAAGATTATTTTCTGAAACATAGAAATTCTGAGATGATATTCAAAACTGGAATTTGATGCAGAGCTTGAGAGTCAAAATTCAAAGAGAGAAATGGTTTTCTGCAAAGCCAAGTAAAAAAATTATAAGGTGATGAATAAGGTTTTCAGTTTAGGACATTGTGTCAGAATGCTGTGTGGTAGTCCAAATTGCAGTGATCTAAAAGAATGAATGCCTCTGTCTGAATGAATGATAATTTAGTAGAACGATTATCCTTAATTTTCCACTATTTAGTGGTGCTTGGACTGTGGGTTCCCCTGTTAGTGCTCAATAACTCCAGGGCTAAGCTAAAGTAGGGCTTCATCTTCACCTTTATATAATTTGAGAAGCAATAAAAGGACTATGCTAGTTATCATTGCTTTTTCATTGTTGGTCACTCATTCTGCCTATGATTGAGTTTCCTCAATTATTAATTTGTTTCCTTGTCTATTAAAAGACTGTGACATGTGAAGTGTACAATATTTGGAAGGAAGGAAGGAGAGAATAAAGGAGGGAGGGAGGGAGGAAGAAAGGGAATGAGGGAGGGAGGGAGGGAGGAAGGGAAGCAGGAAGAAGGGAGGAAGGGAAGCAGGATGAAGGAAGGAAGAGAAAGGGAGGGAGGGAGGAAGGAGAAGAGGGATTGGAGGGAGGGAGCAAGGGAAGAAGGAAGGAAGGAAAGAAGGAAGGAGAGAGGGAGGGAGAAAAGGAAGGAGAGAGGGAGGGAGAAAAGGAAGGAGAGAGAGAGGGAGGGAGGAGGAAGGAAGGAGGAGAGGCGGGGAGGGAGGGAAGGGGGAAGAAGGGAGGGAGGAGGGAAGGAGGGAGGGAGGAAGGAAGGAAGAAAGGGAGGGAAGGATAAAGGAAGAAAGGAAACAAACGACACCCCTGTTGAAGCATAATACTTCAGTTGTATCAATACATAGCTCAGAGGAATTAATTGCTGCAGTCTGAGCTGGGAACTGAGCAGGATGAATATTTGGGAAAGGATTGAGACCTGAGATAGGAAATAGGTGAATTACTTCAGCAATTTTACCAGAGGTCAATCAGGGCACACCTCTAAGGATTACATGAACTCTGAGAAGCAAAAAAGGAAATTAAAATATCCACTTTTGGAGGTCAATTTGGGCTGTTCACTTACTTCGGGGAAGAATTATTTTTCCGTAACTCTGATTTCCATGAGCACATTTCATCTCAGTGGCCCCTAGATATCAGTGTTTTAAAACCTTATGCTTTTTTTTTTTCTTTAGCAGTTTACGTTCTTGAATAACACCTTTTCCAAATCTGTACCAGAAAAAGCCCCATCACCATACAATTAATAATGACCAAAGCATTTTTCTCTATCATCTCAGTACAAAGGGTGACTGCTTTGTCTTTTTAGTGTATGTTCAGTGACAGTTCATAAAAGCCTTGGGTTGCTGCCCCCCAGGTGACCTCAGAACCAGGCCTTACTTAACCCTTAGCTCCAGGAAATCTTTATGTTCCCTTCTAGGATTAGGTGACAGAGTGAAGGCCTAAGTGTTTTAACCTTGGAGAAAGCTGGAATCTAGTTGTGACTATGCTCTAACATTTTAACTTTGATGGCTCATTTCCCCCTGTTTGAGACTTAGTTGCTTCATGTGTAACAAGGAGGATTCATTTATCCTTATTAAGCAGTAGCTTCTGAAAAACCTCTTTGCATGGGGCACTGTGAGCCTAGATAATTCTTAACTCCCTTTTTGATCTCTAATCCTCCAGCTTTGTTTTTCAACCTCAGCCCAGAGCAGGACTCATGGTTGGGTACAGTTTGCTAAAGATGTTCATGATATGAATCTAATCAAAATATTATTTCTTACCCAATGAATACTACAGGCTCTATATGCAATCTTCTCAAATACTGAATTTTTCTCTATGTGATCTCCAGTTTCCCTGCTTATTAGTTGCTACTGGAAGCTCTATTTCTTTCTGTCCTTTCTCTGCTTAAACGAACACTTTGGTCTGGCCCTTGACCCTGAGTTCTTGAGATCTGCATCCTGTTTTCTCTGTACATCGCTTAGAGTCTTGATTCCTGAACAGCCACCCTCCAATAACCCACCCAACCTCACTTCTGTACCCCAGATTGGCTCCGCTGAACATAGTTGATGCTGGCTTTCCCTCAGCAGAATGATGCTGTCACATTCCGTTCCATGTTCTGACAGAACTCTGATTAAATATGCCAACCAAAAAATAGAATATGTTTATGGCAGATCTTCGGGCAAATATAGTGTATTTGGTTTTTTGTTTTTGTTTTTGTTGTTGCTTGTCTTAGTAGAAATGCTAAACAAATACTTCCCATTGTAAGTGGCAACAAACCAAAAGGGAACTAAGTACCACGTTTCTGTTGTTTCATTATCCCCTTTCTGTTTCCCTCTATTTTTGATTCTGTGTCAGTTATTTGTCTGTGTATTGTCGTTGTTCCTTCCAAGCACTGGCTGTCTGTGGAGCTTTGGTTTTAGAAACATGCACACATATATATGCAATTAAATGCAGGCTTTGACTTTTCGCCTGGGAAACTGGAAGGATAAGGTGAGCTAAGCTTTTAATTACAAGTACCCATTCTGGGAGGCAGGGAGTTTGAGCTTCTGACAGCTACCACTGCTCAGACTAATCCCATCTTTCAGGGAAGAAAAAGAAAAAGCTCACATGTATTTATCTACAAAAATGTTGACTTAATATATTTGACATTTTAAAAAATATTTGCTAAAGTAAATACTGCTTTAAAACCAGCAAAAATATTATTGTTGTTGTTAAATTGAAGGCTTTATGTAGCTATGTTTCTTTGACTCCTCTTAGGTTACTCTATCTGTGTTATGTTTAACTTGATTCTTGATACGCAGAATCTAGTGTTCTGCACTTTTATAACTGCTTTCACCCAGAATCCCAAATCTCTTTACAAATACTAATTACTGTGGTCTAATGTCACTGGAAATTGTTTAATATGCTCCAAAGAGGTTGAACACTTTAAATCCCGACTTACAAATTAAAAAATAGAATGTGGAAAAGTTAAGTTGCATTTGGGGATTTAAATAGGGTTTTGGTTGAAACAACTGGAAATGACAGCTGTCAGCCCAGTCCCCCAGTCCTTGAACTCATTTGATATCCTACACTTCTTGAATTATTATATATGTAGAAAGACAGGTCGCCACTGTGAATTCAGGCACTGAAGATCCCTTTCCCTCCAAATAATACATAACACCTGAAAGTATTACTGGAGGGTAGTGGCATCTTCCCAGGTCAAAATTTAAAATATTTTTTTTTCTTATACAAGTCATTTTTTAAAACCAAGGATTGTAGTAAGTGAAATTATTTTCCTCCTTTCCAGCAATTTCTAGCTATCCACCAGCCAGATTTCAGTTTTGCAAATATTTTAAAAAGATACATATTTGATGCATAGGTATGTTTGTGTGCATGCACGCACATACCTGTATATACATATATATCACATACACATATATACACACAGAGTAAAACAAAAATTACTTCCATGTAAGATCTTGATATAATGTCCAAGCAGATGAAAGTCTCTTGTGCATCATGTTAATAGTGTTACCTTCTTATCTCTAAAGGCTTGTCTGTATGTAGAGTTTTGTTGAAGCAGCAGGAAGCAAAATCTACACATGAGCTCATAGTCTAACTTCATTTCAGTATTATCTTATTGTATTTTCTTCTCAAAAACTATTAAGCTAGGAAAAAAAAAAAAACTATTGTCCTAGAGGTTCCTCATTGACAAGACTGCAAGTAGGCATCCATAGACTAGAAAGTATGTCTAATGAATGAGACTGAACTTAGTATACATAATAGATGGTGATATGGTTTGGCTGTGTCCCCACCCAAAGTCTCATCTTGAATTATAATCCCCCATAACCCCCATGTGTCATGGATGGTACCAGGTGGAGGTAATTGAATCACTGGGGCAGTTTCCCCATGCTGTTCTCATGATAGTGAGTCTCATGAGATCTGATGGTTTTCTAAGTATCTGGCATTGACCCTGCTTGCACTTCTCCTTTCTGTTGCCCTGTGAAGAAGGTGCCTTTCTTCCCCTTTGCTTTCTGTTATGATTATAAGTTTCCTGAGGCCTTCCTAGCCATGTGGAATGGTGAGCCAGTTAAACCTCTTTCCTTTATGAATTACCCAGTCTTGGGTATTTCCTTATAGCAGTGTGACCACAGGCTAATATAGATGGTCAGAATTGTATTAGAACTTTCATAGGCCTGAGGTAAATAGGTGTGATATCAGGTGATATTAGAGTTGATACTTGGAGAGTGAGAGCAAGAATATGCAGTATGCTATGCTATGTATTGATAGGGAAATTAAAAGACTAACATTGGCACAGGTGAATTTTTATTGGGGTTGCAAAGATGCCTTGCCAATATAACAAGGAAGTATTGTATCATTTCCTCCTAAGCTCCATCCTAAAATGTTGGACCCTTGGTGTCTGAATCCAAGAAATGTGTTTTCCTACCTGAATGGGAATCAGTGTATTTAGATGACTCCTTTGGAAATAGGGATGTTATATAGAATAGATATGTATTGGTGAATGGGAGAAGCCAATACAATATTTTATTTAACTACCAGAAACTCTTGGTGCTTGTCAAATTATTGTAGCAATTTTCTTCCTATTTACAGCCCCCTTTACTTATCATTTATTTTTCTTTATTTTGAAATCCTCCCAAATATTCCCCAATTATAATCTAGTATCTCTGCACCAACAATAATTTCCCTTAAAACTTAATTTTGGTTAAAAGTTTATCTTGAATTTTCTGATCTCAAATTACACATGTGAAGTACCATTCTCTAAAGGAACCAGTTCCTACCTTAGTCCAACATTAGAAGGAGTCTAAAAGTTTTGCTCCAATTCCACATTAGGTTTTTTCACATAATTATAGGCAAAGATGTCCTCAGACCTGGAACCTGTAGACTCTCAGAATCAGGTTTCTTCAGTTCTATCTGATAATTGGATAATTTGGACATAGATATGAGGATTGAGGTGAGTTTGAGCCATGTAATACTTACATCTATATTTATATACTCACATCTGTATGTGGTTATCTGTATTACATGAGTTAATGGATATGAATCACATAAAGGAGTTCCTAGATCATGCTAATTACTCAATGAGGGTTAGCTGTGGCTGCTGTTTATGTTACTTTTGTTTTGTTTGTTGTTATGGTTGTAGGTGTTTGAACTAAGATTTGAAGAAAGACAGGAGTCTTCATAGTTAGAAACTCTTAGATTGGAACATCACACACCGAAAGTCATTCTAACAAACTCTTCCCCAAACAAGAGTGCTTTAACTCGCTAAGGGCTGGTATCTTTCACCCCAGAGCCTTCCTCTGTGATTGACAGCCCTATTTCTGATGCTGTCTGTGGGGGAAGGAGCTGAAACCCATTTAGACTGTGGACCATTGTGTCAGACCTTCTATTCACCCATGAACAAGCACTCTTTATGGAGGATGGGTCTTTGGTCTGGCCTGGTATTATTAGGACTCACAGAGTAAACTACAAGGAGACATTTTAGTGTCCCTGGGCTTTTCCTTTGGCTTGATGAAGCCCAAAGAAATCTCACAAGCTGGCCCTAGAGATTCTGATACTGCCTACTAGTTGTTGATCAACATGAGAGAAGGCTTATGCCTAGAGTTAACCAGCGTTCTGATTGGTGTAATTAAAAAGTGAAATTATATCTTGCTTGGAACTAAGCTTTGTACCAGAATAAACTCTAAGTCATACTCCGTAGCCCGGGGTTATCGTCTGTTATCACACATGTGAGTAACCTCTCCATCTTGTCACTGCCTATGCACCATCTTCTCTAATTTTTCTCATCACTGCAGTTTATCTCTTCATTCTGCAGGTTAGGCAGTTTATCCTATCTGTTCCCATCATCATTTATCCTAAGAGCATGTACTGTTAAGTCAGATTACATCAGTCAAATTCATCAAATCTCCACAAATTAATAGTGTTGCATGCTGTTTAGATCATGGGCTTTGAAATCAGTCTGACCTGGCTTCATGTCCCTTTTCTAACTTGCTGATTGGATGAATTTGGGTGGTTATTTAACCTCTTTGAGTCTTCCTTTCATTGTTTATAAAATGGTGATATTGATCACTGAATGTAAAGAATTGTCATGGGGATAAAAAATAATGGTATATGTTATTTTGTTTTGGTCATAAATATTTGTTTAATAATGAGACACTTCTTTGGATTGTATATAAAATAATATTATCAATAATTACCCCATTCCATGTACAGTCAATTTTGAAGTGTACAATGGATTTTCACATTTTTTATCTTATTTTGTCTTTAGAAAATATTCATCTGGTAGATTTATATTGTCTCCATATTTTCAAATAAAAATTAAGTCTCATAAGACTAGGTAACTGCCTCATCCTCATTCTAATTTGACTTGCTGAAGCAGAACTCAAACCCGGGTAATCTCACTTCAAGTTCAGAGTTCTTTCTAATCTTTTCACTGCTATTTTACTGCTAGTCACATAGGAGGTATTAAGACTATTTTGCATGCATAGGTTTATGAATGAGAAAATACTTTAAAGGGGAGGTGTTAAATAAACATTTTACTAAATGAAGACCAGAACAAGGAAGTCTATATTTAATACATCAGCACTAGACAGAGACCCGCAGAAGGGGGATGTGAATCTACAATACATTGAGAGAGGTGGCATTTTGGGAAAGGAGAGGTTACAAATGCCCTGGAATGGAAATCCTTCACCAAGCTTGAAGCAGAAGATGCTGACCAGCAAATTCTGAAAATGTCAAGTTTCCTCTGGGATTATTAAAATGTGAGCAGATAGATAATAAAGAAACAAATAGCAAACAAAAAGATCCCAGTGGTATATGTAAGGTTCTTGGCACATAGCTAGTAATTGATTAAATGAGGCAAATATGCAAAATACTTATTATAATATTTTGGCATTCATGAGCATTCAGTACCTCTCAGCTATTACTAATATTTCCTTCTTCTGAGCCCTTTCTCCTTCCCTCAATCCCTTCTGTTAGCTCTCTCTCCCTTTTCTAGGCTCTTTGGGATAGAATAATAGAGTAACTTATGATTGCTGATTTCCTGCTGTTGGGAGTGGGAAGGAGTCTGAGGTGAAAAAGAGTCAAGAAGTGGGAAGACGAGAAATATAAAGAAAGTATTATGATAATTCTTAGTAGGGAAAAATCGATTCTGACTAGGGAAGTGGAGTGTCAAAGAACGCTTAACATAGAGGGAATTATGTGAACTGGCTCTTGAATGACTAAAACTGATTGCTTAATGATAAGGAAAAAGAAACAAGACAAAGCCAGGAAATATGATCACAGTCAAACATTTTTGACCCGCTATAACTTGTCAGGTAATAAGGGCGAGGTGAGCAAAATAGTAACTGTGTCTTGAGACTCTAAAAGAAGCATTTGTTCAGAAAAATTTGATTAGGTATTATTTTACTGTTTTTCTCTTGACTTCAGAAAAGACCTCCTAGTGAGTAAGAAGAGGACAGGCAGTTAAATTCTTATTTTTGTTGTTTTAAGGCAGTTATAAAATCTGTAATGTAATAGATTTTGCTCCCAAGAGGCAAATTTTTCTGAGTCTGAGATAAAGGGGTAGTTTGTGGCTTTATGTTGGAGGCACCCCACCCACCAACGCATACCACATAAAACATCCATCTACATCTAATACGTTTGTTTAATCATAAATAAAAATTACAATGAAAGTATAAGCGTTCCTCTAATTACCAAGCATGATGAACCAGTAGTTGTTTTGGTTTTTTTGAGACATTTTTAAAAAATTCTTCTTGACGTGCAGTTGCTTGTGCTTACACACATATCATTTCAAAGAGCATTACAAGAGCCAGAACAGTTGGTGTTAGACTTAGAGGAGAGATTAGCAAGACTTCATTCCAGGAAAGTCGTTAGTGATCACTTGTCACTTGTCATTACTTTTACGTCTCATTGGTCTTGCTTCAGTTTCAGTTTAGACCTAACTTACACTTGAGAAATCACTCTTTATCATCTTCTTTTCTTCTAGAATTCACTGGATTCATCTGACTGGCTGCCAGTTTACTCTGGCTATTCTGTTACCCACCTTCAGGCTCTTTTTATTCCCTTCCCTAAAGCCAAAAGAAATAAATTTTTTTATATTTGTGTATAAGAATCAATAGCACACACATATGATACTGTGTTTAGTAGGATGTCTCAAATGAAACAATACATAAACAAGGTACTTGGGACAGCCTAGATGAGTAAAGTATTGTTGGAATCCCCCCTAAAGAGGTTTGTGTTTGTAGAATGTTTAGAAATTTCATAATCAATCATGGCAAAAGTCCTTTTTTTCCAAGTTTATACTGAACTTTGGGATAAAACTCTAACCTGAGTAATATCTTAGGGAATGAATGTTGTCCTATATTAATCAACATCCTCCAGAGCAACAGAAACATAGGCTATATAGAGATATACATAAATAAATTTATTATGAGAGATTGGCTCATGTAATTATAGAGGCTGAGAAGTCCCACGGTCTGCTGTCCGCAAGCTCTGGAGACCCAGGAGGCTGGTGGTGTATTTCCAGTCCAAGCCTGAAGGCCTGATAACCCGAAGGACCAATAATCTTAAGTCCCAACATAGGAAGTGGGGAGGGGCTCAAGAAGAGATAATTCACTATTACTTCATCTTTTTGTTCTGTTTGGGCCCTCAGTGAGCTGGCCGATCTTGGTGAGTACGATTTGTTTTCCTCATTCTACCAATTCAAATGCTGATCTCTCGTGGAAACACTCTCACAGACACATCCAGAAACAATGTTTTACCAGCTATCTGGACATCCTTAGCTTAGTCAAGCTGACATATAAAATTAACCATCACATGTCCTATTCCTTTTTCAATGATATTTCCTTGCTCCATCCTATTTATATCTTTTAAAAAATATGTTTTGTTGCCATGACCTAAAAACAATCTCTTTGTTTGCTATTATTTACTAGTTTCTCTCCCATGTGACTATATGACTGCTCCTGATGTATACATTCATCGTTTATTGGAACTTTGGCCTTTAAACAAGCTATAGTAGGAAAAAAAATCTCTATATGCAATACAAAGCTCTATGTTGAACATATAGAGATGTCAGTACCCGTTGAATAAATAAATTAGTGAATGAATGAAAAGTAATAGCCAGAAATGCCAGATAAAAGGTAAAGTAGAATTATAGTAGATTATGTACTCTTTCTGTAATCCTTTATGCATACTATAGATCAATAACACTTGTTGGGGTGCATTTCTATGAGAAAACTGCAAAAGCATTTTGACTAATGCATTAATGAATTAGCTTACAGACATAGGAAGAAACCCAGTATTTCAGACCAAAAATAGTTAAACTGCTAATGACCACTGAGTTTACTTTGAAAGTTGATGCAGAATACGTCTCGTTGAAGCACAACTAGCATTGCTTTCACTACTCCTTAGAAATATTTTATGCCCCAAATTTGTAACTGGACTCTCACTTTGAGATATACCCCCCAGTTCCCGAGGTACTTCTTTGAGAAAGAACATATTCTTTCATAAATTTCTGCGATAAAATGTTTTCTGTACTTTTTTGCAAAGTTACCTATAATTCCATCTTTCAGTTAAGGTAATATTCCCTGTTGAAAATATTAAGAGAAGTGGCATTAGCTTCCGTTATCACATCTTAATAGCTTAGCCGGGATCTATTCATCATAACCTGGGATTTCATTCTTACCAAAGGAGAAAGGAGACATAAACTTTAGTGGGTTGACATGTAAAAAAAAAAAAAAAGGTAGATTAGGCGTAATAGATCCAGGTAGAAATGGGCCAGGGTGTTAGACTTGGAAGCAGGTCTAACAACCTGGCAATGTAAACTCAGAGTTGATTGGTACAGGGGATGGATGGGTTTGGTGACCAGATAAGTAAAGAAGGAACCAAAATAGTGTTTTAAATAGAAAGGATGTGATAAGGATGCCCATTTTGTTTAGGGCAGGACACAAATACTTTGCTGAGGTGAATTACACTTGTACTATACATATTAATAAGATAAATACGTTCTTACCTGCAATTGATAGCTTGTTGAAAATGAATAACAATTTCTTCTAAGCAGTAATTTCTACTGATTTACTATTAAGACGACATTCCTGAATAACCATGATTTGTATCCTACATGACAAATAATCTTTCCTTTTGGTCTGTAAGAATATACATAGAACTCTTTACAGTGGTAGAGTCAGATAGAGGAGAACTGACTTCTGATATTTTTAAGTTCTTTGCTAATATTTAATACTTTCTCTAATTAGGATAAACTTTTCACTTTTTCAACTCAAGTTATTTTTCATAATATGTTCTACCAACCTGAAAATGAAGCATTTTAAATTATGTTAGTAATAATTTTATTATACTGTGGAACTTTTGCCATTACTTAGATGTCAAATGATTTGACATCTAGGTATTTATTGAACACCAGTATATACGTAGGCATTGGCTAAAACACAAGCCTCATAATTTACTGGCTTTAAGTAGGCAGAAGTGAAGACTGCATAATAGTCTATTTATTTTATGGTACTTAATTATAGTGTAACTACAGAAGAGAAGAGCTCCATTAAGCAATTCTTTCTTAAAGTATGAATGACTGCACATGTAACGGTATTATGATTCTTACTTGATCACTCAAAAACTAGTAAGAATTTTTTTTATTCTAGCGCAATTATATGTGGGTAGTTTACACTTTTTGGTTCCAATCACATTCCACTTATACCCTAAGAGTTTCTTAAGGCCTGATGCGGTGGCTCACACCTGTAATCCCAGCTCTTTGGGAGGCCGAGGTGGGCAGATTGCAAGGTCAGAAGTTTGAGACCAGCCCGGCCAACATGATGAAACCCCATGTCTACTAAAAATACAAAAACTAGCCAGGTGTGGTGGTCTGTACCTGTAATCCCAGCTACTTGGGAGACTGAGGCAGGAGAATCGCTTGAACCTCGGAGGCGGAGGTTGAAGTGAGCTGAGATCGTGCCACTGCACTCCAGCCTGGGCCACAGAGCAAGACTCTGTTTCAAAAAAAAAAAAGAGTTTCCTTATCTTTTTCAGTATCCTGAATGTATACACTGTTTTCAACACAGACTATTATTGCCCTGACTTTTCATGACTACTCCTCTCTTCTTAACCAGCCCTCCACCCTCCACTCAGTATTATTTTGTTCTCCCCCATCCTGAAACACGTGTTTTCTCCATGTACTTATTTATAGCTTTCATGGCTAATTTTCCCAGGGCTCTATCCTTTGATTAATAACATCCAAGCTGAAGAGTAAGAAACCCATGAGGATAGGAGTTTCTGTTTCAAATCTTTCTCCATTCCTTTTTCCTCAGATTAGGCTGTACTTCTTTCATTTATTCTAAATTAAACTTCTCCTCAGGAATGGATTTTACAAGACTTTCTCTGCTTTCTAAATCCTAAATCTACCTTCTCTTCCAAATCTGTAAGCCAAGTGTTACTTGTCAGTTCATTGATTCTGGCTTGAAAGTCAGGAAAAGCAAAAGCTACCTACCAGATGACTTACTTGTTCCACTCTCTCACTTTGGGGGAAAAAAAACAAATTCTGTGTCAGATTTTTTTTTAGAGTAGTACTTTTCCTAGGGATAAAGACTTGTAAAGAATGTGATCTTCTTAGAAGAATTATGCCACATCAGAAGGTGCCTTCAAGTGCGGTTTTTGAAGTGCTTATAAAGCATGTCCTAGAGACTTTTTCTCATCACAGTTCACAACAAAAATAACGATCCAATCTATGGCCCTAGCTAAAGTAGATTAGTTATGAAAACATCAATAGCAACTTAAGGAAAGATGGTCTTACCTAAAAGGAGGTTCCATGGCCAAGATCCCAGAAGTAGCTGCAGGTTTATCATTATATTTATTAAACGAGATGCTGTAACTACAGGTCAGAACTGTGTCAGGCACATAGAAGGCACTCATTAAATGTTAGTCCCCTTTCTCCCTTTCAAATTTGTGGCTGCTCTATGCGATCAGTTTCCTTTTTTTCTCTCTCTGTACATATGTATTTGTACTTAAAATCTACCTGAATATTTGTTTGTAAGATTTAATAATTATCTTTAAATTCTGAGGATGTTTAATGACCTGCATATGGCATATAATGTGACTTTATGAATTTTAAACTTAAAAGTAAGAATCAACACCTTGCAACCTAGATTGCATAATGAAATGTGTAATGAGAAATGGTAAATCTCATGTATTCAGGTCCTAGAATGCACAATCATTTTCAGCAACATTTTTTAACTTGAGAAACTAGTGGACATAGACCTTTCTTCTCCACGCGTTTTGACTGTAGAATATAGGACGGCCACAGGTAGAGCTTATGTTGTTAGCATAACACTTGGCAGGTCACCCACCCCTCTTTTTTGGTAAGCTTTAAACTGTTCAAAATGGTGTGTTTCAGTGACTACCTCTTGCCTCCTGCTATATCTGCAAAATTTCTAGTACACTCCTTACAATTTTTGGTCTCGTTTTTATTCTTGGTTGTTGAATAAACTAGAAGAATATGAAAGAATCATTTTTGTTTGAGTGGTTTCACAGCGTTTCCTTAAAATGTTTTTACACAGCCTTTACCTTCTTTCTCAAATTCCAGTTTCATATATCGTCTTCCTAAGAGTCTTTTATTTTAATCTCTACCTTTGCTTTGCCTAATTCTTTTGCCCATTCTGAAGTACAACTGAGGTGAAGGGAATATACTTATTGCTAAATTCTCAAAGAGAAAAGAGGGGTTAACTATAACAATTATAATTTAATTTGGGTAATTAAATTAGTACGTAATTATTTATAAAGGAAAGTCCCACATAGACTTAAATGTACTTTCTCTTCAGATAAAAATGTTTTATTTCATTAAAATTAGCATTATTATATAATCATTTTATGAACATGAAAAAAACTTGAATGTATTAAAAAATAAAACACCTTCCCTCAGTAGTCGTTTATGCTTTACTACTTCTTCATTCATTAGGATACAATTAACCGGCCTTTCAATAATATTGAACACAACCACATGCAAGGCTTTGATGGACTGATGTGTTCTCCAACTAGAATAGTTGTAAATGTGTATGAGTTTAGTTTATTCAAACCTTTAGGCTGTGACTACCTGAGTCACAGACTTTTGCAGAATTTTAGCTGTCCTATTATTAATTTCACATTACATAGTTGCTTATATTTTTATATACTCATTTTGTTCCTTGGCCGTAAGTTTTATTGTTTTCAGATTTCACGATGAATTATCTCTATAAAACAATGTTTACCCAATAAATATTTGCTAAGAGCTTATTATATACATGTCTTAGTTTGGGCTGCTGTAACAAAGTACTGTAGACTCAGTGGCTTACAAATAATAGAAATTTATTCCCCATAGTCCAAGATGCTGTAAAGTGTAAGATCAAGGTGCCAGCAAGTCAGGTCTGATGAGGATCCACTTTCTTTTTTGCAGATAGCCATCTTCTCATTGTATTCCCACATGATGAAGAACAGAGAGAAAGGAAGCAAGTTCTCCTTGTGTCTTGTTTTTTTTTTTTTTTTTTAGAGTCACACTTTGTTGACCAGGCTGGAGTGCAGTAGCAGGATCTTGGCTCACTGCAGCCTCCACTTCCCACGTTTAAGAGATTCTCCTGCCTCAGCCTCCTGAGTAGCTGGGTTTGCAGGCTGCACTACCACACACAGTTAATTTTTGTATTTTTAGTAGAGACAGGGTTTTACCATGTTGGTCAGGCTGGTCTCAGCTCCTGACCTCAATTGATATGCCTGCCTTGGCCTCTCAAAGTGCTGGGATTATAGGCTCTCTTGTATCTTTTTGTAAGGGCACCAATCCCATTCATGAGAGCTCCATCTTGATTATCTAATTATATCCCAAAGCCCTGTTCTAATAAGCACTTATTCAACTTAGTGGAGATACTTGGTACAGAACAAATAGTTATATTTTATAGTAAGTTGTGTGGTATTAAGTGCTGCAGAGAAAAACAGATCGGTTAAGGGGAATAGAATGGTGGGTGATGTATGTGTGTCAATTCAGGTGTGTAGGTATGTGAATTTGCATCCATGTGTACGTGTGTGTATGGGGTTATTTTTTAGTAAGTTTCATAGGAGAGGTTTCGTAAGATGACGTTTTGGCAGACACTAAAGGAAGTAGTGGAGCAAATTATGAAACTCTAGAGAAGGACTTTCCAGGGGAGGGGAACAGAAGATAGGAAGAGTGACTTCATTTGGCATATTCAGGGAACAGAAGGAAGGCCAGTTTGGCTGGAACAGAATAAAGGAAGGAATACGGATATGTACTCCCTGCAGAGATGAGGTCTGAAAGTAACAGATTAGTGGGGGAGGGACGGAAGATCATCTTTAGACTTTGAAAGCTTTTGTAAAAATAATGATTTTCTTACAGAACTGACATGATTTGGCTTGCATTTTTATTTTATTTCTTTTTAATTTTTGAAGTATAATTTATGAACAATAAAATATACTGGTTTTAAATGATCAGGTCTAAAATTCTTGACAATTATATGTTTATATACACCACGTAATGACCATCCAGAACAAGATACAGAACATTTTCATCACACCAGAAAATTTCCTTAAGCCTTTTCCATTCAGTTCCTCCCTTTTTCTGCTCTTAAGCTTTATAGAAATGGAACAATATAGTATGTACTCTTTTGTGTCTGGCATCTTTTGTGCAACATATGTTTATGAAATTCATCCTTGTCTTTACATAAATTAACAGTTCATTTCTTTTTATTGCTGTGTAGTATTCTAATGTTAATTTGTTTATATTTTCATGTATTCATTTTCCTGTTGGTGGTTGGTAGATATCTGAGTGCTTTTGAGTTTGAAGCTGTTATAAATAAGGCTGCCATGATGTCTTTTTGAGAACATATGTTTTTAATTCTTTTGAGTATTTACTTAGCTGTCATGCTGGGTCATAGGGTAGATGTATGTTCAACTTTATAGCAAAATGCTAAATAGTTCTTCAAAGGAGTTGTGTTATTTTAAACACCCACCAGCATTGTAAAAAGTTGTGGTTGCTCTCTACTAGTATTACTGTGCTTTTTTTTTTTTAAACCTTAGCCACACAGGTCACACAGGTGGGCGTAAATGGTTTTTGTTGTTTTAATTTGCATTTCTTTGATACTAATGCTAATGCCCACCTTTGCTGCGCTTATTGACCACTCTGATGTCTTCCTTTGTGATGCACCTGTTCAAATTTTTGTCCATGTTATAAATGAGTAGACGGTCCTTGTATTGTTGATTTGTGGAAGTTCTTTATGTATTCTATGAAGTGCTGTTTTCAGGTGTATGTAGTACAAGTACCTTTTCCCAGTGTGTTAGGTTTTGCCTATTAAATTTCTTAAAAGAGTCTGTTGAAGAGCAGAAATTTCTGCTCTTGAAGAAATTTATCATTTTGATTCTGTTTGTTTCAGTAGTACTTGTGCCTTGTTTAATCAAATTTCACAAGCTTTTAAAGCTACTCTTCTCTGTTTTCTTCTAGAAACTTTATACTGTTAGCTTTTATATGGTTTATGATCTATCTCAAATTAATATTTGTATATTAAGTTAGGAAAAGATTGAGGATTTTTTTATCCCATGTAGCTATCCATATGTTAAAAAAGATTTCTTTTTCCTTATTGCATTGGCTCAGTGATTTGATTGACCATTAATTGACCGTGTATGCCTTACATGTTACAAATACCACTTGTTCCTGTCTTGACAACATACCGTGGTAGACACATCAAGGAAAGAAACAGAGGTTACCATTAAAAGGCTATTAAAATAATCCCAATGATAGGTTTGGACAACAGTGGTAGCAAGTCTAAATTTAGGTATATTTTTAAGGTAAACTAAGGAGATTTACCCATAGGTTGGATGTGGTTTTGAGAGAAGAGGAGACATCAAGACTGGCTTCAAGTTTTCAGGCTAGAATATCTTGTAGAAAGCCGAAGAGGTGAAGTCGTTATTATATTAAGCTGAGGAAGACTGCATATAATAGATGTGAAGGGCAAAATTTGGAGATTATGTATCCACACACACATACACACATATTTGGTCTCCAATTGGAGAAATAATCATTGCATCCTTTTTTTATTTAAAGCCATATGTGATTTGTTCATTAGGTGATTTTACTTACATTTCCTCCAATCTTCACTTGGAGATTTTTATGGAAACCTAGATTCACAAATTTAAATGTCTACTAGGTATTTCCACTTGGAATGCACTCAAGTACCTCCAGATCACCATTTTTAAAACTAAACGTAACAACTTGCCCCCCAGTATATTGTCCCCCCCCCAACATTCTTTCCACAGTTATTTTCATGGCAGGATAATGTTCTAAGTCAAACGGAAACTGTGGAGTCAATCCAGATGTTTCCCTCTCTCTTGCTGTCATTTCTAAGTCTCTTTATTTGCCAAGCCCTAGCAAGCTATATATTAAAAATATAACAGAAACTTAGCTTTCATTTATATCTCTTTTCTAGGTATTGCCTAAGGATTTTTGAGACCACATTCATAAAAATGTCTATTAAGCTGTAGCCCCAGGTTTTTGCTCCCTAACGAAATCTGGCTTCATTGTATGGGTGTGAATGTAGCACATGTTGGTTGACATGGGTTCAATTCTGGCTTGGGTTGGAATCGCCTTTCTGCCTTTTCCAGTCTGTGAAATCTCAGTCAGATTAGGAAATATCTCCGTGAAATGATGGTAACATTGGCAATGATATCATAGAATTTGTTGGTAAATTGAACTGGTTGGAAAGTGTAAAGTGCTTTAGTGCTTGGCACAGGGTACTCAACAGATGCTAACTCTTTCTTGCCTCTTGTTTTTATTATTTCTAATAAAACCATGAACTCCCCCTTTAAATTC
Organism: Ateles fusciceps; assembly: GCA_036589455.1. Classification (NCBI taxonomy): domain Eukaryota; kingdom Metazoa; phylum Chordata; class Mammalia; order Primates; family Atelidae; genus Ateles; species Ateles fusciceps. The sequence continues at coordinate 4,155,154 of JAZHEH010000797.1, read as the reverse complement.
AGGCTCATCATTTCCCTTGTATTACTTGTATTATTCGTTGAACTAACCTCCTATCTGGCTTCTCTGACAGCAGGTAGCAAACTCTGTTAGTGATTTTATTTTTCCTCTAAAGTGAGAACTCGTTTAATTTCTTCAACTAGTTTAAAATCCTGCTATGAATCCCACATTACCTGTATAGTAAATGTTCCTATTAAGAGTGAGGCATTTATGATATTCCCTTGCTATCCTTCTCTCTTCCTAGTCCTCGCTTTATCCCCTCCAGTCTCATTTCCTGTTGCTTCCTCCAGTCACAATGGTTAGTTTCCACTCAGGTACTGACCCGTGCCCTGTTTGCCTCTCCAACCTTCTTTCTCATGGTGACAAACAATTGTTTCCTTTTCCAAGATTGTCTTTCAAGACTTTGTGAATTTTTTGTCTTTTTCTAACAAACCAACATAGATATGCTTTCCTTCATGTTTTCTTTCTTCGTATCCTCCAAATGACTCTACCACAGCTTAGAAAGGTAAAGTATTAAGAGTTGGTACCAGAGTTTGGTTCACACATAATCTTTATTCAGAAAAGCAAAAAACAAACAAACAAACAAAAAAACAAACTTAGTAAGTTACTCTCATTAGAAGTAGAAACATTGAGTGTCTAGATGTCAGTAGGAACCCAAGTAACAAGAGTAAAGTTTCTGTGTGTGAGAAGCTGGGGTTTTATTTTAAACTGGGTCCTACAAGAAAGAGAGGAAAAGTTAGTGAGTGTGAGATTAAGGAGTTTCTGGATGATGGCCCAGTGGACATACACTTGTGTAGAGGAGTTTGAAGGACGTTTATGTACAGATCTGCTAAATGTTTACCCTCTCTCCTCTGCCTGCTCCTGACATCTTCAAGAAATGTTTCTGCTTGCTGTCTTGTGTACATGATAGGTATGTTGGAGGGAGTTGGGGAAGAGTTCGGGAAGCATCAAGGAAGGGCTGAATTTCACAGCAAGGACAATGTGAAAAGGGTCCAGATGAGAGGAAGTGGTACGGAGAGGAAAGTTTATATTTAGAGCAAAGGCATGAAGGTTCTTGCTGATAGCCTGGTTACGAGAGTAGACTCTCCTGCTATTTCTTTGCCTCATTAAATCTCTCACATTCACCTCTCAACCTAAATGTTTCTTACTCAGGAAAGCAGGCTCTGATCCTGGGTTAGGTTAAATTCCTTGGTTCCAGGATCTTTTGACACTACATATTACAGAGCTAGAGTCCTTAATTTAAGGTGGTATTCCTCCCAGAGGCAATTTGCAGTGTTTAAACCATCTTTGTTACCACTGCAGGGATGGAGAGAGGGGGTGCTACTTGCATCTAGTAGGGTGGAGTACAGGAATGCTGCTAAATGTCCTAAAATGCACAAAGAACTATTCAGCTCAGTATGTCAACAGTTTTGAAGTTGTGAAGCTCTAGTACACCATCTAGTATAATTATATATGTATATAGTTCCCCACTAGACTTTAATCTCTTTAAGGAAAGATTCAGTCAGTTAGTTAACTAAGGCATTCTCATTGCCTCAGCTACTGAGTGGCACATAGTACATGCTCAGTTAAAAGCTGGTTGATTGAATGATTGACGGCCATTATATTTGTTTATTCATGTGTCTGTTTTGCACTAGATTTCACTCTTCCTGAAGCCACAACAAGTATCTTTTCATCAATGAGACAGTACCATGAAGCATAGTTTCTAATACACAGTAGATGGACTAGAATATTTTTTCAGTAAATAAAAAATTATACAAGTTCTCTGTGGTTTTCAGTAGAAGAAAATGCAGGGTTAACACAATTCTCTTTTTACTTTTCCAAAATTCTCTTCAAATCCAATTTTTTTGCATTCCCAGGCCAAGAAAACTTGGCCACAGGAATAATTTTTCTATAATGATAATTGTCCAAGACTGAAAAACTGTGTTTTAAGGCAGAAAAGAAAAAAAAAAAATTCTCTATAAAATAATGACTTTTTCAGCCTAATTCTTTCAGGTCCATATAATAGAAGGGGGTGATATTTTAAATATCAGAAAAGGAAGCTGCCTCCCTTGGTGATCTTTTGCATGTTCTTAAAGAATTCATAATCTATGAAGAAGGTAGAGATGTAAACAAATCATCATAATGCAATGAGAAAGAGGAGAGACTATGTCATTGGGATCTCATTGCCTAAAATAGTGCTTGCTTCCAGTAAGTACTTGCCAGATGAATTTGAAAGTAGCTGGCATAAGCCTGACAATAATGAGGTTCAATAAATCACCATGTTCAGTTTTCTCCTAATAGGGAAAAACTTGATGTATTCAGGATTCGTTTTGTGTGTGTGTTTTCTGTTTTCTTAACACTTCTACCAGATCTTTCACAAAGGATCTGACTGTGTTCGCTGAGGGATCAAGGAATCTCTATTTTATGGTTGCTGAGGCTCAGTCTAAATTTGGGGAATGAGGGACAGTGAGGGAAAAGAACTAACTTTCACTGGTTTTGTCTCAGTATTCTTATAGATACATACTACCCTCTGTCCAAACTCTAACAACTGTAATTCCCAGATCCTGTTTCATGGGGTTTCATCTATATGCCTTTGCTTCCTTCTCATGAAATGGCTTTCTTTTCTTTAACCAAAACAAAAAGAAAAACAAAAACATGCTCAACGCTTCATATCCAGCCTAAAAGCCCCTTCCAGTATAAAACCTCACCTGTTCAACTAGCAGCTTGCTCCTTCCTCAAATATCAATAGCACTGTTTTTTTGCAGTACCACTCATGGCATGTAATACCAGCTATCTTGAATTCTATGGTCTGAGTACCTATCCTGTCTAATTAGGTGAGGGGAACCTCTCTAGTGCAAGGGGTTTGAGCTTTGAGTCATATAAATTTGGGGTCTCAGGATGGTTATTTATCCTTCAGAAAACTATATAATTTAATTTAGACTTATTTTCCTCATCTGCAAAAGGGACATAATAATGTGCAACATTAAATCAAATATTATTTAAAAGGTACCTAGTGTAGTGACAGGTATATGTTAAAATCTCAATCAACTTTACTGTTATACTGTGTCTTTTTCACTAGATTGTAAGCTTCTAGATTCTTTTTCTTCTCAGTTTAGAGCAGAACATAACAAAATCAGTATGTAATATCTTTAAATAAAGTTTTTTAAAGAACTGTTTTAGATTTACAGAAAAATTGCAAAGAAAGTTCCCACTTACTTCCCACTATGTTTTGTATATAATTAATGTTACATTAGTATGATACATTTTTTCCAATTAACAGACCAATATTGACATTAAATTCATATTTCATTCGTATTTTCTTAGCTTTCCTCTAATGTTCTTTTTCTCCTTCAGAATCCCATCTACAGTTCAGTACATTCAGTCATATCTTTTCAGGCTCCTCTTGGTTGTGACAATGTTTCGGATATTCCCCTTTTTGATTACTTTGTTTCTTTTGAGAATTATTGGTCAATATTTCGCAAAATGTCGCTTAACTGGAATTTGTCTGATTTTTCTTATGATTAAACTGAGGTTATGTATTTCTGAGAGGAGGATCGCAGAAGTAAAGGGGATTTTTCATCATAATGTCAAGGGCACATATTATCAATGACTTATCAGTGTTATTGTTGACCTTGGCTAAGGTAGTATTTGTCATGTTTCTACATTGCAAGGTTACTGTTTTTGCTCCCTTTTTCATATTGCATTCTTTTTGAAGGATGTCACAATCTATAGCCCACACTTTAAATATGGGGAGTTGTGATCTACCTCCTTGAGGGTGAAGTATCAAAATATTATTTGGAATTGTTCTGCATAGAGGATTTTAAGGTTCTACCAGAAACGCAGAACAAATAAGATACATGCAGACAGACAGACAGACATGGCTTGTGTGATTATAGGAGCTGGCAAGTCTCAAATTTGTGTAGGACAGGCAGGCATGCTGGAAATTCTCATTACTAGAAATAAGAGTATTCTCATACTGGAAATACTACAGCTCAGGGAGTCCAAAATTAGAATCTCTCCTTGTTCTAGGAAACCTCAATTTTTCTTTTAAGATACTTCAGCTCATTGAATGAGACCATCCAGATTATCAAGGATAATTTCCTAAGTAAAGGTAATTCTTACTCCTTTATTGATCATCAACTGATTGTAGATATTAACTATATCTACAACATACCTTCACAGCAACACATAGATTAGTGTTTAATTGAATAAGCAGGCACTATGGCCAAACCCAGTTAAAATATCAACTGACCATTATAGTCTCTTCTCTCTATTTATGCAATTGTTTATTTATATCAGTGTGAACTCTCAGTTACTTTTTACTTCAGCTTATAATCCAACCTTATTTTGTTTATTTTGCTGTTCAGATTGTTCCAGCTTTGAACTCCTTCACTTGGCTACGGTGTCCTTTTAAAATAATCCCCCTCACCCGCCCCCGCCATCCATTTATTTGCTTTCAATTCCACTATACATCTATAGTGGTTTGAGAATTATTAACCTGTTCCCTCACGGGAAGCAGCTTTCTCAACTTCCAGAGTTACTTAGATGATTATGTTTCCTCCCCCAACCTCTTCAGTGAGATAATTTCACACAGAAAGGCTATAACACAGTTAGATCTTTTTTTCATTTTCTATGTTCCATCCTGCTTTTCTCAATCTCCTAAGTAATTTTTTAAAAAATTGCACACATTAAGATTCACTTTGAATTTTAACAAACTGATAACATCATGTATCCAGCATTACAGTATCATAAAATATAGTTGCACTGTTCTGAAAACATCCGTGCTTTACCTACTCACATGCCCCTGAATCCATAGCACCACCAATCATTTTAAAGTCTTTATAGTTTGCCTTTTCCATAGTGTCATATAACTGTGATTATACAATATGTAGCCTTTCAGACAGATGTCTTTTACTTAGCAATATGCATTTAGGGTTCATCCATGTCTTCACATAGCTTGATCACTCATTTTTCTTTTATCACTAAACAATACTCCCTTGTATGAATATGCCACAATTTTATTATCTATTTACCATTGAAGCAACATCTCATTGTTTGGTGTTTTTAGCACAGTTAAGTCTTGATCAATAAAAGAATGGATTGTGGTATTGAATGAGAAAGACAGTATCTTCAGCCTTGAAATTTAAAAAAAAAAAAAGGAAAAACCTAACTAATTTATTTCAACTCCAACTTCTCTGATGCTGCTTCTTCTTTGCCTGCCCCATGCCCACTTAACTGGGAATTCATTTCTACTACTTATCAGAGAGGATTAATTATAGCTTTTGCAGCAAAAAGGATATTTCACAGAACTATTATGTGTAGTTTGAATTGAATCAGAACCACCCCCAAAACAAAGCTGCATTATCATTTTATTTGCCCTGAAAAATAAAGCCTATTAAACATAAAAAGGTAAAACAAGCCATACATAGAGCTATCATAAATAATCACAAAAGGACTAAAACTATTACATTTTTCTTCAGATACTACAGTTAATATTACCTATTTCAGGACTCTCATGGATGAGGATTTTAAGGTAGACAAGTTGTAAGGTGAATAGGAGGTAAAATACATGGAGATTATTTTTATATCAAACATTTACCTTTAATAGCACATTGACAGAAAATGCATATGCAATGGTATCTATGATTTTTCAATTCTGTTCTCAGAGACCCTGGAAATCTCTCCAAATTGGATTGCAACACCCCTTATATCTTGGAAACAGGAATTGCTTTGGGACACCATCTCTGAAACAGGAAAAAAAAAAATACACCATCCTCACTGAAGCATGCCAATTCCAAGGCTGATTCATATTCCAAATTGAGTTGTTTTGCCCCTCTTAGCTTTCCTTTGAATCTTTTTCCAAACCATAATCTGTAGACAACTGTTCACCCACGTACGTGTGGTTAGGGCATTGTGAGACAGATTTGCCTTTATTCCATATTAAATGCAAAAATTACTTTAATGCAGTAGTGAAGTAAAAATGCTGTAGGCACTCTAGAAAATAAAAGCTAGAAATTTCTAACTTAATGGTCCTGGAGAAGAAAAATCTCAGTTTCATTGTGTACCCTATGCATATCACAGTGTACGTTTGACATAAAGCTGAAAGATAAATAAGATAAGCCACTTTCATCTTACTACTTATTATGAAGGATTAGAAAAATATATTCAGGGCAAGCTGGGGTCTTACTTTTTCCCGTTTTGTTCTTGTGTATTTTTCTGGGCAGGGAGTTCTAAAGTCAGATTTCTGAGATGAGCTCAGGAGGAGGGCAGAGAAGAGAACTAAACTCAAATGTACCACTTAGTTGAATACATATATTTTCAGTAATATAAGTTATCCACCTGGTTTGTTTGTTTGTTCGTTTGAGACAGAGTCTTGCTCTGTCGCCCAGGCTAGAGTGTAGTGGCAAGATCTTGGCTCACTGCAACCGCCTCCACCTCACAGGTTCAAGAACTTCTGCCTCAGCCTCCCGAGTAGCTGGGACTACAGGTAGCGCCACCATGCCCAGCTAATTTTGGTACTTATTGTAGAGGTGGGATTTCACCGTGTTGTCCAGGATGTTCTCAATCTCTTGACCTTGTGATCTGCCTTCCTTGGCCTCCCAAAGTGCTGAGATTATAGGCGTGAGCCACCACGCCCAGCCATCTACCTGGTTTTTGAACTAAAATTGCTTAATATTTTTTAATTAGAAAAAAAACTTTCATTTAATCAGTATTTTTTTTTTTTTTTTTTTTTTTTTGAGATGGAGTCTTTTCTATCACCCAGGCTGGAGTGCCTGTGGTGCAATGTCAGCTCACTGCAACCTCCGCCTCCTGGGCTGAAGTGCTTCTGATGCCTTAGCCTCTTGAGTAGTTAAAATTACAGATGTGTGCCACTACACCCAGCTAATTTTTATAGTTTTATTAGAGATGGGCTTTCACCATGTTGGTTAGGACAGTCTCAAACTCCTGACCTCAAGTGATCTGCTCGCCTCAGCCACCCAAGGTGCTAGGATTACAGGTGTGAGCCACCATGCCAGGCCAAATAAATATTTATTGAAAGCCTACTTTGCCAATAGAATGCTGATAAATTCTGAAGAGATACCAACAGATTAAGAAGATAGATCAGATTAATTACCTATTTGGAGAAAATAGATTTAGAAAACATTAACAGGCCAGGTGCGGTGGCTCACACCTCTAATCCCAGCCCTTTGGGAGGCTGAGGCGGGTGGATCACAAGATCAGGAGATGGAGACCATCCTGGCTAACACAGTAAAACCCCATCTCTACTAAAAATACAAAAAGCCAGGCATGGTGGCACGTGCCTGTAGTCCCAGCTACTCGGGATGCTGAGGCAGGAGTATCGCTTGACCTCGGGAGGTAGAGGTTGCAGTGAGCTGAGATTGTGTCACTGCACTTTTGCCTGGGGACAGCGGGAAACTCCAACTAAAAAAAAAAAAAGACATTAACAACAAGACAGAATACAATTAAGTACTTGACAAGTGGTATAGACCTGTTGTTCCTATAAAAAGAGGCACTCGTAGCATTGTGTGAGAAAATAGCAGAATCTCCTGAAATTGCTGGTACAGTCAAAATGTCATAAGAACTCAGAAAAGAAAAGAAAAAGAGCTTGCATATTGTGGAGCCAGAGTATTTCGAAAAAGACATCAAATAGAGAGAGGAAGTGAAGCAAGATGACTGAATAGAACCCTCCAGCCATCTTCTCCCCCACAGGAATACCAAATTGAACAACTATCCATGCCAGAAAGCACCTTCATAAGGGCCAAAACATCAAGTGAGCAATCGAAGTACCTGTTTCAACATAATATCAAGGAATGAGGGATTGAAGAGGATACGAGAGACAGTCTTGCACCATCTACATCAACCTCCCCTAACCCCAGGCAGGGCTGCTTGTAGAGAAAACCTGTGTGCCTGGGGAAGGGAGAGTTAAGTGAATATATTGGCTTTGCATTAGGACTCAGCGTTGCTCTGTCATGGCAGAACATAACACAGGACAGAATTCTTCCAGCACCCATGGAGACAGCATTTAAACCAGCCCTTAGCCATAAGAATTCTCAGCACCAGCAAAAGCATTCTGAGTCCTGGCTGGCAATACCACAGGCTGGCTCTATCACAGTGGCCTGGGACCCAGAAAAAAATTCCAGTGGTAATCAGTCCACAGGGATTGCAGTCCTTGGGCAAGCCCTGGTGCAGCACTGGTCTCAGAGGCAGTGGACTGACTTCGCGTGTGCACAACCCAGTGCAACATCAGCTGTGTCAGTCAAGAAAGTGCCTGCATCAAGGCAGTGCAGCTTAGGGAGAGTATCTTTCCACTTGAGGAAGGCAAAGGGAAGGGTACAGAAGACGTTATGTTGCGACTTGGGTACCAGCTCTAACACTATAAAATAAAGCACAAAGCAGTTTCTAAAATCCCTGTTTCCAAGCCTTAGCAGTTGGACAGCATTTCTAGACCCATCCTGGGCCAGAAGGGAATCTACTGCCCTGAAGGGATTGACCACCTGCTGAATAAAGAGCCCTTAGCCTTGAATAAATATCAGCAGTAGCCAGGCAGTACTCACCATGAGCCTTGGGTGAGACCCAGTCCTGTGCTGGCTTCAGGTTTGACCCAGCATAGAGCCAGCTGTGGTGGCCATGGGAGAGCTCATGTTACTTCTGCCTGAACTCTGGGCAGCCCAGCATAGAGAGAGACCCCTTATAATGAGGAGAAGGAGAGACAAGAGAGCTAGAGACTGCCAGATAACTCAGAGAATTGTCGCTTATCTCACCAAAGTTCATCAAGGAAGTCTGCCAGAGTCGCAGCATTCCTGGGTTTAGGGTACCCTCCCTAGTGCTAATAAGATTTGGTGTCCACAGGCTTACATTACAACACTCAATCCTGTTTGAATATGTGGAAAGCCCTCTCAAGAATGACAGGTACGAATAAGTCCAGACTGCAAAGACTGGAATAAACACCTAACTCTTCAATGCTTAGACATGGATCAACATTCACAAGCATCATGAACATCCAGGAAAACATGACCTTACCAAATGGACTAAATAAGGCACCGGCCACTAATCCTGGAGTGATAAAGATATGCGATCTTTCAGACTGGGAATTCAAAATAGCTATCTTGAGGAAGCTCAGAGAACTTCAAGATAACACAGAGATGGAATTCGGAATTCTATCAGGAATATTTAACAAAGAGATTGAATTAAAATAAAAATCCCACGGAAATTCAGGAGCTGAAAAATTTAATTGACCAAATGAAAAATACACCAGATTCTCCCAAGTGCAGACTTGATGAGCAGAAGGAAGTATTAATGAACCTGAAGACAGGCTATATAAAAATTTACAGAGGGAAAAAGAGTCAAAAAGAATAAAGTATACCTGCAAGATCTAGAAAATAGTCTTAAAAAGGAAAATCTAAAAATTACACATCTTAAGACAGAAATAGATTAGGATGGAAAGTTCAATCAAAAAAATAATAACAGAAAACTTTTTAAACCAAGAGAAAGATATGAATATTCAGGTACAAGAAGGTTATAGAACACCAGAAAGATTCAACCCAAATAAGAAGACAGCATAATAATCAAACTCTCAAGGCATATAATAATCAAACTCTCCAAGCTCAAAGATAAATAAAGGATCCTAAAAGCAGCATGTAAAGTAGCCCAGGTAGGTCTGGCAGCAGACTCTCAGCAGAAACCTTATAGGCCAGGGAAGACTGGAATAACATATTAAAAATACTAAAGAAAAAAAATTCTTCCAACTTAGCATATTACATCCAGAAAAAATATGTTTAAAGCATGATGAAGAAATAAAGGCTTTCCCAGACAGTCAAAAGCTGAGGGATTTTGTCAACTAGACTATATTACAAGAAATGCTAAAGGGAGTTCTTGATCTGAAAGAAAAGAACATTAATGAACCATGAGAAATCATCTGAAGATGTAAAATTTACTGGTAATAGTAAGTACACAGAAAAATACAGAATGATCTAGCACTGTAATTGCAGCATGTAAACCATTTGTATATTTTGTCAGAAGTATAAAAAATAAACCTATCAAAAATTAATAACTACAACGACTTTTTAAGAAAGAGACAATATAAAAAGATATAAAATCGAAAAAACAAAAAAGTCAAAAGCCAAGGGGAATGGAGTTGAAATTTAGTGGGTATTTTTTTGGTGGTGGTGATGGTTGTTTTTTTACCTTTCTCATTGCTTGTTTGTTTTTCCTTTGTGATCAGAGTGAAGCTGTCATTAGTTTAAAATAATTGGTTATAATATGTTATTTGCAAGCCTCGTGATGACCACAAAACAAATGCCTATGATACGTATGCAAAATTATAAAGTAAGAAGTTAAACCATGCTCTCGGGGGAAAATCACTTTTACACAAAGGAAAACAAACAGAAAAGAGAGGAACAGAGGACCAACAAAACAATGAGAAAACAAATAACAAAATGGCAATAGTAAGTCTATATCTATCAATAATAGCATTAAATACAAATGGACTAAATTCTTCAATCAAAACAGAGTCGTGAATACATTAAGAAAATATATATAGTGCCTATAAGAAACTCACTTTTTCTGTAAAGACATACATAGACTGAAAATAAGGAGACGGTGAAAGATATTCCATGCAAATGAAAAATAAAGAGCAAAAGTGACTATATAATATTAGACAAAATAGATTTCAAGACAAAAATGATAAAAAGATACAAAAAGATAATGATGTAATGATAAAGGGGTCAATTTAGCAAGAAGATAAAACAATTGTACATATGTGTGGATCCAATGCTGGGGCAAGCAGATACATAAAGTAAAATATTATTAGTGCTAAAGAGAAAGACTTCAACTTTAATCATCTGTTTGAGCTGGGGACCTCAACACCCTTAACAGCACTGGACTAATCATTTAGACAGAAAAGCAATGAAGAAACATCATACTTAATCTGCATTATAGACCAAAGGGACTTAATAGCCATTTATGGAACATTTCATTGAACAGCTGCAGAATACACATTCTTCTCCGCAGCTCATGGAACATTCTTAAGGGAAGACCACATGTTAGGACACAAAACAAGTTTCAATTTTTTTTTCTAATTGAAATCATATCAGATATCTTTTCTGACCACAATTAAATGCAACTAGAAATCAATAACAAGGGAAACTTTGGAAACTACAAACACATGGGAAATAAATGATATGCTCCTGAATGATCACTCTGTCAATGAAAAAAATAAAAAGGAAATGTATTATTTTTGGAAACAAATGAAAATAGAAACACAACGTACCAAAACTTGTGGGATACAACAAAAGCAGGGAAGCTTATAGCAATAAATGCATACATTAAAAAAGTAGAAAAACTTTCAGTAGACAACAGTGTGTCATAAAGAGCTATAAAAGCAAGAGCAAACCAAACCCAAAATTAGTAGAAGAAAAGAAATTATAAAGATCAGAGCATAAATAAAATTTAAACTAAAAAAGTACAAAAGAGCAAAAAAAGAAAAGTTGGTTTTTTGAAACGATAAACAAAATCAGCAAACCTTTAGCCAGACTAAGGAAAAAAGAAGAACCAAATAAAGTAAGAGATGAAAAAGGAAACAACAGATACCACAGAAATTCAAAGGATTATTAAAGACTGTTATGAGTCAATACATAAATAAATGCAGATAAATTGGAAAACCTAGAAGAAATGAATAAATTCCTAGACATAAACAACCTACCAAGTTTGAATAATGAAAAAATCCAAAACTTGAACAGACCAATAACAAGTAACAAGATTGAATCAGTAGTAGAAAGTTTTCCATCAAGGAAAAACCCAAGACCTGATGGCTTCACTGCAGAATTCTACAAACCATTTAATGAAGAACCATTACCAGTCCTACTCAAACTATTCTAAATCCATTCTATGAAGCCAGTATTGCCTCCATACCAAAACAAGACAAAGGCACAACAACAAAAAAAGAAAACTACAAGTTAATATCTCTGATGAACATACATGCAAAAATCTTCAAGAAAATATTAGCAAACCACATTCAACAATACATTAAATATATCATTCATCATGACCAAGTGGGATTCATCCTAGGGATTTGAGGGTGATTAGTATATGCAAATAAATCAGTGTGATACATTATATCAATAGAATGAAGGATAAAAAACATATGATTAAAAATTCAACATCCCTTCATGATAAAAACTCATAAAAAAGAATAAAGAGAACACAGCTCGACACTATAAAAGCCATATACAACACATCCACAGCTAGTAGTATACTAAATGGGGGAAAACTTAAAGCCCTTTCTTTAAAGTCTGAAACAAAAAGGATATCCTCTTTCACCACTTTTATTCAACACAGTACTTGAAGTCCTAGTCAGAGCGACAAGAAAAAGAAATAAAGAGCATTCAAATTGAAAAATATTAAATGTTACAATGCTTATACTACCCAAAGCAATCTATAGATTCAAGGCAATCCTTATCAAACTACCAATGAGATTTCTCAAATAAATTTTTTAAAATTCTAAAATTTATATGAAACCACACAAGACTTAAAATATTTAAAAGTATCCTGAGAAACAAGAACGAAGCTGGAGGAATCACATTACCTGACTTCAAATTATGCCATAGAGCCATAGTAACCAAAACAGCAGGGTACTGGCATAGAAACAGACACATAGACCAATAGAACAAAATAGAAAATACAGAAATAAATGCATGCATTTACATTTACTTCATTTTTGACAAAGATGCTAAGAACATACACTGGGAAAGGGCAGTCTCTTCAATAAATTGTGCTGGGAAAACTTAATATCCATATGAAAAAGAGTGAAACTATACCCCTGTTTTTCACTGTGTACAAAAATCAAATCAAAATGGATTAATGACATAAATCTAAGACCTGAAACTATAAAACTACTAGAAGAAAACTTTGGAGAGACAACCCAGGACATGAGTGTACAACTTTTTGGCTTCCCTACACCACATTGGAAGAGAATGATTGTCTTGGACCATGCATAAAGTACACTAACAATAGCTGATGTGCTAAAAAAAAAAAAAAAAAAAAAAGGTTCATGAATAATTTCTGTGGTATTCACCAACACAGATAAGCAAAAAGTCCTCCCTTCTGAAGGGTTGGACACCCTTGATCCAGCACATTGGTCTGGGCAAAGAATTCTTGAGTAAAACCTCAAAAGCGTGGGCACCCAAAACAAAATAGAGAAATGGGATCACATCAATCTAAAAATGCTTCTACACAGCAAAAGAAACAATCAATGAAATGAATAGATAACCCATAGAATAGGAGAAAATATTTGTAAACTACCCAAGGAATTAATGCCCGGAATATATAAAGAGCTCAAACCACTCAGTAGTTAAAAAAACAAATAATCCAATTTAAAAATGGGCAAAAGATCTGAATAGACATTTCCCAAACAAAGACATACAAATGGCCAACAATATGCAAAAATACGCTCAATATCACTAATCTTCAGAGAAATGCAACTCAAAACTACCATGATTATCATCTCATCCCAATTAAATGGCTGCTATCCAAAAAGACAGCCAATAACGAATGCTGACAAGGATGTGGAGAGAGGAAGACCCTCTTATCATACACTATTGGTGAGAAAGCAAATTTGGTATAGCCACTGTAGAGAACAATATATAAAGGTTCCTCAAAAAACTAACAGTAGACCTACAATATGATCCAGTAATCCCACCGCTGAGTGTGTGTCCAAAAGACAAAAAAAATATAATATTGAATAGATATTTGCACTCCTATAATTATTACAGCACTATTCACAATAGCCAAGATAGTAAGGTAACCTAAATGTCCATCAATGGATGAATGGATTAAAAAAATGTGGTACATACACAGAGTGTAATATTATTCAGCCAAAAAATAAGAATAGAATACTGTTGTTTGCAACAACATGGATAGAACTAGAGGACCTTAGTGAAATAAGCTGAGCACAGAAAGAAAAAGTTTACATGTTGTCACTCAAATGTGGGAGCTAAAAAAAAAAAAAAAAAGAAATATAATTTATGGAGATAGAATAGGATGATGGTTACCAGAGGCCAGCAGGGTAGTCCGGAGGGAGGTGATAAAGAGGAGATAGTTAGTGGGTAAAAAAATACAGTTAGATAGACTGAATAAAATCTAGTATTTAGTAGCACAATAGGGCAACTACAGTTAAAAATAAATTATTGTGTATTTTAAAATAACTAAAATAGTGGGATTGGATGTGCCCCTAACACAAAGAAATAAGTGCTTGAGGCGATGAATACCCCAGTGATGCTGATTTAATCATTAGACATTGCATGCCTGTATAAAAACATCACCTGTACCCCATAAATATGTATACCTGTTATGTATCCATAATAATTAAAAATAAAAAATAAGACATCAAGTGGGGGCAGTTAAATCATAGGTTTTGATTAACTTTTGCTACTTAGAAAACATACCAAAACTATTGGTTTAAAACTAACTTATTTAGTTCATGAGTTTGCGGATGGCTGAGTCCAGGCTGCTACTGCTGATTTCTACAGGGTCCTACATGCATGTGTGGGCAGCATGGTGGTTGGCTGTTGGCTGGTAATTCAAGATGGCCTCATTCACATGTCCAGTGATTTCTGCAGTCAGATGGAACAGTCCTCCAGTATACTAGCTTGGGCTCATTAACATGGTGTTCTCAAGGTTCCAAGTATAGCAGGAGTGGGCAAGTCCTAATGCAGAACTACTTTTCAAGTCTCTGCTTTATATGTGTGATATTATTCCATGAGCCAAGGCTAGTTGAAAAGCAAAATGGAGAGGCAGATGCCATACTTGGATTAGAGGAGCTACAGATTCACCTTGCAAAGTAGCATTCATTTGAGAATGGGAAAAAAATATATGGCCATGTTTCTGAATGTACCAAAATACATCAAGCAGTGAGCAAAGATGTAGTTGTGGTAGAGTTGAGTTTATGTTGAAAGAGAGATGCAGTGGTGGTGGAGTAGAGTTTATGTTGAAAAGAAGTAGAGAAATATAGTCAGGTGTCCTTGAGTGAGCTACTGGAGGGATTTTGTCAGGGGAGAGAGGAGGTGGTTAAATTAGCATTTTATTACCTAAAAGTTGGATTGAGGGTAAGTTGGAAGAGAGAGAATATCGGGAAACACTCAATGTGTGTGAAAGCAGCTAACAGTAGCATGCACAGTCACTGGCAAATCGCAAATATTTACTTTACGGAAAGGTAAGGCAAGGGAATCAGTGACTAGAGAAAGTTGTGAATAGATTTTGAGGGTTTTTTTTTTTTTTTTTGAATGAATGAAAATAAGTAGATGAGATCCTCTCAGAGCTCATTTTGGAAGGAGGTAGCTTACAAATCGCTTTCATATCTTAGTCTGAATCCAGATGTAAGGTAGTAAGGACATGTCCCGTGTTAATGGCATAAATGTGGTTTTTTTTTTAACTGCCAAGTGTGATAAGTAATTTAGAATGAATTATTGGGTTACTTTGATTATTGATGAATTTGTGGGTTAAGGGTGATAGTAAAAGGAAATACAAATGATAACTTTAAGGTTTCAAATTCTTGGTGAGAAGAAGACTAGTAATATGTTAACAGATATAGAGAAGGAAGGAAGAATCTAGTCTGAAGGAAAGTCTCATTTGGACACATTAATTTAAGTAGATGGCATTGTATCCCATTCGTGTTCAGTACAGCATTGAATATGTGGGTGCAAAACTTGAGACAGGGCCAGGAATATATGGATAAACATATATTCTGTTCATCTTCCAGATAGAGGTGATCAGAAAGTGTAATAATCGGATGAATTGTCTGAGACAGCATATACACAGAAAAACACAGGTTGTTTTTTTGATAAGCGAACCTTAAAGGATGATCATTAGGGGCACAAAATAGTAAAGAAATCAGAAAAAGATAAAAGCAAAGAAAAGAGTGATCAAAGAATTGGGGGTCAGAGGGACGTTATAATGTCAGAGGAGCACGAATTAGGAAACATTTCCAAATTTTCTGGGAGTTTTGGTTTTTTAAAATCAGAAGTATTGCAAAGCGGGAGTTAAATTGTGTTGTTTCATAGGACCAACAATAACAAACCAAAGAGGCTGGCATGAGGTCATCAGCAATGCCAGTGAGCAGTCTAGAAAGATGAGGAGAATGACGGTAATAATTGCAGTGGAAGATAATTAAGGCCAAACTCCCAGCTGCCATATTCTTCCTTGCATTTAGGGGAAGAGCAAACCATGAAATCCTCTGTGTTTTGGCTGATCAACCAGGCTTACCATTGCACCATTTGATACAAAGAAATTGGACATTTGAATATTGAAGTTAAGAAAGTTATCTGACCTTAGCAGATAAAGTGTGAAGAGTCAACATTTTCTTCATTAATTTTGTTCTCACTTTTGGCTTTTAAAAATAATGCACAAGTTTCTTTCCCGGTGTGTGTGTCCAGTGTTTGCTCAGCCATTTGTTGATTATAATTTATAGTGGAAATAAACTGATGTCCAGGGGTCACTGTTGCATTGTGGTCATTGTGAACAGGATTGCCTAGAGTTGTGCAGCATAAAATGTCTGACCATTTGCAGCACCTTAGGGTGGAAGGGAATTATTCTGAATGACTTATACTCTAACGCAGAGAAAAGACAGATGGAAAGAAAAAAAACACAGGCATTGTATTTTTTTCCCAGATTTTTATTTTGAAAGGTAATACAAATGGATCAGTGACTCAAGAGACTTGTAACGAGATTTTGAGAAGTTTTTGTTTGGAGGAGAGTATAAGTAGATGAGGTCCTCTCAAAGAGAGCTCATGTTGGGACAGGTAGATGACAAGGTGGAAAAACCAAATACATAGGTCTCCCAAATGCCAGAATATTCAGCTTGCATATCATCAATAGGTTTCATAGAAACTTGAGAGATAATAACATCTTCAGGAGAATTTAGAAGAGTGAAGGGAAGCAGTTAGGGGATGCTTTGGGGCAAAATAATTACCTTTATTTTTTCTTAAGGGTTACGCATAAATAAAATAGCATAAGCTTATCTGATCTGCTTAGCCAAGGTAAATATTCTGAGATGAAGAAAATCTGTGTTATATGCCCTTCAGATTTATTTTGCAATTTATTTTTGGATTTCCAGGGACATTTTTGTAAGTTGAGTATTATTCACACAAATTCTGATTTTTCATTCTGGTAATGTAAGAAAACTTAAGTACACATATTATATAAAACTCAACTGTTATTTAAAATAAATTTACCCTAATCAATGTCAAGAACATTGTCTTAGTATGTTCTTATACTTCTAATTAAAATTAAATGATATAAGTTAAGTATGTCAAATTTTTGTTGGCTTGTTTAATTTGAGAAGCCAAGTTGTCTTTGAATTGATAGGAGCATATCAATGGCTAATCAGTTTAAATAGCAATCATTACTAAACATATTTATGGTAACTTAATTATTATACAGTAGTGCCATGTCAAGTGTGAAAAAGCATTAAAATATACTAGGATGTGTCAACAGGAAATGTCAGAAAATGCAATGGACTAAGAACCCATTAAACTTTATATTTTTAAGCACTTTACTTGGACAGATCATCAGATCTCAGTGATAACTTGCAAAATATGCAAATTAGTAATATTGCACTTTGAAGCAAGCCATGACACATTCTTGGCCTATTTTCACATTCACTGTATTCAGCACAACTTACATCAGGGTTGTTGTTGTCGAGTACAGATTCTAGAGCCTCTCATCTGAAATTCTGGTGATCTTATGGGTAGGTGGTGAAAACTACATTGTTTATTTAAGCGATATCATCTAGAGCTATCTTACTTCATTGCAATGTTTTATACTTTATAACGTAGCTTAGTTCATTGGGCAAGCTTGTCGTAGAAAACAGTCAAACTTCATGCATGAAAGAATGGAAAGACAAATTGTAAAGCAAAGTTTCAGAATTTTAAGACTTCTTAGCATTGCCACGAAAGATTGAATCTGAGATAGAAGCTGAAGTGGTAGCTCTGTGGGCAATGAGGGAAAGAAGGAAATGTCTATGGAGGTATGGGAGTAATACAAGTGTAACAGTCTTGCCAATGCACCATAATGTAGCAGTCTTTCATTGTGAGGTATCACCTGGAGGTATTTGTCTTACAACCAAGAGAACTAAGGTATATGGACACAGAGGATGAGGTTGGAGTGAAAGTTTAATAAGTGAAAGAAAGGTCTCTGCAGCAGAGAGGGGGCCTGAATGCTTTGCTGTTTTTATAGATGAATGCAAAGACTTTTATTAAAAAAAAAAAAAAAACCAGTGAGGGCTGGGTGTCTCATTTGCATAAGGTACAAATTTCTGGTAGCTCCACCCCATCCTCCTAGTGTGTATGCGGGCTCTTAGCTTGAATTACTCCATGTTGCTTTGTTCCCCTGACTGTGCATGTATTAGGGGAACAAAATTTTCCATTGTAGGCATGTCTGGGGAAGTCACCTGTGTAGCCTTTCTTATCTGTGTGGCTGTGGTATGTCTTAGGCAAGCTCCTCTATACAATGTCTCTTATCTGTACCTGTGGCTTGATTTTTAGGCTGTTCTTTTGTTTGAAAGAATTCTACCTAGGACCCACCCTAACTGCCTGCCTGACCGATTTCTTTCTTTCTCCTCTCTCACAAGGTGCCTACTTCAGAGTTCTGAAATAATTTTATTATCAGAAATCAAAAACATATTGATGGCAGGAAGGCAACCCTTAGGGATGTTTCTATAGCTGTCAGTTCTATGCATCTCTCACTATGTCTGAGATAAGCACATATATGCTACACACACACACACACACACACCCCGCCCCCAGTATACACACATCCTCTTTCCTTTCGTGATTAGAGAGTATAAAATAAACATTGTTGCTACCCTCATCTCTTCACCACCCCCTCCCCAAATTCTTCTGCTGAGCTTTTATTATGAACTCTATTCCAAAAGCTAAATGGGAGAGAAAATTGTCTGCTGTTAAATGGAATCTTTGTCTCCTACTTTTAAGCAAAGGTAGAAAAGGAAATAAATGCAGTCTGTTTTTTGAGTCATTTTTTTCTGACAGTCTGTGAACTTTACTGGTAAGAACACTTGTGTCTTGAGGGCTGTATTTTTTGCACCTGTCCTTTCCATAGTTTCTGTAAGAGATACAATATTTCTTTATATTTCCATCTTAATTAAAATGGGGCTTTAAAAATGAGAGAGAAGTGAGGAAAAAGTGAAAGTAAAAATTAATTTTAGTAAGAGAATAGATAAAAAAAAAAATAGAGGAAGATAAATTGACTTGGCCAGAGAAGCAAAAATCAGAACACATGGTGATTGGGATAGCCAAAAAAATAAAATATGAAGATTTGCAAGCTTTGGCCAAAGGCTGCAAGACAAATCTACCTGATACAGGTTTTTTGTTTTTGTTTGAGAAGGTCTGGCTCTGTCACCCAGGCTGAAGTGCAGTGGTACAATCTTGGCTTACTGCAACCTCTGCCTCCTGGGTTCAAGTGATTCTCCTGCCTCAGCCTCCTGAGTAGCTGGAATTACAAGCACATGCCACCACACCCGGCAAATTTTTTTTTTTTTTTTTTTTTTTTTTGGTATTTTTAGTAGAGTCAGGGTTTCTGTTGGTCAGGCTGGTCTCAAACTCTAGACCTCGTGATCTGCCCGACTCTGCCTTCCAAAGTGCTGGAATTACAGGCATGAGCCACTGAGCCTGGCCCCTCATAGAGGTTTTTTATAGTCTCAATTGCTCCTACATTAACTCAGAAGCTTCAGTATCCCTTCTTATTCTCCTAAGAAAAGAACAACCTCTTGATGGATTGATTACTGTGATAATTGCATCCCAAATGCAAAGCCCTCTTTCCCAAGTTAGAGGGAAGTAGGGCCATTGCCATGCAAATGGCTTGGGGGATAGCTGGCTTCTAGTCAAAGGTATTTCGGGTCAAAGTTAAACTCCTCCAGTCTCCTGGAAACACAGAATTTATACCTTCTCATCTCTGCATGCTTTTCTTCGAGAAAAGATGCACAATTCTGTTTGTGTGTGCTCACAGGACTTTTAAGAGTTTAACTTATCATGGATTGCCTCCTTGATTCTGAAATGTTTCTAAGATTCAGTCTTATAAAACATTGTCAGGGAGAAGACATATTAGTCAATTCTAATAAACTACTTACAACAAATAAGAAAGAAGTGGTGAGAGTACAATCAACACCAGTCTGTCAGTGTAAATGGTCTTGCCCTTTGTGTTACTTGATAAACATGAAACTGATGATATCTCACATCTACAATTTTTTCATCATATATACACAATATAATATCCATATGAATATTACTGTTGAAAAGCATAACTAAGTAGGTGAAGAGAAAAGCATTCGGCTAAGTTCAAAGAAAATATGTTCTGGAAACTGGAGGATATTATAAATATGTCTTTTAATATTTTATATAGGCAATGTAAGATAAGAGTGTAGGCAGCTAGTTATTGAAAGCTGTTGGCAAAAGAGCTCTGAATTCTCCATGCTAAATTCCTAATAAATCAGATTTCATAGAAAATTATTTTTTTCCTCTACCCTAATAATCTGGATTTTTGTGTTTTGTCCTTTTAACAAAATAAGACTTTCATCCAAAGGGAAACAATTTGATCTTAAATTTTTAGGTTCATTGGAATCCGTCTCTGGAAGGAGCTACACTGTCTCTCAGATCAAAAGTAGGACATAAAATTCATGCTGGCTCATTACAACCCTAGATTTTTCAAGCCCCATCTGTAATGACGACAAGTAGTAATCAATGTGATTGCAATGTGCACTTAATGCTTTTGCATGTGGCGTGGTTTGGAGACACTGGAAATACTTCAAGATTGTTTTGAACTGTAAGATTTCAGACTGTATCACTGTTTCTATTACACAATGTAATTGAAAGGGGTGATGATCTAGGTAGGAGAGGAGAAGCTAGCAATGTGACTTTTTCCCCCATTGTGGGCTTTTTGGGTTTCAGCAGCCCAACACTCTCAGTCCCTAATATGATTCCCAAAGATACCGAACATAAGCCACACCACTATCTAGTGTTAACACCCGGAGACGATACAACCAGAAAATGTTTCCTTTTGGAAAGCCTCTGAGGATCCCAATTACTCTGAATCAAGAGAGAAGTCAGTCAGGCTTGAAGTCAGGGGCTTGTATTTAAAATCAGCAGAGAAGGAAAAGTGTGATGAACAAATAAAAAGTTTCTTGGCTTGTCAGAGCTGCTGAAAAGTATTACTGTCAAACTTACCACCTCCCTTCAGCTCCTCCTTCTCTTTTACGGTATCTGTAGGAAATGCAATCAGATCCATTCCTCTTCATCTTCCTGCAAGAGCATGAGGTCATTTATTGACATTCTCTAAATTTGAACTCAAGAAGTTATTTTTCAGGACAGGATCCTAAAGAAGCCCCTACATCTCTCCTCATTCAGAATTAAAACTCAGGAGGTGCTTCTCAGGGAACAGAAAAGAAGAAATGCCTACAGCTGTGTTTGCTGCCAAAAGACTTAATGAAAGATTGCAGGAGCCACAGCCTCTTTAATTGAGTTTCAGCTTATTTCACACATGGGAGTCCAGTTGTCACAAGGGAATTATAAACAGATGCATTGCCCTTCATGGCTCTGGAGGCCACTGGAGTGGAGGATGGAAAGAGCATTATTCACAAAGATTGTCCATGCCTCCTTAGGAAGGGTCAGATGGCAGGAGTCCTTGAGCACGAAGTTACATTTCTAGGATGCTTTTTACAGTCTAGCTAGTCAAATACTGCTCATTGTTTAAACATTCTTACTTCCCCCTAGTGGTTGTAGTAAAAATATGTATAGAAATGCTGAGTAAATAGTTTTATCCTTACCTTGTGAAACCAGCGATCCATCTGGATCCTTAACAGACTTTGATCTCTTTGGTCAAGTACCTTTCTAATTGATTATGTTTTTTGGTTTTGTAAAATAATTTTTAATTGTTTATAATAAAAAACACATAACATAGAATTTACCATTGTAACCATTTTTAAGCATGTAGTTCAGTATTGTTAAGTATATTCATATTACTATGCAATGGATGCCCAGAACTTCCTCATCCTACAAGTCCGAAACTTCATACCCATTGAGCAATAACTGTCTTTTTCCTTCTGCCCCTATTTCCTGGCTACTTTCTGTTTTTATGAGTTCAATTGCTTTAAATATCTCATGCAAGTAGAATCATACAGTATTTGTCTGTGTTCTGTGATTTTACTTAACTAGTTGATAGGTAGCTACTACTTACCTAGCATTAATTCCACAAAGATTGAGTTTTTACATTCTAACTACTACAGTAAGTACTGAGAAATAAGTTTCAGCTCTTATGAAACTTGCAATCTAGTGGAAAAAACTGGTATTTGAATAGTGAGTACAATACAATCTAATATACACTATAATGACATATGCACATATAGTAATATCACTTTGATTAATAATCTTAATTTTTCTCACTAAAATTCTTTTCACCCATGTTTCTAGTACCAGATCAAAAATTTTTATTTCCATGTTCTTGCTACACGTCTCATACCCGGAAAATTAAGATCATATTTAAATTCTTGTATTTAAAAATGCAAAAGTTACTTTTTATTTTCCACACTTGTGCATCAATTTATAGTACCTTAAGTCATAAGTATTGTCACTTTTTATTTTTAGAGAATCGTATAAAAAGTCCCCTTTCCACCCTTTTTTTCTCCTTTGTCTGTCAGTTCTGTGGTTCTCTGACATTGTATAAACTTTCTTCTTCATCATTATGAGATTTCGGTATAAAGCCCACTCAGTCATATCCAGAGGACTTCTGCCAGGCATTCTTCCCAACTCTGTGAAATGTATTGTTTATTTCAAAAATCCATATTTTTGGTATTAAAAGCTGCTTTTTGATATTTTTAAACACCCACATAACAATCCTGACTTTGAATATCTGTATTCAAAAATATCTTCCAAAACAATAATCTTTAAATTTAGATAAAAATTCTACTTGTACTTTTATAATCTCTACTCAGGTTTTTAAAAATCAAAAAAATTGGAGTTTTTTAATGGACTCTAAATATCATTGGCATCAGTGCTCCCATTTTGAAAATTAAAATGAAGCCTGGATGTAGGAAATGATTTGTACAAGGTCAAAGTCGTTAAATATACATTTTAGAATTTTTTTCTGATTCAATTATTTTTTTCTCATTTGAATCAACAGAAGTGGGTAGCAAAGTTTGATGAGTCTTGGGAGGCACAGCATCACCTTTGGATAAATGCTCTGGGAAAATAACAATCCTCTCAATCAGCCTTGTCAATCTACAAAAAAAAAGACACTGCTATAAGTTACTGTTCTCGTATCTTCCTCCTAAGGTCTGTAATAAGATGCCTTGAATTTATTAGTGCCTATGAATTCTTCATTACCTAATGTGGCTCATGGGAAGTAGCTGCTTCTCTAACTACTGTGGGAAGAGACACATAATAGCTTTATGTTAGGTGAGACAGATTTCTTTTCTCCCTTTTGTCTGTGTCATGTCCTTCCTCTAAAACACTCTAAATCTCCTTTACCCATTCATGCATTCATTCCACAAGTGATCATTGAGCTCCTAATGCATTCCACATACTTTATTTGGCACTGGACATAAAAGAGTGAATAAGATAGACTTGGTCTCTGCCTTCAAGTCTCTGCTTTCAGAACCGTCTAACAAGACTATTATTTGTCTTTTCTACCTGTATTGTTTCTTATAAGTAGCCTAGAAATACTTTGTTTTTTAAATAAGTGAGAGGGTAGAGAAATATTCCTCATGCTTTTTTCCTATTCACAGACACAGAAACAGCTCATGCAAGAAACTAATGCGATAGAAATACCCTATAAAACCAAAATGAGTTCCTTGTTTATTCCCAATTGGAAATTTTATTTTATTTTTTTATTTTTTTTATTGTTATTTATTGTTATGAGACTGGGTCTTGCTCTGTCGCCCAGGCTGGAGTGCAGTGGTGTGATCTCAGCTCACTGCAGCCTCTGCCTTGTTGGCTCAGGTGATTCTCCTGCCTCAGCCTGCCGAGTAGCTGGGATTATGGGCACATGCCACATGCCCAGCCAATTTTTGTATCTTTAGTGGAGACGGGATTTTGCCACGTTGGCCATGCTGGTCTCGAACTCCTGACCTCAGGTGACCCACCTCAGCCTCCCAAATTGCTTGGATTACAAGCATGAGCCACTGTGCCCAGCAGCAAGATAAAAATTGAACTAAAGTTCTCTATTTTTGGCTCACACTTGTAATCCCAGCACTTTGGGAGGCAGAGGTGGACGGATCACCTGAGGTCAGGAGTTCCAGACCAGTTTGGCCAACACAGTGAAACCCCATCTGTACTAAAAATAAAAAAAATTAGCTGGGCGTGGTGGCGAGCACCTGTTACCTCAGCTACTCAGAAGGCTGGGGCAGGAGAGTTGCTGGAACCCAGGAGGTGGAGGTTGCAGTGAGCCGAGATTAAGCCACTGCACTCCAGCCTGAGCAACCAAACTGAGACTTCCTCTCAAAAAACATAGTTCTCTGTTTTAAAATTACCAGTGTGAAGGTCAACTATGTTTCTTCTTGGGGGCAAGGGGGAGGAGTTCCCGTCCTATGCTTGTTTACTTGTGGAGTGCTTACGTGTTCAGTAGTCCATAAATTATTAACATGGTCTGTAGGTAAAATAATATGTCTATCTAGCCAACCGCTATGTATCCATTGTTTCTAAAACAGCCCTGGAACTTAGCAAATGTTAATAAATACTGTAGAATAAGTGAAAAAAAAGGAATGAATGAAATTCAGGAAAATACTGGTTGTATGCTTCCTGGTCCTTTTTTCTTTTGTTCCTTATTTCTCGAAACTGCCCATTAACCTGAAAAGGGTTAGTAATCAGATTTAATTTACATGAACCGCCTCGTTAAGGAAAAATGATTTTGAGGAGTCTTTCTGAAAAATCTAATAATGTTTTTCCTACATTCTAGTACTTTGTTTCCTACTCACCTTCTTTTCCCTAGGCAACTGCCTTCCTAGGAGTCCTGACATGTGCCCAACCTGATGGAGCCCACCTGGAGGCATCTCAGCAAAGTTTGTTTTAAGGCAGGGGCTGGAATGGGGGCCGTCATCATTACAAAGTGATGTGTAGTTTCATATGGCTGCCACGCACAGTCCAGTACGCATTCTCACATTGTGCTTCATTTCTCTGCCTGGATGGTGGACTAGTTTAGAGAGAGCATGAGGAAATCAAGAAATAAATATATTGGATTAAATTTTTTTTTTCATTTAGTAATTACTGCACTGCAGCAAACAGAACTGGGTCTGAGTGAATGCTGACATCTAATTTTCAGGTTTTGAATTGCTTGGGGGAAAAAGCAGATCTCACTGTTTTCATCTACTAACTTTTCACTGTGAGGTAATTATGCAGAACAGAGTATGGTCTTGGGCAGTGTTTAACACAGGCAGGTCATAACTAGACAGAAAATGGACCCTTGCTTTTAGAATAGAAATAATTAAAGGTAAACAATCTTGTAGAAGCAATGGTGATGTCATTTAATAGACATACCCTTGCAGGGAATTGCCTGCTTGAAAGGCTCGCATTTTACCACACTAGGGCATTCATAAACATAACATAGTTTGGAAGCAAAGCCTCTCTTATCTAAGCCTTTGTCCCATTGTTGGAGATACATTTCCATCTCCATGAGCAAAACTATGCTTTATGAGCATTTTGTGTGTTATTATTTCACGTGCATGTTTTTCTCAAGTTCCACATGAACAAAAAACTGGGAAAATGGAAATGTAAATGAAAAGTAGCATGGAGTCATCGAACTGAAATTTTAGGGCTGTGAGAAGTTTCACTCACCACATTTTAATTTCTTTTTAATGCATTGCAAAATATTAGGCAAAAGGTACAATATAAAGGGACAGCCCTACAATACTGCCAAAATTGAAGACAGCAACCACAAATCCATCTGTCTTCGGAATCACTGTCACTTCAGACAAACTGGCTACAAGTTCAGGGATTTCTATGGATGACCATTATAAAGTTTGATAACTTAACAAGAATAGTTCACAGAACTCAGGAAAGTGCTGTATTTATGACTAGTTTTATTATACTGAAATAAAGTAACTTAGAACCACCCAGAGGAAAAGATGCTGGGAGGATTCAAAATGCAAAGTTTACATTGTCCTCAGGAAAATACTTTCTTCCCGGCACTGATGTGTGACAATATGCAAGAAATACTGTCAAACAGTGAAGTTCACCTAAGTTTTGGTTTCCAGATTTTTTTGGGGGTGGGGAGTGATTATCACATAGGCATGATTATTTGAATTACTGCCTATGTGGGTGAACTCAGTACCTAGCCTCCCACCCCCATGCCCTGAACTCTCCAACCCTTCAGTCATGTGGCTGATCTTTCTGGCATGGCCTAACCTCAACACGAGTCATCTCATTAGTATAAACTTTCTAGGAATCCACCATGAGTTGCCAGGTTTGCATAAACTATTGGGTATGATTGAGGGGCCTGCCATCAATAACAAAGACATACCTGTCTTTCAGGAAATTACAAGGGTTTAGAGGCTGCCTCCTAAGAGCAAGGGTAATGAATAGATTTCTATTTTAGCTGAGGCCAAATTTTTTACTACATACATGCAAGCCAAGATTGCTAATTTGCTTTAAGGAATTCAAGTAAGTTAGAGGGAAGAACTGAATCTCGGGGGAAATACCTCTTGGCTTCTTGTCAGAATTTTTTTCCCCTACTGCCCAAAATTATTACTAGGATGTTAAATTTACTCCATATCAGTTGTTACAGGAAAATATCCTGAAAAATACAAAATTTATAAGACAATGATGGGATGATTCTTGATTTTAGACCTGTCAGACTTAATTTGCATACAATGACCTCATCCAGGTTTCAGGGGGAGCCTATTAATCAGGACAAATCTATTAGTAAAGAGACAGGGGTGGTGAGTGGAGAAGTAGAAGATAAGTGGGCTTTCTCCTTGGGAATACAAAAAGAACAACACAAGAGGGGGAAGCTTAAAAAAGAGGTAGTACAGGAAATTAGAGAAGATTTAGCTTTAATGAACGTAAGAAGATTTTGAGCGAGTGTAGTTGAAGATGACATTAGAGTTAAGTAACTGGATAGAGGACTTCAGAATTTAAGAATAGTTCAATTAGAAGTTTCTTTATCTTGTGTCTTTATTCATTTACTGTAGGCAATGGGTAATCTTAAAAATCCTTGCATCATAGAAGATCTTTTATCCTATTCAAAAGTAGGTTACTATAAAAGCACACACTTTTCATGCTATATTTTGTGTAAGAACAAAGGGCGAATAAGAAAACACGCACACGTCTGCTTATTTTTGCAAAAAAATACTATAGCTGTAAACTGGACTACCAAAGAAATTGTTCACAAGGCATTTGCAGTAGAAACAGAATGTAAGGGATAAAGGAGAAAGAGAAGCTTCTTTGAGTATAATTTTTGGTATAGTTTTAACTTTTGGAAACCTACATTCTGTATATTCAAAACTAAAAATTAAGAATAGGAAGAAGAAAACCAGTGACTAGCTACAAACAGAAACGATGTCCACTGTCTTTTAAATGAATGGCATAAGGACATTTAGAAAAAACAAAAAGCAATAATGTAAATGCTTTAAGATTATTATATAATTATCAACATGTACTTTACATATGATAAAATTATCATTTTTCCCTTATTTTATTTAGTTCATGTATAATTTACTTTGTACAGCATTTGTAAGGGAGATAGAAAATAGATTAAAAGAAGTGGCAATAACAAGTCATTCTGTAGGACATACCAACTAAAATAATATGTTTAAATTGGTCTTTAAATTTTTTGTGGTATTTCAGAAATTATTTGTCCTAGATTTCTCAGGGCAGTGATTGTTTCAAATAGCTTGTTACATGTTAAGTATATTTTCCCTGTGTTTAGACTTGGACAATATGATTACCATAAGCATACTTTTATTCATTTAATAATAAAATGAGTTGTTTGGAGAACCATGATTTGTGAATGGTTGCTTTTCTACGAGTGTTGGTCTAGTCAGCATGAGCTCTTATAACAAAATTCCGTAACTGGGTGGCTAAAACAACAGACATTTATTTCTCAAAGTTTTGGAATCTTTGAAATCTAAGATTAAGGTGCCTGCTGATTTGGTTCCTGGTGAAGGTCCCCTTCCTGGCTTACAGGCGGCCGTCTTCTTGCTGTGTCCTCACAAGGTAGGGAGATAGAAAAGCTGAGGACAAGCTCTCTGCTCTCTCAGGCCAGCACTAATCCTATTATGAGCATCCCACCCTCATGACTTCTTTTAAATCTAAATAATCTCTAAACCCCCACCTTCTAAAACAATCACATTTAGGTTTGGGGCTTCAACATATGAATTGTGGGGGGACATTCACATTTAGTCCATAGCAAGTGTCTACAACTGTGTTTTAAATACAGTCTTTTGACTGCATATCCTCAATCTAGAGGGAAAAACTGCAAACCATATTCTTTTTATGTTATGTAAGTTTTTGTTTTTGATAAGGATATGAGTATAACAATTCTTAAAGTACTTTGTGTGCATTGTAGGACTGATAAACTATATATTGATAAATGTGATGGTGCTGAAAACCATTGTTTTTACTGTGATGAAAGGGAAGTTGGAATAAAGGAAGGCAAAGAAGAACACTATGGAATTATATTGGAATGGGAGATAGCAATAGAAACATGCATTTCCTGTGTCCCCTGAAAGGGCAAGATACAATAACATCTCAGGAAGAATGAGCATACTTAATGTAAAGATGTTGGTTTCTAAGTGTCATTCTTCACTAAATGAAACCAGGGATAATTGAAGATATGATTAATACCATGACTGGGGCAGAGAAGGTGAAGCAGGATATTTCCCTGACCCCTTCTCAAGACTTGTGACAAGGGTGCTTCCTTTACTCAGCCCAGTGCTCTCAACTCCTTAAGGGAGGGAGCAGCTGAGTGAATGAGTACAGGAACTGGAATGAGTAAGCACTGGAACAAGCCAGCTGCTTCAGTGCTGATGGGATTAAACTCCACTTGGACCTGCTGCATTCCACCCTTCATGGGAGGGAGCATGCAGGTGAGTGGGTGCAGGAACTGGAGCAGCCACTTTAGGGCATCAGCAGTAGCAAACTCTGTGCAGGCCGTGTGGAAGCATCCAGGCAGGGGTGCCTGTGACTCTTGAGGCTCCTAAGAGCATGTTATGGTGCTGTTTTAGCTCTGCCTTCCATCGACAGCATACGTGTTAACAGTTCAGTGGGCCTTTTGCTTCTCTGTGTGAGGCAGCTGCCCTCTACCAGTGAGGGCAAAGGTCCAGGGGCCAGTGTAACAGCCTTTTGTATCTGCATTTGTGGCTCCCGACCTCTTGCTTGGCATCCAGGAAAAATGAGGCCTCATGAACAAATGAAGGATGGTAAATGAGGGAGATTTTATTGTTGATGAAAGTGACTCTCAGACAGAACAGGAGCTGAAAAGTGGATGGGTCAGGTATGTAATCTTCCCCTGAAGTCCAGCCTTCTCCAGCTAGATTCTTCTCCAAAGTTACGCTGTAAACCAGTCCCTCTGAAGTCAAGCTGCTGCTGCTTTCCATTGTCTAGTTGTAATCCCATCTATTGGCTGAGTCTAGGGTATTGGCACAGGGTGGAGTGGAGCAGGGGCATGGGTGGTTTAGGAGAAGGCAACATTCGAGTGGGGAAACAGAAATACAAGTTCTCACTTTGGGCCACAGTTTCAGCCTTTTTGGCCTGAGGGTGGGGTTTCACCGGGGTCCTGTCCTTTTCTACCTAGAATTTCTCTGCCCCCCTGTTCCTATCAGAAGTATAAGATGAGTCTGGAACAGTGTATTGTTCAGGAAGTACTCTAAACAAAAACAGAAACAAAAACCCAAACAAATAAACAGAAAAACAAAAATCCTGAAGAGCTGTGTTAAAAGGACACAGAAGCCAGCTTGCACGCATCTAGGTAATATCTGCATCAAAAATTAAGCAGTATAATGGATTAAAACACAGTGAGTAATGAGTTCATGAGTGCATACTGATAAACAACAAACAAATCAATAAATGGGGAAAAGGGGAAGACTCTTCCTAACAGTAGAATGACAACTGATAAATGTGAAAAGAATAGTGGAATTGGAAAAACATCATTTTGCAACCATCACAGAACAAATTGCTATAGGCAAGAATCATTCATGGAAACTAAGTCTAGGAAGAAAAGTTTGGTTAGAAACAGTGTATTTGTATAATTTAAACTATTTCCCCCCCCCAGATTGCTTATTAGCTGAAAGGGGGGGGAAATAGTTACTGCACAGTGGAGAAACTAGACAACGTTTTGACCTGGGAATCCAAATTAACATCACTAATACCTGGGGTTGGATAAGATGCCTTCAGATGTGATACCATAGAGAGAACGTATGACTTCTGCTCATATCCCACCTGGGCATGTATTACCTGAATAGAATTAAAAGGAAATATCAGATGTGACAACTAAATGCAATGAATGACCATGAACTGCTGGATCTTATACTAAAGAGAAAAAAAAAATGCTATGAAGGGCAGAACTGGGTCATTTGACAAAATTAGTAGATAGGATGTAGATTAGACAATCATTTATCAAGGTTAAATTTCTTGAATTTGAAATGTATATATGTATAAGTGTATATATTTAATATATATATTTTAATATTAAGTTATATAATTTAATGACAAAAAGAACAAAGGTTAGCAAAACAATACAAATTGATTGAACTGGGCAAGGGTATACAGAAGTCCTCTATACTAATTGAGCAACCATTACAAGTTTGGAATTATTTCAAAATTAGAATTAAAAAAATAATGGACTTTTATGAATTCTTTACTATTCAAGAGAATGCCCCAGGAAAATAAAGAAAGGGCTAAATTTCCAAGGAATGAGTCCTTAAATTCTTGGCTTGCAGCAAGGTAGATGGGGATTTCTTATTTTTTTTTTTCTTTAAAGATTCCTGTTTGGATGAACCTCTGAAATCACTTCTTTTCATATTAGATGGGCTGCCTTTTGTGTGTCTTGTCTCTCAGTTTCTTTTTTATTCCTTTTAGCACAGTGATCGTGGGACATGTGTGTACTTCCCCATTTGTTTCCCCTGAATTATTATAGTCCAATGGAGGACCCTGGAAGACCACACGTGTACAAATGCCTCATAGCTTGAGCAGATTCCCAGGTCATTCCTTCTTCAGTGGCTCTTTTTCCTTTCAGCCCCAAATCCATTTTTTTACTCAATGTAAGGAACCAGATAGCTCTCTGGGCCTCCAAGGGGCCTCCACTCTACTGTGAACTCACTTTACATCTTGTATGGATAACGAGGATTAACAATCCTGACCAGCCAAATTATATATTGCCTTGCATTTGTGATGCTGCCAGCAGCTAAGACAACTTTAGGGATTTCATTTTATTTACTCTGTCAAGGTCTCTGAAAGGTAGATATGGGACATGTACCACAAGCTTCTTCCTTCAAGAGAATCAGTTGGTGCCCAGATGTATATTATTATGTGCACTATTTACCAATCTGGCAAAGCCTCTTCAGAAAAGAGACACTTTATTCTGTTTGGTGGCAGAGTTTTCCTCTGAAAAGTCCTTTTTGAAATTACAAGATAATAATTTTAAAAAGCCATTCCAAATATTATTTTGTATCCATCAGTATTTTCTACCATCAGTAGAATACCCCATAGCACCTATTGGAGTCTTCTTATGTACATAGGACTTCTAGGGTGTGACTGTGTGTGCATGTATATTTATGTTATAACTGTCCCAGAAATGATTTAAAAATGATTACTCTTTGAGAAAGATGATGCGATTGTGAAATATATATAACTCTTGCTTTGGGTTTTGCAGAAGTTAGATGTTTCCAAATGCTGCACAATTGTAGAGCTGAGAGGAACCTGAGACACGCCACATCTGGTACATTTCATTCTAGCAGGCTCCTATAAAAAGCAATTCGTGAAGATTACACTATTTATTATTCTAGAGATTAAGGAGACAATGAGGATGCAATGTGGAAAGGAAAGTCATCACCAATATCAATGAGTATGTTTAGTCTTAACTTCGTTTTTTTTTTTCTGTATATGTCACTGGGGACCTCAAGTATTGTTACTCAAATTGGGGACCTCAAGCATTGTTACTCAAATTATTTATTCTTCATTTTGATCATAACTTATTAAGAGTGTTAATTTTTCTTTCTGTCCTCTTTGACTCCACTTCCTTTTTTCACTTTTTCTTCAGCCTGATTCTACTGCCATGTGTTTTTTCTTCTCAAACCCTTTGAGTGTTGTTTGAGAATATATTATCCTAAACCAGCTCCTTTCCTGCTTTCAGATTTAAGCCTGAGTCTTTGAGTCTGACCCTAAGATTTAGTTTTCCTTTCTCAACTGTTAGTTAAGAAAGATATAACAAGAATGCTGTGATCTTGGAGTAACTTCAAGCCTTTCATTTCTGAAGTTATTAAGCACAGTTATTTTAATAGGGCTTCAACATGGTAGTCCTTAAACGTTTTCCCCTGTAGGTTATGCTGTGATTTTTTTATTTCTTATTTTGTGGCCTCAAAATTTTCCATTGAGATTTGTTAAATGAATGAGTATGGAATGTTTATTGATGGTGTTCAAAAGCTAATCTCTCCATAACGCAGTGCACTGCTACCAAGAGAATACAGAAGCCTGGGTTCTGGCATTTCTGTAGGCAAAAATAACTGAGAGGCAGAATGTAGTACCCTTACCCACTTAACATAGCATAGCATTACATACAGCCAGTCTGAAACTGTAATAATTCAGGGAAATTGTTGCTTTATCAGTGCTAGATGTTGAACCAGTTTGCTACTACATTTTACAAATATTTACTGAGCACTAAAATTATGAGGCATTGTTTTTGCTAGCAGTCTGGATGTGGGATATATAGTGGTCAATGCAACACTGCTTTCACGAAGCTTATATGCCATAGAAAAGGACAAATAAAATATGCTGGCAAACAGACAATGAATAGGGTAGCTTTAGGGAGTTAGAAATTCTCTGAAGAAAAACAACAGAAGGGAATATATAAGAAAGTGACATGGTGGGGTAGGGTGAAGCTGTGGTTAGATTTGGTATTCAGGGAAAGCCTCTTGGAGAAAATATCTTCTGAATTGAGTCCTAGATACTAAGGGGCCTGCCGTTGAGATAGTGTGAGTATAGACACAAAGGTCTTAAAGCTAGAAAGAAGTTGGCGCATTTGAAGAACATAAAAGAAGACGAGGGTACAGAAGGCAGGCAGCAGAAAGGGAAAGTGGCAGGAGATGATGTCAGAACAGAAGGCAAGGATATTGGACATGGTAGGCCAAGATGAGGAATTCATCATTTGTGATTTTATGCTTATTTTGAATCTATAATTAGCAGATACATTGGAAGAGGAGAGGTAATTGAATAAAATGGATGAAGCAAGGTGAGTTACTGATCTAAGAGAATAGCTGTGCTAATAAGCCATAGGACAATCTTAGTTTTTGGTAGGCCCTTTACCTGAAACCTCTAGAGCTACTATATGAGGAATTATGAGATTTTTCTTTTAAAGAAGGGTGGGCTGTGGTTGAAGATGTCATGTCACTTTTTTGAGCTCTAGATGGCCCTCCTACAGGATCCCAGCCTGCCCTCACACCCAAAGGGTGTATGTTAGATGGATATCCATTATCCTTTTTTTAAATCATCACAGGATGACATTTCCTGAAGCTTTCTTAGAGTAAAAAGAATTTATTTAAATAAAATTGCATTCATCATGCTTTCGGAAGAGAAAAGTGGTAATGATGATCCTAAATAGAAACTAATACAAAATTTCATCTGTTTTTGGTTCCTAATTATATGATATGATATTGATTTGGCATCAGGTTTTACCTCTTTGTCATTTAGTAGCTGCAAAACACTGGCCAAGTTGCTTAACCTCTCTAAGACTCATTTTCCTCTTCTGCATAACTAGGCTAATAATACTCACCTGGCAGTATTGTTGAGAGAATTATATTAAACAAGATAATATATGCAAAGCACATAACACAATGCTTGTTACCTAGTGACCACTGTGCATAGTTACAGAAGTTAGCAACAATACCCATTCATATTTGCATAATGTCTAAATTTTACAAAACACTTTCACATACATTATTGCCATTTGATGCTTATGATAATTCTGTGAGGCTGTATTACTTACACAACTTCATGCAGCTTTATGTAGTCAAAGATGATTTTGATACAAATTTCTACAACTGAATCTGTTAGAAAAAGGAGATAAAGGAGGCAAGAATAATGGCCTAGAAGCCAACGAAGTCTTAAAGAGGAAAGTTAGTAAAGGTTTCAGTTTTACAAAAATCTACAAACTGATGTTTCATACATGAGTCATGAAATGGTTAATCCATTGTGTACATTTATTAAAATGTCAATGCAATATCTTTTACTGTGTTGGAGAAATCATGTCAAAAATTCATAGCCAAATTGTGTTCTGAATTACATTCACGTATCACTCATTAAGTGATGCAGATGATATGGCCTATTCTGTTTTAGACTTAGTTCTCTGACATGCAGCCAGTTCTGGGAAGCAGCATGACCACTCTTCAGCAGATACATGGCTATGTAAATGCTTTACGCAGAAATGGAAGATCTCCTACTCACTTCACATGGCAGGGGGTGACATCACCAATAGAAATGCCTCATTAATGTGTTTCTGTGCAGTACATGTGGTACTCATAAGAAGCCCTTTAAGTGGTTAAGCATTCAAACTGGGATTTGGCTAATGCTCTAGAATACTCCTTCTCTGGCCCAACTGCTTTCTCTCTTAGGGTAGGAATAGGGCCACGTAGACCAGAAGTGGCACTAGCTGGATTGATGGGGGAACACCTGCCACTGAAATACTTTCCTGTGTGTTGCAGCTGTGTCATCTTCATTGTCATTATCCTACCTTCAGGCATTCTCTATCTTTTATTCAAGGAATATGACTCTACAAAAGAGACACTATCCTTGACAGCCTTGTTATGCCTTCAGGTCAATGCCAGACACACACAGGTCACTGACTTACAAAGGAAAATCTATATTTTGCACTCCCTCAGGCAAAATACAGGACTGGAATGGCTCAGTAAGCTACCTTTATGTTTCCTT
The DNA here is from genome assembly GCA_036589455.1 of Ateles fusciceps. NCBI lineage: Eukaryota > Metazoa > Chordata > Mammalia > Primates > Atelidae > Ateles > Ateles fusciceps. Next base: position 4,120,046 of record JAZHEH010000797.1, on the reverse strand, counting down.
CTAGCCTGAGTTAACTGTAGACAAAACTGTAGAATAGTTGAACTCTGAGATTGATCTTTGTTTTCTACCTTCCTGTTGTGCATTTCTCGTTTAGGCTTTCTCCTATTACTTAGGACCTATACTGTGCCAGACACTGTGGGGAAGGTTATACCAAAGTACAGAGAATTTTAAGATATACTCTTGCTCCAGAGGAACTTTTGTGACCTAAATAGCTAATGGTGACATTTCTAACATGATAACATCGAGAAGGAAGGCCAGTTTAGGATGGGGAGATGGTCTCCAAATTATATGTAGCTGAGAGTCACCCAATCTGCCTGTGAGTCAGATGAGCACACTAAAAGTAAGAGATGACTATAAATGACTTCATCTCTACTGATTTGTTTTTTGGATAAGCCATTGGGTTGACACATCATACTGAATGTCCCCAAATCATTGCTTTTCTCTAGAATAAAACATAGGTAGTATAAACCAGGAATCATGATTTAAAACTCTCTGCATATAGCAGAGGTACCTCATTACAGTATCTGACTGCCGTTCACAATAAATGATTTTTAATAACTGTTGATAGTTTTGGTTACAAATGCTAGAAAATTATGATTTGCTGTACCTCAGCTTGATTTATTTATTACATTTATATGAACTGGCTCTCCAAACTTCTACCTAGAATTCAATAATATAGTTACCTTTTCTAGTAACAAATAATAGCCAAAAAGAAAAAAAAAACTGGGAAATGACATAGAGAACATGCAAAAATATTTTTAGCTCAAGGTATAAATGAAATGGAGAGTCAAAAGTGTTTTCAGTAGATCTCCAATGAACAGAGGATTCACACATAGAAGAGGTCACACTGCTGAAAGAGCATAGAACACCAAGACTCTTAGAGACAACTCAGAGCTCTAATTAAGAAGATTGTCCCCCACCACTCAGACACACACACACACACACACACACACATGCACACACACACACACACACACACACCACCTCTACCTGCATAGACCCAACTCTCTTATTTTAACCAATTTGACATGATCTTATGACACTTACAGGTTTGGAGAAGCAAAATCTTCTGCTTGTGGTATCGAAGTCTGGAATACATTCCTTTTATTATTTCTTTTTGACATGTACAGTGTATTATAGGGAAAAGCTAGTTGAAACTAGAAAATTTGAGCTTCATGTAGCCATTTATTTGCTGTCCTTTAAAACAATGCTTGTCCTCTCTCACCCTTAGTTTGTTTTACTTAGAAATAGAGGCTAATTATAGGTTGTATCAAATAAGCAATCCCCAACTATGCAATGGGTATCAGAAAACTCAGCTCAAAACTATAACTCAAGTGGTCATACAGTTATAATGGGTTTAAATGGAATGAGCTTCAGAAGCTGTGTTGTGGTCATCATGGCTGACCATTGTATTCTTTCACCTGGTGATTAGAGACTTTAGTTGTGCTTTTGATCAGAATGGAAGAAAGTCAAGTCCATGTGTCGGTTTAATGTGTTCAACTGCAAGTAACAGAATACTCATTTTGTAGTGATTTTTTAAATGTTTAATTTTTTCTTATAAATCGGGAAGGCTAGATGTAGGAGGCTGTAGCTCTTGCCTCTGTATCTCCTTGCTCCCAGTTCTATCATATCTGCAGTATTCTTTGTCTTTCCTTTATGAGTGTAAAATGGTATCCTCAACCCTCAATATCAGGTTCCATTCAAGGTGGAAAGAAGTACAGGGGTACGTGCCAGCCTGAGGAACAGAGGGAGAACCTGTCTCTAACAAGAGAAAAAAAAGAGTGGGCCGGAATTGCAGGGTATGACAACTACTTTTTCTAATGAATCTATCAAATACAGAGATACTTGTTTTCTTTCATCAGTAAATCAAAAGCTTTCCCAGAAAACTTCAGCAAATACTCACTTCTTCCCATTGATTGCAGTAAAGTACTGTGACCACCTCTTGGTGCAAAGGGGAGTGAGAATATAAAGCCTTTACCTAAGTACAGTATTGCTCTGAGTTTAACTTGGGATTTTTAGCTAAATAAATAAATAAATAAAAAGTGGGGTGGGGGAATTTGGGCAGTTGATTTTATGTATCTGTCATAAACTAAAGCCTCAATGAAATATTTAAAATTGAGTAATTTTCCTTAATCAGGCACCAGTATTTGTGTTACATTGATACTTTTGTCACCAACATCTGGTGGCAGAGATTCAGGTGTGAATTTCTATTTACCCAAATATACCAGTTCCCAAACAGGATGACTGCATTTGGTGTTAAACTGGCTTTTCTCATTAGACACTCTAATTGAGGAATATTTAGATTCATGGAACAGAAACCATCCAAATCGTGTTTTTTTCTGTAACTATAAAATCAGCAAAGAAGAAGAACCAGACCAGCAAGGGATGACTTGTGCGCACATCTCAGTTTACCAACAGTAGCTATTTAGTAGTTGTATCTAGAGGAATTATAAATGGCGAAAGCACTGCAATTAACAAATAGGACTCTCGTGTGGGCAGCTGATCTCAGTTGCATCTGTAAATATGACAGGAACTGGTATTGTGCTTCTTGTTGGTTTGAAGAGAGAAATACAAGCTAACTTGTGTGCATAAAGACCTGCTTGTTTGATAATGGTAATAGAGTCATGCCTTTTATATATCACTGTATTTACCTATGAGTGTTACAATTGCTATGTGTATCCATAGTGGCAAATGCACTAGCATCATCTATATGGTTAGTATATAGCACTTGCAGGGCAAGCATTCTGCCCTAGTTTCATGATTTTAAAAGGTGATTGAGGAAGAGCTAATATATAAAAGACAGAACAGCCTGGAGGAAAAGTAGTGCATAGAGTGACATTTAAAACAAGAAAAATGATCTATCTATATTAGCAAAGGCCTAGAATGTATTTCTTTAGTTTCTTTTCTCATCAGTCTTCTTGGGCATAAGTGTAGAATGGTGAGAGTAACATTAAATGCAGCTTGACCTATGGAATTACAAGGAAGTTAGGCTACATATATGTACTTTGAGACTTCTTGGTAAGGAGCATAGACGTGCATGACCCTGCCTGTCTCAAAACATTTAGAATTAAATACCGATTTAAAAATAACTAGGTATTTGTTTCCATGGAAATTGAACTATCCCTTAGCACCTTGATTCATGGATAGGAAAAAGATGTCAGATTTTCCCAGAAGCTGAAGGCATTTAATATAAGAACAATTTTACATTCTGTATTGTGATCACCAAGACCAAAACAATTTCTGATTGTCTTGGTGGAGTGCATTAATTCAATTGAGATCATGTCCAGGACTGGATATTGGTTAAATTCTGGTTAGCATCCTTGTAGATTTCTGCAGGCCATCACCAGTCAGAAACCCATGAGATAACAGAATGCTATCGGTTACAGTTTAGTATGTGACTTTCCATAAACTCCAAATGCAGGAAAATAGAAGGATTAAAATCAACTCTATCAATTTGCTTTAAAGGTTCAGGAACCTTTAGTAGATATCTAAAACTATAGCTCTCATACAAGCTGGGTTGCTCCAAAAAACTCACCAAGACCACTTGATGGGTTTTCATCCAGCACCGTTAATGCCTTGCCTGCCTTATCCTCATCATTGGTAAAGTGGAACCAGACACAATAGGCATATTAGTATGCTAGTATTTACACCACTTCACTGCAAGCCATGAGAAGCTTAAAGGACAGCACCAGAACACATTCCCTGTGTGAACGGAAATCTTTTAGCTCAAGAAGAATGTAAACATTATAAACCCTTGAGACATTTCACCAGGGATATCCGTAGACAAAAGACTTCTTTAGTAGTGCCTATACATGAGAACATGAAAACATGCAGACTACTTCAATGTACAACTAAAAACAAGGAGGTTGTACTTTACCTACATAAGAGAAAACCAGTAAAAAGTATAGCTTCCATGTGGGATATAAAACTAGCCTGAGCCTTGGGTGATGATAAACTGATTGATCATGGCCAGTAATGTGAAATGTGATTTTTTTGCCTGTCAACCATCACTTTCTTTGAGAAATCATTATGCTCCATTCTCTCATAACCCCTGCTTACCCATGTAAACCCAGGAGTAGGTATTTGACTCAGTTAGTTAATTAGAATAATGTATGCCCTACCCCAATCACAGTGATTGATTCAGGTGTGGTCATGTGATCCGGCTTGATGTCTGATGTTTCAGAGTCCTCACCAGGACATTTATGAAAGCTATGAGGTGAAAATATGCCCCGGAGCTGCATGTAACAACCTTTCCCTCTACATGGAAGGATAATGAGCCTAAGAATGAAGCCAATGGAGACAAAAGCTGAGAGATGGGGTAGTGGGGTGGGAGAAGAGAAAAATGAGAGACTATGAATCATTTCAAAAGCTGCAACCAGCTGTAGCTGATCCTGAATCTATCTTTGGGTTTTTAATGCTAAGATTTTTTTTTAAGCTATTTTGAGTGGGGATTCTCTCACTTGAAATTACAGGTATGCTGTGAAATACACAAAATTGAAAGCTACATGAATTCCAAAAATTGGCTTATCTTTTAAAAGGTTTTTAGAACACAGCCAAAATGACATATAGTATATATGTCATTTAGCAGGAATCCAGACCTGCTAATGTGTCACACCTGAGTCTTTACATGATCTCATCATTGTTACTGTGTCATACCTGCAGCAGCCTCCGACTTCATTAGCACCATACTCTGAGATAACTGACAGGAGAACACTTCATGGCAATTTGAACTCAGGGCCTGACACAGTGTTAACACTAACCAGGGAAATAAATACTCAGCAAGAGTGAGCAGGACTATATCTGTAGTTGGAGGGTGTGATTACTTTTGTAAGAAACGCTGAAAGCTGAAGGTATTTTGCAGAAAAAAATTCAATGGGCCTGAGTTTAGTGCTCACAATTTATGTGCCTCACTGAAATTTTTCAGTGTTTCCTGGTTCAAGGCAGGAAATGGTCCTATGTTTATGCCAAAAATATACATTTGAGAGGAGTGGATCTTTTCTGGAGTTTTTCTTTGCTTGGGGCCTATAATTTAATCCTGTACCACTGCTTCTCTACCCTCTACTTTTTCACCATAAACTGTGTGGGGTGCAAAGACTTAAAGTATAAATAGCGTAAGATAAATGGGAATCTTGAATTGTGACTACAAAACAAAGCCTAAGGAAAAACACATCTACTTAGTTGAAAAAAGATGACTATCAGTGCTTATCTGTCAAAGCTCTTAACTAAAAAACCACAAGACAAAAAACAAAAAACACTGCAGATCAGAGGTTAAAATAATTTTCACATCAGGTTCTTTTTGCACCTACCTACTTTTTAGGCATTAGTCCATTGTTTTTTGTTTGTTTGTTTGTTTTTGTTTTTTTACTTAATAAGCATGTTGTGGGGCTCACATGGAGACTAGAGTCTTGTACATATTGGCTTTGTAACAGCTCCTTGAGGGAATCAATCACAGATACTCTCTAGTTTTAACCTCAGAGCATGGGGTGGGCTTAATTAAGTGTACTTACTGTCAATATTTCTCCTCCAAACATAACGCAGAGTACACGCTCCAAGTCCTAACTGGGTAATTTGAGTCAATACTTAGAAAAGTGAGAGAAGGAAAATCTCACATTATACTTTATAACCGTTGCTGTTTCACACTTACATGAAAAGCTTTATGGTGATCACACCTTCAGTGCATTTTACTTACACGGGAATGACTGAAGGTGATTTATTTCTATTATAGTGTATTCCCCATGGGAAAAAGTAGATGTCATCGGCCAGTGTATTAAAAAATTTCATACTCCGTATGATTGTTGTGGGGCTGGTGGTGAGGGAAAGAGACTATGATGGTCTATGGTCTTCTCAGTCACAATTGCTGTAGAGTTTGTACATTCTTATTTGGCAAAAACAGATAATATCACCACTTTTTTTTTCTTATAATATATAGATGCATATATTCTATGTGTGTATGGAATAAAAGATTTGAGAGAGTATTTACCAAGCTATTTTAGATAGCTGTAATATACTCAACCCTGCACAGGTAGCTGGAGGGTCAATTAAAAGCCTATAGATCAGGTAGTGCTTTGCCTGCGGCCAGTCTCACCTTTTAGGGCATCACCTTGATTGGCTCCCAGAATCAGGACATCTTTGTCTACTTTATTCTTCTTGGATTTTCCCAAAGGGAAGCTGGTGGTGCAATTGGCAAAGCAGTGTCATGCTTATGATGTCTCCATTTGTACTCCAGGGGACTCTTGTCTCTAGGGGGAGTTCCAAGGAAGCAGGAAGCCAGGGATTCCAGTGCCAACAGGGATGTTGAAACACAGATCGAAACCCTAGAGTTATGAGGAAACTCAGTGTCTACTCAGAATAAACTCTAATGAGACCTCTTCAGGACATCTCCAAGGACCTCGCTCAATCTAGTAATATTCAAGGATTTGCTTGAAATCTTGCATTTAAAACAGCAGTTGACCCATTAAAAAGTGGACAAAGGACAAGAACAAACACATCTCAAAAGAAGAAAGCAGCCAACAACACATGAAAAAATGCTTAACATCATTAATCATTAGAGGAAGGCAGTTCAAAACCTGAATGAGATACTCTGTCTCACCAGTCAAATGGCTAATATGAAAAAGTTAAAGAATAACAGATGTTGGTGAGAATACAGAGAAAAGGGAATACTTATATGCTGTTTGGTGGGAATGTAAATTAGTTTAACCTCAGTGGAAGGAAGTTTGGAGATTTCTCAAAGGACTAAAAATGTAACTACCATTTAATCCCAGCAATCCCATTACTAGGTATATACTCAAAGGAATATAAATTTTCTGTCATAAAGATACATGCATATGTATGTTCACTGTAGGACTATTTATAATAGCAAAGATGTGGAATCACCCTGGGTGCTCCTCAGTGGTAGACTGGATGAATAAAATGTGGTACATACACATCCTGGACAGTCATAAAAAACAATTAAATCATGTTTGTTGCAGCAATATAGATACAGCTGGAGGACATTATCCTGAGCTAATTAACACAGAAACAGAAAATCAAATATTGTATGTTCTGACTGAAAAGTGGGAGTTAAATCTCAGGTTCACACAGACATAAAGATGAGGACAGTAGACATTGGAGATTACAGAAGGAAGGAGGAAGGGAGGGCGGCAAGGGCTAAAAAACTTCCTTGTGAGAATTATGCTTAGTATCTCAGCCTTGGGATCAATAGAAGCCCAAATCTCAGCCTCACACAATATACCTGTGTAACAGACCTGCACATATACCCCCTCAATCTAAAATAAAAATTGAAATTTAAAATAAAGATATACACAAATAAATAAAACAGCAGTAGTTGGATAGTCCCACAGATCGGGGATTTTTGCAAACCATGAATCAGAATTTATTCTAGTTTTATTGTATAAGTTGAGTATCCCTGATCTGAAAATCTAAACTCATTCTCCAAATTCTGAAGCATTTTGGATACCAACGTGATACTCAAAGGAAATGCTCACTGGAGCATTTCAGGTTTCAGGTTTTTGGAGAAGGGAAGATGAGCCAACATAATACAAATATTCAAAAATCAGACAAAATCCAAAATGGAAACACTTCTAGTCCCAAGCATTTTGAGTAAGACATACTCAGCCTGTATTTGTAAAAGGTGTTTGAGACAATACGCCAGTCCAGTTTCACAGTGGCCTTTGTCGTAGTAAGCAAGGTGTGGATTATAAACGGACTGTTTGAAGTCACTGTGAATTAGGTGAGGTATTCATTTCTTGATCTTTAACTTGTCCTTTTAAAGAAGTCTAGTATAGAAGAAAGAGCTGGAATGTGACTTAGGAGTCAGAAACACTGGAGTTCAGTCCTCCCAAACATAATCACTGTGTAATGAGCCAGTCACATAATTTTCTGAGTCTGTTTCCCTTTCAAGTAAAAAATAAGAAAATTTACATTTGCGCTTGTATTAAGTGTCAGACATTGTGATGACCAAATATTTTGCATTCATTTTATTGAGTTTTGTTACAGCCCCATGAGGTAAGCATTATCATTGTTCCTAGTCCACAGATAGGGCACTGAAACCCTGAAAGGTTAAATTTTTCACAAAGGTAGGAAGTGACTAAAAAGGGATTTAAACCCAGAAAAATTGGACTTGAGACATTTTTGCTAATTATTACACTTCTGATACTATACATTTCTTTACAGGATGGTCATAAACAAAAACTTTTTAAAGTGTACATGAAAACACTTTGTAAACTGGAAGGTAATATGGAGGTATGCTTAATATATTATTTAATCATATCTAGAATTCCTGTTCCTTGTACCTCCTCATTGATTGCTTACTCTTCCCTCGCTTGCCTGAACTCCTATTGCAGTAACTCATTCCAAATGTTTCTGACCCCTTTCCATTAATGTTTGCTTATTCTGATTTCTTAGAGTCCCATTCCTGCTTCATGGAAGCCTAGCAAATTGTTTTCTATGCTCAGTATATTGGTTGTCCCTGACATACCAAATACATTTATTTTTCAGGTTAACATACTCACATTTTAAGAGATAGTACCTGGTAGCCTCCCAATACCTCAATAAAAAATAACTTTATATTGGTTGACATGATATGCCTAAGGAGGAACTTACCTTTAAGTTAGTGTGGTTATTCCATAAACTTTTCATGGAGAAGTCAGTTCTGTGAGCCAGGGCTTTCCTGGGTCTGGCCTGTAAATCATTTGCATCAAATTCATCCAGCATGTATGATCAAAATTCAGACTGTCAGGCCCCACTTTGAGAATTTGATTCAGTTACTCTAACAAGGGCCTTAGTTAAATCTTGCACACACTATAGTTTAATGCCAACTGCTCTAGAGTTAATTATAGATCCCACTCTATAATCTCTTACAGTCCATTTAATACATTAATAGATATTTCCCATGAGGGATGTCAGGGCCAGTTTGCTCAAAAGAGTGTTGACTGTCAAGGATGATAAGCATTATAGGAAAAAGTGTGTGTGCATCTTGCATGATGGAGTAGGTGAGTCGTGCAATGTATAGAAATGATTCATTCATTTAAAAGGTTACTTTCCTAGTTGAGGTCAAATGACATTTAGAGTTGGTTTGCATAGCATCTTATTTGGAATGAACCAGTAATGCAAACCCAACTGTTCTATTTAGCCGCATGTGAGGGAGATGGCTGGTTGATTCATTTGCAACTTTGTTTTGAAAAATTTTCATTTTCCCTGGGAAAAAGTTTAATAAATGTACAGAGATACTTATTTTTTAAAGATGTAGTTTTTTATCCTCCCCCTTATAGCACATGACAGACACGAAATGAAAGAAGCCTTCCTCTAGGTCTGACGAGATTCACAAGCAGTGAGCAGGAGGAGAGGGGTTATTGAAGCAGTGTCGCTCTGACACGGGACTGAGTTGTAACATAGGAGCCTTTCCTGTGACTAAAAGGATAGAAAAAAAATCAGCCGTCCCAGGAACATTGAGGTCTACTGAACCATGTACTCTAAGCAGCCGAAAAAATCTCAAGTCTCTCACTTCAAAGGTGTTGGAAAACTTTCAAGTGCAAATGCCAGAGAGCTAGGACCCAGAGTTGAAAGACAGGAGCATGGTTTTTGTTTTTATTTTCAAAGGAGAATAGTGTCTTCTGGAATCGTCGATAAGTACATTATTTTGAGTGGAGGGTAGCTTTTATGTAAGGGCCTCTGAAACCAAGACAAAATATATAAAGATGATTGTGACACGAGAAAGCACTCTTGTTCCCAAGGGTCTGTCAATCATCATATTCCGTGCTCATTCTCCCCCAGCTGTATAAATTGGCCCCAGGGTACACTATTTGACAGAGAACCTTCAGTCTCAGAATATTTCTCTCAACCCAATTTTTCTTAAAATTGGTCTGGGTATTAAGTTAGAAGACAGAAAATATAACCTTAGTGAGGGAGATACATTCACAGGGACATCTGCCAATCAAAGTAACTACATTTCCATAGACAAGTCTGCTGTCCATAACATGCTGAAATAAATGCCTATGTCCATAGAAGAACATCTGAACATCAAATTTTGGAGACTGTTAGCAGACGAGTTCATGGGATTGCTATAGATTCCTTTGTTTGAATGAATTGGAGGCTACTGCCTGGAGCCCCGACTTATAGAATCTTAAAGTTTTCACTGAATTACAAAAACAAAGGGAATAATAATATCCTGGGTCAGTGGCTACACTAGTAAATCATTTATTTGCAGAGGCTTACTACAAAAACCCCTTAAATTCCCATAAAATATAAATACTGTATAATAGTTCACACCTTTTGGAAATCTGTGCATAGACTTGATTCTCTGCTAATGGATGTACTTGGGTAGCTTAGGGGTTTTAGCAACTCCTTCCTCTTGGTGGCTGCACATACAAAGGGGAAACTGTTGTCTCTTGTGGTTGGTATTCTGAATAAAATCAGCATGTCTTCAGGAACAATTGAAAATAGAAATCGGTTATTAAAATTCAGTTGTTCTTCAAATTCCCAAGTGAATTACCTTAGAAATGGTTATTTAAAAACCATGTGTCATGATCTGACACAGCCTCTTGTCAAGGTTTACTAGCTATCAATGTTATTAGAATTTTTTGTGTGTTTTTTTCCCATTAAGCTGTAAAGGTATTTTAAGACTTTATTACTTTTAAAATATGCCTATGCTGTTTTACTGAATTTTCAGCAGTTTATTTCCGATTTTTTTTGTTTTTTTTGGGCATATGGCTTCAGGAGAGTCTACATTCTCCTGTTACTGCCTACAGGACAGTGTCTCATTTCTTTCTATTAACTATCTCATTAGTAGGTGGGACAGCAGGACTCGTATCTGAGAGCTGCATCAAAGAGAATCTTTCATTTACTCATTCAATAAGATTTTATGTAGTTTCTAATACACGCCAAGCACGTTTTTGGACATGGAAGTAAAACTGTGATCCAAAAGACAAAGTTTCTCCTCTTAGGGAGCTGACTTTCTAATTAAAGAAGAAAATAAACAAATTATTACATATATAGTATACCTACCTATAAGGAAGGAGAAATAATCTCTTCTTCTATCCATCATAGGTTCCCCAGCTGGGCCCCTGTAAATAAAATTGACCAAAGACATACTCATAAGAGAAAAACAAGCAGAATTTTATTAACTTGAGCATTGTACTTTCAAGTGGGAGTGCTCAGAGACGTGTAACTTGAAGTGGTGGTTAGAACTTGTTTGTATATATTGTCTTAGGCTATAACAAGAAAAAAGGGGATTGGGGCTTCTAGGTGGGTAGTCAAGTCATAGGAAGGTGATCAAGACAAGTCTGGAGCATTGAGTATACCTAGACTTAAAGATAGGGACAGTGAACACAGGGGACTCCTAGAGGGGGGTAGGGAAAGAGGGGGGTGAGGACCAAAAAACTACCTGTGGGATCTGGGTGATGGGATTATTCATACATCAAACCTCAGCCACATGAAATTTACCCATGTAACGACCTGCACATGTATCCCTGAACCTAAAATAAAAGTTGCAAAAAAAAGTCTGGTAAACAAAAGTTTTTAAATAAGTTTTATTGTGCAGATTTAAGTTTCTCCACTGATAAAAGCTAAGATCCCTCCTTTCCCTGGTAAAAAAGAGGGAGACACTGCTACAAATGGGATTTTAAAAATTAAATGTAAATTTTATGTACAAAGGGAAAACTTGGACCCTGTTTTAGAGCTTTTCCTGAGTCTGCTGGTTCTCAATGACCTTTAGCTCAAAATAATCTATATGCCCAGGAGGTATATTTTGGAGTGGCATAACCTGTTAACTGCTCGTACATCTGGGTGACATGAAGAAAAATAAAATGAGCAAAAAGGGCATGATGCAGAAAGAACAGGTAGTGCTAAATTGTTACATTTCATTAAACCAAAGACTTCAACAATTGCAAATATGTAACTATATTTATCTACCAACTAAAAGAAGAGCTTCCAATTCTAATAGTAAAATGTCACCAATCCTAGGATGCATCCAATTCTCAGAGATGTTAAACAGTAAAAATGATCATCTTAAAATGTTAATCAAAGAAACATGAGTTGTCAGGAAGGCTTTACTGACAAAGTGATATTTAAGTACAGAAAGTGATATTAAGTAGAGAACTCGAGAAAAATGGCTAGTGGGAGATGTATGATTATTGGAGGAAGTGCATTTTGAGCAGAGGGACCAGTACGTACAGAGTGCCTGAGGTGGAAACATACTTGGAATTCTTATGTTGGAGGAACAGCAAGTGGGCTGGTATAGCTGAAAGGAATGGACAAACAGCAGACTCTGCAGGGCCTTCTAAACCGTGGTAATGAATTTAGATTTTACTTTGAGTGACAAGGAAAGCCAGAGGAGGCCTTGAGTAGATGCTGAGGACACAATCTGATCTGATGTAGAATGTCAAAGAATCGCTCTGGCTTCTTTCCACTCTGAAAAGTAGACAATAGGGGAGAAATGCTGAAAGCAGAACAGCAAGGTAAGAAACTGTTGAACCAATTCATACAAGAGATGATGGTGACTTTGTGGGTTGGGAGTTAGCAGGGAATTTGATGATAAATGGGAGATTATTGGTAAATTTGAGAATCTGTATATAACCAAATATTTTCAAAAGGGTGTACTATTCTTTAGGGATCCCAGTCAAATTTGTTATGCAATTGAGTGGAGACTCCAAGATACTCTTCAGGTACCAAAAAAAAAAAAAAAAAAAAAGTCCCAGTGAAAAAGTAACATTTAGAAATCAGATGTCAATGCCCAGGACCTTTGATGGAGAAGCTCAGAGGGATTACCCATTTGGGCATAGATGCTAGCTTTAAACTCTGGATTAAGAAGCAGAATTTCTTTGGAGCATAAGACTAGCCTGTGTGTCTAAGCAGAGAATGTACTGCTGAAAAATTAAACTAGTTGAAATTGGATGAGAAAAAAAAACCCTGACAATCTGTGAACCTAATATCTTCATCCAAACAAGCTGATGGTCTCTGTCCACATTGTTTTATGAGCTCTGCCTGGTAAATCTATCTACTTATCTATTTTTATAATTTTTAAAAAATATGTCACTTAGTAAAATTTCACCTCCTTATTACCAAAAAGTGAGGGGTAATAGTAAATGAGTGAAAGAAATTTTAACTTTGGGGTGCACATGCCTGGACTTGAATGTGAGGGCTGCAACCTCCTATTTACCTGGACTTGGGACATTTACTTAACTTCTCTGAACTTTCAGCATAATCTTCTGAGGCTAATAATATTCTCATAGCATTTTTGTAAGAGGTAATAGAAATCACATAGTTTTGACATCCAGAACCACAAGTAACATGTTGTAAGTTTTTAATAAGTAGTTATCATCATAAAGGTCTAAGTATATAAAGAAGAATGTAATGCCCTGAAGACCAACTTGGTAGCAACAGCCATATTTCCAGATAGAGGACTAAGGAAATCAACTGGTGTCCTACAGACAGACAAACCTAATTCAAAAAGGAAAAGAAGAAAGATTTCAAGTCTTGGCTCTTTTCACATCTGGGTTTTCTTCCTCTCACAATGCCTTCCATGTACTTGACTTGTATGATAATATTGGCTCTCCTTAATCTGAAGTCTCCCTTGAGTTCTGCTTCTCACTAGCATACCAGTATTAGCCAGTTAGAGTCTGCTGAGTTAATTAGGTGAGCAGGTGGAAAACTTAGAGGAATAATAGAACACTTGCTATTGTGGGACATTTAGGGGATTTCTTTAGTGCTAATCTGGAAAGAATTGTGCACATTGGGTGGACATCTCAGAGCGTCCTGCTGAATTAGGCTGTGTTAAATCTGTTGAACTAAACCGTTTGAATTTAGTTTGGTGTCTCTCCTATTCTGTCTTTGACTCTTGCTTTCTCCTTCTGTTGCCTGTGTAAAGCATCATCCAGTTCCTCTCAGGCCTCTCTCTCCCTTTCATTTTCCATCTGTTTGTCTCTCACTTTTCCCCACACTGGTTTGTCTCTAGGCCTCCCTATGGCACCTTTCACCAGAGATCCTTGGAGCTCAACATAGTTGTTACTCAGTGGGCTTTACAGAGCACTCATCAGGTTTTTTATCAAAGGACAAGTCCCTGCTGCCCTTCACTAACTTGTAGCAAGGGGTCATGCTATTCCTAATTAGTTTAAGGCAGCAGAGAGCTAAGTGTTCCCTTAGTCAATGTGGTGGTAAACTCCTTTTATTATGTTCACAGGTTCACACTCTGCTCTTAAAAGAACTTATTCTTGCTAACTTCTTGGCTGATTACCGCCCTGCCTGTAATCCATTCTTATGGCAGGAAAGGTGCTGTCAAGGCACCTCTAGGCAAAGTGGGATAATACGGTGTTTTTTGACACCTTTCAGTGTGAGCGCTGGCTTTCTTAAGTAATGCAGACAGCCTGTATCATTATTTTTAAGGAGAAAGATGTCACTGTATGGCTGAGTTTGTGTTCACTAATGTGCAGATTTGGGAGGCCATCATTTTCTATTTTCCTCGGATGCATTGTCAAGAGATGGATAGAGCAGAGTGGGCTCTGCTTCACATTCAGTGCTACAGGGACTTAAACAATGTGGCATTCTACAAAGGCTACAATTTACAAACAGTGTGTTCATATCCACCTATGCATTTGTTAGGCTGTAGTTAACACCTGAATGCATTGTGAATGAGTATTAGAAATGTTCATGAGAAATACTAAGTGCAGGAAACACATATTTCAAAAAAATCTTTCCATTCCTATGAAAATTCTTCATGTTCTTAATATTACGGAGGTAAATATGTACAGCAAAAACATTATCTTGTTCCATAAAGTCCAGTTATCAATTAACACCTGCTAGTTCTATCTGAACAACATACATCTTAGGATACTGCCAGCAACAACATACAGATTTTTCTACCAGTAGCCAGTATACTGTGGGGTGTACGGTAAATATTAAGCTACTGCTGAGGTAATTGAAAGATAAAAGGAAATTTTGTAGAATTGATTAACTGACGGTACTTATCATGACCATAATGATTCTTTCGATTAATCACAACACACACACACACACACACACACACACACACACACACAAATTCTCCTTTTTCTTTTCTACTTAATCCTCCTCCTTCTCCTTCTCTTCCTTTTCTTTCTGGGAATAAGAATACTCCTCCACTCCCAGCCTCCTGCTCTTCCTCTTGCAAACAGTCCTTCAACTCCTTTTCTAATGGCTTCTTTCCCTTGGTCCTTTAATATATATTCTCCGATAAATTATTTCAAATGAAAAATTTAGAGTTGCCTTAATAACTTCTTTTTTAAAAAATACATTTGCACTATAGATTCTGGGGTACACGTGCAGAACATGCAGGATTGTTGCATAGCTACATACATGGCAATGTGGTTTGCTGCCTCCATCCCCATCACCTATATCTGGCATTTCTCCCCCATGTTATCCCCTCCCAAACTCCCTACCCCAAACTGTCCCTCCCCTAGACCCCCCTCAACAGACCTCAGTGTGTGATGCTCCCCTCCCTGTGTCCATGTGTTCTCATTGTTCAACACCCGCCTATGAGTGAGAACATGTGGCGTTTGATTTTCAGTTCTTGTGTCAGTTTGCTGAGAATGATGGTTTCCAGGTTCATCCATGTCCCTACAAAGGACAGGAACTCATAGTTTTTTTTTTTTTTATTGCATTTTAGGTTTTGGGGTACATGTGAAGAACATGCAAGATTGTTGCATAGGTACACACATGGCAGTGTGATGTGCTGCCTTCCTCCCCATCACCTATATCTGGCATTTCTCCCCATGCTCTCTCTCCCCCAACTCCCCACCCCCGACTAGGAACTCGTCGTTTTTTATGGCTGCATAGTATTCCATGGTGTGTATGTGCCACATTTTCCTTGTCCATTCAGTCATCTATGGGCATTTGGGTTGGTTCCAGGTCTTTGGTATTGTAAACAGTGCTGTAATGAACATTGGTGTGCATGTGTCTTTATAATAGAATGATTTATAATCCTTTGGATATATACCCAGTAATGGGATTGCTGGCTCAAATGGAATTTCTATTGCTAGGTCCTTGAGGAATCGCCACACTGTCTTCCACAATGGTTGAACTAATTTACACTCCCACCAACAGTGTAATAGTGTTCCTATTTCTCCACATCCTCTCCAGCATCTGTTGTCTCCAGGTATTTTAATGATCGCCATTTTAACTGGCGTGAGATGGTATCTCAATGTGGTTTTGATTTGCATTTCTCTAATGATCAGAGATGATGAGCATTTTTTCATATGTTTGTTGGCCTCATATATTTCTTCTTTTGAAAAGTGTCTGTTTATATCCTTTGCCCACTTTTGAATGGGTTTGTTTGTTTTTTTTTCCTGTAAATCTGTTTTAGTTCTTTGTAGATTCTGCATATGAGGACTTTGTCAGATGGGTAGATTGCAAAAAATTTTTCCCATTCTGTTGGTTGCCAGTTCACTCTAATGATTGATTGTTTTATTGTGCAGAAGCTCTGGAGTTTAATTAGATCCCCTTTGTCTATTTTGGCTTTTGCTGTCAATGCTTTTGGTGTTTTAGTCATGAAGTCCTTGCCAATGCCTATGTCCCGAATGGTTTTGCCTAGGTTTTCTTCTAGGGTTTTTACGGTGTTAGGTCTTATGTTTAAGTCTTTACTCCCTCTGGAGTTAATTTTAGTGTAAGGTGTCAGGAAGGGGTCCAGTTTCTGCTTTCTGCACATGGCTAGCCAGTTTTCCCAACACCATTCATTAAACAGGGGAATCCTTTCCCCATTGCTTGTTTTTGTCATGTTTGTCAAAGATCAGATGGTTGTAGATGTGTGGCATTGCCTCCAAGACCTCTGTTCTGTTCCATTGGTCTATATCTCTGTTTTGGTACTAGTACCATGCTGTTTTGATTACTGTAGCCTTGTAGTATAGTTTGAAATCAGGTAGCATGTTGCCTCCAGCTTTGTTCTTTTTGCTTAGAATTGACTTGGCTATGCGGGCTCTCTTTTGGTTCCATATGAAGTTTAAGGCAGTTTTTTCCAATTCTGTGAAGATGGTCATAGGTAGCTTGATGGGGATAGCATTGAATCTATAAATTACTTTGGGCAGTATGGCCATTTTGATGATATTGATTCTTCCTAACCATGAGCATGGAATGTTTCTCCATCTGTTTGTGTCCTCTCTTCTTCGTTGAGCAGTGGTTTGTAGTTCTCCTTGAAGAGGTCCTTTACATCCTTTGTTAGTTGTATTCTTAGGTATTTTATTCCCTTTGTAGCAATTGTGAATGGCAGTTGGTTCTTGATTTGGCTGTCTTTAAGTCTGTTATTGGTGTATAGGAATGCTTGTGATTTTTGCACATTGATTTTGTATCCTGAGACTTTGCTGAAGCTGCTTATCAGTTTCAGGAGATTTTGGGCTGAGATGACGGGATCTTCTAAATACACAATCATGTCTTCTGCAAATAGAGACAATTTGACTTCCTCCTTTCCTATTTGAATACCCTTTATTTCTTTTTCTTGCCTGATTGCTCTGGCTAGAACTTCCAATACTATATTGAATAGGAGTGGTGAGAGAGGGCATCCTTTTCTAGTACCAGATTTCAAAGGGAATGCTTCCAGTTTTTGCCCATTCAGTATGATATTGGCTATGGGTTTGTTGTAAATAGCTTTTATTATTTTGAGATACGTTCTGTCAATACCTAGTTTATTGAGAGTTTTTAGCATAAAGGGCTTTTGAATTTTGTCAGAGGCCTTCTCTGCATCTGTTGAGATAATCATGTGGTTTTTGTCTTTGGATCTGCTTATGTGGTGGATTACGTTTATAGATGTGCACATGTTGAACCAGCCTTGCATCCCTGGGATGAAGCCTACTTGATCATAATGGATAAGCTTTTTGATGTGCTGTTGCAATACTTCAATAAAAGTATTTTATTGAAGATTTTTGCATCTATGTTCATCATGGATATTGACCTGAAGTTTTCCTTTTCTTGCTGAGTCTCTGCCGGGTTTTGGTATCAGGAAGATGTTGGTCTCATAAAATGATTTGGGAAGGATTCCCTCTTTTTGGATTGTTCGGAATAGTTTTGGAAGGAGTGGTACCAGCTCCTCTTTGTATGTCTGGTAGAATTCAGCTGTGAACCCATCTGGACCTGGGCTTTTGTTGGTTGGTAGGCTATTAATTGCTGCCTCAACTTCAGCCCTTGTTATTGACCTATTCAGGGTTTTGACTTCTTCCTGGTTTAGACTTGGGAGGATGCAAGTGTCCAGGAATTTATGCATTTCTTCCAGGTTTACTGGTTTACATGCATAGAGTTGTTTGTGGTAATCTCTGACGGTAGTTTGTATTTCTGTGGAATCTGTGGTGATACCCCCTTTATTGTTTCTTATTGCATCTATTTGATTCTTCTCTCTTCTTTTTTATTAATCTGGCTAGTGGTCTCTATTTTGTTGATCTTTTCAAAACACCCGCTCCTGGATTTATTAATTTTTTGAAGGGTTTTTTGTGTCTCTCCTTCAGTTCTGCTCTGATCTTAATTATATCTTGTCTTCTGCTAGCTTTTCAGATTTTTTGATCTTGCTCGTCTAGCTCTTTCAATTTTGACGATAGGGTGTCGATTTTAGATCTTTCCTCATTTTTCATGTGAGCATTTATTGCTATAAATTTTCCTCTAGACACTGCTTTAAATGTGTCCCAGAGATTCTGGTACATTTTGTATTCATTCTCATTGGTTTCAGAGAACATCTTTATTTCTGCTTCATTTCATTGTTTATCCAGTAAACATTCAAGAGCCAGTTGTTCAGTTTCTATGAAACTGTGCAGTTCTGAGTTAGTTTCTGAATTCATAGTTCTAACTTGATTGCACTGTGGTCTAAGAGACTGTTGGTTATGATTTCCATTCTTTTGCATTGCTGAGGAGTGATTTACTTCCAATTATGTGGTCAATTTTAGAGTAGGTATGTTGTGGTGCTGAGAATAATGTGTATTCTGTGGATTTAGGGTGGAGAGTTCTATAAATGTCTATTAGGTTTGCTTGGTCCAGGTCTGAGTTCAAGTCCTGGATATCCTTGTTAATTTTCTGTCTTGATCTGTCTAATGGATTGTTAAAGTCTCCCACTATTATTGTGTGGAAGTCTACGTCTCCCACTATTATTGTGTGGGAGTCTAAGTCTCTTTGTAAGTCCTTAAGAACTTGCTTTATGTATCTGGTTGCTCCTGTATTGGGTGAGTATATATTTAGGATCGTTAGCTCTTCTTGTTGCATTGATCGTTTTACCATTATGTAATGTCCTTCTTTGTCTCTTTTGATCTTTGATGGTCTAAAGTCTATTTTATCAGAGACTAGGATTGCGACTCTTGCTTTTTTTTGCTCTCCATTTGCTTGGTAAATCTTCCTCCATTGCTTTATTTTGAGCGTATGTATTTCCTTGCACATGAGATGGGTTTCCTGGATACAGTACACTGATGGGTTTTGACTTTTTATCCAATTTGCCAGTCTGTGTCTTGTGATTGGGGCGTTTGCCCATTTACATTTAAGGTTAATATTGCTATGTGTGAATTTGATCCTGCCATTTTGATGCTAGCTGGTTGTTTTGCCCGTTAGTTGATGCAGTTTCTTCATTTTGTGGATGCTCGTTACCATTTGGTACATTTTTGGAGTGGCTGGTACTGGTTGTTCCTTTCTATGTTTAGTGCTTCTTTCAGGAGCTCTTATAAGGCAGGCCTGGTGGTGAGGAAATCTCTCAGCAATTGTTTGTTCGTAAAGGATTGTATTTCTCCTTCGCTTATGAAGCTTAGTTTGGCTGGATATGATATTCTAGGTTGAAAGTTATTTTCTTTAAGGATGTTCAATATTGGATGCCACTCTCTTCTGGTTTGTAGGGTTTCTGCCAAGAGATCCTCTATGAGTCTTATGAGCTTCCCTTTGTGGGTAACCCGACCTTTCTCTCTGGCTACCCTTAGCATTTTCTCTTTTGTTTCAACCCTGGTTAATCTGACGATTATGTGCCTTGGGGTTGCTCTTCTTGAGGAATATCTTTGTGGTGGTCTCTGTATTTCCTGGACTTGAATATTGGCCTACCTTGCTAGGTTGGAGAAGTTTTCCTGGATAATATCCTGAAGAGTATTTTCCAGCATGGATTCAATCTCTCCATCATATTCAGGTACACCTATCAAACATCGATTAGGCCTTTTCACATAATCTCATATTTCTTGGAGGCTTTGTTCATTTATTTTTACTCCTTTTTCTCTAATCTTGCCTTCTCATTTTATTTCATTGAGTTGATCTTCAATCTCTGATATCCTTTCTTCTGCTTGGTCGATTCAGCTAATGAAACTTGTGTATGCTTCTCGAAGTTCTCGTGTTGTGTTTTTCAGCTCCATCAATTCATATATATTCTTCTCTGAGCTGTTTGTTATCATTTGCATTTCATCAAACCTTTTTTCAAGGTTCTTAGTTTCTTTGATTGGGTTAGAACATGTTCTCTTAGCTCAGAGAAGTTTGTTATTACCCACTTTCTGAAGCCCGTTTCAGTGAATTCATCAGACTCATTCTCCATCTAGCCTTGTTCCCTTGCTGGTCAGGAGTTGTGACCCCTTGGAGGAGGAGAGGCATTCTGGTTTTGGGTATTTTCATCCTTTTTAGACTGGTTTCTTCCCATCTTTGTGGATTTATCTACCTGTGGTCTTTGTAGTTGGTGACTTTTGGATGGGGTCTCTGTGTGGACTTCCTTTTTGTTGCTGATGAAGTTATTTCTTTCTGTTTTTTAGTTTTTCTTCTAACAGTCAGGCCCCTCTGCTGCAGGACTGCTGGAGTTCCACTCCAGACCCTGCTTGCCTGCGATGGCTGCAGAACAGTAAGGGTTGCTGCCAGTTTCTTCTTCTGTTATCTTTGTCCCAGAAGGATACCTGCCAGATGTCAGCCTGAGCTCTCCTTTATGAGGTGTCTCTTTGGATATACAGGGGTTGGGGGAGCTGCTTGAGGAGACAGTCTGTCCCTTATGGGAGCTCAAGTGCTGAGCTGTGAGCTCCATTGATCCATTTAGAGCTGCTGGGCAGGTATGTTTAAGTCTGCTGCAGTGGAACTCATAACCGCCTTTTGCCTGGGAAGGTGGGGCTTTATTTATGAATTCCTGATGTGCTGCTGCCTTTTTTCAGAGATGCCCTGCCCAGTGAGGAGGTAGCATAGTCACAGTCTGCCAGCAGAGGCATTGCTGAGCTGCCGTGGGCTCTGCCCAGCTGCTGTGTGAACTTCCTTGTGGTTTTGTTTATAGAGGTATAGTTACAACTGCCTTGGTAATGGCGATCTGCCTCAGTAATGGTGGACTGTCTCAGTAATGTCAGACTGCCTCAGTAATGGCAGATTGCCTCGGTAATGACAGACTGCCTCAGTAATGGTGGACTGCCTCAGTAATGGCGGACTGCCTCAGTAGTGTTGGACTGCCTCAGTAATGACAGATGCCCTTCCCCCTACGGAGCTGGACTGTCCTGGGTCCAGCTGTGCTTGCTGTGAAACTCTCAATCCAGAGCATTTCAGATTGCTGGTCTTGGTGGGGGGTGGGACCCGTTGAGCCAGATCACCTGGCTCCCTGTTTCAGTCCCCTTTTTTCAGTTGAAGGGGCGACTCTGTTTCCCAGGTGTTCCAGGAGCCAGTTGAAATGGCCGCCCAGATTCGTGTGAGTTTTTGTGTGGAGATCCGCTGTACCAGCTGAAACAGCCATGCTGGAGACTCGTGGCACTTTTTTGCCCGGGAACCCTCTGGTCTGTGGGCAGTAAAAATTCATTTGGAAATGCAGTGATCACTCACCCTCTGCATTCTCGCTGGGAACTGCGCTTCAGAGCTGTTCCTATTCAGCCATCTTCCACAGGGACCTCCTGCCTTAATAACTTCTAATCAGTCCCTTGGTCATTCCCTTGCCAAATCTCTCAACCTCAACTCTGTTTCTAAATCTTACGGTTTCTATATTAGCTTTGGTATCCAGCTACTTTGAGTTGTTCATCGGTCTTTCACACATACTCTTATTCATCCTTCATACAGCTTTCAGGCAATCTTTTCTTTCCTTTCCTATTCCAAGTTACCAATGTGGTTCTGAAATGCCGAATGAGTCACATTTCAGCTCCAAGCCCAGAATTCAAGACTTTCTGTTGACTGCCCACACCATTCTTTCCCAGTAGCATGATGTGTTAGCCTAATCCTTTGCGTATCTCTATTGTGCCAAGTCCAGTTGCCTTGCACGCTCTCCTACCATCAACTCATTTCCTTCATGGCGTTTTGGAGCACTTTGCACAGATTGTCCTGTGGTACACTGCCAATGTGTGCTTCGTTTCCTTAATGGTTCAAACTTCTCATTTTCCTGGAAGTATTTCTGGGGATTTTTATATCTTTATGAGTATTCTACGTAGTTTCACTTTATGTATCAACATTTATGGCAGCCTGCTTTCATTTGTTGCTCTGTTACCTGGCAGTCTTTCTCAAGGAATGTGTGATTTCTGTTTCCTGTTTAAGTATAAACTAATGCTTATCACTGACCTTGCTTATAAGATGTTTTACACTTTGCTATTCTTGGTAAAGAATTATATACATAATAGACATAGATGAATGTTTCTTAACTAATTCTTCTCTTACTTCCTTATTGATCTAATTCTTTGTTGCTGTTTCTTTCAACATAGGTGTAAAAAATATCTCCAGTTAGATTTTTTAACCCATCAGTTGTGTATTTGTTAGCCTTTTTAGAGTTCTGCATTCATTGAGTAATCAAAATTTTCTTGACAAGCTAAAATAAAATAATGAAGTTAGCTATGATTTTATCATTATTAACAAAAAGGCTTACTGCTTTTTCATTACTGCTTCTGCAATTGATCTTGCTGTGCTTTTCAATTTGTTTGGAATATTACCTTTAAAGAAAAGTTGTAAGCCCTTTTAGCAAAGGAACTTTGACTTCTGTCTGTTTGGTTTTGTTTTCTTTTGTGTTTAATACAGAACACTGAAAAAGTTGAGCTGGAAAGCTATTAAATACTAAATAATAACTTGCTGAATAAACTTAATGAAAACAAGGCTGTCTTTTGTTTTGTTAATCAATGACATAACACAGTCAGCATTTAAAAGCTTGGACTCTGAAGCAAAACTGAGTCTGAATTTGAACTCTATCCCATTAAACTGTGTGACTTGGCCAAGTTACTTAACCTTTCTGTTTCTCAGTTCATATACTTGTAATGTGGAAATCACAATAATGCTTCCCTCACAAGGATGTTGTAGAGATTAAATTGAGTCACTATATATAAAACATTTATTAAAAAAAAAAACCTGATTGTGTAACAATTGCTAAAATGTGTTTGCTAACATCTTGTCCCCAGGCACTGTAATCCAGTAGGGTAGTTCTCAACTTTATTTTAATCTTTGATGGCTGGGACAATCAGACTCTACTTTGGATTTTTTACTTATGAATAAATATTGTAAAGAAATAACAGCATTAATAGGGCCTTGTGCCCTTTTCTCTGTAGAATGCTATAAATGATTGATCTGATCCTGTTAACATAAGCAGATCTGGGAATAGTAGTCAATAAAATGACAAAAATAAATAGTGCAATCAAATAAGACCTTCAGAGAACATACAAAACATATACCTATAAAGCATAAATGTAACTAGTGTTTAAATTGCCACTCCAGTATTCTGACCTCTTGACAGAAGGATTTGTAAAGAGGAACATTGACATATTCTGGATGATGGCTTTGCAGAGAAGTGCTTTTTTAGAGTTATCCTTGGGAAATTATACTTTGAACTTATGCCCTGACTAGCTGGATCTTGCGTGATATATTTACCCTCAGCCCTGAATCCCTTTCTCCTCCCATAACCATCTTAAGCCTCTACCCACCAGGCAGAATCTTATTCATATTTCAAAACTCAACTCAGGTGTAATTTTAAAAATTTTTTGTCCCTCTACCTTTACCTGCAGCTCCACCCCAATATAAATCAGTTCTTAAAACTGTTTCTATTACATACCCATGTTCCTACCATTGTATTTATTACCCATATTCTAATTTATTTGTTTACATGCCTGTCTTCTTTGACGCAGTTACTTTATGGACTGGACTTTAATAAGTTCTCGGTCCCAAGTTTCCAGCCCAGTTTCTAGTACACTATACCTGTCTGTTCCAATGTTTTTCTTTTGTTTTTCTTCGTTTATTGATGTTGTTAAGTCATTTATAAAAATATTGTTTGGTTGTTGGATGGGGAATCAAATAAAAAGCACCAAGAGCATGAATCCTGTATTGACAAGAAAAACTCTAACAATCAATTAGAACAGAAAGTGAGAACTTACAAAGATCCTACAAATCAAGCATGTCTTCTGAAAGATACATGTAAAACTCTTTAGTATTGTCTGCTACCTATATAACAAGTTGGAATGACATAAACCAAAAAAAAAAAAATTCAACAATATTTGCTCATGTAAAACTAAAGGCTTAAAAGCAGAAGTCATAAAGAGCAGAATAGGAAAAGTGTCCAGGGTCCGGGTTGGGGAGTGGCGGGGAGGAGGTGGTGGTGATATGGGATGCGCTTTAGAGTCAGATGAATTTGGTTTCTAATTTCAGTTTAGCAACTAATATGGCTTTAGAAAGTTAAAGTATCCTCGGGCATGGTGGCACATGCCTGTAGTCTCAGCTACTTGGGAGGCTGAGGCAGGAGGATCACCTGAACCTAGGAGTTCTCTATGGCAATCAGGTGTTCGTACGAAGTTTGTCATCAATATGGTGACCTACTGGAGTGGGAAACAACCAGGTTACCTAAGAAGGGGTGAGCCATCCCAGGTCAGAAACCAAGCAGGTCAAAACTCATTCACTGATCAGAAAGTTAAATTATCTTTTCTTAACCTCAGTTTCCTCATGTGGAAAATGAAACCTACCTCTTGAGTGCTGCTATGAAGTTTAAATGTTTGGCATAAATAACCACCGCTGAATAAATGTTAATTACTATCATCATTAGAGCAGATAAGATACAGGTTCATTAGTGGAAGTAGTGTAATCATGAAACTGTTATCTTAATAGTTCAGTTTCACAAAATTTTTGAGAATAAGATCCATAGAACCTTGTTAAGTAATACCTAAATAGAGGTACTACTAGAAATATATTACTTGATATCCATATACTTATAGAACCAGTTTATTTTCTGATTGTATACCACTTTATTTTTGCATATAGCTTGTATTTTTTAAAAGGCAGTTTCTTTATTACAGAAAAGTTTAATTTTGGTACAGCTAGTTCAGAGTACAATGAAATAATGAGATGAGCTATCCTTGCCACTGAATTAATTATATGAAGTATATGTCTTCTGTTTTGAGGTTTTCTATCATGAAGTATTTGATTAGGTTCTGGGTTCATAGCTCATCAGTATTTTAAAAGAGAAGGTTACACTTAAGCAACATCAGTCTTCCCACTGCTGGTGGATAAACATGGTGAACTAACTGCTAAGTGAACACAGACCATGCAACTAGCGTTAGTTTCATGTATGATTAAAGATTTGAAGCCTCTCTCAAGATATCTAGCACTGAATGCCCCCTTAAAGTTAAGACTACTGAGTCATACCATAAATTCAGAAAATATTGGACATAAGATTTATTTGTATTCCTCTCTTTTCCCAACAGAGCCCCTCAAAATAAATAAAAATGGTGCTTTTGAAAAGTTCAGATGTTTCATCCTGCCAAGAGAAGTAGAACTGGCATTTGAAATTTTAACAACAAGGCTACTTCTAAGGAAAGAAAATTTAACATTGTAACCTGGTTTTATGAACAGTCTTATATCAGTAAATTCAAGGGACTGGCAACCCAACAAAAACAGAGCAAAATCCTTGTATCTTCTGTCATATTTAATTCCATTAAAATAAGATTAACTCCAAGCCTGATTTTGGAGACCTGATTGATGAAAATAGTCTATATCTGTTACAAAGATCCTCTTCCACCCAATGTGAGATTAGAATCTTAAACAGTGCTTAGTATGACTGTATATTATTTTTACATCAGATTGTTAATTGTGTGTTTCTTTATAGTACTCCTCTGTGGTAGGTTTTACTTCTATTTTCAGAAAAAAGAATAAAGCAAATTTAGTAAATTTTTCAAAATCATAGGTGAACTGAGGCACAGAGAAGACTTAATGGGCAATATCAGATTGACCACTGAAATTTTGTAAGTTTGCTAGTTATTAGCTACAATATAATTCTTAAAATATACAGTAAAGATGCTAACATAGAGAAGGATTAGGACATATTTGAAAGCTTGAAAGTTCCCTTAATAATGAAGTTCTTAATGGACACATTCATTTTGACATTTCTCTCTTCTCCTTTTTCATCTGCCACCATTTACCCTTTCTTAATTACAAATGACTTTCAAACAAAGTTTCTCTCATAAGAGGAATAGGCTGTGCTTCTCACAGTACTCATCTGCTTATATACATACTGTCCTAGTTTGACAGCTCAGTCAACTAATCATTACCAGGCTCCTCCTGGCACTGACAGTCAGGGCTCTTTCACTTGGCAGAAGACAAAAAGAAAACAAAATATTTAAAGACGAGGCAAAATCCACAAAAGTTTTAGTAGATTAATGCTTAATTTGCACTTACCTGTATCTCACTCACTTATGAATGGAAAAAGCTAAGATTTCTAACTAAAACTTCCTGCTGATGTAAAAATACTAAAACCACCTTAAAATGTAATAATATAGTAATACCTCTTATTTCTAATACAGTGCTCATGTTGAAAGAATACAAAGCAGTTTAATGATCTTAAAAATAAACACTGTTTCTCACCTGTCCTTTTGTGTATAATGTTAAATATATGTGACAGTCACCATGAGGATTCTGAAATAGAACTTATGCCCATGTTTCCTATTCTGGTTTACTTAAGATTGATTATACCTCACTTTAGAGCTCACCAGAGATAATTTCTATTTCTTGGAAGTAATGAACAAATTCTCCCACAGGAAATAGTTAAGGGTAAGGTTCCAATTTCCTCCAATATTTAGGGGGAATCTTGAAAACTCCAAAAGTATGGTATAGGTAATGGTTATCTTTGAGCTAAAATTAATCTGCTAGAAATGCCCCATGCTAACAGCCACTATAAAGATAGACTGTCTTCAGGATAGATGGTGTTACAGATGGAGAAGCTCTTTCCATATGGGACTTGGGTGGCCCATTGGAGTCAACATGAATGACACTCCAGGGGTCATCCAGCAGGAAGTAAATATGAATCTTAATAACTCCCTCAATTCATTCTTATTCTGTGTTTAAATATTGTTGCTGGACCAAAACAGATATCAGAGTTCTTATAATGGCCTAGTTCACTCTGAAGTTGGTTTTATACAGTAGGTAGTGGAGATTTTAGAACTGAGGAAAAATCAGAAGCCCTGCTTGCTTCATTTTGGCACTATGCCAAATATTTAACAGCGCGGAACTATTTCGGTGATTATCACCATCTTTAACAGGCACAGGAGACTTTGCATCTCTGTCCGTGGTCCTGAAGCAAAGACAGACAAACCATGCAATTTTAGATTTCCATAACAGAGTGAAAACACTGTTTAACAAAAATGTTTTGTAACAGAATGTGAAGTCTTCAAAGTGGTTTAGAAATGTTTAGCAGAGAATGAGGGGAAAAGTAAAGCTCCAATAGATGCTAATTTAGCAGCTTAACTTGACATGTATTTAGAACAGATGCTCAGTTGAATACACCATTCAGTGTTAGCTTCTAAATTTATAAAAATACATTTAAAATAAAAGGAAGGTAGTACAAGCATCATCTGATTTCTTCAATATTCAAAGTATATCTGTTAGAAAATCTGACAACTTTACTAATTGAGATGTGCAGATTTTACACTGTTTATTAGTTTGAATTAAGAACAAAAAAGAGAAAAATGGTTTTGCTATTTTATAATTGCACTCAGAATATTCAGTGATACTTGGATTATGAAACTTAATTTAAAATATTCAGGTGATCCCAACTGCTATACCAGTGGTAAGGATCCATGGATTCTGCAGCAGAAATGTTTAATGCATCAATTTAAATCAGTTCTGTTCTTTATGGGAAGTGAAAATAAAATATTCTCCTAGAGGGCTGCTAAAGAGAAAAGTACATCCTTCTGCCACCTGTTGGGTATTCCGATAAAGCTGAGATTGTATCTGCTTCATCTTTAAATGAGCACTGACTAAATTGTGTTTCCTACTGTGTGGATTTCCAAAGCACATTTTTAAAATACTGTTCTTTCTCTCTCTTTGAAACCTACCTACCACCCTTTCTCTTGGCATATTAAAGAATTACTATAGATGAAAACATAAGAAGAATCTATATAGGAACATAGGGAGGAATTAAATGTCTCCAAAACAACTACACTTTTTTTTTGTTTGTTTCATTTCTATTTCTTTGAATTTTTTTTCAGTGCTGACTTTCATTAGCCTTAGAGTTGGAGTGGATTTGAACACAGGGCTTCTATTTATCACTAAAGCCACTGGCAATGTGTGAAAGAAGAAGGGTCCCAGATACTCTCTTACTCTTCTGGAAAAATCTCAGTCTTCCAAAAATGTCCTAATATTTCTAAATAATCCTGAAAAATATTTGAAAAGGAAAAAATGTTGTTGGGGGATATTGGCATTATTCTATAAAGCCCTATAGAGAAATATTATATGGCTTGTTTGAGGTTTTCAGGACATTGATGTCATTACTTGGCTTATGTCTTAGAGAAATTTACACACTTTATGTATGCAAAATTTAGAAGGAAAACTAGTTTTTGTATAAAAATTTAATCTGGAATGAGTCTGTGCCCTACCCTTTTTTGGGTTTTTGAGTTTATCCATTCAAACACAAATAACAGAGAGATGCTTTTAAAAACTTAAAAACTAATTTTTATGCCATTAGTTCATAAAACACTTTGGTAGTATTTTATTTCTTTGGTGACTTGTGATCACTTTTCACCTAGTCTACAACAATTTCAAAATAATCAAAATACTGCTGTATTAGTAGTCAGGGTTCCCTAGAGGGACAAAACTAATAGGATATAGTTATATATTATATATATATCCTACATATTATATATATCCTATATATAGGATATATCCTATATAGATATGAGAATTTATTAAGTATTAACTTACACAGGCACAAGGTCCCATAATAAGCTCTCTGTAGGCTTGAGGAGAAGGAGAGCCAGTTTGAGTCTTAAAACTGAAGAACGTGGAGTCCAGTGTTTGAGGGCAGGAAGTATCCATCACAGGAGAAAAACTTGGCGTCAGTGATTGAGGGCAGGAAGCATCCAGCATAGGAGAAGTATGTAGGCTGGGAGGCTAGGCCAGTCTCACCTTTTCAAGTTTTTCTGCCTGTTTATATTTGCTGGCAGCCGATTAGATTGTGCCTATCTGATTAAGGGTGGGTCTGCCTTCCCCAGCCCCCTGACTCAAATGTTAATCTCCTTTGGCAACACCCTGATAGACACACCCAGGGTCAATACTTTGCATCCTTCAGTCCAATCAAGGTGACACTTAGTATTAACCAACACAAACGCTTTTATTGATTGTTATTGAGTTTGAGTTATTTTGACTTCTCTTTCCCACCCATTATGTTTAATCCATTCACTGACAACTGCTATTTCTCTGCCTATGCCATCTTTTTCCCTTCTGTCTCCATAAAGGAGGTGCTCACTACCAGAATCCTGAATTTTTGCAATGACCCTGAAACACCTTTCTCTCACTTTTCTATGGGGCCTTAAATGTATCCTGCTTCCCAGAGTTAATTTGCATTTATAGAACACTATTTTGATGATAAGTCGCTTTCTCTTAAAATGTTTAGGGATATTTCTCATTTTTTGTAAACTGTTTTAACCTAACTTCTGAGACCTAAATTTATGTAACAGCTATCTGTTTTCCTAGTCTTTCATTATGTTCATCATTCACATGAGTTCATTCTTTTGAACAGAGTATTCTATGGATGATCTACTGAACATTTTATTCTTACCCCCCTGCCTTTTTGAACTCTACTCATGATATGCTCAGGCTTGGATTCCCTGCCCTTCTCCTTCACCAATAAGCATTAAACATAAGCTCCTATCACTTATTTTTGTCTTTCATGAGGACTACTCTTGCCACAACTTGACAGGGTAATCTCATAGCCAATGCCTTTATCATTCATTCTGTCAGTGATTTCCCCCTTAGATTATTATGTAAGTATTTCTCCCTAAGTATCATCTAAACTAAAACCTCCCCAGCATTACTGTTTATCTTGCATTCTCTAATCATCCAGCAAAGTGCTGGGGTTGGGGGAGAAATGTATGCTTAGACATATTAGCATAGATGCATTGATAGATGAAAATGTTTGACAATGACATACTCTAATTTTCATTAACATAAAATGTTCCAAATAACTGTATTCACTGTTTAGGTGTTAAGCATTCAAAACAGTGAATCAGTAGTAGGGATAGGAATTTTGGCTATTTGTAGCTTTAAGGTAACAAAACTGATACTGGTTTATATCTGGGCTCTCTACTTGTTTTAATATTGTTTAGCAAGTTGTGGTACTCTGTTTAAGCTCCCCCATTACAGTATTTTTCTAATCAATGTTTTCTACTATTTCTTTCCTTTATGCCATTTCTGAACCATTTCATGCTATAGTGGTAGTAAATTACTTTGGTCTGATCATTATATGCCCTATTCATGACTACCTCAGCACTGTGTTTTATTTCATTTCATTATATAGCCTGAAACATCTAAACCTTTCACTACTTCCCCAACCTATAAGTCAACCTTTAAATATAAAGCTAAAAAGTGTCTTTGTCAAAGAAGATGCTAGAATTCATGAAACTCCTTCTTTACTAACGCTTGGATAGAAATCATAAAAAGTCACCATTTTATACCCACCTACATTACTATGAATAAGTAACAATTTTCTAGTTTCAAAATGGGGCATATGGTGGAAATATACAATGATGCAGTGACTGTGAAAAACTTTAATTGTTCTTCTAAAAGTTATACATAGAATTACATATGACTGAATAATTCCACTCCTAAGTAATTGACCATAATTGAAAATAGGTATTCAAGTAATTGTACATAAATGTTCATGAAGTCATTATTCACGATATCCACAAGGTGAAAACCACCTGAATGTTCATAAATGGGTGAATGAATAAACAAAATGTGGTATATCTAGATAATGGAATATTATTTAGCCACAAAAAGGAACAAAACACTGATTCATACGTGCTACAACATGGATAAACCTAGGAGAAAGAAGCCAGTCACCAAAGACCACATATTTTGTAATTCCATTCACATAGAATATACAGAATAGGCAAATATAGACAGACAGAAAGTAAATGATTGCTTGCTTAATGCTGAAGGCAGGGAATAGGAAACAAAGGATAGCTAAAAGGGTACAGGATCTTTGTGGTGATGAGATGTTCTGAAATTCACTATGGTGACTGTTGGTCATATCTACGTGTATACTAAAATGATTGAATTTTACATTTTAAATGGGTGGATTAAGCTATTTAATAAATTGATCTTAGCATTTTCTTTTTAGATAAATGATCATCTACACTGAGACATGTATTTATAGATAATGGAAGAGTAAAAAAAAAACCCACAAGCCAATTTTAGTGCTTCTTCCTGACATCCTAATCTCATTGGAAAGAAAGAGAAGGAGCTGTTCCTGAAGAGGGGGATTGCATTAAGGGCTATGGTTTCTATCCAATTCAGGGCAGCACCAATGTTAGTGCTAACTAACAGTAACTTTAAGTTAATGTTAAAGAAGCCAAGGGTCCTCAGAGAGGTAAATCCTTTCACTAGAAGTCAGAGGAAAGACAGGAAGTCTGGGAGAAGGTCCAAGGCAGGTATCATAGCACTACCATGTGCCAACTGTGTATATAATTACCTTAAATTTTGTGGGAGTCAGCAGATCCTCCTTTTTCTTATGTGGTCAACTGGAGCTAGTCAGATTTTTATTGTCAGGGGACAGCATTTGAGTGTCAAATAACCTAATCATTTGGAGGCTGAGCATATGTTTAGGAGTGCTAGATGCGTAAGGCTCTGAAGATAGTAGCATCCTAGTTAAAAACAAAAAAATCATTAAACCTTTTAAAACAAATACCATGAATGCTGAAATCTAAATTATTGTGTTTAAAAAATTGTTTTTAATTCCTCTATATGATGTCCTGTTAGCCAGCTTTGCATAGAGGGTTCATAGCCTTTATTTTGGGAAATGATCTAAGGATCAAGAAAGAGAATCACTTAAGAAGATGAGGACCCTGAGTAGGCAAGTTTTAGGGACTATTGACCAAAACATTGCACTATTGTTCATGCCTTCCTGGCTTCTGTCCCTGATTTATCTGATTTTCACTACTATACAGAATGATTGTTCTAAAAATATATCTCACATGTCCAGGAAAATGGTCATAAATGATATCTGGGGCTGCACCTTTTGTCTGATAATTCTTTCCTTTGAATCCATTCCAAAACATAAAAAATAAGGAAATTATAAATGCAGATACCACCTGTCGTCAGTTGGAAACCATCTCTTCCTACTACCAGAGGCTTTCTGTGAAAGAAAAAAAAAATTCTCTAAATGATACTTTTTTAAAAAAAATTAAAGGAATTAGGGAAGAGTAATGTTTGAGAGCTCCAGATTCTGATTAACTTAGCTAATTTCCCACTGTTGTTTAATAAATTGGATTGTTAAGGCCAATGAATTTTCTAATGACTATAGTAGAATATAGCCCACAAGTGGCATGACTTTCCTCCTTTCGCGTACCCAATTTGGAGTGAAAATATTAGGCCACTGGAGAAGAGACTTTCTGAATAAATGTTTTAAAATGCTATCATTTTCAATATAAAAACCAAAAATTTCTAATAATATAGGCAAAATATATCATCTGGATTGCATACTAGTCTTATATTACTAGTAGCCTTGATAGCATGTACATAGGCCTGCATCTTGTAAATGAAAAATAAGGGGCAAATATATACCCAGGGCAGTTGGCACCAAACATTGCCCTGCTCACAAGTGCTGTCTATCGTAGAAACTTTTAAAAACCATAGACACATATACACATGCATGGCATACATTTTCAAATCTCTTTTTTCTATTTTTCTTGCTCTCTTTGTGTCTCCTCTAATATTCTACCACTTCCCTTACTCTTGTTATATTTAATATAATACTGATATATTAGGAAGAATTCAAATGCCATGCTGCATGCTGGTAAATGTTTGTGATTAGCCACAGTCACTCAATTATACCCCTTCGGATATTTTCACATACCTCAGTATGAAGTAGTTCCTGTGTGTGTATGTGTTTCTTGGCAGTCATAGCATATGGCATTGTAAAATCACTGGTTTGACAAATGACTGTATATTTCTCTTGGGCAAAATTTTT
Organism: Ateles fusciceps; assembly: GCA_036589455.1. Classification (NCBI taxonomy): domain Eukaryota; kingdom Metazoa; phylum Chordata; class Mammalia; order Primates; family Atelidae; genus Ateles; species Ateles fusciceps. The sequence goes on along the minus strand of JAZHEH010000797.1, from coordinate 4,086,715 downwards.
TAAAAAGTGCCCACATTCATACTCCTTCCATCTTCCATCTCCTTCTCCACACACTGTGCCCTATTGAGTGGTGTCTTTGATTAGAGTACATGAACCAGAAAAGAAAAATGGGCTCCTGTTGTAAAGAAGAAAATCCCATTGATAATTCTTGGGTTGTTAACTCACTTACCTGGAAATGGCTCAACAAGGCGTGGTATTAAAAGGAATGTTGGATTTTTTTTCCTGTGCTTCCCAAGCAAAGGATTATAAAACGCCAAGTTTCTGTAATTATGATAAGTAAAACTGTTAAAGTTTGCCTAGACTGAGATTAAATCAGGAGGATAAAATATAGTCAGGACCTGGCATAAATTAACCATAGTTAGCTCACTGAGAAATATGCCAACAGGCTGAGAGATACTTGATTCTCCTTTTATCTGAATTTTTTTTCTATTTTTATTTTTTTTTCTCATTGTTAAGTCTTATAAATGTATACATTTCATCACCTACTGCTGGTTTTTTTCAGGAGTAATTTGTTACAAGTCTTCCATAATAAGAGAAATTTTTTATCACTTGCTTTTTATTTTACCAAGCCCCCAGTCCACAAAATTAATTCTTTCTATTCACTGTAGAAGAAAAGGCAGTATAATACATAGCTTTGTTTTACAAGAGATCAAATCTTTTTCTATAGTGGTGACAACATGGTACTATGTATCACTTCTTCCTACAAAGAAGGTTGTCCTATGTTCTGGACAGACTCCAATGGGTGTGAATGGCACTGCCTAACTGGTCATACAAATTAGGTCTTTATCATAAATTAATAGGGTTGCTTTTTAAGGGCATTATATAAGTACTTGAAGTGTGTTTTACGCTGTTTTCTGACCTTGGAATGCAAACTTAGGAAACACTGATATGGATCAAACTTGATATTCACAAAATAAGTATTTCATGATTTTAAATTGGAAGCATCTTGCCCAACACCTCTCCTTGGGCCCGCCATCCCTGTCCCACTCCATATTGAAAGTAATGAGTACAGTAGAATGCTTAGGTATAAGTGTGAATTCCTAGGTTGTAGATACCTACATGGTATCATCTACCCTGAGTTAGATGGATGACTGTTGGAGTCTAATCACTTCCTGGATGGACAAGAGCAGAACCATCGACTTCTACTAGAAAACAACTCCTGGAGTGCTGGGAGCCACCTTTGCATTCTCATCATGCAGAGCACAAATACGTTTGTTGAATTTAAAGTGATATACTGAAATTTAAGAAAATTTAAGAGGCCTTTTATCTCCTCTCTTACTCTTCTTTTTCCTCAGAACGCAGGGTGAAATTCTGTTGACATTTTTTTGATGGAAATGTGATTGGATGTTATGTAAACTTTAGTGTGTTCCTTATCTTAGAAGACTAAATTAGTGCCAGACATAAACATGAGTTAGCTCATAATAGTGGATTAGATTTCTGATAAAAACAAAGCCCCAAAGAGTGGAGCAAAGAAGATAATGATCTTGGACTACTGCAGTGGAGGCTGAAGCAGCTGGCAGGCAAAGTGGTTGGGGAAAAAGAAGATAACTATGAAGACCTTGGATGCCCATGGATAGAAAGCCTGGCTGCAAGGGAGCAGGAAAAACAGATGTGACCTACTTTTTAATTATACCTCAAGAAGGTATCCTGGGGGCTTAGTTTTGGGATCATATATACGTAAGCCTTTCCTTGAGTCATTTTATACCAAATATTTACTCTTAAACATTTTATAATAAAAGACTCAAATTTCTATATTTATATAAACATGTCTATCCACATACATATGAATGGTTCAAATTTATTTTCTTTGAATAGGTAAGGTTGTGTCTGAGAATGAATGATAATATGAAGAGAAACAATTCTCGATTAGAAAAGAATTCTTCATATACAAACAAAATGATTCACAGTCAAGATCAGCCATTTCAGGCCAGACACTACATAAACATAGATAAATACCCAAATCAATCAACTAAACAACCGTCTTCTATACTTGGAGTCTGAAAGAAAACTGTGGTTCTTTAATAGACTTTGAGACTTTAACATTAAAAAAATGTTTTTAGTTCTGTTGCCAGTTACTTGGCATTTGTAACCTTAGAGCAAAGACACAAGCCTATTTTCATATTGTTCAGAGAGCTATATATGGGCATATAGCTGTTCCACAAACATTAGTTGAGTGACTAATGTATGTAGGGCACTTAATGCTCCAAATATACCCTTGAATTCCGTAAATTTCTTGCTCTGGAAGCTCAAACAATTGGAAGACAGATGTATAAACACATGTATAAGTTACTGACAACAGTAAGTATATGTGCCATGTTTGCTGTGTGCCAGGTTCTGTTCTTATACATTCTCATTCAATCCTCAGAGAGGCCCTATGAGGAGGCAACAATATTATCCTAGTTCACAGATAAGAAATGCAAAAAGATTAAATTAACTTGTTCAAAGTCACACAGCTATTAAATAATAGAGTGAGAATGTGTACCTAGGCAGTTTAGCTTCTGAGTTGGTAATTTTAACCACAATTTCATGATAGAAAAATGTGGGACTTTAAATGAATGAAATTGTTAGGAGTAAGTAAAGTACCATAAGGAGAAATAAAACTGAGTTTGTTCTTTATAAATATGTAAATATGAGGGTCAGGTAGGGAGGAAAAAGTCAAGGATGTACATTTCAGGCAGAGGTATTTTTGCTAATAATTTCTTATTTTACTAACCAAGGCTTCTATATAATAGATTTGGCTACTTGTATTCAATTAACTACACTTCAATTAAGAATAAGGAAAAACATTGTTTTCCTAATATACCATGCTTAAATAAATTGGCCACTGTTATAGAGTGAGGAAATAAATAGTCTGGTTGATCAATTCCACGTGGTGGAGTAGAGTAGGCCGTTATTGATTTGATGTAATATAGAGCTGAGAAGAAAACATCTACCTGATGTAAAATATTTCCAGTACTACCCTACTTAGGCCTTGGTGTTACACTATTTAAGGCAGAAGATGTTATCTGGAAGGAATAAGCCCTTTGGTGATCAACACATTAGCTCACATTAGTTTTATCAGTTCCCTGGCAAAGAACAAATGGCCGAAGGCTAGGCAAGTGAGGCAGAGGATAAGTATGTTCTGACTGGTAAAATTCAGAGAGGAGGAGAAGAAAACAGTGGGGAAAGGGCCTCTCTGTGGGTGCTGTGGTAGGCTGAAATGGGCAACGGCGCTGGGTCAGAGGAAGTGGGAAGGGCATTACTGAAGTATTAGTTTTGTAATCAGATGTTGTACTCAAATGCCCATGAGTGTTGACCTTGGTAATACAGTTTCAAAAGTTAAGAAATAAATTTTTTCCTTCCTGTGAGTGAGAAGCTGGGACAATCATCTACATCCTGAAGGGGCAGGATAGGAGGAAACAAACAAATCTTAGGGTACAAATGTCTTCCTTGACTGATCATATGTAGAGTAGAGAGTGTCCGAAAATGTTAGAGCTTAGAGGTCATCCAGTTCACTTCACTGGGTGTCAGGCTTGAGATCCAGGGTTACCCTGTCAGTTCAGTTGTCCCCACAACATCTGGTGTAACCTCCACATGTTTTGCTATCCTTGATATCCTTGATGGAATAGGTCACCTTATCTGCTGCCAGACGCTATCCTACAAGCTCTGATAATCTTCTTGAGAGCGTAATACACCTTGCAAAAACATGCTGACACTGAGTGGGATAGGTGCCTCAGTTCATTCTCCCCTCTTCCATGAATGAAGAATGTCTTTCTCTTTCACGGCTTTACTTCCTCTCAAAAATAGATACCTGGAACCAAAGAAGATATATGGTGAAGGATGCCAGAGTCAGCAAATAAAAATAAAGGATGTCCAGTTAAATTTTAATTTCAGATAGTAGTACTTTGGGGGCATGAGTATATCCCATGCCAGATTTAAGACATAACTGATGCCAAAAATAATTTGGATTCATCTTAAATTCAGATGTAACTGAATGCCCCTGTATTTTATCTGGCAGTCCTCCATATATATGGCAGAGTAGAAATAACATAGGCCTTGGTGTTTAACAGAAGAAGAATTTCATTCCCTGCTTTACTACCTAGCAGATGTGTGCATTTAAAGAAGTTACTTAGTCTCTCTGAGCCTATTTCCTTCCTTGAATAATGAAAATAATATTAATATCATAGGGTTGGTGAGAGGATTAAATAAGCTAATACATGAACTGTATGGTGGAATGTCTGCAGATTGAAGTCGATAATAAATGATGGCTCCACCTGGAGCACAGAAGCATTCAGAGGGTCCTATGAAAACTGATAACAGTTATTATGGATGGAATTTAATTCTCTAATTTTCTAAAAGTGTTTTTATCATCTAGATGCATGATCAACTTTTAATTTTCATATAAACTTCAATATGTTTTAAATTTCTGAAAGACTTAGCGGTTGTTTTTATGTAATATATTTCATAGTTGAATAGAAAGCTATCAAGGCTGACGTTTCTTTGCAAATCTCTAAAAAGTTGCTTGTTGTATTCCTGTGTTTGATTGCCAAAGCTGTACAGTAACTCTGCCAATTGCCACTATCCCTTTATATCCTATTAGTTCAAGTGAATTTTGAAGTATAACTTCCTGCCAGTGAGTTCTCTTTGTGTGTGTGTCTCTCTCTTTGTCTTTCCTTCACATACACACACACACACACACACACACACACACACACACACACAGAGAGAGAGAGGGAGAGCGCACGCGCAAGAGAGAGTGAGAGAGACACTTACCTGCTCTTGTCTGAGGAAAAAAAAAAAGCCCATTTATCTGTCTCAGAAAGAATAGAGTAGGTATTCTAGAGATATTTTTAAAATGTATTTTCTATTTAGAGAGGAGAAAGAGAACGAAAGAGGAAGAGAGATAACCCCCAAGAAAGTCAAACTATCTATTTATTTAGTTATGTGTTTTGGGTTGCATTTTGCATTAATCACTGCCACACACAGGAGCCCTGCAATTTATTATTGGTGATAAGTGTGGACAGTAGCTATTATTTTCTCTCCCTGTTCTAAAATGTGGCATAGTGGGACACTTAGATTTATGGAACATGCATTATTCAAAACTCTAGTTCTGGGATGGCTCAGCAGGAAGACTCCCAGCTATTTCCATAACCCTTTTTCAAAATTCCTCCTCTCTTGCATTCTTCGTTTTCATATCATAGTGTTAGAAATCACTCAAAACTCAGAAGTGGGAGAATTCATCATGGAACTGTTTCACTCCAGCGTCTTTCACAAAGAGGAATGAGTAGGAACTCCCTATTCTACAAAATCTGCAGAAAGCCATAGAGGAAGCAAGTAGATTTTTATTGGTAGCAAAGAGATGAGCACTTAATACTCTAGGATATTCCTTAGGTGTTAGAGACCCACATGATACAGATAATTTCCTCCCAAACTTGAATGTGCTTGTGCTGATAATTATTTATCATCAATCACATTCAAATATATATTTTACTCAATATTCTAGGCTTATATATGTGCAACATACCTGAAAGAAAGAAAAACAAATTAGAAATTTAAGAATGGTAATCAATAAAAATAAGAAGTAGAAAATATGTCCGTCTATATATATATTAACACTGATACATGTAAAGTGAGTGAATGTACAAATGTAAACCATTTAGAATTGTCAAAGTAAAATTCAATTGCTACAGTAACAATCATCACTGTATATGGACACTTTTATGGGTGGTTCTATATAAGTGTGAACAAGGCATAATTTAAAAATATTCAGCTTGTTGATTCAGCATAAGAAATCTCTGAAAATGCCTCTGGACTAATAGGAGAGGTGTAAGCTCTAACAAGGGTGAGTTGGGATACCTGCCAATGGGAGAAGATTGAAAATGGCATTTTGATGTCATGGTGACCTAAAAAGAATCAATAGGACAATGCAATCCTTGGCTATAAGCAATAGAGTAGAGACAGATAATACAAGGGTGTGGTTAGCAGCCTCAATTCAAGATAGCTGCTTTATAGTTATAATCCTATTTGACAATTATTTCTCTAGTTTTCAAATGGCTAGTTCTCTACTCCCTTTCTTTAGATGTGTGAGATTTCTGTTCTTTAGTTCCTAAATGCTCAACTTTGTGCCATCATCTATACTCTGTTGTGTTTGTGTATGACAAATAACCATTTATGGATGCCTACTATATGTGAGCCATTCTGCTACATATTTTTAAAATATTTAAGATCGTAGTGAATTTCATAACATTCTGAAGAAGTTTTTCTTAATATTCCCATTTTAGAGATGCTGAAAAGGTGGGGAAAAGTTTGGTTGCTGAATTCTTAAGGAGTTTCTCAATATTGATAAATTTGTTTCTCAACATTGATAAGAGAGAGTATGACTTTGGTTCACAGAAAATAGCAATTAACTGAGAGTTAATGCTGTGATTTACTGCAATACCCTTAGCTAGAGGATTCAGGAAACAACTCAGCGATGAAAGTACTATACAAGGGGTTCAAGTTGCAGCTACTGGACATCCCTCTCCAGGCCTACTTCAGTATAGCATAGTGGTTAAAGACTGGGAGCAGACTACTTAGGTCTTAATCCCAGTCATGCCTTGCATGTACTAGTGTATGGTCTTGGGCAAGTTACCCAAGTGGGAAGAGTGATAGTCCTTATGTCTTGGGCTTGTGAAGAGTAAATGAGTGAAAAATGATATAGTACTTAAAGCAGTGGCTGACACATAGTGAATGCTGTGTAACTGTTAGCTATTTTAATTACCTGCACTCTTGTATTCTGAGCGGATTGAGACTGCAACAAGATTTTCTTTCCCCACTAGGAATAAGCAGAGATGTTTAACCAAGAGCAAGGCTCTAAGTGGTGGTGGAGAGACAATACATTACCTTGGCTCTCCACTCCTGTCTTCTCAGGCTAGTTCACAATTTTCTGGGTAAAGTAGGAATGACAATTCAGACCATTTGAATATCTTACGGTTCTAATTGGAGAGTATGAGAACATGCAATCAGATACCAAAATTTCAAGGTCACCCCTTTCGTGGTAACTTTCTGAAAATAGCCTCTTCCCAAAATGGCAACTTTGTCCTTCGTGGTCCTTCATGGCTTACAACATTGTAGAATATTCTGCTCAATAAGGTGAGAAGCATTCTTAAAACAGCACTCCTTTCTTTATTTCTTTGTTTACCTGATAGGTTCGTGTGTGGGGGTGGTTTGGGGAAAATGAGGATTGCTAGGGAAAAAGAGGAAATAGGACAATAGTGTTTAGAAAAAGTCAACTCAATTTTTCCATGTTTGTTTTAGAATTCCAGGTGAGACTAAGACCTCTGGGGTCAATATAGGGTTGAGGAAGGTGGTCAAAATAGTGGACTGAGGAACCTGCAGAAAACTCAAGAGAAATTACCATTTGGCCTATGAGCTATTTAAGAATGAGTTTAAATTAACTTTAAAGCATGAATCCAACTTTTCAGTTACTAAAGAAATGAAAGGATAGGCTAGACAAAGCCATGTTTTTATAATATGCCTTGTATATATATTTTTGTTAATACTAAATACATGTGCATTGATGTATGTCTAAAATTTATATCTATCTCAACACCCAGATATAACCAATCTTAACATTTGTGTGTATAGTTTCTTACCTTTTTCTATGAATATATGCAGTGGTGCTATTAATACTATTTAACAATCAGTATGGAAATATAAATTAATATATGAAGTATATGGTATATATTTATATATACCATTGAATAAATTTAGAAAATATGGTGGAATTTAAATTTGGGGGATTGATACCTCATATATTATAAATCTGCTTACCAAGCAACATAAGCTATGGTATAAATTTTTCAGTAACTCTTTCTTAATAATTTCCAAATAAGTGAATTTTTAGAGGTAACTACTGTACTCTGCTCTATCACATATGGCCTTTTATTTGATGTTTCTACCAACAAGGAAATGATGCTCCAATATTCATCATGATTTGACATAGCAAACCTTATCAAATTATCCCAGTAATGTTTCTGTTAAAGTGATAGTCATTGGATGATTGCAGTCCCAATTAGAGGCTTTCCCTTAATTTCTTATTATATTGTCAGTAACACTTAATCTGTTTTCAGCTTCTGCTCAAATAGGACAGTAAAGGCATTCTAGCCCTGAACATATTTCCTGATATTTTAAAAGTATAGTGAATACCTTGATTATTGAGTCATTCACAAATACCTTTTATTGGAAAGATATATTTGAATTGATGGAACCTGCTTTTTTATTCCATCAAGAAGTAGTACAGTAAGACAATAAAAACAGATCTTTCATTAGGCTTCTTGGACTAAAATTCTTTCTCTGCTACTTAAATTTTAAATAATTCTCTATGCCTCAGTTTCCTTACCCAAAATATGAGAGTATTAATTGAATTTATAGTACTGAAGTGAAGGTATTGTAAAACAGGTGCCTATAAAGTATATTTTATATAAGATTGGCTCTAAGGTTATACATAAAATTAATGTTAATATCCATGACAATCAAGCATTTGATGGTATTTCTTCAGGTCTTATTAAATAGAGGTAAACTGTCCCATCAAATTGATACTATGTTCAACAGGATGGAAAAATGGATACTTCCACATGAGGCTTACACTTGTCTCCAATGGAATAGACACTCATATATGTCCCATCTATCCCCTTCAGCCTTCTTCCTATCTTTAGATTGTTGTCCGTTCCATCAGAGCCTCAAATATTAGGCTCTGATTTGTGTTAGTGGCAGCTCCCATTATTCCTTCTTTTTTTCCCTCCTGACTTTTCCAGATGCAAAGTATTTCAATTTTATTTTATTTTAGATATTTCTTTTGAGATGAGTCTCACACTGTTGCGCAGGCTGGAGTGCAATGGTGTGATCTCAGCTCACTGCAACCTCTGCTTCCCAGGTTCAAGTTATTCTGCCTCAGCCTCCTGAGTAGCTGGGATTACAGGTACGCACACCAGGCCTGGCTGATTTTTGTATTTTAGTAGAGATGGGGTTTCCCCATGTTGGCCAGGCTTGTCTCGAACTCCTAACCTCAAGTGATCCACCCACCTTGGCATCCCAAAGTGCTGGGATTACAAGCATGAGCCATGGCACCTGGCCCCAGCCCCCAGGTATTTCAGAAATGGGCCAGTTGAGTATCAAATACATGTCCACTAGGACATTCATTAGCCACCTCCAGGAGAGCTGGAGCTATCATCAACAGCTGGCTGGCTGGTGGGTGAGAGATTAACATGTAACAGTGTGACTCCCTGGGGTGCATGCCTAGGGCTCCTCGGCTAGGCTCCATTGGTCCTCAAGGATATGGCATTTGAGAACCTCAGGACAGTGTTTATCTGCTTACCTGTATAGCAGTTTCACTATATATTAAAAGCTGCTAACACTTATTGGTGTGCTTGTTGAAAATTAGCCATGTGCCAATGTATATATAAGTTCTCATGCTTCTATTAATATTTAACAGCATATGGTAAACATTTTATGCAAAATAAATTTATGTAAACATTTAATAGAAAAACATCCAGAATAAAATTTAAGACTTCTCTAAGTCTCTTCATTCCTCTTGAGAGTCATGGATTTGGTCTTAAGAATAAGGGGGGTGTCTTATATCAAAGAAGTTATCAAAATATTTTGAAGAAGATATTTTAAAATTTTCTGTTCTCAAATGTATCAAGAACACCCTATTTTGAGATTTAAAGACTTACTAGAACCTTACAGCTACTTGGAAGGAAGTTTGAACAATAGACATTGCAGAAAACACCATACTAACAAAAAAGATGAGCAAAAATGCTGAAGAAAAAATTCTGTGAACTCTGTCTCTTTAAAGTATTGTGTTTTTCATAGTTCGCTTGGTTTATATTTGATTTTTAAATGGGGATACTGTCACAGACTGGACTTATGGAATGCAAATATTGTACTATATCATTCATTTACTTCCTACTCATTGGTCATGAATATGGATGACATTTGCTCCTGTAATTAAAATATAGTCTAGTAATTTACACCTTAATTCAATTACAGCCTTAAAATAGGGTTTCCACTGAGACCTTTTAAAGTAACTTAGAGTTATTTTGTTCTCATGCTGAGTAATAATACTGGCAAAGTCTTGGTCCAGCACTCCTCCAGTTCTCTTGCTATCACCCAAAGACACTCCTAAATGCTTCTTTCCATGTTTCAGATTCATTAATGACAGTTTGATTATACATTTGCTTGGTGGACATCTAGTCTACTTCTAAACTCATGAATATAAGCAAAATATACTTCTTTCTTTATTTTTATACCACATTTGACATCCTTTTGTTCTGGTACTTGTCACTTTGTGACTTGTTTTCTGTTTCTTACCTTCACTAAAATATATGGTTCTAGAGAACAGATATTTGTCTAATTCATGTTGCCACCTCTGTATTTAGCATAGTGGCTTATGCATAGAAGATGTTTAAAAATGAGTTGGTATAAGTAAACAAGCAAGGAATGCTATAAAAACTTCGACAGAGGATAAAACTATGAATTATTATCTCAGATTATTTTGAATTATAGTTTTAAAAAGAGATAAAGAAGTACACTTAGAAGAATATAATTGTTTTCAATTACAGTTGCTTCAAAATGTGAAGGATGTATTCTAAATACCTGTAACTCCCTCCTAAAAACATTTTATGAATCTGTCATTTATATTTTTACCTAAACCCTTCTCCATCTGTGTTTTCTAGAGTAGTAAGCTGAAATGTTTATTTTATAAGGCTACTTCAAGCCTCACAAGGTGTTCTCTGTTTTATTATATGGGAATTATGTAGGTAAGATCCCTTTTATCTGATCCATAACGTTTATTGGTTTAGGGCTCACATCTCTCAGCTGCCTCATTGCAGTAGTGTGAAGAGCTCCTCCAGCTCTGGTCTGCCATCACCCTGCATGCACATCGCTGCCCACTTTAATTCCCTTGGCAATTTTAACCACCCAGGTTTGTATTTTATTTCTTTTAAAAACTGACAAAATAAGGTATGCCATTGTAAGGGAGAAAAAATTGTGATTTTGTCATAAGTAAAATGATGATATGGATTTTATTTTCCCAATGAACATCAGCCTCTTTTTATCTGTTTATTCTACGGAAATGTTAGTTCAGGTTTCCCAAATATTAACAAGACAGGGTATAATATCCTTTCTAGGTTGCACCTTTTAGGTATACCCTTAATGAAAGGCCCATAATATGCTTCTGAAGATTTTTTTATAAAGGTATTTGAACATGGTCAAGTAGGAACCATTTATTAGCTACTTGTGTGTGTGTGTGTGTGTGTGTGTGTGTACATTTAAGTGTACATTGAAAAATGTATAAAACCTAAACTTGAAATTTTAGTGTTCATCTCATTTTCCAGACTTAAAAACAGTAGTTGAAACAGGACACAACAAACATAAATGGGTAAATCTATCAAACTTTTCCACCCAAATATATACAGGTTGAGTATTTCTTACCTGCAATGCTTAGGACCAGATGTGTTTCAGAATTCAGATCTTTTTATTATTTTATTTTATTTTTATTTTTGAAAGAAAAAAGAAAAAAGAGAATAAAAGAAAGGGAAAAAGAAGAAGAAAAGAGGGAGAGAGAACGGGAATCTTGTTTTATTGCCCAGGCTAGAATGCAGTCTAAAAGTGGGTATTAAAAAGCTCTTTTATGCTAATAATTATGTTATACAGTGGAGACAGGAAGGAATAAGGGAGGAAAATAACAAACAGCCAACCAATATTTCTTTTAAACCTATGAAATGCTATGCAATTGCTGGGGAGTGATTTGCTCCCAACCATGTGGTCACTTTTAGAATAGATGTGATGAAGAAAATGTATGTTTTGTGGGTTTGGAGTAGAGAGTTCTGTAAATGTTTATTAAGTTTACTTGTTCGAGGTCTAAGTTCAAGTCCTGGGTATCCTTGTTATCCTTCTGTCTCATTGATCTGTCCAATATTGACAATGTAGTGTTAAAGTCTCCCACTATTATTGTGTGGGAGTCCAAGTCTCTTTGTAAGTCACCAAGAAGTTGCCCTGTGTATCTGGGTGCTCCTGTATTGGGTACACATAGACTTAGGATTGTTAGCTCTTCCTGTTACATTGATCCGTCTACCATTATATAATGTCCTTCTTATCTCTTTTGGTTTCTGTTACTTTAAAGTCTATTTTATCAGAGGTGAGAATTGCAACTCTTGCTTTTTTTTTTTTTTTTTTTTTTTTCTCTCCGTTTGGTTGGCAAATCTTCTCCATCCCTTTGTTTTGAATCTCTGTATATCCTTGCATGTGAGATGGGTCTGGATGCAGCTTACCGATGGGTTTTTTGGAATGGCTGATACTGGTTGTTCCTGTCTGTATATAGTGCTTCTTTCAGAAGCTCTTGTAAAGCAGGCCTGGTGGTAATGAAATCTCTGAGTACTTGCTTGTTTGTGAAAAATTTTATTTTTCCTTCACTTATGAAACTTAGTTTGGCTGAATATGAAATTCTGGGTTGAAAGTTCTTTTCTTTAAGGATGTTGAATATTGGCCCCCACTCTCTTCTGGCTTGTAGGGTTTCTGCTGAGAGATCTGCTATGAGTCTGATAGGCTTCTCCTTGTGGGTAACCTCACCTTTCTCTCTGGCTGCCCTTAGTATTTTCTCCTTCATTTCAACCCTGGTGAATCTAATGATTATGTACCTTGGGGTTGCTCTTTTTGAGGAATATCTTTGTGGTGTTCTCTGTATTACCTGGAGTTGGGTATTGTCCTGCCTTGTTAGGTTGGGAAAGTTTTCCTGGATAATATCCTGAAGAATAATTTCCAGCTTGGATTCATTCTCTTCGTCACATTCAGGTACACCTATCAGACGTAGATTAGGTCTTTTCACATAGTCCCATATTTCTTGGAGACTTTGCTCATTCCTTTTTACCCTTTTTTCTCTAATCTTGTCTTCTTGTTTTATTTCATTAAGTTGGTCTTCGACTCTGAAATCCTTTCTTCTGATTGATCAATTCTACTGTTAAAACTTGTGCATACTTCGCGAAGTTCTCATATTGTGTTTTTCAGCTCCATTAATTCACTTATATTCCTCTTTAAATTGTCCATTCTCGTTAACATTTCATCAAACCTTTTTTCAAGGTTCTTAGTTTCCTTGCATTGGGCTAGAACATGTTCTTTTAGCTCACAGAAGGTTCTCATTATCCACCTTCTGAAGCCTGATTGTGTTGATTCCTCACATTCATTCTCGATCAGGCCTTGTTCTCTTCGTGATGAGGAACTGCATTCCTCTGTAGAAGGAAAGGCATTCTGATTTCGGGTGTCTTCAGCCTTTTTGCGCTGGTTTCTTCCCATCTTTGTGGATTTATCCACCTGTCATCTGTGTAATTGCTGACTTTCAGATTAGGTCTCTGAGTGGACGTCCAGCTTGTTGGTGGTAAAATTTTTTGTTTCCTAGTTTTCCTTCGGCAGATGCCCCTCCCCCACAGAGCTGGACCTTCCCGGGTTCAGCTGTACTTGCTGTGAAACTCTCAATCCTCAGCAGTTCCAATTGCTGTTTTTTTTTGTTTTGTTTTTTTTTGTGGGTGGGGACCAGCCTTCCCCTGCGGCAACCCACTACGCTGGCTGAAACAGTGGGGTTAAGATTCGTGGCGCTTTTCTGCCCGGGAATCTCCCGGTCTGGTTCCCCACTTCAGTCCGCTTTTCAATCAGCTGAATAGGAGACTCTGCCTTCCCTGAGCTCCAAATGCCAACCAAAGTATACTCCAGACCAAGAACTGCAGCGCTGGGGCGCCTGCAAAATGGCCGTGCCGGCCAAAAGAGTCGCGCTGGCAACCCGTGGGGCTCCTTGCCAGGAATCTCTTGGTCCCTGGGCAATAAAAATTCGTCTGAAAATGTGGCGTCCACTCACTCTCTGCGCTTTCAGTGGGAGCCACAATCCTGAGCTGCTGCTAATCGGCCATCTTGGATCTCTCCCTCAAGTAAGTCCAGAATTCAGATCTTTTTCTAAAAATGTTTGGAATATTTGCATATATATAATGAGATTTCCTGGGGATAGGACCAAAGTCTAAACATGAAATGCAATTTGTTTCTTATATGCCTTATACACACAGTCTGATGGTAGTTTTATATAACATTTTAAATAATTTTGTGCATAAAACAAAATTTGTATTAAGTACTTATGTGTAGAATGTTCACCTTGTGGTATTATGTCAGTGCTCAAAAGCTGTAGATTTTGGAGTATTTTGAAATTTGGACTTTTTAAATTCGGGGTGTTCAACCTGTGTTGACTGGTTTGATTTCTATCTTTACCTACTGTCTTAGTCCATTTGTGCTGCTGTAATAAAATACCATGGACTGAGTAATCTGTTAGCAATAAAATATATTTCTAATAGTTCTGGATGCTGAGAAATCCAGATCAAGGTGGTGGCAGATTCAGTGTCTAGTAAGAATCTACTTGCTGCGTCCTCACATGTCAGAAGGAGCAAATGTTGTGTCCTCACATGGTAATAAAAGGTGGAGGAGCAAAAGGGGGTCTCAGCTAGTTCCCTCCAGCCCCTTGATAAGTCACTAATCCTTTCATTAGGGCTGAGGCCTCATGACAATCATTTCTCAAAAGGCTCCACCTCTTAATACCGCCACAACAGTAATAAACTTCTGACACATGAATTATGGGGGACATTCAGACCATGGCACTTACATTTGCCTCCTGTCACTATTAGCCCATATTTTGTTATTGTTGTCAACAACTTTTTAACTAGCAATTATCATGAGACTTTTTACAAAGATCTGTAGAAATAGCTTCTACTGATTTTTCTTTAGTCATATTTATTCATCTTTTTTTAAAAAACGTAATTAATGACCACATGCCTTCATTAACTTTTACTTGTTCAGTAATTCTACACATCAATACTTCAATAGATAATACATTTGGGATCTCTCTCTCTTTTCTTTCTTTGCCTCCCTCCCTCTCCTCTCTGTCTCTCTTTTTTATTAGACCTAGAAGGGATATTTTAGAATTAAGAGTAGTAGTATGACCGTAGCAAGAAAAAGAATTTAGAGAAATAGTAATAATAATAGTATAATAATAATAGGCAGCCTCTATTGTGTTTTTCCTTTGTGTTCATAATTTAAAGTGCCTTCAAAGTACTTTAAATATATTATGTGATTTAATCCTCTCAACAGCCTCATGGAGGCCCAGAGAGGTTGAATAACTTGCCCATGGTCTCTTAGCTAGTTAATAGTGGAGTCACTATTCCAACTCAGAGAGTCTGGCTTCAGAGCTTGGCATGTAAATTTTGGTGACCATAGGTCTCAATTCTTTTTATTTATTTTTTGTGGTGGAATTCAGAGTGTGCTATTTACACAGATGTCTTTGAACGAGACAAGAGTTCACTTTTTATCCCCAGAGAAGAAATGAGTCACTTAATACTATTTTTACTTTTGTTCCGGGATTGTTGAGTTCCAAAGAAATGTCTCCATATGACAAATTTTTAATGGCTCAATTTATAATGCACTTATCATAATGTATTAGTTATAATATTTGCCATAACAAGATGTTTACTATGCCATAACATAGTAAACAACATATGAAAAAACTAAAAATACCTGAACATAAAGAATATTTTCATTATGCCTCCTTTTGGGTGTTTGTAGTTATGGTACCTTGAATTTTTTACTCTAATTTAGAGATTCCTATCAAGGTAATTTGTATACAACGGGTATCAAGGAACTTTTTAAGAATGAAGGATTTATCTGAACTTCTTACACACCTCAGTGAAATTCACAGTTTTGAAAATTCATCTCTTTTGCCTTCTCATATGACACAACTGTTGTTGGAATATTAATTTTATCGTAAGCTTACATTTACTTTGGAAAACTTTTTTTAAAAAGATAGCAGTCAGATACGTGATATGGATTCAAGGCTCATGGCTATTAGCTGGATGATACTGGATAATCACTCATTTTCCACCAGACTACGTTCCTTCATCTTTTCTTCATGAACGGTAATAGTTACTATTTAAGAGAACCTCTAAAAGAACAAATCATATAATACATGTGAAGTGCTAAACACACTGTCCATACATAGCAGGCATGACATTAATATAACATAGACTGATCTTGAGAAATTATTAACAATGACTGTTTTCAGACTCAATTGCTTAATCTTTTCCCTCATAGTATGCTCTTAAAATAGACTTTTATTAACAAACTTTATATAGTGCTAAACTTAAATATCTTCTCTGATATGGCCTTATTTTGGTATATGTATCAGTTCATTGATCAGAAGCTTCTTGCAGAAAATATGTTTCTGAGGACCACCAGGTTTTTAATATATGTGTTTATTTTTGATGAGTAAGAGTAAAAGAAAATGGTAAAATACATTGTCTATAAGAGAAAATAAATGTTTTCCTGATCCCTGGGTTTTCCTGATCCCTGGGTTTTCCCATAAAGGATCTATTGCCGTGGAGGATCTGCTCCCATTCACTTCCATACTGTCTGTGAACACACCAATTCTGCCGTACTCCTCTGAGACTGAGGGGCTGTCATCATCATTCTAATACATGCATAATTACACATAATATGTGTCCAATCTGCCAGTCTAAATGTGGAGAGTTGACATCCTGGTTTGCTTTTGCGTGTATTGCAGCCAGTCCTCTAAACCCTGTGGCTCCCTGCAGCACAGCTATTGAGTAATCTATAAAGTGCTTTAGGTCAGAATTAGATGTACAAAAAGAATGGGGACATAGGGAAAAGGAACAGTTACACTGGAGTCTTGGCTCTGATTTTTTTTTTTTTTTTTTTGAGATGGAGTTTTGTTCTTATTGCCCAGACTCGAGTGCAGTGGTGCAGTCCTGGCTCACTGCAACTCTGCCTCCCAGGTTCAACCAGTTCTGCTGCCTCAACCTCCCAAGTAGCTGGGATTATAGGTGTGTGCGCCACACCTGAGTAATTTTTTTTCTATTTTTAGTAGAGGCGAGGTTTCACCATGTTGGCCAGGCCAGTCTTGAACTCCTGACCTCAGGTGATCTGCCCGCCTCAGCCTTCCAAAGTGCTGGAATTACAGGTGTGAGCCACCACACCTGGCCTTAGCTCTAATTTAAGCTCCAGTGTTCAGGAAACTAGAAGATATAGCTGGTAAAGATTACGCTTTTTCCATTTTTGAGTCAAAATAATTGTAAAGATGTTGAGACATTACTTGGCAGAAAGCATTATAAGAATATAGTGGAAGCAAAAAGCGAACATTTGCTGGCTTCTTATAATGTTCTAGATAATGAGCAAGGCATTTATATACATCATCACATTTAAGTCTCAGAACAGTCTTACAGAGCAGGTAGTATTTGATCCATTTTGGAGATGACACGGCACAGAGATGTTAAGTAGCTCACCAAAATTTATTCGGTTGAAATCTAAAAAAAGCAAAACAAAAAATATGATTCTAAAGCCCATGAGTGCTTTTAGTGCATAGCAGTGCCTCATCAGGAATTCTGTGTCAGTATTTAAGGAAATAATTAAAGTCTCTAAAGAAGACACAGGGAGAAACTATAAATTTCAATTCTTTAGATCTCTCTAGGGTCCCAGCAGAATCAGGTTACCACTGCATTCCTTCCACTACAGTCCTGAGGGATTGGTCTGTGAGTCATGATAAAAGGAAAAGGAAATGGTTGAGTGGTGGATAGGAAAGAAATTTGGTCCACTTGACCTTGTGTTGAAAGTTCTCACCTTGAAGTTGTCCCAAGTCTACCTGAATAACGAGGGCTGTCATGAGGGAGACTGATAAAGACTGAAAGTCTGACACTGACAACAATAACGTTTCATCATTGGTAAAAATGTTCCACAAGGGGCTGATAATATACCCAGGGATCATGCATGACTTATTCATATAATGGCAGTGGCTCCCATTCAGAATAGCTTCTGAAGACAATGGAATATGGGCTGGCAAAGCGTTTCCGCTCCATCAGTAAAGACATCTTTGTCCAGGAGGGAAGCTGATGAAATAACATTACTCGAATCCTTTTTGTGTGTGTGTGTCAAAGGTGGAAGGATGAAAGTTTAAGGCAAGATTTAATGGTCTCGTGTACTTTTATGTGAAATAGGGAATTTGGTTGTTCTTCTGTATATTGGGACATGAAATAGACTTTTAAAAAAGAAGCAAGAAAAAGATAAAGGTAATTTGGTGTTCTGGAATTGATTGTACAGGGGAGACCCACTTACATCTCAGCCCATGTGTGATATCCTTTGATATCATTAGCATAACCACCTGTGGGTCTTGTAGAGTTCAAGTACGCCATGCAAAAGACATTTTATCTGAAGAGTTTGCTTTACTTTAAACTTTGTGGAAAAGCCACAGAAATAGTGGCTTAGCTTTATTCAGTTGTTCAGTATGCATCTAAACAACCAGACAGTGATGTAGAGAAATGAGTACTTCTTTTACTGTGAGTAGAAATGTTAATTGGTACAATTATTTTTTAAGCAATTAAAATATACTTATGAAAATATAAAACGTGTTTTATTTAGAAAGTCACATTACATAACATTCACACAGAAATAGTCATAAAAGCACATGAAGATTTATATGTACATGTGTGATTTTCTATTTTTTCAAAATACGTACTCACATAGGTATAATCTTTGTGTAATTGCATATATATATATATACACACATATGCATCCATACACATAAACATTTTCTTTCCAGGACTCATCACAATGGTCAAAATTGTGTATAAACCTAATTAACAGGAAATTAAGCTATGTAAATTAGTTCAGCCATTGTGGAAAGCAATTTGGCCATTCCTGAAAGAACTTAAAACTGGATTACCATTTGACACAGAAATCCCATTATTGGGTATACACACAAAGGAATGTAAATCATTCTACCATAAAGACACATTATAAATGCACATACATGTGCATGTTTACTGCAGCACTATTCACAATAGCAAAGGCATAAAATCATTGTAAATGCCCATCAGTGGTAGAGTGGATAAAGACATGTTTTACATATCCACCATGGAATACTACACAACCGTAAAAACAAATGAAATCATGTCCTTTGTAGCAGTGTGGACAGAGCTGGAGCCCATTATGCAAAGTAAAGAAAGAACTGAAAACCAAATACCACATGTTCTCACTTACAAGTGGGAGCTAACCATCGAGTACATATGGACACAGATAATGGAACAACAGACCAGGGCCTGCCTGAGGGTGGAGGGTGGGAGGAAGGTAAGGATTGAGAAACTATCTATGGGATACTATGTTTATTACCTAGGCAATGAAATAATATGTATATCAAACCCCCATGACATGCAGTTTACCTGTATAACAAACCTGCACATGTTTGCCTGAACCTAAAATAAAAGTTAAAAAAAGAAGTAAATTAGATACATATAATAGGCTACTAAACAACTGTTATAAAGAGTAAGGTAAGTCTATGCCCAGATATAGATAAGTTTCCAAAACATATGTTTAAACCAAAAAAAAACCCCAGCAAACTAAGAACAGGAGGAGCAGTCTTATTTCATTCTGTAAAACTTGAATAAGAAGAAATGTCTGTGTTTCCCAAGAACAGAAAATTTATAGAAAAAAATAAAGGGTAAATAGAGGTAATTATTCATGAAATTATAGGGGTTTTAAATATTCTTCACTGGACATTTCTGTATCATCTTATTTTTCATTATATGTATATATGTATATATCTTTACAATAATAAAAATAGATATTTATTTATGGAAAGTCTTAGAGTAAACAAAGAAAAAAGAGCAGCAAGGTAGGCCTAGAGAAGCTTTTAAAGCTAGTTGTTGTGGCAGATGTATATGGGTAATACTGTCAGGGTCTCCAGGGTGTGCTAAAGAAAACACCATAACACCTCAAAAGCACAGGTCAAAAATTCCTGGGATTTAGTGTTCTTTGACATTTCCCAGCTCTCTCTAAATAAATTCCTGAGTGTCTTCATAATTCTTTATCCTCTTCGGTGTTTTTGCTGGCTGGTGTTCTTACTTGGCTCTTGACGGATCAGAGGATAAGTAGAAAAAGATCCCTTGTAAGAACAAAGTAACACTCAACAGTAGCAGAAAAGCCATTTAAGGTTTTGAGGTCTGTAGCCCAGATTGAGGGAGGTAGGGGTTGATGCCACTTTATATTCTTAGGTAAATTATGAAAAATATACTCAGCAATGTCTATGAGACGGTAGGTGACCAAGGTTGTTAAAATAAGTTTTAAAAATTAGTGAGAGAGATACAGATTATTTTCTTCAAAAGTCTAGCTACAAAGAATTACCTGCTTGAAAATTTAAATTTGACTTGATTTTTAAAAGTTTTATAAAATACATATTTGATTTTTAAAAATTTAAATAATGCTAAGACATTTGGATGGGCTTCTGCAGAAATTGTTTCTTGAGTGTATGGAATTTATTTGGAACATGATAAGAGCATATTTTAACTTCAGCAAAAAATTATGAAGTATAGAAAAACAATATTGCTTCTGGATTCATAGTAACAACTCTGTTGAGATATAATTGTTTGTATTTAAAGTGGACAATTTGTTAGTTTCTGATATATTTCTACACTCACAAGACATCACTACAATCAAGAAACCTAACATTTCTATCACCCACAAAGGTCTTCTCATGTTCCTTTGTAATGTCTTCCTTGCTTCACCTCCAACCTTAGGCAACCACTGATCTTACTTTTGTTATTATAGACCAATTTAAATTTTTATAATTGTGTATCAGTGAAGTCGCCTTACATGTAGTAATTTTTGCCTGGCTTTTGCAACTCAACATAATGATTTTGAAATTCATTCATGTTTTGTATGTATCAATAACTTGTTCCTTATTATCGCTGAGTAATAGTATATGTGTGAGCATATTACAATCTGTTTATTCATTCACTTATTGGTGGAAATATGAATTGCATCCAGTTTTAAGCTATTATAGATAAAGCTGTTATAAACATTCATGTACAAGGCTTTATGTGTACACATGTTTTCATTTCCCTTGGGTAAAACGTCTAAAGGTG
Source organism: Ateles fusciceps (assembly GCA_036589455.1). Classification (NCBI taxonomy): domain Eukaryota; kingdom Metazoa; phylum Chordata; class Mammalia; order Primates; family Atelidae; genus Ateles; species Ateles fusciceps. The sequence goes on along the minus strand of JAZHEH010000797.1, from coordinate 4,065,743 downwards.
GAATGGCTGGATTGTATGAATGATATACATTTTACTTTTTAAGAAACTGCCAAACCATATTTGCAAAAAATTGTAGCATTTTACATTTCCAATAGCAGTACATGAGAATTTCAGTTGCTCCACATCCTAGGCAATCCAATATGCACTGAAATTTAATAGCAGTTTTAATTTGCATTTCTCTGATGAATAATGATATTGAACAAATTCTTATGCATGTAATGGTCATGTGTGTATCTTAACAATTGTCTGTTCAAATCTTTTGTCTATTTTTAGTGTGTTTTTCATCTTCTACTTACTGAATTTTAGGACTTTTTAAATACACTCTAAATGTAAGTTCTTTGATATATGTCTGAAATATTTTCTTTCAATGTGGGGCCTACATTTTCTTTCTCTTAATGAATCTTATAACAACTAAAAGTATCTAATTTGGATAAAATTCAGCCTAGCAATTATTTATTTTATGCTTCATGCTTTTGTGTTCTAAGATACTTTTAACTATCCTAATAGCTCATGGTTTATTAAATACGTTTTATTTTAAATGGTCAATTGTTTTAGATATTACATTTAGGATTATTACATTTAGGATTATAACTTCCCAAGTTAATTTTTAAATATGGTGTGAAGTAAATGTTAACTTGTTTTCATATAGATGTCCAGCTGTTCCATCACCATTTGTTGAAAAGTTGATTTATTTTTCTGTTGAATTGCTTTGTCATTTTTTGTGGAAAATCAAATATTTTGTGAGTCCATTTCTGGAATATCTATTTTATCCCATTGATATATGTCTATCTTTTGCATATCTCAAACCGTCTTGATCATTATTAACTTTTTCCCCCAGCTTTATTGAGGTATGCTTAACAAATAAAAATTGTACATATTTAGAATGTACATGTGATGTTTTGACATAGGTGTACATTGTACAGTGATTGCCACATCAAGTTGACTAATATGTCCATCACCTCACCTCACAGTTACCTTGTGTGTGTGTGTGTGTGTGTGTGTGTGTGCACGCACGCGTGCGCATGTGCACGTACACGTACACATGTATGTAGTGATGTCTGGATTCATATGAACAACTTTATTGAGGTATAATAGATTGTAATAAGTAATACGTATTTAAAGCAGACAATTTGAAATTTCTATGTCCACAGTTTCAATATAAGACCACTTGAAATCTACCCTCTTAGCAAATTTGAAGTAGCAATACATTATAAACATTGATAGTCACCATGTTGTGCATTAGGTCTCCAGTAATTACTCATCTTATAATTGAAAGTTTGTACCCTTGACCAAAATCTTCCTTTTTCCCTCACACCCTCAGCCCATGGCAACCACTATTCTACTCTTTGTTACCTTGAATTTGACTTGTTTTTAGATTCAACATATAAGTGAGATTATTTAGTATTTGTCTTTCTGTGTATTTCACTTAGCATATTGTCCTCAAGATTTGCTCATGTTGCATATGGCAGAATTTTCTTCTTTACTAAGGCTTAATAATATTTTATTATATTAAAAACTCTTGGTTTTGTTTTAATATATATATGTATATACACACATCACACACATATATATGCTATATAGCAACATAGCATATATATGTGTCTATATTATATAAATATATATCACCACATTAAAAAATTTCATTAATCTGTCAACAGACACTGGATTTTTATTATTTGTTTTTTTTTTTTTGAGATGGAGTTTCACCCTTGTAACTCAGGCTGGAGTGCTGTGGCGCGATTTCAGTTCACTGCAACCTCCACCTCCTGTGTTCAAGTGATTCTCCTGCCTCAGCCTCCTGAGTCACTGGGATTACAGGCACCCACCTAATTTTAGTACTTTTAGTAGAGACAGGGTTTCACCACGTTGGCCAGGCTAATCTTAAACTGCTGACCTCAGGTAATCCACACGCCTCGGCCTCCCAGAGTGCTGGGATTACAGGCGTGAGCCACCACGTCCAGCCCTTATGTTGTTTTAATGTCTTGGCTTTTGTGAATAATGCTGCAGTGAAAATGGGAATGTAGACATCTCTTCCAAACAGTAATTTTATTTCCTTTGGATATATGCTCAGAAGTGGAATTGCCAGGTCATATGATTTTTCATTTTGTGAGGATCCCCCATACTACTTTGACTGTACTAATTTACATTGCCACCAACAATGAAATAGGGTTCCCTTTTCTCCACAATTTTTACCAACACTTCTTATCTTTTCATTTTTTTACTATAGCCATCCTAACACATGTGAGGTGATGTCGCATTATGGTTTGGATTTGCATTTCCCAGATGACTGGTGATGTTGAGCACCCGTTTGTATACTTGTTGACCATTTGTATGCTCTTTTGGAAAACTGCCTTTTCAGGGTCTTTGTTCATTTTTTAGGAGGATTATTATTATTATTTGCAATTGAGTTATATGAGATTCTCTACATATTTGGGACGTTAGACCCTTATTGTATATATGGTTGATGACTTTTTTTCCCCACTCTGAAGGTTGCTTTTTCATTTTGTCATTTTTTTTTTTGCTGCAAAGAAACTTGTTAGTTTGATGTAGTCACCATTATTTGTTTTTGTTTTTATTGCCTGCGCTTTTGGATTACCGTTAGCTTTATAATCAGTTTTGAAATCGGTCAGGTAAATACTTCAACATGGTTCTTCTTCTCAAATATTGCTTTCACTCTTGTAGAGCCATTGCATTTTCGTATAAAGTTTAGAATTGACTCATCAATTTCTGTTAAAAAAAATTTGGTGAAATTTTCATTAGGATTGTGTTGGCTCCAAAGGTAAATCTGAGTAAAACTGCCATCTTGGAAATATTAAGTCTTTTAATTAATGAACATGGATACATCTCTCCATCACTTGGATCTCCTTTAATTTCTCCAAGAAATGCTTTGTAGTTTCCATGTAGAAAAAAGTTTGGACATTTAAAAAAATTTTTTTGGTAGAGTATCACTCTGTCACTCAAGGTGGGGTGCAGTGGCTGCTATGTTGGCTCACTGCAACCTCCGCCTCCTGGGTTCAGGCTATTCTTCTGCCTCAGCCTTCCAAGTAGCTGGAATTACAGGCATGCACCACCACGCCTGGCTAATTTTGTATTTTTAGTAAAGATGGGGTTTCACCATGTTGATTAGGCTCCTGACCTTAAGTGATTCACCCACCTCGGCCTCCCAAATTGCTGGGATTACAGACATGAGCCACTGTGCCCAGCCAGACTCTTTTGTATATTTACTCCTTAGGATACATTTTGGGGACAAGGGAATATAATAATTAAATTTTTTAAAGTATTCCCCAATTGTCCCTAATTTATTATTATAAGGTTGATTTTTACACTATTTTTGAACCCTGCGATAGTGCTAAATTCATTTGTTCTAGAGCTTTCTTTATAGTTTCCTGTCTTTGCCCATTCAGTATGATACTGGCTGTGGGTTTGTCATAAATAGCTTTTATTATTATGTGATACATTCCATCGATACCTAGTTTACTGAGGGTTTTTAGCATAAAGGGCTGTTGAATTTTGTCGAAGGGCTTCTCTGCATCTATTGAGATAATCATGTGGTTTTGTCTTTGGTTCTGTTTATGTGGTGAATTACGTTTATAGACTTGCGTATGTTGAACTAGCCTTGCATCCCTGGGATGAAGCCTACTTGATCATGATGAATAAGGTTTTTGATTTGCTGTTGCATTCTGTTTGCCAGTATGTTACTGAAGATTTTTGCAAGGATGTTCATCATGGATATTGGCCTGAAGTTTTCTTTTTTGTTGCGTCTCTGCCTGGTTTTGGTATTAGGATGATGTTGGTCTCATAAAATGACTTGGGGAGGATTCCCTCTTTTTGTATTGTTTGGAATCATTTCAGAAGGAATGATATACCAGCTCCTCTTTGTATGTCTGGTAGAATTTGGCTGTAAACGTGTCTGGACCAGGGCTTTTTTTTAGTTGGTACCTATTAATTGCTGCCTCAACTTCAGCCCTTGTTATTGGTCTATTTAGGGTTTCAACTTCTTCCCTGGTTTGTCTTGGAAGAGTGCAAGTGTCCAGGAATTTATCCATTTCTTCCAGATTTACTGGTTTGTGTGCATAGAGTTGCTTGTAGTAATCTCTGATGGTATTTTGTATTTCTGTGGAATTGGTGGTGATGTCCCCTTTATCATTTTTTATTGCATCTATTTGATTCTTCTCTCTTTCTTTTTTATTAGTCTAGCTAGAGGTCTATATATTTTGTTGATCTTTTGAAAGAACAGCTCCTGGATTTGTTGATTTTTTGAAGTTTTTTTGTGTCTCTATCTCTTTCAGTCTGCTCTGATCTTAGTTATTTCTTGTCTTCTGCTAGCTTTTGAGTTTTTTATCTTGCTCCTCTAACTCTTTCAATTTTGATGATAGGGTATCGATTTTAGACCTTTCTTTGCTCCTCATGTGGACATTTATTGCTATGAATTTCCCTCTAGACACTGCTTTAAATATGTCCCAGTGATTCTGGTATGTTGTGTCTTCGTTTTCGTTGGTTTTGAAGAACATCTTTATTTCTGCCTTCATTTCATTGTTTATCCAGTCAACATTCAGGAGTCAGTTGTTCGTTTTCCATAAAGTTGTGTGATTTTGAGATAGTTTCTTAATCCTGAGTTCTAATTTGATTGCACTGTGGTCTGAGACACTGTTTGTTTGATTTCCATTCTTATGCCTTTGCTGAGGAGTGATTTACTTCCAATTATGTGGTCGGTTTTAGATTAAGTGCGATGTGGTCCTGAGAAAAATGTATATTCTGTGGATTTGGGGTTGAGAGTTCTGTAACTGTCTATTAAGTTCACTTGGTCCAGATCTGTGTTCAGGTCCTGGATTTCCTTGTTGATTTTCTGTCTTGTTGATCTGTCTAATATTGACAGTGGAGTGTTAAAGTCTCCTACTATTATTGTGTGGGAGTCTTAAGTCTCTTTGATCCCAGAGTGGGAGATCCCCCAGTCCTCTGGTTGGTTGCACACACCTCCTGGGTGGGGCAGTGCCCCACCTTGCCTCAACTTGCCCTATTTGGTTTATATCCACTGTCCAACCAGACCCACAAAGTGAACCTGGTACCTTGTTTGGAATTGTGGAGATCACTCAGCTTCTGCCTCTCTCTCGCTGGGAGCTGCTTTCCAGAGCTGCCTCTTATTCGGCCATCTTGGGATTCCCCCTAGGTGCAAGTTTCCCTTTGCTCACTTTTTAATAGGGCGGTTTGTTTTTTGCTTGTTACTTTGTTTAAATTCTCTTATGTATTTTGAATATTAGAACTTTGTCAGATGCATAATTTGCAAAAATGTTCTCCCATTCTGTAGGTTTTCTGTTTACTCTGTTGATAGTTTATTTTGTTATACAGAAGCTCTTTAGTTTAATTAGGTCCCATTTGTCAATTTTTGTTTTTCTTGCAATTGCTTTTGATGTCTTTGCCACAGAAACTTTGCCATGATCGATGTCCAGAATGGTTTTTCCTAGGTTATCTTCCAGGGTTTTTATTGTCTTAGGTTTTACATTTAAGTATTTAATTCATCTTGAGTTGATTTTTATATGTGGTATAAAAAGAGGCCCAGTTTTAATCTTATTCATACGGCTAGCTAGTTATTTCAGCACCATTTATTGAATAGATAGTACTTTCCTCATTGCTTGTTTTTGTTTATTTTGTTTAAGATCAAATGGTTGTTGGTGTGTGACTTTACTTCTGGCTCTTTAGTCTTTTCCATTGGTCTATGTGCCTACATTTGTACCAGTACTATGCTGTTTTGGTTACTATAGCCTTACAGTATAATTTGAAGTCAGGTAATGTGATGCCTCCAGCTTTGTTCATTTTGCTTAGGATTGCTTTGGCTATTCTAGCTCTTTGTGATTCCATATAAATTTTAAAATACATATTTTTTAATTCTGTAAATAATGTCATTAGTAGTTTGATAGATACAGCATTAAATCAGTAAATTGCTTTGGGCAGTATGGCCATTATAACAGTATTCTTCCATTCTTGAACGTGGAATCTTTTTTTCATTTATTTGTGTCAATTCTTATTTATTTTAGGAATGTTTTGGCATTCTTGATGTGGAAATTTTTCACCTCCCTGGTTAGTGTATTCCTGGGAATTTTATTTCTATTGTGGCTATTGTGAATAAGATTGCATCTTGATTTAGCTCTCAGTTTGGACACTGTTGGTGTATAGAAATGCTAATGATTTTGTGCATTGATTTTGTATCACCTGAAGGAGCTTTTGGGCAGATACTATGGGGGTTTTCTAAGTATGGAATCTTATTTTCTGCAAACAAATATAGGTTTGTTTTCTTCTCTTCTGCTTTGGATGCCTTTTACTTATTTTTTTCTTCTGCCTGATTGTTCTGTTTAGAACTTCCAGTAGTATGTTGAGTATGAGTGGGAATGGTAAGCATCCTTGTCTGGTTCTGAATGCTTCCAGCTTTTGCTTATTCAGTATAATGTAGGCTGTGGGTTTGTCATAAATGGCTGTTACTATTTTAAAGTATGTACCTTCACTGCCTAGTTTGTTGAGGATTTTTCACACGAAGGCATCTTGAATGTTATAGAAAGACTTTTTGGCATCCGTTTAAATGCCCATGTGGTTTTTGTTCCTAGTTTTGTTTATGTGATGAATCACTTTTACTGATTTTTTTTTTTTTAATGTTGAACCAACCTTGCATCCCAGAGACAAAGCCTACTTGATCTTGATGGATTAACTTTCTGATGTCCCACTGGATTTGGTTTGCTGTTGTTATTTTGTTGAGGATTATTCTAGATATGTTATTCAAAGACATTGACCTGAAGTTTTCTTTTTTGTTGTTTTCCTGCCATATCTTGGTGTCACCATGATGTTGGCCTCATAGAATGACAGGGAGGAGTCCCTCTCCCTTAATATTTTTTGGAATTGTTTCAGTAGGAATGGTACCAGCACTTCTTAATACATTTGGCAGAATTTGACTGTCAATCCCTCTGGTCCCGGGCTTTTTTTGGTTGGTACGCTTTTTATTACTAATTCAGTTTTGGAACTTGTTGGTCTTTTCAGGGAGTCAGTGTTTCCTTGATTCAATCTCAGGGGGTTGTATAGATCCAGAAATATATTCATTTCTTGTAGGTTTTCTAGTCTATGTGCATAGAGGTGTTCATAATAGTCTCGAGAGATATTTGTATTTCTGTGAGGTCAGTGGTTATGTCTCCTTTGCCATTTCTGATTGTGCTTATTTAGATCTTCTCTTTTTTCTTTTTTGTTGTACCTAGTGATCTGTCTTATTTATTCTTTCAAATAATCACAACCTGGATTGTTTGATCCTTTGGATGATTTTCATGTCTCAGTTTCATTCAGTTCTACTCTGATTTTGGTTATTTCTTGTCCTACTAGCGTTGAGATTGGTTTCCTTTTTTTTTTTTTTTTTTTTTTAATAGTTCTTCTAAGTGTGATGTTAGGTTGTTAATTTGAGATCATTATGACTTTTTTATATGGGCATTTAACATTGTAAGCTTTTTTTTTCCTTAACACAGCTTTAGCTGTGTTGCAGAGAGTCTGATGTATCTGTTTCCTCATTAGTTTCAAATAATTTCTTGATTTTGGCGTTAATTTCATTGTTTATTACAAAATCATTCCAGAGAAAGTTGCTTGATTTCCATGCAATTGTATGGTTTTAAGCAATATTCTTCTTATTGATTTTTATTTTTATGGTCCTGTGCCGACAGAGTATGGTTGGTACGATTTCAGCTTTTTGTTGAATTTGCCAAGAATTGTTTTATTGTCGGTTGTCTGCTCAATTTCAGAATATATGCCATGTGCAGATGAGAATAATGTATACTCTGTTGTTTTGGGGTGGAGAGTTCTGTAGATGTCTGTTAGGGCTATTTGGCCAAATGTAGACTTAAGGTCTCAAATATATTTGTTTTCTGCCTCAGTAATCTTTCTATTACCATCAGTGGGGTGTTGAAGTCTCCCACTATTACTATGTGGTTATCCAAGTCTCTTCATAGGTCTCTGAGATCTTGTTTTATGAATCAGCGTGCTAATGTGTTGGGTAAACACATATTTAGTATAGTTAAATTTTTGTTGTTGTTGTTGGAAGAAACCATTCACCATTATATAATGCTCTCCTTTGTCTTTTTTGACCATTATTTATTTAAAGTTCACTTTGTCTGAAATTAGAATAGCAACCCTACATTTTTCTATTTTGCATTTGCTTGGTAGGTTTTTCTCCATCTCTTTGCTTTGAGCCTGTGGGTGTCATTGCATGTCAGATGAGTGTGTTAAAGACAGAATACAGTTGGATCTTGCTTTCTTTTCTACCTTGCCACTCTGTGCCTTTTAATTGGGTCATTTAGCCCATTTACATTTAAGGTTAATGTTGATATGCGTGCATTTGATCCTGTCATCATGTTAGCTGGTTATGATCCAGACATGATTTTGTTGTTGCTATATAGTGTCAATGGTCTATATACTTCAGTATGTTTTTGTGGAGGCCAGTAATGGTCTTTCATTTCCATATTTAGCATTCACTTGAGGACCTCTTTCTTGTAAGGTAGTTCTGTTGGTAATGAATTACTTTAGCATTTTATTGTCTGAAAGGAGCTTATTTCTCCTTTGTTTATGAAGCCAAGCTTGACTGTATATAAAATTCTTTATGGCAATTTCTTTTCTTTAAGAATGCTAAATATAGTCCCCAATCTCTTCTGGCTTATAGGGTTTCTGACCTTCTTGTAAGGTATGCTGTTAGCCTGATGGGGTTTCCTTTGTAGGTGACCTGCTTCTTCTCACTACCTGCATCTAATATTTTTTCTTTTATTTTGATTCTGGAGAATCTGAGGACTATGTGTCTTGGGAGTGGTTATATTGTATAGTATCTAAATGCATTTCCTACATTTGAATGTTGGCCCCTCTAATGAGGTTGGAGAAAATTTCCTGGACAATATGCTCAAATATGTTTTCCAAGTTGCTTGCTTTCTCTTCTCTCTTTCAGGGATGCCAGCGAGTTGTAGATTTGGTCTCTTTACATAATCCCATATTTTTCAGGTTTTGTTCATTCTTTTTTATTCATTTTTAAAATTTTTATATGACTAATTCAGAAACCATTCTTCAGGTTCTGAGAGTCTTTCCTCAGCTTGATCTATTCTGCTGTTAATACTTGTGATTGTATTATGAAATTCTTATAGTGAGTTTTCAGCTGTATTAGATCGATTTGGTTCTTTCTTTAAAAGGTCATTTTATCTTTAAGCCCCTGTATCATTTTATTGTGTTTCTTTGATTCTGTGAACTGGGTTTTTTACTTTCTCCTGAATCATTCCTATCCATATTCTGACTTCTGTGTCTGTCATTTCAGCCATTTTAGCCTGGTTAAAAATCATTGCTGGGGAACTAGTATAGTCATTTGTAGGTAAGAAAACACTGTGGCCTTTTGAGTTTCCAGACTTCTTTCATTGGTTCTTTCTCATCTTTGTGGGCTGATGTTCCTTTTATGTTAGAAGTTGCTGTCCTTTGAATTTTTAAAAATCTTTTTGATGCATTCTGGGTTTTGATTGTGGTATAAGATGGGTTCAGGTGACTGGTTTCATTTCTGGAAGATTTTAGGGGGTCAAGGTTGAACTTAGCACTTCTGGGCTGTGTGTTTTTAACTCTGGGTGACTGGTAAAGAAACCCAAGCTTTGTTCCATGGCCCCTTAAGGTTACAAACCTGCTGTGTGAGAGGGGCTGAGGTGTTCCCATTTCACTGGTCACAACATTATGATAGGGGGGTGCACGTGAAAATGCTTAGTTGGGGTGGTGGTAGTTGGATCTGGGCTTGCTCACATGTGCCTGATGCCACAATGTGGTAGGGTGCCTATGCGTTAGCTGGGGCAGGTCATTTGTGGGAGTGGAGCAGTGGCATTCCTTCATGTTCTTGCACTGGTGGTGGTGGTGGTGGTGCAGTAGGGTTGGGGGAGCTGATAAGGGCAGAGTTAAGTGTTTGCACTGGCAGCAGTGGGGTGGTGGGAGGCCTGTGTGTCTGCAAGTGTGGGGGCTATGGGGTGCACTTACACCATCATTGGTAGAGTGACAGGATGTGAATGCACGTGCACTGGCTTGAGAGGGGGGAGGCAAGATCTGCCCATGCTTGTGTGCTGGCAAAGCAGTGGCAGGGGAGGTCATGGGCAAGTTCATGCTAACAGAGTAATGGGTGGAGGCTGTAGGAGGGGGCAGGCTGCAGATGGATTTTTGCGTGTTGGCTGGGGCTGGTCTGCTGGAGCTCTCCAGTGGTCATGTCTGGCTTGCTGGTGAAGGAGCTGTGATACATGACCCAATAAGCACCCTGGCTAGGCATTTAAGGCTGTGCTGCAAGCAGGAATGGGCAGAGAGGCTAGCAGAAATAGGATAGTTAAAATCAGACTGGCCCTGTCCCACAGGCAAGACCACTCTGTTATGTCAAGGTCTTAGAGTCATCCAAAGGCCAAAGCTCCTAGAGGAGCATGGTGAGCCGTGAAGGATGGGGGGGATCCCTAGCCATGCCCCTCTACAGCCATTCCACACCAAAACCTCTGGGCGTTACACAGACTGGAGTCATGTTCCTAACACCTCTCCAAGCAGCTTTTCCTGCCAGCTCAAGTGTCCTTGAGGGTTGTGAAGTCTCCTGCTGCTAGGATTCCAGGCATCTGTGGTGAGAGCAGGCCACTTCTCATCTTGTCAACTCACTCCTTCCCCAGGAGTTACCTGAAGCCAGCAATGAGTCCCAGCGCTTGGCAGCCCCATGCAGTGTTCCCCAACTTCCTCCCCCTTCAGTCCATTGTCTGATTTCTGCCTCCATCCACTCCCAATGCCTTCCCACTAAAGTTCTACATGGAGTCTGCCCATCTTCCTGATGTCCCAGCCTCTGCATGGGAGTTGTTTCTCTTGGCTACATCCAATCAGTCATCTTGGCTCCCATTAAAATTTTTATATTTATCAATATTAACCTCTAAGTTTCTTCGTTCATTATGTCTTTGTCAGGTTTTAGCACTGGGTTTATGTTGGCCTCAGAAAACAACTTGACAGTGTTTATTCCATCTCTATTTTCTGAAAAATTATGTGAAAGTCTTATATTTTCCTATGTATTTTCTTCCTAAAATTTTTGATACAATTCACTAGTGAAACTAGTTATATATGAGTTTTTTTAGGAAAGATTTTTGAGATTAAATTAAAGGTCTTTAATTTTTGAGGTAATTTTGTTTAATAGCTAGAAAACTATTCATGTTTTCTTTTTTTCTTGTGTTAATTTATATTTTTCAAATGTACTTTTCAATATATTTTTCCACTTAATCCAAAATAATGAATTTGTTGTTCTTGGTAATTACCATGTTGTTAATGTCTTTTTTATGATTATAGGATTTTTATTGGTAGCCTCTTCTTTATTGCTGACATTGATGATATGGGTTCTCTTTGTTTTTCTTATTTCACCTACAGATAAAACCAAGTTCTATGATAATTTTTGAACAGCCAAATTTTGATATAGATAAACATTTTCTGTATTATCTGTTTTCTCTTTCACTGATTTCTGCTCTTATTTAAATTTTTTTTTTTTTTTTTTTCTGCGGCTTCTGCTTACCGTGGGCTAATTTACTCTTCTTTTTTGATTTTTCAGTGTGGACATATAGGTCATTTATTTTAGATCATTTTAGGTTTTGTTTCTAAAATACATATTTAAAGCTATGAATTTTCTTTTAAGTGCTGCTTTATATACCTTTTACAAATTTTCATATGTTTTCATTTTATTACCACTTGGTTCAATGTATAATCATGCATCACTTAACAATTGGGATACATTTTGAGAAATGTATCATTAGGAGATTTCATCCTTGGGCAAACATCACAGAATATACTTGTACAAATCTAGATACTATAGCCTATTTAACACACTTAGGCTATGTGGTATAACCCTATTGCTCCAAAGCAACTAAGTACATCATGTTATTGTACTTAATACTATAGCCAATTACACAACAGTGGTAAATATTTGTATACCTACACATAGGAAAAGTATAGTAAAAATATGGTATTAAAATTGTATGGGACTACCATCATATATATGGTGTATTGTTGCCAGAAATGTAGTTATATGTGGTACATGACTGTATTTCCAATTTATCTGATGATTTCTTCTTCGATCTATGATATTATTAATTTGCAGATAATTGAAGTCTCCTTGATGTCTAATAGACTTTTTATTTAATTCCAGTGTGTTCAGAAAATACTCATAGTATATATTTGTGTACCTTTTAAATGTCTTGAAATGCGTTTTATAGCCCAACATAAAGTCTATCTTAATGAATATACCAAGTAAACTTGAAAAAGATGTGTATTACAAAGTTGTTATATGAATATTTATTTATTTTTGAGACGGAATCTCACCCTGTTGCCAGGTTGGAATGCAGTGGCACAATCTCATTTCACTGCAATTTCTGCCTCCCGGGTTCAGGGGATTCTCCTGCCTCGGCCTCCTGAGTAGCTGGGACTACAGGTGTGCACCACCACACCAAGCTAATTTTTGTATTTTTAGTAGAGACATTTCACCATGTTGGCCGGGATGGTCTTGATCTATTCACCTCACGATCTGCCTGCCTCAGCCTCCCAAAGTGCTAAGATTACAGGTGTGAGCCACCATGCCCAGCCTATATAAACATTTATTGTATAAATTTGACTTGGTTAAAGGTGATTGATAGAACTATTTACATCTTTTATGCATTTAATAATTTAATCTTTATTAAATTTAATAATTTAATTTTAGCCTTATTTTACTTACTGTTTATATGGCATATATTTTTCAAGCATTTCTTTGAACCTATTTTTAAGTTTATATTTGAAGCATGTCTCTTATAGGCAACATCTTGTTGGGTCTTACATATTTATTCACTCTGATAATCTATGATTTTCAATTAAAGCATTTAACTTATTAACATTTAATGTAATTATTGATATAGTTAGATTTAGCCTTGCCATTTTAAAATTTGTTTTCTTATTGGCATTTTCATCTATTTTTGTTTTCCCTTTTCTACTTTACACCTTTCTTGGATGATTTGATTATTTTTATATTACATTGTAATGTATCTATTGGCTTTTGGTTATATCTTTGTATTATTGTTTTAGTGATGTGTGTGTGTGTGTGTCTGTGTGTGTGTATTTTTCACTACAGCACTGGTTGGGCAGACAGTTCCTTTTTTATATATACACATATGTATTTCTTATGTGAATATACATCACTATAATGTGTGTATATATGTGTTTACTTAGAGTTAATATTACATTACTTTAAAATGTGAAAATATTGGCAACACAAAGGGTGATGCCTCCGTCTTTTATTGTATAGCTGTCATTTACAAAGTATATCTGTATACAGCTATAATGTACATATATACATATTTAAAACATCACCAATCTTATAATGTTTGATGTAAGTAATATATATTTTTAAAAATATAAAAGGAAAATAGTATTTTATATCTATTCCCATGTTCATTGACCATTTCTGATGCTCTGCATTAGTTTCTGAAGTTGCCAGTTGTTTTTACATCATTTGCCTCAGTTTGAAAAACTTCGTTCAGCATTTATTATAGAAAAGGTCTGCTGTCATCAAATTGACTTAATATTTTTCTTTTTTTATAAAATATGCTTATTTTACCTTCATTCCTAAAAGATATTTTCATTGAAAAATGTTTAATTTGACAGGGTTTTTGTTGTTTATTTGTTTAATTCTTTCAGTATATTAAGCATGTTTTTTCATTGTCTTCTGGCCTCCATTATTTCTCAAATAAAACCATTAAATCTGTGTTTACTGAAAATATTGTTATCTTATGCAACATGTAAATTGCCTTTAACTTTTAAGATATTATTACTGAGCTTTCATTTTCATCAGTTTGATTGTAATGTACTTACACATAGTTTTTTAAAAAAATTATTTTGTGAGGTTAACCTAATCTACAGATTTATGGCTTTTACAAAATTGGGAAGGCTTGGACAATTATTAATTCAATTATATTTTTTACCCTTATGTCTTTCTCTCATGCTGAGATTGCAATTCCAGTTTTATCCCTTTACCTTTTTGCCCCCAAAATACTTGCTGGCAGTGCTTGTGGCTGCACCATTTACATGGAGACAGTTTTTCCACAAAATATCCTGCTTGTGTTATTACTTTCAGTGGCAGAAACTGCAAATATGTTTGCACCAACCTAATATTTTTCACAATGCTCTAGTGTAGGGACTTTGGAAACAAAAGGCATCATTCTATTTATAGTGTTCTGTTTTTAGTACTGTTATCTTCATTTACAAAATATAGTAAATCTCAATCACTGAAAATATCAGATCCTAGAAAATGCTGCCTCATTCCCGAACGTTGTTGGCTGGAGATTCATTTGGTGAATCCAATTTTTCTGAAATAGATGATTCTAATGATTCAGACAATTCTGATGTTAGTTCTTTTTAGAAATAACTTCAAGAACAGTTTTTTATGTGTTATTTTCACATTGGAAATCAGTCAGATTTTTTTCAGCCTCTAAGAGCATTTTTATATAAAATTAAATGAGCCCTGGCAGCAAGCTGCACCTTTTTTTCCCCTAAACAGTAAAAGAGTTAAAATCTTTTGATAATGTCCCCCCACAAAATTTTTAATTTTTTTCTCTCTGTTTATGATAGATCATTTCTATTGCTCTATTTTCAAGTGCACTAACTCTTTACTCTTTTGACTATCATTTATGAGATTGGGTCATGTTTTTCTTTTTATCTGTATGCTGAGTAATTTTAAATGTGATGTGTATGTTCTGGGTCTTGCTGTTATCCTGTGGAAAATGTTGAGGTTTCTGTTTTTATAGGAATTAATCTTGTTAATGTTAAGATCATACATTTGGCTTAATTTTCAGTGTTCATGCCTTGGCTTAGTTATCTTACACTTGCTTGTGTTGTTTCATATTGGTCCACATAAGTGTGGGTCACAGTCTAGGCTAAGACTCATACGGGTTCCTACACAGAACTTGATAGTTCCCTCTGCCTGTCCTGATTCTTCTGGGATTTCCTCCCGATTCTCCACTGCTCAGGTTCTCTCCTGTGGTTTCTCTGGACAGAGGTGAGCAGATTCTTTATTAGAACATTGGTTGTCAATGCAACTCCCTATGGAATGGGGCCTCTTTCTGAGTCAGAGCTATGAGGAGGAATAAAAGAGAAGAAAACTCAGCCCATGCAGTGTGCCTCTTGTATTAGTCCGTTCTCATACTGCTGATAAAGACATACTGACACTGGGTAATTTATAAAGAGAAAGAAGTTTAATTGACTCATCATTACACATGGCTGCGGAAGCCTCACAATCATGGCAGAAAGCAAAAGGCACATCCTACATGGAGGCAGACAAGAGGGAGAATGAGAGTCAAGCAAAAGAGATTTCCCCTTATAAAACCATGAGATTGTGTGAGACTTTTATTCACTACTATAAGAACAGTATGGGGCAAACTGCCTGCATGATTCAATTATCTCCCACCAGGTCCCTCCTATAACATGTGGAAATTATGGGAGCTATCATTAAAGGTGAGATTAGGGTAGAGACACAGCCAAACCACATCACCTCTCCGAGGTTTATTTTTTACTCACGCTCTGCCTGATTTTGACTAATATTTGAGTCCTTAGAAGTTGGAGTTTTTGTATCGTTTCCTCAAAAGTTTTTATTTGTAATGAGTGCTCCAGATGAACAGTAGGTGTTTTATGCCACTATAATGGAACCTGAACACCGTGGTTTAATGTGTCCTGCAACTCACTAGTTTGTTATTGAGTAAATTATCTAATTTCTCTGAGCCTTGATTTTATCACTTCAAAATGTAGATAACAAATCCACCATTTATGAAGATTAAATGAAATACTATGTATCAATGCCCCCCAGGTTTAGGCACATAATTCTCTGGTTCCACTCCTTAATTTTCATATCTGTGAAAGGCTGTTTCCTTGAGTTAAACTAGAATTCCCACTTGGGTCCTTCACAGAGCTGAATTGTTAAGACTCCTTCCCAGTAAGGCTTTACTTTTCTAAATCAGGTCTGGTATGGACTCTGCTATATTAGAGGAAAAGTCTCTGCTCTTTTCTACATAAACATACTTAATCTAGATTTTTATATCTTTGTAGTGAAAATCAGCAAGAAATAAAATATTAGAGTAGGAGAGAATCGGGAACCCTTCAACACAATCCTTAAAGAGAGATTGTTTGACTTTGCCAAAGTCACAAACTGAACTTCATCTCCACTTACTACTCAAACTCCTTTGTCTTTTTTTTTTTAATGAATTTTTATATACTCATTTTGAGATATTAAAGGGAGGAGACCAATTCCACACTTTCACTTCAGTTCTTTAAAGTTGTTAAGAGGTTGTTATTAAATTTTATCGAGGCCTCCAGATGTTAAATAAATGTAAAAACTCAGGGAAAAATGTTCTGCCCAATGTGAATATCTAATAATTAACCAAATTACATTTGACCGTTTGCCTAAAAAATGATCCCATTATCTATTTTGGAATGTATCAGAAACAGATGTATATTTAACTTATTGAAATGCAGCAAACCCTGTTTTCATGGAAAGGTCATGTTCCCTTCCTAGACACTCAGAAGTGATATTGGTAGAACAGATCTCCTTCTCACTAAAATCCTGTGCTATAGTTTTGAGTTTCTGTGATTATCAGTTTTGGACTCTAAGACTTTCCAAATGAAGATTATGATGTAGTTTTGGCTGTAGGTATAATAAACAGCTTTACACAACCTTTCTACATCTAAGTGCCGTGTCAGAGACTTGTGGAGGATAATAATTTGTGACGAGGCTCCAAGGCTTATGGTGAGGTTTTAAATCTATTTTTGTGCAAACAAGGGTGGGGACAGTTTCTGTATTTGTACCAACCACACAGATGTTGAAAGGGGATTATCAATTATTACTCTGACGGGAAGATATTATTTCAAACACAGTCATGGCCAACACAGTTCAGGCAATAAATATTTCTGCTTTAAAAACATTGCCTCCCCAAATTTTGGGCTAAGAGAGATAATATTGGATGCTATCAATATAATAATGTGGGTCACATAAGATTTTACTACACATCCTAGCTCTGGCACTAATCTTATTTTTGTGTCTTTGCTTGTCGTTCTTCCAGTTAGTCGGCAAGCTCCTTGAAGGTAGAAAGCATGTTCCTCTTTGATCATCTTCGACACTGTCCTCATAATGTAACTTAATGCCTGACACAAATTAGGCTGTCATCTGGGCACAGTGGTGCACACTTTTAATCTCAGCACTTTGGGAGTCTGAAACGTGTGAATCACCTGAAGTCAGGATTTCATGAGCAGCCTGACTGATATGGTGAAACCCCGTCTCTACTAAATAAAAAAGTTGAGCTGGCACATGTGTGTAACCTGAGCTACTTGAGAGGCTGAAACAGGAGAATTGCTTGTACCCAGGAGGCAGAGGTCGCAGTGATCTGAGATGGCGCAATTGCACTCCAGCCTGGGCAACAAGAGAGAAACTCTGTCTCAAAAAAAAAAAAAAAAAAAAAAAAAAAAAAAAAAAAAAATTAGGCTGTCATATTTTTAAGTGAATTATAAAATGACAACAAAAGGCTACAATTAATACATAATTGTTGAATCATCCACTGAGCCTTTTCGTTGATTTACACCCCAGTCTCACTTTTAAAATGATATGGGGAAATTTACACACTTGGATACCAATAGAAAATAAATATATTTTTAAGTAGGGAAAGAGGAAAATGGGTACAAAGTTGGAGCAAAGGGTAAGGAGACAAAAATATATAAAATACTGTCTTATATAGTATATGGGCCCCTTTTTTTACTATGTATTTTCTACATGCCAAAACAAAATAAAACAATAACACTGTAGCTGATGTTGCCAATGCCCTGCCATGTTGCCTCACCGTTTCTGTGTGTTCCTGACAACATTCAGCTAACTTGGGATCATCTGTGCTTAGGATTATTTCCTCAAAAACTTAAGAAAGAGGATGGAAATACTGAGAACTTACCATACCAGAGGAACTTCATTCAAACACTTGTCTATCCCCCCACGACTTGGGAATGACCATTCTAGGGCATCTGTTTCTGTCATTTCCCAGAGTTTCTCTGTGGGACTGAGACTCCGTGGCTCATTCTGTTAGTGTTTTTCATCTATCTTTCACTGATCGCATCACATCTCTACTTCATGGCCCTTCCCAAATAAACAACTTTTACTTTAATCCTTGTCTCAGAGTGTGCCTCTGGGAAAAGCCAAACTAATATAGATATATAAATCAAAATGAGATTCCAAATATAACAAATATAAAATAAATCATATTGGCAGGAAGAATTATTTTCTGGGAAAAAAAAGCTTTTTTCATGGATACACAGAGTGGGGCACTGGACAGTGTGTAAAACATCTTCGATGACATCAATCAGGCAATATCTCTGTCTCCTTTGCTCATGATGGCTTTTGACTCTTAAAAGAACCTGAGGAAGGAAAAAGAACATTTTGTCCAGCTGCAGAAAGCAGAAAAAGCAAAGCTCACATCTCTTTATTCAGGATTCTTTATAGATTAGGCTTCTGATTATTACTGGTCACTTGACTATCATTGCATTTTCAACCCAATCATGACTTGCTTTTGTCACTTTACTCATTAGAAGGCTGCTATTCGTTAGCTACTTTGTTACAGTTTTGGCTGACAAGCTGCTCACTTTCCAACTCTCTCCACACATTTGGTGTCACACATTTTTCTTGTAAATTTACCTTTTAAAATAAAATTGTCATGCATGGTTCCTGTAGAGATGAGCAGACTTTCCTTTGTTTTCTCCTGGGGAAGAAAAAGAAATAATAAAAGAAAGGATGATGTGCGGGATGCATCGAATCCTTAAGCCAGACACTTCATTAATATAGCTGGAAGTTTTTGAGCATGAGTCTGATGGACGGTGCTCGTCCATGTATTTTTGCTGCCCTTAGACACCACTAAATGGCATTGTCTCCTCAGTATTTCGTATGCAATTCTGTCAAGTAACTATGCTTAACTTTTTTTTATACTCCTGTTTCCTTTGCCATTTCCTAATTATTCAATAAAAAAAATAGAAAAGCAACACTCCAGGAGAGAGAGAGTTAACGAAGAATTAAATGAAGTGAGAGATTCAGGCCATGCTTAGATATCTGAAAATAAGCAGATTGTACCATAGTTGGTCTAGGTATTTTAGCTTCTTTGACAGCTTGTTCAGCACACAGTAGTCTATCTGTGATTAATTGTTTGGCTATCACTTGCTAATATGGCAAGATTAAAAAAAAATCAACTATAAAGCTGCAGATTAGGCATGTCATGTAGACTTAGCAAAAATTTGGATTTATAGACTCAAGATAAAATATTTTGCTGAATAATTAACTGTTGACTAATCAGTGCAAACCACCAGTATGGAAAATTCAGCTTTTCTCAAAAACTACCACTCTCTTTCCTCTCTTCTTCCCAGCAATCCTCCTTTTTATATGTCTGAATATGAGCTATCCAAATATGTGCTATTCAAATGTGTGCTATCTGAATACATGCTATCTTTGGTAGAAACCAAAGCTGTCAGTTTGTTTATATATGGTAGACACTATAACTAAATGTTAATGGAAAAAAAACAGCAGCTGCTTCTGTCTAATTTAGGTAAGGCACTATTATTCTGGGTCTTAGAAGAGTAGATTAAATGAATCTAGGTCCCTGGTGCAGAGGTCAATACAGTGCCAGAGAGAAGGACTATTATTGAGAATTTTATTAATAATAAACATTCACTGAAAACTCATTTAGTGCTAAACTATCTACTGAGTCCCTTTATGCCATTTCTTCTTTAATTCTCACAACAATTCTGAGGTAAAAATCATAATTACACTTATTTTACAAATGAGAGACTTGAGGCAGAGAAATTAAATATTTTACATATTATTAGGCATTCTCTGTGCTAGGCATTCAAAGAATGCCTAATAATATCTAATAATATCTTTGATCTCGTTTTAGGAAAGACTGTATTGTTAAATCGCTTCATTTCAGAGAAGAAGAAATAAAGAGGTAATTCATTTGTAACTATAAATAAGTATTATTTGTGGAGCACCATGTGCCAGGCACCAGTCCAGCTCTTTGGTAGTGACAGCAATCCCTGCCCTCACAGAGGTTAAAGGGTTGTCTTCTCTATCCAGCAGAACAGAACAACCTCATTGACAAGCAAGAGACTTCAGTCTGTGACTTTCATAGCCTTCCTGAAAATCAAACTGATATTTCAAAGAGATTAAAAACTGAAGGGAACATATAATATTCCCTCAAAACTGAGACTTCAGATTTAATGAAGGCTGTATCAGAAAGATATGTCTCAGATATCAAATTACATTTATTTAGTCCAGCACAGCTTAATAAATCACAGCCACATTTAATAAATATTTATCTTGTTTTAATCAGCATTTAGTGTGTTTCAGTGGTCTCATCTCTCTAAACAGTTCACTTCAATATTTATTTGATATGATTTGTATTTCTAAATTAATCTATACATCTTTATTTTATTTTTATCACTCAAATTCCCTTTGCTCACTTCTGTGAGATTTAATTAAGATCCTTTTTTACCCTAATTTTTAAATATAAATTGCTACATTTTTATAATTAAATCATCAAGTAACATAATTTTGGTATGGATGTCCTATAGGGCAATAACAAATTGCAGACATAGCATTAATTATTGCTGGATAAGAAAGTTCATCTTAGGTAAAGTTATCTTATGATAATTATGCCTCCCGATATAGAAAAAGTTATATAAAGTTATATAGAAAAAAATACAATCAATAATATTATTTTCTATTTGTATTTGATACAGTTCCTAGGTTTTAATTGGTAAATGACAAATGAAAATATTAAACAATTTCAAAAACTGCCATCATCTTAGAGGTCAAACTAAGAGTATATTAAGATTCAACTTCTCAGGTTTTTCTTGAATTCCAATCTGGTTGAGAGCATTATTGCTATTATTTTATAATAAACTATATTGGGTTTTCATTATGTGTAGAGCACTGAATTTGTATTAGGAGTATCTAGAAGATGAGTAGCTGTTGAAGAGTGAAACCAGATTGTTGTAAATCACCCTGTTTGCATTAGCTAAATAAGCTTCTTGAGGACAATCTTGAATCAGCTCTGTATTCTTCCATGGCCAAGAATATTATATGAAGGTATAATAAATAAATATTTTTCAAATGAACAATGAATTTATTTGGTCAATGAGTACAGTAGAGTATTCGGTCACCTTTAATAACCTTTTCCAAACTTCCCTAGATTGAGAATTACAAGTTTAAAATATGAGATTTATTTGTTACTTGAGTTTTTTGATGTGGAGAAAAGTAGCCAGTGATTTTAAGGATACTTGCTTCTTATCACAGCCTGCAGAATAGCCATTCCCTTCTCAGAGGCAATACCTGAGAGTAGTGACAAACTACTATTTCATACGTTTAGACATTGGTCAAGGTTTTGTTGATACTACAGTAAACAAACCAAAATGATTCTTCTAAAGAGTTTATGGGGTTTTAAACAAAAGTCAGATAGTAAAAACTGTTATGAATAAAAACAAGGTAGGACAAGAGACAGAGAGAGGAAAGAGGTAGCACATCTAAAATGAGATGTTCAGGGGAAGGCCTTCCTGATGTTGTTTAAATGGAGACCTGAAGAAAGTGAAGAAGCAGGCCATTCAAGATACCTGGGGGAAGAATTTTCAAAAACAGAAAATAGTGAGTAAAAATGGTTTGAGGCAGAAGGCAAAGAGTAGCAAAGAGGCTAGTGTGTCTGAGAGTAAGTACAAGAAAATTAATAGGAGATTAGGTCAAAGAGTAGTATGAGGTAGGTAATATAAGACTTTGTCTGAAATTGGAAGCCAGTGCGTTGTTTTAAGCAGAGTTGCAAGACCTGACTTATATTTAAAGGATTATGGATTTGCTGAGTGGAGAATAGACTGTGCTAGAGAATTCAGTATGAAAAGGAGAAGGGCTAGTTGAGATCATTGCAGTTGTCCAGACAAAATAAGATAATGGCTTTGACCATGTTTATAGGCATTTTAGTTGTAAGAAATCATCTGTTTTTGACATATTTTGAGGAAAAGACAGCATGGTGTGTGCATGGCTTGAATATAGGGTGTAGGAGAAGGAGATGAGTCTAAGAATTACATTATGGTTTTTCACATGAGCAACTAGAGTAATGGATAAATTATTTACTGAGATGGGAAAAGCCAGACACAAATCTGGCTCAGCAGTGGCAGAAGTTGAAATTCAGAGTTCTCTCTTGTGATGTTACTTTTGAAATGCCTGTTAAACTCTCATGTAAAGACATTAATTAGGCAGCTATAGGATTCTGTATAAAGAAAAAGGTGCTGTATGGAGATACACATTTGGAGTCCATTAGCATAAAGGTGGCATGTAAGGGACTGGAAGAGATTACCTGAAAATTAAGTATAGATAGAGAGAGTGGAACAAAACTGGTCTCTGAATTATGGAGTTATAGAAGTCACACATAGAATGATGAAATTTGATTTATATGAAACAATTAGAAATCTAACAAAACAACACTAGAGAAATGAAATATAGACTTTATATTTTGAAAACCAAGTCACAATCAATCCGGTAATGTATTTTTCTTCAAAGGTAAAGCATTGGAATAAACTGCCATCTTTTAAGGTCTCACCCAGACAATTAGGCTATTAATCTTCCTTTAAAGTTCTACCTATACAGGCTCATTTCAAATTTTTTTCCTGCACTTGAGTCCCAAGTATTGTTAAGATGAGCTAAAAACTCTTCCTGAGATAGTGCAATCGTTGATACCACTAAGTCCAAAATCAGATATAAGATAAACCTTTATTATGCAGCCTATCATTGATGGTTTAGAAACATGGCTCTTGGCTGTTCATACTACTCTTGAGGAAGTGGGGCCTTGATTGCTGGCAGGGTCAGAAAACGCCAGTCCTCACAGCATCTTCTCTCCTCCTAAGGTAGTGAATGCATTCCTTTAAGTGTATGAATGGGAGAAACAAGTCACTGACTTTTCTCTTTGTTCCTATAGGAAGGGAGCCATTGTGAGAATTACATATAGCCCAAATTATTGCCTTTAACTATTTCCTGGTTTTATTAAGAAAGAACATGTAAAAATAAGCTATTGGAATTGAATTCAACATAGGGAAGACTGTCATGACAACAAGAGATGATACCATGCTGAAATACGTTATATATGTTATCATTTTCTAAAAATGTTAAGCATTTGAAAAAGTAGTTGGGCTCCATGTTTTTTCTACTAGACTTGCAAAAACACAAGTATTTCCAGTTTAGAAATGTTGTAGGCGTAATTTGGATTAAAAAGCAGTGACCATCCTAAATTAACATCTTCTAAGCTTCTCATATAGTACATGATTAAAAAAAAAAATTGTTTCCTTAGACAGATTAACTTCATTTACCATCAGTGTGGCAGAATCTTTCTCCTCTTTTCATTGTATTTTCCAGATGACTGAGCAAACAATAAAGATATGCCTTGTATAAATAAGAAGGAAGAAACACAGCAAAGAAAGCACACAACAGAATAAACCAAGTTAAACAAATAGATTTTCTTTCATGTTATGAAAATCAAACAGCTCTCTCTTTATCATAGCAGGTAGGGAGAGTAGAGATCTCTGTGGGTAATTACCTGCTCTGTTGTCTTCTAAATCTAGATACAATCAGCTCTAGTCTTTGTCTGTTACAGTGCAAAAGGAAAATAAAGTTACAATTTCTAAGGTACTTAGGATACAAACTGCAAAACTACAGATTAAAATGTTGGAAGCATGGTCAGAAGCAGACAGAATGTTGTAGGACATTTCACCATGCATCAGTGATGAAATAACAGTGTTTCTCTATTCAATTCTAAATCATAAAAGTGTAGCTAGTCAAGAAGGATCTGTATTATGAAGAAAGTATTTCATTACTTGAGACAAATGCCAGTGGCTGCATAAAGCTTGTCTGCCAGGATTTCAGATACTGTGAGTCCACCTCAAAATTGTGAAATTATTACAACAAAAAAAACACACACACTAAGGCAGATTTTCATTGCTCCTCACCCAAGTTGTTTATGGTTACATTTGCTAAACAGTGAGAGCTATTTTAATCCTGTAGTTCTTTCTTGTTTTTTGTGTCTCTAAGAAGTTTTTCTTCTCCATTACTTACTGCATCCGTGTTCTCCTAAGAACTTACAAAGAACAAATAATAAGGATTTACTATGTTTGTTGCACCTCATTCTCATTTTAGTTTTTCATGGTATGTCATCCTACTCTTTGATTGTCAAGACCAACATCACAAAATTTGCAAAATGTATCAAGGGATTATAGGCTTGTCTTACAATGAATCATTAACTGACACAACAGAACTACCTTTATCTCCTCCAAGTATTCTGGGCATAATGTAGAGCCACTAAAAATCTTAGTAACACATTAGCTTTGTAGCTTGATCTATCCCCATTTTTTTGCCTTTAAATTACACAACTGGAAAGAGCAGAGGCTCTTGGTGTCATAGAAGAGTCTCGATGGAGAGACTACTGTTTGTTCAATATCATGGGTAGAAAGAGTTTATCACCAAAATGTTTCACCATAGTTTTCTCTACCTTTTCTATTTTCTTTCAATTTACTATCTATCTATCCATCTATCTTTTTCCATCTATCTGTATATACCTACTGACCTAGCCACCTATCATCTATCTATCCTGTGTAGTATGGACATAGGTTTGAGAGCTCAGAAAATTCAGCATGACTTTTGGGGCAGGATCTATAGAGGCAGGGCAACTGAATTCCAGATTCTACCTTAGGATCCCATGTGTTTGAGTGTAGGTGTCTCATTCTTATATACATACACACACACACACACACACACACACACACACACACACATAATATATATATATAAAAGTTTATATATATGTTTATATATAAGTTAATATAAATATAAACTTTAGCTTTTCTTCAGCATCTTTACTCAATGTGAACCTCAAGGCTTCCAGTGTCAAAAGTATTTCACATAACTCTGTGGTGTAAGGGTCCCTAGAAGTCATCCGGACAGTTTAGGTGACACCACCATTAATAGCAGAACTTGTATCCTATACTCACCCCACCCCCGACTCTTCAGTCAATCATAATCCTTTCCCCTCCCACCCCAGCTTAAATCTAAAAGTTCTTTCTCTTTCAGGAGAAACATAAATCAAATATAAATGATTATAAAGTACAGAAGTATTTTAAAAGGGGAACAATGAAGGGCAAGTGCAAGTACAGTTGAAAAGTTACCAAGTTTTGCTTATTTTTCTATATTTAATATTTTAACTCATGTAAAATCAAGATGACAAAGCAAATTTAATGTAATTAATACTTTGAAATGTATTTATCAAAAGTTGTAGAATATATTGCCTATCAAAATAGAGTATTTTGCAAAGAAGCTGACAGTTCTTTTTGTAAGGCAGTTGAAAAAGTCATGTAATAAGTAAAGGTTAATGCAGTAATACTATATTTTTATGATTTCCATTAGTATGTGAAGGACTTAGAATAATCACAGGAGGACATAATGATTTTTTAGTATTAAAAATAGCATTTTCGTTAACTTGTACCAAACAGAAGGTTTCCTAATTCTAGATTAAGAAACAATTGTAACCAATTTTTCATTGACTTATGTCTCCTTGTAGCCAAGGCTGAAGTATCTTCAGAAGTGCCCAAAAAAGTACATGACATTTAGTTGATCTTTTGGTCATAACTGTGGAATGACTGGTTTCTATGAATTGAGAGGATCCCTCCCTAGCTCACAAATTGTGCTGGTATAGAACATGCCCGTGGTTCCCTATGGGCAGTGGAGCAGTCTTTCACATAACATCACATACACATTCTGCCTCAATTCTCCCAGTTTGCTGGGAATTACTTATGGCACAAGTGGAGCATCTAATCTTACATAAAAGAAAATAAAATTTAAGGAAGCTAACTGTGGAGAGAGACCTCTAGACAAGGTGTCTGAGATTCCCTTTACTAAGCACACTTCCAACTCTGAAGTTCTATGATAATGCTCATTCTGTACATACATTAAGGATACGAGACTTCCTGTAGACCAAATTTTAGGTTTTTTTTGTTTATTTTTCAAAGAATAGTTAACAAACAACCTACTGTTATTTATAATTAGGCTTTGACCTTACATGGTATTTAATGAATAGGAAAACAGATTTTGTCAGAAATGCATACTCTTTAGTTTATAAGTTTGTTGAACTTTATAAACTAATTGTGTCGTTAATTCTTGAGGATTGAGAAACAGCAAATAATTCAAATATCTTTAGGAAACAGTAATTTTGATTGCTTTTTGTTAATTTTTTTAGTTAGCCACAATCTCATGATCATGTATTACTTAAATTGTTTTCTTTCAGGTGAGATGTAAAGCCAAATACCGTAACATGTTTATTTTTGTAAAATAAAGGCATCTGAACTATCTGAATTATTTATTATCCTAAAACGTAGTGAAATCATTTTTTGGTCCCTTTTTATGAAGAAAATTAAATAATGTGTAATAGTACTATAAACATCTTATCCACTGTTGTTATTATTTGCTTATGAGAGGGAAAGGCAAATTACAGTTTATGGGCCAAATCTGGCTGGCCACCTGATTTTGTAAATAAAGTTGTTTTTTAACACAGCCATGTCGATTCATGTACATATCATCCATGGCGACTTGTGTGCTCCCACAGGAGAGTTGAGTAGTTGGAACTTTACTACAAAGTAAAAAATATTTACTGTCTGAACCTTTACAAAAATGGTTCCTGAGCTCTGGCTTAAGCTATGATTCAATGTGTAGTAGCCTTTATATATATTTCCCACTGTTTTCTGGTCTGATATCCTGGTCAGAAGATGTTATTCTTGAGACTTCATAAGCAGTAATCTAAAATCCTTATCAGATTTTCAAATGTCATGACATATGTATTGAAAAAGTATTTTCCTTGACTCCAACATTATTATGCAAAGTCAGCTTGTACATTTATAACAAAATGATTTATTAATGTGTATTTTGTCCTTATTTCCATGAGGGTATATTATTATTACCTGTAGTTGTTTTTTCGTCCCGTTTTCTGTTCTTTTCTTAGCATTTAAATAAGATGTGTGTGTGTGTATACTGTCTATAAGATGAAAAAAAATTTTCTTATTTTTTCATGCAGTGGCCTCTTCACTTATCCTGGGAACTATCTCTATTTTTATTCCATAGCAGGGTACCTTAATAGGAGATCATTCAGGATTTCACTGCTATTACTATGTGTTATCATCTCCTATTTTACTCCTTTCTTCAATTCACAGCCACTTTCTTTTTCCATGTCACACTTGTTCTTCCCCAATGTAGTGATATATACCCTTTGCATACTTAATTCCAATTGAGTAAAAGAGATGCAACGTAGCAATGCAGATCTGTGAGCAAATCGTCCTGTAGTTTTCTTAGACTTTACAGACATTTTTCTCTTAACTGGTCTCTGACACTTTGACTTTTATTAACTGTTTTTAACAAACTTTCGCAATTTAAAAGAGCCCTAAAAACAAAGTATAGTATTGGCCACTACCATAATATTAACCACTGCTAATATCAAGCCAGTTCCAACTTGACCTATCACTGAATAATCTGACACTAATGATAAGCCTAAGAAATCTAATATATGGCGAATGAGGTAGCAAAATCTATAGCAGTAATTACAAAGAGACACTTAGAAATGTCTCCAAATAGAGGATTAAAAGCTTTTTAAGGGCAAAAAGCTTATATATAAATTCTTTCTGATTCTCCACTAAGTTCACTGTTTAACAAGAATGAAGTAAGTGCTAAAAGCTGACTAATGTGGTGTGGATGTCCTGTAGGAAATTACGTCTTTCTCAGTAGCTGAATAACAGAAGTTAAAAATGTTATTTTGAGTCCTTTGTAACTGCTATTGACTACTCACTCATTCCCTTTTCCACCACTGTGGTATCTTGCATGTTTCATTGTAAGACAAAGTCAATTAATCATTAGCTTTTCTGATCTTTAATGTCACACACTTAGAGAAATTGAGCAATTTTAAATTTGTCTTCTTATAGAAGAGTATACCATTACAGGTAAAATCAATTGTGGAGCAAGACAAATATAACATGAAGAATGAGTGTATGAAATACTATTGAAATCATAATAAAGATGTACCAAAAAATAGAAAAATTTCCATTTGGTCACAGTCAGATAAAACATATTTCATTATACTGTCATATGAGTCATATAGCATTCATTTCACGGACATCTAAAGTCAGAATCACTAGGGCAATATGAGAAGTAGATGGCGTATTTGTGTATAACAGTTTTAACCACCCCGTGAAAGCATTCATTGTAAGGTATCTGCTGTCATAGTTTTTAATTCTACAATGGAGGAACAGACCCAGATTTTTGTTCTTTGGAGTGTCTCCCACTCAATTCACCTCCAACTGTTAACTAAATACTTAATGGCGACTTTGTGTCAGATACTGTCTTAGGCACAACTGGAGATTACAAAGATTCATTCATTTATTCGGTATAGGTTTATGAAGTCTCTTGTGTAATTTTCAAGGGTTAAATATGAGAAATGAAAGTCGCTACTCTCAAATAACTTGTAATCCATTTGAAGAAATAAGACAAATGCATTGAGTAAGAAGTGTGGAAAAAGGTAGTATGTGAAACATATTATTCACATTTTATAATCAATAAATTTTGACAACAACAAAAACTGAACTAGAGAGAAATTACCTGTAGCTGTAGGAATCTGAGGCAGTCCAGGAGGAGAGGGCACCTGACCTGTATTACTGAAGACCTAATAATAATAACAAATAAGTTCATGGAGGAGAGGGGGAGAGACTATAAGAGAACAAAAAGATGCTGAAAAAGGGAGTTGGGTCAAGAAGGTGACTAAGAACCCCCATTTTATCTGTGTTATCTACTTCTAAATTTGCTGGCAAGTGTGATGAAAAGTAGGGAAAATAAGGCAGGAGAACCCATAGATAAGAAAAAATATTATATAGTAGGAAATTTATTACTTGCAAAAAAAAATCTTGGCAAAAATAAATTCACTTTTCTAATTTTAAAATGCTTTTTGGTATAATCTTTGGAACACTCTGAAAACTTTTTAAAATTTATATCACCAAATATGTATGTTGGGGGTGTGTGTGTGTATATGTATGTATGTATATATCCACAAAATTTTGTGTATTTAAAATTTTTGAACTTCATGAAGTTGGATATATGCTTAAAATATTTAAAGTTGTTACAATTTTAGAGATAATAAATTGGCAGTTTTTCTATTAAGTTAATTTTGAGAAAAATAATGTTTTTTTTTCTGTAAATGTATTTAGTTAGCTAATGTCTAAGGTTCATTACGTATTATAATGATAGTTATTGGATTATCAATTTAAATAAGTGATGATTGAAAATATACAGATCTTTTTGTTTGTTTCAGATGTGTTAGGCTTCATTAAGTAGCGTCTGAATCAGCCTTGATTGTTTTCCATACATTAGTTCTTCAGTAAAAATGGTGCTGTTGTTTCTTTACTATCCCAACTTTACAGTCCTAATGAATCTCTTCTTGGGGACATATCCTTCTGTGCCCTATCTTAAACAAAATCGGTTCACTTAAAACAGTATATAAATATTTTTTGAGACAGAGTCTCATTCTGTTGTCCAGACTGGAGTACAGTGATATGATCATAGCTCTCTGCAGCCTTTATCCCTGGGGCTCAAGCAATCTTCAGCCTCCCAAGTTGCTAGGAATACAGGCCCTGTGTCACGATGACCAGCTATTTTTTTTTTCAGTAGAGATGAGGTCTTTCTATTGCCAGTTGGGTCTGAACATGAGCCACCATACTTAGCCCATTTGCGGCACATTTTAATGCATATCACATGAAATCATGTTGGTCCAGAGGTCCCAGGTTTTAACTGCAGAGAAATTTAGACTTTTTTCCTGGGATCTTGCTTTGGTGATGGCTTCCTTCTACACTTTACTCTTTTTCCTGCTTTTGGGTGACTCCTAGTTGTTTTTGGCATGTATTAGACCATTCTTGCATTGCTCTAAATAAATACTCAAGACTGGGTAATTTATAAGTAAAGAAGTTTAATTGGCTCACAGTTCTGCAGGCCATACTGGAAGCAGGGCACTGGCATCTGGTTCTGGGGAGGTCTTAGGAAGCTTTTTCTCATGGCCTATGGTGAAGCAAGAGCAGGCATTTCACATGGCAAAACAGAAGCAAGGGAGGGGAAAAGGGAGGAGGTGCCACATACTTTTAAACAACCAGATATTGTAAAAACTCACTCACTCTGGTGAGGACACCACCAAGCCATGAAGGATCTGCCCCCATGACCCAAACACCTGCCACCAGGCCCCACCTCCACCACTAGGAATTACATCTCAACATGAGATTTGAAAAAGACATCCAGATTGTATCACAGGAGGCTTTAGAAATGTTTAGAAACCTTCTTTGATTATGGGCACACTCTGCCCTGATTTAATGTTCCTTTCTTCCTATTCATGGTACCATATCTGGCTTCAGGGCCTCATTGATCCCCCTACTTATCCTAAACAGTGTGTTTAAAAATAAAGTTTTCCTAGCGTTTAAATAAGATTAAACTTTACTTGATTTTTTTGAAAGTTTAAATAAAAATAAAATATAAGAGCAATAGGTGGATTTTAAAAAAACAAAGATTTCAGAACTGACTCACAAGCTAAAAATGGACTTTCCTTGGCTTGGTTTAGGAAACTGCTAATTTCTCTAAACTCAAATATAAGATAATCCCATGTGGAGGCATACACACTTAACTGAAACACTCAAACAGCTACCAAAAGCCTCACTGGTTTAACAAAGATTTTTATCTTCAAGCTCTCTCATAACCTATTTTATATTTTCATTTAGAGGCAGAGATCCCAGGGTTATTCTTTTCATTCTAGGTTAGGTTGAAGTTTGTGCTGTTTGGCTGGCCTTAACCTTATTGATCTTTATTTCTCAAACACCAAAATATCTGCTCCCCCTGTGTTTCTCTATACTTGGAAACTCGACCCAATTTCCCAACTCATTGCTCTTTTTTTCCATCTGATTTACCTTCAAAAATGCATACTAACCTGCTGATGGAACTGGTCCTGCTCTCTGGGGTAGCCATTTGTCCATAAAAGCCCCATCAACTTCCTGGTGGAACAACTTCCTTTCTTGGGGGTAAGTCCCCCTCACATCACCTTTCTATGTTTCCTACACCTCCTCCATAACTAAGTTCCTATTTAATACATGAAATTTGCCTTATTGACTCCTAAGAACCAGATACTAAAGGAAAGATGCAGAACTAGTATATGGTGCCTGCCTTCAAGGTGCTTATACTCTAATTGGAGGGATTACTATATATTTACATCATCGTTTTTTATGGCCACAAAAACATGTTTTTGTGTTCTATCAGAACAGTGTCTCTATCCTTGTTTATTTGCAAAGCAGAAATGATTAACATTTTTTTTGTCCAGTTAGTCATTAGGTGTTTCTTCGCTGAGATTACTAGATTACTTCTGGTTCTCTTTGCTGAATCTACCCTTAATTATCCCCAGTGGTATGATGGTACAGCATCCTATTACTATAGATATACAATATCAAAATTATTTTAAACCCAGACTCTAGGTCCTAGAGAAATAGTGAAAGTCAAATGTTTTTATGAAAAGAAAAGAAAGATCATGAAAAGGAGTTTCATGGAATAACCAATCAAATTTTAGTATGCTTATATGTTAAACTATTGGCTACTTTTGCAGAGGGAGGGGGAAAATGCCATAATATGAAATTGAACTCATAAAATGGCTTTGTTGTTCCTGAAAGTTTTTAAACATTGTTCCCTTTCTACAATAGTCAAAACTTTCACTCATGGCCCATGAAAGCAAACTTATAAATATGAGAAGTTTGCCTTTTCACTCTGATGATAGTTTCTTTTGCTGTGCAGAAGCTCTTTAGTTTAATTACATCCCATTTGTCAATTTTAGCTTTTGTTGCAATTGCTTTTGGCGATCTCATCATAAAATCTTTGCCCATGCCTATGTCCTAAATGGTATTGCATAAGTTTTCTTCTAGGGTTTTTATGCTTTTGAGTTTTACATTTAAGCTTTAATCTATCTTGAGTTAATTTTTGTATAAGGTAAGGAAGGGATCCTGTTTCAGTTTTCTGCATATGGCTAGTCAGTTTTCCCAGCACTATTTATTAAATAGGGAATCCATTCCCCATTGCTTGTTTTTGTTGAAGATCAGATGGTTATAGATGTGTAGTCTTATTTCTGGAAGAAAATTTTTGCAATGTACCCATCTGAAAAAGGTCTAATATCCAGAATTTACAAGGAGCTTAAACAAATTTACAAGAAAAAGAAAATCCCATCAAAAAGTGGGCCAACAATATGAACAGACACTTCTCAAAAGAAGGTATTTATTACACCAACAAACGTGTGAAGAAAGGCTCATCATTCACTGATCATTAGAGAAATGCAAATCAAAACCACAGTAAGATACCATCTCATGCCAGTCAGAATGGTGATTCTTAAAAGTCAAGAAACAACAAATGCTGGCAAGATTATGGAGAAATAAGAAGGCTTTTACATTGTTACATTGTTGGTGGGAATATAAATTAGTTCAACCATTGTAGAAGACAGTGTGGCGATTCTTCCAGGATGCAGAACCAGAAAGAAATAGAAATTATCATAAAATCTTTATGAGAAAGATATGTGTATATATCTTTATAACAGAATAATTTATATTCTTTTGGAGTATGACGCTGGCACTGATTAACAAGTATGGTTATGAGGTATTGAGCAT
The DNA here is from genome assembly GCA_036589455.1 of Ateles fusciceps. NCBI lineage: Eukaryota > Metazoa > Chordata > Mammalia > Primates > Atelidae > Ateles > Ateles fusciceps. The sequence goes on along the minus strand of JAZHEH010000797.1, from coordinate 4,032,932 downwards.
CTAGCAGGTACCAACCCCTGTACTAAGGAATATAAATTACTCTGTTATAAAGATACACACACATGTATGTTTATTGCAGCACTATTCACATGGAACCAACCCCAATGCCCATCAGTGATAGACTAGATAAAGAAAATGTGGTACATATATACCATGGAATATTATGCAGCTATGAAAAGGAATGAGATCATTCATGTCCTTTGCAGGGACATGGATGAAGCTGGAAGCCATCATCCTCAGAAAACTAACACATTAACAGAAAACCAAACACCACATGTTCTGACTCATAAGTGGGGGTTGAACAATGAGAACACATGGACACAGGGAGGGAAACAACACACACCAGGGTCTGTCGGTAGGGTAGGGATGAGGGGAGGGAGAGCATCAGGACAAATAGCTAATACATGTGGGGTCTAAAACCTACGTGACAGGTTGATAGGCACAGCAAACCACCATGGCACATGTATACCTATGTAACAAACCTGCAGGTTCTGCACATGTATCCCAGAACTTAAAGTTTAACTTAAAGTTAAACAAATTAAATAATAAAAAGAAATATGACAAGTTTTATATTTGATTTGTCATTTCTAACCCAGAGGTTGATAGTGCTTTTATTCTTTCAAGAATCACCTTCATTTTCTGTAAAATACTATATTATAATCTCAACATTATATTTCCATTTCATACCTATGTTAAGAGGACGTAAGGTACCAACACACCTTTTATGCAAATGGTATAAAAAGTACAGAGTGTGTTTTGTTTTCAAATGTTGACTCATACACTCCCTGCTTCAAATAGTAAGGATGTGCAGATACATGAGAAGTACAATTCTTTAACCTTAGCATCCTGACTCCACCAGGCATCTTCCTTATTTTAGGAGGTAGAGGCCAATGGTATCTCTTTCTGTTTAACAATATGTAACCACAAGTTTGCATTCTTTCAGAATATAGTATTGCTCTTACATGTTGGCACCTATATATTGAAGATTTGGCAAGTATTTAGTAATATTAGGAAATCAACACAAGTATTTTCTTTTGTAGTCCTTTTAGACGTCATATTGAATTTCACTGAAGTTTTTAGCATGCAGGTGTTTTAGCACCAACTTTTTAGTACTATTCATGGTTTGTTAATTGGATTTAAGATTTTGTAGCCAAGTCCCCTGCTCCCTTTCTTGCTCATAACTAATGTTTCTTTATGTTCAATGTGTTTGAAAGGCCTATTTTTTGTTCCAATGCCTAAAAAATAAATCTTAGCTAGCTTACCCACAGAATACACAATAATGCATGGTTGTTAAAGGTACAGGTGTGGAAGACACACATATCTTGGTCACATATCTTAGAAAGAGCAACAGTGGATTTTCAGTCAAATCTGTACCTTAGTGAAGTTAGGTGACCTCTTCAGGTTCTTCCTTAATAGCACCAATCCACAGGTTTATTGGTTACATTAAACCAGACTGTCCTTGTAAAACACTTGTACAGGGCCTGGTACTTGCTAGATGTTCAATACCTCATAACTATACTTATTAATCATAGCCAGCATCATACTCCAAAAGCATGCTCCTCACAGCCCTTCTGTACTACCTAAAATATCCTCTTCATAATAATTTTAAGATTGAGGTACTGATTCTAGCTAGAACGGCATTAAACAGGAAAGCAACATTACCCACTTAGTGTGGTCTGATTTGTTAAATTAGCTGATTTTACCTCCATTTCATATATAACCACAAAAAAAAAAAAAAGGAAAGGATAGACTGATAAAAAGGTGAGGTTGAAGGATATAGAAAGTCTAGAACTTGAAGAAAGGAATCATGTATGTGAGAACAGCACTTGGGGGAAGTACAGCAAGACCAGGTGCCTGGAGTGCAGAGTTAGACTTTCCTTCCTATTTTTTACTCCCTCTGTGTCTCCTGAAATCCAGATAATATTGTGTTACTCAAAATATTCTGATATGAAACATAGGAGATGTGATGTTTCTAAATTATAGTAAAATTTACTCAGTGTATCAGTAGCAATAATCATGTTGAATTTAATGAAACATGTAAACATACGTTAACTTTAATGGTTATTGTTTTTATGTTATAGTTGACAAAATAAAGTTTAGAGAATTGTCTTCGAAGTTCCCAGGTATAAGTAGTATACTTTGGACAACATAGGCCCTAAAATTATAGAAATTTATACATAATTCTGGCTCAGCCATACACTTGCAATACAACCCAGTGATACTGAAGCTGAGTCTCAGCAGCCTCTTACTACAAAAAACTGACAGCGTAGTTTTTCCCTTGCAGGGTTTTTATGAAACCACGTCTATGAAAACCCAAGTGTGTATGTGAAAAGATGTAGCACAGTGCATGACATATTATGCCTACTTAATGCCAATTTCCATCTGCATATTACGTTCCATACTCTTCTTGATTATTCCATGGAAAGATGGACCATTGTTGAATCCTTTGTACTCCCAAGTTGAGAAAGACCTGACCCTCTTATATCCTCATCTAGATTATGGACTGCCTTCCTACTTTCTTCTGTCATCCATCCATCTATTCCCTTACTTCCTCATTCATTATTTTGAAATTTACTGAAGTACATTACATTCTGCTTTATCATTCTCTTTTTTCAGTCAAAATATTTGCCACTTTAAAAAAAGTGGTTATGAGTATGAGAAAATTCTGATTCCCAAAGTCCTGGGACTTCAGTCACTACCACAATATTTGGCTGCAACTACACATTTTCTATATTAAAGGTGGTCCTTCTTGAAAATACAGTAAAAAATAGACAAGCCATCAATATATATTTTCTGCTTTCAACACTTAATAAGAAAGATAACCTGACTAGAGGGGGATATATAATAAAGAGGGCATGTTAGACTGCAATAGCAGACATCCAGTTTTCAATACTTTAATATTATAACCATTTATTCCATGCCTGAGTAGGTACTCCAGTCAGCAGGAAAATTCTACCCCAAGTGGTCCTTAAGGGATGCCAGTTTCTTCTATCTTGCTTCATCATCTTAGAGCCATATGATAATAATCTGCAGCCAGAGAAAGAATAAAAAGCAATCATGAAGGATATATATACACACTTTAGAATAGCCTTGGTCTGGGAGCTATACACTCATATATGTTCATACCCATTGTCAAGACATAGTCATACAGACACACTTAATTAGTTATAAGGGGAGCTGTTGGGCCAGAAACCTACTTCTGGAGGAGAAAGCATAATAGGATGCAGTAGACAGTGAGAGACCTCTGCCACAGTGTATTAAAGAGAAACAATTTCAATTGTATTTTTGTTTATTCTAAAACACTAACTTGCTAGTCTGTTAGTATATAGACTAGTATCATTTGCTAAAGAATCCCTCAAGGAATAGTAATTAAAATTCTGTCTCTTCCCATACGCATAACACATTATTTGGGAGTGTGGGTGGCATTAGTTGTAGAAGGGGGAGTAATCTTTCTTGGTCTGATTTTAAATAACAGACCCAATTTAGTGCAGCATGAGCAAAGTATTCAATTAAAATCACATTATTAAAATAAAAATTAATGTTCTGTTGCTGAACTGCTTGGCTGAATGCACCAATTAAAAGTTTTCTTATCTTCCCGACCCCCTCTTCAATCTGTTTGGGAGAAAGAAGAGGCATAAACACAAATGCACACACAACTTTCTGACTGACTAAACTGAACTGAAGATAAACTTTGTTCCTCAAATACTGTAATTGTACAGTTACCTGTGGTGTTTAACACATGTGTAATGTGACAAATAACCCACAGTGCAAATACTTCACTAAAATGAGTATAGCATCTTCCTTCTCATCCTTAAAAAAACTAGTTTTAAAAACTATATTTAACTTTAATGGTCTTTCTTTCTCTTCTTGTCTTCTTAGGATAATTAGAGAAGTTAACAGAAATAGTTGGAAATGGTGGGGGCTGGGAAGTCAGGGTAATACTGTGGAAAATCCTTGATTTAGACTGTAGCCTGTAATTTTAAATTCAGTTTTTGTTCTCCTTCAAGTAGCCAATAGACCAGGAAAGACATCATCCTAGAACCCAGATGTCTTAAGCAAGTTTTGGACTCCATATGTGCAGGATAGACCTTCTATATCCTCTTTGGCTGCTATCGAATAACTTCCGATCACATGCCATTTTTCCTTACTTTTTAAAATCTTTTTCACTCTTTTTTGTAAGACATTTCTTGTCCAGAGCCCCTTGATATCCCTTAAATGTAAATGTGCTACAACTGTCTCCTTTCGCCCCTTGAGAGCCCTGCTACAGTGGGTATGCTATAGCATTCATCTACCTCCAGGCAATTTCTTTCTTGTCAAGATCTCTTTGCGGATCTAAGCAATACAGGGTCTTGTAAAGCAACATGTTCTTCAGTTTGATGCAACTGCCATTTTCCTTCTTCCTTCAGCCATTTGATTTTTCAGGTAGTTAGCTTTTCTATTTTAATGAAAAAATCTGCAAGCTTATTTGTAAAGCTTTGAATTCATTTGAACATTGATTGTACCTTCACTATTTTTCCAATACTGTGTGGCACTGAAAATACACAGATCACAGCAACTCCCATCAAGATGGAAAATGACTTTCCTATTTTTGTGCATTTGTACATCTGATTATGTTTTGTAAACTACACTAAAGTCAAATCTCTCGTTTTAAAAGCACTCATCCTCCAGAAACAAAATGGACAGAATGCTAATAATTATTTGAAGTGTTTTTAAAATGCTACAAGTAGAGTTATCACTAATCTCAATTTTAAAATTGACCCCTTTGATGTCTCTGTGTGATGGGGCAACAAGAAATGAGAAGTAGATATTTAAAATGTACAAAAATGCCAGAAACTGACATCTCTCAGTATTGGCCTTTTGCCACATTGGGTTTTAGAAAAAAAAGCAGGAAATGCTGTCTGGAAAGATCCAATAATATTATCCATAAACATAGGTGAATTCACATCATGTATACATACCCAACACATACACACCTGAGTATGAGGACATCTGCATACAAAGACAGGACACATTCACACACTCCACATAAAAAGTAATTGGGGGAAATAAAACTAAGTAGAGGAAAAGACTGTATGGGTAGTCTTGAGGTCATATTATGAAGCTGCTCTATTTTTCCAACATTTTGAAATTGTTCAGATACCTCCTGGATAGTGGTTTTAATCAAGACCACATACTAAAGAACTAGTCCCTCATTCTAGGAAATGTATCCATTTGTTGCAGAAGTATGGGAAGATGGAGAGCCATGAAAACATGCTTAAGATTATGACTTCAAATGCCTGCAGGACAAGCTAGTTTAGAGAAAGAGTTCCTTGTCTCCAGGAACTCTGTCCATGGTTAATTCTTCATCTCATGTGAAGACACACTGTCCGTCATTTTCACAAAAGCAACATGCATCTGACACTAATGAGTCTCAGTTCATATTTTTGTGTATCTGTTTCTCCATGTGGTTACTAACAGGAAATTGGTCAATGCCTGAAGGCAGTTCATGAAGTTCTTGCCTGGTCATTTCAAGGAGCAATAGTCTTTGTTACAAGACACTACAAAGCCACCAGAGGCCAGGAATACTTGCTGATAAGTTTCTCCACCATCTGAGACACCTTTTAGTTCTTAAGCAAACTTGCCGGTCGCTAACCAAGTTCACCCAACATGTGGTTTGTTTAGTTGGTCTTTTGTAGACAGATAAACAATATCTTTCTCAGGAGGTGGCTGAATTTTTTAACTCAAAAGTAATCAAATTACCTTAAATGAATGTCCTTTATTCTCTCTTCTGGGTGAAATTTAAAAAGAGAAACTTCATACAAAGCTTTATTTTTATATGTGATTTCTGTTAGACTGTGGTTAACAATAATTGTTTGGAAAAATAAAACGTCTGTGTGAACAGATTGGTTTCCCAGTGGGAATGAACTCCAAATATCAGGGGAGAGAAATGACCTAGAATCTTGAAAATCTGAAACATTCCCAGGAGGAGGCAGCCTCTCAAGCTTAGCATAGCTTCTCACCCCTGAGAAGTGCACTGTATTGAAATAGGTCAGCATGTAGAGAGATATTAAAGAGATGTTATCTGCCCTCTGAATCATGTCATTAAGTGCTTTATTTTCCCCTAGAAATTGAGGAAAGCAAGACCTCATTAAAGCAAATCAGGTCCAAATTTACAAGCGTGTTTTGACTCTCTTGCAGTGCATTCAGCCTTGAACTCAGATTCAGATTACGAGGATAACAGAAATGGGCAAAGGGAAATCTGAATGCACCAGCCATCTTCTATTTGGTAATAATTTTCCTGTACCTCAGATATCTGTGTCTTCCCTGTACATAATACTTGGGTAAATGTTGCCTGGAATACATTAAAACTTGAGTTCCAGGAACTACTTTCTAGGATCTTATAGTCAGAAAAGAGCAAGAAAAAATGCTTATAATGTCTACATTTAATTTGAAGAAATAGGAAAATTATAGTGATGTACATAATCTGATTCAGCCTGTGACCTCAGAACTATCTCATTTAAGTCTGACAAAAACCTTCTGGTGGTTTGCTGTCAATCTCTGCTGTTCCTGGGTTTTTAGAAGCATCACCTTGATCACTGTCTTCATTTTCACGTGAAGTGAATCTGTCAAAATTTCCCCTTTTTATAAGGACTTCAGTTATATGAAATTAGAGTTCATCTTAATGACCTCATCTTTATTTAACTAATTACATCTATAATGCTCCGCCTTTTCCCAAATAAGTTCACATCTGAGGTACTGGAATTTAGGGCTTTTGTGTACTAAATTTCAGGGGAACATATTTTAACCCATAACACTGCCCCAATATTTACCCAGTGCTCTATTTATGGCCCTCTCTGATTTCCTTAGCCACCGTCGAATCCTACATTCTTATACCTTTGTTACTTTGTGCGGTATCTGGTGACCTCTGAATACTAGCAGGAATTTGGAAAATGAAAGCAGTTAGTACGGATCCTGGGGTAAGTCAAGTCTGAGAGTTTCCATCCAAGTAATTACATCACAGATTAGGTTCCAGCGGGTAGCAAAGAGAGAGGTGTAGTCACAATTATTTGGAAAGGAGAACTTTGCAAAATTCAGCTCCTTTTTGGTTTGCCTTTTAATTACGAACTTGATCCTTTGGGCACTTAGGCTATGTCTACAAAGGCCCAGCCTACTCATATAGAATGAAGTACAGCTGAATAGTGGAGCTAAAACCAAGAAAAATGTCATTAAGTCCTTCCAAATGTCATTAAGACAGTATTTTGGATCAAATCAGATGATTAAATGTTTCCTTCCTGCATCTGGAACAAAAGAACAAAATATAGCTTATCAGTGTCTCTTTGAGTAACCGTGCAATTCTGCAAACACATTACTTTACCCACATAACCCATTATAGAGCATTCACAATAACATTATGGCTTTATCACGGCTACAAATTTGACCTGTTAAATCAATGAGATATTTTTAGTTTTGGCAGATGCTACCGTGACTGTGTTTAAGAATCACTTTGTCCTTTTACATTTGAACCATTTTTAAAGGTTAAGAAAAGAAAAACCAATTTTGTCGCCAAGATGTAGAAAACATTTGAAAAGATTGTATTGTGGCTTGTAACTAAGTTGTAAAAATTTGCTGTGATCCCTATTCAAAAAAATTCATTCAATATTTACTATTAATTAAAAGGAGAGAATCTTTTAAAATGCCAAAGAAATGAAAAATAGAGAAGAGAATGAGACCTTTATCTCCAGGTAAGTATATTGAGATCAAAAGCAAAAAGTCAAAAGTTTGTAGATAATTGGTGGAGAACAAGGACTAACTATACTTTTAACTACTTTTCAAATTCTAACCTCCAAGCTCCGTCATTGGCTATATAACTGTGGAAAATTCCTAAACTTTCAGGAGAGCCGACTCAAGCCTATTCCTGACCCACCTATAGGCAGTCGCTAACATTGTTGGTAAAATATAAAGAAGGAACTAACTTGTGAACGTAATATGCAAAGCTAAGCCTATATTTTGAGATAATATCTTGGCTTCAGACTCCATCAACACCATTTATTCCATAAGTACCAATTGCTTTGTTCAGTTACCCAATTCTTTATTAAATTTAGTTGAATTTGGTCTACAATACAGTTTGGGAGATTTTGACATTTGCTGTCAGAGATTTAAGGTGTTACTATGACAGAGACATGAAAAGTTGGCAACACAGGCAGAAAGGGGTAGTGGCCTTTAAGGCTTTTTTTCAAAAGAAACCAGGTTAATAATATTGAAAAATAATGGGTCTATGCCAAAATGCAGTAGATTTTAAAATACTGGCCCTACATCCTGTGACTTTGCTAAAGTCCCTTATTAGCTCCAGTAGTTTAGTTTTGATTATTTTGGACTGTCTATGTACACAATGATGTCATATACAAATAAAGACCATTTTACTTGAAAAAAAAAATAATGGGTCTATGAAGAGGATTAGGATTGGGAAAATGACAAAGAACAGAGGGAATTTCCACAGGATAACACAGGGAAGAAGTCTCAGAGGAATGCAAAATGTGACATCAAGGGACTTTATTGCTCTAAGTTTGAAACATGTTTTATACGTTCAGTTAATAATGCAAAGATTAGAAGAGTGTAATTTTTCAGTATGGTTACAGAAAAGTAAATAAGTCATCCATTTTTTGTTTCCAAATGAGTACATTGTGCTATATTTCCCTTAAGCAGCAAGGGAGTTGTTTAAAGGTTAAAATTCTGTATTTGGAATTTTCTTGAAGAATGCAGATGGGCTCTTTAGCAGTCAGTTAAAACTTTTCAATCACAAGAGAAAAGGAAGAAAATAAGGAGGAATTCAGAATTGGTAAAATGCCAAGGGGAAGATGAGTACAAGGAGATAAATATTATACAAAGGCATCTTTCAGTCAGGAAAAAAGTCACGCCCTTTAAACAATTTCCCAAAACATTTTTTTTGCACCAATATCCACTATCTTAAAATAATTCTTACCAATTATTAAAGGTTATTTTGGACAGGTTTTGTATCTTTTCGATCAAAATTTATTATCCTATATGGTATTTTGTGTTCAGAACTGAAATCAAATTCTTTAGTCTCTATTTTCTTTATTATTCTCATCTGTGAAATCTAGATAATGCTAGTAACTAGCTCTTAGAGCAGTGTTTATCAAAATTGTTACCTTAAAGAAACTTTAAGCTTGAAAAATATGCCTTGAGAAATATCTGTATTTCTGACAATAAAATAATTATTTCTTATATAAATGAAGCCAAAAATATTGCCACTTTATTCTAAACGTAATAAAAGTGTGTGTATGTGTGTGTGCAATCACACATTTATATTCTAATATTTGGGGGGGATGCTGTGAAGATAATTTTAAATTTCATGAAATATCTCATTAAAATCATTTTATAATATTATTTTCTATGTATGTTAAAGGCTATTTTAGAATGTGGTGTGTATCAAAGCTAGTTTGGAAACGTCCCTATAGAAGTATGATACTAATAGAAGTGTAAGATAAGGATACAGATACGTACATAAACATACACACTCTCTCTCTCATACACACATATACATCAAGTACTATCTAGTAGAATACTCCACCACTAAAGAAAGTGTTTTTTACATTTTATTGTGTTTTGGTATATACATTTATATATATTAGTACATTGTACTGTATTTTTATATATAAATATATATACTTATATATATTTTAAATTTAAACAAAGTGGAGAAATTGACTTTTTTTGAACGGCAAAATAACTTTGAGATAGAACTTTATATTTTGAATGTCTTAAGACAAGAACTAGATATTACTCATCCTGCATACTCCCTGGCTCATATGTATTTATGAATGGATGAATGAATAAATAATTCAGTAAATCAATAAGTGAATACATGAATAGGAGAATGAAAGGCAAAATGTTAAAAGCTGAAAACCACAAAAGGAACAGAGTAGTGACCACACCTGTCATTACTTTCTCACCAGTTGTTTTCCTTTTGCTAGTTAGACAGGGAGATCCTGGGGAGGTATATTTTTAGAATGCTGAGAAACTATTTATTAAGCAAGAAACACCGTATCTGTTAAAAGACAGTAGTGGTAGTTGGCAGCCTTGAGAGAAGCTTCGTGTACTTTTAATACCTTGAATCGGAAGGCCACTGAAAAACAAATCTAAACACACATTCACAGACCAAATTTAAAGGTTGCAAAAGGACTTATTAAAGAAGAATAATTGTACTTGCAATTATTTTTAATATGTCCTGGACTATGACCTTTAAGATGGCAGGAAAACTCTTAACCACTCTATCCTTGGCACCTAGCCCATACCTTGCAAATACTATTTGTGCTTTAATAAGATTTTGCTGAATGAGTCTATGAAAGAATTAATGATATTGGAAAGAGGTGTTAAGAATGAAGCAAAACTGGTTATGTGTAGAGGCTGACAGAGAAAAAAACTAGTAGTAAATTAAAAATTGCTTAAAAAGAAAGGAAAGACATTGCATTGCTATAAAGAAAGGGTGAGAAGAAGGGATTGCAGAGTCTTACAGAAAGTGAACAGCATGGGAGACAGGTTTGTTTAAAGGTTTGGTAATACTGAGTGTGAGTTTATTTTCTCTAATGAAAAAATGTTTAAGCAATTTGGGAGAAAAATGAAATTTAAAAAATTACAACAAATGCAAGTTATGTATTATGTTTCTCTGCAGACCTCATAAAACAGCAGTTTACTCTCGCATGTACTCTAAATGTTTATGAGAGAAGGGTTTATGGGCATACTGATTTTTTAGATTTCCTTCCCATCTCTGACTCTTGACTAATTCGCTTAAAAACAAAGTTTTTACACTTGGAAAACTGAAAAGGTCTTTCTATGACTGGGGCTTTTTGATTTGAAACTAGGAGTTTTGGCTTGATTATTCTGTCTCAGAATTAAAATAATTGAAAAGCCCATTAAAAAGGCGATTAGATTTCAAATAAAGGCAAGACTAGTTACACCTAAGTTTCTTCAAAATGCAATATACCTGTCAGTCTGTTGGCTTAACTCACCAAAAATTAGTCAGTGGAGGCATCATAGAACATCAGGTGATGGCAGGTATTATATTAGGGCCAAAGAAATTAGGGCTGTCTCCTTCTATGATGAACAGTTCCCCCCCCAGGTTTATTGCTTTATAGAAAATGGATGTTATTATCCTTGTTTTATATAATAAGAATAAAAACCAGTAAAGATACAAGGCTTAAAAGATACCGAACTAATGTCCTTGTTTAGTAAATTAGGACATTAAGGAGAAATACAGAACTGTGATTCAGGAAACTACTCAAGGACAGAAATGTGAATAAAACTGGACTCCTGACTCCTTTGTAACACGTTTTTACTCTATGATGTACTATTTAAAAAGATAGTTGATTATGTTGATGATAAAAGAGAAGGGTGGAGTTGAAGTCTAAGTCCTTGAAGAGCCTAGAAAAGGACATTTATTGGATATTCTAGTCTCATGAAAGCAAAGTTGTTTGCACAGAATCTGGCACTTGGTAGGTGCTCAATATATATTTTTAACTGAGGCATTTTCATACAATAACATGCACAGATTTTGAGTATTCAGTTTGATAAATTTTAGCAATTTTATGTATGCACATAACCATGTACAAAATACAAATATTCAGTATATGAGTTTTTGTCAGCTATCTCTGTTAGAAAGAATTTTTCCATTCTGTGGCATGCCTATTCTTTTTCTTAATGATGTTACCTACACTACCCCAGAAAATTTCTTCATGCCCCTTTTAGGTGAAATTTCCCTTCATTCTGCCCACTCACAGAGTAGACCACTTTCTGGTTTCTTTCTTTTTATTTAACTTTTAGGTTTGGGGGTTCATATGAAGTTTTGATACATAGGTAAACAGGTGTCACAGGAGTTTGTTGTACGTATTATTTTATAACCTAGGTATCAAGGACAGTACCCAAGAGTTATCTTTTCTGGTCCTCTCCATCTTCCTACCCAACCCCCCATCAGGTAGACACCAGTGTCTTTTGTTTCCTTCTTTGTGTTCATAAGTTCTTGTCATTTAGATCCCACTTACAAGTGAGAACATACGGTATTTATTTTTCAGTTCCTGTGATAGTTTGCTAAGGATGATGGCCTCCAGCTCCATCCAAGTTTCCACAAAAGACGTGATCTTGTTTTTTTATGGCTGCATAATACTCCATGATGAATAATGTACCACATTTTCTTTATCCAATGAAAATGGATAGACATTTAGATTAATTCTGTGTTTTTGCTATTGTGACTAGGGCTGCAGTAAACATTTGCATGCATATGTATTTATGGTAAAATAATTTATATTTGTCTGAGTATATACCCAGTAATGGGATTACTTGGTTGAATGGTAGTTCTGCTTTTAGGTCTTTGAAGAATTGCTGTATTACTTTCTGCAATTACCAAACTAATTTAAACTCTCACCAGCAGTGTATAAGTGTTCTCGTTCCATAGCAACCTCACCAGCGTCTCTTATTTTTGACTTTTTAGGAGCCATTTTCACTGGTGTGAGATGGTATCTCATTGTGGTTTGGATTTGAATTTTTTTAATAATCAGTGACATTGTGCTTTTTCTTAATGTTTATTGGACACATGTGTATCTTCTTTTGAGAACTCTCTGATTATGTCCATTACCCACTTTTTAATGGAGTTGTTTGTTTTTCTCTTGTAAATTTGTTTAAGTTCCTTATAGAAGCTGGATATTAGAACTTTGTGAGATAGCATTGTTTGCAAAAATTTTCACTTATTCTGTAGGTTGTCTGTTTACTCTGTTGATAGTGTCTCTTGCTTGGCAAAAGTTCTTAAGTTTAATTAGATCCAACTTGTCAATTTTTGCTTTTGTTGTGGTTGCTTTTGGTGTCTTGTCATAAAATATTTGCCCACTCCTATATCCAGCAAGATACTGCCTAGGTTGTCTTCCACAGTTTTATAGTTGTGGGTTTTACATTTAAGTATTTAATCCCTTTTGAGTTGACTTTTGTATATGGTGTAAGGAAGTGATCCAGTTTCAGTCTTCTGCATATGGCTAGCCAGTTATCCTAGTACCATTTATTGAATAGGGAATTTTATCCCCATTGCTTGTTTTTTCAGTTTTGTCCAGGATCAGATGGTCATAGATATATGGTCTTATTTCTTGGCTCTTTATTCTGTCCCGTTGGTCTATGTGACTATTTTAGTACCAGTACAATGCTGTTTTTATTACTGTAGCCTTGTAGTATAGATTGAATCAAGTAATGTGATGCCTCCAGCTTTGTTCTTTATGTTTAGGATTGCCTTGGCTATTCAAGCTCTTTTTAGTTCCATATGAATTTTAAAATAGTTTTTTTCTAGTTCTGTAAAGAATGTCTTTGGTATTTTGATAGAAATAGCATTGAATCTGTAAATTCTTCTGGGCAGTATAATCATATTAATAATACTGATTTTTCCTATCCATGAGCATGGAATGTTTTTCCATTTATTTTTGTCTTCTTTCATGTATTTGAGCAATGTTTTATGATTCTCATTGTAGAAATCTTTCACCTCCCTGACTAGCTCTATTCCTAGATATTTTATTATTTTTGTATTTAATCTCATTTGTGAATGAGATTGCCTGTCTGATTTGGCTCTCAGTTTGGCTGTTGTTGGTATATTAAAATGCTAAAAATGCTAAGGACTTTTGTATGTTGATTTTGTATCCTGCAGCTTTGCTGACGTTGTTTATCAGATCAGGGAGTTTTTTGGGCCCAACTGTGAGATTTTCTAGATACAGAATCATGTTATCTGCAAAAGAGATAATCTGACTTTCTCTCTTCCTATTTAGATGTCCTTTAGTTCTTTCTCTTGCTTTATTGTTCTGGCTAGGACTTCCAATACCATAATGAAAAAGAGTGACGAGAGGGCATCCTTGTCTTGTGCCAGTTTTCAAAAGAATGCTTCCAGCCTTTGTTCTTTCAGTATAATGTTGGCTGTATGTCTTTCATAGATGGCTTTGATAAATTTGAGGTATGTTCCTTTAATACCTAGTTTATTGAGCGTTTTAAACATAAAGAGGTGTTAAATTTTATTGAAAGCTTTTAGCAATCATTGAGATAATCGTGAGGTTTTTGTTTTTATTTCTGTTTAAGTGATGAATCACATTTATTGATTTGCATATGTTGAACCAACCTTGTATCCCATGGATGAAGCCTTGATCATGGTGGATAAGCTTTTTGATGTGCTGTTGGATTTGGTTTGCAAGTATTTTGTTGAGGATTTTTGCGTGGATGTTCATCAGGGATATTGGTCCAAAGTTTTCTTTTTTGTTGTATCTCTGTCAGGTTTTGGTGTCAAGAAAATGCTGGCCTCATAGAATGATTTGAGGAGACAAATAATTTCTGTCGAAATGGTACCAGCTCTTCTTTGCATACCTTGTAGAAGTTGGCTGTGAAGCAGTCAGATCCCCAAGATGTTTTTTATTGGTAGGCTATTAATTATTGATTCAATTTTGGAGCTCATTATTGGTGTTCAGGAAATCAGCTTCTCCTGGCTCAGTCTTGGGAAGGTGTATGTGTCCAAAAATGCATCCATTTCTTCTATATTTTCTTCTAGGTTTGTGTGCATAGAGGTATTTGTAGCAGTTTCTTATGATTGTTTTTATTTCTGTTGAGTCAGTAATAACATTCCTTTTGTCATTTCTAATTGTGTTTATTTATATCTTCTCTCTTTTCTTCTTTGTCTAGGTAGTTGCCTGTTTTATTTATTTATTTATTTTTTCAGAAAATCAATTCCTGAATTTGTTGATCTTTTGAACGTTTTTTGTGTCTTAATTTCCTTCAGTTCAGCTCGATTTTTGTTATTTTCTCATCCTGTGCTAGCTTGGAAGTTGACTTGTGCTTAGTTCTCTAATTTTTTTGGTTGTGAAGTTGTTAATTTGCGATCTTTCTAGCTTTTTGATGTGGGAATTTAGTGTTATGAATTTCCCTCCTAACACTGCCTTAGCTGTGTCCCAGAGATTCTAGTTGTTGTATCTTTGTTGTCATTATTTTCAAAGAACATCTCAATTTATACCTTAATTTCATTATTTACCCAAAAGTCATTCAGGAGCATGTTGTTTAATTTCCATGTAGTTTCATGGTTTTGAGAAATTGTCATAGTTTTGTATTTTTATTGCATTGTGGTGTAAGAGTGTATTTGGTATGATTTTTGGTTCTTTTACATTTGATAAGGATTATTTTATGTTCAATTACATAGTTATTTGTAAAGTGTGTATCATATGTCAATAAAAATAATGTATAGTCTGTTGTTTTGGGGTGGAAAGTTCTGTAAATGTCTATTAGATTCATTTGGTCCAAGATTGAGTTCAGGTTCTAAATATCTTTGTGAATTTCCTACCTCAGTGACCTGTCTGATACTGTCAGTGGAGTGTTAAAGTCTCTCACTATTTTGTGTGGGAGTCTAAGTTTCTTTGTAGGTCTCTAAGAACTTGCCTTAAGAATCTGGGTGCTCCTGTGCTGGTGCATATATAGTTAGGATAGTTAGGTCTTCTTGTTGAATTGAACCCTTTACCATTAGGTAATGCCCATCTTTTCTTTGCTTTTTTTTTTTTTTAAATCTTTGATGGTTTGAAATCTGTTTTGTCTGAAATCAGCATTGCTCCCCTGCCCCCACTGCTTTTTTATGTTTTCCATTGACTTGGTAGATGTTCTTCAGTCTCTTGAGCCTATGAGTGTCATTATGTGTGAGACAGTCTCTTGAAGATAGCATACCATTTCGTCTTGCTTTTTTATCCAGTTTGCCACTCTGTGCCTTTGAAGTGGGGCTTTTAGCCTGTTTACATTCAATGTTAATATTTATATGTTTGGATTTAATCTTGTCATTGTGTTGTTAGCTGGTTATTATGCTGGCTTGTTTGTGTGATTGCTTTATAGTGTCAATGGCTTGTGTATTTAAGTGTGTTTTTGTACTAGCTGGTAGTGGTCTTTCCTTTCCATATTTAGTGTTCCTTTCAAGATCTCTTGTAAAGCAGATCTGGTAGTAACAAACTATCTCAAGATTTGTTTATCCAAAACAGATTTTATTTCTTCTTCACTTAGGAAGCTTAGTGTGACTGGATATGAAATTCTTGGTTAAGAGCCTTCCAAGTAGCTGGGGTTGCAGGCACATGCCCCCATGCCCAGCAGTTTTTTATATTTTTAGTAGATATAAGTTTTCACCATGTTGGTCAGGCTGGTCTCGAACTATGGGCCTCAGGTTATCTGCCCATCTCAGCCTTCCAAAGTGCTGGGATTACAAGGGTGAGCCATTATGCCCCCCTGAAGATATTTTTTCTTTAATAATGTTGAATATAGGGCCCCAGTCTCTTCTGGTTTGTAGGGTTTCTTCGGAGAGGTCTACTGTTAGGCTGATGGTGTTCTTTTTGTAAGTGACCTACCTTTTCTGTCTAGCTGACTTTAACATTCTTTCTTTCATTTCATTTGTGGAAAATCTGATGATTATTTGACTTAGGGATGATCTTCTTGTGTAGAATCTTGCAAGAGTTGTCTGTGTTTCCTGAATGTGACTGTTGTCCTCTCTAGCAAGGCTGGGGAAGATTTCATAAGTGATGTCCAGAAATATGATTTCCAAGTTGTTGTTTCTCCCTCTCCCTTTTAGAAATGCCAGTCATTCATAGATTTGGCCTCTTTACATAATCCCATACTACTCGGAGGTTTTATTCTTACTTTTTCTTTCTTTCTTTTTGTCTAATTTCAGAGAACCTGTCTTTAAGTTCTGAGTTTCTTTTTTCAGCTTTTTCTGTTCTGCTGTCAATACATGTGATTGCATTGTGAGATTGTTGTATTGTATTATTCAGCTCTGTCAGACCCATTATGTTCTCTTTTATACTGGCTATTTTGTCCTTCAGCTTGTGTCACCTTATTGTGATTCTTTCTTTGGATTGAGTTTTGCTATCTTCCTGAATTTTGATGATCTTTGTTTCTATCCATATTCTGAATTCTATTTCTGTTATTCCAGCCAGTTCAGCCTAGTTAAAAAAAACTCTTGTTGGAGAACTGGTGCAGTCATTAAAAGGACATATGACACTCAGGGTGCTTAAATAACCAGAGTTCCTGTGTTAGTTCTCTCTCATCTCTGCATGTGGATGTTCCCTTAACTGCAGTGTAGGTTGAATACAGTCAATAGACTTCTTTTCTGGGTGGTTTTTATTGGGCCAAGGCTTTGTACATTATCTTTATTTGAAGCTGACTTCTTGTCTCTGCTTTCAGAGGGAAGTATGTTAGTTAGGTATTTTGCTGTTGAGGCTTTGGGTATGATCCAGCAGGTGGCACTTAGGCTTGTTGGTTAGTTGGTGTAATCTTGCTTGGTTGTGTGACTTCCCTGTGTTTCCTCGCAGTTATAGCCATGTTCTCTAAATGGTCAGAAAGTGTGGATTACTCTCTTTGTTGAGTGCTGGATGTAGACTCTGACTTGACACTCCTGGGCTGCCCACTGAATCTCTGGGGTAATCTCAGCATTTATGTTTCTTCTCTAACTTGGAGGCAGCAGAGGAACGGATCTTACTAGGGGTAGTGACCAAGGGTTGTTTGCTTGTCTCCTGAGGGGACTTCACTCCACAGAAATGCAGATCAGCACTCAGTGCAATCAGCCCAGGGTGGATGGTCTGTGCTGTGGGCCCAAGCCAGGGGATTCCTGTCTGGTGACAACCATTTCAAAGTATTTTGGACCCGTAGGAGATGGACTCGCCTCCTCTTGTTAGGTCAGCTGCAGCTTGTTGTAGGTGTGAATGAGGCAATTTGGGTCTTTGATCCTTCATTAGTCCAATGAAGACAAGAACATTTCCACTGCAGAGGGAGTGGCAGAGAGGCTTTTGCTTGCCCCTGGAGGCTCTGTCCAGGGAGTTGCCAAGTTGCTACTGGCTCAATAGCTCTGGCGAGGACTGGCGGGAGGCCCAGGCCTGGAGGACCTGCCCTGTGAGGAGATATGGGAATGGGTACCTGCATAAAAGTCTGGTCACTTTTCCATAGAGCTGCTGCTGTATATGGGGCCTCCTCCAGTCCCTAGTCACCTCAGATTTTCCAGTATCTGGAGGTATCACTGGTGAAGGCTGCAAAACAGCAAAGATGGCAGCCTGTCCCCTCCCTCTGGGAGTTTTGTCCCAGGGAGATATGGGTTTGTTCCTGGCCCAAAGACACCCATAGGAGGTGGCTGGAGACCCCAGTTGGAAGGTCCCACCCAGTGAAGAGGAACACAGTTGGGAACCCGCTTAAAGAAGTTTGGCCACATTTTGATAGAGCAGCTGTGCTGTGTCCATTTCAGCTTCAGTCGCCTCAGACACTTCTAAGCCCAAAGGCAGGAACAGCTAAGTGCCCCAAACAGCAAAAATGGTGTCATGTCCCCTCCCTCTAGGAGCTCTATCCAAGGGAGGTTACAAATTTCTGTCAGCCGGAGAACACCGAGGGAAGTAATTAAAAAAATGTCCTTGATTAGTCCCAGTGTGAGTGCCTGGATGTTTCAGCTGAAGGTGTTGTATCTACATGCCCCTTCTGCTCCTCTCCATGAGAGCCACACACACTAGCTGCTTCTAGTTGTCCATCTTGGCCACCTGATTTCTTTCACCATAAATTAATTTTGTCTATTCTTGGGAGTTATATAAACTAAATGAGCAAATACATTATTTATTTGCTGTTTCTTTTGTTCTTCATAACGTTTTTGAAATTCATGTTACTGCTTTTATCAGTAGTTTCTCTCTTTATATTATGCAGTAGCATTATATTGTGTGACTATTACATTTTACTTATTCATTCTCCTGTTGATGAATATTTGTGTTATTTACTTTTGGGGGCAATTATGACTATAAAGGTTACTAAAATATTCTTTTACAAAATGTTTTTTTGAACATTTTGAGCACATTTTCATCCACATATTAGCCATTTGTATTTCTTCTTTGTGAAGTACGTGCCTAATTCTTTTTCCTATTTTGTAATCAGGTTGCATTTTTATTATTGATTTGTAGGAGTTCTCTATATATTCTGGATATAATTTATTTTCAAATATAGGTACTGTGAAAGCTTTCTCATGTTTTTTGCCTATTGGTTTTCTTGAAAGATGTTTCTTTTAGTGAGCAGTACATTTCAATTTTGATGAATGCCGTTTTTCTTTATTTTAGGGTTACTGATTCTGTACCCTTTTGAAAACGCTTTTCCTGCTCCCAAATTTACAAAGATATTATTCTTATTTTTCTTCTATGCATCATGGTGCCAGGTTTTATATTTAGGTCTAAGATTTATCTAATTTTTAAAATCTGAAATGTAAGGCTTGAGTTGTTCCAGCACCATTTACTAAAAAGACTTTTCTTTCCTTCATTAAATGAACTCAATGCCTTGTCTGAAGATTAGTTGACCCTATATGTATTGTCTATTTCTGGACTCTATTCTCCTCCACTAATCCATACACTATATAATTAAGCTAATTATTATACTGTCTTACTCCCTATAGGCTTATAGTAAGTCTTGAAGTTAGGTACTTCTTAAGTCTTCTTACTTAAAATATTTATATGATTTTGGCTATTCTAGATCCTTCATATTTACACCTGAATTTTAGAATCAGCTTGCCAATGACTTCAAAATGGGCTGTTTTCAACGTAATAGATATCATATTGAATATATAAGTTGATTTGGGGAGAACAGACAACTTTAAAACATCATATTTTGTCAATGAACACAAGCATGGGTCTTCATTTATTTGAGTTATTTAAATTTCTCAGCAGTATTTTATAGTTTTCACTGTGAAAATTTACATATTTTCAATAAATTATTGCCTGTATATTTAATATTTTTGACGGCATTGTAAATGATGTTTTAAATTTTGTTTTCTATTTTCTTTTGCTGTTTGTATCTCAAACTGCCCTTGATTTTTGTGAATTCACTTTGAGTCCTGAAGTCTCACTAAATATACTTATGTTCTTGTCTTTTTATAGATTCCATGTGATTTTCTACATATATAATAATTTTGCCTACAAATAATACAGTTCTAATCTTCCTTTTAGAGCTGTAAGCTTTTTATAAACTTTTCCTGTCTTACTGCACAAGAGGAAAACTACAGGAAAATATTAAGTGTAAATGATGAACCAAGATGATTTTCTTTGTTTAGGAGAGAAAAGAGGAAAGTATAAAATATTTTACAATTAAAACTGTTAGCTATAGGGTTTTTTAGATGTTTTTTATTAGGCTGAAAAGGGTTCCTTCTATTCTTAATTTGCTGAGTTTTTATTCAGAATGTATATTCCATTTTGTCAGATGTTATTTTCTACATCAATTGAGTTGATTATATGGCTTTTCTCCTTTATTCTAATGTATGGCGAATTACTTTAATTGCAATTTCAAAACGTTCAAGCACATTTGCATACCTGTGATAAAATCCATCTGTTCAGGATGCATCCCTCTGTGTGTATGTGTGTGTCCGGGCGGAGGGGTGTGTGTGTATGTGTCTGTGTCTCTGTGTGTGTGTGTGTGTGTGTGTGTGTGTGTGTGTGTGTACTCTCAATTTGTCTCTATGTTGTTAAAGATTTTGCATCAGTGATGATAATATATACTGGTCTATATGTTTTTCTCATAATATCTTTGCCAGGTTTTAGCATCAGGCTTATACTGGCCATACAAAAAAGATAGAATAGTTTTAGAAATAATTTGTGTAGAGTTGGGATTGTTTCACTTTTAGAAATAATTTGTGTAGAGTTGGGATTGTTCATTATTTCAATATTTTATAAAATTTCAGAAAAGTCATCTGAGCCTTGAGTAACTTTGTAGAAAGCTATTTAGTATTAACTCAATTCCTTTGGTAATTATGGGGTTATTTAGCTGTGCTATTACTTACGTCACTGTAGATAAGTGTGCTGTTCATGCTTTTGGTCCACTTCATCAAACTTGTGGAATGTATCGGCATGAAATTGTTTATTATTATTATTTCCTGTAGAATCTCTGGTGATGTCCCCTTCTTGTTCTTGATGTTGGCAATTTGTATTTTCTCTTTTCTTTGATCACCTTTGCTAGAATTTCATCCAGTTTATTAATTTTTTAATGATCACACTTTTGACATTTTGGTTTTGGATTGCTTGTTTTATATCTCATTCATTTCTGCTTTTGTCTTCATTGATTCCTTTTTTCTGTGTGCTTTGGATTAATTCATTCAGCTTTATCTAGATTCTTAAGGTAGAAACTTTGATCATTTGTTTCTAATATAACCATTTCAAACTGTAAACTTTCCTCTAGTGTACCTTTAACTGAATTCCACAAATATTGATAACTTTTTATTATTTCATATTATCTAGTTTCCCTTATTAATTCTTCATTGACTCATAGATTATTTAGACATTTTTAGTTAAATTTCAGATATTTGAGGAATTTCTCTCTATATGTATTTTTATTAATTTCTAATTTGATACAGTTTTTGTCCAGAGAATATATTCTTTATTATTTTAATCCTTTAATATTTTTGAGAAATTTTTATGGCCTGGTGTGTAGTCTGTTATGGTTAATCATTTATGCAAACATGCAAAGACTAAGTACAGTTGCTACTATAGTGTTATGCACACACAGTTGTTTAGTAATGTGTTATATAGGATCTCTGATTATGAAGGTAGATTGTCTGTGTCTCCATTTGGTCTATCAGATTTTGCCCTACATATTTTGAAATCCTATTCTGGGTGCACATGTGCTTAGGATTGTTAAGACTTTCTGATGAATCAATGTTTTCAAAATTATAAAATGTTCTTCTTTTTCTCTAGTGATGTTCTTTTTCTCGAAATCTATTTTGTGTGATATTAATATAGCCACCCAGACTTTTAGTCTAACTGTAAAAATGATATATTTAACACAACAAATCATGATCTAAACATTAATATTTTTTATCTTAGTGTTTTTTTTTATCTTAGTGTTTAAGTGGCTTATTTTTATTTTTTGTTATTCATTTTTCTTTATTCTTTTCTCTCTGTTTCTTTTATATGTATTTATTTATCTTTAATTTTAGGTTGAGGGGTATATGTGCAGGATTGTTATGTAGGTAAATGTGTCACAAGGGTTTGTAGTACAGATTATTTCATCAATCAGGTCCTAAGCCTGGTACCCAATAGTTATATTTTTCTGATAGTCTCCTTCCTCCCACTCTCCACCCTCAAGTAGCCCCAGTGTGTATTGTTTCCCCGTTTGTGTTCATGTGTTCTCATTTAGTTCCACTTATAAGTGAGAACATGCAGTATTTGGTTTCTGTTCCTGCATTAGTTTGCTAAGGCTAATGGTGTCTTGTTCCACCTATGGTCCTGCAAAAGACATCATCTCATGCTTTTTATGGCAGCATAGTATTTCATATTGTATATGTACCACATTTTCTTTATCCATTCTGCTACTGGTAGGCATTTAGGCTGATTCCATGTCTTTGCCATTGTGAGTACTACTGCAATTAATATACATGTGCATGTGTCTTCATGATAGAATACTTTATATTTCTTTGGGTATATACCCAATAATAGAATTGCTGGGTCAAATGGTATTTCTAGTTTTAGCTTTTTGAGGAATCAACACACTGCTTTCCACAGTGGTTGAACTAATTTACACTCCCACCAACAGTGTATAAGGTTTTCTTTTACTACAATCTGGTCAGAATCTGTTAATTTTTGACTTTTCAGTAACAGCCATTCTGACTGGTGTGAGATGGTATCTCATTGTGGTTTTGATTTGCATTTTTCTAATGATCAACATATTGAACTTTTTCTCATATGCTTCTTGTCCACATGCATGTCTTCTTTTGAAAAGTGTCATGTCCTTTGCCCATGTTTAATGGAGTTGTTTGTTTTTCCTTGCAAATTTGTTTAAGTTCTTCACAGATGCTGCATGTTAGAACTTTGTCAGATGCATATTTTGCAAAAATTTTCTCCCATTCTATAGGTTTTCCGTTTACACTGTTGATATTAATGGTTTATTTTGCAGGATAGAAGATTTTAAGCTTAATTAGATCCCACTTGTCAGTTTTTGCTTTTGCTGTGATTGTTTTTGGCATCTTCATCATGAAATTTTTGCCCATTCCTACATCAAGAATGATATTACCTAGCTGGTCTACCAGGGATTTCATAGTTTAGGGTTTTACATTTAAGTCTTTAATGGATCTTGAGTTGATTTTTGTAAACAGTATAAGGCACAAGTCCAATTTTAATCTTCTGCATACAGGAAGCCAGTTATCCCAACACCAGGTATAGAATCGTGAGTCTTCCTGATTGCTTGTTTTTGTCAGCTTTGTCAAAATCAAAAGGTTATAGATGTGGAACTTAATTTCTGGGCTCTTTATTCTGGTCTATGTGTCTGTTTTTGTACCAGTACCATGCTGTTTTGTTACTGTAGCACTGTAGTGTAGTTTGAAGTTGAGTAACGTGATGCCTCCAGCTTTGTTTTATTTACTTAGGATTGCCTTGCTATTCAGGTTTTTTTGGGTTCCATATGAATTTTAAAATAGCTTTTATCTACTTTCTTGAAGCATGTCATTGATAGTTTGATAGGAATAACATTAAATCTGTAAACGGCTTTGGGTAATATGGCTGTTTTAATGATATTGGTTCCTCCTATCCCTGAACATGCGTTTGTCCATTTGTTTGTGTTGTCTGTGATTTCTTTGAGCAGTGTTCTTGTAAGTTCTCATTTTAGAGACCTTTTACCTCCCTAGCTAGCTCTATTCTTAGGTCTTTTATTCTTTTTGTGACATTTGTGAATGGGATTGTGCTCCTGATTTGGCTCTCAGCTTGGATGTTGTTGTATAGAAATGCTACTGCTTTTTGGTTTGTGGTCTTTGTATCCTGAAACTTTGCTAAAGATGTTTATCAGATCAAGCAGCTTTTGGGTAGAGACTATGCAGTTTTCTAGATCTACAGTGATCTCTTCTACAAACAGATAGTTTGACTTCTTATCTTCCCATTTGAATGTGCTTTTTTTCTCTTGCCTGATTGCTTTGGCCAGTACTTTCAATACTATGGTGAATAGGAGTGATGAGAGAGGGCACCCTTGTCTTGTGCCAGTTCTCAGTGGGAATCCTTCCAGTCATTGCCCATTCAGTGTGATGTTGGTTCTATGTTCGTCATAGATGGTCTTATTATTTTGAGGTATATTACTTCAATGGCTAGTTTATTGACAGTTTTTAACGTGAAATGATGTTGAATTTTATTAAAAGCCTTTCTGCATCTATTGAGATCATCATGTGGTTTTTGTCTTTAGTTTTGTTTACGTGGTGAATCACATTTGTTAATTTGTTTATGTTGAACAAACCTTGAATCCCAGTGAAAAGGCCCACGATCATGATAGATTAGCTTTGTGATGTGCTGCTGGATTCATATGCAACTGTTTTGTTCAGGATTTTTGTGTCAATGTTCATCAAAGATATTGGGCTGAAGTTTTCTTCTTTGTTATGTCTCTGCCAGGTTTTGCTATCAGGGTGATTATGGGCTCATAGAATTAGTTGGGAAGGAGTCCTTCCTCCTTGATTTTTTTGAAATAGTTTCAGTAGGAATGGTATCAACAATTCTTTATATATCTGGTAGAATTCAACTGTGGAACTGTCTGGTTCTGGGCTTTTTCTGGTAGGTAGGCTATTCATTACTGATCTGATTTTAGGTCTCATTATTGGTCTGTTCAGAGAATCAACTTTTTCCTGGTTCAGTCTTGAGAGAGTGTATGTGTTCAGAAATTTATTCATCTCTTCCAGGTTTTCTACTTTGTATGCATACAGGTGTTCACAACAGTCTCTGAGGGTTGTTTTTATTTCTGGGGGGTCTGTGGTTACATCCCCTTTGTCATTTCTAATTGTGTTTATTTAGATCTTCTCTCTTTTCATCTTTATTAGTCTAGCTAGTGGCATATCTATCCTACTAATTTTTTCAAAAAATCAACATGTGGATTTGTTGATATTTTTAATGTTTGTTTTTTCTTTGTCTCTTGATCTCTTTTAGTTCAGCACTGATTTTGGTTATTTTTTGTCTTCTGCTTGATTTGGGGTTGTTTCACTCTTGCTGCTATTATTATTTTAGTTGTGATGTTAGGTTGTTAACGTAAAAGATTCCTAGCTTTTTGATGTGGGCATTTAGTGCTGTACATTTGTCATTTACCACTGCCTTAGCTGTGTCGCACAGATTCTGGTATGTTGTATCTTTGTTTTTATTAGTTTCAAAAAACTTCTTGATTTCTGCCTTAATTTTATTGTTTATCCAGAATTCATTCAAGAGCAGTTTGTTTAATTTCCATGTAATTACCTAGTTTTGAGTGCTTTTTCTTTAATCTTGATTTTTATTTTTATTGTACTGTGGCCTGAGAATGTGTTTGGTATGATTTTGGTTCCTTTGCATTTGATGAAGATAGTTTTATATCTAATTGTAGTCGATTTCAGAGTAGGTGCCATGTAGCAATAAGAAGAATGTGTATTCTGTTATTTTGGGTGGAGAGTTCTGTAGAGGTCTATCAGATCCATTTGGTCCAATATTAAGTTCCAGGTGCTAAATATCTTTGTTAATTTTCTGCCTTGATGAGCTGTCTAATACTGGCAGTGGAGTATTGAGTCTCTCACTATTACTGTGTGGAGAGTTTCTTTATAGGTCTCTAAGAACTCGCTTTATGAATCTGGGGTGCTCTTGTGTTGGGTGTATATATGTTTAGGATACTTGGGTCTTTTGTTGAATTGAACTCTTTACTATTATGTAATGTTCTTTGTCTTTTTTAATCTTTCTTGGTTTAAAGCCTGTTTTGTCTGAAATAAGAATTACAACTCCTACATTTTTTCTAATTTCTATTTGCTTGGTAGATTTTCCTCCCTTAATTTTGTGCCTATGGGTGACGTTGCACATGAAGTGGGTCTTGAAGACAGCATACCATTGGGTCTTGCTTTTTTATTCAGCTTGCCACTCTGTACTCTAACATAGGGCATTTAGCCCATTATATTCAATGTTAGTATTTATATGTGTGGATTTAATCCTGTCATTGTGTTGTTAGCTGGTTATGTTGGATTTTTAAGTGGTTGCTTCATATTATCACTAGTCTGTGTACTTAAGTGTGTTTTTGTATTGGCTGGTAATGGTCTTTCCATATTTACTGTTCAAGATCTCTTGTAAGGTGAATCTGATGGTTAACAAACTTTTGCAGCATCTGCTTATCTGAAAAGAATCTTATTCTCTTTAGCATAGAAGCCTTACTTTGGCTCAGTATGAAATTCTTGGTTGGAAATTTTTTTTTCTTTAGGTATGTTAAACAAGGATGTCCCATGTCTTCTGGCTTGCAGTGTTTCTTCAGAGAGGTCTGCTATTAGCCTGATGAGGTTCCCTTTGTAGAAGACCTGTCCTTTCTTTCTAGCTGCCTTTAACATTCTTTGTTTCATTTCAATCTTGGAAAATGATGATTATATGTCTTGGGGGATGATCTTGTATAGAATCTTGAAAGGGTTTTCTGTATTTTCTGAATTTCACTGTTGGCCTCTTTAGTGAGGTTAGGGAAGTTTTGTAGAAAATATCCTGAAATAAGTTTTCATAGTTACTTACTTTCTCCCCCTCCTTTTAACCTCCTTTTTAGGGATGCCAGTGATACATAGATTTGGCCTCTTTACATAATTTCACATTTCTTGGAGGGTTTATTCGTTTCTTTTCATTGTTTTTTTATTTATTTTTGTCTGACCGTCTTATTTCAGAAAGCTGGTCTTCAAGTTCTGAGATTCTTTTCTCAGCTTTTTCTATTCTAATGATAACATTTGTGATGGCATTGTGAAAATCTTGTATTGTGTTTTTCAGCTGTTGGGTTCTTTTTCATAGTGACTATTTTGTCTGTCAACTCCTGTATCATTTTATTCTAATTTTGAACACACTGTATGTTCTAATTTTTTTTTTTCTGAATTAGGTTTTGCTATCCTCCTAAATCTTGATGATCTTTGTTCTTTTCCACATTCTGAATTCTATTTCTGTTATTTCTGCCAACTCAGCCTGGTTAAAAAGCCTTGTTGGAGAAGTAGTGAAATCGTTTAGAAGACATAGACACACTGGCCATTTGAGTTGCTAGACTCCTTGTGTTGGCTCTTTCTCATCTCTTCATGGGGAAAACTGCCCCCGTGATTCAATTATCTCTCTTGAATTATAGGACCTACAATTCAAGATGAGATTTGGTGGGGACACAGCCAGACCATATCATTTTACCCCTGGCCCCTCCTAAATCTCATGTTCTCACATCTCAAAACTAATCATACCTTCCTAACAGTCCCCCAAAGTCTTAACTCATTTTGGTATTAACTCAAAAATCCACAGTCCAAAGTCTCATCTGAGACAAGGCAAGTCCCTTCCACCTATAAGCCTGTAAAATCCAAAGTAAGTTAGTTACTTTCTAGATACAATGGAGGTACAAGCATTGGATACATATACCCATTCCAAATGGACAAATTGGCCAAGAAGAAGGGACTAAAGGACCCATGCAAGTTTGAAATCCAGGAGAACCGTCAAGTCTTAAAACACTAATATGATCTCTTTTGACTCATGTCTCAACATCCAGGTCACACTGATGTGAGAAATGGGTTCCCATGGTCTTGGGCAGCTCTGCCTGTATGGCTTTGCAGGGTTCAACCTCCCTGCTGGCTGCTTTCATGGGCTGGCATTGAGTGTCTCCAGCTTTTCCAGGTTCATGGTGCAAACTGTCAGTGGATCTCTACCATTCTGGTGTCTGAAGGACAGTGGTCCTCTTCTCATAGCTCCACTCAGCAGTGCATTTGTGGGGACTCTGTGTGGGGGATTCAACCCCACATTTCTCTTCCATGCTGCCCTAGCAGAGATTCTCCATGAGGGCCCCAAACCTGCAGCAAACTTCTGTTTCAACATCTAGGCATTTCCATACATCTTCTGAAATCTAGGTGTAGGTTCTCAAACCTCAATTCTTGACTTCTGTACATCTACAGGCTCAACATCATGTGGAAGCTGCCAAAGCTTGGGGACTTGCACCCTTTGAAGCCACAGACTGGGCTATAACTTGGCCCCTTTTAGCCATGGCTAGAGCAGCTGGGATGCAGGGCACCAAGTTCCTAGGCTGCACACAGCAGGGGACCCTTAGGCCCAGCCCAGGAATCCATTTATTCCTCCTAGGCCTCCAGGCCTGTGATGGGAGAGGCTGCTGCAAAAGTCTGTGACATGCCCTGGAGACATTTTCCCCATTGTCTTGGCAGTTAACATTTGGCTCCTTGTTACTTCTACAAATTTCTGCAGCCAGCTTGAGTTTCTCCTCAGAAATATATTTTTTTTTGTATCACACTATCAGGCTGCAAATTTTCCAAACTTTTATGCTCTGTTTTCCTTTTAAAACTGAATGTTTTGGCCAGACATGGTGGCTCGTTCCTATAATCCCAGCACTTTGGGAGATGAAGATGGACAGATCACAAGGTCAAAAGATTGAGACCATCCTGGTCAACATGGTGAAACCTCATTTCTACTAAAAATACAAAAATTAGCTGAACGTGGTGGCATGCCCCTGTAGTCCCAGCTACTCAGGAGACTGAGGCAGGAGAATCACTTGAACCTGGGAGGCAGAGGTTGCAGTGAGCTGAGATCATGCCACTGCACTCCAGCCTGGTGACAGAGTGAGACTCCATCTCAAAAAAAAAAAAAAAAAAAAAAAGAATGTTTTTAGCAGCACCAAAGTCACATCTTGAATGCTTTGCTGCTTAGAAATTTTTCCTCCAGATAGCCTAAATCATCTCATTCAAGTTCAAGGATCCAAAAATCTCTAGGGCAGGAGCAAAATGTCACCAATCACTTTGCTAAAACTTATCTAGAGTCACCTTTATTTCAGTTGCCAACAAGTTTCTTCTCTCTATCTGACACCACCTTAGCCTGAACTTCATTGTCCATATCACTATCAGTATTTTGGACAAAGCCATTCAGCAAGTCTTTAGGAAGGTCTGAACTTTTCCACATTTTCCTATCTTCTTCTGAGCTCTCCAAACTGTTCCAACCTCTGCCTGTTACCCAGTTCCAAAGTTTCTTCCACATTTTTGGGTATCTTTACAGCAGTACCGTACTCTACTAGTACCAATTTACTGTATTAGTCTATTTTCATGCTGCTGATAAAGACATACCCAAGACTGGGTAATTTGTAAAGAAAAAGAGGTTTAATGGACTCACAGTCCCATGTGGCTGGAGAGGCCTCACAGTCATGGCAGAAAGTGAAAGGCATGTCATACATGGCAGCAGGCAAGAAAGAATGAGAGAAAGAATCAAGCAGAAAGGAAAACCCCTCATAAAATCATCGGATCTCTTTAGGCTTATTTACTACCATGAGAATAGTATGGGGGAAACCACACCCATGATTCAGTTGTCTCCCACTGGGTCCCTCCCATAACACATAGGAATTATGGGAGCTACAATTCAAGTTGAGATTTGGGTGGGGACACAGCCAAACCGTATCACAGAGTATCTTGGATATGTGTGTTAATGTCTTTTAATCCTTTTAAATCATGCCATGCAAATGTTTTGAGATTCTTTTTTGTTTAAATCATATTCTCTCTTTTCTTTTTCTACACTAATGGTAGGTTTGACATTGTCCCACAGATCTCAAACACTTTTGTCTATTTTTTTCTCTTTGTTCTTCAGAATGAATGCCTTCTATTGGTCTGTCTTTGATAACAACTTTATGTTCTTCTCTTCTTTTAGGCCACTGTTAAGTTAATCTAACACACTTTATTTTGATAGTGTACTGTTTTCAAGAATTTTCATCAGATATTTTTGTTTAATATAGTATCATGCGTCTGCAAAAATATTTCTGTCTCCTCTTGTTGGCTATTTTGTAATATTAAATCTTTTAAACATTTAATTTAAATATTTTAAGAATGTGTCTGATAATTCTAACATCTGGGCTATCTTTGGCTCTACTTTTCTTGATATATTCTCTCTTGGCCATGAGTTTTATTTACTTCTTTGAATGTCATGTAAGTTTTTATGTTACTAGAGATATTTTACATATAAAAAAAGTAGAAATGAAAGTAAATCATATTTGTTTCCAGAAAATAGCTAGTTAAGTACCATGTAAATCTTAAAAGTGGTTGATATGTGTTTGGGCTTTGTAGCAAGTTTAATCTGACCATAATCTTTAAATGTTTTGAGAATGGAATTAGAATTTGCCACTGGTGGGCTTGGGGTCTAAACACTACTGAGATTCATATGTCTCTGTGCTTTTCTGCCCAAGTATTAGCATTTGAAAATGTGGAGCTCTCTCTCTGCGTTTGCAGCCTGGCTGCCAGCTCTGTGGGTTGCCAGGGAATTCTCTTTGCTCTCCTTCAGTCCTCCCCCAGGCTTTCTATGCCAGGAAGGCCTCCTTTCTTTCAAAATGTCTCAGATAAGTCTTTCTCAGAACTCTTATCTGCCCCCAGCCCTTGGAAGCTAAAATCCTGAGTTGAAATTGATCACTCCTAGCTCTTCTCTCCTGCCTTCAAGCCTTTGGAAAACTGCCCTGAACACTCAGTAAAGACTCATCATGCAGTACAGTTGGCAAGTGAATGCAGATTTGCTCTGCAGTTAAGGGGCTCGGAATTCCAGTTTTTCTTAGCAGTCCACACATAGGCTTTAAAATTTTGTTAAAAGATTTGGTTGATTTTTCCTTTTCATTGTCCATAAGGGAACTTTTCTTTTGCTGCTAACCAACTAGGAAGACCATCTTTGTATGTCTTCTCTCCCATTAAGTGTTCACCACTGAAGTTTAGTTTATTTAAAGTTTCTTTTGCACTGTCGCGTTTTTGATGGGTTCAGAATATCTGATTTTGTATCTCACTGAATTTGTTTTGTTTGTTATGAGAGTTGCACTTTCTTATAATTTTCTATTTCATAATTGGAAGGGAAACCATCACTCAGTACACATTTGTTGACAAAATTGAAAGTAGCAGGTGAGTACTCTCTATTGTGTTATGTTTTCAAATTCTAGGTCTGTTCCTAATGTGTTCTTTCTTATATCCATGACAAAGTTTCTTTTAACATTTCTGTTTTCTGAAATGTAAAAAGGGGATAATAATTATGCCTAACTTATATAAATTTAGTGAGAATGAAATGAATTACTATATGTAAACCACTCAGAATAATACCTGCAACATAGTAAGAATTATGTAAAAGCTTAATATTTTTATTTTTTATTTGGAATGAAATTTTTCTTCAGAAAGCATATAGTATGTTAAAAAATTTCAGCAAGGAAGAGAAAGGATCAAGATAATTACCCCCTGCTTTGTAGAAGGTAGAGTTAAAAACCACTACCAATTACTAAAACAAAAAGTATTTCCATAAATAGAGTAGTGTTTAATCAACCTGAATAACACTTTCAAGTTGTTGGTGAGTGAGGTGTTTCATCACTGGAATTAGGCACTTAGTTGAATGGGAGAGAAAATATGCTGTTATGTAAGTTAAAATAGAAGTGCTAATCAGCCCCTCTTGCTTGAAGGCATAAATAATCATTGCTGATCTGTATAACTCCTAGAGTTGACAGAGTGCCCTACAGGACAATGCACAGCTGATACACTCACTGTTTTTTATGCCATCCCTCAAGCAGCACTTGCTGACTTTGCCTGGTTATAGGCTCAGGAGATTCTCTACAAATGAAAGAAATAAGCTGCAAAAACCAGAGGAAACAACTTTTTAGCCTCCAGTTTTTTCCCCTTTTGGTCTTTCTCTTCAAAGTCTTTCCTCTCCAAAGTCTCACTCCCTATTTTTTATTGCCATTGTAATATCTCTCAAATATCCTCTCATTTTTTTCTTTTTGATGTACTTAAGGTGAAAATAATAACTGATGTAGTATCACTTATGTATTAGAGAGATGAATGCATGACATTCTTCGACAAATGTATTTCATAGTAATTTAGGACTTCCAAACTGTAAAAAAAAAAAAAAAAAAAAGATACTGAAAAAGATCTTACCAATTCAAACAAACAGACAAACCCAGAATTATTACTGAGTTGGGTCTAGCCAGTCAGATTTGTGATCTGACAAAATTGTGGCTCCATTCCACAAACTCTTGTATCCCTGGCATTCATAGCTCTGTCTTCTCAGTCTTCTCATGCTCTCCTGGGTTTCTTCAGTTATTAAACATATACCATCAGCAAGGTTTGTGTGTTTACTAATATTGGGAGTATTGAACTATTCCATTTTTCTCTCAGCCTCATTCTTCCCTGATACCTTCAAACAACTCTTCTCTGTCTGTCTCTCTCTCTCTCTCTCTCTCTCTCCTCTACACACACACACACACACACACACACACACACACACACACACACACACACACACACAGGGAGAGAGAGAGAGAGAGAGAGCTGAAAATAATGCAATACGGTACATTTATTCTGATGTACTTTCAGGTTCTGTGGTTGCTGGTTTGAGGAGGTATTTTTAGATAAGGGACTCTTCCAGTATAAACAACCACATATATGTAAGTCTGGATCTATTTCTAATGAATTTGCCAAGAAACAAGGGCTTTTGGGATGCAGTATGTGTATTTTCCAAGGAAAGTTGAAAGTGGGCAACCTGTAGTCCCGCCATCTGTCCCTGTGCACTAGGATAGGCGAACCACCACCATCCCATCGGTCATACAACTCTGCCTCACCCACTCCACTAATGGATTGTTTCCTCATTTTGTTGTTTTCAAGGTTGATAGTCTCTGCGCCAGACAGGCAGGCGGGCAGGCAGACAGGCAGCTGCAGAGGACAGGAGCACAGCTCTTGAATCCTGTAGATAATTGCCAAAGGCAGCGGAGTTCAGGAGCCCCACCTGTTAAAGAGCTGCCAATTATTTATATACTTATAAATCACCTTTTAAACACTAACAAGCACTAATAAGCCTTGGCTGCCAGTTACCATGGTAACTGGCCATGTCCCAAAGGGGAAAGACACTACTGACATATGGACTCTTGGCCAGTGGACCAGTATCTCCTGGGACTTACGTTTTACTCCTGCACATGAAACTGTTTTGTCCAAGTACAACCTAAAATCACATGAAAAAGAAACCACAGGACATGATGAAATGCCTGCTTTTTCTCCTGCAGCCCACAGTGTCTAAAGGGAATAGAATTGTGTCCAACTTCCCATGAGCAATGGGAACAGGCTGCCCTAACTTGTTAAGTGGCAGTTCCTATGTACAGCCACACAGCTGGTCTACTACCCAAGCCACCTGCTGTCAGATATTTTATTCCCGAAAGCTTCCTGGGCTGCTGGGCTCCACTGCTCTGAAGAGGTTTTCCTAATACATTCAGTTTGCTGTTGCAAATAGACAAGATGATAAGCTACTTGTGGTTTGCTCAGCAATATTTAGTGAGCTGCAAGGAATGGTTTTAGATGAAAAGAACATATTTCTGCTCCCAGCAAACTGAAGGCATTTGTTTCTTTTAAAAGCCCAATGAGAAAGCAGCCACCAGTGACCCAAAGCTCTTACTATATAATAGAAGAAGAAACTACCTTCTGCCTTAAACCAGTTTTCCACAGTCGTTATAAGGAAGCTCACCACAAGTGGTATCTGTGGTATGAGACAGCAGATACCAGAGAAGCTTATGGATACAGGGATCAGTGAACAGTGATCTACCCAGGCAAGAGATGATTCTGATTGTAATTATTTTGCCATGACTCACCCAGAAATGGCTTTTACCATGCCTTCTAAAAGACACTAGTTTTTAATAGTAAATTGAATTGCTTATACCACAAAGATCTTCCTTTCCTTCAGAGGGTGTACAAATTGATACTTTTAATCTCTCAGGCTATCTACTGTGGGGCAAACAACATTAGCTTAAGAGTAACTAATTCAGGATTTATTAGTATGCTTACTATTTCTGTGCTTCAGTTGAGCTGGAGAATACAGGAAATGAATGAGCCTCTTGGCAAATACTTAGGTTTTGATGAAACTTGTGCTAGTGGCTGGAGTATATTGTTCCCCTCTACCTTGGGTTATTTCCTGGTCTCTGCATTCATTACATTATGGAAGGAAAGGGTGTTTAGAGGCTGTATGAGATTTTGTGTAATATGTAACTGGATACATGTACATGTTCCCTTAGAGTTATACATATGCTAGTGCTGGGGAATGTGTCCTTTCCCTGGCATTGTTCTTTTCTATGGAAAGTGTCTACTTCATGTTTGGTTCCTGTCAGTCCTTCCAATCTCTTATGCTTTTTAGTCTAAATAGTCACATAGGGATTTAGAGACAAGATGAGGGTCTTGGGTAGCATATTACACAGACTGGTCCCCCAAAATGAGATATTCTGGCATGAGCAGAGTTGACTATGTGAATAAAAATCTGGTGGAAAAGAAGATATAGGACTGATGAGAGGTCAAGAGAGAATCAGTTGTGCTCAAAACATTGTCATAATTTAATGGTTGCAAAGAATGTCTAGGTATCGACATCGATAATAAAAGGATAATCAATCCTGTGGATGGTGGAGAAAGGATTATGGGAGAACTTGTGTCCTCTGGTCTTGCTCCAGCAGGTTGGTGGTGAGATTGACAAGGTGAATGAGTAATTTGTAAGTGTGTGTATGATTGATTTAATAAGGAATCACATCATTTGAAATGTCAAGGGAAAACAGACAGACTTATCTCCTATACAGGTGAAAATTTAACTGCCCCCACCCCATCCAAACCTCGTCTTCATTTAGAGTGTTTAAGCAGAAAGAGCAAAAACTGGAAACAGGGTTCTAAAACTGCTTGTGCTTCTAAATATGCGTGTACCACTGGGCAAGTCATTTCTCATTTTAAGGCTGTCGTTTTCATATTCCCCCTCCATGTACTTCATAAGGGTGTATATGTTTATAATGATATGATTAATATGTAAAATCTATAGAAGGTGAATGTTTCCAAATAAAATACTGTCAGTGTAAAAGGTGAAAATATTAGTAATACTAATAATAGCTCCTCATGTCTTTTGGGAGTGAACTAATACTCTCAGAATTGATTAATAATGGATATTGAATAAAATACATAGAGAATCTAAAAGAACACTACTCTAGACATTACTACAAAATACTGAAAGAAAGAAATATGGAAACATTTTAAAAGGGAAAAAGTAGATGCCAACAGGATGGAAAGAGGCATGAGGAGAGGGGGGTGTCGAGTGGCAGGAAGGATGCTTGCTGACAACTCTGAAGACAGCTCCTGGCTCTGCCACTCGCTGAGCGGCCTAAACAAGCTGCTGAATCTCTCTCCAACTGGAAGTTCTCATCCTCTAACAAGAAGATCTTTTAACAAATGAAATTGAAAATGGAAATATGAAAGTCGTTGAAAATCTTGTTTCTTTTGTTGAAAGCTTTCTCAGCATTTTATTTACTTCTACTTCATATTGTGGTCTTGGGACACACATGTAAAAATCCAAGAATTTGGAAACTCATAGCTTGAAAACCAGGGAACTGGCTAACTGTACCATTCTTGCTTCTGAGACTCAAACACTCCTAGTGAAATCTGAATTCCTTTGAGAAGGAAATTAAAATGGAAACTAAAGGATGACTCAGGTGGAAAAAGTAACTTATTGTTGACTAAGCTGGTCCGAAAAAACAAACACCTAGAAACAGTAGTCACCGTAAAAGAGAGAAGAGTCCATGGGCAAGTAATGTCCCTCAAATCAATACTGTTTTAAGAACATTTGTATAAGCAGAGTAGGAAGAGGAGCCATTAAAGAGTCCATTAAAATAACTTGCATTGTCAGCTTGAACTCTCCATATTCATTGATAGCTAATGCAGGCTGATCAAATTTGCAACTCAGATGGGGTAAGCATCCCAGTATACCCGAGTAGAGGGTTCTTAGGGATGTAATCTTAGCCAGTCCTTGTTCACACAGCCTACTTTGTTATATTCTTTCCCTTTTTGCCCAGTGAAATATCTAAAGAGAAATAGCGTATGCATTGGCCCACTCCTGAAAGAGACAGCTGAACAGACTTCTGACGAGGTTCATTCTACCTTTTGCAAACAAACAGAAAGGAGGGTTTTGGGGACAGATCCACCAGCCTTTCCAACGAAGTCATCAGTTTCTACCAAAGATTTTTTGCAAAATGCTACACACACAAAAAATCCTATTACAAGAAAGTTCATACAACTCTTTCCTGAGTTTCAGAATAAGATCACTATTGTTTGGGGTTTTAAACTTTGGGGAAATTCTGAACATTTTCACCTTTTCTTTGAGCCTGAAATTTCAATTTCCAAGTTTGAGTTCTCCCAGTGGTCTGTACATGCACTGCCAGATGGGCTATATACAGTTCAGAGAGGAAATGGAGAAATGCAGCTTTGGGTGAGAAAACACATTCTCTGATAATCTTCTGACAGCTCTCGTCTGTATATTGTTGATGCAGTAACAAGCTCGTGAAG
Source organism: Ateles fusciceps (assembly GCA_036589455.1). Classification (NCBI taxonomy): domain Eukaryota; kingdom Metazoa; phylum Chordata; class Mammalia; order Primates; family Atelidae; genus Ateles; species Ateles fusciceps. The sequence continues at coordinate 3,996,628 of JAZHEH010000797.1, read as the reverse complement.
CTTGATGTTGAAATATTTTTTATCTCAAAAGGAATTTTAAATATTCTGAATTTTTAGAAGTCTATTAATATAAATGTTTCAAGTTTTCTATAACACCGACTTTTGTTGGTTTTCAGATCAGATCCTACTCACTAAGGATTGTAAATCAGACATTTGGCTGAAATCTCAGTTGGCATGCCTGATGATCTTGGAAAGTCAGCTTATTTTATGGTTAATATCTGAAGGGGCAAAGGATGAGTAAGAGGAAGTGACATTCCAATATTTTTAGCTCCTTCTGTTCCAAGCAATTGAAGACCTCACATCTACCCATGCCTCTTTCATTTTTTTTCTGTCTTTCCATCCTTTCATTGTTGTTATTCTGTTGTGCAGGCTTGTGTGTGTGTGCGTGTGCGTGTGTGTGTGTGTGTGTGTGTGTTGTATGGAGAGATTAAGAAGGAAGGAGTAAGGGTTAGACTTAGAAGGGGTTTTGTTTTGTTTTGTTTTTGAGACAGAGTTTGTCTTTCACCCAGCCTGAGTGCAGTGGCTCACTGCAATCTTGAACTCCCAGGCTCAAGTGATCCTCCTACCTCAGCCTCCTGAGTAGCTGGAACTACAGGTGTGTACCACCATGCCTGGCTAATTTAAAAAAAAAATTGTAGAGACAAGGATCTTGCTACGCTGCCCCGGATGCTCTTGAAATCCTGGGCTCAAGCGATCCTCCTGCCTTGGCCTCCCAAAGTGCTTGGATTACAGGCATGAACCACCACACTTGGCTAGCTCAGAGTTTTAAAAAGAAAAGAGAAAAAAAAAATAATTTTAATTTTATTTTTCATTATGTCAAGTCCTTTTTCATGTCCCAGACTGAGCCCCACCTAAAGTGAGTATTTAATTTGGATACTTGATACTATACCTCATTAATTTAGAAAGAAAATGGATGAGGGGTGTGTGCGTGCGTGGGTGCGCGTGTGTGTGTGTGTGGAGTGTGTGGGATAGGTCTGTGTGCAGCTATAAAGAAAATGTGTCCCATATAAGTATACATGTTGTCTCCCCAACTATTTTGCTGCTAGAAAAATTCAGTGCAAGCCGTCTGTGTTTTGCCTCTTGTGTATCTCTCTGGATGATCTCACCTACTGATAGCCTTACTCTAGACATACTAAACAGCTTGCATTACCAAATGGGTAGAACAATGTGTAGTTTCCTTCCCACTCCTCCTCCTTCTCAATTAAAAAGAAAATTTTCACTTCATCATCACTTTTACAATGAAGATTTACTTGAAATGATTTGTTCCATTCAGAAACTTTGAGAAGACTTAATCAGTTTCACCTTTGTGCCTTCATTCTTCCTTTTGCAAATACGTGTCCCAGCATCTCAAATTTCTAGTGTGCTAATATATTAGTTTGAATGCTATTTCCTGTTCTATTAAACTGTAGAAAGTAGTATACCTGATTCCTTCTCATATTCCTAGCATCTGACCAAGTATATGGACCTAGAAGTTTTATACATCTATAATACATGAATAACATATTTATTATTATAGTCATATCATTATGTATACAGTGTAGTGAGAAATCTCAATTTTATATAAGCCTCATAGCATCAGGTTACTTGGTGATTTTTTGGGTTCTGCCTCTGCTATGCTGGATTTTAGGATTGGCTGGCTTTTGAGGACACGGCTGGGAGGATATAGCAGGGAGGGAAGAGGACATTCTGGGAGGCCAGAACTTGTGGCAGGGCCATGAAGTCGAGATACGAAGGAATGGCACTAAAGACCACTGCACATCCTGCCTTTGATGAGCTGGTGTTAGGGATGAGGCCAACCTGAATTTCTAGAAGCGAGCTAGAAAAAGATTTCTAGAACGGAGCTACATGGGTCTGGTTAAGGCAGTGTGAAGAAAATGAAGCTGTATTTGACGTTCATGGTTTAAAATCACTACTTTACAAAACTATTTTCCTGCCGCCTCTGGACAGATTCTAATTTGATCCAGCAAATGTCTGCTTGGCTCCAAACTAATGGGCATCTGCTAATTTTTCTAACTGCTTTAATCATGTTTAGGGCTTGCTTTAGAAACTTTCCAAATTTCCTCCTTCTCACTAAAGTCCCAAGCCTTCAAAGTCTATGCCAATTTTAATAAAGGACTAGAAGGATTACCTTACGTTCCCACATTTAGTATTCCTATTTAAGATTCCGTTCTTTGTCTCACTTAAATATATCAAAATGCAGAATAGATACCCTTGAATTTCCAGGAGCCAGTGACTTCCAAAACAAAAATTCAATCTGAGATTACACATCAGCAAAAAGCAATTTATGTGTGTTCCTTACCCACTACAGTAGGATGTTCTTGAAGACAAGGACTTTTCTTTGAAATTTTCCCCCAGCACTTCGCAGTCTCTGGCTTCTGTTTTTCCCTTTTGTCAAAAGTAAAAATTCAGAATTCATTTATTGCTTTCATCTTTAAACCCTCCATATCAAGAGTGCTTGGTAACTAAATGCCAAGTTAAAATTAAGAACCAAAAAATTCCTGAAAATGTTTTCAGTAAAAATATTAGATAATTAAAATTTTTTAAATTATATTTTAATCGTCCAGTTTGGGACATAGGGTGTAGAGTGAGGGGGAAGAAACAAAAGGAAGAGATTGTACAAAAAAAAAAAAAAAAAGATGAAAGAGCGCAGAGAAGGAAAATTTTCAGAAAAAGAAATTAGAGTGACTGTGAGTCAGAAGCGTAGGGAAAGGGAGAGACAACGAAGTGGAGCCAGTGACTGGGGGCAGAGATGGAGACGCACATGTTAAAGTAAAGACTGTGAGTAACCACCCTAATTTCCCTACTCATCAAAATCTGTCATATTTTCAGCCTGGAGAGGCCGGGATAGGCAGCCTAAGTTAAATGACCTTCCACCGTCTGTCATTGGAAGAACAGTTGAACTAGATGATTGGTCTTGCTTTGCCTTCTTCTTAAAGTTCTCATTCACACATTTCAAAATTGTAGCCTTCTCTAAATTGTGTATTTTTAGTCATATAGGAATAGATGTAACAGTTCATATATTCTCCAGTAGCAAATCTTCAGGTTAGTGAATAGACGATTAACTGAAGCATCACCCATTTAAGATTAGTCCTGAAATTCCAGGTTGTCTCTAATGAGTTTAACAAAATATGTGTGAATGAATATAAAATACTATCTTTACATAGGGAGAAAGGAGAGTATTTCAAAAAGTCATGAGAATTGGTAGGTGCTATTTCTTTAGAACAATACTTAATGGGAAATGTAGCTACCAGTATTGCTTCTGAAAACAACACTCCGTTCACCCCTAACATTCCACTACCAGTATTTATGAAAGTTAGGTTCTTATATTTTCCATAAATTTCAGAAAAATGAAAATGAACTACAATATGATGTCTACAGTAAAGGTATCTTAGTTAAACTAAATATTCTAAAGAGTAGTGTTTTTCTAAATTTGTCTAAATTGAATTGAACCGTTTCTATAAACCCCTATGGAATTGTTACCATAATCAAGCACTGTGCTAGCCCCTGTGCATTCAAAGGCAACTAGGCTATGATTCATGTTCTTAAGGAGTTTGTAAAATACTGAAAATAGTTTATGATCTATTCTAAATTAGTGTACAGATGTATTTTCAAGGAACTCTGATGTGTTTGACAACTCTGCTGCTAAAATGATTCAAGTGCAGACAATTCTGCTACCAAGTACTTGAAATGATTCTACAAGAGGTAAAGCAGGGAACACTACCCAAGATGGAGAAGAAGCTAGAAAGAGATGGTATTTAAACTGGGTCTTGATTAAAGAGTAAGAATTTTCTGCATAATTGGTATTGACAATAGTAAAAAATGTAATCAACCAAGATGCCCATCAGTGGTAGACTGAATAAAGAAAATGTGACACATGTATACCGTGGAATACTATGCAACCATAAAAAATGAAACAATGTCTTTTGCAGCAACATAGATACAGCTGGAGGCCAAAATCCTAAGCAAACCACTGCAGGAACAGAAAACAAATAGTGTATGTTCTTACTTATAAGTGGGAACTAAACGTTGAATATACATGGGTACAAGTAAGGGAATAATAGACAATGAGGACTGCTTAAGGGGGAAGGGTGGGATTGGAAGGCTACCTATTGCACACCTTGGTAATGAGATCATTCATACAGCAAGTCTCAGTGACATACAATTTACCCGTGTAACAAACCTGTACATGTGCTCCGTGAACCTAACATTTAAAAATAATAATAATAATTCTTGTATATTGTTTGTGTTAGTGAACAGGTTATTCACTAACATGAACAGGTTAACCTGAATAGCCTATTCACTAATACAAAAATAATATACAAAACAAGAATTTGTACATAAAGTAAGGTTGAAGGGAGTGGGGGAAGGAAGTAGGAGGACTCTATCCATGAAACAGACTAAGCAAAGAAATACACCCACACATACACACACACCAACACAAACACATACACGAATACACACATTCATGTATGTCTTCTTTTGACATGCTGTCAGTGTATTTAAATCAGAGTTCCAAACTAAGAATAAGAAGAAATTCTTTTTTAAATCCTTGCTCTCCTACAATCTATTATGTGACCTTGAGTCAGATCTTTAAAGTCTTAGAATCTGAGGCATTCCAATCGTAAAAGAGAGAGCTGGATTCTATGACAGCTATAGCCCCATTCTATGAAAAAGTTGGAAGATACAATGAAAACTGTGTGGTTTAAAATTTATAATTTAGGGGATATAATTATAGTTTATGAGAAGATCAAAACTACCCCTTTTTATTTCCTGTAAGGGAAAACATTTTAAACTTTGATCAATATAAAAAAATGCAAATTAAATATGCCTTCACTCTGAATGTTTTTAGTGTTTTATAACACAGAACTTCAGATATAAATTTGACATTTTCTGTATAAATCAAGGACATTTTTAATCTAAATTTCAGATAAAAAAACTGCTGAGAGTCAGGACATTGACATATAGTATAATACTTTGGCTCTGTCTGGGCAAGTGGAGATGATAAAGAATCAGTGCAGTACTCAGCACCAAGTTTCAGGTGACAGAGAGAATTGAATGGCTGGAAATACAGTGGGGATGTACCAAATCATCGTCTTATATCTGAGTATCTTTAGGATTTTTATTTGTCAAATATGAAAACTCAAGCTCAGAACCTACCAAAGATAGCCCCAGGCACATAACTTTCTTTCTGCAAACAACCTACAAGACTTGGAGCTCAAGGTTTAGTCTTCAGTTCTCTGGTCCTGCATTTGCTCCATCTAGAAACAACATGACCACAACTAAGAACCGGCCTTGAAATCTAAACTTCTATAGTTAGACTTTAATTAAATTAAGGACGAGTTACTGAATGAATATATTTACATATCTATTTGTGTGTGGGGGGGGAAGTTGTTGGTGATGTTCTTGTATCTTTTCAAATTTTTAAAATATTTCTGGGGATAAATGATAATTTGCTGGTTATCAGAGGTAATACATTAATATTTCATTTGTGAAATTCTTGGATAACATCAGAATCTCATACTGTATCTGCAAATCAGAGAACTATTGTAAAATGACATTTCAGTTGTTTACAAGGAAAAAAAATCCCACGTGTATTTAAACAATTCCCTTCATAAAAGTCCATGATCTTCCAATTCAGTGACAATAGTGATGGTCTGTGATCTAAGAATTTCTCTTGGGAACAAGAAAGTCCCACTATACATGTAGCAAGAAACTATTGAATTAGTGCTAGTACTTATAAAACTTTGGATGAGACAAAAGGGCCTATTTGGAGAGGAGTCCACCCTCTCACACAGGGTGTTTATCACCTCACTACACACTTCTGAATGCCCTAGACTTCTACTCTGGCTTCCCACCAGACTTTGATATTGATCCAAACCACTTAGTGATGAATATAGCCAGTATCCTCCTTCTATTTAAAGGTCTTGCATATCTATTATTGTTTTTATGTTTATTATCTTAATACCTGACATTTAAAACATCTTCTTCCAAAGAGCTCTCTGGAGTGCTATAAGGTGTCAAGTGAAGACAAATGAATGTGAAAGCACTTTGTGCTGTACAGATGAAAAGAGATATACTCTGGTCCTGCTGCTTTTGAGGAGCAACTTTTCTTGCTTCTTATTTCTTGCTCCAACATGACAAACCCCTATTCAAGATGGAATTCTTAGACTTTACTCTTACTTTTCTCTCTCTCAATCTCTCTCTCTCTCTCTCTCTCTCTCTCTCTCTCTCTCTCTCTCTCTTCACACACACACACACACACACACACACCTGCATTTCAACTCTCACCTCTCACCTTTACCCTGGTGACTTCTAAGTCTGTATTCCACTATGGGATACTTTCTTAAAGCCCAGCTCCATGTTTATAACTATATTTTGGAAATTTCTTCTTTAATATTTAAACTTAAATCCAACCTTCCCAATGTAAAGGTTATTATTTACTAATATTGAGGAAAACTTGTATAACTTTATTTGATATTCAAAATGCATTTCGAAATGTACAGAATATATTTTTAATGGTCTGACTCCAGTTAGAAATATATTAGAATAAAGAAAGGTATGAGATGCCCAAGGGCAGAGGATAATGATTAACAATCAAATTCAGTGAGCATATCCCGGAATACTTTGGACTCCCTAAGAATTTTAAGATGAGATCTAGTTAATAAAAATAAATAAAATCTAGGGTTATATTAAACAAATTGATGACAGTCAAACTTTAGTGGATAAAGTCCACTTAAGCCCAGGTATTATGTGTATCGAATTTTCAGAGAGTGGGTATTAGAGAATAATTAATACCATTTTATTTATTAATACTAACAAATATAAGCATCAACACTGAAAGGATTGTATGGCATCTTTTTGCAATTTTTCCTTTCTTCATTGTGCACATCTGAGAAATTCATACTGGTTGAGCTAATGCTGCCAAACCCAGTAACAGGGTACTCCATTTCATAGAAGTAACTGACTAGATGGCAGGCCTGATGTTTATGAGGAATTAGTTCCTCACTCCACCACCCCAATATTCTTCATTATGCTTTCTCAACTTCTTGATCTCTGTCAATGATGGTTCCATTCTTCAGAAACCAAAGTTGGGAGGAAGTGGAGATTTATGGGACTCATCTTGAATACCTTCCTCTTATTCATTTCATATACACAGTTGGCCCACATTCCTTTTTTTTTTTTTTTTTTTTTTTTTTTTGAGATGCAGTCTCATTCTGTCACAAGGCTGAAGTGCAGTGGCCAATCTGGGCTCACTGCAATCTCTGCCTCCCGGGTTCAAGTGATTCCCCTGCCTCAGCTTCCCGAGTAGCTGGGATTACAGGTGTGCACCACCACACCCAGCTAATTTTTTGTACTTTAGTAGAGACAGGGTTTTCACCATGTTGGCCAGGATGGTCTTAATCTCCTGACCTCATGACCCACCCGCCTCAGCCTCCCAAAGTTCTGGGATTACAAGTGTAAGCCACCACACTCAGCTGACAGTTCCTTTTGACTCTTCAGTTATAATATGTGTTACTTTTATCTTTCTTCTCTACCCTTGACTGCCAGATCATTACCTGTTATATGGCTGAATTCTTGAGAAAATGTCCTAGCTGGGCCCTCAATTTCAGACAGCTGTCAGACCAAGTGTCACTTTCAAGAACTTGCCCAAGAGATTAAAACACTTCTTGTTTACTAATGCATTTCCCTCATCTTATCTTTTAAGGCTTTTTATAATCCGTCTTCATCCTTTTCATCTAGAGATTCTTGCTACTCTCCAGTGATCCTTCTCTGGTCAGGGCCCCTTCTTTCCTGCCCCATGTCCTTGCTCTATGGTGTTGGCTCCTGACTCTAAGCATTTATCTCTGTTGTTAACCCTCTTGAAATTTCTCCTACATTTTTTTCTAACCATCAACACCTGACTCCCTAGTTGCATCCCTAAGTCCCACTTTCTCAGATGACTTTTTTAGGACATAGCTACTATCTTTTCCAGGAAACTTTTCCTTTAGTCCGGTTTCGGTGGCGGGTGGCCTCTTTTATAAGAGCAGAGTACCTTGTGAGTATTTGCAAAGCTAATACTATATTGTCACTGTCTGTTCATCTGCATCTATCTCTAGGCTGTTCATTCTTTTAGTATAAGAATCTTACCCTGTGGTACTTTGTGACTTCAGTGTTTAGTGTCCTCACTGCCACTTAGAAGGTTGAAATGACCTTTCTGGGCATTTAGGGCTCTTTTCTCATAATTTCAGACTTAATTGTCTACTGTTTTCAAATCACTCAATGTGTTGATCTTCTTTTCCTAACAATATTAAAAACATCTTATTAGAGAGGAATCTTATTATGGAGATCATAGACAATAATTCCTACAGATCTTTCAGAGTACCGATGTACATAGTAGGTGATCATTGATCAATTTCTGTTATTTAATTAAATAACCAAGTATTACTGGCAATGCTATCACAGACCAAAAATAATGTAACCCAGACTGGTAGGAATGAAAAGAAGTTGTGAATTATTACTCAATATTGTTCCTTAATAGAAAGGTGATCATTTTTGTCCCAAGAAAAATCATTTTGCCAGTTATGATATGCATTAAAACAGGCATCAGCATTAGAAGGTCTCACATCAGCTTATGAATAAAAATGTTCTGTCTCAAGAAATAATTGGCCACCTTGCAAGTTTCCCTTCATTGCCTCATATCCTTCTCTTTCACTACCTGTATTGGCTTACATTCTCTCTTTTCTTTTAGTGCTTTCACAATCCACATTTTCTCCCCTACCTATCATTTGACCTACCCTCCTAACTCTTTAAACTGTCTTGTCCATGTATCCAAGATAGATATTTCCTAGATGAAAGCTCTACCTATAACCCAATTCTCTTGAAACAACCAATATTCTTCATACCATCTCATCCCCATTACTTCCAAACATCACAAATGGCTTATAAAGCCACTTACCAGACTGATTCTATCCTAAGATCAATACTCTGTCATGCTTTCTTGAAATAGAAAAGAACACCATAGGAGAAAGAAGACTAATTTCACCACTGAAAAAAAAAAGCCATGTGAAAATTTTAACTGCTAAGTTGTTGTTGGATATGGGCATCAGGAATATTTACCAAGTGTATTGGAAAGTATGTATATTTGTGAATTGTCTATAGTGTCTATATTTGTTTAAATAGACATATTGTATAAAGTTTCACTACTAATATTAGTTTATTTCTCTATTCCTGCCTGATGCCTAGTATCTATATAAAATTTATTTATTTTATTCTATTTTTTTTTAGATGGAGTCTCACTCTGTAACCCAGGCTAGAGTGCAGTGGCATGACCTTGGCTCACTGCAACCTCTGCCTCCCGGGTCCTGGTTCAAGAAATTCTCCTGCCTCAGCCTCCCAAGTAACTGGGATTACAGGCACGAGCCACCACACCCAGCTAATTTTTGTATTTTTAATAAAGACGGGGTTTCACCGTATTGGCCAGGCTGATCTTGAACTCCTGACCTCATGATCTGCCTGCCTCAGCCTCCCAAAGTGCTGGGATTACAGGTGTGAGCCACTGCCTAGCCTATAAAAATTTTTAATAGACACAATGTATTGAGTTTATGATCTAAGCTAAGCTTTCTGATATGTGAGTGGATATTATAACGAAGGATTAAAATCAGGTAGATTATGTTTGTAATTTTAATTTTGGATCTCTTAAGGTACTCTTAGAGTTGTGGACCTAAAATTTTAAAAAAACAAAGGTCTTTATCTCTTGCTAGAAAGAAGCGCTATTAAAAGACTCTTCGATTCAAAAATATTTTTCTTAATGTTTTACCTATTAGAAATTTTTTGAGTTTAGGATACCCTCCTTTTATTATATTTATATCCCTTCAGACATTAGAACTTTCCAGTCACTCACACACAAGTATGCATTATTTCAATTAAATTTTATTTCCTGCTAAGAGAGAATGGCAATATTCATTAAGAACAGAAGTAACTTTGAGGAGCAGTAATTCAGGTGAAAAGCCAGGAAGCCATAGTAGAGTGCCTATGTAGACCATATAGGGAGGAACAAAAGAGTGTCCCAGGCAGTGGGAGGGTGAGAAAATTTGATTGGAACTCACCTACTAACACAGTCTATAATACTCTGATGTTCCTGAAAATCATCTCAAGCCTTGCCTATGGTTATAGAGCCCCAGGCTGGGCAGATAACTAGTCTGTTCAAACAGATGATTGAGGATTGCCTTATTTATTTGTCCAACTGATGTGAATTCCATTTATTTTGGTTTTGTTTTCCTGTTGTTTCTTACTTGATTATAAGTTTAACATAGCTATGGGTTCTTCTGATGCAATGTAGATTTGGCCTCGGAGAAACAGACATTTCCAGGCTACAACCCAGCCTACCTATGTAAATGCTTCAGCTATGCTATAAAGGATTTATATCCTGACATTATTAGGTAGGCAATATGGTATAATAGGAAGAGCAGTGTTTTGATAGTTGGGCTTTTTTACTATTTACTAATTTATTTACTAATTTATTTATTATTTACTAATCTCAGTCATCCTAAATAACTGTGTGAAGCCTAAGTTTCCGTGTCTCAGCTATAAAATGGGAGGATTGAACCAGAAGACTTTCCGGGTCTTTTCTATCTTTAACAGTGTGTAATTCTTCTAATTACATATGCTTCCTGAATTTCCTCTAATTTCATATGAGATTTACTGGCTTAAAGTCTAAAAGTAATTTTCTGACAGGTGGGGTGATAATACTTGCACTGTTTATCTCACAAAGTTGCAGGAAGATACAATATTAAATTATGTGTGTCCGTATACATTTGCAAACTGCAAAGCTCTATACTTGCACCAAATACACTATTATTAGATATTTCCATTTCTAATATTACTATGGTTTAAAAAGATTCATGATACCTCAATATGCAACCAGCAGAGGGAGACAAGTTCAGATGATACTTCTTGAAACATAGAATCTTTTAATTGTGACATGGATGTGTTTTTAAAAATCAAAAGGAGATTCACTATTGGCAAATAGGTCACTTGCTAACATGCTGTTTATATAAATATATGGAAGTAACAGAAACATATGAGAGAAGGAAAAAGAAAAAAGAAACCACAGACAAATATGGGGGAAAAGAATCTGAATTTCTGGTCTTAGTTCATCACAGAATGCAGAGACAGCTCCCCTGTGAAGAATGTCATATTCCTTAGACAACTTCCTGAGCCTGTCCATCTGGAAGTGCAGGCTATTTGAGTACCAATTTAGGAACCAATCCAGAATTCTAAAAGTAGAATTTCTAAATTCCCTCTAGCTTTTTTTTTTTTTTTAACTTAACATTCCCATTTTATCAACCTGGACTTCAAGAAAAGAAAAGGAGAGGCATCTTTTGCCTCTCCTGTTTCCTCAACTTCCATATCCAGTTAGTTGACATGTCCCATCAGTCCTGTGAAATTTTTCTCAAAGTTTTCACCTCTTTTTTCACTGTCATTGCCCTGTAGTCTGCTTTTATCATCTCTTGCCTGTGCTATTTCAGAAACTTTGTAAATGGTCTTCCCTGACTGTGACTTGTCCCAGTCTATCTTCCATTCCATTTCCAGTCAGTTATCTTCTTAAAATACTCCCTTGCTCAAAGTTTTTGATGGCTCCATATTGCATACAGAATAAAGGCCAAAATAATTAACATGCCTGTCAAGCCCCTCACTAGCCCCAACTTACAGAAGCAGAGTCACTTTCCATGTTAACTTTTTGCTGTCTCCACCCTCATACACTTCCCTACAACTTACCCTTCCTCACGAATGTAAAGTCTCTGAATGAAGGATTTCATTCCTCATCATTATCAGGAAGCAACAGTATATATAGTCGATAAGGTTTGCCTCTCATCATTTCATCAACAGCTTTATTAGTCTTCTAACTAGTTATTCTCCTTCATCTTTGTTCTACTTTCTAATTTCCCATTGCAAAATAGGCTTCTTAAGATGTCAGTATCTCTCCCCACTCCTCCAGAATCTAAAGTAGCCTTCTAACTGAGATGAAGGGTGACTCTTCATTCAGGCATTCAGGATTCTTCATTAGGCAGCTTCTCTAACCCGTCTTCTTCCTCTCCTCTCCTTCTGTTAGTTTGATGAGTCTTCCTGAAGTTCCATTCTTCTTGCAGACTGATTCTCATGGCCATACTTTACTTAAAGTGTTGTCTTCCTCCATTCCCTTCTTACACACCTTTCAAGGATTACCTAAAATTCCATTTCCTCTGCAAAGCCTCTGACTGGATTCCCTTTCTGAACCCCCAAAGCATTTCGATTCTGCTCCCTTACAATTTAGTCCTTGGTTACTCTTCATGTGTGTTCACCTTATTGCTCTATCTCATGAGTTTCTGGGTTCCTGAAAATGAGGACTCTGAATTTTACTATTTTCAGTACTAATCAGCACCAAAGAGAAGATTGGGCATGTACACTGATTAGCTTGCCTCTGTCCTATACTGGAGAGCAGATTTGAAAGGCCTGCCTTATAATTTTACAAAGACAATATTTAATCTCTCTCGGGAAGGAGCTTTTAATGCCATTTCCTCATTAGACTTGCACAAGGACAGGGTGGTCGGTTTTGTACATCATTCTTTCCTTAGAGGTTAGCACAGTCCCTGTTGTATGATAGGTCTCAAGAAGTATTCTTTAATTTAATGAATTTCTGTATATATGGCAGCACAACTGATATGACAGGTCTTGTGAATCCTCTTCCTCTCATCTAGGCAATGCTCTTATATTCAACATTAAAAGCATAGAGGGCTGAGAATGTGAATTACAGACCAGATAAGAAAGGAAGATACTTTTAAGCAGACAGACTTCTGGGACCCTTTGAATAATATAATGACCTAATACTGGACTTGCTGTGTAGCTCGATATTGTCAGTAAACTCTGGAGAAAACATATTAGTGTTATTTACATGACTTACAGCCTCAAGATATTTAACTAGGCATTTTATTGAGATTTAGCAGGATGGCTATTGCCTGATAAATATAGATATGTAAGAAAATATTTAGTAAAGTATAACAATTATGTAGCATCTGTTCATCTTGTTATGCATGCCTTAATTTTTAACACACTGGCTTATTACACTGCTACTTAATTAACATGTAATAAACATATTAATGGTAAGCAAAGTTTATACTTAAAGAAAAGCAGCAACTGAAACACTTTTTTCGACTAGCTGGTATTAATAACAGCCTACTTGACATTCTGTCAGTTCTTATTTGATGGTTTGATGAGTGGTGGCTTTCTGCTAGGGTATACCAGAGTTGAATTAATACAGTGAGGAGGAATGCTGGCATATGGAAAACATTGATCACTTCTGATAGCACATGGCCTGTTGGGGAAGATTTTCCCATTATGAGCAAGTTTAGTCAACTCAATGTCCTCTCCATCTCATTTTTACCCCCTAGTCTAAGTCAGTTGCCACTGGATGACTAAGATTTCCTTCTGTTTATTTCTTTGTTTCTGCTATTGTCCCTTTACAATCCATTCTTCGATCTTTCTAAAATGTAAATCAGATCATGTCAATCCATTGCTTAAAACTTGCTATTCAGGTCACTAGACTAAAATTTAAATTTCTTATATTGGAACTTCTTCATTATGACCCTGCCTCAATTTCTAATTTTATTTGTCTTTTCCAATTACCCTCACAACATACACACAAAGTACATCCCAAGTATATTGTCTTTATTTTGGTTCCTGGTGTATGACACGCTTATTTCTACCTCAGGGCTTTTGTGAATGCCATTTTGTTTTTTACCTGGAAAGGCCTTCTTGCTGGTATTTGCATGGAAGCCTTCTTAGATTTTGGGATTTAGTTAAAATTCCAACCTCTTCAAAGAGGTTTTGTTTGACCACTTTTCTTTATACTCCCCCTCACCACATCTCCAGGCCATTTACTCTGTATCACACATTTTTTGTCATAACATTTACTTTCTGAAATAATATGTATGTACTTGTATAGTGTTCATTCTGCATCTAGAATGCACGTTCAGTAGAGCAGAGTCTTGGCCTGTCCTGATTCACTACTGCATCAACAAAAGCATATTGAATAAATGAATGAATTATAAAACTACTGGGCATGTCAGAATATGGAACACACATATGCTGGAATATGGGACAAAATATTGTACACCCACCTCCACTCTTCCTCACTTCTCCTTGGCCTACTTTCTGATTGTAGGAATTCAAATCAGTACAACAACCATAAATAGAGGGTAGAATTTCCTGATCACCTGCTTCTAGTAGATCCAGGTAATCATTCTGAAGATGCCACTATTGCCATCTTTCCAGATGTTGCAATGTTCTGCCCATATCTGGGGGGGGGGGCGGGTAGATCAATAAGAGTAGTAGCAATGCAGATGCAGCATTATTTGGTCATTTCCACCTCCTCGTACATGGTAGAAGAGTGCACAACCTAGAAAAGAGGAAGGTCCAAGGGCTGGTGTATATATTTCTGGGAAATAAGGCATATGAAAATTACTTTTCTGGTGTGCAAATGCATCAATAAATGTAAGTACATATATGTTTATGGATAATCAGGAGCAGAAGCAAGAAGTAAGGATGCAAGCAGCAGTTCAAGAATCCCAAAGACCTTTCAAAAACTGGGACAGATCCAAGCATTGATGCCTACCAAAATAGAACAAGTGACTAAAGTATACTTACTTAGAAGCAGAAAACTGATATGATAATAACCACAAATGCATGCACTAAATGCAAACCAAAGAGTGATTTTTAATTGTGCAGGATGTGGATCAGGTGTTTTCCACCATTGGGGGAGAAGGTCTGTAGTAAAGATTTGGACAATATTTAACTGACTTGCCGTTGACTGATTTTCTTAGGCATTGACACATATGCCAATGAAGTGTCTGAACTGGAAGCGCCAGATTCCAGAGAAAACTCACATAAGATAGTGCTGTGTTTATAAGCATAAACTGGGATATTTGAATATTGCTAAATTGTGATAAAATCATTGAAAATGTCATACCAGGGATCCTCAGGAGAAGTATGAACAATTCTGCATTTCTAGTTCGTATGGAAATGCTAATTCCACTTAGAAAAGTAGGGTACAGGCATGGTGTTATTATGATTAAGACCTTACAACTGTAGAAATGTAGAGTAGTATATTAATATTATAGACATGTTTAGCATAAAATGCAAGTGGTATTGTTAAGTTAGTTGCACATTCCAGGCTGCATCTGGATTTCATGTGAGCCTATTACCTTACGAAGCTAAACAGAAGAATAAACCTTTCATCCTTCTTTGGATACTCAGACGTTAGCCAGTTTTTGTTTTTACTGCAACATTTGTCCCTTGAGAGTGCCAGAATCTTCTAAAGCCTCTTTTAGAAAGGCAGTATGTTATTTTAAAGTAGTAGTTAAGATCATCTTACTTGGGTGATGATGGCTGTTTCACATGGCTAACAGCCATACTTGCCTCACAAATAACCTGAAAGTATGTTCATTTTTGCCACCCTTCTTGGAAGAATGTATATAGTGGTTTACAGAAAAATAGCTTGTGTAAATTTCAGCCACACATTTATTTGTTTTCTTCTCTACATTTCCAAGGAAAGAAAACAGAGTAGTTAATATCAGGGTAGATGTAGGGGAGTGACGATTACGATGAGATACATTATCCAATGTCTATTGACTATTGGATTTTTTAGAAAACAAGAGATCATGGAGGACAAAAAACTAGAAGGATTCTATCAAGTGGAAAGAGGAAGAACTCTGAGAAAGCATAATGTTGAAATGGAAGTAGACAGTGCACCCTCAAATACTTTTATTATTTTGTAAATAGTGAGGTAAGCCAAGTGAGTGAGCATGAGCATTTAATCACTCTTCCATTCTCATATTTATCAAGTACGGAGTACCCCATCTGGGCCTAGTGCTGGATTAAAGAGCTGTGCTTGAAGTGCTGCCTGAATGTAAATAATAAATTTTAAAGTAATAAAATAAACCTCATAATTTTGAAATTGTTGAGAAATTCAGTCTAAGTGAATTAGAACTAATTTCTAAACAGCCTAAATTAGATAATTTTTAAAATATAGTCTTTTTTTTTTTTTTTTTTGAGATGAAGTTTTGTTCTTATTTCCCAGGCTGGAGTGTAATGGCATAATCTTGGCTCTCCGCAACCTCCACTTCCCGGGTTCAAGCAATTCTCCTGTCTCAGCCTCCCAAGTATCTGCGATTACAGTCATATGCCACCATGCCTGACTAATTTTGTATTTTTAGTAGAGATGGAGTTTCTCCATGTTGGTCACGCTGGTATTGAACTCCCAAACTCAGGTGATCTGCCCACCTCAGCCTCCCAAAGTGCTGATATTACAGGTGTGAGCCACTGACCTGGGCCTAAAAGTCTTTTTTTAAAAATTGCATATTACTTTCAGTTGTCATAGTAAGTCAATTTGGTTTTTAAAAAAGTTGGCAATAAATGGACTTTAATAAATATATTTTTAAAAACCTTTAATTACATTATATGATTTTTATACCCATATATGCCTATAATGTTTTTCTTATTAGGTAGGTTAGACAATTCTATAATTCTGATTACAATCCAGATTTACTTTAATATATTCTTTTCTCAGAGTGACTATAGAGACAAATTCCAGATTTTATTGATTTACTACAGATTCCACATTCCTGCTACTTGATGTAAATTACTTTGTATTTCAGTATGTTAAACATACCTTTTCTCTAAGCACCACCATGCAAGTTCTTCTGATAGTATGAGGTTACCAGTATAGGTATTAGCTAACAATCATGTATAAACATCTTCTGTTTATAATATGCTACCACCCACCATACTTCTTCCTTATCCTAAAAAAACCTTTTCTTTCTTCATACAAAATCTAGTTGACTGAAATGGGAGAATACTCATACTCTTTAAATGTCTAGTCCTAGCTTTGCGCAATGGCAGTATCGTAGCCAATGAGGTTTATCCGTCGCACGATTATTGCTAATTGAAAACTTTTCCCAATACCCCGCCATGAAGACTTGAAATATAGTCGGCATTGGCAATTTTTGACAGTCTCTATGGAGACTGAATTATTAAAAAAATATATATATCTAATCCTTCCCCTCAGAGTATCTATGCTCTTACCAGAGGTCATAGTATTCACCTAGCACCAACAATGGAAATAGATGATTCTTGTAGCTACCAGTCCCTTGTACCAGAAGAGAGCTACTGGTCTCCCTTTTCTTCCACTTGACATGGAAGAAGCACCAAACCAAAGGGTATATGTTAATTGAAGCCTTTGACTAAGCTAACTCTTCATTCCTAAGTGGTTAGAACTAGCCTAAGGATGGTCAAGTCTGTTGGTGCTGTGGAGAAAGGGAAGGTGCTCTTTTCTCTGCACTCTTGGCAGAAGTTATATAATCCTTGCATCTTTTTTTTTTTTTTTTTGACACTTGAAGCTCATTTTTTGATTGATACTGAGATTCACAGGATTATGAGTTTTGTAGTTAACTATCAACTTGGCCTATTTCTCCTATGGCAAAATGGATTCCAAGTTTTAAACAGCTGAGTTATAACAGTGCTCAAACATGATTGGTTTATTAATTGGGCACTGCTTATAATCCCTGACATAGGACACCTTGATTTATATAAAATGAATGCACAGTATACACAAAATTAATTGAACTCCATCAATCATGAATATGTGGCAATTCAGATTCCAATCCTCAATCTTTTCTTAAAAACAAAATAGGTCTTCCTTTCCCTCCTAACATAATCTGTAAGAGTTCATCTATCTTTTAAACTGATAACATACAGCAGAAAAGTGCTTTGAATATTTGCACGGCAAGCCAGTTTCAGCACAGTGTTTCCTTAAGGCTTGTACTCTGGTGGAGTTTGATAAGGATTCCTAAACATATTTCTTTCTTTTTATTTTATTTTATTTTTGGCAAATGTCCTAGGCTAAACATTTGCTTAAATAAGAGGGATGGATATAATATCTCTCTATATGTACATATTTATTTTTAAATGTGTGGAATATTTGTGGAAAGATAAATAACAAACTGAAAATATTTGTTGCCTTCAGAGAAGAGAAATGGGTTGCCCAAAGACAGGAATAAGAAGAAAACCCCAATTCACTCTATAGCGTCTTGTACCATTTGGTTTTTGCACCATGTGGATACTTTCATTATTTAAATAAACATAAAAAGAGAAAAAAAAGTCCTTGGCTGATGCAAACACTTTTATCCTCAACGTCAGTACTGAGGGAGTTGTCCAAGAGTTTGGGGGCTCTCACTTGAGTGACTCTCAATGGTCTTTATGGTCCTCATCACTTGCTTGGCTCATGGAATAGGAGGAGTGACAAATGATGGCAACCTATCTGCCATTAGCTGGAGTGCTGCATACGGTCTTACTTAGTGTCTCCTTGCAAATGACAGGCTTGCTGATTTACAAATCTCCTTCCTTGCATATAAACATTTTGAGAAGTAAGTGCCAGGAGGAAGTTGGGTAGCAATTCAATGTGCCCTTTTAATAATAATCCTTAATACATTACTCATGTAGGATTGAGTGAGGCTTTCCTGGAGAGTGAAGTTGATTTAGGGATCAGGGATCAGCTGCTGAGGCTGGCACTTGGAAAAAACAAGCCAAGCATTCACACCCCAGACCACTCAATACCAGCATTGTCTCCAATCCATCTTTCATAAGGGGGTTCCAAGAGGGAGAGGGGACAAAGGAAGGAGAGAAAATAAACCATTTTAGTCCTGTAAGAGAAAGTGCAGGAGAGAGGAGAGAATGAACAAGATTTGAACATGCAAAGCCAGTTGCCAAGAATGTTTAGTTTGAAATCAACTTTGGCTTTTAATCTTAGACTCCACTGTCAAGTTTCTTCTCAGTTTCCTTATCCCATCTTTTAGGACATTCTCCACCCTCACCCCCCAACCTCAGTGCTTTCCTGTTCTCTGTCCCACTCCCCCCCATTTGCAACTCTCCTTCCGACCTCCTTTTTCTTCTTCCTTACCCCTTCCCTCTTCTTTCCCGGAAGCTTTTCTTCTGTTCTTTTTTAGCTTAAGCCCCTCTCCTTCTCCCCCTGTCTCCTAACAGTACCTCTAAGCTCCATTCCCCCTTCTTAAGGAAATCAGCCAGGCCTCAGATGGAGCTGTCGTCCTGACAACCCAAAGGCGCATCAGGCTTTCATTGAGGCTGGGCTGCTGCTGAAGGGGGCAGTTGTGCAAAGCGAGGGGCCATGTCCAGGGGAGGGTGGAGGGGATGACGTGGAGGGGCTGTTGGAAACCAGCAGGGTGTGGGGTGGGGGTAGGGGGCGGGGGGGAGGTACTGAGCAGAGAGAGCGCCAGGGACTGGAAGGAGAAACAGGAAAGGGAGGAGGGGGAGAGAGGCTCTGGGTTGCTGCTGCTTCTGCTGCTGCTGCTGCTGTGTGGCTGTTTCTGTACACTCACTGGCAGGCTTGGAGCCGGCTCCCTCGCCCGCCCGCCAGCCTGGGAAAGTGGGTTACAGAGCGAAGGAGCTCAGCTCATACACTAGCAGAGGAACATCCAGCCACAGAGAGACCAAACAAGAACCCCTTCCTCTGGCTTTCTCTTCAGCTCTTCCAGAGGGGTTGCCATTTGTACTCTCTCTTTTGAAATTGTGTTGCTTTTACTTTTTCACCCTTCTGCCTGGGTTTTGTGAGGGCTTTGTTAAGTCTTAGAGGGAAAAGAGACTGAGCGAGGGAAAGAGAGAGGCAAAGTGGAAAGGACCAAAACTGGCAAAGCCCGCCCTGCGCTCGCTGTGGATGAAAGCCCGGTGTTGGTGAAGCCTTTCCCGCGAGCAGCGCGCGCCCCTCCCAGAGCACCCCCACGGACCCGAACCTCGGCAGCGGCCACCATGGTGGGGAGAGTTCAGCCAGATCGGAAACAGTTGCCGCTGGTCCTACTGAGATTGCTCTGCCTTCTTCCCCACAGGACTGCCTGTTCGCAGCGTGGATTTTAACCGAGGCACGGACAACATCACCGTGAGACAGGGGGGACACAGCCATCCTCAGGTAGGGCTTTTGGGCAACTTTTCTGATGCGCGCGTCTGTGTGTGTGTGTGTGTGTGTGTGTGTGTGCGCGCGCACCTGATCTCCTTGTTCTCCAGCTCCTGATGATGCAGGCTTGTGGGTGTGTGTGTGTGTGTGTGTGTGTGTGTGTGTGTGTGTGTGTCCCGTCCCCCATTTTACTGACTGGTTGGCATGAGAGCTAACAAAATTCAGGGGATTCTGGTCCCTGTCAGCGAGCAGTGGTGATGGTTAAATGTTGTTCGGTTCTTAGGACCTTGTTTCTCTTATCAAGGAAGCCTAATTTCACCCATGGCATTAGTGACTTCTGGGCAGTATTCTTGCTATTGTAATTGCTGTTGCTTTGCACTTGAGAGTTTTGTTGGGATTCCTTAATTCTGAAAGAAAGGTTGATGGATTATGGCTCTCAGAGAGTAGTACAGGGTACTGCATTCTCCTTGTTCCTCCTGTGCCTGTGTTTGTGTGTGCTTTCGTGCCAACACACACACACATATCAAGGCTGTGTGTGAGGGTTTCTGATAGAAGACTTTGTAAAGATCTTCTAATTGATATGGAGAGCAATAAATCAATCTTAGAACTTTGGTTACTGAGCCTTTTCTGGTATGTGGATATAAATCAACACAAGATACGAAGAGCAGAAAGAAAAGGAACTTGCCAAATTGCTGATATTTAAGAGTGGGAATGTTAAACACAGAGGTTGGGAAAGAATTAACCTGGCATCAAATGGATATTTCAAATTGATTATTGACTTCAAAGACTTTTTTCTGTGCAACTCTGCCAAATTAAAATAATTTGAGATTGAAATTTGGAAAGGAAGAGTCCCAAGTCCTTGGGAGTTTGACCCCTATCAGGTACTGTGAGCTAGAGATACTCAAATGAGACCTAGTCATATTTTTATTTCCAAAATGCTCCAAGGTTATTTTTGTGCTTCTCTTCGCTCTCTCCCTCTCCACCAACTGCACCTACCCCTTGTTCTTTTTCCTAGCCTTCCTTGAATTTCTGGCAGATTCTAACCGAAAGAAAGAATCACTCTCCTTGGAGACCTTTTAAAATCTCATTTCCTCCAAATAAAATGACCCAGTGTCAGTCTGTCTATCTAGCTAATATTGCTTGTTGTGGCAATAAAACACAGTATACGATAGAAAATAAACCTCTAATCTGTGTGGAAGGAGCTGATAGTGCATAAACCCAGGGGCATCAGGGAGCAGTTCTCTAGCAGAGCTGCCGACAGCAGCAAAGTTTTCTTTCCTTTTCTTAGAAATAAATTTGGTTGGCTGTCACGGTGTCCTGCTTTGGGAGCTCTAGCCTTGGTAGAGAGGGAAGCGTGTGTTGTGTGACGTGCATTGCATATGTGTGTGTGTTGTGTGGGTATGTGTTTCTCGAGATTGTAAAAAGTAAGAAAATGCTAATGTGTAAGCACTCCTTTCTTCATTTCCTGAGCATTGGGTGATTATGAATCCCAAGATCCTACTATCCAAAGCAGATTTTCCCTTCTAGCTCTTCAGCCTTACAAACCTGCAAGTGTGATTTATCCCCATGGAGTAATAAGATTTATAGAGTAACTTATCTGTTTGCAAAGGGATTTGGACATGATGCAGAAAATGTTTTTGCAAACACACAAGCATGCCATTTCGACTGCTAACATTCATACTTCCTAAAATCATTAACCCTTTAATGGTGAAGCACTGTACATAAATTTATGCTATCCCTAGAAATTGTGTTCAATGGTTATATGATTGACTGTGAGAAAAGTGAATAACTTGAATGTGTAAGTTGTTTTTTTATCTAAGTGTCCTTGAGCTTTGTAAGGTCTTTCTAAGTCAGCATCTCCTGTATCTGAAACTATAGTTATCTAAGAGTTAGATAAGTATAGGAATGTTAATTCAGAAGAATAAAAACATTCTTATACTTTCTACAGAGGCAGTCTCACTGCATGCATATCTATGGATGATACATATGTGCTTTTGTTTGTCTGTGGCTCAAGAGGAACAGAGTTTTAAGTGTTACACTTTAGCAGACATTACAGTGTGGAAATAGGGACTATGAGAGAAAAGATAAACACAGAACCACTTATTCTCTGGTAAAGAAAAGATAGACAAACAGAGCATGCAAATAAGTCGCCTATGAAACACCATTTCTTTCCTAGACCTCACCTTACATGCCCTCCTTTTTATTTCCTTGCCTTGTACAAGGGTTTATTTTGGGGCTGGTGGAGCTTCATCAGAATTAACTATGGAGAGAATTCCCTTTGTTTTCTTAGCTGACCTTCTTCTCAATCTCTTTACATCCAGTAAGCTTTGTGGGTCAGTTTCCTGGTAAAGAATGGTGCTCTTGCTTTCCGTTTATAAGGCCAGATTGGAAAAGGCATGTTTTTACTTTATTTGTGACATTTTACTGGGCGCATGAGCTTCCAGAAGAGGAGAGGAAGGAGAACTTGATTCATTGGAAGCCACAGTAGATGTCTGGCACTGAGAAAGTGAAATGGCTAGAAAAAAACATTGTCTTAGTGAGTCTGTGGCCCTGAATAATCTGAGATGGCAACAGGAGACAAGGAAGGTTTGTAATTCTGGTTATCCAGTGACAGAAGTTTGGCTACTGTCCCCAAAACATTTACCTTCACTGCCTTAACGTTTCCTGTGAAACAAGTGTTTCTTTTGAGGATTGATGCTCATTTTTTGTAATTACGATCTTTACTGTAATTATGCATCAGATAAGAGAGTACACATTAGTCTCGAGGTCTTGCTCTGCAATTTCTATCATTTTGAAAAAAATAAAAACTATATAATTATGGTGACAAAACTGGAGGGAAAGAGAGATAGCCTCATGTATACATACCTAACTCAATTGTTTTCTAG
Organism: Ateles fusciceps; assembly: GCA_036589455.1. Classification (NCBI taxonomy): domain Eukaryota; kingdom Metazoa; phylum Chordata; class Mammalia; order Primates; family Atelidae; genus Ateles; species Ateles fusciceps. The sequence goes on along the minus strand of JAZHEH010000797.1, from coordinate 3,973,768 downwards.
AGAAGATTACAGACCTGGATAAGAAATTGTATAAGGAACTAAAGAAAACCATAATACTAACTTCTATCCCAGGGACAGAGAATCAAAGTGTGAATCACAGAGTAGTGGCAGCAGCAGCAGCAGCCTTGGAGTTCCTCCCCCAAATAGAGTAACCAGAATCTGCATTTATATCTGTGTGCACAGTGAAGAGTGAGACACACTTATCCACAGGACTTCAGTCATGTAGCACCCTCAGGTGCTTTTCTAAACAGAGTCTACCTTCCTCATTACCAGCTCCCACACGAGTAAGAATTCAATTCTGGACCAGTTTCTAACACTGTTTCTTCCAACTCTCTACCCTCATACCCATAGAGATTCACCTCCTGCTTAATAATGCCAGGTTGAGACTATGTGTTAATAGTTCTCTTATAAGTCAAGGAATAGTGGAAATAGCATTTCAAACCAACCTTTAAAATTTAATTTTTAATAGTTCTACTGACCATATTTTTAATATGAGCAGCAGATACTTGAACAGATAATTATAAAATATTTGACCACAAAAACCATGCTAGTTCCAAAATACATTATATTACCACATATCTGTTCATAAGGCAACTTTGTAAAACGTACATACACATGCATATCTGGATATAAAACAAGTGGGCATGTGATAAAATACAGGGACTTCACACTTGTGATTTTAAATATTCTAAATTCAAGGTAATGAAATTTTATTTACCTCACAATTCTGACCCTATTTGATGTTTACAGGATATTATAATACTTTAATGATAGTAACATTGTTTCCATTTAAATGTCAGTGTACCTAATACGTATTGGAGATTCCCAAGGAAACTGAATATCTAAATGAAGAATAGTTACTGGTTAGTTTTTTTCACATTTGGGATCCTTAATTCCCTGTTTGTTTCTACACCAAGAGGGGAAAGAAGAAACAATAGAAGATGTGATTATTTGATAGTAAAATGTAAAGATCTTATTCAAAGTTCTGTTTATCTTCTGTAAGTCATCTGGAATACAAATATTCACGAATAAAGTGTCAACACTCCAATTCTTGACACAATATGTGATTTTCTATGACTTACAGTTCACTATTTGAAACAAACTGTGGGCATGGGCCTACTGGGTAAGTTTGTGACCATCATGAAGTTTTCTTTTTCTGTAGTTAAATCACTAGATGTAATCAAAATTTGTTGGTTAGTCCTGATACTTTAAGGATCATGCATTGCCAATAAATCCTTTATCAAATATACTTGGTAAATAATGGTGTATAACATACTATACATCATCTAAAAAAATAGCATATTATATAGATTTTGTTAAAGAATATTTATGTACCTGTGAACTCTATCCTTTGTTTCCCTTTATGGACTGAGAAACACAGTGGACAGATCTCATAAGAAAATTGCAAATTGTGGCCATCTGTGTTTCTATAAGTATGGAACACATAAGTGTGTCTATATACACATACAGTACACAGGAGACTTTTACGTGGTTTGACTTAGAATGGTAATTTGTAGAATTATGGAAAAAAACAAAAGTGACTGATTCATCCACTAAGTCACTTGGTGAGGGTTAAATGCTTATGTTTCTCAAAGCTGATTCCACATAACAGCAAACTCAGGCCAAAAAGGATTAGTGCATTTTATTGTGGTCTTTGAGAGTGCCAAATACAAATGACTGTAACTTACCTGATAGGAGGTTGCCTAAATATCCTTTGTCTCTCTCCCTGTCATCATCTGAGACTCAGAGATACCCCTCCTCCAGGGCGTAACTTACAGCTTACAGCCATTGGCCCTGTTTTTCTCTGTGTCCTGCCTGTTAGTTTGTACAGCTCAGAAGATCTGAGCTCTGAATTTGGATCTGTACTTGCATGCTATAACTTTAAGCAAGTCTCTTTAATATTTTGAGCTTCAGTTTCATTTACAAAATGCTGCAACTATCTATTTTAGTTACCCTACAGGGTTGTTTTAAGAAGCTCACAAGAGGTAATGTAGGAAGTTTGTTGAATTGTAAAGTGCTGCAAAAGTAAAGTATCAATGGCTTTTTAACCACATACAACGAATTATTCAGACTTCAGGGAATTCTTTTCTTCTTCTTCTTTTTATGCCAGTGTTTCTCAAATTTCAGTGTGTATATAAAGTACGTGGAGGGCTTGCTACAGCAGATCACTTGACCTCCACTGCTAGAGTTTTTGAGTCAGTAGTTCCCTGGTAAATCTGAGAATTTATGTTTCTCACAAGTTCTCAAGTGATACTGATACTACACGTTACTACAAGTGTGATCCACAGATGGGCATCTTGAGTATCACATAGTTACATGTTAAAAAACAAAATCTCAGGACCTATGCTGGAGAGAATAAATCAGAGTCCACATTTTAACAAGACTTCCAAGTGATTCGCAAGCATATTGAGGTTGGAGAAGCACTGCATTAGACAGTTCACAGCCATGGGTGCACCGTACCATCAGCTGGGGAGCTTTTAAAAAATACTGATGCCATATGTCCTCTGGTCTCAGAAATTGTCATGTAGTTTGTTTGGGGAAGGGACTGGGCACAGGTTTTTCTTTTCTTTTCTTTTCTTTCTTTCTTTTTTTTTTTTTAATGATTCTGCTATGTACAAAGAGGTAAAAGCAGTGCCTAACTGGATAAGGAATCTCTTTTACAAATCATTTTCAGGAAAGTACAAAATAGATATCAGTAAAAAAAAAAAATTGGAGTCATGTTATATGGTTTGAGTAATATATCAGTAGCCAAAGATGAACAAATTCACACAGGAGAGAGGAAATAGATCACCATAAATCCATTTGTTTATTGTGCAATTTTATCATTATGATGCCATGGAAAATGGGGTGACTTTATTTAATATGGATCATATTTACATAATGTCTAAGGAAATAACATAAAGCTTATTATTCTGTGCTGTCTCTCATTTGGAGTAGACAATATACAGAACCGTTCTAAGTTATTTTTGTTGTTGTTGCTTCTAATGCTATCACAAAGAGACAATATTTAGAGAAGGGAAATGGTTTCTGTACTAACATATTCAAGCATGCTAAATTGTGTGCACTTACATACATGAATATGTGATTTGCAAAATAATGGTATTTGTATAATCAATCTCAGTTTTATATAGTGATTTCTCTTTAGTTGAAACTTAAAGTCAAGTCTTCGTATCATAAAAACTTTTCATGAAGGATATAATAAGTTCACAATGTTCAACAAGTAGTCAGAAGACCAACCTCTAAATATCATGAAATAGTCTAATCTATTAAATAAAGATAACTGATGACTGCTTTTGCCTACTACACAGCTATTTTTAGATCAAATGAGATTGTATGTATCAAAGTATTTTATAAACTATATAATGGTATAGACTATAAGCTTTTAAAAAGACTATTGTCATTGTATTTACAGTAGGATACAACTTTTAGAACATTTTTAAAATGTAATAAAACAAGCCTTTTCTTCTATGCTACACACTGGCCATTTGCACTATGATGTTTTTATTATTTCAAGTCCTTTAAAGTCACAAATATCTTAAGATATAATTGAGTTTCTTATTAGGAGTGCAGGGCAAGTAGACTTGGGTTTTTTTGTTTTGTTTTGTTTTGTGTGTGCATGTGTGTAGTTACCTGTAATTAAAACTTAATCTCCAGTTAATGTATGATTAACCTGCATAAAATAAAACTCTTTACTTCAGATTTTGTTAATTACTGTAGGAAGACCTCATAGAAATTTAGAGTAGGAAAGGCCTTGGAGATTAGGCGTCCGCCATTTCATTTTAAAGTGATATAACTAAGAAGAGAAAAATTTAGTTGGTTGTCCAAAAACTTGAGTGATCAATTGAGAATTAGAACTCATGTATTTTAATTTTCATTTCACAGTACCACTGAGATTACCTTTGGGTTTTTATTTTATCTGATGAAATGCCATTTTTATTATACCTAAATGTATGCTTAAAAATGCCTTTCACTCCTCTTCCTTCCTCTCCTCTCCCCCTTCCCTCCCCCTTCCCTTCTCTTCCCTCCTCCTCCCTCCAATTCTCCCTTCTTCCCCTCCTCCCCCTCCCTTCTCCTCTCTCCTTCCTCTCTCTCTTTCCCTCTCTCTCCTCCCTGCAAGTCAAATCTGCATTTATCTGTGGAGGATCATCCAGTTAGTGCTGGTCATGGAGGATTTGTTCTAGGAAATGTCCCGTCTTTCACATGTCTACTTTCTGTCTGTACCACGTGGGTTTTCCTCTCCTCCACTTGCAGCTTCCAGCTTATTGTTTTTTTAATTATTATTTTTTCATAAGTTATTGGGATACAGGTAATATTTGGTTATATGAATAAGTTCTTTAGTGGTAATTTGTGAGATCCTAGTGCACTTATCACCAAAACAGTATACACTGCACCATATTTGTTGTCTTACATTGCTTGCCCCCTTCCAGTCTTCCCCCCCAAGTCCCCAAAGTCTATTGTATCATTCTTATGCCTTTGTATCCTCATAGCTTAGCTCTCACATATCAGTAAGGACATACAATGTTTGGTTTTACATTCCTGCCAGGTCATTGCAAATGCTGTTAATTCATTCCTTTTTATGGCTGAATAGTATTACATAGTGTATGTGTGATATACATTTTATATGTATATATATAACTTTTTATCCACTTGTTGATTGATGGGCATTTGTTTTGGTTCCATGGTTTTACAATTGCAAATCGTGCTGCTGTAAACGTGTGTGCAAGTAACTTTTTTGAATAATGACTTCTTTTCCTCTGGGTAGATATCCAGTAGTGGGATTGCTGGATCAAATGGTAGTTCTACTTGTAGTTCTTTAAGGAATCACCACACTATTTTCCATAGTGGCTGTACTAGTTTACATTTGTACCAGGAGTGTAGAAGCGTTCCCTGTTCACCGCATCTATGCCAACATCTACTGTGTTTTGATTCTTTGATTATGGCCATTCTTGCAGCAGTAAGGTGGCATCACATTGTAGTTTTGATTTTCGTTAGTGATGTTGAGCATTCTTTCATATATTTGTTGGCCACTTGTATGCCTTCTTTTGAGAATCGTCTGTTCATGTCCTTAGCCCATTTCTTGATGGGATTGTTTTTTCTTACTGATTTGTTTGAGGTCTGTAGATTCTGGATATTAGTCCTTTGTCAGATATGAAGATTGTGAAGATGTGCTCCCAGTCTATGGGTTGTCTGTTTACTCTGCTGACTGTTCCTCTTGCTGTGCAAAAGCTCTTTAGTTTAATTAGGTTCCAGATATTTATCTTTGTTTTTATTGCATTTGCTTTTGAGTTTTTGGTCATAAAATCCTTGCCTAAGCCAATGTCTAGAAAGGCTTTTTCAGTGTTATCTTCTAGAATTTTTATAGTTTCAGGTCTTAGGTTTAAGTTCTTAATCCGTCTTAAGTTGATTTTGTATAAGGTGAGAGATGAGGATCCAGTGTCATTCTCTTACATGTGGCTAGCCAGTTATCCCAGCACCGATTGTTGAAAAGGGTGTCCTGTCCCCCACTTTATTTTTGTTTGATTTGTCAAAGACCATTCCCAAAGCTGTTGTATTTGGTAGAACCTCTTCAAGGATCCCTTGGTCATCACAACCTCGGATCATTTTAAGAAAAATCATTTACTCTTGTTTCTGGTACTTCTCCCTGTTACTCAGTCTTCTCATCTGAATTTGACCCTTTCTTCCACTTACTCCTGCTGAGTTTCTTAATCCGCTGCCTTCTTATTGTTATTTATGAACTTCTGCCTGGTTAAGTTTCCTGCCACCTGTCCCCGTTAGAGGGACCCTGATTACGATGACTGTAGACATTCTTTAAACAGCCTAAAGAGGTGCTTTACTCATTGTAGTCCTTATAGATTTATTATTTAAAATCCTTTGAGACAGGCAGAACTTTTTTTTGCCCAATATATACAAAAGTTACCTTGGGCTAACAATGGGGCTGATGGTGACCAGTTGGGAGGAACTGGGTATAGATCCAGCTCTGGCTCCTGAGTAGTGAAGGCATTGTGCAAAAAGCACCCTTGCAGGTGCCTAGTGGTTTCTGGTGTGGCATGCAGAACAAGATCTCCTGAGGCTTTCTGAGTAAGCAAGAGGTAGAGCCAGAGATATCCAACAAGGTTTTCTCAAGAGAAGGACAAAGGACAGTAAGCAGAAATAACAGGCCTGCATCCCCTAGTTAGCCCCACAGGGAAGCAGGCAGGGGTGACATGGAGGTTGTCATCTGGTAGTGAAGATTCAATTACAAGCCCCAGGAGTTCAGAGAAGAAACAGAGACCTTGGGATAAGAGCTGACTTGAACAGAGTCCTCAGGAATTAGGGACTTAGACCTGAGCACATTACCAAAATGGGTAACTTGGTTAAGGAATAAAGAGAGGGACCCAGGCCCTAGAGCTGAAGCTCTGTGTCAAAGCTGTAGTAACCCAGAGGGATGACTTGAAGGTTAATCTCAGAGCACAGAGCTCCACCTTTTAAAACTCTTACTGTATAACCTCAGATCATAAAACCTAGTCTAGCTCTGTGGGAAAAAGATGTAGACAGACATCTGACATTAAGTAAGAACTGAACTAGTGCTTCTTCCTGCCTTAGTTAAGTTTACCAGATTATATTTTCAGTCTACTTAGAACTTCCAGACTTCGTGGAGGTGGCAGAATGAAGGACCTGAGATGGCCTTGCAAGGTCTGTTGTTTTCCAGTATTATTCTAAAAATGTCACTTGATCCTTCAAAGAATATCCACAGCATGAAGTCAAAGCCCCAGCCAGGCATGGTGGCTCACACCTGTAATCCCAGAACTTTGGGAGGCTGAGGCCGGCGGATCACAAGGTCAAGACATTGAGACCATCCTGGACAACATGGTGAAATCCCGTCTCTACTAAAAATACAAAAATTAGCTGGGCGTGGTGGCACGCACCTGTAGTCCTAGCTACTCGGGAGACAGAGGCAGGAGAATCGCTTGAACCCAGGAGGCGGAGGTTGCAGTGAGCCGAGATCACACCACTGCACTCCAGCCTGGTGACAGAGCCAGAGTCCATCTCAAAAAAAACCAAAAAAGTCAAAGCCCCTATGCTTGAAAAACTCTCTGTGACCTGTTACCTCATTGCCTTCTTCAATTCAGAAGCACTTACAGTCTCTGCTCACGAGCATGTGAGCATGTGCACATGCAGTTCTGGTGCTCACCTTTGTTCTTGATACTCTCTGCTTGGAACCTCCTCCCTTTCCCCCTCACTCCATCGAACATTTTTACTAGGTTACCTCTTTGCTCCTTCAAGACCTCAGGCTCAGTTCTGGTGCTATCTCATTCAGGACATCTTCCCTAATTGTCCCAAACTGAGCTATAAGTACCTTGTTTATTATCACTGATAGCCTCTCTGAATACCTTAAACTTTGCATTTACTACATGTCTTTAAAACATCTTGTTTACTTGTGTCTTGCCTCAAATATGGGCATCTCATTTACTTTACATTTTCATCCCAGAGTTTAGCTCAGTACCCATGGATGCTCAAATAAATATTTGCCTACTGAATTGAGCAGAGAAAGACGGTTGTACTATAAATCAAGCTGACTGAAGTTGATTTATAAAAGAGGAAACACATTAGAAGAAGATCAGACTGAAGGAAGACACTTTGGTGAAGTCAGCTATCACTGGAGTAATTGTGGATGTAGAGTTTAAGAGGGTCTAGTTGTAAAATCAGAGCTAGATAATTATCTGATTATTGATAGGGTAAAAAGGTTTTGTTAGAAATACCTTCAGTATTTCCCATTGCAGTTATTCGTTTTGGGATTTTTTTTTTTTTTAATGAGAAGGGCAAATGTGGGTATTTTGGGAAGGATCCCAAAGCTTCAGAGTTAGAGATATAGGGACCTAGACAAAGCATGCCCTTTTCTTAGGTAAAATAGTTTCTGACAGAACATGGAGTCACTCAATGGCCCTGAAGTGAGATACCTGTGAAGAGGTCAGTATCCTGGGTAGCTCTGAGAAGAAGGAATCTCCTTCCTAGAGTGCTAGGAGGCTTTCTCCATGTAGGGGTAACTGAATTTTTCAGGGATTAAATTGGGGATTTGGGAGTTACTTAAATCGGATTGTGTGTAACAGGTATATTCATCTCCATTGATCCATTCTAGTTTCTTTTGAAATGAGGCAATGTGCATTTATTTGACTAAAAGTGGTTACTCATACTGATAGTGATGGTTACGTGGGCATTGCATCTTGGAGCTCATTACTCATTCCTGGAAAAATTAAAACTTGAATGTACAGTGGAATTTGTAATAATCCCAAATTTCCTTCTGTATATCTTTCCCTAATGCACAAGGGTATGATTTATGTGAGATCAGAGGGAAACCGATAACTCTGAGGCAAAAATGCAACCTAGCTTTCTATACAAAGAGGCGTTACTGTTTATTCTATTGTAATTGTCTGATGATGTATTTCTATATTGAATCTCTATAATTTGTCTAAAATTAATTCTGTCCTTTCTATGGTTGTACTTTAGTTATGCTACTATTTTCCACCCTATTCTACTAGAAACAAAATATTTAAAAAAAGAAAGTGATGCAGCCTAACACTAAGTCATGAACAGCAAGTATCTACAAGAGAAAGTATGGACTGGGAAACATAACTGGTTTTCTGACTTCTGATTGTTTTGTGTCATTACACACACCTCACTCTAGCATATGTGTATCAGAACTGTTCATTTTATGAGACGTAAGCCACATATGGTTGCCAATTTGTAGCTGGTGTTTGTTTGGGATAATTAAAGATTGCTGTCACCTTATACATGTTCACGATGTAATCGTATAAGCATATCTAAAGATCAGCATTCTATATTGCTGAATCATTAACTTAGCTGAAGAATGGATTTTTTCTTTGTCTCTCTCTCTCACCTCTATTCTATCTCTTTCGGCATTAATATGATGCTCTGATCATCACCACAGCAATAAACTACTTAAAGTCTACAAGGAATTACTTGATTGGATAAACCTCTAGGTTGGGCATCAAAAAAATTAGTCTTTAGTTCTGCAAAAACTATTAACTGTGTAAACTTGGGAATTAGCTTCCATTGTTCCAACCCCTACTTGTCTTGTAAGCAAAGATGTTGGTCTGGTGAAATAGCTTTATGTTTTTGAATATAGCTGAATTCTCAAGAAGAAGAAATGCCAGAAGTTGTAAGTGGAATGATGATACACACAATTTTTTTAAAAAACTCCTAAATTATATTATAAATGTAATTATAGAAAACTTAAAAAATATGTTTACATTAATATTTTAATCCTTGCATAAAAATAAAACAGAACTCAAAATCTAATTCTTCTAAAAATAAGAGTATATATTTGTACAGGATCTGTTATGAAGTACAGTTAATTTGTATCATGAATACACTTAATCTATATAATGTGACTGTATTGAATTCAAGATCTTACCTTTATTTTTTGTATGTATTTATAATTGTATATAAAAATGTAAAACCATAAATGTGCTTTTTATATGTACATAAAACTTACATACACAGAATATGGACATAAATAGTACTTTGAACTTGGATCACGTCACACTTTAATAGGAACCTAATTAATTTGATGCGTCAGTTATACAGAAAACCAAATTTTTTAGGGTATCAAGCATGTAAATAGAATTAAAGTATAAGAATTAAAATTCTTATACTTCAGTATATAAGAAACATCACACAATGGCTATCTTAATTTGTTTTGATTAATGTGTTTTATTTTTAACTAATCATGCAAAGTGCTAAGATTATAAGGAGAATCAATGTTTTTTGTTTCCATTAGATCTTGAGTACCATATAGTTCATAAAAAGTGAAAGAAAATCTAACACTTTCTTTTTGTATTAGTTATAGGACAAAAATTAATGCTGTCTTAGCTAAAGGAGAAATAACTATTTGTTAAAAATATAATTTTTAATTCTTTGAATTTGCAATTCCAAGTCCATCCTAAATTTCTATTTTCTTTCAAAGTCACAAAGAAATGTATTGATTTGTTAACAAGTGTGCTTGATGAAGATGGCGGAGTGTCCACTGGAAGAGAAGAATAAGAATTTTAATTAAATTTCTATTTGTTTAGCAAGTAAAATTCTCAAAATTATGTTATTATACCCTTTGCAATTTTTAAGATCCATGACATATGAAGATGTGATTAGAATAATGTAAACAAGTTCAGCTGTGAGACCGATATGCATTATATCCAGGGCACTAAAATAACTTGAGAGCATAATTATTATACAAACACTATTACTAACATTAGAAAATCTGTAGAAAACAGAAACAGTTTCATAATGGTGACATAAAATATTGTTCTCATAATAACTACAAGGGGAAAAACAAATCACTCTACCCACCAAAAGCCTACATGCTAAAATGTAGTGTTAAATAGATTTTGAAAAGAAAGCAGTGATCACTAGAAGCCAACATGTGTTCCCTGGGAACAAACTATAGCATGGCAAATAGGTTTTTTTTTAAATGAGCAAATATAATTCCAGGCTGTTGGATCACGAAATCCCATTTACTTTGAGTATCTGTACTTCAGCAGGCTTCTAATAGACTTATGAATAGATTATGGGTCAAAAATGAGCTAGATAACAATTATGCCAAAGAAATACTGATCAATAGTGGTAGAGGTCTCTCTTATTCTGTCTCAGGCCAGGATCAACACTTGGATAAAACCATAGGAAGCAAACTTTTAATCATGTGTATGAGAGAAAGATAAGGGAAAAACTGAGGTGTTTGTTGATGGAATGATAAGGTAAATATGGATGAAAACTATAGGGAAGAAAATTATAGTTCTGTTAAAAAAATGTTATTTACATGTATTTGTGATTATACTGAATCTCATTCAAAAAAAAAACAGGAAGAAAAAAATAGGATAGTTTATCATTTAAATAAGACATGATTTAATTAAATAACCAAATCTGGTTGAATGACATGAAAATGACCTTTCAAGTGGCATAGCAGAAATGACACAACTTCTGGGCCAGGATACCTAGCTCCAAGTATCCACATATCAATTACCAACCCTGCAAACATTAATTGTTTCTGCCTACTAGGCTTCTGGTTCTTTATTTATAAACCAAAAATTATAATAATGATATTTATCCTCTCATCTGAGAAGGTTATTATAAGAAGGAATTAGAAGTATCTACAATTATATTTAGACATATCTTTGGATATAGGTGTATTTATTTTGTAAATGTCAGTTTCTTTTCTGCCAAATGGAATGGCTTTCCTTTTAAGAAACTACATTTTTATCCATGTTAGTATTTAAGCAGACTTCTATTAAGAAATATTATTAAAAGAAAAACAGAAATAAAAGCATCTTTATCGAATAGAAGATTGAAATGGGCGATTTCTCAGGTCTCTGGTAGTACTTACATTTCATCATTATGTGATATTCTAAATTTCGTCTTTAGTTTATTTTGGACGTGTTTTTTTTGATGGAGTTCTATTATTACTTCGCTTATGAAGAATTTCATTTAGAAATATGTTCTCTAATAATTTCAATGTGTTTTAATATTCATGCCTCTATTATTTTCTTTCCACTGGAGAATTTGCAAACATGTCAAGAGAGAAGACTGTATATCATTAAGACTGAAGATCTATTTAGGCCTTTCATCTTTCTAGGTAGAGAAATATCAAGACAAATGTGGTCTTAGAAAGTTACTTTTAACATCAGCCAGCTTCATAGAAATGTATAAGATTAATCAGGTCAAATGCTGACCTCATGTCTTATGTCTTCTAATTCCCTCTATTGCTTTGGCACACATGTTGGTATAATTTTGCCTGAAGTCTGCACTACGGTTTTAATTCCCAATATATGTCACCTCTCAAACTGAACATCTTGCTACCATCTGAATTGGGAAATTATGAAAATAGGGTTTCTTATGTTAACCATGAAATCTTTACCCTGTGTCAATTTCTTTGTCAGTATGGCTCGAATTGTTTACTCCCTGAAAGAGTAAAACATGATGCCACCTGCAAATCCATGCTTCATATTGGCTGTCTTCCTACTCTGAGGCCTGTTATGCTAGGCCTTGAACCTCTGCAGTTCTGTCTCCCTCTGAACCCTGCCAGCACTCAGTCATCTCCCTAGATATTTGATGTAATCCTTCCCTCTACTGATTCCCACAGTATCATCAGAGGTGATCTCCAGTAGAATGCGGTAGCAGTGGTAATACATAGACGTTATTTGCCTGTAAGTAAATCTGTTATTCCTAAATTAAGGAATGCTTTGTTTGTTTCACTTCTTTATTTTTCATATCAAGTACACTCATCAGCAATAATGAAGAAAAATAATTTGCATTTCTGGTTTTATAATTAAAAAAAAAACAAAACCTTTTCTCCCACAAAATATGAGTTCAACCTACAAATGGAGGTCATCCATCAATTATTTTACTAACTATATCTCCACCTCTTGCTGAACCCAGTCTCTTTCACCAACACTGGTATTTTGCTTTCTTAGTATTTGTATGCATGGTTTATTATTTTACCTCTTTTTGCAAAGTGCAACTGTTAAAAACAGCAATTATCAGAGTATGAAACCATTCTCTTTCCTGTAGGGCGGACATGTACTTAGCTAATTACCTCATCATTGCTTTAGCAGTATTTACAGTGAGAGAAGCATTTATGCATAGCTTTGACTGTGGAGCCAGGCTACTGTTAAATATATAATATAGCATTTTGGATAACAGTTTTGAAATAGTTCAGAAAGCCCAAACAAACAAAATTGAGGACTTACAAAAAGAGTGAAAAGATAGAGTTTAGGGACCAGCAGATTAGAGAAGGATCAGGTATCAGGATTTCAGTAAAACACTAACACCCCCATCCCAAAGTTAGTTATCTGTGTGTAAAACTGACAATATTCCCAAGAATTCACAATTTCCCAGTGGAAAAATCTATGGATATTAAAATAAAAATGAGGCTTGTTAAAAGATAATGACAAGCGATCCTAATAATTATCTAATGAAGTCCTAAATATGTCAGAGTTGGTTCCTTGAAAATAAAGTATCAGTTTCATTCAATTTTAGTCCCAAGAGAAAAGCTTTAGGCAGCCAGTTCCCCAAGCCATAGGCTCCTGGGGAGCTCCAGGGTTAGTACAGAGGTTCCATACTTCCGTATATACCCTAAGCATTATATGTAGACATTACATATCTGAAACACAAATGAATTTCTCTTTTTTTGAGTCTGTGTAATCTCTTTTATAATGAAAAATGCATTTTTTATCTGAATACTTGGTAGGTTTTTTAAAAACTGGACATTTCCTTAGTTACAAAGAGTTAAGAAAATTAGTTTGATGACAAAAGATCTTCTTAATTAAAAAGTTTGCAGACCATTCTAGACCAGGTAATGATATGTCCAGTTAAAATATAGGTAGGAAATGGACATGAGAAAGGTTGGCAGGAGGGTAGAAAGAGGGACAGTCCTAAGTAAATAAGGTAGGGCACAAATGGAAATACCTACATGGCAAAAATGGGGAACAAATACATAAAGACATATGGAATGAAATAGTAGATTTTCAAAGTAAGATTAATTTCGTTGACTAAATTGAGTTTGAAAGACTATCAGGTATTCAGGAAGAGCCCATTGACAAGTGACTCTGAGGACCTGATTAAAAAACAGCTTTGAGTTACATGGGAACATCAAATGTTTTCCTATGAGAGTATAGTTTAAACTGTGAGTTTGATGAAATTGCCAAGAAAAAGTGTAACATGGGTAGTTAGTATGCATAGGCCTCTGCTGGAATTTCTGTGAGGATTAAATAAATGTTCAACAGAAGTAGATTTACAGGGAAGCTTAGCTCTGGAGCTCCTTACTTGCATGGGCCATTCCAAAGGTTTATCTCTAAATGTCTCTTATTTTTAATTTATCATTTTATATTCATTTTTTTTTAAAAGAAAGACTTCACACTGTAGAAATTTTAGGCCCCACAAAAATCTGTATCCATGCACATTCTAGTCTCTCAAGAAACTTATACAAATAAATAATTAAGTAACAATAAAAACAGTATGTTCCTAATTGTGGCTTTGATGGCTATTCAGAAAATGCTGTGAGCTGATATGTTTATATGGACATGTTTAATCACTTAAATAAATGAATGAATGAATAAATGAATGAACAAATGAATAGAGGGTGAGAAGGAATAGAAATGCAGGCATCTCAATAAAGAAGTGAGGACACAATAAACAGAGTAAATCAATCTCAGGTTGTATGCTACCAGAAAAACCCCAGGAGATTTTTGTTGTCAAGTTTCTTGGCAGACATTTTTTATTTTTTTTACCTCGAGGCAGATTAATATTATTAATAATAATTACACTCCCCATACTATAGACTACTTTAGCTTATAATTCTTTACTGTTACATATAACCTCTCTATGCTGTTGACAGCACTGTGTTATTACAGAGTTAGGAAATATGGTAAGATGATGGCCCCAGGGTTCAGGACAAAGAGAGAAGATACAGGCAGCCACAGATGCTGTATTGACTTTCAGACTTGGTTTCCTAATTGTGCTGCAATGCTGTTAGGGTTTTATTATTAATTATTTTGCCTTTATTTTTCTTTACACTTGGTAAATTTAATGAACTGTCTCTAAATAATAGTGCTTTTTTATTTCCCACTGCTATCACTCTATTCCAAATCCTTATCAGTGCATGACTGTATTACCGACTTCAGTCTTTTCATGTGTTGAGTTCTTTATTTTTGCTAGGCACTTAGTTGAGTACTGGTGATGAGCAGTGGATGAGATGGAGTTTATAGTCTAGCCTTTTAGATTTTCACTACCATTTACATTGTTCTGTAAACATAACTTTTTATCTGTTTATTTTTCTTCTCTGTTTTTGTTCAGTAAACTAAAGTTGCTCTCCAGTTTTTGTTGCATCAGCCTCAATTTCAAGGCACCATCAGGTCTTAAAGTATGTGTCGCTCATACTCACCCTCTCTTTTTGTTAGGAATGTTGCCTGATATACCATGTCCATCTTTCCTTTTGTATGTATTAATGTTTTATTTTCCTTTAGGATGTATTTTTTTTTTCTCTCTATTTACCTAAATTTTCCTCATTCGAAGCCCATCCTCCTCTGAAAAACTATTGTTTTTTTCATCTTCAATTTATTGTTTTCTCCTCTAATTTATTTTTTATCATAGGTAATATCAATTTTATGCTTATGTTTGCTGATAGTATTTTGCATTTTAGCTGTGTATCTTCAACCAGATGGTAAGCTCCCTAAATCATAGAAGATTAGAGGTTACAGGAGTAACTTGGTCTGAGTAACATTTCAATCAATTTTTGTATTGACATACTCACCCAAGTATATCACATTCTCTGCATTTTAAAGAAGAGGAGATAAAACTCCAGGAAACATAAGTGATTTTCCTATGGTCAAACAGCTAGTTGTTAGAGAGCCATATCTGCATCAGTACTATTTCCACTAAACCTTATCTTCCATGTTCCACATATTGCCTAGGCCAGAGTTGAACAGGTGCTAGCTGCTCAATAAATTCTTTTAACATTAGGTACAGAATGAAGTATATTTGTTGCTATGCCTCATTCTATGGGTTACACATGGCCAAAGGTAAAGGTTGATAATAGAGGATCTATTTTTCCCTTGTCATAAGTAAATAGAAGATGGTGAAACATGAAGGGTCAATGAAAATATCAAAGGTGAGCAATTCTTTTAAACTTACTTTCTTGCTAATTTGGGGTGATAATTGCATTTCCTGAGTTGATGACTTATCAAATTCTTTATGACTTAGACATCTAGAGGCACCATCCAGTCTAAATGCCCAGCCCCTGCACCGCTGATAATTTATTTGGCTTGGCAAAATCCACTCTTTTTTTCTTTCCTAATTTCTAGTGAAGTTGGCCTCTTGGAGATGGCATTTTTAAGAGTAATGCAGATACCTCCTTTCCTATCAATAAAGCTGTGATTTACAGTATTTAATCTAGTTGAAAGGGAAGAAAAATGGAAGTCTGCATAGAGAAGAAATGAAGTTATAATAAAATGGCACACTCTCCAAAGTTTTCTTAATATGTAGAGTATAAACCTGGCACCCAGCCTTATTTGCTGCATACAGAGCTCCATCGATCAGAGAAAATGGAAAGCCTGGCATTTCAGGACTCTCAATACTGCATTTCACTACTAGGTTCTGCAGAATTTATTGGGTAAATAATGTAGTATTTAATCCACACTGTGTTCTCTGATCTGTGTAAGACTACATCTCTATGTAAGACCTAGAAATACTCTTTATAATATCTGCCTCATATCTATCTGGATTCTACTTTTTATCCACGTACTGCCATATTCTGTGTTGTCCTGTGACCCTCAATTGATTATAAAACATTCAGCCTTTTATTAGTAAGAGCTTCTTCTGATTTTTTTTTTCCCATCAATAATTGCCCCTTGGAGAAGGTAGGACTATGGAAAATTGGTTATGTTTTGTCACTAGCTTAGAGATGCTGGAATGAAATTTTAATCTTTCCCCAGTGAACTATAAACTGCTCTCTCTTGCTCAGCCTCAAAACTTGAGTGTGATTTAATGTTTATTCAGCACCAACAATGTACAGCCACTTCAAAAAAGCATTCTGTTTATCTAGCACTCTAAACTTCTAAAGACATGTCACATACATTGCCTAATTAGTCCTCACCAGACCCTGGTAAAGGAGGAAAGGAGGACATGCACATTATTCCCACTACACACACTGGAAATAAAGCTCAGACTTTTTAACAAGATAATTGAAGTCAAAGGGCCACAGGCCATGAATGAAACACACTCCCCGACTCATTCTGAACTAACCAATAAAGGACATTGCTTATTTTTCCTTTCTCTATTTCCTTTTTAAACTTTTGTTTCCATCACTTGTTTTAGACTCTGGTTCATTCTTAACTTTTTTTTTAACTGATACTTTCTTTTTTATCGTGCTGTGTTCTTCCCTTTGTGCAGTATTATTATCAATCTATTTCCTCTTCTTTTTTCACTTACTACTGCATTTAAACTGTTATTATGGGAGACATCACACGAGGAAAGCACAGTGAGAACATTAAGATGTTTCTCTCTCTCTCTCTCTCTCTCTCTCTCTCTCCCCCCTCTCTCTCTCTCTCTCTCTCTCCCTCCCCCCTCCGTCTCTCTCTCTCTCTCCCCCCCCCCCCCCTCTCCATCTCAGTCTTTCTCTCTCTTCCTCTCATGTTTCTGGTGCTGTGTTCAGTACTCGCTCTCTATTCCCATTGAGGCTGTGGCTTCCCTGCTGAATCACTGCTTTGTATTCAGCCAGGGACCATGGAGTATTCCCAGTGTATTTATTTTCTGTTCCTGAGCTGAATGCTGGGTGCTTCTTTGTCCTGATGCCTTCTGCAAAGGAGTTTAGGAGGTGGGGGATGGAGGGGAAAAAGAGGAGGAGGAGTAGGACTGCCAATAAAGCTTTCTCTAACCCCCAGAGGAATGTGTGCAAACGTCTTTAACATTGCTTTACTCAGTGTTCTCCTCTCTGCCGCCCTTGCTCTTAATTGGATCTAGACCCTAGAGAAAACAACTTTGTTAATGGGATGGTTAAAGAAAAAAGAGAGGTGGATGTTAGCTGTGCTCAGTTCTGGCATCGTGTCCTCTTTGGGAATAAAAGTCTCAGATGCTTGATCTGGGAAAGGAATTCCACTCTCTTGATCATGAGGAAATACCATTTTCCTTCTGTTGCAGTTTTTTTCCCCTCTTAAAATGAAAGATTATATTCTGTGTCTCCTAAAGATACATGGAATTTATTTGCTTAGCAAATCTGGCTCATCTATTTACTCAGCCATTTCTCTAGTCATCCATTAATTTGTTTGTTTATGCATTTGACATATGGCTCTTAAACATGTCTTTGTGCCGGGCACTGTGCAAAATTGTGAGAATTAAAGTAGTAAATAAGAGAAACAAACTACTCCCATGGGGCTTACATTCTGATTGAAGAAGAAGGCAGTAAATAAGTATGTCAATACATAAATAAGATAGTTATAGGTTGTGGTAAATGCTAAAATGGAAAATCAAAGTATTATAATAAAACTATGAAAAGGATGTTTTGGAGAAGGTATCCAAGTAAGACCTTTCTGAAGGGGTAATATTGCAGCAGAGACCTAAAATCTGCTTATATAAGCTTAGCAGCACTATTTATTTTTAGCAGTTTTAATGAGGTATAACTTATATATAATAAAATTCACTTGTGTAAAATACTCATTTCAATGATTATTAGTAATGTACAGAGTTTTGCAGCCATCATCACAATCTAGTTTTAGAAGACTTTCATCATTCCCAATATTATTTTCATGCCCACGTTTCTTCATGCCCACGTTTTCCCCATTTGTACCCCAGATCCTGGGCAACCTCCCACTTACTTTCTGTTTCTGTTTCTATATATAGTTGTTTCTTGGTATCCTGGTATCCTTGGTATCCTGGTGGGTTGGTTCCAGGATGTCCTTTTGATACCAAAATCTATGGATGCTCAAGTCCCTTCTATAAAATGGGATAATATTTGCTTATAACCTACACATATGCTTGATATACTTTAAATTATCTCTAGATTATTTATAATACCTAATACAATGTAAATGTTATGTAAATAATTGTTATACTGTGTTGCTTTTTATTTGCATTATTTTTATTGTTGTGTTGTTATTTTTCATTTTTTCAATTATTTTCAGTCAGGTTAGTTGAATCCATGGGTGTGGATACAGATATAAAGAGGTAGCATGTGATTCTATTTAGATGAAATGTCCAGCAAAAGCAAATACAGTTACTACAGATATAAAGAGGTAACTGTATTTGCTTTTCCTGGACATTTCATCTAAATAGAATCATACACTAAGAAGTCTTTTGCAACTGGGTTCTTTTACTTAGTTTTTGAGATTCATGCATATTGTAGCATGACTTAATAGTTTGCTCACTTTTAATGACTAAATAGTATTTCATTGTGTAGATATGCCATATTTTGTTTAACCATTCACCAGGTAATGGACATGTGGATTACATTCACTTTGGGGCTGTTATGAGGAATGTTTCTGGGACATTGTGGTCAATTCTTTGAGGGAACATATATTTTCATTTCTCTTCCATAGGTACTGAGGATTGGAATTACTGGATTATATGGCAAATCTTTTAACTTTTTAAGAAACTGCTATATTGTTTTCCAAAGTAGCCACACCATTTTACATTCCCATGAGCAATGTATGACCATTCCAGTTTTTTCATATCCTTGTCAACACCTATGGCTGTCTGTCTTCTGGGTATAGCCATTCAAGTGGCTGTGTAGCGGTGTTTCATTGTAGTTTTAATATTTACTTATCTAATACCTAATGTGGTGCTGCATTTATTCTTGTGCTTATCAGCCATTCATATCTCTTCTTTGGTCATGTGTTATTCAAATATATTGTCTTATTTTTGATGGAGAATTTTGTCCCTTATTATCAAATTTTGAGAATTCTTTATATATTCTGCATGTAAGTCATTTATCTTTCAGGATATAGCTTATCATTTCATTTTCTTTTAAAGTGTAAAAGGTTTGCATTTTGATGAAGTTCAATTTATCAAGGTTTCTTTTATAATGCTACTTTTGGCATTGTAGCTAAGAACTTTTTGCCTAGCCTCAAATTACAAAGAGTTATTCTTACCTTTTTCTCTAAAATTTTATAGTTTTAGTTCTTACATTTGGGTCTTTGATCTATTTTTTATCAATTTCTATGTATGCTATGAGGTAGGTTCTAAATTTATATGTTTTTCAATGTGGAGATCTAATTAGTCCAGCACCACTTGTTGAAAAGACTATCTTTTCTCTGTAAAATTGTTTTGGCATCTTTGCCAATTTATTAAGGCAGAGTGTCTCTCTGTTGCCCAGGCTGGTGTGCAGTGACACAAACTCTATTCACTACGACCTCTGCCTCCAGGGTTCAAGTGATTTTCTTGCCTCAGCCTCCTGAGTAGCTGGGATTACGGATGCAAGCTACCACACCTGGCTAATATTTTTGTATTTTTTTTAGTAGAGTCAGGGTTTCACCATGTTGGCTAGACTGGTCTCGAACTTCTGACCTCAAGTGATCTGCCCACCTCACCGGTGGCATGGAGCCACCATGCCTGGTCCAATTTATTTATTTTTAATCGCTCTGTTTCAGAAGAGAACAATGGTTCATGAAAGCTGAAATATGTTAGTTTGTCCTTAAATCAGTCCTTATTATCTGATGCTGAAATTTTAGTACTTCATCCCTGCTAATGCCTAGTTTTTCAAAAGATGTACAAGATATGGTCTTTTGGTTATCTACTTTGAAAAAAAAAATGGGTCTGGGTTGGGCACAGTGACTCACGCCTGTAGTTCTAGCACTTTGGGAGGCAGAGGCACGCAGGTCCACTAAGGTCAGGAGTTCAAGACCAGCATGGCCAACATGGTGAAATCCCTTCTCTACTGAAAATACAAAAATTAGCTGGGTGTGGTGGTGGGTGCCTGTAGTCCCAGCTACTCGGGAGGCTGAAGCAGAAGAATCATTGAACCCGTGAGTCAGAGGTTGCAGTGAGCCAATATGGCGCTGCTGCACTCTGGCCTGGGTGACAGAGCTAGACTCTCTCAAAAAAGAGAAAAAATTATATCTGTACTAGGTATAGACAGATACAATGCCTTTTTCTGCTCGCAGTTTTCAGGATGGAAAAGACATATCTGCCTTAGCATTCAACAGAAATAGATACAGTGTCACTTAGATGTTATAGGAACAAACAGAATTTCTAAGTCAAGAAAAACTGACATGTGAGAGTTATTTTTGTAAAAGGTATTATAATAAATATATTACTGGTGGTGTGGCTGTATGTCTAAAATGTTCTGCTCTAATTTTTTAAATGGTTGATAACAAGTAGGTGAATACTCACATCTCTATATTGGACAATGAGCAACTTTCTCTATCTTTTCTGGCCCAAGTTGGTTGATTTTGCTTTGGTATTTCTTATCTTTTCCCTGTGAAATTACAAACCTGGGTTTCCATTAGTCTGTCATGTCCCTACTGATACCTGTTTCGGATTTTTAAAAAAGGTTGCTGCTTTACCCCAAATAAGTGTCTTTTAGATCTTCTTTGTCTTCATACATTGAATCTTGACCCACTCTGCCCTACTTTTCTCCTCTCCTGGTTTCTATCTCCCTGCTGTCTAGACCTCAGAGCACCCATTTTCTAAAGAAAGAAATTTAAACAATTCTAAAACCAGTGTTATTTAAAATTTCAATTACCTGTTCTCAAACCTCTAGAAACACAGGAGATTATCTAATTTCTATAACTTCCAAATGAAATAGGTAAATGATTTATTGAGTACACATATAGGGGATTAAAAAACTATGTCACTTTTAACTAGAATTGTCAAAAAAGGCTTTGAAAATATGTGGCAAATGAAACTTCTTTAACGAGGGTGAGATTAAATGTGTATTGATGTGGTAGGGATAGAAAGGTAGGGAACTCCAGGCAGTATCATTTCATTTATCCCTTCAGTCATCACTGGGTATAATGTCATAGTAGCAGGAAACATAGGGTGATTTTGGAAAATATTTATGGATTACCTACCCAGAACAGGAGATACCCTTCTAGAAAAGGTGACATCAATATGGTATCTTTAATGTTCAAGTAACAGTTTGCCTATGATGGTTAAAAAGAAGAAGGACACATATATTGGGGAGAGGAAATAGCACAGGCAAAGGCACAGACACAGGTGTATGGAGAGTTCAAGGGACTAGGAGCGAGTTGGTATGGAGGAAGCATAGTATGCATATGACCTTGAGTGAAGGGGTAAACCTGGGAGAGTTGAAGAGATTTTAGGAAATAGTAAATCTCTTTACCTGGCAAATATGAAGGTTGCAGAGAAAATTAAGATAGATAGATATAGATATCTCTGAAAATGTAGACAAGGATTAGTTCTGAGCCACCTAGAATACCAAGTTCAGGTTTCTGAATTTAATTTTAATTTTATTGGGCAAAGGAAAGTAATTTGTTAAAGCACATTGATATAATGTCCCACGACATAGTTTGAAGGTGAGGAATGGCTGGTAGCAGGGCATCATCCAGAAGCCTCTTGAAGTAATATGTGTTTCATGACATGAAGGGATAGGCTAGAATGGTTAGTGTGGCATTGATAATAAATTTAAAATGCATGAGAAATATAATGAAAAAATTCAAAAAGAATTTGCAGCTGGTTGGCTTAACATGACAAGCGTGAGTGAGGAGTCAAAAATGTCATTGAAATTTCAAGCTTGCAAATATTAGGGAATTAGGCAAGGGGAGCATTTTGGTGAGGGAAAGGTGATAAATTGGGTTTTACACCTCCTGAGTCTGAGATGACATTAAAATATGTAATAGACCGTTTTTGCTGGCAGACTGAGATCAGTAAGTTTCATGAGTGAGATCAGTGCTAAAGATTGGATTAGGAAGGTTTGCAATGTAATAGAAGAAAGATTTTTACTTTAAAATAAACATAAATGGCATAAAATACATTGGCTCAACTGTGGCTGTACAGGAAAATGAACAATTAAAAAGTCTATATACCAGTGAGCAGGACAGAGACAGAATAAACACATATTTACAAAACAAATGTTCTAAAAATGGCACAACTTTTTAAGATTGCGTCTTTGATAACTCAAGGGAGTTTAGGTTATTAAAGCCACTGTAATTAGATTCAAACCTCTATCTCTCTACAATGTAAAATTTTTCTCTGTAGTCTGTAAGAGGGTACAGGCCCTTTCTGTGACTCCTGTGGCAGGAACTCCATAATACCTACAGGACCTAGGCACTGATACTTAGAGATACAGCAAAGTATTTTTTTACTAATGGAGCCTTGAAGAAACACAAAAAAGTGGTGCTTTCCTCTTTGTCATCATTTATTTATTATAATCAAGACTGACAAGTGAAACAAAAAGACTCCTATTATTAAAAGAACAGAAAATCAAGCCAGTTGGTTAAAAAAAAAATGGTTAAGATGTAAGCCAAACTCTCTTTCTCTCCCTTTCATTCTCTTGTCCTATTTCTGATTTGTGTTTTCTTGTCAGCATTTTCTCTGGCAGATCAGTTCCTTCGACTAGTTCCAGTGAGTTTTAAGCAAAGGAAGAAACTTACTCTTTGTAGGTGAGAGATAATCAAATTAAATATTACACAGCCCCTGAAGTACAGGTAGCTGGTAACAAGAGCCAAACTCAATATCCTGACAGATGTTGTCTTGGATTGATTAATCTCTTCTCTCACTCTGGTGTAGCCATCCTCCAGCATGGATAGCACAGCCCCTTGGCCGCATCCCAAGTGGGTTTCCACGTGGCTGGGACTGACCCAGAGAAACAACCCTGTTAAATGCACAATGGAATCCCTTCCTTTTGAGGACGAGGAAATGAAAACCCAGTTACATCTGCTTTGAAATCCACGTAGTAAAGCCAGATTCTGGCCTTAATTTATAGTGCTCAGAATAAAGATGTATTTTCTCTGAATTTTTGTTTGACACACACACACACACACACACACACACACACACACACACTCTCTCTCTCTCTATTGGCTCTTGAACTTTAAAGATTGAGGTATGCACATTTTTTAATAAGAAAAATGTGGGAGATTTGAACAAACAGAACTTTAAAAAGAAAAAAGCAAATAAATTACAAACTGCGTCCAAATTTTAGTGGAAGAAGCAAAAAAGAGATTCCTTTAGTCTTTCACTTTTCCTCCCTGCTTTCCCCTCTCCCTTCCTTCCTTTGGCCTTTCCCGGACCCCCTCCTGTGTTATCCTTCCTTTCTGCCTCTTCTCTTACGCATCTAACTTCCTTCTCTCCATCTTTTATTATGTTTAATATGTATTACTTATTATTAAGACACTTGCTAAATGTTGACGACAGAAAAAGGGCCAAAACAAAAAGAAGTCTCTGCCCTCATGCACATGACTTCAACTCAGCAGGGGACCCAGGAGATGATAAATCACAAAATAGCAATGTGATAACCAAGTGTATAGTGGCAGGAAGATACCAGCAGAGGGTTCATAAGTTCATATAAGACATTAGGTTTGTTCTGGCCTTGAAGGATGGTTAGGTGGTCACCAAAAGGGCAAGGAGAGGAGCATTCTAAAAGTAAATATAAAAGAAGGTGGTGTTTTGAGGTAGTTTGTCAGCTGTATTCCAGACTTTACAACTGCAGCATATTCACCAACACTCAGCTTGGCACTTTGAATCACGTTCTAACTCTGTTGATTTTTTATCCCCCATTTTGCTTCTACACCCCATTCTCCTTCCAAATGTAGTATCTCAAACTGGTGATCTAGGTTTTCATTTTATTCCAACTCCAATCATGGTGCTTCCTTAAAATCCTGTATTTAGCATTTACATGTCACTTCAACTATGAGTAAACATTTCTTACTCCTTTTCCAATCCTGGTACAAAACGTGTGTAGGTACCCAGCAGGGAAGGGTAACACATGGCTTGGAGAGGGAGCAGTTAAGTATGGCTTAGCTGGCACACAGAAGTGCTCAATTAGTGCTTGTCATATCATTTATTTCGATAATGCTGACTGAAGACAAATGGCCCAGAACCGTTCCCCATACTACTTCAGTTTTGCAGAATAAAGTTTTAATCTATGGAAATAAAATCCATGTGAATTATAACACTGATTCTTTGAATTTACGTATTGTTTATATGTTAGAATTTCAAGAATATACAGTGAAGCCTTTGTGAATGTCATCACTTTAAGGAAAATGTTTGAGGTAGAATAAACATTTCATTTTAAAATGTATACAATTTATGGAATACATCTGCACTAGCCCTGCTCCTTTCACCCCGATCCCTCACTACATTGCTGGCCTTCCCCTTGGCAGCTTCCCACCCTTCCTATGCCCAATGCCCCATTGATATATTCTAGAGTCTTTCATTTGCAGTCTCTTCAAGGGCCTATGTTAATTCAACATCAGCAGCATTACAATGCAGCATGAAGGGTAAAACACTATTATTATTTATTGTGCTTTGAGTTTATACTTTACCTGTGGGAAGTTTCAAATGACTGCATCATGCCAGTTTCCCATAATCATCTGTACACCTAACTGAGGGCATGCCAGCTCTCTCTCCAAGATGGAACGGGAAAATCGAGATGATCTGGGTAATTCTTCCTGCCACATCGCCAAAGAGAACAATCTACCTACTCTAGATCGTTTTGTTATGCATGTTGAAAAGCGTCAAGGAATGTATTTCTTGTTCTCAATTAGAGTGGCCAATGACTCTGTCATAGCAGATTTAACTCTGTCCTCCAGTCTTTGCCATTTAGGCCTATAGATCTTTGTATCTATAGCCCTCCCTCAGCAATGTTGTGAAGCCCGAAATACTTACCTTTACCTTGCCCAGTAACCATATTTTTTGTTTTTCAAATCTATAAATCGCTCTTCTGTCCTTTTTTACCTCATAGGAGCTCAAGCCATCTCTGAGAGTCTCAGTTTCTTCCTCTGTAAAATGGTCATGATAATAACTATTGTAAAATAAAAGCAAATTTGGACTAAGATAGGGAGAGCCTTTAGTTAGAAAGACTATTGCAATTGGGAGAATGCTCTGATCTCACAAATCTGTAAGCATCTTCAAATTAAGCAGATTTTCTTTTTTTCATTTTTAGTGTAAAGGAGGGGCAAGCAGAGGTAAGCAGAATCTTTGGAAGAGAAACTGGATGAGCAAGGGGAGATGCCCAGTGAGGTCTGATAGGGAATTACCATGCTCTGGTCAGCCACCTGCCTGGAGAAGCTAAGGGAGCATGCTCTTCTTTTTTATTGCTTGCTCAGGCTTGGGGGCAAGCAGAGTTAAGGGCCTGTAGAAAAGAGAGAAACCTTAATAAAATTTGGTCAATACAAGGCAAAGGGTTAAAAATGGGAAGTCATGATCACTTGGTCACTACTATTTATGATTACTGTGGGAATTAAATGGTGGTGCATATGCAAAAAGGCACAGATCACAGAGTGGAAATCACAGAACTCACTGATGTTCCATGAGGCAGAAAAAGTATCCGACAACACTAGTTTGATTTCCCTCGGACTCCATTTCCCTGCAGCACCTCAAGATACACTAAAAAGTCTAGTGAAGCTTTTGTGTGAGTTTTATGTGTTTTAGCTGAAATATAATTTCCACCAAGATAAGAATAACCAAATATTGGATGATTGCTGTCTGCTTCAACTCAGTGACATGTAAGATTTTTGAGGTCAGACCTAAGTTTTCAATATATGTCTGATGAAGAATGAATAAATGAATAGATGAATGAATGAACAACTGAACTGGAAGACACAGGCTGGGCAGGGCAGGACTGTGATATGCAGAAGGAATTGTGCCATAAAACACAGAGGATGGAAGTGTTATTAAAATCCACTGCACTGCAGGGTAGAGAATTTTGAGAAACCTGTTACTTAAGGAGAAGGGGGTATATTAGGGAAAGAAAAAGTCTGCTGGATTTTTTTTTCCTCCTGTAGTGAAGGCTTCTGCCATTTTTGCAAGATAATGATCCCCAGATGAGGTATAAAATTTATCCTCCAAAAATATAAATTCCCCAAAATGCAAGTTTGTATAATGATCTGGTAGTGTACAACAGTCTGCTTAAAGATGCAAGAAATGTTCTTTAAAACAAATAGTGGCCATTCCTTCAATTAGAGATTTTCATCCAGCTGCCTTTCCTGGCTTCTTCCTTTTCCACCTTCTTAGAATTGATTAACTATTAGAGACACACATTAGGATAAAGGAACAACAATGACTGATTGCCAAAAGCAATTTCCTGGGCGTGTGTGTGTGTGTGTGTGTGTGTGTGTGTGTGTGTATGTGTGTGTTTTGTAATTTTCTATGAGATTACCAGGTGACTGTTTTCAACTTTCTTGTCCTTTCTTGTCCTTACCAGAGGAAGACCTTTGCTTCTGTCACTGAATGTTCTTTCTCTTGAATTTTTCTCTTTGTTTACTGTACACAGGAGGCCCTGAACTACAATTGGTATCTGAGACTTTTTCTGTGGATAATTTGTACCCATACCCTTTGATGCAGCATGACCTTTCTCTGCCTGCTGCATGTGTATAGGAACCAGTGGATGAGAAAATACAGGACTTTGGCACTGATCCCATTTAAAGTATAGTACCCTTGCTCATGGTGACTGAATCATTTGGTTAAGTGACTATCTAGGCTATGAACAGTCAAATCAAACCTTTCCACCCTCTATGGCAAGCAAGTAGAGAGCACATAAACATATGGGGAGACCCTTTGAGTATCTTGTATAAATTTTTTAAGAATTATATAGAATATCTGCAAAGACCAGGACAGTGCTTAGCATAAAGTAGGTCCTTAATAAATGAGAAAGTGTTTATTGGGTTTTTAATGTTATTTTATTAGGCATTTAGGTAGTTTTCAGGATTGCCAAGTAGCTTATTCTTTTGAATAGCCTAATTTATTTTAATGAAATTCAGAAATATGAATATATATTTTTCCAAATTCTTGTCCTTACCAGAACCACCAGTATGCTAGGAAGACCTTTGCTTCTGTCAGTGGATCTTTTTTCTCTTTGAATTTTTCTCTTTTTATATACATATCATGTATATGTGTGTATATATATATATATATGTATAGTATATTTGTATGTATTTTTATGTATAGTACATATTTTGTATATATTTTTGTATATATGTATATATAGTATGTATTTTATGAATATATTTGCATATATATTTTTCTCTTTATATATTTATATATAAAATGTCACCAAAAATATGCTTAAAGCATGATTAATTTGAGGTCATTTGTACTTTACAAGAAATTTGTGGTTTTAATGGGTTATTCATAGGGTTACTGAAATCATTATAAGCTGTTGATCATCAAACTTTAGACTACATCAGAATCACCTGGAGGATGTGATAATAACAGATTTCTAGGTGGAACCCAGTAATTTGTATATCTAACAAGTTCCCAGGTGAAGTTGTGGCTGGTCTAGGAAACCACATTTTCAGAATCACTGTTGTTACCTGATGCTATAGGTGAACAGCATCTGGTTACAACTGTGATTCAGTGAGTATTTAGTGTCTTTATTTTTTTCTGCTTGGTATATGAAAAAAATAATTAACTGCAAAGAGTAAATTCCTACTTTCTCTCCAATACTAGATTGAGTGCCTCCACCTCAGATTTATTCTCAGGAAATAAAGGAGTTTCATTTCTTTTTGAATCGTAGATTCATCTCATTTTCTGTAATGATCAGAAAGTCACCAAACCATAACAATATTGAATAATAACATTTAACATAAAATTCCTCATTTTAAAAGAATTTGGGGATTAGTATTTCTTTAGATTGTTGATGTGACAGCTTTCTTTGACCCAAGCTCAAATGCAATGTAATTCATCATTTCTGAAGATACTTCTAAACTGTGAACTTGCTGTCAGTACTTGTTTAATTCTTGCTTGGTAGATGGCTTATTTTCTCATTAAAAACCTATTTTTCATTGACCTAGGTCCTTGATTTCTCAATAGACTTTTTATAGAGGGGGAAGAGAGTTCAAGTAAGTGATCAGAGATGTAGAAACAATCATGAGTAAAGCATGTGTTTATAATGCCTTTGATGTGGGAATCTGCAATAGTGAGACTGTATGTTTCTTGGGAGTTCCAGACAGACAGAACCAAGAGAATCCTCTGTGATGGTTTCTAGAGGGTAGATCTTTTTAACTTAATCCAACCTATTGCTTTGCCTTTCTGTTTATTTCATACCTGTCCATGTCCATTCTGGCTATTGGGTAGAATAATCATGTATGAATAATTACAACTTCTACCTGTGTCCATTGAAGTCCCTTAGCAGAAATAGTTTCAAGGACGCAGAATTGGTGATAATAATGGTCTCAATATAATTGCCTTAGTCAATTTTCTCTTGATATAATGGATAGTCACAGGCATTTAATAAGAACAGTTTATTTGGCTCATTGTTCTTGAGGCTGAGAAGTCCAAGAGCATAGCACCAGCACCTGGTGAGTGTTGTTCTGTGGCAAAAGGCAGAAGTAAGCATGTAAGACAGATAAATGGAAATTAAACTTATCCTTTTTTCAAGAGCCCACTCCCTCAATAATTAACCATCTCTGGCAATAACAGCATTAATTCATTGATGAAGGCAGAGCCCCCATGACCTAATCACCTCTTAAAGGTCCCATTTCTTAATACTTTTATGATTAAATTTCAACACAAGTTTTGGGGGTAACGTCATCCACAGCAGTAACATTTCAGCCAGCCACCTATGGCCTGGAGGAATAGAGCTGCTGCTATAGGGGAGGGCGACTTCTCCCTTTGCAAGAAGAAGACCTTGTAAAAAGGTGAAAAAGTCATTATGTAACATTTTCTGCTTGTGCTTTGGAAGTACAAGTTAGACCAGAGAAAGGACAGCCAAAAAATTCCATCTCTCCTGGCAGGTTACTGAGCTTGATGGGTAGGGAATGAAGAGGAGAGACCTGATGTGGCTACGGGGTTAGATCTCTAGGAAAAGAATTTTAGGAAGCATCATGGAATTTCATGGATGAACCAAATGACAACCATTGTGCACTTGTCTGATCGTGTATTATTTCTGTGACCTGAATTTTGCTATGAACAGTTTTGGTAAGAAAGGCAGTGAAGGAGATGTTTTAAAACAGAAGCTAGAAATAGAAGAAAGCAAAGGAAGTTTGTTCCCAGTTTTAAAAAAGTGACTAATTTAGGTAATCCTACAAAAGATTTTTAAAACTAGCAGATACTTTTAGAGGTGGATTCTCGCAGGTGATGGAGCTACCTGTGATGTTAATCCTGCTCTGCAGTGTCCTTTAGCCTCACCAGAGTCCATTAGATAACATGACACTGGAGGTTTTGTTCAAAACTCCCTTTTTTGAGCTCCTCTTGTCATTTCAATATTTAAGCCTCCATTTAGTGAGATCAAAAATCAGGAGTCTTATAAAAAAAATTCTGTCCCTCCTATTCGGTATAACTGTCTATGAAGAGTGGTAAGAATCTTATTACTTAAAGTCATGATTTAAGTGTTACATAGAGATTTACCAAAAGCAGCAGAAATTGTCTTAATGTGATCAAAATTGTATCCTAATAATGAAAACTCAGGAAGGATGGGAAAGTGAGATTCACCCGTTCTTGAAACAAACGGAACACTTAAGGAGGGACAGCTCTTGAAACAAACGGAACACTTAAGGAATCCTGTGAGTCCCCTTCCCCTGTGGCACTAGCCTCGGTGAGAATTGTCCTGGCAGAGGAGGCAGAGTTAGGAATCTGAGCAGACACCTAGTGGGAGAGCTGGCTCTAAACGTGCCAATGATTCTCATTTTCCTTCAGCATGGCTCCATAAATAAGCATCTTTCTCTTTCTATTCAGCTCCTCCAAAGCATTTACAGCTCCTTAATTAGACATATGTCTGCTATTTATTACCATTTAAAAGGGCAAGTGGTTAATGTCCCACTGTTGAAAATGCCTAGTAATTAATTATTAACTAAATAAGCGCAGCTCCTTCTCTACTTACCTCATCTTTAGTTGTGTCTCCTTGTATTTATACATTAATATGGACTAATTAAGTGATGGCAGGAGAAATGCCTCAGAGCTAGCCAATGTTATCAGCATTACAATGGATCTATGGCTCACCCTTCCAGTCTCCATTAGTGCTATTTTTAAAGGACGGATTGGAGTTGAGTGATTGCACCAGTTGTCCTGACTTCCTCAGGTTATAAGGGCAATTTCTTTTCGATATAAATTGGAGCAGAATACCTTTATTTTTATCTTTAAAAGGGAGGTGGGGATAAGTGAAAACTACAGATCCCATCATGCAAAGCAGCTTTGTAGTACTGATCAGAAAAAGACCTTACAAAGAGACACGTTTCATCTCCTTGAGATGTCCCTCAGCAGTAAAAAGGAAGATGACTGAGGTCATCCTAAAGCACGTCTGTGCCAAATGTGGCCTGAAAATCTACAGTTTGCCCACAACTGACTTACATCGTCCCTGATGGATGCAGAGAGAATATGCTTAAACAAACAGCTGGTGGTTAAGGTTTTCCTGTCTCATAACAATGTCAATGATAATCCTCACTTACTCAAGAAATCTGGAGAGCTTTATACATGATAGAGACTTTTCAGCATTCCCAACACCCCTCACAGGTAACTAGGAGCCATTGTGATCTGTGGTGCTCAGATGGGGAAACCAATGTAGAAAAAGGGCAAATCACTTTTTTTCTGTTTCTGCACAGTGACTCAACAGCAGGGGAATAGAATGTATGTATGTCTCCTGACTGTTGTCCGCTTGGGTGGGAACTGGACCACATACTTAACGAGGAATTCCTTGTGAGAAATATCGTATGTACAACTAAAGGAAAGAAGGGTTTATGCTTTATAGCCCTTGCATATCTGACAATCAGTAAGCCAACTCATTTTCAAACTGCCAGTTCTTATGTTTTTATGTAGTTATTATTCTCTTGGTGTGACAGAAAAGCATTGACTTTGGAGTCAGATAGACTCAGCCATTAACTAGCTCTGAGACATTATGCAATCTCTCTAGCCTCTCTGAGCCTGTTAAATGGAGGAAAATAATATCTATCATGTATGGTGACTATGAGGATTACATGCCTATTTTTATTTGGCCCATAGTTGAGACTGGATGTTTCTCAATGTGTTGAATGTAAATTGAAAGATTGTACCAGTCATTCAGGTGTGATTAAGTTACTAGGCAGAAAAACTCAATACCCACTGCTTCTTTCTAAAATAAAATGCCAAAAGTATAAGAATGCTAAATGTTATTCTTTATTGAGAGTTCACTTTCAGAAGTTCCACACTGTAGACTTGTCAATTTCAAATAAATTTTTGATTTTAGTTAATATCTCCAAAGAATGAAAATAAACATTCTTTCTGTACTTGTAGAACCCATGGTATTAATGAATGTCCCATCTATCCATTTATTTATTTAGAGTAACATCCACTATGACTATAGGTTTTATATAAATCACATTTTCCAATTGTGGGCAACATATAATAATTAGATAAAATTGAAATGACATAGATATGTGTAAAGATGGAAAACATTAATAGTATTTGATGTATTTTTCTTTATAATCTCCTCCAAGAACATATTTCTCAGAGTCCATGTTTTGTCCCTATTTATTCTCTTAGAAGTATTATGACAAGAAGTTTGTGTGATGATTACCTCAAGCCAAACTCCTTAATAAATTTTTATTAGGCTTTTATGTACCTTATCCATCATGGTTCTATGATAGTATATTTTAATACTATATAAAATAGGATGAAACTTATTAGAGCCTAACTGTTTGTTGGAGCTTATAGCTTGTCACTTGTCACAAGAATAGGTCTACTTGCTGAATGATAGTTAGGTCTGGAGTTCAGAACAAATACCATCAGTGGCTACCTGGGCTTAGTAGACACTGGCCTCTAGATTGCTCCTGTCATGCTCAGTTTACAAATTTTAACGTGCAAATTCATCATTTTACATGACAGGGTAAATCAGGCATGCAAATCATGTGCCACAGTCATGAAGATTACTACATAAACAATAAACAACAAATTCTTAAGATTGAACAACCCCAAGGTTGCTTCCATAAGTCACCTTTTGCTTTTATGCAAATCCTCAGGCTATACTTAGACCTTTTTCCTAACATCAGCATTCCTTGCAAAGGCCTGAAGATGGAGAATAGAATCTTGCTGAATCTTTATGAATCTTTACTGGTGGGTATAGCGCGGAATGGCACAGGGGTTCCTTAAAACCTTGCTACTATTGAGAATCTATATTTAAGATTTGCAATAATCAGTATTGAGAATCAGCTAAAGGTCATTTACATTTGACTTTTATTTAATTACCTTCACATTTTGCCTCTAATAACATAACTATTTCTGCTTTATTCAAAATAGTGTTTTAGGCTTGTCTCTGTATCTGCTTCACATAGGTATTTGATGGATGCACAGTTAGAAAGCCACATACATAAATAATATAGGGTATAGACAAGTAGATGGAAGATGAATAGAGAGAAGAATACATAAATGGATGATGAACTGATGAAAATGTACTGTGTGTTCCCTTCACAGACAGATATGCTTGGCTATTTTCTATCAGTCTTCTTAAAGAACTTGAAATTTAGGGGCCGGGCACAGTGGCTGACGCCTGTAATCCCAGCACTTTGGGAGGCTGAGGTGGGCGGATCACGAGATCAGGAGATCGAGACTATCCTGGCTAACACCGTGAAACCCCGCCTCTCCTAAAAATACAAAAAATTAGCCAGACGTGGTGGCACATGCCTGTGGTCCCAGCTACTCGGGAGGCTGAGGCAGGAGAATCTCTTTGACCTGGGAGGCGGAGGTCGCGGCAAGCGGAGATTGCGCCACCGCACTTCGGCGTGGGTGACAGAGTGAGACTGTCTCAAAAAAAAAAGAACTTGAAATTTAAATTTAAAAAATTCAATTAGTGAAGGCAGAAAGTTAAATTATCTTTATATTCTTGCAGCAGATGCTTTGAGAATCAAAGACAGGTGGCTTAAGAATTACTAAAAAGAGCCATCACTTGTCTTTGTTATTTTCCATTCTCTTCTTGCCATGATTTCTTCCTTTGGACTTTCTCTTTTTACCTCTTTCTAGGCTTCATCTTCCTTTTCTTTATGCTTAGATTTTCTACTGCCCTGTTTGCTATTTTTTCTCCCAGTCTTCCCTGTTACTCTCCTCATTTTGTTCTACCTTAGTTCTGTCAAAAGTTGCCAAAGTTTTATTTTAGTTTTTACTTTTTATTATGGGGGTGCTGAATGAATGGAGAACAGGAGGAGATAGGCTTTCAAAAAGAAATAGAAGTGCTGTTCCAAATTTGCCTTTTTTTTTTCTTTCTATTGCAATTGCAAGCATTTTCTACCCAATTCCTAATCAAAAAATGAGAAGAAGATGCAAAGAAAAATTGTGAGGTTTGAGTGGAAGTGTTTGATTTAAATATTAATTAAAAAATTTTTAAAAGGCAGAAAGCGAATGTATGACAGCAGAGTAAAAAAGGAGGCTCAGCGAAGATAACCAGAAGGGAAATCACCAAGAAAGGATTCATAATTGTGTCATGCCTCCTGAAACAGACCCATACCTTTGAAAATTTGAACTCTTTGATGATAAAGCTTTAACTCTGCTTATTGATTCCAAGCTATACTGGATAGTACAAACTTTAACCTGCACCCATGGTATGATTTCCAAGACATAGAAAGAGTTGGGTGTTTGGATAAATCTCTTTGTATGTTAATTTATTCAGTGTTGGTGGTTGTGACCTGCACTGCTTCATGCAATACATCCTCAGAGTTCCCCCAGTCTCAAATAAGTGAGTATTCAAAATAGAAAGGAATTTCAGGCACCATGTTGTTTGTTGACCTTTTCCTTTTTTTTTTTTTTTGGCAGATGTACACTTCCAGGTTTTTACCAGAGCTAAAAGAGAATATTAAAAAAGAAGTGTAACTGCTATGCAAAAATTATATCATTTGAATTTGCAGCAAAGTGAATACAGGAAATAACTAGAAATTTCATAAAGTTCTTGCTGAGAGTCCAGATAATTTTCTAGGCTCATCTACCAGTGGTAAACTCAAATCTTTCCTGTTTCTAGTTTTCCCACCTTCAAGTAGTTATTTCTCTTTTTTCCTCCTATGGTTCACATATACCTCCTTCCCAACAGATCAGAAAGGCAAATTCTGTTTCTCCATTATTAACTAACTGCAGATCTTGGGCAGGTTTCAAAATCTGTGAATTCCATATCAGCACCTGTAAAAATTAATTAATCAATACCACCTCTAATGAGCCTTATAGATCTCAATATTTATAAGACTCATTAAAAATTTTTCTCCTCTTTCTTTTTTCCTTTTTCTTATTTTATAACTTAGTGCTTCTGATGACCACAAAACTGTTCATTTGCTTGGAGTTTTGCATGTTGTTTGCTTGTTGTTCATTTAAAGTCAAGATGCAACTCCTCATCTTTAATTATTTATCATGTTGGAAGCATTTCATATTGCCAATGTGACTGTTACTAACAGTGTGTCTGTCAGACAGAACATCTTTCAGTGGCATTTTGCAACCCAGACAAAGAAATTTCTCACACTGTCTCCCAGACACTCTCCACCTGTCTTCTGTTCTTATCAGGAAGATAAG
Organism: Ateles fusciceps; assembly: GCA_036589455.1. Lineage (NCBI taxonomy): Eukaryota > Metazoa > Chordata > Mammalia > Primates > Atelidae > Ateles > Ateles fusciceps. The sequence goes on along the minus strand of JAZHEH010000797.1, from coordinate 3,938,656 downwards.
TAAGTAGCTCATGTTCTTCATAGAAATAATTTAGTAGCTTGTCTGTCTAGAAGGTAATGGGCATAGCATCTGTAATTGCTGCAGTTTTGATAGTTTAATATAATAGGAAATGAGACACCCCCAAATGGCAACCCAGACAGCCCTGTTGTTCAAAGTGGTAAATTAATCCACCCTCCTACTCACAGAAATATTATGGTCAGTACCATGCATCTATGCCTGTTCTTTGAGTCTTTTCAGGCTGCCTATTTCTAGGAGCAAATATATTACTTATGTACTACCTAAAACTTATAGATAGTCCAATTTGAATAAAACTCTTAGCCTCTGAATTCAGTGATTTTGGGCTCTTTTTATTCCAATTTTCCACTGAGTTGCCCTCTTTCAATAAATCCTGGTTCTGTACAATGTTAACATATCTAAAGTCCTGAGTTGCATTGTTACTCTGACCTCAGGGACTAAAAACGAGACATTTGGAGGAAGAGAAACAGAATTGGTCACGTTTGAATGTCTATATAGAAGAAAAGAAGAAAATTTCTAGCAAAAAAAAAAAAAAAAAGTATGACCTATATTTGTCCTGTAAATTCTAAGTGTGGCTTTTGTTATTTATCACAACAAAAACAATTTTGTCCCCTTAGAATCATGTGATCTGTCTGAGGTTGGCTAATGACAAGAAAAAGCCATCTGTTTTGTTAAGCTGAATTATAGTATTTCTTGGTGATCTGTAGAGAGAGTTTTATTGTCATCAATATCCTTGTAATAATAATAAAAGCATGTCTTCTGACTGTAAGAATTATTAACGTTTATTCACCCATCTATCCATTCATTTCCCTACCACATTCATCCATTCACCATCCATCCATTAATCTGTTAATTTCCTGAATATCTTCTGTGCATATACTCTATGTAAGGCATTTTGCAAGGAACTAGAAAGTACCTTATAGTTTACTATAACTATCTATTTAAGCCAATCTGGTACTAACTGGCATATTTTTACTTTATTAGAAACCCTTCCAAAGCAGGGAAAAATTAATATTTTCTGAAACATTAAAAACAGAATTCCGACTTTCTCCATTAACTCCCACAAACTAGATCCTTAACCTTGATTTTGTGTTTGCAACTGAATCTAAAATCTGCAATCAATATAATCATGGAACAGATAGACTATTTGCACCCATTTTTGGCATCTAAAAATATGCAGTAGCATTTAAAATGTTGAACTTTTTTACCATGTTTTTTTTTTTTAAATTTTCAGATTTCTTTGTGAATTAAAACTTTAAGGGAAAAACACTTTCCCATTTAATCTCCTATTTTAACATATAAAAATATATAAGATGACTTTGGGATGCCAAGGCTGGAGGATCGCTTGAGGCCAAGAGTTCGAAACCAGCCTGGGCAATATAGGGAGACCCCGTCTCTAGTTAAAAAAAAAATGAAAAAAAAATTGAACATGTAGCCATAGTAGTACATGCCTGTAGTCCCAGATACTCAGGAGGCTAAGGTTGGAGGATTGCCTGAGCCCAGGAATTTGAGGGTGCAGAAGCTATGATCACTCACTGCATTCAAACCTGGGCAACAGAGTGAGACCCTGTCTCAAAAAAATAAATAAAAAAAAATAAATTTAAAAAAAAAGTGAGATTTCTAAGTCAAATCTACATTTTGCTACTTTTAATGTTGTTAAATAAATCATGTATGAGACACATTCGCTGCATAAATCTTGAGAAAATATGTAAAATAATAAACCCATATGTATTTCAATCCATAAATTTTTGAGAGCACACATAATCATTTCAATTAGACTTTTAGCTAAATTTTATTCATGTGGATTAAGTTAACGTATGCTCTCCAAGTTGTAGATTCATTAAATTTCTACCATGGGATTTTTTTTTTTAAAGAATGTCCTTTAAAAGTACACAAATATTTCCAAAGTTAATCTACCATCAGTGGCACATATTTAAGTGTTTAGTAACAAACTCTTAAGATGAATATCTTAATACAGTCACAGTGATTTTTATGGAAATAGAAATATATCGTTTATTATTGAGCTTACATTCAAAATTACATAGTTTTAACTGTAAAGAAAAGGAAACTTTGAAGCGAATGTCATGTAGAAAAATCTCAGAAGAAAGTTACTGCTTAGCATTTGTTTATTGTCCAAGACACTGCAAACTTCTTGTTCTAGCATAATTATGAATGACGTTCTCTTCAACTCTTGAAAAATCCACTTTGGACAATCAGTTATTTTATGACTAAATTGGGGAAGACTGATTAGCTTTGTTTAGGTTTCATGCCCTCTCTGGACTAATCACCTGTCAGAGGGATGGGATAGAGTAATTAGCCATACCTGGATCATATGCTGACATTTGAGTCCAGAGACTTGGGGAATTTGGTAGCTTCCACTAGAAATATAGATGGATTCCAGAGGAGCACACTCTGAAGGCAAGAGTGGTTTTTACCAGACAAATAGTGTAAAGATGTACTTACCGCACAGGTAAAATACATATATTTCCATTGAGTTATAACAGAGTGCAAAGAATGCTGAGCAGAGGCATAGTCAGTATTTGATGGAGTTTTGCTCTATCCAGTATTATTTAGAGTAGTTTTATATTTTAAAACTGAAGACAGTCATACTGCATATTCTGAATAAATCAATCAAGTCAGTTATGTACATATACACATAGATATGCTTGATGATGTATATCTGTATATGTGTATATAAAAACACACAGCCTTAATCTTATTTAATGCCAATAAATAGTGAATTAATTATTAGCATACTTTCTAGGGTTATGATTATGTCTATATTTATATAAGCAATTAAAATGGCTTAGTCTGAATAAAGTTCTTAGGCAGGTTTTCTTTGTGTGTTTTAAAAAAATTTTCTTACTGTTGGTGATTGAGATAAGCTGTTTTTAAATTAGAGTAGCACAGGCATAAGTAACATGCATACATTTTGCTTTCCTAGCCAGGTCTATCCTCCGTCATCAGTTTCACAAGATGACAGTTTTCAGAAAAAGTCAAGATCTTTCTTAAATGAAGAGTGATTATTTATTGTGATAGAATTACAAATCATACCCTAATGAATGGAAATGCTAAGGTCTACTCACTATTTAGATGTATTAGCCTAAATTGGTCTTTAGCCCTAACATGTGAAATAACAAATAAAATACAAAAGTATCAATTTAAAATAGCGTGATATCAGCTATTTCACAGTTTGAGATGTGAGTCACCAAATGTTTTTCACAAAGGTGTAGTGAAATGTATTATTGAAAAATGACAGTGGCTGAATTTTCTAGTTTGGGTTGCTATGTTCGACACTAGAAACATGAAATAAGATTCTTCATAAAATAGCAAGTGGTTTAATTATTTTCTTAAAAAATATGAAGTATCCTACCTACCAGTACTACCTACTTGCATACTACTAGGCAGTCAGGACACAAAAATTAAAAGACCAAGCCTCTTATCTCAAGAAAATCACAATCTCTATGCAGTGAACAGACTTACACAATTTAATACATGTGCATGTATCTCTTTATATATGCATTTGATATTATATGACAGAACATATATAGCCTTAACTTCTTCTATCTCTATGAATAGTGAACTAATTTTATCTATGAGCTGCTGTGCAATTTGAGAGAGAGAATCCAATTCTGCACAAAGAAAGAGTCAGGGGCTTGTCAGGTAAAACTTGAAAGTGATTACACATGAGTCTTGAAGAATTAGCGGGGTTGATCATGTCTGCAAGGGTAAGCCAGGCATAGTGGCTCTCATCCCAGCACTTTAGGAGGCCCAGGCACGTAGATGGCTTGAGTGCAGGAGTTTGAGACCAGTCTGGAGAAATCCAGTCTCTACAATAAATACAAAGATTGTCTGGGCATGATGGCATGTCCCTGTAGTTCCAGCTCCTCAGGAGGCTTAGGTGGGAGGATCACCTGAGCCCAAGAGGTGGAGGCTACTGTGAGCAGTGATTGCACTATTGCTCACAGCTTTGGAAACAGAGTGAGACTCCAGAAAGAAAAAGAAGACAAAAAGAAAGAAAAGAGGGAGGGAGGGAAAGAAAGAAAAGAAAAGAGAAAGAATGAGCCAGCAAAAAGAAAAGGAAGGAAGGAAGGAGGAAGGGAGGGAAGGAAAGAAGGAAAAAGAAAAGCAAAAGAATGAGCCAGCAAGGGAGGCTGTAGGATGGAATAAAGACATCATTCCAGATGCTGAATACAGCCTGGGCAACAAGTTTTTCTTCAATAAATCTTCCTGGGTTCTGAGATATTTAGCATGTGGTAAAGTACAGAGGGATATTAAGTGAGCAATAGTTTATTTAGCCTTTATCTGGCTCATATCCTGGATGGTGGCCTGTTTACCCAGGAAAATATGAAGCTAAAGCAGAACAACTTCACTATTATCAGTGGGTCTTCTCTTGTTGGGATCTGAATTTACATAATTCTTTCTAAGGAGAGATGGGACACTATTTGCTAGAGAATCCATCCCGTGTTATTTAGTGTGTATGCACAGGTGACAATAGCAGTACAACCAAACCATAAAGTAAACACATTACTAAAAAAAGAATAAAAGGCGGAATATGGGGGGAAATGCACTCAGCAAACAAAAGTGGTGCCTAAAAGAAACAAGATCAAACTTGGCTGGAAGTGGTACTGATGTGGGCAAGCCAGCCATGGAAGGCACATGACTTTTTGAATGTATAATGATTATTTCAAGTGTTGACATATTTGCCTATCTATTGGACTAAGGCTGTTAGAGAAAAGGGAAACCTTCTCACTAGAAAACTGTAGCCTAATAATGCAAAGCAAGAACAAAATAAATTATTCAGCTAGTTTCTCCTGGTATGTGTGAGAGAAGCAAGAAATAGGGTTTTTTTAGATTTGTGGAAAGTATTATTCTAGCCTTAATATTTAGTCTTCAGATTTCCTGAGTAGTTCAGATGAAGTGAAGCATAGAAAAATATTTAAACCAGGGTTGAGTTTTTTAAACATTACTTTTGCAACTTTTCTTTGACTTTTTGTTTTGTTTATTTCCTTCTGGCCACCAAGCTCAGAAGCACACACACAGCACTCTGAATGCAGTCTCTTGCTATATCTTGCAAATGCTTTCTACATAAGCGAGTTGAAGACAGACTTTGGATATGTGTGTGCTTGTAGATGTGCAATGAGATGTCTGCTTTGATAATTCACATAGCCTCTGGACTGCTGGTCAGTAGCTTTTGCTTGATGGGATATAAACTTGCAGATCAAAAGGAATTCTTTTCTCTATGACTTCACAGAGCATATGGCTTCAACCTTCAGAGTCAAAAGGGAAGACCCACGCACAGTATTTTTTTTTTTTATCACTAACTGCCCCCACCTCTGCTTATTGACAGAACCTCTGTGATCTCATCAGTCAACAGAAATTTCTCTGTCTTGCCCATTTCAGGTGCTACTCCTCTGTGTTGGTCCTATTCACTTTGCAACATCTCTTTTCCTCTCTTTGCCAGTGTTTTCTATAGTGTGTCCCTGCCAGTTCTGCTTAACATCTCTCTTCTTTAATATCTCAATTCTGTTTCTTCTTATTTTTTCTCCCATTATTACTGCCCATACTCAGGCCTATATTATTTCTTGCTTAGATCTTTAAAAGCACCTCCAATGATATTCAACATTCTGTGTTGCCCCTCCAATCGATTCTACATTTTGTAGTTACAGCTTTCTAAATGTTGATTCTACTCTAATCATATCATTGCCTTTCTTATAATTCTTCAATTGCTCCCCCATTATTTTCAGAATAAAATTAAAATGTCTTCCAACGACAAACAAGTCCTTTGTAATCTTGCTTCTACTGACCTACTTCTCTAGTCTTATTTTAGATCATTTTCTGCCTACTTTCTCCTTCCACCTCTACCTTCTCTTGCTTTCCAGTCCATTTGAAATTTAATCACACTGAACTTCTTCCATGCCTTTCAATGTCCGAGTTTCTCTTTCACATTTCAGCTTCCAGTCTTTCCCCTGCCTAACTCCAGCTTTTCCTTCAGTTCTTATCTCACTTTTCACTCCCTCTGGAAAACTTTCCCTAACCTACCAGTTCTCTTGGTTAGGTAACCCTTTTATATTTAGCACTGTCTATTGAATTAATATTGGATTCATTTATATTGTCGTGTTTCTGCTTCACAAGACTGCCAACTCCTTGAGAACAGTGAAGTCTTACTCATCTTTAGCATCTAGTGCACAGGCTGGTACATATAGATTCTTAATACATGAATGGCCCATTTATACTGACAACATATTCAAGACACTTATTTTCTAAATCACAGACTCTTTATGCTTCTACCAATTAGAAGCTGAATATTCTTAACGCTCCTTAAATACATTTTTCTAACGCTTTTCTAAACACAGTCATTCTTCAGGTGATTTCCCATGTAATCTAGGTGCTGCATAGTCCAAGGACCATCTCTCTCTTATTTCATAAAAACAAATAAGAATTAGTAAAACCTCTATCCTTCATAGAGCTTTGTCAGCTAATCAGTCAACATTATTGAAATTATCCATTGATTCATGAGTATTTGAATACCTGCTGAGCCAGATACTCTTCTATAGACTGGGGATTTAGCAATTAGAGAGACAATGTCTCTGATCACACATGATCATCTGATAGAATTTTCTCTCTCTCTTCATTTCTCCTTTTCTCAGTGAATACTCACAGTGTTACATGTGTATTTTTACTTTTTGCTCATTGAACAGATAATATTATCTAACTAAGCCGTGTTAGACACTGAGAATACAAGTGTGGAGCTCAGGACTATATAGTGATATTATAGTTCCTAATTACGTCTTTATTATATGTCTTAAATTTATGGTTCAGTTTTTTATTTGCTTTTCTGCATCAGAGAGTAAACTTTGGGATGGTAGAAATTATCACATTTACCCATCCTGTATCATATGTCTACTACTGGATACAGAATGCTTATGTAAAAGTATATTTAACCCTGTTTTAGAAGTTAAATATTCATGTAAAAGACAGCATAAGAAAAATCTACAGAACAATGTAAAAAGCACTCAAGTGGAAGGCAGGCATCAAAACAAATTTACAGATGTGTGCTCAAGGCAAGAAGAATTTCAGGCATTTCCTGGAGTTACTCGGGAGACCAGTGAATTGAGCTTGGCCTACAGCCTACCACTTCTGGCCATGTGGGACACATACTATGACTCGTGCTACAAGAGAAATATGCTTTCGCTGAGTGGTGCCTTTCTCTGAGATTTTTTTTTTTTCAGTGTAATTCCCATTTATTTTCTACTAATTCACTTTGTAAGAACTATAGCAAGACTGTATTACCGGGCTGTTCATTTCTTCATTTGTGCATTCATTGAGATAATATTGAGTATTCACTTCTTGCCTGGCAGTATTCTAGCACTGGGCACTAAAGCAGTGAACAAAACACATGGAGTTTTTTTTCCTCCAGAAGCTTGCATTGCAGTGTAGGGAGATAGTATTAGAAATACATAAGTAAATATTATGTTAGATAGTGATAAGTACTATGAAGAACAAAAATTAAGTAAAAATGTATATAGTTATCAAAGGTGAGGGGGTGTATATTAAAAAGGGTAGGCTGAGGGAAAAGCACTTCAGGTTGAAAGAAAAGCAAGTCAAAGGGCTTGAGGCAGGGAGCTTGCCTAGAGAATTCTAGGAATTGCAAGGAGATTTCTCTAGCCCATATGGCTAATTTTGAGCCAGAGGAAAGCTTTTTTGACGTTCTCTCCCAAAATGACACCTTCCTCCCACCTCCACACACAAAAGTCCTTTTGTGTAACAGATGCCAACCTGCTATAATTCTGACTCAATAGTGCGTGACTCAGACCAGCCCCCTTGTTATGTTCACATTCTAATTACTGGGACTGGACAATTTTAAGCAGAAAGAAAAACCATACACTGAGATCTTTGATGCTTGATATCAAGTGACTTTTTATTCTGGCTGTGACTCTTTTCTCCTCCCAACTCCTCACCCTATTCTTGCTTCCTCAGTTTATTGAACTCTAATATATGTTTTTCTTCCACATCCATTGGTAGAAGACACAATCTCTCAGCAAGTGTTAATATGTAAAATCTTTTCCCCTCACCCTTCACCTTTCTTTGATTATTAGCTTTTGTAAGCCCTGTGGCTACCAATATACAGTGGCATTTATGTAGACTGACGATGATTTAGCAAAGAGATCTCAAATTCACTTATTTTTAAATATTATCAAGAGCTGTGCACAGCTTCCTACAAGGTAGGCCATATGTCTTTTTTTCTCATTTTTACTGTTATTTTCCTCTTTGCAACCACTATTCCTCTCTGGTTTTCATTTCTTCTATCATTCTATTTGGGGTTTTTTTTTTCCTTTTTACTCTCACTACCTACCTTGCTTCACATGTAGTGACTTGCACATTCATATTTTTTTTTAACTGAAAATTAAATAAAAACTTCAAAAGAGCATGAATGATCTCTCTGGTTTTAATAATTAAAGACGAATCCACCACAAAGCTTTCTCTGCCATTCCCAGTGTTCACATTAGATCAGAAATGGCATTTGTAGCCCCAAAAGAAATAGAATAGTTCCCACCCTGAAATGCAGGGCACACAGCTCAGCTCTTCCCTGGAACCAGCATGTTACAAATGAGTTTGTTTCAAAGTAAGTGTAGCTTGAATATGGGAAGAGAGGATTTGATAGTGTTTGATAATTCACAATTTAAGGGCTAAGGAAAGATGGCTTATTATTAAATGCAAATAAAATGAAATGAAGTCCGGCTGTCTGGGTGCAGATAGAAATTGCACAAAGCCCATAAGCCACTCTAGAGATCTTAACTACTAGACGGAGCAGAGCTCTGGGAGCTGCCAGCAAGCACAAATCCTGTCTTTGAAGAGGACTGCACCCAGTATTATCTCTAGAGAAGACTCAGATTGTACAATCTGCCTGGAAAACTAAGGTATGACTAGAAACAGGGCAAGTAAAGCCACTTCATGGAAGGGGAATATGTTTGGATTTTTAAAGTATTTCAACCTCTTTGGTTCCCATTGTTACTTTTCCCTTCTGTAGGTTGGCTTTTACTGGCCACAGGAAAATTGCCTATTTTCTAATAGGGTTGCCTGACAGGCTGCCTAGAGCAATATACATATATATATATATTGCCCTTGACTATCCAGATATTTAAAAATGATATGACTGCTTCATAATGGACACAAGTGTGAACTCAAGAACACATTAATAATTTTATATCACTATTATTTAAATTTTTTTGCTAGCTTTACTTACATTTTAAACCTGTGAAAATACTTCAAAAGCTATGGAATTGTATTTTTTTGTTTATTAATTAGGCTTCCCAGGTGTGATGTCTCTGCAGTTTCTTCCCATGGTCTTGTTGCTCAGGGGTGGCCCAAGGCTCCCGTCTGTGGGCTCAGGGCCCTGCCCGTGGGGTGCCTCTGGAAGTGGATTGCAGCCCTGGGACTGGCCATTTGGAGCATCAGGGTTGGCAGTCACTCCAATGGGAGGTGAACCTCAGGATGTGGCCCTGGGCAGCCCTGCAGAGAGCCTCTTCCCAAGGCGCAGGAAACTGAGGCCATCAGTTGGGGTGGGTGCAGTGGCCACACTGTTGGCCAGATCCTTGAAGCCTGCACGTGTCACCGTTCCCACTTCCCCACCCCGGGCCCAGCCCCCATGCTCCATGTGCAAGCGGGGCATTGCCCCATCCCAGCTCTGCCTCTGGGTTCCTCTCTTCCCCCACCCACCTTCCTGCCCGATCATATTGCTCCCCTGCTAGTGAGTGACTCCACTGAACCCCACTGTGGAGGCCCCCAGGTTGGTGGGCTCTAGAGGTCTCCCACGGGCAGGCTCCAAGAACTGTCCACCTCTTTTTTGCAGCAGCAGCAGATGAGAGAGGCAATGCAGGGCCAGGGTCTAGAGCAGTGGAGATTGCTGGCCTGCGGGTGGGTCCTGCCTGGCTGCACGAGGGTGGGACGGTGCAGTCACCTACCTTGGGGACATGCGGCGCAGGGGACACAGAGCAAAGGGGCCCATCACCGCCACTGCTGCTCCCGCAGCTGCTCCTGCCACTCCTGCCAGTGTGATGGCAGCAGCTGCTCCAGACGGCCCACTGCTGCCTTCAGTAGTATCAACGTGATTTTCCGGGAATCATTCCCTGGAAAAATCAGTACAGAAGTAGAAAAATGGCTAAGTAACAGGAAGAATTCCAAATGGGAGTGCAATATGATGCAAAATCCCACTGTGGACAACTTTGGCTCAACACCACAGAGAAGTTTCAAGGGAAATTTAAGTCATGGTCACTTCAGGAGCTCTATATGTTAGACAGAACAAACTAGCAGCCTGAAGACAGCCCCCTGACAAAGACTTTCAGGTGTCAGCTGTTCTGAGTGAACCCCACTGGAAGGCAGTGTACATGAAAATGATAGACTGGAAGGGATATGAGCAGACCACTGACAAAAATCTCCTGAGAAGATATGACACTTCATAGGCTCCCCACTGACTGCGGAATATGGATATTATTGTTACTGTTAGCATAGTCCTTGCCTTTTTTTGATTTTTTGAGGTGGAGTATCACTCTGTTGCCCAGGCTGGAGTACAGTGGCACAATCTCGGCTCACTGCAACATCTGCCGCCACCCAGATTCAAGCAATTCTCATGCCTCAGCCTCCTGAGTAGCTGGGAATACAGGGGCATGCCACCATGCCCAGCTGATGGTTCTTGCCTTGCCTTCCATTGCCTACTTGCATTTCTTTCCAACTCTGGAGAACTGCTTTTGTTATCGCAAATACACCATGCTGTTATGTTTCCTTGCCTTCATACATGACTATTCTTTGGAATGCCCTTAACCTCTGTCTTTTAATTGCCTGATAAACTAATTCCCATCCTTGCAGATCCTACTCAAGCTTTACCTTCTGTGTGAAGTCTTCTAAACTGAACCGAGAAGAACTGGCATTCATTTCATCATGAAACTATGGCACTTTTAGTCTCCACCGTGAAACATAACCCACTGGATTATAATTTTTAATTCACATGACTGCTTTCAGTGTCTTGGTTATGGTGTCTTTATTTATCTTTGAAAACCTAGATCCTTCAAACAATGTTTGCCACCTGGTTGCTATTATTGAATGTTGCTGAATGTAACTAATTGTGTGTGTGTGTGTGTGTGTATTATATAAATATATAATTTATATATGTTATATATACATATATAACATATAAATTGTTTATATTATATATTATATATAAATTATATAAATATATGATGTATATAACATACATGTAAATCATGATTTATATATATTATATATGTATATATTATATATAAATTATATATGTACATATATGTACATGTAAAATTTAAATATAGAAGATACATTGAATTTTTTACCTGGAGGGTCCATCTGAGTTAATCAAGGCCAAGTTGCTACCCATTATAGAAATTTCTATCTGTAGCATTCACAACTGGTAGACATTTAATGTTCCAGCTAAAACTGTCACATTTGTTTCTACGTTACGCAGCAATAAGAGTTAGCTGTGGGAGTGGTCATTCCTTGGGCTAAAACCTGCACGCTCTACTCTTAGTAATTATCGTTTATATTAAGTCTAATACTACCTTTTTATTATTTTAAATAAAATAAAAATTTCACAGAATTAGTGATAGTTATATTGATATCAGTACTTTCTAGGTTCAGAAGTCAGAAGAGAATTCCAACACAAAATATTTATTAACATCATATTCAAAGCTAATACTATCCACCACTGGACATTTTATAGGCATTCATTCTTGCATGTGCATTTTCCTTTCGATTTATGTCCAGGGAAGTGTTTCCTCTTGCTACATCTTTTCCTGTGACCCTGCTGTGCATTAAAATCATCTGACCAAATTTAGCAGTGAAGTTTCTGGCATTTAAGTAGTTCAAATGAGAAATATCCAGAGTGTTTTGTTATTATTAGAGGGACAAAAATATAGGCCTGTTTTGGAGGGGGAATCATGGATGATACAAAAGAGTTAAGAGGTATAACTGATATAAAAGTGATTGCCATACAAATTTATCCAGCATCACTGTGGCCAAGGCAGGTCCTCTCTGCCTATCAGTCTGTTAGAAAGTATCTTTTCTGTTCTTAACACCACTCTCCCACACCGACTAGCACCTTTAAAAAAAAAAAATCATCTTTTGCCTATTCTACCACAGCTGGAAGTAGGCTAGCTTTTGGAAGAGACACTAGAGAGCCCGTGTTTGCATTTTTTCCTGTATGCCATCTGTTCACAGAATGGATTACAGTTGCCTCCAGTTAAAAAGCAGATTGTCTTGGCCCAAGGTCAGGCGAGAACTCTCAGCATCCTGTCTAACTGTTAAAAACCTTTTTCCCATCCCTCCAAAACACAAATGTAACATCTGCAATTAGAACTTGGGTTTCTTGACTGGTTCCTTTGGCTTTTGCATAGCAATGCTCCTGGAGACTTGCAAATGCACCTCCTCTTTCTCTGGCCTGGCCTCTTATTTCTTAATTCCAATTTATTTTCTATTGGGTTCATCTTTATTTTATTTTTTTAAGATGACTGCCATCAGCCTTGATTTACCTTCAGATGGGCTTGTGCCCAGAACTTTCAAAACTGTGGTCCCTGTGTATATTAGGATTGGTGAATAGAGCTATAGTTATATTTTACCAGATTACTTTGGCATCATCTTCAAAGGAACGTTTTGGATGTTTCAGTCTCTTTACTTTGTTTATTGGGGATAAGGATCAGAGAAAGAGGAAAGACAGTGAAGCTGAAAATTAGATCTTTCCCAAATTGTTGGGCAGCCACTTTGGAAAAGAAGTGAAGGGATATAGTATATAATCTCTCTGTCTCCTCTTCTTCAGAGCTTTCTGTTGGCATCTAATAAAATATTTCATGTGTTTTAGAGCCCTTATTTTCATTTTTAAAAAATTATGAAAGTAAAAAGTTCCGTTAGTTAGATCCAGACAGTACCAGGGTAATGTGCCTTTGAGTGATAGAGGCAGCTCTGGGTGTAAATTGTGCAAAGCTGTAAATGGCAAGAACTATTGAGAATCAAAAGCTCAAACAAACAAACAAAAAATACCATCGGTCCCTCCACCTTTCCCTTCGAGTGAATCAACCAAAACGTTTTTTGAAATCTGAAAAATAGATTCTATGTATGCATATTGCTAATGAAACTTTCTAATTTCTCAAAGGCCTATTTTTTCTCTTCATGCTTCTGCGATATTTGCTCCGCCACTACACCATCTTCAGCATGTCTGTTTCTTTCTTGGCTACAATACCACTCTCTCTCTACTCGCCCCCACCACCATGGAGGTATATTCCTATGGTCTTTTATTTTTATAGTTTGTTTTTAGTTCCAATAATGAAAGTAGATATTTTCAATCACATCAAACCTATATCTATTTCTATATCGACATCTATATGCATGTATGATGTGTCAGTGACTCAATCTCAGTTTCTATATTATTTTTATATTTCCACTAGGAAATCCCAATGTTGTTTGCCATCTCATTTAGATGTTCACGTCTAAATCCCAACTTACCATCTTTTCCAAGGGGGGAGAAAAAAAACCCCAAACACTGCTTTCCTGTTTCAGTTCCATCTTTTGTGTATGGAACCATTGGACTATGTTTGTCAGTTTTTGTTTGTTATGTTTGTTAGTTGTTATTATTATTTTGAGATGGAGTCTGTCTCTGTTGCCCAGGCTAGCGTGCAGTGGCACGATCTTGGCTCACTGCAACCTCCACCTCCTGGGATCAAGCAATTCTCTGCCTCAGCCTCCCAAGTACTGGGATTACAGGCACCTTGCCACCATGCCAGACTAATTTTTGTATTTTGAGTAGAGACAGGTATCACCATCTTGGTGAGGCTGGTCTTGAACTCCTGACCTCGTGATCCCCTGCCTTGGCCTTCCAAAGTGCAATAAAAAAACTGCACCCGGCCTAGCTTTTATTGATACGTAGTTGTACATATTTTTAGGGTACATGTGATATTTGGACTATGGTTCTTGAGTGCTTAAACTCATCTACCCTGTCAACTAACATTTACTGAGCTAGCAAATCTCAGTGTATACTAGGTGTTCTCTGAGTCTTCTCTATCTGACATTAAATATATAATTAGTTCTAATTGTAATGATTCCTTATTTATGATGTTGAGCATTGTAAATAGTCAGGCTCAGTCATTTTCTGTCAATATATCTTTATTCCTAGAGCCTCGCCTGAGTTTCTTAAATAGTCACTCTGGATCTAGATTTTCACCTTTCCATTTATCCTGCATGTCAGACCCTGACTAATTTTCCTATCTAAATGCTACTCCTATCAATGCTACATTATTAGAAAGCTTTATTAGTTACATATGCTTACAGTATAAAGTAAATACTTCTTAGCCTGGTATCCATGTTCTCGATCATGTGATCCCCAATTTTTTTTAAATGTAATTGTTGTCCTCCTTGACTCTCTGTGTAAGATAAACATTGTGTCCTAATATATTCTGTTCTTCTGTATCTTGACCCTTGGCTTTATTTGACTAGACACGTTATCCCAGATGTTCTCCTCTCCTCTTTCATTGTTTCAGCCTCCATCTGTCAAAATTCTAGTCATCCTTCAATATCTAGTTGAAATGTCACTTCTTCCATTAAGGCTTCCCGGAACACATAAGCTGCAGGATCCAAATGGAAAATGACGTCTTATGTAAATGAAAAGAATGTACTGACCAGGTGCAGTGGCTCACACCTGTAATCCCAGCACTGTGGGAAGCCAAGGCAGGAGGATCATTAAGCCTAGGAGTTTGAGACCAGCCAAGGTAGCATAGCAAAACACCATCTCTAAAAAAATACAAAAGTTAGCCAAGTGTGGTGATGTGCGCCTGTATTTCTACCTACTTGGGATGCTGAGGTAGGAGGACTGCTTGAGCCTAGGAGGTCGTGGCTGCAATGAGCTAGAATAGAACCTCTGTTACCCAGCCTTGGCAACAGAGCAAAACCCCGTCTCTCTTGAGAAAGAGAGTGAAAGAGAGCAAGAGAGAAGAGTGTGTACTATATGACTGTGTTAGGATACTGTAGTAGATTAGAGAACAATAAGACTGTCAAAGTAGACTGACCAGATGGCGGAGTACCTTGAATGTTTACCTGAGATGGTTGAATTTTGGAGGTAGGACATACAAAGGCATGAGCATTTTCTTTTAATCAGAAAAGTCTGGTCAGAACTGGATTCAGGAAAAGTAGCCCTGTACCTGAATATAGGATCTATTGGAGAGAGAAGAGCTTCTCAGATACCCTAGTCCCATGATCTTAACCATTGTGTTATTGGCAGTTACTATGTGCTAGGAGCTTTAGGCCTTTAAGCAGATCTGGGTTGCAAACCTGCCTCTACTGCTTTACTATCCATGTGGTCTTGGGCTTCTCTCGAAATTAGTTTCCTCATCTATAAAATGAAATTATAGTAGCATAATTACCCAAAGTGGTTTTTTGAGGATTAAATAAGATAATATATAAAAGGTAATTAGCACAGTTTCTGGTCCATGGTAAGTACTCTGTAAATGGTGGCTATTTGTATTATTTTTATTATTAATGCGAACAATAATAACTATTTCTTGCTTTATTTATTTTATGCACAATTCAAAAATTGTAATATGCACATACCTACTAAAACCACTAAGGCTAATCTTCTTTTGTTTATATAAAACAGTACCCCAAACAGTACTCAAGGCATTCATTGTCTTTAAATTGCTTATTCTGTCCAATTTCCCAAATGGTAACTAGACAGAGTAGATATTTAAAAATAGGCAGACATATTAAAGAAAGACATTCCAATAAAATGCAGGGTGACCTACAAGCATCTCTTAATAATCATGAGACATATCCTGAGACTTGTGAATCCTTAAATTTGCAAAATTGCATAGAGAATGGATGCATTGCACTGAAGTAGAGACTGGAGAGGGTTCAGATTCCCTACACAGCAGCCTCTTTGGACTTGAGATTCAACTTGGCCTTTGTGAAGTTACAATGTACTGTTTTCCTTGCACTTTTAAGAGTGCTCTCAAGTACTGGTAATAATAAAAAATAAATCCTTGCATGGCAAGGATCTATTTTACACTGCTGAAGTCAGCTTATGCACACCTTACTATTTGTGTTCTAAGAAGTTGTCTCATAGAATCATAACACTTTAAAGCTTGCTGAGAATTAAAGGATTTTAACCAACTTTCTCGACATATATAGAAACTGAATCCAGAATATGAGAAATATCTTGGCCAAGGTGGTGCGGCTGATTTCAGTTCTACCTAATTTCAATCTGTCCTTTTAGACTCTTAGGGAAAGAGTCACATAAACACGGCGTTTCCTTTCACCTTCTTTCTCTTTGGTTTTGTGTTTTTTTTCATTCCTTCTTCCCGAGTTTCCTGTGGAAATAAAAGGAGCTAGATTCTGACCCTGTGACTGAGTGAAGCTCAGTGACTTACACACACCCCTGCTTGTCCTATAATCCAGCCAGCTTCAGTGACTGCTTAGGGCCCAGCACCTCAATAATTCATTTCACGTATTCTAGTCAGTCTTGTTTTGACAAATGAAAGGTAAAAAAGAGAGGCTAGAGCTTTGCCCTGGTATCAATGCTGGACTGCTTTGAATTAGAAAAACATAATTACTCATAAAATAGTGTGAGGAAATTGTACCTACTAAAATACATGACTCAAAATTAAATGTGTTTTCTGTGTGGGTGGACAGGTGGTGGTATGCAAGAAAAAAGGAAAAAAAATCACAAAACACCCCCTCAAAGTTACCTTTTCTCTGCTTTGGATTTTTAGAATATTTGCATGTACTGAGAACAATGTACCATCTGTCATCAATATTGGGAGTAATCCAGCTGATTTGTTAACTTTATCACTGTATGTATTCCACCTCACTCTGTATCCTAGGTTAATGGGTTTAATTATATGTTTCAGAATACAGTGTGCTTCAGACTCACTTTGTGAGCATAAGAAAATAAATCATATGAATACCCAGGTCCCACTTCTAAAAAATTCTGATTTAATTGGGCTGAGATGTAGGCCATGCATTGTACGATGTCTATGAAATATTTTTAGGTGATCCTAATGTACAGGCTGATGAGAACAACTAAGCTACTGATTTCAGAAGCCAAAGCAATTGATAACTGAGATGGTCGAAATATGAGAATATTCTTCAGAATAAAGGCAATAAAGTAAGAGGTAATCTTATCCTGAATTGAGACATGAGGTAGCAGCAGGCTAGGAAGTAATCAAATAAATTGTGGAGGATACTGGTATGGTATTTTTTTCTAAAGTGCTTAACATGTCATTTTAATCAGGGAAAGATGGTAGATAACTGTGCATTGCCAGGCAGAGATAGGCCAAATAATTCTCTGGTCTGATTAATGAGTTTTTTTCTTAAACAGGTGAAATGAGCATGTGCTTCTCTAACAAAGTCCCTTTACGTGGTTTGGTCTGAGGTTAGCAGGTTTAGATCTCAGCTGAAGGAGGAAAGTGCTAGTTACATTGCAGCGATTAGACACCAATGCACTAATGAGCCAACTATGACATCTAATCAATGTGTGAAAAATGGGTAATTCTCACTAATGCCCTGCTAATGTTCTCATAATGATCTGTCAAAGTACTAGAGCTAATTATTGTCATGGCAATTTGGCTCAAGTTCACCAGGGATAATCCTGGCATTGGTGAATAAGAACATACACTGTCAGTATGTCATACACTTTGTATCCACTTTTCTGT
The DNA here is from genome assembly GCA_036589455.1 of Ateles fusciceps. Taxonomy (NCBI): domain Eukaryota; kingdom Metazoa; phylum Chordata; class Mammalia; order Primates; family Atelidae; genus Ateles; species Ateles fusciceps. The sequence continues at coordinate 3,920,921 of JAZHEH010000797.1, read as the reverse complement.
TTCTCCTCATATGGAGATCCTGTATGTCATTTTCTATATACCTTTAAATGTATACTTACATACTTCACTTTTCTTTCATATTCTTGCTTTTCAAGCTCCATGTTTTCTCTTCTTCCGATTTCTATTTCTTTTTATCGCAAAAAGTAATGACGAGAATACTGGATAGGCACTTAAGAGCCCTAGGACCTGGTCCTGGCTACTACTGTCACAGCAAGGCATTTTATCCTTATAGGAATAAAGGAACTACATATGGCATCATCTACTTATTACTTTGAAATAACAGAATTCTACATTTCCCTTAAATGTCTACTCAATGTTTTTGTCCTTACTACTATTTTTTTCCTTCAAGTTTATTCATCACCATGGAAATTTATTTTTGAGTTATGGGGCATATAGCAAGAAAGGTGCCTACTGTTAGTCAATGACACAGGAAATGGAGCTCACCTGCTACAGAGGTTTAGAAGAGGAAGGAGGAAGTAGAGGTTTCAGATATGAAAAAATACCTCCAAGTATTATACATAGCAAGGTAACACTATTGCCTCAAAACTTTCTCCTAGAGTAGTTCTTCTTGCAGAAGAGTTTCTCATTTATAATCTCTTCAATAATAAATTACCATAGCAACGCTTTAGATCAATATAGCACCTAGTGAAGAGCTCAGATCCCTTTTTATCTCAGTTTACAACATCCTAGTGAGATAGCTGGATAGCTGAGCGGATAATAACTAATGCAGGCAAAGGGAAATTAACATTTATGGACAGAACAATTTTGCATTACACATTTCCTTTTTGAAAGCATTCTTTCTCTTAAGGCTGTTCTTTTCTTCTCTGTGTGTTTACAGAATATATTTTCAGCAAATGCAACTCAACATCGTAAGGCACTTTGCCCTTTTTCACCTTGAAATCAAATTAAGAAAGGAGGCAACTTTTATTCCTATAATAGACAAAAGCTGTAACAGATAAACTTGGGGACTTTAAAAGATTTTTTAAAAATATTTAAACATGACCTTAGCTGGGAGATCAGCAAAATTTTCCTGTTAAAGACCAAATAGTAAATATTTTAAACTTTGTAGACCACAAAGATTCTTAGTTACAGATTATTCTTATAATTTGTGATTCTTTTCAAATATAAAAACTTTTTTTTTTTTTTTTTTTGTCTCAAAGCGTGTACAAAAACAAGCCGTGGTCAAATTTGGCCTCCAAAACATAGTTTGCAAGCCTCTCCCTTAGAATGTCCATATTGTATGATCCTAAGACACTTAGGCCAACTGGAATACAGATGTTCACATGCCAATGCTCGTAACAGGGCATGTTAACATATCTAGATGAATAAAGTCTACCTCTCAAAGGTGGTCTCTACAGCAGTCAATTTTATGAAACAAGACTCATTTTGTAGAAGGAATGCACTCTCTAATAAGCAACATAAACCTGAGTAGCAGATTTCTAAATTCTATCAAAAGTTCATCAGGGCTCAAGATGTATGTTGTTGCCTAGATTGTCTCCAGCTTATATAACTGATAGGTTTCTGAAAAGCAATCCTAAAATTGAAAGTTTGTTGAGTGAATCATTTTTCCCTTGTCATGTTAATATAATATTACTAATAACTCTCCTGGCAAAAATATTTTACTGTGGGACATAATAGAGAATGCTCTTCACAATACTGATGTTCTATTCATTGGTGGCAAATAATTTGTATTCCCTTCATTCTCTATACAACCCTCGATGAGAAAAGTTTGTCCAGAAATAACCAATCTGTGTGATCTTTCATGCACATTCTAATGTACATAAATGCATATGGGTATATGCACAAATACATAATTCTAGATTTTAAGTAGTTAATAACTTGTTCATTAGACAGTCTAATGATCCATTGAACTTGTATATTTCCAATAAAGAATTTTTAGTCAAAAGAGACAAATCAAAATGTTTTCTAGAAAACAAGCACCAATTTATTAAATTTAGATTAAAATTTTCTTTCTTTTGGATCTGATAAAACCAAAAGGGAGTAACAAACCAAAAGAGGGGATAAACATCTTTTTTAAAATAAATACCTCTTTCCATATGAGTAATAATGAAGACCGAAAACCTAAATACATTTTGTCAGAATTCATTTTAATGTGCATATATTATATACCTGTAAGGAACATAACATAGGAAGTAGCAGTCTTTGATTTATCTTCTGATTTTGCTGAATTAATACTGTCAGTCGTAAGTATATAAATTCATGCTGTGTTTAGTATAACAATACTTACAACAGCAAAAACCCAACCAAGGCAAACAAACAAACAAACAAAAGCCGTACTCATTAGAAATACCCATCAATGGAAGAGTGCTTGAAGATACTGTAATATATTCATATTGTGAAATATTTTGCAGTCATTGTTAAGAATTAGATTGTAATCTATTCATGTGGAAAAATGTCCAGAATGCATTAAGTTATGGAGCTCTTTATATAGTGTGAGCCCCACTTTGTAAGTACAAACCCCACAATATATTGGTATAGGTTTGTATAAAGTGGAAAAATATGAGGGAAAACATATACTGAGGCTGCTAAATTGGTTGCCTCAGGAAAGTACCAGTGGCAGGGGAGTGGGGTGGGGGAGTGTGAGGAGGGCAGGCAACAATGGGTAGAGATTGTGAAACTTTCCTTTATCAAATTAGCAACAAACATAAAGAAAAGCACATGGATAAAGGAAACATAGGGCATAATTATATATCACTGACCTTAAGTAGATACTACCTTTTAATGAGCAATAAATCAATTTTATGCCAAATGACATGTAAGGAATATTAAAAGTAGATTTTTATAATTCTATATTGAGATATAACTAATAATGTTATTAAAAACAGCTCGCAGTATCTTCATATGCTCCAAATACTATGTTCAGTACTTTCTATGGATTATACTTTTTGTTGCGTATAGCAACCCTAGGAGATATGTGCTATTGATAATCCTTTTTTACCAACGAGAAAACCATGGATCAGTGAGGTTGTCAGTAGCTCTTTCATATGGCCTGAATTTGGTAGCATGGAATTTTAAACTGTGGTCTACCTGCATCTAAAGTCCTTGTTCTCAGCAAAATTATGTTATTGCACAGTATATGGTGGTGTTTTGGAAAGACTCTGAGGGTATAGAATTTTAAACAGAGGAAAGCCAGTGATTTTAGACAAATTGCCAAATTGGCGATTCGGAACACAGAAGGGATCTGGATGAAATGAAGGGTTTATGACAGTGACTAAGTTTCCATCTCTCAATCCCACATTTGCCCGTAAGTGAGTGTCTTTTATCAGGCTATCCATGTCTGACTATTCATCTTGCTTGTTCAAACATTTCGTCTAATTTTCACTCTCCTGCTTACCACAGATCTTTTTCATTATCTTGAGTCTTATGGTTTTCACCTCTGGTTCTATAAATACATATATTTTTTCTTCTATACCCTCTGACCTCCTATAAAGGATCCTTAAATACTATTTACAGTTGGCCCAGCCGTTATTTCCATTCCAACTGCCCACTTGATCCCAACAGACTTTGATCTGAGCAATCTTCCAAAAATATAGGTCAGATCATGTCACTTCCCTGCTTAGAACTCTTCAAAGTCTTCCCATAGCTGTTAAAATAAACTTGAAATTTCTGTCCCAGCCTATCAAAAACCACACATGATCTGGCCCTTTGCTAATTTCCAATAGCATATACTCTACTCTCCATGTCTCAGACTAACTGTGTTCTTGTTAAAATGTCCATGTCTTGATCTCTGAGTCGTGATTCTTCTTGTCCTTTTCACTTATTTAGAGAAACTATTCTGGCTACCCCATCACTTTTTATCCCAGTGGTTTGTTTTAATTCTCAGCATGACACTGAGAACATATGTGACTGTATCTTTGTTAGGTCAATTAAAAGTAATCATCTTTTTAATTTACAATTAACATAGCAATACAATGTATAGTCAACAATACAATTAAATTGTTCAGAAATAGTGACTGTTATTTATTTAATATTTGCCTTGAAAGACAACAGCATTCAGAATGCCTGGAAACTCACAAATGTTGTTCTCAAGAATCAGATTGTCAGGATAGGACTCGTGTGTGTGTGTGTGTGTGTGTGTGTGTGTGTGTGTGTGTGTGTGATGTTCTGAGCAATTACTAATAGGAAAAAGAGCAGATCAAGCATCAATCCTGGGACATGCATTACTTCTGCCCTTTACCCATGGTGTGACCTTGACCAAGGTCAGTTTAACTTTGTGAACTTCAATTAAATCAGCTGTAAAATGAAATGGATCTTATTTATCTTATAGGCATATCTACCTTATAGACTAGGTGAGGTTGTCCGCTAATTGGAAAGAAGGAGGACAAGGAGATTTCTCATGTCAACTTTACTTCAATTTCCAAAATTGTAAGCAATAACTATTTACTTATGTAATTAGTTTAACTTTTATCTTCACCACTGTATGTTTCATGTTATCAGGAATAGTATGTATTTTGTAAATCTATAAATACTCAGCATTTAATGCAATGCCAAGACATAGAAGACCATCAATAATACTTGTTGAAATAATTTTTTTGTAGAGATCAAATAAAATAATATACAGTATAGCTCTTTATGACTTCTAAAATGTACTACAAATGTACAATATTAAATCATTCTCTACCCTAGAACCTAAACTCTTTGAGAGAGAGTTGTTTTTACTCATTACTCTTTATACCTAAAAAAGAAAGGCTACCCCCTCAGGTGAGTAGGCTCTGGGAAATTATTTTTTGCAGAAACTTTTGTCCATATGTGTTGCAAAATCACCTAAAATTAGTGTGCCGGCAAGAGTCTGGCAATCCAGACTGAGATGATCCCTAGAATAAAATACCACAACAGCTTCCAGGAACAGTTCGTTAGCCTGACGATTCACCTGGAACTGAGCATGGCCACAGGACCCTAGGTTGTTTCCATTGTGAGCCTTGGCACACTTGTGAACGTGTGGTTGAGCCCACACAAAGCAGAGGTTTGCAGAAAAATGTGAAGGAGAGAAACAGTTCTGTCAGGCTTCAAGCCCTATAAGGAGACACAGAAAATTTGAAGAAGTCGCTGTAAAGTTTAGGTGCCCCCTGGAGCACTGGGGCCACACCATGGCTCTGCTTTCTAGAAACTGAGGTAGAAGAGCCATGCTGATGCCTGGGGGAGTAGCACTATCAGAGGGGTATGCTAAACTGAGTTCTTGGCTCTAATTCTAGCTCCCAATTAACTGGTTATTTTCAGGTCTACTGTATGTATTCTGTCTTCTAATTGGTTAAAAGAAATAATGATTTTTTCTTCTCTGACTCCCAGTATTGTGTGTGTGTATTTGTGTATTATTGACACACACACTTTATGAAATATATAAAGGGATCTGTGGGATTTCAATATTATTAGAAGTCGTGAAGAGCATGAAAACAAAAGAAATGAATGGGCCATGACTTAGAAGAAATTGTAGGCTGTTTGCCAATAAATAGTGAGTTTACAAAGATCTAGAACCACAAATACCACTTGACCCAGCAATCCAATTACTAGGTGTCTATCCAAAGGAATATAAATCATTCTATTACAAAGACACATGCATGTGTATGTTTATTGCAGCACTATTCAAAATAGCTAAGACATGAAATCAACCCAAATAGCCAAGACATGGAATCAACCCAAATACCCATCAATGATGGAATGGATAAAGAAAACGTGGTACATATGCATTATGGACTACTATGCTGCCATAAAAAAGAAATGAGATTATGTTCTTTGCAGGGACTTGGATGGAGCTGGGAGCCAACTATACTCAGCAAACTATCACAAGAACAGAAAACCAAACACTGCATGTTCTCACTTATAAGTGGGAGCTGAACAATGAGAACACATGGACACAGGGAGGGGAACAAAACACACTCAGCCTTGTCGGGGGAGTAGGGCTGGGGAAGGGGGAGCATTAGGAAAAAGAGCTAATGCATGCTGGGCTTGATACCTAGGTGATGGGTTGATAGGTGCAGCAAACCACCATGGCACATGTTTACCTACATAATAAACCTGCACATCCTGCACATGTACCCAGAACTTAAAATTAGAAAAATAGTGAGGTTGCATGTAAATAAATAGTGGTAAATATTTGTGGTAAATAAAATAGTATTTGAACTGGTATACTGAAGAGGGAATAAAGAGGAAAAGAGGAAAATGAAAGAGGGAGTATTTTTATTTCAATAAAAACTCTTTGAAATTGTCATAGTAGTAGTACAAATAGATAAGACAAATTCTGTTGATGACTTTCTTAAAATATAGAGTTTAGAGTTGTGATTTATTATCTGTGGAGAAGTTATTGAACAAGATTCTGATTTGACAAAAAAAAAAGTTAAAAAAGATTAATTTGGCATTAAGTGTTGAAATATATAAACATTTATAGGTGCTAATTGACCCCAAAGGGGTGTCTTTGAAATGTGTTGTCCTTCTTCAGCTTCCTTTAAGTTTTGTTCTGGCATCAGTAAAATCTGGAGATATCCAGTTACATAAATAAAAAATACTGCTCTTGTTAAATGTAAAAACTGTACTAACAAAAAAGGCTTACAGACAGATTAACTAATAGTACAAAAATATTATTTCTTTGAATGAACCCAAAGAACCATCAATAGCGAGAATTAAACTGTGACTTTCTTGAAGTGCACCAAAAGTCCCTAATGTAAGAAGTTTTGTTGTTTGTTTTGAAACAAGTCAAGCATTGGTATGGCCTGTGAAAGGAAAATATTTTGTTATTGTAGTAAGAAGCAACCTCTTTTCCTTCACGTTTTTATCCAAAATAAGAGACACAAAGTTTTTGTATTTGAGACATAGGTAATTAGATGCAAGATTATCTCATCATTGGTGTTTAAAATTAATGCACCCAGTAGCTATTTTACCTTATTGTGGTTATATTTAAGACTCAAAATATTTAACCGCAGCACCTCTCCAATTTACAGATTGTGTTTCAAAAATTTATTGAGAGACATTATTTTAAATAATTATCTGGAGTTCTGAAAAGTTCATCCTGGTGTAGTAGAGCAGGCCTCCCTGAATATTAGCAAGCAGTGCATTGATGAAGTCAAATAAAAATTGTTAAAAGTTAATTATATACAGAGTAAAAATATGCACGAGTGTTATAATCCTATAAAGGAAGTTGCCATAAATAATCTACAGTTTACATAAAAGTCTGCATTTTGAAGTGTTTTTATACAAAATGAAACTTCAGTGCATGGGAAGTGTGTAGGGATTTTAATCTTAAAAACACTAAAGAGGGTCAAATGATTCAAATAATAATGTAGAATTATTCAAAATAAGTTTATCCATTATGTTGGGTTTCTTTTCAACACTTAATTTTAGGATGATTTTATGATCCTCAACTACAAAAGTTAATACAATGTCTTATAGATGTTACAAATAAAAATCTCTCATTGAGCACTGTAGTTACTATAAACAACAAAAAATACTTCTGTTAAAAAATTAATAAAAAGGAAGGACACAATATTTTATGTATACTATGATGTTTGAAGTATAAAATGAACCAAACTCAAGGTTAGAAAAAAAATCCTGTGGGAAAACATATTAAATGTTAGTGGTGTTTAGCATTAGATGATAGGCTATGGGTTTTATTTTTATTATTTTTTATTTTTTAGGAATTTAAAACATTTCCTAAATGTCTTTTTCTCTTATTCATGAAGTTTAGAAAATTTATTACTAGTAATAAATTTTCTAAACTTCATGAATGCATTTACTTAAGAAATTTTTTAAAAATGGTTTGCCTGTTTTTTTAACATTAACAGTTTATTTTCTTTTCCCAATAATTTCCCAGCAACAAACAGCAGCCCAGAAATTTTCAATGTGGAACCCTGTTTATAGTCCTTTTCTCCCAACAGTGGTTGAAATAGCCACTCTTTTTTCTTTTAGTCATCGTATAATAATGATTATAATAGTGATGATAGAAAAAGAACACAAAATAGCATGCATTTGAAAATCATAACATGACTTCAAAGCAATTTTCACATATATTTTCTGATTCTTTCTTCATGATATCAACTCTGTGAAGTTGATGACTTCTTTATTAAAGGGAATCAACTCTTTTTTGTGCCTAGGCCCAAGGCAGGAGAAAGATTAAAGGAGATAAGAAGCCTGCGAGAAAGACATCTTAAGTCTTGACCGAACCATTGTTTGTTCACCTAGGGAGTATGCATTTCCTCATTCTCAGAATCTCTGTTGGTAGCAATTGATGTTCTGGGGTCCTAGGAAAACTCAATTTGTGATCTTCCAGTTCTTGAGTCTAGAGTCAGTTGCATAGCCTATAGAGAAATTTTTAGGATGGTTGTATAGATTGGGTGGTACCAGAAATACATCAATAAAGAAAATAGTGACAGTTATGGGGGCTTTGAGAAGTAAGAAGTGAGTGCTGACAAGATTTGCTGATAATTCGATGTTGTATTTTTTGTTTTTTAATTGAAATTCTATACAATTCAGAGATAAGAAAACACAACCAGAAATCCAATAGGTAAAGTGCAGATGACCAGATTTTGCGTTTCATCTCTGTATGATTGACTTTCTTGGTGGCATGGAGTCAGACACTTAATCTTTTAGTATCTCATTTCATTCTTAGTAAAATGTACTTCATGTTGTAATAATACTACTAAGCATATTAAAACTCATAGGGAGAGAGGTGCTAAGTTTCAAGTGTCATCAGTCCCAGGGAATGGGAGACGCCTGCCAATTTCCTCAAAGTGTTTCATGAAAATCAAATGTCTCCATGTAAAAAGTAAGTCTTCTCTTGAATATAATATAAGAACAGCTTCTTCTTGTATTGCAACCAAACGTGATTTTATTGAAAATCACTCTGGACTAACTGCTATCCTTAGCAGAATGAAGAAATTTTCAGTGCCCTACAAGGTATTAATCATGTTTTTAAAAAAGTGATTGTTAATGAATTCCACAGTCCAATCTTTTTACTACTGATCTTTTTCACCACATAATTTGAGCACTATATAGATGGCATTTTCTTTCATGTAAGATATTAGTGATGGAACATTGAACTGGACATTAAATGGAGAACCCTGAAGAGGTCATTATAATAAAATGTGAGTGTTCTCACTTTCTTTGTGTCACAGACGGTGGGGATTCTTAAGAGGTTTGCAGATACTGTCTTTGATCATGTTGACTGACTCAGTATGTTCTCCATTGCCTTGACATGTGAGAAACTAACTCTAAGGTCAACAGCTCCATGAAACCTCTATATTAGTTACAGAATATCACTTTAGAGTGTGTGGGAATCCAGGTCTTCCCATTTGGCCACACTACTGGAATCTCTTTTCTTAAATATTCAAATAAAATTATTCAGCCCCAATTTTATATAATGGAAGACATTCAGAGTCTTCTTTAAAATTTCCAAAAAATAAAAAGGGCATCATTTTGGTAGGTCTGGGCAGAGTGGGGAAATTAGGTGCTTCTCATAACTTTCTTTCAATTTTTGAAAAATTACAATAAAATGCATGTAACAAAATTTACTGTCTTAAATGTGCACTTTGGTGTTATTAAGTGCATTTATATTGTTGTGCAACCATCATTGCCATCATCTCTGTAACTCTTTCATCTTTTAAAACTAAGCTCTATATCCATTCGGTAATAACTCTCCATTCCTTCCTCTTTCCAGTCCCTAGAAGCCATCATTCTACTTTCCGTTCTTATGAGTATTCTACATACTTATTATATAAGTGGAATAGTTGCTTATTTCACTTAGCATAAAGCCCTCAAGGTTTATCCATGTTGTAGCATATGTCAGAATTTTTATAATTTTTAAGGTTGAATCATATTCCATTGTGTGTGTGTGTTTGTCTATATAAAAAACATTTTGCTTATCTGTTTATCTGTCATTGGGCAGTTGGGGTTGCTTTCATGTTTTAGCTATTGTGAATAATCCTATTAATGTGGGTATACAAATATATTTTTAGATTATGCTTTTAATTTTTTTTGAATGTACTTAGAAGTGAAGTTGCTGGATGATATGATAAATGTATTTTCAATTTTTTGAGGAATTGCCAAACTGGTGGTAGGAATGTAAAATGGTACGGTTGTTGTTATTCCACAACATCTGTACCATTTTACATTTTTACCACCAGTGCAAATTTGTTTTATTTGCTTTTTCATCAACACATGTTATATTCTGGGTTTTTTTTTTTTTAATAGTTGGTATATGATGAATGTGAGATGGCATCTATTGTGGTTTTGATTTGCTTTTCCCTAATGATTAGTGATGTTGAGCATTTTCCTGTGCTTATTGGTCATTTCTATATCTTCTTTGGAGAAATGTCTGTTCAAGTCTTTTGCCCATTTTTGAATAAGAGCAATGTTCAATTAATATCCTGAATATTATTTTTATGTTAATATTTGCAAATATTTTTTACCATTCTGTGGATATCCTTTTTACTATGTTGATAGTATATTTCAGTGCAACTTTTAAAACTTTTATAAAGTTCAACTTGTCTTTTCTGTCTATTGTTTTGTTGTCTCTGCCTTTGGTGTCATGTCCAATAAATTATTGCCATCCAATGTTGTGATCTGCCCTGTTTTTCTTCTAAGAGTTTTACAGTTTTACATTTTATATTTAGGTCCTTTGTTCACTTTGAGTTAATTTTTGTATGTGGTATTAGGTCAGGGTCCAACTTCATTCTTTTGACTGTGGACATCCAGTTTTCCCAGCATCATCTGTTAATACTGTCCTTTCCCCCATTTAATAGTCTTGGCATCCTTGTTAAAAATTATTTAATCATATAGGCAAATTTTATTTTGGACTGTCTTTTATTTCATTGGCCTATGTATATTTGTCTTTATGCAGATACTACACTGTTTTGATTAGTATGGTTCTGTAGTAAGTTTTCAGAAAATATGGATTTTCCAGCTTTGTTCTTTTTCAAGATTGTTTTGCCTGTTTGAGCTTCCTTTATATTCCATATAAATTTTAGGATGAGTTTTTTTTTTTATAATTCCTGCATAAATGTCATTGGGATTTTGATGGGAGTTGTATTGAACTAGTAGTTCACTTGGGTAGTATTAATATCTTAATAATCTTGTCTTTCAATCTGTAAATATGGGATGTCTTTCTGTTTACTTATAACCTCTTTAATTTCTTTCAGCAATGTTTTACAGTTTTCATCATACAAGTCTTTCTTCTTCTTATTTTTATTCCTAAGTGTTTTGCTGTTTTTGATGTTCTCGTAAATTGAATTATTTTCAAAATTTTCTTTTCACAATGTTCATGGTTAGTGTATAGAAATGTAACTGATTTTGTGTGTTGATTTTGTGTACTACTACTTTGCTGAAATTATTAGTTCAAACAGGTTTGTGTGTGTGTGTGATCTTTATTGTTTTCTACAGAGAAGATCATGTATCTCCAAAGAGAAATACCATGTACCGTTTCCATTTCAATTTGGATACCTTTAATTTCTTTATCTTGCCTAATTGCTGTTGATGAGACTTAGTATCATGTTGAAGAGAAGTGATGAAAGCACACACTCTTGCCTTGTTCTTGATCTGAGAGGAATAGTTTTCAGTTTTTCATCATTGATTATGATGTTCACCATGGATTTCTCATATATGGCTTTTCTTATGTTGAGGTAGTTTTCTTCTGTTCTTAGTGTGTTGATTGTTTTTATTGTAAAAGGATGTTGAATTTTGACAAATGCCATTTTTGCATCAACTGGGATGATAATGTGTTTTTCCCCTTTATTTTGTTAATGTGGTATATTACATCAATCAATTTTTGTTTCAAACCGTCCTTTATTCCAGGAATAAATCCTATTTGGTAATTGTGTATAATCCTTTCATATGCTGCTGAATTTAGTTTTATAATATTTTGTTAAGGATATTTGCATCAATGTTCATAAGGGATATTGGTCTGTAGATTTTTCTTGCATTATCTTTGTATGTTTAGATATCAGGGTAATGCTAGCTTCATGAGAAAATTAGGGGAATGTTCCTTCCTCTTCTAATATTTGAGAAGTTTGAGAAGGATTAGTGTTCGTTCTTCTTTAAATGTTTGGTAGCGTTAACCAGTGAAGCCATCAGTTACTGGGCTATTGTTTTCAAGAGATTTTTAATTTATAATCCAATCTCCTTACTACTTGTAGATATATTCAGATTTTCTATTTGTCTTTGGCCTAGTTTTGGTAGGTTTTGTGGTTCTAGAAATATCCAATTTTTTGGTATACAGTTTTCCTAGTACTCTCTTATAATCCCTTTTATTTATGTAGAATCAATAGCAGTGCCCCCCACTTCTATTTGATTTCAGTAAATTTTAGTTTTTCTCTTTTTTCTTAGTCCATCTATAGCTAAAGTTTGTCAATGTTGTTGATCTTTTTGAAGAACCAACTTCTGGTTGTGTTGCTTTTCCCTGTTATATTTCTATTCTCTATTTCAGCTTGCATATGTGAGGGGGAGATGAACAACCATGGACAGCACCTCTTTGGCTGCACATCTGTGATCACAGGCAGCAATAAGTGATCAATGCATAGATCCCTGATATTTTGGATGGCAGGGTCATTTTTACCCTCCCTTAGACTCCCCACATGCTGCTTAGGTAATACATGTAAAACTGCCTGCCAAGACCCTGAGGGTTGGGTGAAGGGTAGCTGCTACTCTGAATAGATCAGATTGGACAAAATTAGCCATTTACTCTTCAAGCCTTTCCTGGAAGTTTCTAAACCTTCAGTACACTTCAGAGTTCCAAAATAATTAAGCAGACAGATTCTGCCAGTACAGTTGTTATCTAGGTGGAGGGACAGATTCCTGGTGCTTCCTTCTCCACCATCTTTCTAGAATCCTCCCATTCTTCTTTTAGCTTTACTGAATTCTTGTTCTTGTTGAATTCTTAGTTACGTATTTGTAGACTCCTTGTAGCTGATGTCTTCTGTTTCATGTTCCCCCAAGCATCTTTTCCCTTTAATTCCCCTAAACACTGTAACTACAAAACCGTTATATGCATAGAATTTTTAAAAACTTAATAAACAGATATAGACTATAGTGCATACTAAAAATAAATAACAGTATGTTTTGTTCATATTAATACTCTGTTTTCACCCTGACATCACCAGTTCAATGTACTAGTTTGCTACGATTGCCATAACAAAATACCACAAACAAACAAAAAAAAATTTTTTTTTCACAGTTCTGGGATTGTTGGAAGTTTAAAATGAAGACAGCAGCACGGTTGGATTCTTCTGAGGCCTCTCTTGTTGGCTTGCAATATCTGCCTTCTTGCTGCCTCACCATGTGGCCATTTCTCTGTGAATGTGCTCCACTGGTGGCTCTTCTGATTCTTATAAAGACATCAGTCATGTTGGATCAGAGGCACATTAAAGACCTCATTTAACTTAATTACTTCACTAAAGAACTTAGCTCCCTGTATGGTTATATTCTGAGGCAGGGGAGGTTTGGGAGGGGTGAGAGTTGAGACATTAATGTATGGATTTTTTGGGAGAGATGTAATTCCAGTCAACAACATTCTGTTTCCCTTTACACCTCTATTTTTAGTAACTTCATGTTTTTCCAGTGACCCTCCTCCTCCTCCTTTTCTTTAAATCCCTGTGCTCTTCCCTAAACTTATTCATTCTAGAATGGCAAGAGGGAAAGCCCATATTTCTATACTTTATATTTCTTGGTCTCTCTTTTCTTTGATAGACCTGCCAGGGTGGGGAGAAGGGACACAGTCAGAAGAGTTACATGAAAATATTTTCTGGAAGGTAAGAGCAATGCTCTCCTTGGAATGGATACTTCTATCATTGTGGCTCAGACTGCAGCCAGTGTTGTAAATAACATTTTTTTTTCCCTTGACTGCTCAATGTGTATCACATTCAGCCTTTTATTAAAACGATTTGCTTCATCTGTCTGCCTCAACCAGTAGGTTGTAAGGTCTTCATAGGCAGAAGCTATGTCTTATTTACTGTTGTATTCCTTATAACCCCTAGCTGAAGCCTTCATAGCACAGGATCAGTCTTCTTTTTTTCTTCTTGCTTTCTTTTTACAGAAAAACTGTGAATTTCTTTCAATAAATATAATACAGTGATTTCTTCTATAATTTCTACACATTGGGTCTTAAGCTTTGTTCTTGAATTGTCCTTAAAATCTACCTATGTACTTCAAATACTACAAATTATCTCATACCCATTCTAGAATGTTTGTTAACTTCATTTCTATTTATCAAAAATAACCTTTCTTTTCCAGTGAAGTACTAACTTCTTAGCCATGAATTTATATTCCATCTTTTAAAATGCTGCTTGTTTTCCAAAAGTTTACAAAGGGAAGACTTACAAACGACCCTAGATGAATTTTTGTTAAATGACATATATTTATATGATCTCTATTATATCTTATTATGACATTTGGTCACTAATTATTTCAACTCACACTTGTAGCTGGTAAATCCCATCAAACAGACCAAGATGATTGTAGACATTTTTTTTTCCTTTGAACTTGGGGGATATCCAGCCTGTTTGACTGAAACAGCTTGTTGAAACCAGTCATTTTTAAGAGGAAGCTTATGAAGTAGATTCAGAGCAAGGATCCTCCAACCAAAGACTCTTCATGTAGCTTTGTGAATATTTTACTACATAAATCTAAAATTATTTTCTCTTCAACTGGTCTCCTTTACTTTTTTTAGAATCTTAACAATCACTATCAGCAATGGATATTAATAACTTCCCACTCTCTCTTTCTATACTTAAAAAAATGATATATCTTTGGAGAAACAGGTGAGCTACATAAACATTAACAAAAGTAGTTTTGATGGTTTACAGCAGAGTAAACATAACTCCTGCCTCACTTGTGGCAAATGTGTCTTTTGGACTTAGGAGTGCAAGGTTACCTTTATGCTTCATCATTGTGTATGAGCCTAGTTTTCACCTGTAGGGAACATTCTCCGCCTCCTCTGTGCATGGCTGCAGTGGAACTCTGTGGGCATCCCTCTGAGCCTTTACTTGGTGCTCTGCTCACACTATTAATTACATGAGAAATATTATTACAGCATTCTTAAAAACCTGTCAAGCAGCTAATATTTCCGCCCACCCACATTTACCAGAAGCAATTTTACTTCCACTTACCTGCCTACCACTCATTTCATTAGTTTTAGAGAATGTTTGTTTGTGCTTGCAGACCAGTAGATTTCGAGGTGGCACAGAGCTACAGTCATTCCACCTGAAAGAAATGTGTGTGGAAGTGAAGACAAGAGAAACATTTGTGTCGTTACTCCTGTTTGTAAGAAGTGAATTTCTTGTAAAGTTTTTTGGTTTTGCTTTTCATTTTTTAGGGAAGAAAAATGAGCTGGGCATGGTGGCTCTAGTCTGTAATCCCAGCACTTTCGAAGGCTTAGGCAGGTGGATCACCAGAGTTCAGGAGTTCGAGACTAGGCTGGCCAACATGATGCAACCCCTTCTCTACTAAAAATATAGAAAACTAGGGGGCCATGGTGGCAGACACCAGTAATTCCAGCTACTCAGAAGCCTGAGGCAGGAGAATCACTTGAACCCGGGAGGCAGAGGTTGCAGTGAGCCAAGATTGCGCCACTGCACTCCAGCCTGGGTAACAAGAGCTAAGCTCTATCTCATAAAAGAAAATAAAAAAGGAAGAAAAACAATAAATGTGAAGAAGAGAAGGCAATATTCTCTACCTGTTTAGAGGTAAAGAAACAAAGGTGGTGAGAGAGGTAAATCTGATAAAAAGTGAGGAAATAAAAGTGATACACAAGCTTGTGATTCAGATGGGATTTATTTATATTCTGCTGCCTTAGTAATGGATGGCTTCCTGATATCTCTTTTTAAATTTTATTTAGTATTTAGCATATACATATTCTATGACTTAGTTTAAGCAACAGAACATTGACACTAATTTGAAAATGCTGCTGGGTGTAATTTCCTTTGTGTAATGCCTCATATTCAAGAAATATAGGATCTTATTGGTCTCTCTCTCTACCTATGACTCTTCTAATGAAAGGATCCAATTATCTTAGCATTAATCTGATCAATTGTTATTGAATGGGTTGTTAATCTGTTTGATCAAGTCTAATATGCTAATTAGAAGATTTTGGGTGAGGCATAGAAATAATATAAGCAATTGTTACAGCTTTTAGATATGCCAGCTCTCTTACTCCTAAAGTCTGGCAAATCACATAAATCCACCCTTCCTACCACCCATATTTTGTGAAGGGGTAGGCAATGCAGTGGCTCAGGAAGATAATGTGAAATGGGAGGGCATGTGTGTTTTTGATAAGGAAGACTAAAAAAATATTATGAAATGTCCAAATCAGTAGGTCTTGGCTTTTGTACTTAGAATCATTCCCTAGTCCTGGCCGCTGTTATTATAGCAAAGCAGACAGGATGGTGACCCTTAGGAGCACAGAGCTTCTCAGCCATTTGTGAATTCCCAGCCCCTAGTATAAAATAACTACTAAATAAATCAATAAAAATATTACTTCTGAGGCACTTCCTCCATACCTTCTTGGGGACCATATGTCAGGACTTCTTTAATCCTTAGATGCTATCCTGCATGTTCATTGAGACCTTTTATTCACTTAACATTAATATATCTGTGGGGAGGATCCTGAGTAATAGTTCTTTGTGCAGCTAAGTATGGATGTCATTGAAAGTTAATCGGCATCAGAAGACTATACCTATGCTTGGAAGAATACAATGATTCTCATTGCCTGTCAGTCTTAGTCTTCATTTTCATGCAAAGTTGATTAGTCTTAAACAGAGGTGCTTTTTGACAGAATTCATCTGTTGACTCATATTGGCTTTAGGCAATCCAATATCTCCTTGCTCATTTTGGTAGGAAAACAAAGAAAAAGTTTACTTCTTATGTTTGTTGGCTGCATGTGTGTCTTCTTTTGAGAAGTATCTGTTTATGTCCTTTGCCCACTTTTTAATGAGGTTTTCTTTTCTCTTGTAAGTTTGTTTAGGTTCCTTGTAGACTCTGGATATTAGACCTTTGTGAGATGGATAGATTGCAAAATTTTTCTCTCATTCTGTAGGTTATTTGTTCATTCTGATGATACTTACTTTTGCTGTGCAGAAGCTCTTTAGTTTAATTAGATATCCCATTTGTCAGTTTTTGCTTTTGTTGCAATTGACTTTGGTATCTTTGTCATGAAATTTTTGCCCGTGCCTATGTCTTAAATGGTTTTCCTAGATTTATTATAGAGTTTTTATAGATTTGAGTTTTACTTTTAAGTCTTTAATTTATCTTGAGTTAATTCTTGTATATGGTGTTAAGGAAGGGGCCCAGTTTCAATTTTCTGTATATGGCTAGAAAATGGTGCAGTTCTTTCAGCACTTTTATTCAATAGAGAACCCTTTCCTTATTACTTGTTTTTGTTAGGTTTGCCAAAGATCTGTGCAGCAGACCACCATGGCATATGCTTACCTTTGTAACAAACCTGTGCATCCTGCACATGTACCCCTTAACTTAAAAATAAAAATAAAAAGTTTACTTCAGTTAAACTGCAGCATGTTGTCCCGGATAATATGAGTCAAGTTTCCTAAAAATCTGCTTAATGCATAGGCTGTGCAACATTTACATGTTAGAACCAGCTACACTTCTGATATCCAGTCAGTTTTACCAAGATAACTATGGTTGGTCTGGATATGATTCCATAGTGCTTTGTTGGAGAGAAGCCAAGCCTGTGCATTTTTTTATCAGCACCATTTGAAAAATTTCAGCATCTTGATCTTATTTGTGCACTTTTTGAGTTGGTATCACACACAAAAATTATATTTTTTCACTACATGCTAATTCAAGGGAAAATATTTCCTTATTTATTGATGGACTGATTAATTAAAAATATACTATACACATAGTACAAATGTATCTTATCTTAGAAAAGACTCAACCCAAAAGTAGTATGTATCATAGACTCTATTCTCAATAAGTTTAATATATAAACATAGTATTTTATAGTAACCACATTTAGAAAGGTCAAATCAAGCAAACTTTTCTTTCATAGAAACTGGGTTTAGTGTAGTTTAGCATGACAAAAATAACCCATAGATTTTATATGTGGTAAAGATATCAAAGGCAAATAGGCAGACATTTAAATGCAATCCAAAGTTTATAACTGGAAATAACTATTTATTTATTTATACTCTGTATTATTTCAAAAACACTTTTTGAGGGAGAATAATTACCAAATACATGTTTGTTCTATTAACAAATTTTAGCTTTCTATTTGTACATATTACTGTTTAAAAAATTCTATTAAAACCAGTAATACCTTCCATTAAGATACGATATTTGAATGACTCACATTTTAATACTTTATAGTAGGGACTTCGACTCAGCATTTCTTTGTAGAAACAGGTGTGCATAAAGAGTTAGAATGTCTTTCATCTAATAAGTCAGACATATTAAAGTTAAAAAAGCATTTCAATTGGTGGATTTTATTATTAAACTCTAGTAATGAGTGTATTTAACAGGCTTCCATTTAAAAAAAAAAAATTGCTGTCAGATGTACCGTTGCATAACAGAGCTTTTCTCCTTCCAAGTGTGGGGGAGGGCTTTATGATTCTATGCCATTCCTTTTTGTATGCATTTGCATCTGAGGTTAGTGACTTCTTCCCAAGGCATTTAGACTGTTGTCATCCAGCAAGTCCCCTATATCCATATATCCTCACGCTATATTACTATGTATTATATATTACTATATTACTCACTACTGAAGTCCAGCAAATACCTACACTGAGGGAAAAATGAAGAATAAATTCTAATATTGCCTTTCCAAGAGGGCACTAATGTTTTGGCTTGCTAGAATTCTTGTTCCTCCTTCCAGTAAAAGCAGTTAGCTTTTTCTTTGGGGAACAGACCCTCCTATGTTCTACCTGGTGCCATTCTGCCTGTCAATCATGAAGCATTCTCCATCTCAATTAAAGTGATAAGACTAAAGAATACTTTCTCAGCAGTTTGAATACGAAGCACTCTCATGCAAGGATAGAAAATAATTGGAACTCATGTATCATAAGGAAGAAACCCAAGGAGATTCTTTATGAGTTTCTGCCTCCACGTTCCCTAAAGCTTCCTGGTGTTTTACTTTCCTAAGTCCTAAGTGTTCAACCTCTTTTTTATTTTATTTTTTTTAAATTCTGTGTTTTACTTGATTTGTGAAACAAGTCAGTTTTATTGTTTTCCTTATGTAAGCTCCAGGGGGAGATTTTCTGTTGCTTTCAATGAAGAGAGAACTGATGTAAATTCCTTTTAGACTCTTCCTTTTGGGGTTTATTTATTATTTACTTATATTAGCTTTGAAACAAGATAATTGGGCTCAATGGTTGTAAACCTTACCTAAAACCTATGCAGCATATATATAAAATGTGTCTCAAAATAAACTTTTCAGTTTGCATGTTAGACCATCTCTTTGAGAAGTGTACTCTATATATGAACTTTTTTTATTGTCTTAAAATGTACTAGGTAAATAATGTTTTACAGTCCTCTATACCCAGTATTCTGGGAATAATTTAGTTACCATGAACATGGTTTAAAATTATATTATTTAATTAGTGTTCAAACCTATAGGTGTCATCTGTACATGCTTTGGACTAACCTCAGCAAGATTCTCCGTTGGCTTTTTTAAACTTGGAGAGAATCTGATTCTGTAAAGTCTTCAACAGATTCACAAAAGATTCGTATTTGTCAAAGAAAATTCTGGTAATTTACTTTTCAGGGCAAATGTTAGAGATGATTACTTTTTAATAAAACAATGTTTTCATTTAATTAGATAGATATTAATTAAATGAGTGAATTCTGGTTTTCTCTCATTATAAAAGCATAGTTTTTCACATTAACTCTAAAAAGTAATATTGGAGTAGTCATACCTGGTGATCTTGTTTGGCAGTTTAATGATCTTGCTATAAGGTAAAATAAGGACCTAAGTGTTGATTAGGTCTATCGTTATAAGAAACTGACTTCTTATAGAAAATAATTTTAAGTGAGATTTCTTTTTAATTAAAAAATTGTTATGGATACATAGTATGTGTATATATTAATGGGGTATATTAGATATTTTGATACACGCATACAATGTTAATAATCACCTCAGAGAAAATGGGTTTTCTATGACCTTAAGCATTCATAACTTCTTTGTGTTACAAACATTCCAACTGTACTCTCTCAGTTATGCTAAAATGTACAAGAAATTACTGTTAACGAGTCACCCTGTTGTGCTATCAAATACTAGGTATTATCCATTGTATCTAACTATATTTATGTACCTATTAACCATCCCCATTTCCCCACCGCCCACTTCTACCACCTCTATTCTTCCAAGCCTCTGGTAACCATCATTCTATTTTCTATCTCCATGAGTTCAGTTGTTTTAATTTTTAGTTCCCACAAATGAGTGAGAACATGGGAAACTTTTCTTTCTGTGCCTGGCTTATTTCACTTAACATAAGTTGTTACCAAGACAGGATTTCTTTTTTTAGTCTGCATAGTACTCCATTGTGTATAATATGTACATTTTCTTTCCTTTTCTATTGATGGACACTTAGGTTGCTTGCAAATCTTGACTATTGAGAATAGTGCTGTAATAAACATTGAAGTGAAGTTATCTATTCTATGATATACTGATTTCCTTTGTTTTGGGCTATATAGCTAGCAGTGGGATTGCTTGATCATATGGTAATTCCATTTTTAGTTTTTTAGGAAACCTCCAAACTATTCTCCATGGTGGCTATACTACTTTACATTCTCACCAACAGTGTATGAGTGCTCCCCTCTGTCCACATCCTCGCCAGAATTTGCTATTGCCTGTGTTTTGGATAAAACCCATTTTAACTGGGATGAAATAATATCTTTTTGTAGTTTTGGTTTGCATTTTTTCTTTTGATCAGTGATGTTGAGCACCTTTTTATATACTTGTCTGCCATTCATATGTTTTCTTTGGCAATGTCCATTCAGATCCTTTGCCCATTTCAAATCTGATTATTAGATTTTTTTCCTATAGACTTATTTGGGCTCTTTATATATTCTGGTTATAATCCCTTGTCAGATGGATAGTTTGCAAATATTTTCTTCTGTTCTGTGGGTTGTCTCTTCATTTTGCTGATTGTTTCCTTTGCTGTGCAGAAGCCTTTACACTTGATGTGATCCATTTGTCTATTTTTGCTTTAATTGCCTGTGCTTTTGGAGTATTACTCAAGAAATTTTTTGCCAAATTTAATGTTGTGGAGAGTTTTCCTAATGTTTTATTTTAGTAGTTTCATAGTTTCAGGTCTCATATTTAAATATTTAACCTGTCTGATTTTGATTTTTCTATATGGTGAGAAACAGGGGTCGAGTCTCATTCTTCTGTATATGGCTATCCAGTTTTCTTAGCACTGTTAATTGAAGAGATTTTCTTTTTCCCAGTGTGTATCCTTTGCACTTCTGTCAAATAAATGAGATATTTTTATACAGTATTTCCCAATCAGCAGGCATGCTTATTTTTTAAGAAAAGAATTATCTTGAAAATATGAAGCAGACTGTGTAAATCTGCTTGCTGTTTTTTTCCTTACTGCTGATATTACTCAAATCTTAAAACTCAGAATATGTATGCACATATAAATGTGAAAAAATAAATATACACATACTAAAGGATAAGTTAATTTTCTGTTGTGGATATTATTTTATAGAATCAATAGCTAATAAAATGAGCTACTTATTTGAATCAATGTCAAAACCAGTCATATATTATTATGTAATAAACAAACAGCATCTATAATGGAATGCTGGAGAATCAGTCATGCCATTTAGATGTGTGTTGTGTTCATCTCAGTCTTCTAAATTCCCTCTTCCTCAAGAAAATACAATGCATGTGCACGCGTGCACACACACACACACACACACACACACAGAGAGCTTTTTTCAGTTTTAAAGTATTTGATTAGTTTCTCCATATTTCCCTCTGAAAGTACAAAACCATTGGTGATGTGTCATTGTCTACCCTGGTTCTATTACTTTCTTTTGAGGATACATAGGTAGTAGATATATGTTTAGTCTTTCCTCTGGCAGACTCTAAGGCAACCTACCATAAAACATTGCATTTGCATTCAATACCCAAGTCAGCTTTAAACTTGAAGAATCTCATTCATCCCTGTGAGCTCTAAAATTTTACAATTTTGTGATTTTAGCTATGAGGAAATATTTAAGATTCTTCATTCCCAAGGGAAAGCCACTGGGACTATGATTCTGCAAATTTAACAAAGACTAACTCACAGTAGTGTTTTGGTAATTGCCAGAGCCATGTCTCCAATAGTGGTAGAGACAGTGAAGGCTGAAATGGCTAGGCCTGATGATCAAGGTGTTTGTAAATAGCAGAACACATGGAGAGGCAGGTAGCATCAACAAGGTGTAGAGTTTGCAGATAAGTGTCTGACCTTGGGAATACCTGCTTTGAATTTTGATTTGGGGATGTCTTGTAAAGAACCAAGGGCATATGGCAGGAATACTGGAAAAGACAGGACAATCACTTAATTTCAGATCTGGGTATGAGGTTTAAACAAGACCAACTATTCTATTAGCTTCCAGCTTTTAAAATTTCCCCTGATCAGAATTAAAAGTTTGTGTTGGCATTAAGTGGCTCCAGCTTCAAGGGTGAAAAGGAATATGTGAGGAGAGTTCTAGCATATCCTGATAATACTGTCTTCAGTCAAACTCTATTAGTAATGCTCATAGCTGTCAAGTTCAAAATAAAATTTTTTACAAAACCATTGAATGGATATGCAATTGAGAAATCTTACAAGCTTCTCCTACAGTGATTTTTATGAACTTTATTTTAATTGAATCATTAAGTTAATAGATATAAATGACTATTTCCTGAAGTAGATTCGATAATTTATAATCCAGTGTTCGTGTGAATGTGCTCATATATGTAAACTTTCAGTGGAAATTCATAAAATCAATGCATTTCATTACATTAAAATATGGAATGGAAAATGAATTACTTGATTTTATTACATAATATCCCTATTCTCTTTGCTTCTTCTCTTCCTCCATTTTTTCTTTTTCTTTTTCTTTTTTTTTTTTTTTGTATTGTTACTGGTCTACATAGTACTGGAAAGAGGTTTATACTATTCTAATTTTAAAGATTCATATATAACCATTCAATTCAGTACAGAGTTATGGAGTATCCTCTGCATGTACTGGATTATCTGGGTAGGAAAATGTAGAGGAACCCAAATTAGGTGGGAAGACATGATGCTGCCTTTACGAAGTGTATCGTCCTTTTAAAATATGTAACGCTTGTGACTGGGTGCGGTGGCTCATGCCTGTTATCCCAGCACTTCGGGAGGCTGAGGCAGGCAGATCACATGGTCAAGAGATCAAGACCATCCTAGTCAACATGGTAAAATACCAACTCTACTAAAAATACAAAAATTAGCTGGGCATAGTGGCGCGAGCCTGTAGTCCCAGCTACTTGGGAGGCTGAGGCAGGAGAATCGCTTGAATCCAGAAGACAGAGGTTGCAGTGAACTAAGATTGCACCACTGCACTCCAGCCTGGCAACAGAGCGAGACTCTGTCTAAATATATATATATATATATATATGTATAACTTTTTCATATGAAGTAATTAAATAACAATACCAAGGAAGTTTATCATAAAGTGCTAAATTAAATATTATCAAGTACTATAATTATGTGATTCCAACTATAACTATAGTGCAGAACTAACCAGAGTTAATTGATCATTTTCAGTAATTGACTAAAAGAGTAGATGAATAAAATTTATCTTTGTCTAAATTTTCCCAGTTAGGTCACCTAACCGTTTTTATAACTTCATCATATTTCTAGTCATGTGCTATTATTAACCCTCATTTCCTCTTGGTTTGCCTGCAGCTGCAGCTCTGTCTCATGAACCTAATGTTTTTGTTTAAGTATACCACCCTGATTGTCCAGAGGCCAGATTCTAACTAATCAGTACCATCCAGAACATGTCTCTGAACACAAGAACAAGTGAGAAAACTCTAAGGGTACAGAGCCCAGCTGAATGAGTTGTATAAGAAGCTGACCTGTATTTAGAATCTTAACAAAGTTAGATATGAAATTCTACATTTTATAAAAAGAAGCAAACATCTTTGTTCAGGCAACCAGTGACACAGGGAAGAAACTGTACAGCTATAGACTTAGGACAGGTGTTTGAGCCTTTTAGCACTGAGGCAAATAAATCTATATACATATATAAGACATCCCAAAAAGGTCATTATTATACAATGCAGCAAGTGCTTGTTGAAGTGAAATACATGTGAATTAAAGAAAGTGATTGATACGTTTTATAATTAGTTACAAGAAAAACTTAAACAAAAGCATGTTTTTCAAGATTAAAGAGACAACTTTCAGTTATTTGAATGTTTTACTTTGAGGCACATCACATTCTCTGGAGAGACTAGGTAAAAGAACCATTACTGTGTATCTAACAGAGACTATTTTTCATATTAGAGCACAAAACTTCAAAGGAGATTTATTTAATGACCCATCATTAGACTCAGTTTTGTCCCTAGCTGACACTATAAAGTAAATGAGGTTGGCTTGCCTTTCCTCAGTTCTTCTGTCTCTACTTGTGACTTCTCTTGCTGCCTTTAGTTTCTCTTTGCACTACTCACCATGTGAGGTCCCTAGGGCTCATGTAAGTTAGTGTTGAATGGCAAGATCCCGTGCTCTGGATCGATCTCATTGTCTTTTCCCTCAATGCAACTCTTTCATTGTGTGTACTTTAGAATTTTGTTCTCTGCTAGCTGCCATGATAAAGTAATTCCACATCAAGGATAATCAGGTATTCATGCAGTGATGTGTGGATTTTGAAGGATTCCTTTGTGTTGACCCACCTTAGTGGTGGAAATATCAGAGAAGGCATGGGATAATTTTATGAGAAGTAGAACTTTCTGCTTAAATACCTAGAGTTGGTGCCTGCTTCCGCTGCCTGAACATATGGTGAAGCCTGTGGAACCTTTTAACCAAATTGTGGAGCCGATGAACAAGCATGACACAATGTTTGAAGGGTTAGCTAAATTTTCCTCTGATGTTCTAAGTGCTGTTTTACACACTTTGTTCCCTGAAAGAGGATGATATATATCCACATGTTGGGGATATTGATACATTGAAATAAGGAGCTAGTTGGTATTTGTCTCTGAGAAGCAATGAGATATACCTTTGTTTGGTTTCTAGTTGAACATTTCCTTACTTCCTTGAACATTTCCAGACCTCCACATGTATTTATTCACATTATGTGTGAGCCAGCTAGTTTGAAGGGAATGATATTGGATAGCAAAATCATCTTTCACATTTCAGCTGCAATTCAGACAAACGGACAACAGTTTCTAGGGCTATGCTTCTATTTATTTAATTAGTTAATCAGTGTAATCCATTCTGTAGTTTCCAGTGGAGTATTCTTATAATTAATGGAAAGAGTTTGTTTAGTCCAGACTGATAAACTCAGTGTATTCAGTTGACAAGGAACATAATTACATGTATTGTGAGAGCTCAGAATGTATGGGTACATATGCGAATATGCTGCTGACTCTGGAAAATTCTTCAGAATCCCTTTCCAACATAGCCATGGTGAACTCTCCTGCCGTTCCCCTGTCAGGTTCCAAAGCTACTTCTACGTTACTCAGAGACTAAGGCTGCTGAGGTGTTCTC
Organism: Ateles fusciceps; assembly: GCA_036589455.1. Taxonomy (NCBI): domain Eukaryota; kingdom Metazoa; phylum Chordata; class Mammalia; order Primates; family Atelidae; genus Ateles; species Ateles fusciceps. The sequence goes on along the minus strand of JAZHEH010000797.1, from coordinate 3,895,257 downwards.
ATTCTGTATCTTCTCCCTTCAGATGTCTAGCTTTTGATCATTTTCCTGTTTAATGGCATCTACATTGGAAGGTAGAGTATGGGAAATAAAGCAAAATTTAAACTAATCAATGGTATTGTGTGTAGGACACAGCAGGTGCACTGCCTTCAGTCTCAGCAGTGCAGCTCTTTCTTCAATTCTATTCCCCCAAATCCAAACTTTTGAATCCCTCCTCCTTCATGCAAACACTTTCAATAAACTCTCAGGCAGTTTATTGAAATTTTCAGGGCTGCAAAACAAAAACTTCTTTACAGAAAGTACTGAGGATGTTATAAAGGCAAATCCCCTGGCAAGAAATGGGTATAGTTATCCCCAGTTCTCTGTGGAAGAAATGCTTCAAGACCCCTGGTGATGCCTGAAACCATGGATGGTACCAAACCCATAAATTTAGTGTCTTTTCCATCTTAACCAAACACACATCATGTACTGTGACACTTCATAACTTCTACAGTTTGAAGTGACAGCAAAACTAGCACAGATTTTTTTTATCGTTCTTCACAAGTTCACGGATAGAAGATTGTTCTTACTGTAGACCTTAGCAACCTCAGCTTACAATTTTTTTCTTCTCTAATTAGGTAAAGAACTTTCACCTTTTTATGTTAAGGAAGCACTTTATGGCTTCTCTTTGGCACATTCAAATTGCTAGCATCACTACTCATGTGCTTTGGGGCCGTTATTAAGTAAAACAAGGGATCACTGACACAAGCACTGTGATACCATGATAGTTGATCTGATAACGAAGATGGCTACTAAGTGACTAATGCATGGATGAGCTGGACAAAGGGATAATTTATGTCCCAGGAAGGGCAGAACAAGACTAATCTGTGGTTTCATCACCTTACTCAGAATGCAGTGCAATTTGAAACTCATGAATTGCTTATTTCTAGAATTTTCTATTTAATATTATTGAACTGTGGCTGAGAGTAACAGAAATCATGGAAAGTGAAACCACAGATAAAGGAGGATGGTCGTATGGGGTACATAGTGTCAGGAATTAGTATTTGTGTGTCCTGAACCAATAGTCTTATCTCTGCAGGCCTCGGTTGCCTTATCTGCAGAAATACATGAATGGTAAAGGATATAGTCAAACTTTAGTTAGACCAGTATTTATTTAGCACCTGCTATATGCTGTGATTGGAAATTAATTCTTCTGATTCTTGGGCTCATTTCCATTCTCTGCTTACTCTTTTATTTATTAGCTCTAATCTTCTTAATTATTTTAATATCCAAAGTAGTGTATATACTAATAAAAATATATAAAGAAGACACAACCTCTTCCAGCTTCACATCCCCAACATATAGCCTCCCATTCAACAACTTGGTATACTCTCATATGTTTTCCTTCATATTCACACACAATATACAAACACATGCACATGATCAGAAAACACGTAAATATACTTCATCTCTTTCAGGATTCTGCCCAAATGTCTTCTTTTTTATTTCCCGAGAGACTTTTCTTCACCACCCTGTTTGAAGTTAGTATCCTGTCAATCATCATTGCCTCATTGGGAATCCCATGTGTGTGACTACATTGCTTTATTTTTTTCCTATAACACTTATCACCAGATATAATATATATATTAGTTATTCATTTATTTGTGTCTAGAGAGTCCTCACACCTTAGGATATGTTTTGCGAGAGCCATTATTTGTGTCTGTTTTGTTTATTGCTGCAACCCAGTGCTATAATAGTGGCTGACAGTAAATGCTAAAAAATTACGAAGGACTATGTGAGTGTGTGTTTGTGTGTGTGTGTGTGTGTGTGTATGTGTGTGTGTAGCTTTCTTTTAGCGGGGAGTCATTATTCTTTTTTTTTTTAATTTGAAGTGCGATAATACTGAGGAAATAACTGTACAGTTTGCTTCTCGTACTAAAAAAAAATCCAGCAAGAAGAATAGGCACATATACAATATATGTTCTAAATTTTTAGGTAAATAATATTCCACAGTATGGACTCCACATTATACTTAATTATTCTGATATTAGTGGATACCCAGTTGTTTTCATTTTTTAAGTTGAGAAACAGTATAGTACACTTTTAATATTATCCTTACGTGCTTTTGCTTTTATTTCTAAAGCATAATAATAATAGCTGTTATTAATTGCTTTTAGTGCAGAACTTTACTGAACACTTTACATCCACTAACTCACTTAATTTTCCCAATAGTCCTATTCATTAGATATGGTTACTATCTCCATTCAGTGGAATACAACAAAGGGAAATGAGCCACTGGAAGTTTAAGTAACTTGCCCAGTATCACAGGTCTGCTGAGAAGCTAAGCCAAGATTGAAATTCCAGCATTCTGAACCAAGAGACTGCTTTCCTAAAAATTATACATATTACAAAAGTAGGATTGGCTTTTCAAAGGTAATATATATTTTCAATGTAATAGCTTTTGCCAGGTAATTTCCAAAAATTAATTTTGTCACCAACTATAAATAAGAGTGTCACCAATAATAAATAAATTTGTTTCCCTTTGTCCTCTTCAGAAAATTTTTGCTATTTTAATCTCATTTTATTATGTTTTAATATTTTGCAGAAGTAATAAGTTAAAAGAAAAGATGTTTTGAATGCAACTTCTAGTGAGGATTAATTCTGTGGTTGGGAATTAATACTAGTTTGCATATATTGCTTTACAGGTAAAAAATGCCTGTCACAAATACTTTCAGTGAAATGGAAATGAAGGTTAATTTCTAGTGGTTACACAGTCATGGCCTCTAAATTACTATTAAGATCACAGGGACAAAAAAATGCCTATTCCTAGCAATGAGGCTGTTTTTAACTGCCACTTTCCCTTCTTTCTTATAGGATAGGATGAAACAAACCTTGAATGTCAGGTGCTTTGTTAAAGAGAAAGGAAGGTAAATGCATGACAATGAAATCATAATGCCAAATGCACTTGGGCTGTTGATGTTTTGGTATGGGTTCATTATTCACTTAGTCTGCCATATGAGAAGTTTTCAAGAATGCAATTATAGCTGAGTTTATTCTGATCTGGATCAAATTCATTGTACCGAGGCATGAAGAGAATATGATCCTTTGGCAAAGGAGTCTATATTACAAAACAACAGGTCATGAATGAGAAATGAGACCAAATGTATTCAATTGTAAAATTGCCAACCTATCATGAATAATTTCTATCCTTAGGGTGACTGTATAGTTTATTGTTCAAACTGTGAAACTTTTAAAGTGGAAGGATTGCTACCAATAATTATGCTGGAGTATGAGATATACATTGAGACCTTTCCTAGAAAGCAGAGATGTATAGTAACTCTACATACCCCAGATTTTGAGGTTTTATTTTTCTTACATTCATGCTTCAAAATCTGCTTGTAAAAAAAATTGGCTAAGTGATGGACAGTAGTATTTTTCATCTCATTCTCTTTTTATATCTGTCTTTCCTTGTCCCTCTTCTCTTTTCTTATTTGATATTTTTCTACCATGCTATATTCTTTCATTTCAAAATACAATATTTCTATTTATGATTTATAAGATTATAAATAAAAGCAAAAGATGAGCTGAAGTTGGCTGTGGGTTTCTTGAGTTCTAGTGTGGATATACCATGGAGCTATGGTCCGATCCTCTTCGTTTTTCCTGTGCTTACCCTTTTATTTTACTGTCACGTGCCCTACAATTTCTGCCTCATAAAATCCAATGTATAGATTATTCTAAAATACAAATTCCTGAATTCCATGAAAACAAATATATCTAAATATTTTAAAAGAAATTGGGGTGGTTTGGGGGAAAAGAGAGACAGTGGCAGAACTAGCTAGTACAAGGAAGAGAGCATGAGAAAGTTTATGTCAGATAGAAGTGATCAAATCCTTCAACCACAGTTACTATCAATTTTCTATACACACATTAAGTTGCTGCCTGACCATGTTAAATGAGACCAAAATTAATTTACCTGTAAGTCTGGAGATAGCCAATATTTGTTTTCTGAAGCAGTTATTTGACTGACCTACTAACCGTGAAAATAATTCTTCAAGTTAAGGGTTAGGGTAGGGAAGAAGAAGCTAGTTCTGTATGTACAAGCAAAAGATTGGCCCTCACCATCAAAGCTGCAGTCATAAACAGTGACTAGAAGGAAGGATTGTTATTATCACTTTGGTTTTATTTAAGTATAAACATATCAGCACTTTAGTACTCAAAGTATAGCTATAAGCAAGATTAGAAAATGTACTTGCTGTATATTGTTCTAGCCACACTCTGGGTTGTCCCTACATTTGTGGAAAGTTGGTTTTCTATTTGAGCATTTCATCGTAAACCGAGTATCATTTGTATATTTTTCAAAATTACATAAATAAATCATTTTATCATTTTATTTATTAAGTCCAGAAACTGATTTTAGGGATAGAAGGATGAGTTGTGTTATTTAATCTTACTCTGGTGAGTAAATGAACACACAGATTCAAAGGTGGTGAGTGAGAGAAGGAGACTCTTGATATGTTAGAAGACCACTGCTCTAGGATATGTGTAGAAACAAAACTGACACATAGTAGGTACTTAATGAATGTTTGTTGAATGAATAAATTTTCAGGCCTACATGAAATACCTATGTGCCATGTGTCAACACATACAGCCCCTCTGGTACTCAGTATTATCTGCAAAATGAAGGTGTTAGACAAGGATCGTTAGCAACTGTTTTATTTCTAAAATTCTGTAATTCTTAATGGTAATTAATAACAGTGAAAAAAAAATACTAGGAATTAGTTCCAAAGGCCCATGGATACTCAAGTAAGTTATATTAGAACTCTCTCTGATAAGACAAAGCTAGAGCTGGGCATGGTGGCTCACGCCTGTAATTCCAGCACTTTGGGGGGCCAGACGGGCAGATTGCTTGAGCTCAGGAGTTTGAGACTAGCCTGGACAACATGGTGAAATCCACCAAAAATACAAAAATTAGCCAGGTGTAGTGGGGCACATCTGTGGTCTCAGCTCCTGGGGATGCTGAGGCGGGAGGATCACTTGAGCCTGGGAAGAGAGGTTGCAGTGAGCTGAGATGGTACCACTGGACTCCAGTCTGGGCAACAGAGTAAGACTGCATCTCAAAATGAAAAAACAAAAAGATAAAACTAACCCTTGGAAAAAAAACCATGTTTTCCGAATTTAAGAGAAAAAAATCTCATTGGGCATATATGTGCACATAAAATTTAAAAATCTTATTAATAGAAACATATAACAATGCAAAGTAGAACCCATCTCCTTGAAATGTTTATCTGTGGATATATGGTTGTTTGCAATGAAAAGTTAATTTTTATTTTTTTGTAAGTTTTGACTGTGGTTCTAGAGTCTAATCCCTTTAGGATTCATAGTAATTTTAATAATTTGTACCCAGACATTTTAATTAGTAGAATATACCCTGGTTTCTTCCTTCATCTCATTTCAGAATAGATTCTGCCTTTAGATTATGTGCATGGCACACCGTATTTATTTCTTTACCAAGTATGGCATTCATAGTAATGGAAAACACTAGTAGGAAGCAGTCTGTAATTATTATGATTATCTCTAATTCTATTTTCTGCTTCTCTGGATTTTTGTTTGTTTGTTTTGGTTTTGTCTCGTTTTTGTTTCATCACGTAAGAGCCCGAGCTTCTCTAGGCCCGGTAGCTGAACCAGCCACTGACACTGCTATACCTAATTTTAGGAAACTTCCTGGGCTAGATATTAACAAAATATGTTCTTCTTCTTTAGATCAGTACAAACAAGCAAAAACCCAAACAAATCTCAGAGGTTCTAAAAAATGACATTAGTATGAAATTGGAGAAAAATAAATATCTAAAAGATAAAATTTTAGAAATCAATGAAATTATGAATAGTTTTATTACTGAATGTAACTAAATATCTACCCAGTTGTAGTTTCTGACATTTACTGGAGAAATACTATTTCAATGATTGCCATGTACATTAGGCAGTCATTTCTCTGTTCATTTACAGAAAAGAGAAGATTGATACACCCCATGTCCTGAACTATAGGGCAGATATCTAGTTCCTCTCATTGCTCCAGATGACCCCTGCTCTGAGAGGTTGACAGCCCTGCAGAATTCTAATTTCTGCCTTTTTACAATATTATGTTACTTTGTAACTGCAGTGTAATGATGATGACAGCAGTAGTATGGGGAGGTTGATAGCTCGTACTCAGTTCCTCTGTTACATAGCCACACATTTTCTTTAATAAATTACTAAGAATAAAACCTCTTCCATTTTTTACTACATTGAATACTATTTGATTTTAAAGAATCTTGCCTCATGAAGCAGAGCAGGCAAGTAGTAATCTCCATGAGAGCAGAGGGCACCCTTATTATTTTATCCACAGTACATGACACAGTACATAGTACAGAATTATGTGTTCAATAAACACGTGCTAAACAAATCAAATATGTAATGTGTACACACACATACATCTACACAGGGATTACAATCTATTTGCTTATATCCTAAAGGAGATCAAAACAAGTTTTAAGGAATGCCTACAGTGAATAAAATAGAAATCAATGAGTGGGATCTAAATGGATTTACAGAAACCTATCTCTTTTTCATTGATTCTTGCTGGAAACTTTGGAGTTAGTCAAACTTGGCATTGAACCTCAGTGCTACAGTGACCAAGTAAATATGTATCTTCCCTGTTTCTTCTTCTTTAACATTATGATAATAATACTTAAAACCTCTTAGGGTTGTTGTATTTATTAAATATGCATAGAAAGCTACTAACACATTTTGTGTCTAGATTAGTGGTTGTGGTAGAGCTTGCATGAGAATTAGAGTTTTTTGGGTGTTGGCACCAGGTGCTTTTTAGATGTGACAATTAAAGAAGGTAGAGTGAAAGAGGCTAGAGGCAGGAGACATCTTTAATGAATATGGTGTGGTGAAGATAGGGTTATGGGTTATAATAAAATATTCTCTGTTGAATGATTTCTGCAATCCCTTGCAAGTTTACATGCAATTAAATTATAATAAATTCTCCCCCTCACTACCCCCTTCATGATGCTATAATTTGAAAACTACAAACTACCAGGTTTCTTTGAAAAAATTAAGATGGCTACCCTGTCTGTACATAGTTGAAATGAAGCTAGACTGTGCAGGCTTCTGTGTGTCTGTGCGGTTCAGAGTGACCTGCAATCTACCTTTTGCTTACGTAGTGTTGACCAAGGCCATGCTTTTTGAAGATGGAGAAATTTATGAGATATGGCCAAAATAGTTTTTATGTTTAGCCACTAATAATCAAAACAGAGACCTACACTATTAGTAAACCCAGAATGACCTGAATCTATCATAAAGACTGCCTATGGCCAGACCATTTTATACATGGCATGATGCATTTTACTGACCATGTTTAGCTAAACTGGCTGCCTCAGGTGACTGTCTTGTTTCCATTAAAGCACTTGTATTAGGAAATTACCTGAAACGTAAGAAGCTATTTTCTTTACTATTAGAATATAAATAACAAGTGGACCCTGGTGATTATTATATTGCTTCCACATTCCCCACCAATCCCTTCAGGTTAGTCAGTAGCAGATCTATCTAGGGTGGGTTTTTGCTCTGTTTGCATTGCTTACTTTCAGGGTCACAAACCTGTCCTTTGTGTAACTTAGGTGCTTTTTAGTGACCCACATTTCACTGTGTTTGCTCTATAGCAAATGTCTGACTTTTTAAAGTTTCCCCTGAGCAAGATATCCTGTCTTTCCAAATCTATCACAGGTAGGTGCAGGAATTTCACATTTTCTTTCTTTCCACTCCAGGGATCAGTGATTGATGATTAAGGCAGTTTTGTTTGTTTGTTTTTTATTTTCCCCCTTTTGTTCGCTAACCCATTATACTACATTACTTACTTTGTTCCTAAATTGTATCTTCTTAGTATTGGAAATACTTAACACATAGTGGAACAACTATTCATCTCTCTTTCACTTCCTTTCTCACATTTTAACTTTGGAAAGAATCCATCAGTATTTACCCTTGAATCATGAAAATGATCCTACAGTCACTGAATCATAGAGTCATAACAAGTTAGAGCTGAAAAGAAGCTAAGTTATATTTCTCTTGCATCTATGCTTCCAATAGAGCATGTCTTGGATTGTTGTAACTGCATGAAAATTTCCCCCATGCAGTTTCCTATGTCATAAAGCATGTCACATGTTCTTGATGTTTGGGGTTTTAATGTAAAACCCCAAATATCTATTAAATTGAGCCCTTTCAATCTCTAAGACTATGCTGCAGCTATTTTCACAGCTCTGAATAGTACAGAAGGCATTTCAAAATATAAGCTTTTTCCAACTGAAAGCTTAGGGAATGTCATTTGAAGGGCACTGAGATGATCCATATCAAAACATACTCCTCATCTATTGAACAGAGACTTCTTTGTGGAGAAAAAAATGTACTGTCCCTTGTTCATATATTTGAGAAATGTATTAAAAGGTTATATACTAGCATCTTAGTATAAATTGGTTCAGATCCTCTATTTTCTTTCCCTTATTGTTTTACTTAGAAGAAGAAAGTTTCTAGAGATTGATAATCAAAAGAAAGATTTGATGTGCATACTGGAAATAAGGATGAGGACATTAAATTTAGACTAAAGAGTGGGGAAATGGAGATCAGCATTTAAAAGGCACTGAAACCACAGTACACAAAATGCGATTGTTCCCAGTACCAACTCCCAACTGCTCAAGTTTCTCTACCTTGCAATTGAGAAGAGGGTCTATCCAGTGCTTTCCAATGACATCGTGACAAATAAAGGACTATTGTTGGTTTTGCTGATGTCAGGATGTTATCTAACACACTAACCTTATACTAAGTCTGCCCCATCCCGTCTTAGATGCTTTCCCATGGCATTTTAATGCTATTGCTATTATTTTACATTTATATAGCCCTTTTCTCTGAGGGAAATTACACCTTTCAAATGTTGACTTAGTGCTACCCTTTCTCTGTTAGTCATTGTTTATCCAGCCAATACATGTTTAGCTCCTTTAATCTTTTCCCATAAATACATCATTCCATTTCTTTCACCATTTCAGTGTTATTCTCTGGACTCAGTCCAATTTCTCAACACATTTCAGGTGTCGAGGAGCCTGATGGTACTTTAGCCTAACTGGAGTCAAGGAAGGCACGAATCATTTCTCTATATTTTTGCTCTGCCCCAACATAATGGATCATTTTATTCTGTTCAAAATAGCATCAGCCCCTTTGGTAGCCATATTATACTGCAAACTGATATCTAATTTGTCCTCCATTATCAGCTCCAGGTCTTTTTTCAGCATTACCACTCACCAGGTTTCTCCTGTCCATTGAATTATTTTGCTCAAGATGTATTGGTTTTCATTTTTCTAGGCTGAATCTTATTTTGTTATTTTCAGCTCATATTACTACCCTCTCTGGTCAATTTATATGACATCTGTGAATCCTCAAAGGTGCCTGCGATATATCTTCACTTATCACCTGCAAAGTTCATTAATAAGCTATTTCCACTGTTTCCTTATCTAGGAGATTGTTAAAATAATGAAAATAATCCTTCTTCCAGGTTAAAAGAGATTTAATAGAACCTGAGCTAACACTTTACCACCAACAACAAAAAAACACTTAACACTATTTTTATATATAATATTAGTTTTTTCTACTTCTTTATAGTTTAAATTACCTAAGTTAATTTGGATTACATTCTTAATAAAGGTTTTGAGAATTTGCTGATATTTATGTATTTTCATAGAGACTCCATTTTATCTATGTATAACTTGGAGTTGTTAAAACAAAAATCCGTTTTTAAAGTGTTTATATGTCATTACCTTAGCTACTTGGAGGCCATCTGGATCTGTAAAAGGATTGTTTAGCTTCTCTTGTCTCCATATGCCACACAAGTAATCATATCAACTTCTCTTGTAGGAGGACTGACGATGATACATATAGAGCTTATCAGAAATGTTTTCTTCTCCTATGTTGAAAGAGCCAGAGAAAATTACAAAAAAATGCCCAACTGGATGTGGTTATGTAGTATCACTTTCAGAGAGTCTAGACACAGAGAATTGGAAAGAGACATTGATGTGTTATAATAATTCCTAGGTTCTGAGGTTTACTGAGCAGTAAAGACACCTTCTCTAAAAAAGCCTTGGATCTGTGTTTACACACAGTATTGTCTGTAGGCTGTGTGACAGATCTATACTGATATTTTTATATGTAGATAGAAGCCATGGTTACTAACAAAATACATAGTTTTTTTTTTTTTTCTAACATAAATACTACTATTATATGCATGTCTACGTTTATTTTTAACATTTAAAAAATGACTCATATGGGCAAATGTTGGGTTCACTGATCTGCAATAAATATTCCAATCAAGTATCTCCTCTGTGTAAGGAATATGTTGGGAAAGACAGATTCTAGAGTACTTTTTTCCATCTTGAGATTTGTTTGGCACAATTTAGATGCATTCTATTGATTTTCCTCAATTATAAGGGGTAATAACTTTGATCTGCACTGAGGTATGTAGGGATCTAATTCTCTAATGCTTTGCAATGCCTTGCAAGCTTTCCAGCTATGCTCTATGTTCTACTGCTCAAATTTTATCTGTAAAGTGACCATGTTGTTATACTCTACACTCTGGGTCAGGAATTTGGGCAGACAGTGGAGACAATTTGTTTCTGCCTCATGATACCTGGAAATTCATCACTCAAGCCTAGGAGTGACTCTGTGGCTTGCAATGCTTCAGTGGTTAGGAACTGGTAATATCTGGATGCATCTTCACTTATATATGTGGCAATTAACCCTAGCTATTGGCTGGGATCTCAGCTGGAGAAGTCAGCCAAAACACTTAACCGTGATGTCTTCATGTGAAGCATGGCAAAACTCAGACTTCTCATCTGGTGGCTCAAAGTTCTGAAGGCAAAGTATTTTGAGAAAATCAGGCAGAAACTCTATTGCGTTTTATGATCTAGCCTTGGAAATCATAGAGCATCACTTCCTCTGTGCTCTACCAGTCAATCATTCCCTAAGTTTAGTCCAGGTTCCAGGGGTGAGAATGTAGACCCCACTTCTCAATGTGAAAATGTCAAACAATTTTCAGACATGTTTAAAACCTTTGCAATTAAGTGTCATTTAAAAAAAAAAAACTTCATTAGTGGCTGTGATGGTTATTCAGTGTTACTGATTGTTTTCATTTTTCGAAGAACCCTCTTTCTTTTTTTTTTTTAATTGTACTTTAGGTTCTGGGGTACATGTGCAGATCATGCAGCGTTGTTGCATAGGTACTTACATGGCAAGGTGGTTTGCTGCCTCCATTCCCCCCATCTATATTTGGCATTTCTCCCCCACATTATCCCTCCCCACCCTCCCCATCCCCTGCTGTCTCTCCCCTAAACTACCCCGACAACTGACCCCAGTGTGTGATGCTCTCCTCCCTGTGTCCACATATTCTCAAATTTCAACACCCGCCTATGAGTGAGAACATGCAGTGTTTGATTTTCTGTTCTTGTCAGTTTGCTGAGAATGATGGCTTCCAGATTCATCCAAGTCCCTACAAAGGACACAAACTCATCATTTGTTATGGCTGCATAGTATTCCATGGTGTATGTGTGCCATATTTTCTTTGTCCAGTCTATCATTGATGGGCATTTGGGCTGGTTGCAGGTCTTTTCTATTGTAAACAATGCCACAATGAACATATGTGTGCATGTGTCTTTATAGTAGAACGATTTATAATCCTTTGGGTATATACCTGTAGAAGTCTCTTTCTTAAGGCTTTGGTTTATTTGCTATGGCTCTCAGTCATGGCTACAAATCATCTTTGCTGGAGAACATGATAAATTTATCAGTCCTAAACTCCACTTCAAATTTTCTGAAAAAAACTATAGGAGGGGGAGTACAGGAACATGTAGTTTTACCAAGTTCCTGGTGAGTCTTAGGCAGCTGGCCTGACTTATGCACCGTTTTACTTACACCGCTCTCTGCAGATAGAGTTGTTCTCAAAAGCCCACTTGGCAAACTCCCTGGCCTCTGCTTTTAAAGCACCCTCTCTATCATTCTCATATTTTCCCTCTGCCTAGGAAAGGCACCTGAACCTTTATAAAATATCACCTTTACATTTGCATGTGGAATCCTGAGTGCTTCCTTCTTCATCTCATCCGGAATGGATGATGACAAGACTCTAACAAAGTCTTTGCTGAAACTATCACAGCAGGAGGCATACCAGCTTAAAGCTGTTGGCTGATAATCACCCTACTGTGAATGGTTGGGCTAGTAGCACCCAGTGATTCAATTTGCATATTTATAACTTGATGCGTTCACACAAGTGCCACTTTGGGGTGCCACTGCAGCAGCTCCACTCCAATGAAAACATCTTCAAAACATCTTCAAAGAGCCTTGTCAGGTTCCTTCAGCATTCTCTTGAGGTTTAGAATTAGAGGAGAATGACAGTCCATACCTCAGAAAGAACTCTGATAAAATCTATTAACTCTTTCTCCCCTTACATATCCGTCTTTCAGCTACAGCAGCAACCAGTCCCCTCAGTGGAAATTTTAGTACTAGTTGAACTGAAAATAAAAGAGTAAGGATGCTTCTAGCTTACCTGCCTATTTGTGGTTTTCAGATTATGAATTTTACACACAGATTCATCTCCACATCAAGATTGTACATGGAGATGTCTACTATCCCTATGTGGAATGGGAGAGAAAAGACTATAAAGGAACAGCTGGGGAGGTTAAAGATATTTCTGTAGATTGGAGGCTGAAAGGGCACTTGGCAGTTTTCTTGAGCAAGGAGTTGGTCACTAAGGAAATTGTCTTGCAATTGAATAGGAAGGTACCATATGAACCTTACAGTATTTATCCACAGGATAGGAAAGGCAAACTCAGCATCCTAAGCTCACAAGACCACAGTCATCCTAAACTCCAATCACTTCCTCATAGCTATGTCTAGAAGAGAATACACAGTGATGATGAGAAAGAATCCTTTCCACAAATCTTCTACAAAGTTGAGTATCTTTGGAAAAGGTTGGTAAACCAAGCAAAAATCAATGAAAGCTGAGTTTAATATTTGTGGGACTGGGGTAAGGTTGTGGAGTGCAAGAAGCAAATAGGTAACGTTTTCTCTTCCTTTCTTTCCTCTTGGGTGATTTCAGACTGGGCCTAGCTATCTGTTTCTTTAAAGTGTAATTCTTAGCCTATATCATAATTCTTTATAGGAAAAATGAAGATATCTGGACCCACCTTACATCTACTGAATCAGCAACTCTGGGCATGGGATCCTAGAATCAGAATTTGTAACGAGTTGTTCACTGACTCTGATACATACTTGAATTGAAGATTGATTAACCTAGATCCTGCTATTGCTTAGATCTGGAAAGAGTGTCCCTAAATATTTTTGTTAACATGCACCTACCCTTCTCTGTTCTTGACTCTCATGGAGACCCGGGGGCACTAGGAGGGTCTTTTGAAGTTTGATGTTGTTAAGTGGTTGACTTTTATAGGTAGTAAGAGAGATCTTTGATATTAATTAATCATTAGGTCAGCAAGCATTCTAAAGGACAAAGCTAGCTAAAGTGCAACATAAAAATACTCTTTGGTTTTTTAAATAAAAGTTAGAGATTATAAGCATAGGATGGATTGGGATATCCAGTATCTAACTTTTATTTAAAAGTTTTATATTAACTTTTATTTAAAATCCCAAAAATATATTAAACTTTTAAAAATAAAAGTCAGATATTGGATATCCCAATCAAGTAAAAATGCTTGTCCAAATGATTGTTACCATTTTCCTAGCACTAGATGGAGCGGTGAACGCTGTGTTACATTCTAATGAATGTAGGGTTTGAACAGATTTCAAATTATGTGCGATTTTCTTTTCCTAGTTTTTTGTTAAAATTTCCCATTTTAAATGTATAGTTTGGTATATCAAATACATCATAATGTTGTGCAACAGGTTACCACCATCCATCTCTTAAACATTTTTTTATCTGATAAAACAGAAACTCTACTCAATAAACAATAACTTTCCATATTCCCTTGCTTCCAGGCCCTGCAACCACCACTTTGCCATCTGTCTATGATTTTGATATTCTAATTACCTCATAAGTGCAATCATAAGTGTTTGTCATTTTGTGACTGGCTTATTTCATTCAGCATTATTTCTTTACGGTTCATCCATGTTGAAACCTATCAGAATTTATGCTTTTTTTAAAAGACTTAGTATCCATTACATATATATATGTGCCAAATATAGTGTATATATTTGGCCTATCCATTCATTTATTAATGAACACTTGCATCGCTTCTACATTTCAGTGTTTGTAATTAGCATTACTGTGAGTATTGAGTGTATAAATATATCTTTGAGAACCTGCTTTCAATTATGTTGAGTTTATACCTAGATGTGGAATTGCATTATCATATGAGAATTCTATTTTTAATATTTTGAGGCATTGCCATAGTGTTTTCCATAGCAAACTACCATTTTGCATTCTCACCAACAGTACCCAAGGGTTCCAGTTTCTCCCCCATCCTCACTGACATTTATTTTCTCTTATTTTGACAGTAGCCTTCTGTTGTTTTGATAGTAGCTATGAAGAAGTAAATACTGCATCAACAATGGATATGAGAGGGTATCTCATTGTAGTTTTATTTGCTTTTCACTAATGATTACTGATGTTGAACATCTTTTTATGTGCTTGTTAGCCACTTCTTTTGAGAAGTGTCTATTCAGGTTCATAGACACTGAGTCAAGTGTCTATGAATTGAGTCTCTATTCATTTTTGAATCAAGTTTTGTGTTTCTCTGGTTTTTTGTTTTTGTTTTTTGTTTGTTTTTGAGATCGAATCTCACTCTGCACCCCCAGGCTGCAGTGCAGTGGCACAATCTCAGTTCACTGCAACCTCCGCCTCCTGGGTTCAAGTGATTCTCCTGCCCCAGCCTCCTGAGTAACTGGGATTACAGGTGCCCGCCACCACACCTGGCTAATTTTTTTTATTTTTAGTAGAGACAGGTTTTCACCATGTTGGTCAGGCTGGTCTCAAACTCTGATGATCTGCCCACCTCAGCCTCCCAAAGTGCTGGGATTACAGGTGTGAGCCACTGCACCCAGCCTTGTTTTCTGTTTTTAAATGTTAGATGCTTTCCCCATATTCTTGATCTTAATTTATCAGACAAAATTGCAAATATTTTCTACCATTCTGTGGGCTATCTTTTGCTGATAATATCTTTCAATGCACAAAATTATTTTTAATTTACAAAAGTCTTCTTTTTTGTCTGTTCTTTTGTTGCCCATGTCTTTAGTGTCATACCCAAGAAATCATTGCCAAATTCAATGTTGTGAAGCTTTTATCATACGTTTTTTTCTAAGAGTTTTATAAGTTTATGTCTGATATTTTGGTCCTTCATTATTTTGATTTAAATTTTGTATGATATTAGGCAAGGGTCCACCTTCATTGTTTTGCATGTGAATATCCAGTTTTCTTAGCACCATTCTTTGAAGAGACGGTTCTTTTCCCATTGCATGGTGTTGACAGACTCGTCAAAAATTATTTGACCATACAAACTGTTTACAACTTAATAATAGTTCAACATATATTTTTTTTGACTTTATGTTGGTGTAAAAACAAACATATTCAGTAGAAACTGTAACTTGGATACCCATAAAACCATTGTGATTTTCGCTTTCAGTACAGAATTCAATAAATAAGAAATCCAACACTTTAGTATAAAACAAGCTTTGTATTAAATTATTTTGCCCAAGTTTAAGCTAATGTAAGTGTTCTGAGAATGTTTAAGGTAGATTAGGCTAAGCTTTGATGTTTGGTAGGTCAGGTATAAAAAATATATATTTACCTTATAATTTTCTCGTATGATAGATTTATCAGGACATATATAACCCTGATGGACATATGATAGGTTTAGCAGGTGCCCACCATAAGTTGAGGGACATCTGCATATGCAAAGGTTTTTTTTCTGGGTTCTCTATTCTATTCCATTGGTTTATATATCTGTCTATGTGCCAGTACCACACTCTTGATTACTGCAGTTTTATAGTAATATTTGAACTCAGGAAGGTTGAGCCCTCCAGTTTTGTTTTCTTTTTTTAAATACTGTTTTGACTATTTGGGAGCCTTTTGATATTCCATATAAATTTTAGGATGTGTTTCTACTATATCTGCAAAAATGACATGAGGATTTTGATAGGGATGGCATTCATTCTGTACATCGCTTTAGATAGTATTGATATCTTAACAATATTAAATCTTTCAATCCATGGACATGGAAAATGTTTTCGTTTGTCGATGTCTTCTTTAACTTCTTTCAGCAAAGTTTGTTTTCATCACATATTCTTTCACTGACTTGGTTAATTGCTAAGCATTTTATTTGATGCTATTGTAAATAACATTGGTTTTATAATTTCCTGTGTAGATTATTTATTATTATTATATAGAAATGCTAGATTTTTGTGTGTTAACTTTATATCATGTTACTTTGCTAAATGTGTTTATTCTAACATGTTTTTTGTGGAGTTAAGATTTTCTACATGTAAAATTATATTATATTCAAATAGACATTTTATTTCTTTCTTTCTAATATGAATTCATTTTATTTCTTTCTCTAACCAAATTGATCTGGCTATAACTTCCAGTACTGTGTTGAATAGAAATAGTGAAAGTGCAAGTTCTTACTTTGATTGTGATACAGGAAAAGCTTTCAAGTCTTTTGCCATTGATAATAATGTTTGCTGTGTGTTTTTCATGTATAGCTTTTCTTATGTTGATGTAGTTTCTAGTTGTTGAGTGTTTCTTTTTTCTGTGAAAGGGTATTCAGTTTTGTAAACTATCATCTTTATATCAACTGAGATAATCAGGTGTTTTTTTTATTTTCCTTCATTCTGTTAATGTGATATATTATGTAGTATATTACGTTGATTGATTTTATGTGTGTGTTGAATCATTCTTACATTCCTGAAATAAATTTCACTTTGTAATGATGTAAAATCCCTTCAATATGCTGCTGACTTCAGCTTTCTAGAGTTTTGTTGAGGATATTTGCATCAATGTTCATAAGGGATGTTGGTCTTTTGTTTTCTTGCAATATCTTTGTCTGACTTAGGACTCCGTAATACTTTCTTCATAGAATGAGTTGGCGTGTTCCCTCCTCTCTGATGTTTTGGAAATGTTTGAGAAGGATTGGTGTTAGTTCTTTAAATTTGTAAGTAGGATTAATCAATAAAGACGTAAGTTCCAGGATTTTTCTTTCTTGGAAGATTTTTGATTACTAATTTAATATCCTTGCTAGTTTTAGGTCTACTCAGATTTTCTGATTCCTCATGATTTGCTCTTGGTAGCTGTTGTGTTTCTAGAGATTTGTTCATTTCAACCAGATTTTCTAATTTGTTGGCACATGATTGTTAATAGTTTTGTCTTCTATTATTTTTTTTTATTTCTGTAGAATCAATAGTTAATGGCCCCACTTTCATTTCTGATTTTAGTAATTTGGATCTTTTCTCTTTTTTTGTTAGTCCTTATAGGTAAAGATTTGTCAATTTATTGATCTTCTCAAAGAACATATTTTGTGCTTTTTTTGTTTGTATTATTTCTTCTATCTCCAGTTTGTTTATCTCTAATCTTTCTTATTTATTTTCTTCTTTTTTTAGCTTTGGATTTAGTTTTTCTTTTTTTTCCTTCAAAATTTGTACAATGAGTTTGTTTTTTTAATTTTTAAAATATGTGTTCATAGAATAAATTTTCTCAGCATTGCTTTCAGTATGTCCCATATGTTTTGATGTATTGTGTTTACATTTTCATTCGTCTCTAGGTATTTTTAAATTTCACTCCTGATTTCTTCCTCAACAAATTGATTATTTAAGAGTGTGTTGTTTAATTTCCACAAATTTGTGAATTTTCCAGTTTTAATTATTTTATTGATTCCTAACTTCATTTTATTTTGATGACAAAAGATACTTGTATGCTATCTATTTTCTTAAATTGCATGAGACTTCAATTGTAGCCTAACATAGGTCAATCATAAAAAATGTCCCAGTGCACTTGTGAAGAATATGTATGTTGTTAACATAGACAGAGTATTCTGAATATGTCTGAGAGATGTAGTTGGCTTATTGTGTTAGGTCCTATATTTTCTTACTTATCTTCAATCTGATTGTTCTATTGTTGAAAGTTAGGTATTTCAGTCTACAACTATTATAGTATACCATCTATTTCTCCCTTTAATTCTGTAATTTTTACTTTAATAGTTTTCAAGATCTGTTATTAGTTGCATAAATATTTATAATTTTATATCTTCCTACTGTATTGAATAATTTATTAATATATAATTCCCTTTATTTTTAATACACGTTTTTATTTTAAGTTCAGTTTGTCTGATATTAGTATAGCCATCCTGACTCTCTTTTGATTACAATATTTATGAAATACATTTTTCTATTCTTTCACTTTCAACCTATTTGTGTCTTTGAATCTAAAGTAAGTTTCTTGTAGACAGCATATAATTGGATGATGCATTTTTATACATTCTACTATTTCATATCTTTTTACTTCAGAGTTTAATCCATTTACATTTAAAGTCATTACAGATAGGAACACATTTACTGCTATCTTTTTGCTGCTTATTTGCTGTATGCCTTGTAACTGTTTTTGTCCCTCATTTTCTGCATTACTCTCCTTTTACATTTAATTGATTTTTCTGTGAAGAAATGTTTAAATTCCTTTCTCATTTTCTTTTGTGCGTGTTCTGTAGACTTTTTTGTGGTTAGCATGGAAACTATATTTAACGTTCTAAAATTATAGCACTCTAATTTGGATTTATATCAGTTTAACTTCAGTATCATATAAAACCCTGCTTCTTTACAGCTCCACCACCTCTTTCAGTTGTAGATGTCAAACAATTTTATCTTTACACATTTTGTGCCCCAAAATATAACCTAATAATTATTTTAAATGCATTAGTTATTAAAATTATATATAGACAAAATGTGGAGTTATAAACCAAAGTTTCAATAGTACTATCATTTATATTAATAATTTCTGTCATGCAGAAATTATGACTTTTAAATCATGCAGAAAAAGAAGTGAAGGCCATGTGTGGTGGCTCATGCCTGTAATCCCAGAACTTTGAGAGGCCAAGGCTGGATGATCGCTTGAGTCCAGGAGTTCCAGACAGCCTGGACAACTTATAGAAACACCATCTGTACCAGAAAAATAAGCAAAAAATAGCTGATTGTAATGGCATGTGCTTGTAGTCCCAGCTACTTGGAAGGCTGAGGTGAGAGGAGCTTTTGAGCCCAGATCTTCCAGGTGAGTGAGCTATGACTGCACCACTGCACTCTAGCTGGACAACAGAATGAGGCCCTGTCTCTAAAAAAGTAAAATAAAGAAAAAAAAATAAAACAAACAAAGAGTGAAATTACAATCCATTGTTATAATACTACTAAGTTTTATAATTTCCCAGATATGTATCTTTATTGGGATCATTATTTCTTCATATGGCTTCAGGTTACTACTATCTGGTGTCCTTTCATTTTACCTTACAGAACTCCATGAAGCACTTCTTTCATGGCAGGTCTGCTGGTAAGGAAATTCCTTACATTTCATTTATTTGGACGTGTTTCAGTTTCTTCCAGGTCACTGCCTTCTGGTTTCTAAGTTTCTGATGTGATATCTGCTTTTAATCTTATTGAGGAACCCTCATATGTGATGTGTCACTTTTCTCTTGCTGCTTTCAAATTATCTTTGTGTTTCCTAAGTTTGATTGTAATGTGTCTTATCATGGGTCTCTTTGAGTTACTTGCAGTTTGTTGAGCTTCTTATGTATTTATATTTCTGTGTTTATCAATAGTTGGAAAGGTTTGTGCCATTATTTTTTCAAATGTTCTCTCTGGTTCTTTCCCTTTCTCTTCTCTATCTATTGCTATTTATTGATAGTTATAGTTTGTTCATACACATTTTTTTTTAACTTTCTCCACATCTTCCTAAAGATGAGCATCTTTAAGACCATTGTTTTAAAGTCTTTGTCAGGTAAATATGCTATCAGGCCTTTTTAGGGACAGTTTCTGTTGACTCATTTTTAAATCCCTGAATGTGTCATACTACCTTCTTTCTTTGTATGATTTATGATTTTTTGTTGTTGTTGAAAATTGGACATTTGAATCCAATAACAGGGTAACTTTGAAAATACTTTCCCATACTTGGTTTGAAGTTTTTGTTATTGTTTTTGTTTATTGGTTTCTAAAAATTTGTTTAGGCTGTTTCTGTGCTGTGGATCAGCCTAAGAGTTAAACTTAGGCCCTTCTCAAGTCTTTTCTGAGCCTGTTCTTTTCCCTGGGCATGTGTGGTCACTTTCTAATTTTCCCAGATGTACAATTATTTTTGAATGTGCTAGTTTTTAATGTCTGGCTTCCAAAAGGGAGAAAAAGAAAAATCAAAAGTTGGGGAAAGCATGCTGGCCTTTTAAATCCTCTGGAAATCTCTTCAGTCACAGGAGGTGGGGCTTGCAACAGTGAAGGCAGATTAACAATAATGGCTACTTGCTTCTTTGTCTGTACCTCTGTGATCAGAAGAATTAATCAGAGATCAGACCAAAGATTCCTCAGATTTGTAGGACACGATCTTTTTTGTTCACCCTTGTTCTCATAAGTTGTTCCAGGAACACCTGCATAGCTGCCTGCCACAGAGCTGGGGTTGTGGGATAGGTAGCTGTTGCTGAACTAAAGGCTGAAAATGATCAAAATTAACTGCACTTTACCATCGAAGCCATCCCCTGGAAGTTACAAGCCTTCAGTAGACTCCAGTATTCCAAAATATTTACATTAGACAAATTCTGCCAGAGCAATTGTTTGTCTCAATGAGGAAACGTATCCTATTGCTTCCTACCTTGCTGTCTTCCCAGAATCCTCTCTTGTATGATGTGTTTTAATAACTGAACACTATACAAAAAAATTATGTGAGTTAATTACCCTTTTGATTAAAGTCCTTGGAGGAGTGATGTAGAAAAGAAACATGGTAAGTAGTAATTATTTGGTAACTGATATGTGCCAAGCACTGTATTGAATGACACATTAAATGTTAATTTAGTTTAATGTAAGTTGTCCATATTTATTTTTTAAAAGAATCTTTTTATATTAGTTAACCAGCTTTTTTTTTCTGTTTTATTTATTCTGTAACAGTAATTTTTTTTTCTCCCCTACTCATCTACTAAAAACACGATGGAATTTACTGGAAATCCAAAATTAGATATTCTGCTCTGTAAAATTTTGTTTCCAATTATTTTATTATTTAAATATTTAATTCTACCTACAGACAAAAGCCTATTCTTATTAAAAACTACCCAAGAATTCATAACTTTTTCTAAACCAAAAGTCTTTTGCCCTGCATTATTCTGAATGTGTGACATTTTACATTTTTTGTAATTATGAAACCATCTTGATGACAGTGAAATTCTATACCAAAAAGATCTGGAAATCAAACTCATTTGCTTTTATTTCCTCATATATCAAGCTAGAGTCCTATATAGTTGAGTCATAAAGATTTAATTTTAAATAAGAATACTGTTAATTTTTATAAGTATATAGAAACTGCATATTAATTTTTCCAAAAAGTCTTAAATAAAAATTATCCATTTTGATGAATGATAATTAGCTTTTTCTTCAGAGCATTGGTAATGTATAACAGCATCATCCCTTTTCCATTTTACTTTGGTATATCAGTATACAGATGGGCCTTCTTTGTTGACAAGACAGTAATGATGATGCCCCTGTCACTTTTCAGCTCTTCTCATTAGTGTCTAACCACTTTCATTTATTATGACTGATTCCCCCTAGTTCAGTATATTAAATGTTAACAAATGGTTCTCATTTTACATGACAATTCTAATAATTAATGATTATAGAAGCATATTAGGCATGTAATGCCAAAATATATTACCTGTAATGTTAATCTCTAGTTTGAGTTTCTTTTGTATGTTAGGAATAGAATATGATATTTAGAAGAAAATGAATATATATGCATAAACACACTTGCATTTCTACAAATCCCTTACTCAGTTTTTTGCCTATTAATTTAAATCAATAAATAATTTTGATTGCAATTTCCCATTAACAATGTCAGACTTGCAAGAGAGCTCTTTGTAGCTTATAGAAGAGCAGCATAGCTGTCATTCATAATGGAAAGGGGTGGAAAGTGGCAAAGGGAAATATATTCTTGGACTTGCAGTGCTTTGTTGCACAACTGACTGTGGAAGAAGATCACTTTCATTGCATGATGCATTGCTAGTTTTCCTTCTATCCAGCTTTGGGAAAGAAGGACAAGTGTAGAGATGCAGGCCTAAACACTTGGGGGCTCAACTAATGAACACCAAAAAGTACTACAGACAATGCGGTAGAAAGAAAAATCCAAAGAGAAGGGAGGTAAGTGAAGCAGTGCCTCAGGAATAAGGAACAGAACTGAGGAAATGTCAGAACTTGATCACACAATCATCTATCAGGAGTCCTGACCATTTGTAATGTCTCAGCACAAACAGGACAGGTGCAAGAGAGATTCACTGATGTCAAGGCATATCATATAGACTCCAGCCTAATCTGTGCTGCCTGTTAATATGTTTTCAATAGTCATTTTGTTTTCTTTTACCTCTCTCACAATCACATTCTCTTGCCCACTGTGTGTTATTTCTTAGTAAAATACATAATAAAATGTTATTGGGGACTGACATTCTACCTGATACTCAACATTTCAGTCAGAAAATTGATCTGAAATTCAGTGTGTTCTTTATACACTATTTAGTTGAACAAGTATTTGTAAAATACTTCAGCATATCATGAAGAGTACTAGAAAATAAGGTTATATAGTGAAGAACCAAATGGATTTTTTGTCCTTGATAACTTCAGAATCTGGTAGAGGAAAAATGGCCATATAATCTTAAACCTTGATAGGAAAGTGTCATATAACAGAGATTTAGAGGATAAAACCATGAAGAAGATAATCTTTTGGTGTGGTCTAAAAAAAAGCGTAAGAAGACTATTCCATACATAGAGAATAAGATGAACTAGGGTGTAGCATAAACAAAACAAAACAGAACAAAACACTAGAATATTCCACGCAACTATGAACAACTTGGTCTTACTAGAAGGTAAAATGCAGGAACATGGGTATGACAGGTCCTAGGAATTGTAGGCAACAGGTCATGGAGGGGCACGTGGCTCCTTGCTACTCTAAGTGTTATCCACAGCCCTTGGCATTGGCCACTGCTTGAGATTGTTGGAAATGTAACATCTCAGGCCAGAGTTATTACATCAAAATACGGATTTTAACAAGATCCTTAGGTGATCCTTAGTGATTTTGCACATTAATGTGCAAAAGCACTGGTGTAGTATGTGGACAGATCTAAGAAAAGTATTACTGGAAGTTTGAGGGCTACAAGCTCCTCTCAACTACGGTCTTCACCTTTCTCTTTTCGTTTCTCACCAAGATTAAACCCCTACAGTAGCTTCAGTTTCAACTTGGACCTTGAAATCCTGCTTTCTGCTGCTTGATTTCCATGATGCCCACCACCACATCCCCAAACCATTAAAAGCCTGAGCATGAAATGCCTTCGGTATATAAGGGTAAAGGAAGGTGGCAAAAGCATTATGGAAAACCTCGAAGTTTAATATGAAGAATTAATTCTTTCAGTGCATGATGGTTGTCAGTGTTTTCACATAGATTTTTCTTACATCAGCCTGTAAGACCATGATCAGTTTCCTCATTTTACAGATGAAGAAATTGAGAAAAATGATATCAACTGTGGAAAGTCACATGGCTGAGGAAGAAGCAAAATAGAGACTAAAACCCAACTTTTCTAATATCAGGCTAAGTGCTGCTACTGCTTCAGGTTGCTCTCCAAGCTCATGTGCCTCCCTATCCCTGGCCCACCTGTTTCCCATTGCTGCATTGCACTCTAGTGTCATTGTGGGAAAGAGGATCCAGGGACACTGGAGTTGAGAGGGACTCAGGAGAGGTCTGCTAGAGGATGGTTGTGTTCAGCCTGTTCAAAGGAATCAGGATTTGGTGAATCTTAAAGAAGTGTGATTCTTTTGTCCTAAGCAATAATAAAAAGAACCAGGAAAAAAATTACATTATTTTTAGATTAATTCTAATTGAGAATAGGAATTAAACCCTGATGAAAGTTGTCTTTTTTTTTTCCTTTTACTGATCAAGGGTACAAAATACCATGTTTTTAGGGTAAAAACTACTCCACTGGAACACGATCGGGGTAGGGTTGAGAATTCATCTTAATCATTGAATTAAAATGTCTGTATAGATGGTTTGATGGATTAAATTGAGATCAGTTATTTTTCAAGTAAATAAGTTAGAAATAAAGACTATACTGAGAAATAACTGAATGTTCAAATGTGGGGTAGATAGAACTCCCCACTCCTCAATTATTCAGTTTTTGATCATGAATTGAAAATGGACAAAAGAGAACCATAGGAAAAAAATTATGACTGTCATTGGATATGCTTGTGTTTTCTTCACTCAATTTCTTTTGAAGGTTTGAGATGCTAAACTTCTCTTTGGTAGAGAGAAAGCAGAGATGCTTTTCATCATCAAAATAGAGATGCGGTTCTGATATAGTGGTCCCAAAATAATAAGTTGATCACCGAGGGTTCAAAGTAGCTCTGTACTCAGTTTTTTACATCTTCAGCTAAAAGACAAATGATATTAAACCCTAAAACTCTGCATCTGAAATAAACATAAAGAGAAAATATCTGCTATAAATTCAGGGAAGAAAAAACTGAGGGAGAAGAAACTTATTGAGAGATGGGATAAGAAAGTAGAAATAGGATGGTGAGATCTTCTGTTTGTTTCTATTATATATCATTTTCAGCTTTGGAATTTCTACCTCCAGTGGAAATAAAATCTTAATTCACCTCAAACTTGGAGGGACCTGTATGCCCTAATTGAAATCAGGAATGTTGACTTTTAAGACAAATATGTGACTCTCTCTGCTTACCTTGTCATTTACTTTATAAACATAGAGACACTATTAAGACATTGGATAAGAGTATATGACTAAGATAAGATTGCAATATAGCAAAGGGTAGCTCTAAGAAATAGGTAGTGATTCCTTGTTTAAGAAATAATATTTAGGCCAGGTGTGGTGGCCTACACCTGTAGTTCCAGCTACTCAGGAGACTGAGGCAGGAGGATTGCTTGAGGCCAGGAGTTTGAGGCTATGGTGCGCTATGAACATGCCTGTATGATCATGCCTGCAGTGCACTATGACCATGCACTATGGAGATGTGGTTAATAGCCACTGCACCCCAACCTGGGCAACATAGTGAGACTTCATCTCCACTGTATATGAAATAATATTTAATATTATCTGGAAACAGAGTCATTTGGAGTCAGATCTTCTAGATATGGCCAAGAAGCATAAACAATTTTTTTTAAAGCTATCATTTTGAATAATGCCAGTATATATGTTTATCAACACTTTGCTAGTGTGAAAGACTATGAAGGAGGGCAATAGAAGGCACATGAGAGTCTGAGAGGCTCAATATAACCCTAGAAAGGCTAAAAATAATGTTGCAGTCCTTACAGCCTATGAAAAGAAAGAGGTAGTTATGAGGGAATGTAATTGGCTGTAAAATCTTGAATGTTATAGATAATGCCAAGATACACAGGTTGTTGTCAGCCAGCTTAAAAAAGACAAGCTGAAGAAGAGAAAAATAATTCCTCTTAGCTGGTGAGAAAGTGCTATTCACACAGAGGCTATGGGCACCCAGCATGACTTGTTGCAAAAGGATGAATTCAAGGAAAGCAAGACGAGCATCCAGGGGAAACTAAAGCTTTACATGTTGTGATTCAGGTGTATAGTAACTCAGAATGAACAGAATGTGACTCTAGTATTAATGAAATGTTTAATCACCACATACTCTATAAACATCTATGCAGATCAGGAGTAGTAACTTTGTATTTCTGTGTCTTTTCTAATCATTATATCCACAATTCCTGGCTTTCAGAAGTAAATCTTTAATTATTTCTTGCTAAGTGAGTAAATGAATGAATATTATGTATGATGACGTAAGATGTTTAGGGAGGTAAGAAATAGTATTACATCATTGTGTTTTATACTTAGTTGATATACGGAGAACATAAGAGTGTGAGGACTGCATTAGACATCACAACATCCTCAAATTTGTTATTGCCTCTGGGATGAATAATCTTACATTACCGCTATAAAGAAACTTAGTCCTTTTATTCATAAAGAAGTTCAGAAAGAAGTATTACCAATTACATTTACTTTCTAATAGTAATTTTCAACAAGACATATACAAAAAAATAGTCAAAGTACTTACCGAAACGTCAGTTGTATGAGTCAGATTCTCCTGGTCTTAACAAGGCCAAGATACATAAATTGTTTCTTTTGGTTGAATTATGTTAATGTTCTGTGAAAAGAACCAATGTCTCAACCCAAAGGCCATTGAATTATTCTTTGAATAATTTGCAATTTAAGCTTGGAAAGAAGGGTTGAAGATTGTTTTGGATCTTCAGTTCTTGCATCTTTATGAGCAATACATAAAGAAGCTTAATGAAGCTGAAAGAAAGCTATAAACAAGGTAGTTTAGTGGTGTCTATGCTCGGAAAGCAGAACAGTGTGTTCTACAAATTTTTGAGGACTATGATTAGAAGTTGTAATTGAGCCTACATACTTGATGTAAGAGCTAGCAGAAGATGGTAGAATTAGATCTTAGGTGGAAAAATACTCTGCTTTTCCAAGAACCTATGAATCTGAGACAAACAGTTTTGTTCTTTACTGATGGGAGAAATAAGTAAAGTTACTAAGATGGAAGAGAATTCATCTATGTACAGAAATATCCATATCAGATCATCTGAGGAATAGAGAGGTTGAAAAAAGTATTACTTTCTTTCCTCAATTGGTTTGTAATGTTTGAATTAGGTATATCCACCATACTGCCTACAGTGATCACAGACCGCTCTGAGGGGAATTTTCTTAACTCTGAACTACAGCCTCTGCTTATGAACTACCTAAATGATCAAGATTTTGTATTCCTGTCTTCTCCTGCCCACACCATTCTCACCTCAACCTTAACACCCTGGAGCAGGCATCTGCTAACACAGAAAGTAATCTATAAACTGGTCTAGGGTATAGCCAATGTAAAATGATTAATTGGGCCAAAGAGATTTGCTCTGGACTTTTAATGGATGTTTTACTACAAAATGGTTTAGTTAGAAAAGAATACTATAGCTGAATCATGCAAAAAATCCATAACTTGATACTCATAAGAAGATTGACTTGTGAGAAACAGATGCTATGATTGACCAGGATACAGTTTTGGGGAAAAAAATGGTCTGCAAAAGTAAGGGGAAATAATCACAGTCAAGGTAGAACTAGGAAGAAAAATGGATATTCAGGGATGGATATTTGTGGAAAGTAGCCAAGTTATCTTTATGATAGAAAGATATTAACCAATCCCTACTCTTTCTGCAACCTTGCTCTGTTACAATTCCTGCTCTAATGAAGCTCTAGTCTTTGTGATAAACCTACTTTATGACCACGTACCAGATTATAACCTGTATAGTAACTAAGCCAGTTTTCATTAGCACTTTCTCAATTTTAGATATTTTGTCACCTTGTTCACACACAATTTGTAGTAAATTCAGTTGTATTTGTGGTTTGGAAAATACAAACCCCATGCTGTTAGCTATCTTGATATGATTTAAAAAGAAAGGGGAGGATAACTGAAGGAAGGAGGAAGAAAAGTAGAGAAGCAGAGAAAGTAAAAGGAAAAGATGGAGGAAGAAAAGGAGAGGAAAAAAGAAGACAAATAAATAAAGATTAAAAGATAGAAAGATTTGGATAGGAAGAATATGATCTAAATGTTTAGCAAATTGCCCTGAGTCTGGAGTTTAAGATTTGTTTATCTACAAAAAGTATTTTAAAGTTACCACCTGTCATGCCTGGCGACTATTTCAGAAAAAAACAATTGCCTGCCCAAATATATGAGGCCTGAATCTTCTGAGTAAACAAAATGTTTCCACATGTAGCATAAGATAAACATTCTCAGTGTTAAGATAGGGGTGGTGTTTGCATGTGACTTGTGTACCAGTAATCTATCTACCACTAACATTTTCTTTCTTTCTTAAAAAGCATAAACGTGCCTATAGAACCCCAAAATGTATTTTTAAAAAGTGCTATGGACTGTTGCTGATTGAGTTTCTGGATGTTTCTGGTTGAATAAGCAGACTTATTTTCATATAATAACTCAGTGGAATGGTTATAGCCACTTCAATAATATAACAAAATTTACTTTTATATTCCATCATAAAATTGCTATACCTAAAGTGTCCAACAGTTTATCAGTTATTATAGTGGCTCATATAGAATGCTACTGAGAAAGATGTGAAATCTCTCAGATGTGTCTAAGTATCCCAAGCTGTACACCCAAGGGAAGTATTCTCCTGACCCTTTGTGTTGATCATTTATGTTATAAGACATATGGGCTGATGTCCCTTATAACATAGTTTGCTTCAGTGAACAATGTAACTAGAGAGTTCTTTTATTGTCCTATAAATACCATGTTTTCCTTGAATGATCATTGTATTTATCATGGGTCTTCTTGAAATTATTTTCTAGTGTTATTATTTCATATATTAAGTAATCATCACTAAACCATATACGAAATGAATGAATTTGGGGGGAATAGCTATTAAAAAGGAACTAGCTTAAGAGCAGGGAAGCATGTTGAAAATAATTGGGACAAAACTGAAAAGTCCAAACAATTTCTCACCACCAGCCTCAGACTGTACTAAATTGATTGAGTTTGAAGGAGAAGGAAAGGTCTAGAAGCTATTTTCTCTCTTATCTCATGGTCCTAAGAATGAGTGTGCGAGTCTGTGTGTCACAGAGGCACTCTAAAAGCACTGATAGAAAGAGTGAAAGTTAAAGTACCTAAATTTGAACCCAGGTTTCATCACTTGCTAGCTGTATGATCTTGGGCAATTAATCCATCTCAACTCAGTTTCCCCTGCAGTAAAACATTAATAATAATATCTTATTTCTAGCTGTTGTGAGGATTCATTGAGAGCCTGAAGAGCCCCTAATATGGTAATTGGCACATGGTAAGCACTAAGCAAAGGTAAATATCCAATAATGATTATGACTATTTTCACGACTATTCTCTTTTTCCTTTTTTTTTTTTTTTTTTTTCAGCAGAGTCTCACTCTGTTGGCAATGCTGAAATGCAGTGGTAAGATCATACTTCACTGCAGCCTCAACTTCCTGGGCTAAAGCAATCCTCCCATATTAGCCTCCCAAGTAGCTGGGACCATAGGCATGCACCACCAAACCCAGCTATTTAAAAAACAATTTTTGGTAGAGACAGCGTCTTACCATGTTGCCCAGGCTGGTCTTCAACTACTAGGCTCAAGTAATCCTCCCACCTTGGCCTCCTAAATTGTTGGGATTAGAGGTATGAGCTATGATGCCTGGCGACTATTCTTTATATAGTCACAATGATTAAACTGGCTCATATAAATAAAACAGAGGATATTTTCTTTTAATATTTTCTATGCAAAGATACCCTCATAAAGAGGCCACTGAAAGGGTAAGGGATATGTTTGGGGAAGAAGCTCTTGCATCAAAGCCGGGTGGAATAAAAATATGCAGCTCAGATGATTTCAGAATGATCCTAAGGGGCAAAAGAAAATACCCTGAAGCAAGTAAAGAAAAAAGTGTTGTGAGTAAATTTACCCAAGTGTGCAACTGCATTCAATGCTCGCTTACGTGCCAGTCACTGTGCTAGTGCTGCCACTGTGATGAGGGTGGGGTTTGGGCTATAAATGGTGAGAGACAGAAAAAAATTAGGTCATCCTTAAATATATCGACAGGACAGTGAATGAATGAAGCAGAACACAGGGTAGAGAGAAGCAGGTAACAGTGAGAATAAATGTCTAAACTTAAGCTCTGTCTTAATATTTGGTTCCTAATTCATTCTGAACATGATTTCTGAGCAACACAGTCAGCTATATGGCACAACACCCTAGGAGAATCCAATACTTCTGACTCACAGCAATTGTCATGTGTAGTGACATAATTGTACAAAAGAGAGAAATGGAGGAAAGTTTAACTGGTGGTACAGATTAACACCTCACTAGTGCTATTCATTGGTGTTATTATTTCCAAGGGCTGCAACATTGGAAATGCAATAGCAGTTTTCTTGCACATTTACCTGAAAGGCTAGTGTCTGACATCATTTTGAGGGGGAGTAGGAATAGGGGGCTTACACATGTAATATATTGTTTTGCCGACATATGCAAATGTTTGGAAAGTCTTCCAAATTTAAAGGAGAAAAAAAATACAACACACATTGTAGTCAAGAAAAAAACAGACAGTTGTTTAGTTTTCCATCTTCCCTGGGGGAGCAACTGCTGATTTCACTCTAATTTTAGCTGCTATTGCTTTGAGCTAAACTTTCCATTTTTATTAAAAAAAAAAAAACACAACTTTGAGTCTAGAGGATTACAAGCGCCTGTGCTTTTGATTTTTAATAAAAAGCGAGCATTTACCTCTGAACAGTAGCAGCAAGAAAGGGAATTAAACCTGAGGCTAGTGAGCTGACCTTTAGAGGGGTGCCGATCCAGAGGGAGATGAGGAATTTAACACACATCCCTTTCTTTTCTTTCTCACATACACACTCTCCAGCTAGTACTCTTTTTCATGTATTTATTTAACTGGGAAAATTGATGATATTTAAAAAATTCATTATTCATTAATGTTTGTATTTAGTGAAAGCCCCTCCAAGTGTTACACAGGCTGGTGTGATTAGATTTCCGTATATAATGTGAATGGTAATGGTGCCAATTTAAGGTAGGGAGTAGAAAGAGAAATCATGTAACTATCTGTATACAAGATACTACTGAATGGGGAATCTGGGGTGATGCCTGACGTAGTGAAACTAATCACTCCAACACAGCTGACAAAATACTGCTTTAAACTGGGAGTATGTATACTAAAATTGCAGGAAAATCTGATTTTTTAATCCATTAACTTTTTTATAGAGGAAAGGAAGCATAGTAAATTTAGTTTAATTTGCATTTGACTTTTTGGTAAAATGAGTATATTTCTGTGGCATTAAATAAATACCACTTTTTAAAGAAAAGTGGTTGATGAACCATGAATTCAGTTTACTAATTACTGTTGCATTATTCCCC
This sequence comes from Ateles fusciceps, assembly GCA_036589455.1. NCBI lineage: Eukaryota > Metazoa > Chordata > Mammalia > Primates > Atelidae > Ateles > Ateles fusciceps. Next base: position 3,864,038 of record JAZHEH010000797.1, on the reverse strand, counting down.
AACTTTCCCCAATAATCCCCCCCCTGCAATTCTATACAACACTGTTTTGCCTCAGCAAAGGAATTCATCTATAACTAGCTTAGGATGTAAAATGTTGAGCCTCTTGAACTGGGCCTTTCATTTCTTTTATTTTCTTAATTCTGTACTCAGCCTTCTTGTGGAAAGAGTGTCAGCCTGATACAATAGAGGTTGGGAGTTCATGTTTCTGTTAGAAATTGCTCATAGTTTTAATTCTCTCTGTCAAATGGATCACTACTCTTACAACATTTAATTATCTTTATCATCCAAGAAGTTCTACTTTTGGAGAAAATACTTAAAGAGGTCTTGGTTACAGTATCCAAATATAATATATTGTATTGATTTTTCTTTTTATGAATTTTGCTTTCATGTGGGTATTGGTGTTAATTAGATGTGTACATTGAATGCTAGCTGCATTATGTTTAATTACTTTTGTTATTTAACTTTTCTTGTAATTTTAAGGTAGTTAAACTTATAACCATGGGATAATAGAAACCTCTCTTGGAGCTAATTAGATGACTAAAGATCATTTGTAAAGGTCAGACTGACAGCTGGCTTGGGACAAGTGATAGGCTTACTGGGTAATGAATGGCAGTAAGGAGATGCACTCTGTGTGACTTAGAGAATGTCAGACTAGAAGGACGTCAGAGTGGTTGTGCCCATCCCCTTTCTCCTCCTGGTGTGGAGACTAACTGGAGCACTAGCTGCTACATCTCTCTATGACTTGCTGTGAAATCTTTAAATAAATAATTTAATTTCTTAATGTCTGGTTCATATAATCCATTACTAAACTCTGACTTTCGATTAATGTGATGTAGATTGTCTAAGGAACTTAAAAGACATGACACACTTCACCATGATCAAAGATAGAGTGCATGTTGTATTACTGATTATTATTATTATTATTTTTCTTTTTTTGAGACGGAGTCTCACTCTGTTGCTCAGGCTGGGGTACAGTGGTGCAGTCTCGGCTCACTGCAACCTCTGCCTCCTGGGTTCAAGCAATTCTCCTACCTCGGCCTCCTGAGTAGCTGAGATTATAGGTGCCCACCACCATGGCTGGCTAATTTTTTAATTTTTACTAGAGATGGAATTTCACCATGTTGGCCAGGCTGGTCTTGAACTGCTGACCTCAAGGGATCTGCTTGCCTCAGCCTCCCAAAGTGCTGGGATTACAGGCATGAGCCATCACACCTGGCCTTATTACTGATTTTATATAAGGCATTTGAATTAGTTGGTTAAATGAAGAGACTTCTGGCCTCTTAAAATAAATTGATTCTTGGTCCAATTGCTCACTTAGAAACCTCTTTTCTTGCTACTAATTAAAAACAAAACTCATGAACTATAACTACTGCCTCCAGTTTCCCCCTTAACATCATGCAGATGAGTTTGGGCTTTCTTCGTATCACTGGAGCAGTACTCTTGCAAATCATCCAAACATTCCACTCACCAAACTGAGTGACCTCTTCTCAGGTTTAATCCTCTTTTATTTCATTTTGGCAATAACTTTTATGCTTGACACATCATTTTTAAAGTACACTTATTTGCCTTTCTTCTTTTTCTTTTTTTCTTTTTGAGGTGAAGCCTTGCCCTGTTACTCAAGCTGGAGTGCAATGGCGCAATCTCAGCTTACTGCAACCTCTGCCTCCCAGATTCAAATGATTCTTCTGCCTCAGCCTCCCAAGTAGCTGGGATTACATGTTCCTGCCACCATACTCAGCCAATTTTTGGTATTTTTAGTAGAGACAAGGTTTCACCATGTTGGCCAGGCTGGTCTCGAACTCCTCACCTCATGATCTGACCACCTTGGCATCCCAAAGTGCTGAGATTACAGGCGTGAGCCATGGCACCCGGCCTTTTCCTTGCCTTTTCCTACTGCTCTGTCCCATTTTCCCCCAACTTTCTTTTTATGTATGTTCATTCATTCAACAGTCACTTATGATCACCTACCATTTTTCAGATACCTTGCCAAACATGGAGGGTAATTTGATGAATGATAACTCCTAAAACAACCGAAAAAGCATACGAAAACAGAACCTTGTAGAGAATGCAGGGTTGTGTGAAATCCTGCTTGCCAATAGCTACTAATGATTAGTAGTTTGAATTCAGTATCTTACTGCTCCACTAGAACCTATGATGTTTCCCAATTATTTGAGTCATTACATCTCAGCATTTCAACGTATGGTCAAGGCCGTGAATCAAATACCCCTTTTTCACCTGTTTCTCTCTAGGACCCTCCACAGGAATTGTAGATGTTCTCACTTCTGTGACTTTATTGACATTTCTTCCTCTATCCAAAATATCACACTTGACCTTCTCTAACTATTCAAGCTGTACTTTTGGTTTTAATCCTCCTCTTTTTGAACACTTGGATTCTCATTTGAATTCAGTAACATTTTTTCCCCCTCTGAATGCCATTAGTTTCTGAAACGTGTAGTTGAAATTCCAAAATTTAGCTATTCATCATATACCAAAGACAGTATATCCAGGACATAAATTCTGGAGTTAGTGTTCTATCACTTACCAATTGAGTGATGGTGCCATGCTTCTAATTTTATCCTCAGTACAATGGAGATAATAATAGTACACACCTCCTGGAGTTACTGAGAGAATAAAGTGAAGAGATAGGTAGATAGCTAGATGATAGATAAAGATATCACTTTATCACTTAGAACAGTCCTTAAAACAGAGCAAACACTTAGAAAAATAGTAGATACTGTTTTATATTTACATTTATAAATAACTATTCTCTGATGTGTCATTTCTTAAAGCATACATTATTTAAAAGCAGAGCTACTGTCTTTTTTCCTGTTATCAGTGGAGTTGTCTAGGTCTTTGTCAAATAAGGGGTACCAAATTGACAGATTGAAGAGTTTAACAGCTATTACTCTGTCCCCAATCTAACATAGATATGCAAATTTCCCTCCCCACCTTTCAAAATAATTGTGCCACATGCTGTGGGCCTCAATTTAAGAGGATATCTAGAACCAGCACAGGACAAAGGGTTTTTGGAAGAAGATAGTGTACATAAGACTGGGCCCCTATTGCATCTGAGGAAATTTTTGTACCTTAAAGAGGCTTTAGGAAGAAGTAGGCCTCTGAGTGCATCTTAGGGACTTTGTAGGTAGAATCTATTAGAGAGAAACTGGGTTATGGGTAAGAATAACAGGTAGAGGGGGATAGAATAAGCAAAAGTCTGGAGGCTAGAAAAGCCTGGAAGTGTGCTTAGGGAAATTGAAAGTCATTCAGTTTAGCTGGCAGGTAATGATCCTATAGTATCAGAGCACAGTATTGAAGCAAAACCTGAAAATTGAGGTGATTTGCCAAACTGAAAGGACATTCTGTTTTGAAATTGAGGGTCATTCTATTTCAGGGCCAGTCATGTTTTTATTCAATGTACATTGCTTAAACATTATCAGTTTATTAAACAAATAAACCAAAGAATTGATATTGCATTCTGATTCCTAGGAATAGTGGGGGTCTTTATTCATTTTGTAAGGGAAAAGTGTTTCATTCTTAGGATCTATATATGGTTGTTTTGGATAAGATGAGTTCAGTTTTATATAAATGTTGACAGCTCTAAAAATAGCAGTACTAATGGTCAAGCTACGACTCAGTATAGCAACCCCAAAGGGCTTCCAGACTCAGGCAGGGGAGCTCTGAGTAAAACATGATTCCTGGAACTACCTTATCTGTCTTTATCAGTTAAACCCATAACTATATTCTGACACAGCCAGTTTCCACAAACCCCATTGTGCGTTTTATTTTCCTCCCACTCAGATGGGCTCATTTTACGTTTTACAGGATGGGAGATGCTAGGTAAATTCTCCTTTGAGATCTCACACCATTTTCTTTTTAACATTATTGAAAAGTGTCTGGCATGTTTGTCCTGTAATTTATCTGTTTATGCATTTGTCTTTCCCACCAGCCTGTGAACTCTACTAGGAGTTTCTTGAAATCTTTTGCCATGTTTCTAAGCATTGTCCTGCGGATTTTACATGGATTCACCTTCATAACAATTCTATGAAGTTGGCACTATTATTAATTCCATTTCACAAATTAGGGATCTGATGTATAGAGAGGGTAAGAAAATTATCCAGGTTATATAATTACTAGATGTTGGACTCAATTGAATTCCAGAGTCTGAGTTCTTAAATACATTGGGTTAGGAACTAGGACACTGAGTCTCTAGTTCTGTGTTGGCTGGAAATCATCTGAGCAATCCTAGCAATTATCTTAACTTCTCTGTACTACATTTGTATGTGTAACATGGCAACTGCATTCTTTTACTGTATTATTGTGAAAATTAAGTTATATGGCTGTGGGAGAATACCTCACAAAAGACTTTGTACATTCCAAGTTTTTTTTTTTTTTTTTTTTTTTTTTTTGAGACCGAGTTTTGCTCTTTAGCCCAGGTTGGAGTACAGTGGTGCGATCTTGGCTCACTGCAACCTCTGCCCTTCAGGTTCAAGTGATTCTCCTGCCTCAGCCTCCTAGGTAGCTGGGATTACAGGTGCACACCACCACACCTGGCTAATTTTTGTATTTTTATTAGAGATAGGATTTCACCATGTTAGCCAGGCTGGTCTTGACCACCTGACCTCAGGTAATCCACCTGTCTTGGCCTCCCAAAATGCTGGGATGATAGGCATGAGCCACCACACCTGGCCACAGTCTAAGTTTTCAATAAATGCTAGTTTTTCTTTCTCTCCTGCCCTTCTTGCTCTAAGAAGCCTGTGAATCAACCTTGACTTTCTAAGGCACATGACATCCTGTCTCAATCTGTGCCTAACCCCTGTGGACTAGAAGGTGGTTGCCCTTGCTTGAATAAGAGAAAACACAGGCAGTGCCAGATGATAATTGAGAGGGCAGAGCTGCCTGAGGGTTACTGCAGCTGCCCTTCAGTGACCAATGATGGCAAGGGGCCATCACATCTGAACAGGGCCCCATGTGGCCATGCTGGGTGCACCCACCTCAAGTCACTCTGTATTGCTAATGTGAGTTACACATGTAATTATTCAGGCAGCAGGCTAAAATATCTCCACAGACAGCAAAGTTTCATCAGCAGAAGGGCACGTTTTGTTTCATGTGACTCCAACAGAGTACTGCCGAGTGTTACAGGCCGTGGTGATTAATTGAAGGACAAATTAGAAAGTCCGGGAATAGTATGTTGTCTCTATAACCAGGCCTTCATGGGTTAAGCAAAGCAAGAGGTTGAAGAGTGCATCTGAGATTTTTAGAAATAGAAATATCCACAAAAGTGTTATTGTTTTTTTTTTGTTTTTTGTTTTTTTTGCTATGGGGTCTTCACTGGAATGTTTTTGTTCCAAAGAACTTTAGAATATATTTATATAACTGTTCTTAACATTGACTAAGACCATCACTGAAAAATAAAAGGTGAGGAATGACATTTTAGATAGAAATTTTGTTGGAGAGCAATGTCATGAGTGGAATGCACGTACTTTGTGAGTTAGATATGTGTCTACAGATCAAGACACACACACAGACACACACATACATACACACTTGCAAAGACAAATATTGGATTTTTTGAAGCATTTAAATGAAAACCTTATTATTCTCTTATTGCCGTATTATTGTGACTTCTTTCACTCTCCAGTTGATTTGGTTTCCTGAGAGACACCTGGTGGCATGGGTATGAGGCCAGTGACCCAAACCCCTCTTGAGGGGAATGTAGATAGCTGCTAAGCTCTGCCTGCTCTGGCATATCTAAGAAATGCCTGTGAGAATTGTGAATAGGTGAAAGGCATAGATGATGGAGAAAAAAAAAAAAACAAAATAAAAAATTAAATGGATTATTTTTAAAATGCAAAGAAGATGGGGGAGAGTAAAGAACTCAGAGTGGAAAGGGGGAAAGAAGGAGAGCATGCCACTAGCCATTATCTTCATAGCTGCACAGTGTCTGACTCTGTAAAAGGTGCTCAGAATGAATCTTAGAATATTAATGCTCATATTTTATGTCATAGCCTCTAGAGAGATCAAAGAGAAGACCAAAGATGGTCAGGGTTTCTCAGCCAACATTCCTAAGAATACCTTTTTGTCCGATTCGCCTACTATCTGCACCGAACCTCCATATAAATACCTTTTGTGATCAACTCTGATGGATTATTTGTTTGTTTGTTTTTGGGGCGGGAATAGAGGAAAATGTGGGAGTACATGCGAATTTAGGGTGAAGCAAAGATTTTTGGCTACACAGATGAATACCATCTTTTTCTAGCTTATTGATAAGAATGCCAAATAGAACTGAGTCAAAAACATTATGGATTGATGGATTGTACCTGTTGCTTTTCCCTTTTCTGTATGGCTTCCCACTCCATCAGAGATGAAAAATTAAAATGACTTGTCACTGTTTTCTCCATATAGGCATTCGTCATGGTTCAGGGCCTTATTCCTTCAAAATATTCCAATGGATTATTTAACAGATTTAGTTTCTTTCTTAGTTAAATCAAAAGGTATTTACTGAGCAAGTACCGCTAATACTACCACTGCCACTGCTGGTACTGTTAATACCACTGTCTCTACTACTGCAATGACTGGTCTCATTGTGTTTTAGGCTGCCTTGAAGGTGCATCACCTTATTTAAATTTTACAACAAACCTTTAAGGTCTATACAATTATATGAGAATCTAGGTTCCCAAAAGTTCTATAATTTACTCCAGCTCATAGTGGCAGGGCTGGAATCCAAGCTGAGATGTGTCTGGTTATCTGGTTCTAAACTTTTGTGCAGGTCACCTTGCAAAGAATGAGGATGGAGCTCAAACACAAATACACAAAGTAATAAAATTAAACTTTGTTCCTGCCTTTAAAATGTAGTGGGTGAAAAGCCAGAAGTACAAATAACTCTAATTTTGTATAAATGATATTCTCAAATGCTGCATCAGAATAGCTTGGGAGAATTTATTAAAAATAAAGATTCCCAGACTGCAACCAAGAAACTCTTGAATGAGACTAAGGAATTTATAAATTAAAAAGAAAAAAAAAAGTGAAATTCTCTACTAATTTCAAAGCCCAGCCAACTTTGAGAACTACAGTTTTTAATATTGAAACTACTGCCTTTAATACTGAAAGTAAAATAAGTAAGGATGAAGTAGTTCCAACCAGAAGGAAAGGGAATTGAGAATGGCTGTTTGAGGTTATCTTCATGGTCTTAAGAGTTATCTAGGTCTTAGAAATTACATAATGATTTCTACAAATGATCGTCCGTAGCTTTAGACTAGCACTTACTAATTTTGTAAGTGATTATCCTCAACCCTTGCTAATTTGAATAGATCCTGTTATTTCAGTGTGCCCTTAAATTGATAAACTTCTCTATAAAACTGTATAGTATGATCTTTCAGGTAACCCATTCTAGTAATCTAGTTATCTGTGAACTATTCACATCCCTGGGGGAAAAAAAAAAAAAAACTTACCATCATCATCATCCTCACCAAGAAAATCATCATTTTAAGTTGTAACTGTTAATATTTTGTTTAGATGCATTTTTATGTTCTTGGTCAAGTCAGTTAACTTTTCTGGACCCAAAGTTTTCCATGTATATAAAGAGGAAACTGGACTTAGTGACCTCAATTTTGTTAAATTTGTGACATTAAGATCTTTTGGCATCATTTATTAGGAACTCTTGAGAAATTTTCTTTCATTGGGACTTACTCATCATTTAGTAAATATAGAATCGCAACTTCAAAGGCCAGATCTGGAATAATTGAGAATCTTTCTGGGCAGATTTAAGGTCTGCATCTGAATAGCTATACAGAAAGCCTAGAGGATCAAAATAGTCCAGAGCATTTCAGGACTGGACAGCTGGTGAGTGGGTAAAGGTTGCCTTGTGTCTCACTCTGTTAGCCTGTCATTTTAATGACTATCAGAATCACTCATATACCAAATTAGGAAGGCAAGGATCTCTTCTTGACTGAGATTTGGTACCACACAGAACCTGACTTAGTTTTGCAAGAGCAGTTTTAGTAGCTAAAAGTTTCACTCTCACCTGCTGCTGCAAGGACTTGGATTGCCAGAGTTGTGTGACTTCTCTTGTCCTTGATTATAATATGAGCAAAAAACTGCCTTGAAAATATAAAGATATTTTACATGATTTACAGTCTGACCTTAAGATGCTCTTGATGGTATGTCTAAAGGGAAAGACAGAATGTTTGTTCCCAGACAGGTTGAGTTCTTTCCTTATCAGAAGGGTTAAAATAAATACTCTTTCTCTTTGTGCCTTCCTAGCATTTCTCTAGTTGATAAAAGGGGAGATATGTGTTGGACTGAGAGTTATGGGGTATCAAATCCAAAGAGATAAGGCAAACCTTTCTCTCAGCCAGTGCAGATCAAGTGTGAGTCTGAAGAAAAAGAGAAGAAATCATATGCCAATCAAAAAAGGTTGCAAAACAACATCCAAGGAAAAGCCTTGGCTGGCAGAGTAAGTATTCTAACAGTAGCACTAGTTCGCCAGCTATTGTAACCAGATGTCATTAAATATTTCAGTCATCCAGTCACCTTCCTTGTTCTGATTCTATGCCCCCTTAATCAGCTTCTAATCATAAAGTTCTTCCCATGGAGGAAAGACATTGGCCAAGCCAACAGTTTGTGTGGGAGTTGTCTTTCACATCATAAAGTAATAAATTCTTGTTCTTTATAAAGCATTAATTTGACTAAGAAACAAATAAGAAATATGTATTTAGATCGCATGTGAAAGGGGAGTCCTCCTCTTGAATACAGGGACTGGTTAGAAAGGCACTTCCCTGTATAGGAAGTAGCCACTAGCCAAATGTAGCTATTTAAATTTAAATGGATTTAAGTTGATAAAAAATTAAGCTCTTCAATCTCACTAATCACAATTTAAGTGCTAAAAAGTCATATGTAGCTAATGGTGACTATATGGAACAGTGCACACTATCAAACATTTTTATTGTCACAAAAATTATATTGTGCAGCTCTAGGTTAGAAAGTAATTCTCAATTCCTTTACCAGATTATACTCGGTAGTCTGGAATGATATACTTAAAACTAGCTGTGCCTCAGCTTGTCTGTGAAATGGGAAGAAGGGTGCTATCAACAAAATAGGAATTATGTGGGCATGTTAATGTAATTGTTAATTTTGATGCTTTATAAATAAAACAAAGAATAGTGTTTGTATATTTAAATATTAATGTGAATCACATTTCCATTTTATTGTGTTCCATGGGAACTTTACTTAACAATTTGAAACCTCTCCATCTTTCCAACAACCTGTCTATCTTTCCAACAACCTCCCTGCAGAATGAGGCAAAGGGAAATGTTGTAAAATTGTCCTTAATCTTGTCAAAGAATTATAGGCTACTGTAAATTTGTAAAATGTCTGTTACTAAATGTAACTTTCAAATAAGCAAAGCTTTACCAGCAAAATAACTATGATATCTTACCTTTGTGTACTGCTTTTCTGAAATGTTCTCACATGCGTTCTTTATTTCAATACTTACCCCTTTGAAATAGTATATTGTCCTGCCCATTTTACATTTTCAGAAGTTATTTATTCAATGTCGTAGTGGTAATGTCAGCAGTAGAACCTGGGCTTTTGAATATAAGTTCATGTTTTATTTTATTACACCACTCTGTTTCAGTTGTTAGGAAAAGTATTATGTTTTAGGAAAAGGTGACAATAGAAAGACAATAGAAAACAGAAATTTTGAGAATTTGGAGTCATGAAATATAGACTGGAGATATTGTTCCACCAGGCCAAAGGAGTAGACCTGAACCTTTGGAAGTCACAGGGAAAGAAACTGCTGTCTCATCTTTCCTACTTGCCTGCTTCATTCACAGAATTTATCTTGCATTCATTCATTTGTTCATTCAATGTAGACTGAGCAATTGTTTTCTGCCACACTTGTTGGGCTGTGATGATACAGAGAAGATTAAGACATGCCCTGTAATTTTGAGGGCTCCACATTCCTTCAGAGAAAGAGATACATGTTGATTCACATCTTATGACATAGATGCTGAGAAAGGGTTTATTACAAAATGCTCTGACAACAAAAAAGAAGGGGTGATTAATTTTTTCTGGAGGGAGCTGGTCCTCAGCAAAAGCTTCATACTTTGTATAGATGGCACATAAGATGGATCTTAGAGGAAAAGTACGATCTAATATGTAAATTTTAAAAGATGTTAGGGGGAAAAGTTTCTAGGTAGAAAAATCAGCATGAGCAAGTTTTTGCTAATCTAAAACAAATAAAAATAGTACCATTTATTGTGCTTATTTGGTTCCAGGAATTTTATGAATACATTAAACATCTCTTTATTCTCATAACAACACTATGAGATGGAGATTATTATCATGTGCATTTTACAAATAGGGAAACCGAGGCTCAGAAAGGCTAAGTAGTTTAGACCAAATATCTGATAACTGACACCAGCAGAATTCAAAGGTACACAGCTAGATTCCAAATTGTGCTGTTAACCACATAGTGATAATAATGCTGTATAGTCAATTTTATAATGTGAGATTTTTTTTCTTTTTTATGGTATATCATAAGCTGTTTCTCAAGTCATTAAAATTCTCTATAAATGCTATTTTAATAGTACAGAAACCCATCTTATTGATGCATTATAATTTGTTTAACTAGTCCTTTATTGTTGGACATTAAGTTGTCTCCAGTCTTTTACTATTTTGAATAATAGTGCATGACTACTTTGTGAATCAGGACTTTCTTTACAGGCTCAATCTAAAGGAGGAAGCACCATGAGATTTCCTTGGTACGATCACCAAGAACAAGAGCAGTCAGAGAAAGCAAAAGCACCTACTAAATGCACTCTGTTTTGGATTATTTGCTTTGGGAATTATCCCCAGCATGTTGAACAACCCAAGTTGGCTCCATCTGAAGGCTTAAATATTTCTAGGCCTCTGCTACCCAGTTAGTATATTTTAAAGTATTGCAAATTGGTTTTAATATTAACCTAATAATAATTTAAAAAGTAAATCAGCTGAAAATGTTACTACAAACCCCAATAGAAGTGATCTTTGGATTATCTGCTCTTCTAAATTACTTATTATAGTGCTCTGTCAATTTAAGTGACTGCTGGCAGCTTTTGATTGCTTTGCCCTAAGTTAAATTTGGCAAAGAGAATGTGAAAGTTTAGGTTAAAATGTGAACTTTTTTTCCCTAAATAAATTAATTTAAATTATTAAGCTTCACTTGACCCATACCGATTATATATCTTTTCTTGCTTAGTGATGGCATCCATTTTAAGGGAGAAACCTGGAAATGCTGAACAAAGAACGCATACCCTTCATTCCGAAGGTTCATTTCCCACTCTTACTTTAGATTGACAATGAGTTGTAGTTCAAAGACTGCACTGCAGGGAAGCTCATATACCCTATAATTTAAAGGGCCTCAGATGCCTCTTGGGAAACTTGGTAAAACATTCTATTTAGAGACATGCCTGCTGATATGACATATATTTTTATAGTTATACCCCTTTATTGCTGAGACATAAAACCTGTTTTCACTCAAAATGCGCCTGCTTTCAGAAAATAGAACAAGAGACATGCAGAAAACAGTGATCCTATTATTGTGTATTATGACTTTTGTTTTATAGTTCTCTCTTCCAACTCATCTCTTTTCCCTGCAGCTGTGGAATCTGGACAGCAAAATCTTGTGGACATTTATTCCACTAAGCCCAGGGATAAGATGGCTCTCAAGTTAAAGAATTAACATTTCTGAAGCCCTCATTAACTTTTTACCAGCATCAGGCCCTCTAAGTACAAGTGCAAGAATCCTTCAATTCTTCACTTCTTCATTCTCATTAAAAAACAGCTATATAATCAAAATTTCAGGAGCACTAGGCATGTGCTAAGAATTGTGTTACATGTTGCCGAGAATACAGACATGAATAAAATATTCTGATCTGCTCTTGCCAGCTCTCAGTAAATGACTGTCCCTTGTAGAATTTTGCATTCAGGAGTATTCTCCACTGCCTGACTCTAAACATTCTAATCTGACTACGCTTTTATTCACCCTTTTATCCTTCACTTCATATTACAATGAGAAGCGGGGAGGATATACTACCTTCTGTTTAAGAATAATTTCTTCCTTCTCCCACCCCACCTCAAACTTCAACCTCTTTTGAGGACAAAGACTGTACCTCCTTTCATATACAATTGTTTCTTTAGGGTTTAGCACAATTCCTGGTAAGTGATAACCTTTCATGGATACTTGTTGAATAAACAAATTAACTTTATTCTATAGGAGATATTAGCTTCCTGTTGAAGCTTAGAAATGTCCTGGGCACAGAGTACAAATTAAAAAAAACAATTGAAAAAGTGAATAGATAGTGAAAAAAAAAAAGAGCACTGAAATAATTTCATTACAAGAGACAGAGGTAAAATATTATTCTGAAGAAGTTCAGATTATCTCAAACTGGAGATTGAGAGAAGTTTCATATTTGTGTCACACTTCAATCTATTCTAATATAGGTTTCTCTTAGAAAGTCTTTTTTTTCTATTATCTTGTCTAGTTTAAATAATTCTGTATTTCAACATATTATTACAAAATTTTATGAGTGCATTTTAGAAATGCATGTAAATTTGTGATTCTTAATTTTAGAAAAAAATGTATTGTTTGTATGAGTTTTTTATGTGTTTTGATGTTTGCACTTTCATATCATTGTTATTTATTTTCTCTCTTTCTTTCTGTATTTTTTTTTTCTTATGAGCTGGCCCATACTTTAACCTGAAGGAGGTGAAGGATTACGGTAGAAATGGAAAATGAGACTAGAGGTGGCAGTTTTTGTTTGAGTCAGATAGTATTTAGTTTAAGGGCATCTTGCCTCAGAATCTGGGTTTTCTGGACCCTTTTATTCAAGATAAACTAAGTTGGGATAGAATAAACCATACAGTGTTTTAGTCCTAGATTTTAGAACTGTACAAGGTTTATGGCTGCCCTCTTGCTCATTTCTATTCCCTTTTATTGACCCGGTTGTGTAAATGAGCTGATCTTAAAATGAAACCATCAATGCAGTTATAATAAACTGTAAGTGGGACATATTATGAGGGAACTATAGTAGAATTATGTGCAAGGTGCATCCCCATTTGTATTTCTTTGGGAGTAGGGAAAGATATTGGAGCTATGCTCTCAAACAAGGAGGATGCTTGTTCTTGATCTTTTTTAAAAGACAAATTTGCTATAGTTAGCACTAGATATCCGGTACCATTTGGAAGTTTTATAATCACCTTTAGTAGAGGGTTTTGACTTATATCCCTTTTTCATTCTGTATTCTGTAACTCAGCTTGTGACTTTCCTCCTTTTCTTACATGAGGAAATCGTTCAGAAACAGAAAAGTAACTCTGCTCTTTCCTTTCCACCTTTCCGTCTCCACCTTTCCCACCAATAAGATCCTGGTATAAACTTCTGTTCAGTGTACTTCAGCATCACATGTGTATTCACTGTAGGTACCGCCAGCACCATGGCCTTAGTTTAAGTCCATACCAGCAGGCACTGGGGCAATTATGATAGTATTCCTAATGTCATCCATACCCCAAAATTCATTTTATTCATTTTTCCTAAACGCTGCTAGAGAAATCTTTCTTTCTGGAAAGTCAAATATACATCTGACTTTGCACACACCTGCTTGAAATCCTTTCTTTTGTCTTCATTTGGGATGACTACATGAGTCATCCTGACCCATGCTTCCCTGCTCAGTTTCCTCTCCCATGTCTCCACATCCTTATCCTCATTCAGCCTTCATACTTTGAACCTCAGCAGATCTGGCTCACTTGTTTCCTCACAGCCACCATGTTGTTCCAAAAGGTTGTCCCTGTAGTTTCCTTTGTCTGGAACAGCTTCTTCATGTCGGAATGTCTTTCTGGCTTTCACCTGCTAAGGGAAACCTGCCAATCATGAGCATCCCTTTCAACCCCAAGCCCGATATCTTTACGTATTTCTGCCTCTCTATATAATATTCCTATATCTTATTCATTTTTTATAATTATAAGTATGTTGGATTAAATCTTTTTCATGTCTGCTTTCCCTCTAATTAACTCTTAACTCCTTGAGGGCACACAATTTTACTTACTGGTCCTCAAGATATTAGCAATAGCTTAATATCTTCGTTGAACCACAGACACGTCTTACCAAGTAAGCAGACCAAGTGGGGTTAGCCCAGCCAGTGAGAGAATATACATACCATTAACCATGTCACATTCAGTAACGTAAAAATCATTTATTACCTCTTCAGGATGATTCCTGGGAGATTTTATATCTACTCTGACTCCTTATGACACTCTTCCTTAGGCATTACCCCAGCCTATTTAAGTGATTCTGTCCCTCAAGTTCTTTTGGCTGCTTTAACACTTCCATCAGTTCACACTTGCTTTTCACAATGATATAATGGATAACAACACAAATATCACATACCACGTAAAAGACTGTGCTGTGCATCCACTTGTTAAATCTGTTGTGCTCCGAGTATGCCCGTGCCAATCTGCACGTACTGATTATTCGCTCACAGGGTTAGTGACTGCAACATTTTTGATTAACCTCTCTGTACACTTCACAAGCACTTACTCTGGGCCATGTTCAGATCATGAAGATGCCCTAAATCACTGAGATGTTGCTGAATATCTGTTGACATAGTTTTTACCAGTGTGGAATAACTCAGTGCTCTTCAAATTCAAGGAGACTCAAAATAGCATTTTTCTCTAGCTTTATTTGTTTTCATCTCAGAGATACTAGACACTGAACTACAAACCAAAAAGTAAAAGAAAAAAATTATTTTAGATTACTTATGTCGTGCCTACATGCCAAAATTTCTGCATTCATAGTTGCACATTCAAGTATTTGGCACCAAGTTAGCCAGTCCTTTTAAAGTCTGCTTCTTTAATGTTTGTAATTTGAAGTAAGCAAAATGATTCATTTCTAAACTCTAATGATGTGTGGCAATTTTCTAAAAAATCTTTATTTCTCTCAGATATCTCCTATAGGAAGTAAGACTTCTGTCGTTTGCTTAATTTAAGTCAGAGACAACTTGACATTTGGGTTACTATTTACCCTCTTTGCAGATGAAGCCAGGCATTTGCCTGAGATTGAGAAGGCCTTCTCTTGCTATTTCATTTTTTGGCATTCATGAGCACACATTAATTTTATAGTTCAAAAAATATAAAAATGAAAACTCTTAGGATATATGTAATTTAGAACTTAGAATCACTGATGGCAAATGTCAAAATAGTTTAAAATTATAGATTCTCTGATTTTAAAAAGGGATATGTTTATTTTATAGGCTGACAAAAATGTATATGACTAACTTATACATTAGTCCTTCCCATTTTGTATACCCTAATGGAAACATTGGGAGATCAGTGCTACTAAAATGTCAGCTTTCACCCTGAGTGATATCAGCTCTCCATCCAACCATCCATCCATTCCAATATTCTTTTGATTCCACATCATGTTATTTGTCTTCTACTGTATTCCATGCACAAATGGTATTATAGGAGAATGGTTTCAAAAGAAAACAGATCTGCAAGTTCCAATGACTATTATGTTTTACTAAAGCGAACACATGATAAAACACCATAGCCATCTGGACTAAATCAAATACTACTCATATTTTTAGTGAAAGATATTTATTCAACAGTCTACAAAGAGTTATGGACTACCTCCTATGTGTCAGACAGTGCATTAATCATTGATGTGCTGTTCTTCCTGTTTTAGAAAGTTAGCAGAATGAAGGTCTTACTATAAATTGTGTTGTAGGGAGAGGAGTTTTTAGAGGTGGTTACTGTTTTAAAAAACTGTTGGAAAAACAACATTTTGGGGGCTTAGAAAAATGAAAGCTGAGCA
Organism: Ateles fusciceps; assembly: GCA_036589455.1. Classification (NCBI taxonomy): domain Eukaryota; kingdom Metazoa; phylum Chordata; class Mammalia; order Primates; family Atelidae; genus Ateles; species Ateles fusciceps. The sequence continues at coordinate 3,848,194 of JAZHEH010000797.1, read as the reverse complement.
CTAGGGAATGAAAGAGAAGCAGGTAAAATGAGCATATTTACAGAGGGGCAGTGAGTCATAGGGAAAAAAGTTACTTACATACAATTTTGCCTAGGGCCACCCCCCGGCATGCTTATTTGGAAAGCAACATTCTCTGAAAATGTGCTGTAATAAATAAACTGAACACATTATTTAGAATGTCATTGGTGATTACCATAACAAGTGGACCTTTTCCATTGCATTATTGGGTCACAATTATCAATGCCTTCATTTCAGAACACCTTCTTCCTTCTTGACAGATTACCATGGTCTCTACAGTAAATGAGTATTGATTTAATATTTGGAGCCACTGAGCAGTGTCTGTTACAAAAAAGGGACCTGAGCTAGAGTATCCACCTATTCTTGCTCAGCAGAGCTGCTCTGGATGATGGAAATGTGGGTGAATTTTTTACCATGTCCACACAGCTGCAATCAACCATTTTTGTTTACTCTTTCACTGGGAGGAGGAGGGAAGCCCACCAATTAAGATCAGATTGCCAGTTCTATCATGATAGATTTGTGTCAATAAAATATTTTGATTGCTTTATCTGTAGAAAAAAAATTACCTTTATAAGGTTTAAAATCAAAATTTTACACTTTTATTCTAACTTTTTAAATTCACCTTCTGAAGCCTTAATTTCCCATGGTTTGGCAGGAATACATTTTACTGTGAATATCTGCATGAGAAATGGGGCCCAGTTATATCTCCAGTGACTCAATCCAATGAAATGCATACATTTTAGGCCATTATTGAAAATATCTCCTACTCCCTTCAGGGTGAACAGCTTTCTCAAGAAACTGTTTTGGGAAAGATGTATAGTCTTGGAAATTAGCAAACAGTCTACCTCTTTTTCAGATAAAGAATATTAAAACATGTTACTGACACAATCTTCTATCATCTTCCCTGATTATAAGTGTTCTAAGTTTTCATTGCTGATTTTATTTTATTTATTTTTGTTTGTTTTCTTTTTGGATGTCAGGTACAGAGTGTTGAATTAATCTTTCTCCAAATTCCATGTCAATTGTATTAACAATAAGTTTGGTTGTCAGAGGGTCCTATTTTCAGCTATAGCCTACAAGTATTTTAATGAGCTACTCTTCAGCCTTGGTAAAAAACTTTAGGTCAGACATATGGGTGTAGCTTTTTATTGCGTATTTGTGTTTTTGAATTTTCATTTCCATTGACATATTTAGACTAAAATGATCCTGGTTATAGGTGATATCAATTTTTCTTTCTTCCCTTTCATTTCCAAATATTAAAGATGTTATTTTAATTCACCAAATATGTGAAAAATGTACTCAATATATTAGCTTTTTTTATTTTAAGGTACAATAATCTGAGACTGAATAATCACATATTAAAAAAATACTATTTATTATATTTATTTTTCTTTTTTCTTTTTTATTAACATGGACAGAAATTACTTGGAAGAATTAAGTCATTTCCCCAAAATGAGCATTTTGTTTTCAGAGGTTGGATTGGTCTTTCATGAATATTGCATTCCGACTTAAGTGATGAGATAAAGAGACTTGACAGATCATTGCTAGAAATTTAAGTCAGCCATCCCTGAACTTTTTGGCACCAGGGACTGGTTTTATAGAAGGCAATTTTTCCACAAATGGGGGGTGGGGGGATGGTTTTGAGATGAAACCTCAGATCATCAGGTATTAGATTCTCAGATCTTCAGGTATTAGATTCTCATAAGGAGTGTGCAGCCTAGATCCTCACATGTGCAGTTCACAATAGGGTTCACATTCCTTTGGGGATCTAATGCTGCTGCTGATTTGACAGGAGGCAGAACTCAGGCCTGCCCCTTACCTCCTGCTGTGAAGCTGGGTTCCTAACAAGGCACAGACAGGTATGGAGCTGGGAAACCCTGGTTTAAGTGATTTTATGTGTTACAAATCAAGTTAGTAGGAGAGTGAGCCCATTGTCAATAAGGCCTCTGAACATTTGCCCAATGCTTTCTTCCTAGATTGTGTGGTTTATCATGTTCTGTGTACCCAGGTTTAAACGCTTGGGAACTGTGGCCAAGCTTTTATTTTCTGCTATCTATGATGACTTTGCCTGGGCAAGGGGATCCGGCACATTGCTGCTGCCCAGCCAGTGTGCTTTTTTCCTTCACCTCTGCTAAATGAACGTGATCAAAATGTGCCTTGGACATGGGAACCTAAATAATGGGACCGTGTTCCCTCATGGAGCTCAGTAATGTTTACTGAGCCCAACAGCTTCATTTTACTCAGTCTCTGCTGCCTTAATGTCTGGCTTCAGGGTGGAAGGTGGAAAGGGAGGGAATGAGGAATTGCTGAGAGGGACTCAGGTGACACGGTTAACAGATGGCCTTATTAGAGACACTTTCCCTAGGCTTAAGTGAAGCCTTTTTGTCTGAGTCGGCAAGAAGTATGTCATTTTCCTGAGCTGTCAGGCTCAGTGCTTACCTGACTTGTGGCTGTGATTGCAGCAAGCTGTTGGTTTCCCGACAGGCTTTTAGTTTCCTGAGATATGCTATGGGTCTTGTCTTTCTGGGCCTTTCCAGAGCAAGACTGGACTTCCCTATAGACAATTTGTTTCTTTTCTGAGCTGCAAGTGTCTCATCATTCTGCATGCTTCCTGCACAGCTAGTCACAGTTGGGGATCTCTGAATCTCTGCCCTTTAGCTGTGTCCAGTGCTGATGTGGTCTAATGGTCCAGTGATTCTGAAACCAGAGAAGTATTTCAGAGTCTCAAAACCATCTATATACCCAGAAACTTCTGTATGTAGAATAAAAAGCAAGCCCAGTTAATATTTTTATGGCTATTATTCCCAATGTTAGTACATTTTACAATGAACACAATTCAAATTAATTAAAAATATTTTGGAATGCATAGTGACTTTTTGTCATTGTGTACTTTCTCAGTCAGTGGATACTGAAAGAGTGACCATGGTCCTGTGTGGTTCTGCAGAATCATTTGACAGTGTTTTCATAATATTTGCTAAGCATGTGCTCTCCATCAGTCCTATTTCCAGTATGTGGGACTCTGTCTCCTTTAGGCTCTACCTGTCAGAGATTATACATCGGTGACCTTTTAGCATGTCGATAGTAATCCTTTCCCTACCACAGCTGTTTTAGAAGAATTCAGTCATTTTGTTTCTACTTCTCCCAGTTTCCCAGTTCAAGGTCTTATGGGCGGTCATTTTCTTTCTTTCTTTGTTTTTTTTTTTTTTTTTTTTTTTTTTTTTTGAGATGAAGTCTCACCCTGTCACCCAGGCTAGAGTGCAGTGACACGATCTTGGCTCACTGCAACCTCCACCTCCCAGGTTTGGGCAATTCTCCTGCCTCAGCCTCCTGAGTACCTGGGATTACAGGCGTGTGCCACCACACCCAGCTAATTTTTGTATTTTTAGTAGAGACAAGGTTTCACCATGTTGGTCAGGCTGGTCTCAAACTCCTTACCTTGTGATCCACCTGCCTCAGCCTCCCAAAGTGCTGGGATTACAGGCATGAGCCACCACACCCAGCCCATTTTCTATAGACATTGAAAGGGCAGAATACTTAAATGGTGAAAACAAAAACAACTTTCAGCTGGTTACTTAAAAAGACTTCATGCTCTGAGACATTTGCATAAGACTGCATTACTCTATCATTTCTGCTGGCTAAAAATATTCTTTTTTAAATTTTGGTTCCATTCTCTTTCCCACTCTCCATAACCCCTTTTTCATAAGTCCTTAAGTGGTTGGCAAATACCCATATGTAAGGGTACATAATGCTCAATTTTGAAAACCTCTACAAAAATAGATTGTGTCTGTTCCTGCTCCTTGCCATAAGGACCTGGCACAGGAGCGAAAACTCTAAATATACCAGGAAATAAACCTGTAACTCTAGACAGGCTCATGTGAATTCAAAAATTGTAAGTGCTTTGAACAACGAGAACACGTGAACTCAGGGAGAGGAGCATCACACACAGGGGACAGTTGGTGGGGGGCAGGGGAGAGACAATGGGGGGTGGGAAGGGAGGGGAGGGTGGGGGAGGAATAATATGGGGAGAAATGCCAGATGTAGTATGCACCTAAAGTAAAATAAATAAATTATTTAAAAAAATAATTTAAAAAAATGCAAGTGCTTAATTAAGCCCAACTTGAAAATTATTTCTGTCTCCAACATGAAAAAGAATAGAAAATAAAGTGAAACTGTGCCTTAAAATTCGTTCTCAAAACATATATAAGATACATTGATAGATAAGGAAATAATTTTATGGAGCTATTTTTCTCCCTGTGCCACAGATTAATGGCTGCATCCTTATAGACTGAGAAGAGCGTGCAGAAACACATTTTCCACTGAACAATATTGCCCAAGATCCTTTGTATCTCTGCGCTTTCCCCCTCCTCCAGCAAACTCCAGAAATCAGAGAAAAGCCTCCTAACTCACAGTTTTTTTTTTCCCCCGTCTGAACACACACATCTCTCAAATGCATTCAGACATGTTGGAGCCAGCAAATATAAAGCTGCTGGGTTTAAGTCCATGATTTATTTGCTAAAACTGGGCATGAGTTTGGGCAGAAGACTAGAGAGGGAAACAGAAGGAGGGTCTCTTCCTTCTGTCCGTGGCTCTGCAGGGATTTCTGTTGGAACCAGAAGAGAAAAATTAGACAGAAGGTTTCTTTAGCTTCCAAGAGATAGTAAGTCAATTGTTGTATTATATTTTAGGTGTCTGTGTCTGCAACAAAAGCACAATGGATAGCTAGATGGATTTATAGATAGACACCTAGATGAATGATAAAGAGAAACAGAACATACGTTGAGGAATTGTTGAAGAAGCATGCCTTTTGGAAGATTATTTGGCTGCCAGAGATGCCACATATAAGGAATATAAAGGAGATAGAGCCAGGAAGCAGGAAAACTAATATGACTACAGAATTAGCAGATCCTGGAAGAGGAGAAAGGGTGTTGGTCAATAGGGTATCACCGAAGAAATATAATGAAGATAAAATTAGAAAACCTGAGCAAAACTAAAATGCTGTGTTTTTTTTCCACTCATCCTATTAGTGCAAAGGATAAATATTTCCTAAAAAATAATTTTTACCTATTTTATTTTTATTACATACAAATAAACCATTGTACCGAGAAGTTAGTTGACTTTTATCAATTTAGTATGTCTTCATCTCATGCTTTGTTTTGTTTTCTCAGTCTATCCAGGAAGACATTTCTGGGATAAGACTGACAAAAATAAGGTAAATGGATTGAAATGTAGGATAGTATTATATTCAACGCCAAACTTGGCATTTAGATTTTAGGTACAGTATGTCAATAGAAAATATCATATTGTATATTATCACCTATACAAGAAAAATTGCCATTTTGTCCCCCAAAGGAAAAACATGAAGGCTTCATGTATCTAAGAAAGTTTATGTTTTTAAATAATTATACAGTATTTTCTTTAGAAAACAATGTTATGTCATACCTCGGATGTCAGCTAGGGATCCCACTATCCTTTGTAATCTAGGGTAAATTTATTTTACCACCCTAATAATACCTAGTCCTGGAAAAGTTCAGTGGTTCTCTCCAAGATTTTAGTGACCCCTTTTGAAGATTGCTAATAATTCCCATGGATTTATTTTCTTAGTTTTCTTCACCTCTACATCTTCTATCTATATAGCTAATCTCTCTTTCACCTATTTTCAATTTAAATCCAGGATTCAGTTCCTTCACTGGGATTCACAAGAAACCCTGCCACAACATTTTGTTTTGTGTATAGACTCTATAGAAAATTAAGAAAGAGCACAGTCCCCGATGCTCAGAGTCCTGACATCTTTCTTGCTATACTTTTTACCACTGCCAAAATAGGCAACAGATACGAGGAAAAGAATCCTATGAGAGCATTCAGAACATGTTGTTTTCAATTTAGGTCAGCCCCTAAAACAATGATCTAGGGCTTGTCATTTAAGTTCCACAGGACTGCCTTCTTGTTTATATAAAATAAAAAATTTGGACTATTTTTCCATGTTCTTTCATGGTTGTAGATTCCAAGGTCTTCCATGGCATAAGGGTTATGTCTTCAAATTTGAATTTCCCACAATTCTGGGTGTAATGTGTTACCTGTAGGAATAGAACCTCAGTAGACCTTTATGGGTTTCTTATAGATAAATCCTTATTCTGGTACAAGCCTGACATCTGAAGAACTCTGTGGACACTGCCTTGCTTGAACAAAGCAAATATTGCTGTAGTCAAACACTATAGTTCTGGGCTGCCTTACCAGATCCTTTTCAGTGGGGGTTGTTTGTAGAATATTTTTACAGTAGAATAAAGCCTTTAGGGTTTAAATTATCCAGAAAATGTAGCAGCCTTGTCTGGTTCAATATTGTTAAGAAGGAGGTCTTCTTTACACTCAAAGTATCAAAGACTAGGAGGGAATTAGCTAAGAAAGTAGAGAGCTACTACAATAGCTGTTCACTTCAGGCTCTAGAAATTGATTTGATTTTTCCATATGTGATTTGGTTATGGTGACCATCTTCATACTTGAAGTGTTTCAGTTCTTCCAGCATACACAGACATAGACTTGTAAACTTAGCGGGAATGAGTGTTTTATTATAACCTAGATTTTAATGTTTCACCCAATTTAAACAAGGAAGTACATAAATTTCCTAAAGTATTATTTTAAAGGCATAAATAATACTCTAGTCCCCTTCTTAATCTGATATCTGAACTGTGAGAGTTCATTACGTTTTCTCACATGATCTCATTTATGCATCTATTTATATATCAACATAGTTGTAGAAGCTTCCTTTCTGGGACTTGGAGGGTCAGAACATGATACCTTTTGTTACTCTTCTAAATTCTAATCCAATTAAGACACAAGACGTAGAAGACAAGTATCTCCTCTGTCTCATCTGATGTGATGAGATGGTGATTTCAGTATTAGCAATAATGACAACTAAAGAATGGAGGTATAGAATTGTGGCTAGAAGGACATGCCAGCACTTTCTGTGCCCTCTATCTCCCTCCAGTTCCCTCCGTTCCTGGTGTCTAGACCTTGGAACTGACCACATAATAGAAAGTTTAAATCTATAGAATGTGTACACTTACCTAGAATTATAGCTTTATGCTGTTCAAGATGAAGAAAAAAATAAATTCCTGTAGCTTGCAAATTTTAAATAGATTAGCTCCAGCCAGTCAGGAAATGTGGATCCACAAATGTCACCTGATACTGAAATAACTCAATCTTGGAGAGTCGTAAGGTCACGGTATTACTGTACTGGAAGTTCTTCCAGATGGAAAATAGAAATCAGCAAAAAGAGGCTCCCCCTCAGCCTTACTTTTATTCAGAATTAAAAAATTCCTTTAGTGTTGGCCAGATGTATGATTCCCCCTAGAGTAGGATAAATGCACAATGTCAATTCGGGCAACTTTTTCCTTTTCTTTCAGCTATAAAGATATGATTTTCATGTCCTATTTTATCATCTTCTTTCTTTTAGTATTTCATCAATCTTTTGTGTTCCATACAGGAGCATTCTTATACCCCCTAAAACCAAAAAATGAAGTCAGTTCTATTAGTTTTTTATTTCCTGCTCTCTTGACAATGAGTTTTAATTGAACTTTGGGAAAAGATTGTGACAAGAACTGTGCAGTTGCTATAACTCCTCTGATCTGGACTGTAGTCAGTATAAATACTATAAGTTCAGTTGGTGACAAATTGAATTTTATATACTCTGTCACCCTCCCTCACTATCCCCCCATGCCTAATCACAGCAGGTTTGAAAGTTAAGTGCAGGTTACCTATATTATTTGATGTTAATGGTGAAATGGCGGCCCCTATAATATCCCATGTCAGATATTATCCACAGAACATATGAATTAATTTGAGATTCATAACATTCCTTAATATTTAAATTTAAATGGCAATCTAAGCTTATAACATTGTGTGTTACTTTTAATACTTCGAGGCACAATAGGAAACACTGATTACTATAATGCTGAAATCTGTATGAATAGTATTTAAAAATCATTGCTGCTATGGTAACCAAAAAAAAATGTTTATTATGAGAATCTGTCAAAGAATTTCTTTTTATTTTGGATTGATTTTCATGTGCTTTTATTCATTTCATATAAAATGCTTTTCTGAAATAGAGGTGATTATTTGTTGTTCTCATTTCTGAATCTTAGAACATTCAAGTCCTTTAGTAAACTGTAGTAAGACTCAGCAGTCAACATTTGGAATAATTATAGTAAAATCAAGACCCCAAATTGCATAGAAATATTATTTTTCAAGCATTGTCCTTTTAGCCTATTTTATGAAATTCAACCATTAATAGTTGATAATCTTCATGTGAATAATCCACTGTGTGGACTGATTGTTGCCAGTGTTCAATGTCAAGTAGTTGTACCTCAGCTACCTACTATGAGTCTGGGTTCTTACATCCTCGTATTAATAGGGGTATGTAGGGGGGAGGTGTACATTGAAAATGATGATGATGAGGTTCATCATTATGCATTCTATCATGTATTCAATTATTCGTTTATTCATCCTTTCAGCTAAAGAATCAAACCAGTGAAGTAAATGACCAACATATAATGAGGACACATAGCTGTCCTCATACATGTAGTATATAGTATATACATATAGTATACATGTGTAGTGGTAGTGTATCATTATGTTGTAGGTCACCTGAAAGAGAAAAGAGTGCATTTTTAGTGTTTGTGCATTCAAAAGAATACTGCATATAACTGATATCATCAAAGTATAGAACAATTTCTGCTTTACCCCCTACTCAGAATCTTACTTCCCACTTTTAACAGTTTCAGGTCTGGTTTAATTATTATGCTGAATAACTACATATATCTCACTATAATGCTTATGCTGATGCCTATATATTTACGAACTCTAGATACTATCTATTGATTTCATGTTATAACAGATAACAACTTTGCTTATTCAAACTATGCTCTCATTTTCCTGAGATATTATCAGTGTGATAATAAATTTTTTCTCAATTATTTTAACTACTCACCTCTGTATGAACTGTTTGTAACTAAATTCAAACCTCCATTTTTTTGTTCTATGAACCATATACAATATTTTCTTCAATATTTTCTTAACCCCCCATCTTGTAAGTTAAGAACAATTGGAATTTCTGCCTCTCTACTTTGTTTCTCACAGTAAAAAAAAAATTTAATAAAAATAGAAAATAAAGCATAATTATCCTCCCTTTTGCAGGACAATTTTCTGGACAGCTGATGCCCACCATTAGAATTCAAAATGAAGGGATATCCATATATGGTTATTAGATACATCCTTGTTAAAGTTCCCTGGTGTGCATACAATCTGGATCTAGTACTGAGTATTAAGACCTTTGAAATAGAAATCACCTTGTAGCGGAGCCTGTAACAGTGGGCATCCAAAGAGATATTCTAATCTCACTGGGAAAAAAGCCAAACATGAGCACTCTGAAAAACATGATGGTATGTATGAGAGGATGAGGGTGTTAAAATGAACATCTTTGGGCTGATGTTCATTTATGACATGGAAAGAAAATAGAGTAAGAAATCGTTTCTGCTTCCTTTTGTTAAGGTTGACACAAAAGGTTTCAAGAGGTAACCCTCCCACAGGATATGGATTAAAAAAGGTTAATGTGATAGCCTTTGGTTTATTGCACATTCATATTATTCTGAGTTTTACCCTAACATGCCCTTAGGTTCACTGTGTTGTGAGTGAACACTTTCAGGACAACAGAGAAACTATGTGAGCAAACCATTTAACCTTGCAAGCTTCAGTTTCTTCCATGGAAAATGAAGTTGGGAAACAAAATCATTTGTGAAGTCATTTTTTAGTGCTAATTTTGATACTGTGGATCACCAGTCAGGAGGCCCAGATCAGGTACACTGAGTTGAACAAAAGAGCTGTGAACAAAATCGTACATTTGTAAAGCTTGCTACAAATTATAAACTCAAATTTCACTGAGTACATTTGCTCAAGATTTTACAGTTAAATAATGGCTGGGTTCAGATGAGAAACCTGATTTTCTGTTTCTTAGTAGGATTTTTTCTCACCCTCTGAGATAGGCACCACACATTTATACAATGGCTTTTATCCATGTTATTGGTTTATTTACATCAGATCCACACAGTTTGTGTCCTGTAATCACCATTTGAGGGCTTAGGGTTGGAATCATCTTCTTTTCATTCTTATGTGCTGCTTTTGCTTAGTGAGACCCAGGATGAAAGATGAGTTGACTTGATGCACTGACTATTAATATCTTGAGGAGATTAGGAGCCTTGTCAGTGTCATATTATTTCCTACTTGTATTTAATTATAAAATTCACATTCCGTCTAAACTGGAGAAATGAAATAAATAAAAGAAGTAGGGGAGATTACCAAAGATAAATTTTAAATTAACTCACTGCTCTGCAGGTCAGGTCAGAAAATACCATCTCCTGCACATCTTTGTGAGTGGTACCATTTTACACTGATGATTGCTGAGTGGTGATCTGAAAGCTTGGGAAATTTGTAGTAATGCAGAAGAAAATAAGAAGAGAGATACAGATCAAAAGTCCAAACAGTTGTTACCTGGCAGATTTCTCTATAAAAACAGGAGCTCTGCTGGGCACTTCTGGATGTGAATTAAGGATTACTTTTCCACAAAAAAAACTTTAGATTAATGCAACTTCTAAAGTGTGGCCTGAAAATGGATGTGTCTCTTTTACAAATAGTGGTCACTGCCAATGTTTCAAGTACCTTAGAGTCTATCTAAAGCCATGATGAGTGTGGGAAGTAACAATGGGGCATCAGAAACACCTGGGCCATAAGGAAGGAAAGAAAGAAACCATCAAAGCTTGCTTATATATCTGAAGTGAAAGTTTGGATAGTTCCCTACCCCCTATTCTAACTCAGGTCATTTCCCAATCTAATGTTATCTGTAGCAAACCAGTTGCAGCCAACTAATAATTAGAACGAAACATCTATCCCGGTCTCATAGAATGTGAGAAATTGAAAACACTCCAGGTATCATCTAGGCCAAAGCACTTACTTTGCAGAAGAAGAAATTGAAACCCAAGAAGGTTAAGTCTCTTGCCCAAGGTTAAATAGTTTATTAGTAGCATATCTGGGATTAGAGCCCAGATCTCATGACTCCTAGGCCAGTGCTTTTGGTCAAATTCGACATAGTCTGTCCATATGGCCAAACCATATGGCAGAGTCCTGAAAGACCTAGTTATACCCCCAGAAAATCTAAGCTGGCTGTTGTCTTCTCTTCAATTTTGTTTCCAATTCACCTGTCCAAATATGTGAACCCTAATTAGAAGGGCACAGATTTATAATTTGGAGCATATATATTCAGAGGAGTAAGTAGATTAGATTAGGGTAAGGAGATAAAGAGGAACATGCCCAGTACAGATAATGACTTGAGAAAAGACATAAATGTGATAATTTGACTGGTGTCCTTAGCAACCATTGCAAAGATTGACAGTTCCTTCTTGGACACAAGGGGCGTGTCCAACGTTCATAGTTCAAAGTTTCTGAACTTTCCATAGTTCAGAGTTAGGATATGAAGCGTCTTCAGTGAAATTTCAGAGTCTGAATAGGACCATGTGTGCAAGAAGAGATACTGGAGATTTTTTAAGAGAACATTGGCTTGTTTTAACCATTATTAATTAGATTAATGTAGTAGCAGACAGAATGGCCAATTATATCAAGGAGAGGTTAGAGGCATAAAGACCAACTAGGAATTTTAATTTCTTTTTTTTGTTAGAGTCTTGCTCTGTCGTCCAGGCTCGAGTGTAATGGTACAATCTTGGCTTACTGCAACCTCCGCCTCCTGGGTTCAAGCGATTCTCCTGCCTCAGCCTCCTGAGTAGCTGGGATTACAGGCATGTGCTCTCACACCTGGCTGATTTTTTAGGCATTTTTAGTAGAGATGGAGTTTCACCATGTTGGTCAGGCTGGTCTCGAACGCCTGACCTCATGATCCACCCGCCTCAGCCTCCCAAAGTGCTGGGATTATAGGCATGAGCCACCACACCCGGCCAAATGTATTTTTATGTCTAGATAATTTTACATATGTAGTGGGGAAGATAGGGAGGAAATTCTTCAACTTACAGATTTCAATTTTTAATATCCACTTACTTTTGAATGTGGTACAAAACAAGCAGTGAAATTTTTTATTTTTCCCGTGTCAGTGTAACAAGGGACAGTGTGCAGGGACAAGACATTGAAACTACCACATACAATGTCTCTTAGAAACTAAAATACTACCACCCCAATTCCCTTTTTTTGAAACTCACCATAGACTACTTGAATTAGAGATCTTTTTGACTAAATGAGGGAGTTGTATATCCACTCAGAGGTGCCATTCTAGAGTTCATCAGATTGATACAAAAAACTACACACAATAGGGCAATTAATGATTTACTAATCAATCAGAGTAGTTGTTCTGGTATTTATCTTAGGAAATATAAGAGGATAAGCCAGCAAGTAATGAAAAGAGAAAATAGAAGAAATCCAAAGAGAAAAAGAGACAAGGCAAATAACTAGTTCATACAGCTGCTTTGTACTGTGATAGCTTTTTAATCCAGGTTTAGCTTCAGGCTATGCATGTCTTTACAATAAATCCTCTTTTCCTAAGATAGCATGAGTGACTCTCTTCTTTGTAGCAAACTGATAAGCATATTGACTTAATTTTTAATATTGCCAATTTGATAATTAAAAACTTAATAAATGGGTTTGTGCTAGGACAGTGAATTAAAATTTCCATGTAAATGTGCTACCAAGTGACTATTGAATGATGTATTTCACTTATAGGATCTTACCACTGAGGCACTCTGACTTTACAAAAGGTCAAATGGAAGAGTTATCTGGGCCTGTAGTTAGGATGTGGCATATGTAAAAGGAACAGAGTAGAAAGGTAGGGGAAATTGATTGCAATGTCAGTGGGTCCTCAGAAGCCTTTGCAGCCTGATTTGGCTATTGACCTAATCAAACATTTTCCTAAATTTGCTATGACAACTAAGGCATGCTGTAAATGTTAGTGGATATTCTGTTTTCTAGAAAAAAAAATCTGTTCTAAGTTAAATACAGGTAGAAATTGCTGTTTAAACAAATTAAGCAAATTAAACAGGTTTTAGGAAAACAGGACTTTTCAGAGCCTTTCATGTGTTGTGGTACACTGTGAATATCTAAAAAATAAAATGTGTAGCGGTTTTCAAATGTTTGACAATGAAAGCCCCTACCTTCAGTTTTTGAGAACTGCTTATTTATATCTCAAGGACGTAGCAGTCTTGATTTACTCCTTTCTTTTACAAATTGGTGTGTTTTCTTTTGTGTTAGTCTTTCTCTGATTGCTATACATGCTACTGGTTGTTTCTCTCATTAAATTTTATAAAACAGATAAATTAACAAAACTCATGGTTCTGTGAATTCAGTTTTCATCTCTAAGTGTGTGTTGTATTTTAAAATAAATTCTTTAAAGTCAACCTAATAAACTCATGGAATTTGAAACTGGGAAAGCACAGATCTGGTTTTACTCTGTGTGAAATGGTTTAAACACTTATAAAAAATTGAACTTCATTTATTCTCAAATGAATTGGCATACTGTTTGTCTCTTTTTGATATTGAAATATCTCAATAAATACTAAGACAGTTTTGGAAGAGTATAGCTATTGTTTGAGATCCCTTTATGAAAAACATTCTACCAGGTGATTTGGTAGCAAGAGAAATTCTCACTGCCTATGCCAGGAAAATGAATAGTGCTTTGCTGAAAACTCAGGAGATCAAAGTGGCTTGGAAAAAAATTAGATACTGCATGTTTGGGGGAAGTTAGCAAATTGAAATTCTCTGTATTTTCAGGACCTCATCACAGGAAACCTTCTGACTTTGTGAGGGAGAGAATGGCATAAATGGAATGAAGTTTTAAATCGGCTTTTTAAAGTTTAAAGATTAGAAGTTTCACTGACCTTCACTCTGCAGGTCCCCAGTGAAGAATCAACAGTGTGAAAGTAACCATATGTGAAGCAATAAACACACATTTTAATCCATTGCTTGTAATGGTCGTAATGGGGGAGCAGGCACTGGCTAAATGGCGGTTCTGCCATTTCTCTAACAAATGTTCTGTGTTGCCCACAATTAACGATACCTCCTTTCATCTGTCTTTTCTTTGAGAATCCATTCGGAGAGGAAAACAGAAGCAGCAGCAGATGTGAATGGGCAGGAAGACAGGGATGGCACTCAAGGGTAGTTTACATCTACTCCAAAGAGAGCATGAGTGCCACCTCCATGTGCCTTTGTTTGCATTTTTTCTTACTCTTTTCCTCATTCCTTCCATCTAGTATAAACAAAACACTGAAGACACCAGGATCATAGGCTCTACCTCCTTCACTCTGAAACAAAGAAAACAAACATACCTGCCTTCTTTGACACGGTCATAGTATCTTACTTTTAAAAATCTTTTTGCCTCTCTTCTATGGAGGCAGCACTCTCTGTCCTCTTTCAAGGTCAAATTTCTCAGAAATGGAGAAGAAATATGATGCTTCCGGAGTCTAAGCAAGCTGGTTTGGAATTACATAAAGTCTGAGGCTTATGCAGGGTTCTTAGCTAGGAAGGCTGCCCATTAACACTTCTTGTTGAGGGCAAACTAACAGCTCTGTAAGAGCAGGCAGAGAAATCTGCATTGTGAGGTTAATGATTGGAGCACGAAATGATCAAACTGGAGGTGGGATTTGGGATATGCTGGTGATGAGGATGGTATAGTTAGATAAATGGCTATTTATTTCGGTTTCTATCTTTTCCATCAGATAAGGAAGAATATTTTAATATCCCTTTTCTACATTTATTTTTTCAGGTTTATTCTTCTAGTGGATTTCACTTTCAGAATTCTTAATATTTTACTCTTTACCTTTTTGTCTGAGGAAATGTTAAATCCACCAAGCTGTAGTAAGTGATAGAGCCAGATTTAACACACACAGAAAGGAATGAACATTTTACAGGCAGCTGCTCTTCCAAATGCACACAAGCTCATCATTACTGTATGAGAGCCTGATTATTATGCCCTCAACCCACTTGGACAGAGGGATTTGTGTGGATTGCAAATTAAGTCTTCATGCTTGGGAGTGCACCTTCTCATATTACAGTGTCATGTTGTGAGAGCTACAGGTGAGAAAATTACAGAGGAGTGCTAAGCAGTTTTAACGTGATCTCCATAATGCAAAACCACACCAACATGTTAGCTGTAAACATGGATTTATGACTCTCTCTACATGTGACACACTATCCTCCGGATACATGTACATATACATACACACACAGATAGAGATACATACACACACATCACCAAGTCATAAACAGTTAACTTTTAACAAATTACACATAAATCTTCCAAGAAAGCACTACCAGCTTCATCCAATTCTTGCTATTATCTCTAAGTGGCTATTACAAGGCAAGCAGTGACAGACTGGAGAGGAACATTCCATTTTATCTCTAGATAGTTGTAGATAGAAAGGGATGAGGGAGTCACAGCTGGTGATGGCAGTGTCCTTTCCATAGGCCTTTTAGGCCCTAGTTACCTTTCTTTTTTAACTTGAGAGATAATAGACATGGTATGAGGGGGTAGGCAATGCAGAACGAGAAAGTCTATGGCATTAATATTTAATAATACACTCTTCTGATAAAAACTAGCTAGATGCTAAACATAATTTTTTATCACCAACCTCTGTTTTTGCATGGTACAGATGATTTATGAAACTTTTGATCTAAATAGTTTAAAAATCACCAGTTCTTATTGAAAAATGTGATACCAGTTCCTCTGCTAATCAAGGTAAATGAGCCTTAGTCAGATAGATGGAAAGACAGACCAAAAGATGAAAGGAAAAAAAAAGCTGGAGGAGGGTGAGTTAGAGGAAGAGAAGTAATTAAAACCACAGAAGCCTTATCTGAGGACATGAGCCTGAAAGAGAACAGCATCTCTCTGAGCCTGAATTGCTGTGAGAGCTGTGCCTTTCCATCATTTTTAATGGAATGTTATTAAAGACAAATCTGGAGTAGTCAACCCTTCAGTGCTTCCTCTTAATTTATTTATTTCTGCTGAAGGAAACCCTGTTAACCCCAGTAGATAATGTATTCAACAGCTTGTATCCATGGCAAGGTTGTTTCCTAAAAATTTTATGGGATAAATTTAGTTCAACATTTGCACATATTTACACATGAGGTCTCCATTTCAAGGTCTTTGGCTTAAGTAAGAAAGTCATTCCCAAGGCAGGATGTCTGCCAGGGCTGCAGAGTATATTCCATATGCATCGCAAAGCTTCCCTGTTTCCTAGGACATAGAAAGGACATTGCCTCAGATGCCCCTCTTCTCCTCTTGGAATTGCAAAGTTCGTCTAGGACTACTGTGAACCACAGGAAGCTTTCTGCAGTCAGGTCCTCTGGGCTTTGTCTTGGACCTAGACTGGCTCCTCCACAGTCTTTGTCCTCTTTTGTAAGCTCTAGAGATGAAGCCTATTTTCTCTTTAAAAGAACTCTATCCCTTTCTAGACCTCTTCCCCAGTGAAACTATCCTGGAGAGTCACATAGCTTCTCTGTCTCCCAGATTCCTAAGGCACACACAAATGCACAGGCCTTTTCCCTTTTACGGGTTTTACAACTAATAGTTTTATGTAGTGGGGTGAGGAGTGGTAGTGAAAAAAGAAGACATTTCTTTTTATTTTCCATTGGCATTTAATGAGTACCTGCTATGCGCCTGACCTGATTCTAGATACAAGGGAATGCTATAGTGTGGAAACAAAGTCACTATTTTAATGACTTTTACATTCTAATGAGAAAAGACAGTAAATACCATCACTTGTTTGTTTATAAATTCTGGGAAGAAAATGGAAGCACAAGGGTTCAGGGATGTTTTAGAAACTATCCTTTTTTAAAAAAAATACACATTTCTCAGGAGCTGAGTCCTGAAAGAAGAGGGAATGAAACATGTGAAAGTTTGGGGGTAAAACATTCCAGGGAGAAGAAATGACATTTACAGAGGTCACCTGGCATGGATAGGCTTGGGCTGCCTGAGGATTGGTAGGCTCGCCCATGTATCTATAAGAGAAAAAGGGAGGCACAGGCTGGTAGGAGATGGGATTACTGAGATAGGGCTCAATCACCTCCTTTAGAGACATATGGCAATCAGGAGTTGTGATTTTATTCCATGTGTGATGGGAGGCCATTACAAAACAGTGATGCAACATGATTTACATTTTAAAAGATCACCCGGTACAAATGGGGGATGAGGTTGAAGGGAGTTCTAAACCACTCAGCCAGTTTGGGGCTGAGCCAGCCCTGACACTCAAGCTTCAAACCAGTCGTAGGGATCAACGATTTCAGTCTTGACTGTGAGATTTAGACTTTTGTTTTCTTTGTTCTTTCTGATATTTGTCTTTGAAAGTAGCTAGATCATGCAGTCATTTACTACACAAAGATACTTTACTACAATGCAAAGAAGTCTTAGAACATGTACTTGCCATGGTTTATTTTAGTTTCATAATTGTATCATATTTTGTATTTCTTCAAATAACACTGATGAAAAGATAACTAGATACTTTGGTATTCTGGATGAACTTGTGGACTTGATCATTTTTAGAAATCATGTAGTTGAATTTCAGATGGAATTGGTCATTTTAGAGGGATTCTGAAGTTTGGAAACCATCCTTTGAATTCTTTGGATTGGGAGCCCATGAGATAGAAGTGATTTCCTGGTGGACTGTCTTATTATATACAACAGGATGACAGCAACCAAGGAATTAAGTGAAGGGGATATCCTTCCACCAGTACCAAAAAGTGTCAGCGCCTTGGTTTGGAGTTAAGGATGGAATATAGAGATTTCACTTGATGGAAAAAAGAAGATAGGCTGCATTTCTGAGAAATGGTCCATAGCTTCTGTGATATAGTAGCCTTGGAGATGATAAAATTTAATTGCTAATTGTTAAACCAAAATCATGCAAATATATTACTAGCAAATTGTGTGCCTTCCAAGGTCCTTTTGAAGCCTAAAGAATGTATGCATTATCTCCTAGAAAGTAACTATTTTAAAAAAAGAATCACAAAACTATACTGGTTTCATAATGATAGATGTATGAGATTAGTATATTTTTAAAAAGCTCTATTTTTTGGTGTAGAACTTTGAATTTAAATATCAAGGTAGTAAATTACCCTACAAGAGGGAACATAACTACAGGTAAGCAATTTCAGCCATGAAACAATAGACTTCTTAGTGGAGGGGCTCTAAAATCAGCCCCCGATCAACTTTACCATCTTCAATTTTGGAAGTCATAAACTATGAAAATGTTTTCCACACACATCCCAGTCTTCTCCTGACCACACATTAAAAAAATCACAAACTTATATCAAGGAAATATCTTGAGAAGGTTGAGACTATTTTTTAAATTTTATTTATTTATTTATTTATTTTGGAAGACGGAATCTCACTCTGTCACCCAGGTTGGAGTGCAGTGGCACAACCTCGGCTCACTGCAACCTCCACCTCCCTGGTTCAAGCAATTCTTCTACCTCAGCCTCCCAAGTAGTTGGGATTACAGGTGTATGCCACCATGCCCAGCTAATTTTTGTATTTTTAGTAGAGATGGGTTTTTTCCATGTTAGCCAGGCTAGTGAGACTACCTTAATTAGAAGAAAAATAAAAACTAAGGAGGACTGAGGAGGAAAGTGCCATTTTCATTAGACACATACCATCATAACTTCTATCTGGCTCTTACAAAAAGCAAGATTCATAGGGTTCATTATAAGCCATCTTTATTTTTCAATTCCCAGAGTCTCTTTAAAATTTATTCACTGGGATTATTCTCTTCTGCCCCTGGTCAGGAATTTTCTAGTCACTCTTAGATAATACAAAGCCAGCCCTAAGGTAATTTAGCCGAAGAGGTTAGATGATACAAAGTCAGCCCTAAGGTAACTTTAAGCACAAAAGATAGACTTGATTGAAAACTAAACTGTCAAGCCCTATTAGTCAATAGTTTTTCCTCCATCTCACGCTAAAGTGTACTTCAGTCAGGGAAAATGGATGACTTTTCCTTATTTCCCCCCCCCCCATTCTTCCCACTCAGCAACTGTATACTTGTCATGGTTTGTTTTATTTTTATAATTGTATCGTATTTTATATTTCTTCAAATAGCACTGATGAACACATAACTAGGTACTTTGAAATTCTGGAATTCTGGGTACTTTTCCTCCTCCTTTCTTCTTTTTTATTCTGGAATTCTAAGTTTCTCTCTCTCTCTCTCTCTCTCTCTCTCTCTCTCTCTCTCTCTCTCCCTCTCTCTGTCTTTACTTTTCTAAACCATTTTTCTGGGATTGAGACTTTGGGGAGGGAGGAAGAGTAAGAAGAACCAGAAACATTATACCTTACGTACTGTTACAATGGCTAGTACTATCCTCCTGTCACAGGTGGGAGAGCAGAGAGATGCATCCAGAAGGTGGCCAGCTGCCAAGGAAGGGCACCTTGTTATGGAATCTTGATAGGGTCATGGGTGGGCAAGAGCAGAATGAGAGTAAGAAGCAGCTTGCTGGGAAACAGACAGGGGAGAGAGCAAGGCTCTGAAAAAGACACTGACAAGGAGCACAGCATTTTCGTGAATTTGCGTGAGGTTTGTCTTGCCTAGAAGAAAGACAGCAGCTTCTGTTTAGGTCTCAATGTCAACCTTAAAATGAGTTATGAGCCCCTCTTTTTTTGTTTTCTTCAGAAATATCATTGGGATTCCTAAGTTAATGGGAAACCTTCTGTTTGGCAAAAATATGTATCACAACATCCTTAGCTTAGTTACATTCCAGAGCATTTTTTGCTGTGATTGCTCCGGTATTGTCTGCTTATAGTTAATGTCCACACGTCAGAAAATGTGGGATTGAGAGACTGGAGGCATCCATGGATAGAGAACTAAGGGACGCGGAAGATGTGGTCCCCATGACTGCTACACTGAAGCCATTTAAGGGGGGTATGTCACAACTGTGTGTTTCACAAGGAGATGCTTCCAAGAAAAGAACATATTAAGAAAAAAGAGTGTTACAATGACAGACTGATGTCAGTTAAATTGCTTTTAATGAAGAGTTTATCTGCCATTAGTTAAAAGAACAGATTATTTTCTCAAATCCTCAAACTATAGGCTGTTTCCAGGGGCCTCCTCCCAAAGATACATTTTGGATATTTATATGGTATTTTTGCTCTTACACAATTGGGGTTGAGGGAAATCAGAGGCAACTGACTCTGACACTCACTCCTATCCCCTTTCCTCTGCATTTTGCCCTCTGTCTTTGTAACATCAAACCAAACTGTCACTATTTCAGTTAAGTCCTGCCCAGCATAAGCACAGTCTATTTTCTCAATATGGAAGTTTATCAAAATTACCCTCACTTGTAGTAACAAGTGAAGATGTTTTTAAAGAGCATCTTGATTTTCTTATAGAAAATAAACAGAGCAGCCACCCATATGTAATCACTTAAATAGCATCCCTTCCACAACAACAGTGAACCTTCTTATTGACAGTGTCAGAAGGTTAATTAAAAAGCTGCTAATGTGAAGATGGATGTTTTCATTTCAGGTTGGTACCTCTCAAGATGTAAGCGTAACCAACATGTGTTGGTTAGTACTAAAATATATCATCGACAACGTGGGAAATACCCAACCAGCCACAGAAAATTTAAACTTAAATGTGGAGAGGGGGCAATATGCTTCAGAATGCTGTAACGCTCTAAATGAAATCATATTCCTCTCAAAAGATAACTAATGGCTTTTGATGTAAGAGTGTCAATTTAACATGAAGAGATGGGCCCTTAGATTTGCATTCATGCTAAAAGTAATAGTAGTAATACCATTTTATTATTTGTGTATCTTCTATGTTACCACATGCTTTCATACTCATGCTTAGTTCTGACAACTAAGTTCTGTAAGGTGGTGTCATCATGTTTATTTTTACAGTTAGTGGTTTAATGCACATTCTAACTACCATGTCTGAATCTGGCAGTTGTAGAGATGAAATACGGTTCCTCTGTTTGCATTTATCAGTTATGATAGCTGTCATTCTTTCTAATTTTAAAATGGGTAATTGTCATGAATGCAAAGGAAGGTATACTAAGGATTGTCTCACCAGTTTTTCTAATGAGTACTTCTCTTTGAAAACAGCAAGATGTCAGCCCAGGTGAAACTTGAAAAGTAGAAGGCACCCAGCACTTTGGGAGGCCGAGGCGGGTGGATCATGAGGTCAAGAGATCAAGACCATCCTGGCCAACATGGTGAAACCCTGTCTCTACTAAAAAATACAAAAAATAGCCGGGCATGGTGGCGCGTGCCTGTAGTCACAGCTACTCGGGAGGCTGAGGCAGAAGAATCGCTTGAACCCAGGAGGCGGAGGTTGCAGTGAGCCGAGATTGCGCCACTGCACTCCAGCCTGGCGATAGAGCAAGACTCTGTCTCAAAAAAAAAAAAAAAAAAAAAAAAAATAGAAAGGTAGAAGGCAAAAGTTTCAAAGGAGACATACGTTTCCTCCCCTGCCTCTATTCCTCTACATCTATACATCTTTAATGTACTTCTTTTTCCCTATTCAAACACCTTCAGTATTCTCCTTCAGAAATAATCTTCAGTTCTAATTTTCTGTACTTCGTGTCTTCCTTAGTTTCAGGAATCCCTTGGCTCTCGTGCCTGTATTGTTTCCAAGCTTACAACTGCTGGCGTTTCTTTCACCTTTATTCTACCATTTTGTATCTCCTTTCCCTTCACTCTTCCCTTCCCTTCCTGTTCCTTCCAGTTCCTTTTCTTTCCTTCCCTTCTCTATCTCTTTCTCCTTCTTTATCATTAGTGTGTTCAATGTCTTCCAGTTTATTGAGGATAGAATCATTTATTTTACTTATTAGATGGGTGTTATGTCAGAAGAAAACTGTCACACTATTCTGGGCTTTCCATAAGAGGCAGCATATTATTAGCAATCCACTCCTTAAATTTGTGCTGAATGGTCACTTCCACTGGCTAGAGAAGACCAAACTGAGAATCATGATAGAGTGAACCAAGACTGGTGGAAAAGAAGAGAAGCCACTGGATATCAGCCAGTCACGTAGCAAATGCTGTCAGTTGCCCTCTCCTGTAAGGAAATCACATTCTCAGAAGATGTTTATTTCCAAGTCTATGAAAGTTTGTTTAGAAGCCCCAGGTCCTAAATATCATCAAATAGCACAGCATTTTAAAAACTCCCTGGCCAGCACCATGGAAATAGATGCCAATACTGGGTCTCTTTTCAGTTGATTGAATCCTGACCCACAGCCAAGCTACTTTAGGGAAGGAGAGCAATGTGGTGCATATCAATTGAAAATCCCAGTTGCCAAGTCCTTGAAAATGTCCCTCTTTCTCAGTTTAGCACAAGAAAGAAAGCAGAGGACTAGGGCTCAGCAAGTTGAGTCTAGGTCTCTTAAGGTCTGCTCAGGGGTCATGTGATCCTGAGATGCTTCATTGCTCAGCGCTTCCGTGTCTTCATCTCTATAGTGAAAATATCTGCCATGCTTTTTTCACTCAGTTGTCACGGTGAGAACTAATGTGATTTAGGTGAAATATGTGAAGATTAAAAAGTTGTTATGTACTGATTTAATACTACTGTACTTTCTATTCCTTTGTCTTCACGGTGTAAATGTTTCTGGTCAGATTTTGTTCACTGTTACATTATGCCAGAACAAAAAGCATGTAAGCATCATCAGTAATTAAAACCACCAGTTTTTAATTTTTTATGTATGAATAATCCCATGTAAATGCCTGTATTACGATGTAATATTTGGCCCAATTCAGATTTCTTAATGATGGTTTCTTAACCAGGATTGAACTTAAATAATGGTAAATGTTTTCAATGTATTATTAACATTTACAAGAACAGATGACATCAAAAAAATGGACAAGTGCAGCTAATCTATCATATTATATATAAAAATCATTTATAGCAGAGTTCAATAATCATTAACTTTTGGAATTTTGGGAAAATGCTTACCATTTTCAATGAAATTTTCATGTTGTATATAAAAACAGATTTTCAAAATTCAATACAGATAATACATACTCAGCAGTCAGCAATCTACATGTAATAGTATTATTGAACATAATTTTATGTCTACAGTAATTACAAGCAATAAAATGTAATAACCAAGAATATTGTTTCTTTAGGCAAGCACATAATTCTTTTTCAAAATATGAAAGATTTATACTACTTTTCAATATTTGAGACTAGCACAAGTGAAAATCAGTGCAGAGAATTTTTCACATGAGATAGGTTAAATAGGCTCCTTGGTCTTCTACCCCTGGCTTTAGTCAAAGACTAGAGTTATACTGAACATGTGATATTTATACAAGGAAAAAAGTATACTCTCTGAACAGTCAAGAAAGCAAGTAGCCAGGGCATGCCATCATTTTGGAAAGCCTAGTTGGAAATCAGGCCTTTCAGTGAGAAGGAGATTATTTTGCTTTAGGCAGTGCTCTTGTGTGATTCTACTTTCTCCTCTAAGAGAAACTCCTTGTGACTGATAGTTTATTAAGAGATGATCTGTATTGTTTGAGGGCAATGCAGAAGCTCTCTCACTGTCAGGGTTCCCTCTGTCCCTCTCTTTCTCAGGGACACATAAAATTAATATACTTTTAAAATATAGGATTGAAAAATTGGTGATTGCATTCCTGTGACTCATGTCCAAATTTTATTTCAATGGCAAGTACTAGCACAAATAATCTTAATGAAAATTCTCCTACAGAAAAACTAGGTTCAAAAACTTGCTGACAGTTTTGTAGAATGAAGCCACATATATATTCTTCCAGGGCACTAGCAAAGTAGGAGTTTCCTTTGCTGCCCCTGGAGCAGGTGACTTTAGGCTAACATAGCTACTGATCTTTGAGACAGATGAGTAAATATAAAAGTATCAACAAAACACTTAATTTGACAGATATCCATTATAATCTATTTAATATAGTTGCATTTATCAAATATCTATTCAACAAAAATCTACTGAGCAACAGCAATGTGCTAGGTTTGGTGTCAGGTGTTGAGTTTTAACCTTATTCACATTAGGCAAGGCTAACATTATCATTGAAGGAGCTAATTTTGCTAGATATTTTCATGATAGAAAAGGGGTTCCTTTCATTATCTAAGGTCACACTTATGTCACAATGGAAGTAACTTTCAATTACTTCAAAGCTAAAGTAAACTCTCCAATTTAAAGGTGAGAACAGTCATTAACTGTGCCCATGTCTCCCCCAGAGACCCCACTCCTGGATTTTTCTACTTTCCATTTCTCTTTCTTATTTCCTCCAACTGAATTTATGTTCTTTTTTGGTTGTTTTGCAGATAAGTATGATATTATGAATTGAGGATAATAACTTCAGGTGGAGAACAAGCAGTAAAAAAAAAATCGGCTAATAGTTTCATTTAAATGTCCTTAGTAGTAAATAGCAGGAAGAGGAAACCTAGACAATATATAATCTAGGAGCTGAAGTATTGAACGGAATAATGTTTAGAGTTCCACAAAGTGACAATAGCTCTTAAATCACATGAAAGGAACAGCTTATTTCAGCTTCTGGGTGTGTTTGTGACTTTTTTGCTCCCCAAAGCTAGAATTGCTCTGATAATCAGCACAGAGAAGGGTTGTCCTGCTGGGACTAAATTATAAGTAAGAGCACTCTCAGATGATTTTACCTGTGGTAATAGTGCTTTCCATCTTTAATGCACTTTGCTTTTATTATAGGATTATTGCTTTCGGTTTCTCTCCTAAATGTGCAGTTTCATCAGCACAGTATCTTATACAGATAAATAATGTTAAATAGTGTGACAGTAATTATTAGACATTGCAGTGACATCTTGTACATTACGGTACTGATATCATACAAGTGTCTAAAAGATAGAACAACTACTTTTATTCAGCAGCAAACATGACTTTCTTCTTTTATATGATGAAAATAGGAATAGGCTGAGTGTCTCATGATTCTCGAAATAATTGGTATATTTTATCCAGGGACAGTCACAATCTTTATACCAGGTAACTGTTAAACAGCTCTGAAATGCAGTATTTAAATAGGTAGGCAGACTGTGGTTGTACTCTTTAAGAGATGTATAATAACAAGAAGAGCAAATGAATTCTTAAATTCAAAGAATGTTGGACAAATATTAGGACCAAATAGCCTTGGAAATTCTTGTGCCTAGAGTTGTGCTACATACTTGGAAATTTCAGTTTATTATCTGAATAAAGAAGTTTTACTGATAATAATTAGGTAATATCAGCCCATGCTGATCACATGAAACTCCCTACTGGAGCCTTATAATTAATTTCTCTTTACAGAGCTAATATTACCTGACATCTCTTATCAAGGACCATGTTCTATTTTGTGGTGTTTGATGATCCCTCAGGTGTCCACTGATGCATGGACTGAGTGTTCTGCTGCCACTGCTGCCTCTGTTCTTGATTTATCTAAAGCTCTGTCTTCTGCTCCACATGTATTCACTTATAGTCAGACAGGATCTGCCACAATCATGACTGTCACCAAACCTGAGAAACATGACTGCACTGCAGTACTGTTCATTTCAGAGCCCCTCCGTAGGGACCCTTGTGAATTGGTCCATTCAGCAGTAGTCACTCTGCCTGTCTGCCTTTCTCAGCAGGTTGTCTAGGATGCTGTCTATGAGAATTGTCCTACTGGGCCTTCCTCTTGTGGTTGGACTTACACTTTGTTTCTTATGGGTTTTCTTCGCAGACTTCAGTCTTTTAGATCAAATATCTGCTACAAGGACCCTGTTTTTTATTTTATTTTATTTTCTATTTTTTTCCACAAGTTATTAGGGTACAGGTGGTATTTGGTTACGTTACTACTTTAGTGGTGATGTGTGATATTTTGGTGCACCCATCACCTGAGCAGTATACGCTGCACCCTATTTGTAGTCTTTTATCCCTCGCCCTCCTCCCACCCTTCCCTCAAGTCCCCAAATTCCGTTGTATCATTCTTATGCCTTTGTGCCCTCATAGCTTAGCTCCCACATATCAGTGAGAACATACGGCGTTTTCCTAATAACACTTCGTATGTCTGCTATTTATGAAATCTCTTAATTTTTGAACTATATTTTCAGCTTATACTAACTCTTAAAGCATTCTATGTGTTCTGAATGTTGACTAATTATGCAGAAAATCGATCTTTTTGAATTCCAAATGTAGTTTTCGAGGGTTTCAGAGGCACACTCAACTACAACATAATGAAGCAGATGGGTTCATTTGTTTTCATTCCAATCCAGACATTTGCTACTTAAAGATCATTCTCTCTTTGTACCTTTTCACAAGATTTTTTTTAGGTATTAAGGTATAGACCAGTTAGAATATAAAGAAACATCCAACAAGAAAAAGCCTGTTGAATCCATCAAATCAATTAGCTCTAATGTTAAAACACAGCCTGGTGTAAGTCTAGTCACTCTTGAAATGTGTTTGTCAAGGTTGTTTTCTTTCTCTTCATGCATGTGATTATACATAGTTCAAAAAGGCTTACATAATTTACATAATTAAATTAAAAGTTTACATAATTTCACCCATTCTATCATCCTATTATTTGGTTTTATTCAATTATGTATAGAAAGATTCTATCACTTACTACTTCTTTAACCAGTTCCTCTTTTATAGAAATAAAATTAATTGATGAATAGGTCTCAAATTGAGAGAATGGAAGTAGGAATCAGAGATGGAAATATAGGAGAGGAGAGAAGAGTAGAGACAACCTCATCATTGCTAGTGATGATTTAGTCTTCTTGAGAAGCAGATTTTGAATTTCTACATGCAGTGCCACCTGTAAAAGTCTGGGAAAACTATTATTTGGCCTTCAAAATTTTTCTACAGCAGTCTATGAAGTCTAAAGAAAGAGATTTTTTTTAAAAATGGAAAATGCAATGGAATTCTGTGTGTAATTATTTTCTATTGTTATCATGCTTAATAATTAATTACATAAATAACATTTCCTTTAAATTACAGATTCCGCCTAATCCCCACACACACTCACAAACTGGGTTTTTTTTCCTATAAAAATGACCAAGGTGGCTTAAACAACTTTTTTAGACATTATTTTAAAGAGAAGAATAGAGAAAACAAAATTTTATGGGGCAGGGTGTCGTGATTTATGCCTGTAATCTCGGTACTTTGGGAGGCCAAGGATGGAGGATTGCTTGAGCCTAGGAGTTTCAGACCAACAAGGACAACATACTGAGAACTGTCTCTATCAAAACAAATTTTCTTAAATTAGCCTGGAATGATGATGCGTACCTGTAGTGCCAGCTACTCAGGAGGCTGAGGCAGGAGAATCACTTGTGCGTAGGAATTCAAGGTTGCAGTGAGCTGTGATGATGCCACCGCACTACAGCCTGAGTGACAGAGCAAGAACCTGGTTTTGTTGTTGTTGTTGTTGTTGTTGTTTAAATCTTTTGTGTCCATGTTTGTAAGATAGACAACAAAAGTTTTAAGATGCTCAAAAATAAAAGTCTGCTCTGGGCAACAGTTTTTTTTTTGGGGGGGGGTGGCTATTTTTGCCTGATGTTATTCCTCTGAATTATAAAAATATATATTTTATATATAACTATACTAGTACCTGATGAATTAAATTAATTTTGCCCATTTAATTTGTTAATGTTGAGAGGGGAAAAAGACTACAACATGCCTATACATTACATCTTCCCTTGAAATTATTTTTACTGCATTTAGGCAGAAACCTTTTGATTGGAAAAGGTTTAACAAAAAGAGAAAAGAACAAAAAAGCCAAGGAAGTAAAACACCTTATTTACCAAATCTAGTGAGAAATATTTTCTGTTTCATTGATTCACTGTTTTAACCTCACATAAACCATAGTTTTAAATAGGCTGAGGGATAAGAAAAATCTTAGTTCAGTACCTCGTAAATGTTCAATAAGTGTATTTTAAATGATTTACTCAAATTACAGCATATGGTTTGAGGATGTTTATTTCATGTGGACCCATATTTTAGGCATTAGAAAAAAGATATAAGAAAAAACGAATGAAAAATAAACAAATAATACAGTGGTATTAGTTTCAGTCAGACAGCATTTGATACGTAGAAAAGAAGCCTTTTTATGAATGTTGTTTCCTTTGTATTCCCAACTCTGAAGAGCGCCTGTCATTTACTTATTCTTCCATTACCTAAATCCCAGTGACAGAAGTAGGAAGACAATAATGAAAAAAAAACAAAACAGAATACAAACTACACAACAGAATAACACTTATTTTTAATCATGTTAAAATAGAAACTATATGTCTGCCAAATTTTACACATGAACTAAGTATAGAAACTCAGAAAGAAATTCAAAGGCAGTTAGAAGGTGGGGTGGGGGGAAATGTTAACTTTGAAAATAGTATCCTAAATGTGAAAGAGAACAGTCCAGAAAACTCTTCTGAAATAATTTATAATGAAGAGGTGGCATTTATTGAGAACACAGAGAAGAAGTACTGTAAATGGAAAATAACAGATAGGAAGCAGGGGAGAATCTTAAACTTGGAGGAATATTAGTGGTCCTCTGGGGTTATTCTTCTAACCTATGGTAAAACACCTTTTATCAAGCCATGGTAGGAAGATAATTGATCATGGGTTAGAAGAAACACCCCAGAGGAATATCATAGATAGATAGATAGATAGATAGATCATAATTCCATATTCTAAAACAGATGACTTCAAGAGAGCAGTAATGCCAAATGCCAAATCAAAGTCTTGGTGTCATAGTGTTTTGTTGCCTAATTTCCTTTTTCTTTCTTTGACTAAAATTATAAACCCAGAAGCATTTCTGGGGTTGAATTTTTGAATTGATTGATGTGTAATTATGATCTCTCTTTAAATGCTTCTTACCTGACTATTCTACTTCTCTTAGTTTTCTATTAAGATGGAAGCAGGTGTTCCCACTTGAGGGAAGAAAATAAAGAAGTAGATAGAGTGTGACTGGTGAGAAGCTACATAGGGAATCAACTTGGAAGCCAGAATGAGAATAGGAAACCATGGGAGTTCTTATCCAGTGCTGTGTGAGTCAAGGATAAGATGAGGTGGAGATAGGATTGATAGGGACAGCAGTTTGCCTGGTGTAGCAGGTCACACATGAACTCACATTTGATATACAGATAAGGTCTTCTGTCCTGCTTATCTCTTTCTGAAATTATTACGTGCTTTGATGACCTTTGGGCGAACAGTGAGCAATTCTAAGTAGTGTTCAAAGAGTGAATGACAGCACTTAATAACACCAGAATGACTCAGGAAATCCAAGGGAAAATATTAGCATGTCATAAACCCCAGAAATAATTTACCTGACTCTGAAAGGTTATTTATGCCCAAAATGTTCCTTTCACAGAAGAACAGAAAATTAAACAACAAAAATTAGTTTTTTGTAGCCAAGACGTTTAAATCAAATAGCAAACCAAAGTTTCATTTTTAGTTTTAAGAAATGTGTTAATAGAATAGTATTTTCTACCACTTATTTAGGACAGATTCCTACACATACAGGAGGACATTATTTGTGTGTTCTAAACCAAACCTATGGGGCTCTATATCATGCAGAAAATAATGGACTATCCATGAGATGAATAGTTATTCCTACTCTCTTTGAATAAAAACAAAGCAAATGCCAAGAAAACACCATGGCTAACGGCAACATAAATCATCAAAGTAGTCCAAGGCCTTTGCTTCAAAAATAGTCAAGACAAGTTAGATTAATTCTTCATTGAGCAATTGCATCTCCCCATTAGCCAGTGGGCATCAGATGACCAACTTGCGGAGTGTATTGAACTGCTACTTCTCAAGCCATTATCAAAGGATTGACTAGGAACAGTCCTTCCATGAGTGCAATAAGATGGCCTTTTTATCAAACAATGAGGCTCATCTTGCCCAGTGATGGAATGCCAACTCAGAGCCTTGGTGTTGTGGTTATTTTGTTGCCTAGTGTTATTTTTGCTTTTCTCCAAATACTGAATTAGTTGTCTCAGTCCCATGATAAAATGGGACTCAGGAGAATTCCATGTTCATACACAAATGCATCACTGGGCAGAAGTGTTATTCACACATACATAGTTTCTGTGTTTGTTTTTATTATTTATATTTGTTTGTTTATAGAACTTCAATTCAGTGAGACACATACCAGATAGGTGATCAAGGCTTCCACAGACAAAGAGATAAAAAGGGCTTTGAGAATTCCTTCCATCTTTATATCCATCTCTTCTATCATTCTACCTGCTTTCCTAAAATCCAATCTCTATTTCATCACTGGGCTTTTAATTTATTTTTCTCTTCACAATTGTATACTAGCCCATGTTTCTGTTTTGTTTTGTTTTCACTTCAGATTGAATAAATAGGAAAAGAGTCCATTTTACTTCCTTCTATTCTTAGTTTCTAGCTATCCTTCTCTGTAGTAGAAAGGAACGCAGGAAGAAGTTTGCCTATCATTGTATTACTCTGCTCACAGAATAGCAATGAAAGTCTAGCTTCTCTTTTAAAGTAACTACAACTTGGTAGACTATCCCTCAGCACATTGCATTTTACGCTTTGTCTACGAAGTTTATATTTCTGTGGTGTAAGATGGGAAGTTTAAAGGAAAAAGTTTCCATGTGTTTTCTATTGTTAGTAGAGTAGAATGTTTTTGCTGAGTATTTCCAAAGTATGTGGCCCCAAACGTTTATGAACAAAATCCAGTTTTGTTATTTTAATTATTCCACCTGAAGAAATCTAAAATTTGAAACAAACTAACTGGGAGTAATAGAATCTGGGAGTATTATTTCAAGTTCTAGCAATCTTAAGGAATATATTTAACCCCTTGGAGTCTTATTTCTCTCTTCTCATCTTACACCACAGAAATATAATCTACTTTGTGGAAAAAGCATAAAATGTGATTTGCTGAGAGACAGTGTGCCAAGTTGTAGTTAGTCTAAAAGAGAAGCTGGACTTTCATTAGTGTTCTGTGTGTAGAGTAATCCAATGAGCATAATTAACTTATTTACTAGACAGTTATTTTTAAATTGAAAAAAGTATTATGGTAATGGTGGCATGATACCTTGTATTTTTATACTAAAAATAAGCTGTTATATATGAAATAGCTGAATTTCTTTTTTTATTGTCTTAAGTCTTAAATTAATTTCCTTCTTGGCCATCAACTGAGAGTGGAACCATGGCCGCATCATTATCTAATGTGTATTTACATAATTCTATATTTCTACCTTTTTTAAAGGTTCAAGGACTCACTTTTAGCATGTTACTTAGGAGAAGAATCTGTAGTGTATCTGTTCCAATTCTTTAATTTTACATATGAAGTAACTGAAATCTGGAGAAGTGAGCAAACTTTGCTGAGATCTCAGAGCTAGTGACTAACATAGCCTGAACTGTGTTTTCTGACTTAAGTTACAGTCTGTTTCACTGCTTATTGTATATAATTATTCAAGTGGGATGTTTGGTTTTGTGTGGAGAGCCTGGGTTTACCTTGAACCTTTCCTATAAAGCGACATTCTGTGTTTGCAGCTTAAACAGGATAAACAGGGAACTCTTAGAAAAGTTATAGCTGAGAGATTTCCTGAACCCTCCAACATTAAACATAAAAGCCCCTTGGGGAAGTCACACTTGTCCAGGCTCCAGCATTTATAATACCCTGGTGTTTCTAGGAATACATTATCTTGGACCTAATTGAGACCAACATAATCAATGTTTCATTTTATTATTAGTCGTTGTTGGTAGCTGAAGGGCTGAAGCTAATGCTGATGGCCTCAGGTCCATCTTTGGTATTACCGAAGTCATTCTGCAAACTCAACTGCTAAGAGTATCACAGTTGTTCTCCAATGAAGTTAAGAAGCTTCAGAGTCCATTTGACACTGTAACCTGAATTCCAGACAACCCTGCTTGAGTTGTGCTAGGCAGAAGGATGTTAACTCTGTGGTAATCCAGATAAATAGGGTGTTAACTGGAGGGGAATTGACTTTTCCTATTGTACAGCAGCAGTCTTTTATCATTTCTGTTTATCATCACAATGAAAATTTTCTATGACTGAAAGGGTCCTCAGTGACTCACTGACCAAAGACACACTTATTAGGACATGTTTCATATAAAAATCTGACCTAAAAATGTATATTGCTTTGGAAAACACAACATAAAACCAAAGAAAATAACATTTTGTTTTATGAACAAGGCAAGTAAATTGGGGAACAGGTTTGCAGGTGGGGGGGGAGGGTGTTGATGATTCTAATTTTAGAAGAATATGTCATGTTAAAAATGGTTTAGCTTGAAGGATCCTTTAAATAGAATACCCCCATGGGCATGTAGATGTACATTCATTTATTAGAAAGCCAATAAACATAGTTGTTTAGGAACAAACTCATTTCACAATGTAGGTATACTTATACAATGCTTGGGCAGTTTCTTTGGTTTAAACCATGAGAAAATTGAACCCGTGCATACATAAGCACAAATTTATTTGTGATCTTGGTCAATCGATCAAGCAAAGAACCATGTGCCTTTTAGTAAGGTGATCATATATATGTCCCCATTTGCTCAGGACGGTCCAAATTTATACCAGTTGTCCTACAGTAATTATTAATAGTGCCCCTTTTCACTCTTAGAGGTGTCCTGGTTTGGATAATAAATTATATGGTCACTTATTGATATGGATGCTGTACAATGAAATAAGTCCAATGTTAGCTTGAATATAGAACAGAATTACACAAGGAAAATTCAGCCAGCACTCACAGCAATGCCATTATGTTTAGCATCATTCATTCAATAGATCATTATGTAGTATTCAAACCTGAGCAAATATTTATTGAGCATTGTGTACCAGGCAATGTATAGGATGTCAGAGCTCCAACTGTGAGTACACTCCTAAATACTTTCTTAAGAAGGGTAGAACGTAAACGTGACAGAGCGTATAATATGTGTGTTACATATTTTATTTAACATTTAATAAGAGAGATTGCCATTAGCATTATATAAATGAGGAAGCAGGCTTGCAGACATTTCAAATCTTGCTTATTATCACACCGCTTGTACATAAAAATGCTGAAATTCAAACTCATTTGTTATTAAATTCTTTCATTTATCTCTTCATCATTTTACCTTGAAGGCATAATTGAGAGAGTAATTAAAGCATTTTGTGCTTCGTGTATGGGAGGGGATGAAGAGAAGTGATGATGAAAAGGGAATGGGCGGACTACTATTCTGTACAGCAGCTTTCTGAGTTGTCAGGACCACCCAACAGAAGGGCTTCTCTAGGTCCTGACAGAGAAATAATAACTTGATCACCAACAGGGTCAGCCTGGGCCCACAGAGTGACATGATGTTACATAGATTCTTCAATCTGGTTGGACTGCTATTTCATCGACTGTTCAAATCAAGGAAATTTAGTTCCATTCCTGTTCTCCACGAAAATTCCTGCCCTTTTATCAACCTGTCCTTCATCCTTCAAGAAAAAGAAATATTTTTTTTTAAATGAGCAATAATTTCTAAAATTATGAGTAAATTTAAAAAAACAAAATAATTGAAAAAAATGTTTAATGAAAAAAACTCTGGAAATCTTAAAACACACACAAATTATTGAGGTCTAGCCAAAAGGGGAGAGACTCTGTTTGCCAAGTTTACCAAAAAGTGGAGTTCTTTCTGATCTCCCCCACCAGTTGCAGTGCTCTAAAGATGTTAAAGAAGCGGCACGAGCCTCCAGATTCCCATCTGGAAACAGCAGCATATAAAGAGCTTGTCATCTTCCCCTGCCCCGGCCATGCCTCACATACAGCTCAGAAAGAAAGAAGATGCAAAAAATTTAATTTATGCCTACATGAAGGATAGGGTATGCATTTGTGGCTTGTACTTCCATTATAGCAAAGAAAAGGCATTTGTGTTGGTCACGCAGAGGAGTATTTGTAGTGGACATGATCACTCTACTTATCAAAAAGACTTCCCTTTATAAACAAAGTAAGAAGGAGTGGTTGTGTCTTACCTACTATACACACATTTTTTTTAATGGCCACTTTTACTAGTTTAGGAATAGTATGAAGAAACTTGAGAAAGGATGTGTTAGAATTAGATTTAGTTGCACATTTACAGAAAGCTCAAATAAAGTGGCTTAAACAAGTTAGGGCTTTTATTTTTCTTTAATGTAAAATAGCCCAGAAGAGATGTCCAGAGCAGAAATTATATCAGATTTGCCCGGACATATCATTCAACTTTGCCATCTTGAATGTGCTACTTTCATCCTCCTGGTGCAAGGAAGCGTTTGGAGCTCCAGTCATTACACTCCATTCCTCCCTCACAGGACCTCCCTTGAGGCTCTCTCCATTGACCTTTACTTACATCTCATTGGCCATTCCATCACCAAGGGAGACTATAAGCTGGCGGATTTTAGCTTGGCTCATTGCTCACTCCTTAATACAGATATTTTCCCACAGAGGAAGATGGGAAGAACAAATGCTGGGGAGAATACTGTCCATCTCTACTGCAAGGGTAAAGTACCTTTATATTACTGAAAAACAGACGATGGCATCAGAACAGATGTTCTTAAACTAATGATCAGTTCGCTGAGGTTGCGGCTGCTCCAGTGACAGCTTCTTTACCTGCTTAAATCTAGGATTCTCAGAGGGACAGAGATGGGGTTTGCATGGTGTCTTCTCCTTTGGCAAGTAAGAAACCACTCTATACATCCTGACTGCTGCTTTCCTTCTGTCAATTCGTTGATGCTAAGACTCTAGGGAAAAGGGAGTATAGTTCTTCCTGAGGTAAAGGAAGCACCAGCAGAAATACAACAGGAAACATTGTACAAATGCACTGGGGGAAAAGAGCAACATAAAATTCCTTGCTATGCTGATTCTGTTGCTTCAAAGTTCATTCCTTACTGCAAGTTAATAGATCCAAAATGCATAACATCAGCTTCTGAAAGCCCCTTTTCCTACTATTGGATGCCCCTACTGTTTTTCACAAAAAGAGATGGATCTGTTCAAAGTTCGCTTACATTGCTAACATACCACTGTTCATTTTTGTTTCCTCTTAAATGAGCACCTCTTATATTTTGGATGAAAGGGGCACCACCAACAAAAAAATGTAACATCTGCCTTGCATTCCAGGTCAGTGTATACAGTAGGAGTCTACATTTCCTACTCCGTTTCACAAGATCTTAGTTTTCAATTCCTGCTTAGGAATAGTGGTGAGCAATACCTGCATTGATCTTATCATGTTGTCCTGTAGTATGCGATGTCATAAACAGTCATTGAGTTGACACATGTAAAGTGCAAAGCAGTTGGCAGGTGCCTGCTACACAGAAAAGGCACACTCCAGTAAGTGTTGGTTACCGTTATTGTTAGCGTAAGTGTTCACTATTATTATTGTTAGTATTAGTGTTGCTGTCTTTTTGCCTCTTGCTAACATCACTAACAGGGGATCTTTTTTCCCACAGACTAATCATATATATTTTATCTAACTAATCTTTTTCATTTTTCCACTCTTCCTGTATCATCTTTCTTACCTCTCTGGATGCTTGTGTGCTTGACCTTGCCTCTGTCTTTGCATGAAATGCCAATATTTTCAGGCTGTCTTTGGTGACTTCTAAACTAATATACTCAAATCTGGAAATAAGGCATACATACAAGTGGCTGATCAATAGTTCTCTTCCAAATGCTCATCTCCCATCACTGGGCCTACCAGAAATAATAATAAAATTTCTCTATTTATTGAACACCCTCTGCCATGCATTCCATATTCTTTGTGGTCTCCTGTAAATCAAATACTCACATTCCATTTGTCTCTTGGTTTCAGCTAAGGTGTTGTTTCCTCTGAGTGATTCTGTTGCTTGACCTTTCTGCCCTCTCTCAAAGTTCTTGGCTTGCAAGCACCATAATAAATTCCCATCTCATCATCATTACTTGTCAACTAGAAATCCACAGCCAGGTGAAGAATAGAATAGAAACCCATGTCTTGTCACTAAAGCATGTTAGATCTCTAATAGCTCATTAGCATACCATACACAAGCATCCTGCTTTTAATTAGTTACGTGGTGTGATAATTAAATAGTATTTCTCTGCAGTTTCCCCTTGTGTGGGGAAGAGGTTGGCTAGTGACAGAAAGGGGTATTAAAGCTTAAGTAGGAAGTTTTAAGTAATTGTGACCCTGGGGGACAAAATAGTCAGCAAATTCTCAAGGGGAGAAAATAAAGTATTTCCCTTCTATTAAAAAAAAAATCCAGAGACAAAAACTTTTCTGCCCCATTCTTGCTAATAGTTATTTAAAGAATAAATAAACTTTTTAAACTAAAGATAAAAGCAAACGAATAAGATCCAAAGAATGTCTTGTTATTCTGTCTTATATTTTGAGATGAGAGAGCAACTGATGTTATAGGACTAGTCCTGGTCAAGAGAAAGAGGGGGAAGACAACTCCCAGCATTCTAAGTTGACTAAAGAATCCTAATGGGATCTTGATATTTCAACACAGAAACTTCAGGAAGCCTGTAGTTGAGTTCCAGAGATTGACCACAATTGTTACCCTGTTCAATCGAATCATTTCTTTTCACTGGTGGGAAAGATGATACATCATCTCTCGGGACTGTTGCTATGCCGTTAGTGTGAGACAAGGCGTTGGGGAAAGAAATTGCCTTTCCCAATAACTTCATCATTCTGGAACAAGTATTTAGATTCCTGTGGCCTGGAGCAGCAGGACATGTAAACTGAAGTCATGTTCTGGCAGGATATATGCTATTGAGTTTCTTCTGATGGGAGAGCAGATGGCAGGCTATGAACCGTCTATATGTGGATTTGAAAAGTTACTACATTGTCAAAAAGGACAGTTGCAAACCTGCTATGATAGAAAACACCAAATGAAGTCCCATGTTGAGCCGTAATAGTAATACAGTCTCTCACAAACCCTATCTACTTCAAACAAATACCAAACTCCCAATTAAAAATAATTCCAACATGAACCTTAGCCTCTCTCTAAGTGACCCTTTCTCAGGAAGAGCAGATTCTACAGCTTCCTGTTCTTCAGTATATGCTTTTTCATGTTGTGGCATAAGAAGAATATATTAGGTCTTTGTCCCCATTCCTGGCACTGAGCTCCTAAAACCTTTAGAAATCGCTGGGTAATTGGAATGTCTTTTGTTATTCATAACATGTCCTTTTGATCATACCTCAGTTTATGCTAATGAGGTGGCTTAGGATGGAGCCTCTAGAGAGCCTCAGGGTGGGGCTGCTCACAGGGGAAAACCAAATGATTCTAAGGTTGGAACTTTAAGCTCCTTCCACAGACCTCAGGGAAGCAAGGCACTGCTAGAGATTAAGCAGACCTCTATAAAAGAAAAACTCTTTTTTTTTTTTTAATCTGAGCACTTTGGGAGGTCAAGGTGGGAGAAGTGCTTAAACTCAGTTTTTCGAGACCAGCCTGGGCAAAATAGCAAGACCTCGTATCTACAAAATTAAAAATTAAAAAATAGCTGGGCAAGATGGCATGCATCATTAGTCCCAGCTACTGGTAAGGCTGAGGTGGGAGGATTGCTTGAGTCCAGGAGCTTGAGACTGCAATGAGCCATGATCATGCCACTGCACACCAGCCCTCCAGCCTGGGCAACAGAACAAAACCCTGTGTCAAAAAAAAAAAAAAATCCACAAAACTGCCACCATCTTCTCTTCTCCAACTCTCTATCCCTTAATTCTCTTACTCTTTTATTTTTTGACATTCACAGTAAAGCAGAAATACTAAACAATCTCCCCTAGTGCCCATGAGCCTGTCAGAAAGTCTGACTTCAGAAGGTAAACTGCAGCAGTTGATGAGGCTGTACGAAAGCCATGACTCAGTGTCTTGGGAGCCACCTCCCACTAGCATATGGGAAGCATCATAAGGCTACTTCTTTGCCCGAGTTTGGCAGTCAGGCAATGCCAGACAACCCTCCAACTTGGAACAAAATAAAGTCCAGATTAAGAATGTAATCTAGAAGAAGAACAGAGGGAGAGTCTCTTTATCTCAGAAGAGTACATTTTTAGAGTTCACCTAGAAATTGAGTAAGAGACCAGGGAGAAAGCAGAATATACTGTTTTAATTTGATGAGCTGGTACACCTAATTAGATTCTGCTAAACTACTAGGCAACATAATACTAAAAGGTGATAGTTTCCTTAACCCTTAAATAGGACAGGCCGGTGGTAACAACCAAGTGCAGGCAGACTTGTTCTATTACCATCCTGCCTAGAAGCAGGACACAAGCACTTTCAGCCGAAGCCTCTCGGAGATGTTCTGTACTTTTCTCCATACTTAGTTCTCATTCTCATAAGCAGTAAGGTGTGTACCTTTCTCCTCTGAGTAAACACTCAGCTAATTTTTGTATTTTCAGTAGAAATGGTGTTTTGCCATGTTGGCAAAACTGGTCTCAAACTTCTGACCTTAGGTGATCTAGCTGCCTCGGCCTCCCAAAGTGCTGGGATTACACACATGAGCCACCACACCCAGCCCCATCCTTTTTTCTGGTAGGTTAATCAGTTCCTGCAATTGAGAGCAGACATACTTCATTATGATCACCTTCCTATCTTTGTCCTGATGATGTTTTTTGTTGTGTTTTTCATTCATAAATTAAACAAGTAGTCCCATACTAACATATTTTGTCTTTCTCTTTTACAGTGTTCTCTTGCCTTTGACCATTAGAGAGCAGACATGCTTCCCCAGGGAAAGTGGGTAGAGCTTCCCCAGGGAAAGAGGGTAAAGTGACAGAGCTCAACCCATAGGAAAAAAAAAAAAAGCTTTGCTTTAAGAGCCTAAAAATTAAGATTTTTTAGCCTTCTTCTCACTGAGCACTCATGAAAACAGTTTCTGTG
The DNA here is from genome assembly GCA_036589455.1 of Ateles fusciceps. Lineage (NCBI taxonomy): Eukaryota > Metazoa > Chordata > Mammalia > Primates > Atelidae > Ateles > Ateles fusciceps. The sequence continues at coordinate 3,809,382 of JAZHEH010000797.1, read as the reverse complement.
AATGTATCTGAAGTCCTCAATCCCTTCACCTGCCGCATGAGGGGCCAAAAAGAGCTTTCCAAGTGCAGAATATTGCAAGTTATGTGGCTTGCTTTGATTTTTATGATTTCATGTGTCCCTTGTAAATGTCCTTTCCCCTCCTTCTGTCTGTCGTCTTAAGCACATGATATCCTCTTCAACTTTTTCCTTGCTCCTCTATCAAGATATGCTGAATGATTTATGACCTGAAATTTATTGCATTCTATTCTGTGCAATGATAGCTTTCCTGACACAATAGTATGAGTTTTAGAGACTTTATTTTGTGTACACCCATAAGTACTTGCTGCCTGTCTGGCACCTACAGAGAACACCACCAAAGCGAATAGAGTCACATGCTTCTAGCCCAAAAGCCTAAAATCCCAGACAGGACTTGGGCATCTTACACAGTCAGAAGTGGACAAAATATCAACAGAAAAAGATGCATTGATGGGAGGATTTAAGACCTCAATATGGCGTCTGAGAAGAAATTTACCAGCATTTGTGTCACATATCCCATAATATCTGGAAACCTTACCACCAAGAAGACTGAAATGTTCACACATCATGACTAGGATCTATTGTTTTACAATTTCTAATCCCCTGATATTTAAAATGAAATTCTAGATTTAATATCACCAAGTTAATATCAGCAACAGGCACAGCAGGTAGTAACTGTTAACTTCATTCACATAGAAAATGGAAGAGAGGCTGGAATGTCTTTTTAATACAATGATCACTGCATTTAGGTAAAAAGTCCTAAAATGACAAAGAAAATATTAATATTTCTATCTGAATTTGGGTTGGAAAAATGATAACAAAATGGTCAAGAAGGGGATCCATTAGGTTAAATAGGAAAGTGATATATTAATTATTACATACTTAAATTATTCTTGTGCTATAGAGATCAGCCACATGGAGTATAAAAACACTTGCTCAAATGGTCTCTTACTTTAATTTAGAAAAATATGTGAATGCAGATGTATATATACATATATGTGTAATTATATATCATAATTTATTAATATATTGCATTGATGATATATAATGTATATTTTATTTTATATTTATTATAGTAATCACATGTATAACATATCAATAACACACACACGTGTCACATAGAGAATAACACACATTCAAATGACAAAGAGAATGACCTAAGTTACAGCATTTTGGAAAGAATTCCAAGATCAGCCACATTTTGTGAATCTGCTATTAGTTGGCTAAGAATTTTTTGACCAACTTAGTCTTCAGAAAGATGGGATGCAGGACACTGTGTTGATTCCTAGATAAATCATTGTTTTCTAATCAGAAAATGGTTAAAAATACAGATAACTTTCAGGAAAGCAAAACTGAAAAAATGGAATTCAAAGGTACGAGAAAGACTGAGCCAAAGTGGAAGGATGCTATGAAGAAGGGAGCATCAGATGACAGCTTTCTAAATAGCGAGGTGACATGCTGATAATTCAGTGTGATGCCAAGACAATAAAAATGCATAAGAACACTAGGCTCATAAACAGACGTATGCTATTACGGAACAGAAACACTGTACCCTGTAGCTCCCATTTATAAGGTAAGGTGAGCTACTATCTGGCATCCCCCCTTCTAGGTTTAAATGCCCCAGGATCAGAAAGATGCTGATAACGGGAAATGAAAAAGAAACCAACAACAAAAATGATTTAAAAACTTTAGGGTGCATGAGGAAAGATGAGAAGAATAAAATAGCCCTAGTTTTACTGTGATAACTAGGAAGGAATATGCATGATCACTATCTACAAGTGCTATATCAGAAAGTTGTAAACATTAAGGAAGCAAAGGAATAATTTACAGCACTGTGATACCAAGGTGTATGTGGCTAACGGTAACAGGATAGAATTACACTTTGCAAAATATAATTTGAAAGCTTAGGAATATATTTTAGAAAAGTTAATTGTGCACAAACTTTTTTTTACATGCCCAGAATGTTAATCAGCTGCATCCTTTCCCAGGTGATGCTCTATCTCTGCCTCTACCTCTACATCGTCAACAAACACTCAAGGAAAAGCATTTAGCTGAAGTCTAAATCTCCCACAGGAAGTGATGCCTTGGACTTTAGGCCTTAGGCTTAGGTTCTCCGTCTTTATCCTCAAGGTACAGATACACACTAATTGGCCTTTTCCTCTCTACGTCTCACGTAGGTTGAGGACTCAGGCCAAAGAAAAGGGAGCCAGAGTTAGAAACCTGGAAGTTATGCTGCTGTAGGAGGAAAGAAGTCCTATTCTAACTCTCTCCCTTGACTTCCCCCAGGTACCCAGCGCTCTTAGTAGGTGTCCAAGTGCAGTTACTAAAGCCCTAGAAGATCATGCAGTGTCTCAAAGAGACTGAGAACTTGAAGAAATTATTAGAAACCCCGTGTATTTTTTATCTCACTCATTTTGATTCCTACTTATATATATTTTACATTTATAATATATTAGCATAGTTTATAGCAAGTGGATATTGCAGTTCATTGTTATGCACATATTATTTGAAAATTTTAAAATGTGTATATGGGGTCATGTGCCCAGTTATTATTTTAATAAATCGGTATATTACTGGAGAGAAGGGAGACTGCTGGAGATTAAAGAATTCTACCAACCACTAGGCAGTGTCAGTAAATATCAAATGAGATCAAGTGTGTTTGTTTAAGTCCTTTGGAAAGTTAAATTTACTATACAAATGTAAAGAAGGATCCTTATTGAAAGGATTAGAAGGAGGGAAAGTTTAGCATTCCTTTCCTTAGAAAAAGATAATCACATAAAACCATATTCCGAATGCAAATAGAAGATTTAGCTCTATAGGTGAGGCAAATACCGAATCTTGGAAATGTAATTTCTCCAAGGAACAACCCATACCTGGGAAATTGCAGGGGCAATGTTGAGAAGAAAGACTCTAGAAGAAAGAAAAGAAGAGAATCTGGAAGATGCGTAGCATGGGAATAGAAATAGTATTTTGAGATGAGGTAAAGGAGGAAGAAAGAGGAGAAAGCAAGCCCTGATGCTCCTGCAGAGGATAAAGATAGCTGTTAAAAAGGCAGAGAGCTAAGAAGGAGGAGACCCAAGCACTCATTCATTCATTCATTCATTCATTATTTTTAGAGACAGAGAGTTTTTTGTTATCAAAAGTATTATCCAGTCACCTGTACACTCAACCAGTAGGAGATAAGCATAGTTTTGCAAGCAACTTTACCAAATGATTGCATACCAGCACCACCAGCACCACAGCTACACACGTCACACATTTATATAGTGCTTTCTAAGTTAAAAACTAGTTTCATGCACATCATTATGATATTGGCTTCTGGTTGTAAAAGACAGAGAAGTAATCTAGAAAAATGGCAAAAGCCTTAAGTTATGCGAACACACACACATATAATTATTTTTTAAGATGAGCATAAGAAGTAAGCCTTGGTGAAATTTTCCAATTTTATCTTGTAGACTGTCAAGACTGAAAATGAACCAGTCTAAATTCTTCACCATTGTTCATTTACGAACAAACTACAGCCATTGACTATGGTCTTATACCTCTAAAGCAATGTTAGAACAAACAAACCATATTTTATATGAGTGTTTTTAACTCCTGTCTCTGGTCCAATGTCTCATAAATAAGCTAAAAAAGGTTTTTGAGTAAATGTCGTTATTGGGGCATGTGCACTGTTGGTAAGATCAGTTTGCATTTCAAGTCTGACATGTTATCGAATTGCTAAGTATATGCCTGTGAAAATCTAACAGCTGACTGAACAGAGCCACTGAACAATGTTGTAGAATTTCTCTTGTCCTAATTACTGAATATGTTGAACAGTATCAATACCACCAATGAACTGGTATGTTCTGATTTAATAAAAAGACAGTCCTTGGTAGGGTCAAGCTAAATCCTAATGTCTACATTAGGTGAAACAAGGACAAAACGAGTAGGTTTATTGTAGGAGTTCTTTTAAAAAAGAATTTTTATTGATGGAAAATATCTTCCCAATAGGTTTCAAGTGTTACATATAAACCTTTTGATAAGAAAGTACAAGCTTATGCGTAGATGTCACTCCTCTATTTTTTTAATTGAGCAGTTTCTGTATTATTATACATATAATAAGAAGTCTCTTTAGAAGCATGTGCCTACCTGAAAATAACAACTCTAATTTTCTGTTAGGCAAGTGTTATGTTCACCCTCAGGAAGCAGGGCAAATACGTACGTGATTTTAAAAATAATTTTCCTATTGGCCATTATTGCTTCATTGATTCAAACTGTGGACCTCACTGTTACTTAGAATATGATACATTTCCTTAAAAGAAATTTCTATCAGCCAGGCGCGGTGGCTCATGCCTGTAATCCCAACACTTTGGGAGGCTGCAGCAGGAAGATCAACTAAGGTCAGGAATTCGAGACCAGCCTGACCAACATGGCAAAATCCAGTCTCAACTAAAAATACAAATTTAGCTGGCTGTGGTGATGCCTGCCTGTAATTGCAGCTATGTGGGAGGCTGAGGCAGGAGAATTGCTGGAACCTGGCAGTTGGAGGTTGCAGCCAGCCGAGATTGTGCCATTGCACTCCAGCCTGGGCAACAAAGAGTGAAACTCTACCTCAAAAAAAAAAAAGAAAATAAAAGAAATTTCCGTCACCTGATTATAGTACACAATTATAAAGGATGATTTTTTAAAATATTACTTTCTTTTATAATTCTGTTAAAATTTAATTTTAAAAAAGCTTAGAAAAATTTATCCCTGACATTCTGTTTACTGCTTTAAAGATTATGGGTTTCAAATCTACTAGCATAGCATTTTTAAAATGGAGGAAATTATTAACCAATTTAAAAGAAGATACAGAAGAGTTAAATGAAACATCGTATTTAAATAAGTTGTTAGTAATACTCAGATAATAAAAGATATTTTGAAAGCTACTGAGAATTCAAAGGAGACTGACATAAATGGTAAAAAGAAGATCATAATGAGGGTTGGAAAATAATTTGGGAGAAGATAGATTAGTCCTTAGATTCACTCATCAATTTTGTAGAAAAGCAGTGGCGTTAAATTTAGTTTAGGAGGCCAAAGAATTACACGTTCTTCTTTCCTTTATGAAAATGAGATAAAGAACAAGAAAGAAGCTGAAATCAAAGAATCAGTCAAAAGTAAATAGGGTGACAAGCTAAGGTCAATGAGGATCTGTTTTAATTTCTCCCATTTTGCCTGATAATTGTCTGGTTATTAATTTTGTAGGTTATAATATTACTCATAGTTAATTAGTCACTGCAAAATTCTGAGTCATTAAGGAAAGTCAAAGTATGTTTCCATGTTTACAAAACAAAGAATACTAGTTTTTTAAAATTTCAATAGGGGAAGTGCAATAAGGAAAACAGACACAAAGAATAACATTCACTTAACCATTCACTGATTTAACTAGTATTTATAGAGTAACTACCATGTATCAGCAGTTCTGTAGGTAGTTTGGTTTCAGGAATAAGCAAGACTAGAAGTTCCTTGGAGGTCATAGAGCTTAAATTCAAACAACCGGAAAAAAAGTGCATTGTTCATTATAGTTATCTACCAAATTTCGAAGCTGATTCTGTTTTTTTTTTTTCTGTTGTTTGTTTGCTCATCATTAGCAGCAAATATTCAGAAAAAAATCCTTTATTTAATATAAGAAAGTGTAATAACATTATTGTTTCCTATAATCCAAATTTGTTTCATAAAACTATCACACTACACCATTCTTTGATTACTTCTTACAAATTGAATCTTATATGACTACTTAAGAAAATTTTCCAAAGATTGTTGGAAAGCAGAAAATGCAGAAGAGAAAAAAGGAAAGAAAGAGGACTAAGAAAAACAGAAGAAAAGAGTAACCCTACATAATAGAAAAATAATATTTTGTGTAGTGAGTGTTTGGCTTATTATTCATGCCTTCATCTCTCAGGCTTCTGAGGGATGGAGTATACATGGACAGATTGGGTATATTCCATTTGTAAATGTGTACCAATTACATTAGTCGGTAAAATTTCCCTGTTAACTATAATGCTTGGGTCTCTGCTAAAAGGGAGTTTAGAGAACACGACCTAGATCTGAGGCTGAAGAACATCCTCTGACCTCCCATTCTAAATTTAGAATTTGAGAGCCACAGAGTGTGTTCCTCCTTTGAAGAGCACGCACCTTCCCACGAAAACCACTCTCAGGGTCTTGCCCAGAAGTGCCTCCAACGCGGGGTTTGGAAGCAAACAGCCCAAAGCATAGGAGCCCCAGATGTGAAAGCAGGCAAAAAGTGCTTGCTGCGCCTGAGTGCAGCAGTTGACATAAAAAGGTAAAATAGGACTTAATTTCTGCGACTGTGGAACAGTAGCTTTTGCCACTGATGACACGTGACTCAGTGGATAGATGTCAGGGTCTGACTCCTCGGATTCATCCTGTCTCCCTCCTCCTCACTTGGAGTGGAGACAGTGATAGGGTGAAATGGATTGAATTATTCCACTCATAAAACAGTGAAGTGACACTGACATGCAGAAGAGAGAAAGAAGAGAGGACCGGGTACAGGAGAAATGCATAAATTATAACAGCAATTTAGAGAGAATCAGATATTTTGAGCAGGCTTTCAACTCTTTACTTTCTATCCTTTACATATTAACCTTTGTGGATATGTTGTATGTAATTACAGATAAAGGCATGTTATATATTAATTATATCATCAATAGACTGTTTTATTACATCTTTCAACGAATTCTTTAATTTTACTCAAGCTGCAAGCCACACTATGAGAACTTAAAGATGAAAAACACTTGTGAGGTCACGGCTTGTCCCTTTTCCTGAGTAGGGGGAGAAAAACCAGTGTTTTCCTCAGTATTGTGTAAAAGTTATATTCTGTCTTTCCACACTTGTGTGCACTACTGAGATCTGCCCAAATGCTCTTGCTTTGCTGGTTGGTTTTGCTCAGAGACAGGTTTTAAATGCACTAGGGGAAAGCAGCTTTTGCTAAATGTTTTATAATGTGTCAGAAAACCTTTATCGAACATTTAATCCAAAACCTGGCTTTGAACCAGGGAGGCATACAATTTCGTAATTAATTTTTTTTAACCTTCTTTTGCTAATCACTGATAAAAAGCTTAATTCTATTAACAACTCGACTTGACAAATTGCACCGCTCAATGGAAGCGTTTAGAAATTAATTACGCATTTTATTGCATTAGATCGGATAAACAAGGAAGGACCAGCAAGGAAAAGGAAAACCCAAAAAGAAGGAAAATGGCCAAATATATACAAGCCACTGGTGTCTGACTGTTTCCGTTATGACTCAATGTGTCACCAAAAAAATACGTAAACAAACCTCTCAGATAGCATTACTTCCTACTGAAGTGTGCTTTTGCCTCTAGGATAGGTTAGTAATACATTTTTGTTTTTCCTGAAAGCATACATTTTTCCTCCATACAGCCCAAGCTGATTTGGATTTCTGCAGGGGATTCTTGCTTAATTGTCACAGAAGCTCGTTACATTCACCAGCATCTGGCTTTAGGTCTCTCAGGGCCTGGCCTTCAGGGATTTAACTTAAGAGTAGCAAATTGTAATGGTAGGTATAATAATGTGTCACCAAAGTATTAAAAATAAGAGGGAAAAAAAGATTAAATTGGCTTCCACTTCACTTCTCCAGTTAAAGTTAAGTGCTCCAGTGGTCAGAAGACCATATGCAATTTTTATGGTTCTCTCTGTCTGTAAATACACATGTTTCACAATGGCTGTTGAAAAAGACTTCTGGCACATAATCAAACTGTTCTAGCTTGTGGACTCCTGCACTGTGTCTGCTCTAACCAAAGACTCTTAAGCTGTAGCAAACTTGTCAATAAATTCATGTTTAAAGCACCATGTTCTTTTTTTCTCTTGTATAATTTTGTAGCTCTCCGGCCAACATTCCTTTCCTTCACCTACTTGATAAAATATAGTTGCCCTTCTGGAATTTCTTCTTTAGTCAGTAGTCCACTCAGTTGTTGAGTTCTTTTTTGATTCAGTAATTCTCATGTCAATACATAAGCATGTTATTAAAACAAACATTGCTGCTGATGGTGATGGGTGGATCGAGAAGAGGAAGGCCTTGTCTACACAAATGTAGAATAGAGCTCTTCTTTGAAATGAGATGGAAATGTAGAGAAAATGCATTCCCACGTCGCAGGCAGAAGTACTGTATAAAGCTATATTAAGACCAAAGAGCAAAAGAGAAAGATCCTTTCCTAACATCCAAACTCAGTAATTGGTGAAAAGTGCCCCTTTAATCTTTAAATATGTTAGAGGTTATTTTCTATCAGAAATCAATTCCAAGGAAATAGAAGAAATCTGAGAGATTGCACAACATTCAGTGCAAAATTTAAAATTCTTAGCAAAGTTATTAGTTTTTATCTAGGGAGATTTGTGGGAAAAATACATTGTTGAGCAATCTGAGATTCTGGGAAATACTGTCAACCATTGGTGCTTCTTCCAAAAAGTTAGAACTGAAAAGTCAAATCACTAAACAGGTGGTAGGCAGAGGCTCGCATCAAGCTATAGGTGAAAGTTGCCTTTTTCCAGTTCTGATGATATCAGTGGCCCTCACTTTTAAGCTTGAGTTCTAGCAAAACTGTGCTATAACCTTACTGAAACAAAAAGGTGTTAATAGAGGGAATTGGTCTTATCTCAAGAGAGGCAGATATGGTGGACACCACCCTAACAGCCATCTTACTGCAACATATTGAATTTTCTCCTTTTCCTCCTACTTCTTCTCCCCTTCTTCCTTTTCCCTTTCTCTTGCTCCCTCTATCACCCATCCTCTTCATTTTTTTGTCTTTAATAATATCTTTCTATCCTTGGCATGGCCACATTATGTTATATTTCTTTTCTGAAAAGCAAGTAGGCAGTGGTGAGTGCTATTGTATATAAATCTGTATGTCACATGAATCAATACATGGCCTACTACATACAGCTCTAATTTGTGTACAGACTGATAGTTATAAAATGGATACAGAGCTTTTCTTAATCAACAAATAATTTTTTACCTCTTTCTCTGTGTTGGATGGTACAAGAAGTTTGGGATATCAAGTGATAGTCCCTGTCTTTAGGGCCTATTCCACATATATTCAGGGTATATTAAAAGGTAAATTACTCTATAAGTTATCAAATTAAACATCCTCTATGAAGGATATGCAATCAGTGCTACTGGACGGTAGAAGGTAAAAGAACATCATGGAACTGTAGGGAAAGGAAATAATGTGAAGAAGCACATGGTATTTAAATTGGGAAGAACTTGATGGTCTGAAAATGCATATGTAGTTCATAAAATGCTATGGTTATTGGGAAATGAGAATGAGCTTGCTTGGCCCCTTGGAGTAAAGAGAGTTACCATCGTGCCCCTTACAGCAACTTGAATCATACCACTCTACTCTGTTTTCCCATCATCGTCTTTCATTCTTAAGTTTTAAACTTCGCCGAATTTATTAATGTACTTTCTTCCTGCTTTAAAACTTCTGAGTTCACTGAAGCACAACAACTGTTTATTCACAACGTTAAACAAATAAGAAATGTCCATGCCGAGAAGAGGAAGCTCCATAGGCTTTCTTGTAGCCTAGCTCTAGCTATGTGAACAAGTGAGAGAAAATTATTAAGGTTTATTATGCTTAACATTATGTAGTGCTCTTTTCTCTTGCCTCTGCAGTCTTATTTTGGGTTGCTGTGAATTACCATCTGCAGAGATATGTAAAAGATAAAAGACAATAGTAATAAAAACACTCTATATGAATCACCTATATGAAATGTTCTAGAAAAAATGTGTTTCTCCAGGGAGTTTAGCTGATGTTTATAACCACCACCACAGAAACTCTGTGTTTGGGCTTTGGATGTGGCTAATGGAAAATATCACCTCTTGTTTTCTGTAGTATTTCCATGGGTGACAGCTGATTACTACAAATCACATGGTATGGCTGGTCGGTATGTGCAAATGGTAAAGAGGATTTTCTTTCTGTATTTATTTAAGTTGCAAAATGCATCCGTTTCTTAGACCCCTTTGCAATAGTAATATATCAGGAAAATTCGTAGCTCTCTTTTATAAAGAAAGTGGGGAAAGGGTGGGGCCATGTGCTGTGCGGTTCTGATAATTATCCAAGGCTAGAACATCTTTGGAATGGCTGGTTTAGTTGAATGTCGTATTGATTTAAAAAGTCCAGAAAGGGCCGGACTGATTCAATATTTAAAGCCTCTTTCTTAAGATGGTCAGGTTATTGTAGACCAAATAGGTCTCTCCCTTTGTTGATCAGGACTTATGCCTCCAGTTCACTATAGTGTGCTCCTAATCCTCGACAATGGGTGTCAGAGTTGGCCTTTCTGAGGCTGTTGCAAAGCAGAAAACATCCCTTAAGTTTAAGTTCATGATGACATTTGTGGGGCTAGCTGAAACCACACCATTTACAGGAATGGTAGAGTTGAAGGCCTGTTAAGTAGACATTTAGTGCAGTAAGGTTTTCCTCAAATTATTCACATTCATAATGCTGAAATATTTACTTCGCTGAGAAAATTGTTATTCATTAAATATGTTTAGTCACTTAGAATCACGGGAATTCATAAGATTACAAGAGCCTCTAGAGATTTTCCAAATGAACCACGCATCATCATGCTGATAGTGTTCCTTCTATTGTTTTTTCACACATTATTGAGAAAGGCAGCATGAGACAAAAGCAATGACAAAATTATTTAGCTACTTCAAAGATTGGATAAGCATCTGTCTTGCAGGTCACTGGCTACCTAAAGCCAATTCTATTATGACTGGCTTTAAGTGGATGGCTTGAAAAGACTCACTTTGTCTATACAATTGATTTCATGAGGTTTTCTTTTGTCGTGAGATTACTGGGTTCTTTCTCCAGCACATTTCAATTGCATTGCCCCCCCCATGGTGGCAGTACACCCTGCCAATTGCCCTGCCCTCCTAAGTGGGTACCATCAATGTGGCCCTAACATTTGCTTCTTTGTGCTTATGGACTAGATACACATTTACACACGTGTGGCACAGGATAGGCTGTGTATACAGAGACCCCCAAATCCCCCCATGTGTTTAAGAAAATTGAATGTTAATGTTGTTTCTAGCCAGCAGTGAGAGAAGCAGAGACGCTCCTAATGAGAGCTGACACAAGGAGAAATACCGGCTTTTTGTCTGTCTTGTATGTTAAACAATTCATGAGATTTGGGGTCGAGTGAGACATTTAATAAACATTGGCCGCTTGGGCTGCCTACAGCTGGTGATTTGTCACTATTGGTCAAATGTTGGAGAAGCAGAATGAGTTTTTCAGCTTTTAGGACTTAAGGCTTAGCAAATAATTCTATTCACCGTCCATTTAAATTTAGAGGTACCACATGATTTAAGTGCTACATACTGAATTCTGCTTATGTAAGAAAGTAAGTTTCCCATAAGATAAAATTAAAATCTTTGCAAATTGAAATATTTAATAGAATCTAGGCAGTGGAATTGTTCTTAAATGTCGTTCAGCCTAAGCTCCCACCCCTTGCAGTCATCCCTCCTGAGGAATGGGTCAGTTATCTATTCTTACTGGACCACTTTGCCCTACTTCATTTAGTTTCTTTACAGGAGCTGCCCTCTGTAGTCTTGACATAAGAGGAATGACCCTCTGGGTCTGTACTATCTTATCTCACCTGTCTATATCGGTATTCCTGACCTATCCTTTGCTATTGAATTCGCCTGCTTGTGATTAACCTTATGGGTAAAACATTTCCTGGGTGGCTTTGGCTCCCATGACCGACTTCTGTTAGAAAGATTTTCTTGTTATTGAGGTATTTTCTGCCTATTTTCTATCTCTACCTTTGGTACTAACCACGGCTTCTTCAAAAAAACCAACATCAAACTTTGTGGCTGAATTGGGAATTCCAAATTTCAGGTTACAGAACGCCAGCAAGGATTTCATCAGAGAAATAGTAAGTTAAATTAATGTTTAATCAGCTATTTCTACCTTAAATCAACAATAATTTATTCCAACAGTTTATCGTTTTGGCTAATCTGTCCAAATGGCAGGGACATGTTTTGTAAAAAGGGAGACTTGTGCTTGAAACCACATATCTTATCAAGGGAGCAGCATGTCTTAGCAAAGAGGGTGGTGAACTCATGACAACAAGATGAAGACAGTTAACCTTTTGTCCCTTCAGTGGATGCCAGCTAAGGAATGAGCTGTTCATCCACTCTTTGCTAAAACATTTTGTCCTGCCTCTAAGACAGATGCACACACATGGACAGCAGTGAGTTTACTTTCCCTTTTCTTTTATAGCTTTCTTTTGTTCTCCCCCAACACCCCCTTTTCTTTTGAGACAGGGTCTCACTCTGTCACCCAGGCTGGAGTGCAGTGGCACCATCTCTGCTCACCACAGCCTCCACCTCGCAGGCCTAAGTGATCCCCTACCTCGGCCTCTTGAGGCACTGGGACTAGAGGTGTGTGCCACCACACCCAGCTGATATTTGTAGTTTTTGTAGATACAGGGTTTTGCCGTCTTGCCCAGGCTGATCTCAAACTCTTGAGCTCAAGTGATCCATACATATCAGCCTCCCTAACTGCTGGGATGTTGGGATTACAGGCATAAGCTACCATGCCTGGGATTTTTGCTTTTTTGTTTTATTTTGTTTAAATCACAACCTCAGACATTTAAGGAGATAGAAAATAACTGTTACAGTATTGATGATAATTTATGTTTAATTTCTCTACAGAAATGGTACTTTCTTGGATATTTTGTAGGGAGAGATGAATTGAAAGTGAATGAAAGTCAAGGTAAAGGAGGCAGATCTTTAATAAAGGAAATGTTACCAAATGTGTTCTTTTAGAGCAGATAGAAAGTCTCAAAACTCCTGGTACTCTGTATTTGACATTATATTTCAGGCAGCAAAGAAAATGCAACCTTACTTGAAACAAGAACTTGCAGGGAAGGTAACAATACCACAATTATATCTACTTAATCTAAGATTCAGGAAGAAATTCGGCATGAGTTTTGTTGTCAAGCACTCTGTTATTTACTTCATTGAATCTAATACTATATGGCACAACTCATTATGCAGGGGCAACAAAAGACAGTGTTAAGAAGATCTGGAATTTTCTGAACATTACTATGAAATAGCTGAGTTATCCTAGGCAAGTCAGTCATCTTTCTAGATCTCTGATCTTTTGTTAATAAAATAGGATTTATAATAATTCTTATCCTATGGGTCATAAGAAAAATAAGAATGCTCTTAGAAGCAATTTGTAAATTCTAAACTAGAATTTTAATGGCAACAGTTTTTGACAGTATGATATTGCCATTGGTAATAATTATGACAGTAATAATAATAAATATATGCTAAAGAGTAGTACTGGCCCATAACTGGAGCTAAGTATGATCTAATGGGGCCTATTAGTGATTTTGCTGAAAATAACTAATTTTCTGGGACTCTCTTGGGTATACAGTACCCAGAAGCCCAGAAGACTATGTATTAAAGAATCTTCTGCTAGTTTCTGAAGCTTCTGAGAACTACTGGCTTCCAGGATAAGGCAGAAAACTTGTCTTCTCATCTTGGCATGGAGGTGAAAAGAATATCAGATAAAGGGTTCACATGAGCTGTTAATCCTGAAATTAGGGGATATTATTTTGGACATACTGATTCTCCCTTGACTCTCATAGTATCAAAACTATAATTAAAGTTTAGTCCATTTTAAAGAATGGGTGGGGATTATATTGAAATGCCAGCCTTTCACACATCAGTCTACACAGACATGGGTGTGCTCATGCCTACATATGTGCACAGGCATCCTTGGCCCAGCTTCTTGCTTAAGAAACCTCAGTTTCTTAGCCTACGATAACTCAGCTATTTATAGTAATGTTAGAAAATTCCAGATCTTCTTAACACTGTCTTTTGTTGCCCCTGCATAATGAGTTGTGCCATATAGTATTAGATTAGTGAGTCACGGGAAGGGAAAGGGAGAGATGAAGGTCAAAAGGGTCTAAAGTGACTGGTCTGAAAATTAAGCAGGTTAGCCATGATGGAGAACACTGCCCCGTCTCCTTTGCCTGAGTTTCTGACAGATCAAGCTAACATTTGCAAAATGGAGGATGTAAACTAAAAGGCTTACTCTGTCCCCATAGTCCGACACACACACACACACACACACACACACACACACACACACACACACACCCTTTTAGAGACAGGCTCTTACTATATTTCTGAGGCTGGACAGATTCAAACTCGTGGGCTCAAGTGATCCTCCCATCTCAGGCTCTTAAGTAGCTGAGATTATACCTGTGTCCAGTTTCCCCCAAAGTTCTAGCTCAGATATGACAACTACCTAAAATGCCCGTTCTCCTTTTCTAGCTGTGAAAAATCCCACTCATCCTTCAAGGCCCTGAAAGATAAGATTCTATTTCCTTTCTGAAACCATTTCTTTCTCTAGAAGGATGACCCTCCTCCCTGCTCCCAAGGGAATTAGTTACCTGTGTATAAATCTTTCCCTCTAATCTGGGAGCTTATAGAAATAGGACATTTATCTGCTTCATCTTTGTATCTCTAGTATGTAGCACATTACCTGGCACAGAGTTTGGTAACTGCTACCACCCAGATGATTAATAGTGTCAGCATTAAAGAACATGTTCTTGAAAATATCTTCTCAAGGGCACCATACTTACTATTTTTTCCCCCGTGATTTCTCTGCTGTACTATGTGGACTTAAACCTACCGTGATCTGAAAAGCTTTATGTGGACATGATGTTTCACTATAATTTAGGTGAGGAGAAGTAAATCATGTTAAACTATCTCAGATGAGTCAATATGGCCTGGTAAAGATTAACACTGGCCAGGTTCTTATTTTCACTTATATTTGACTACACAATTCACCTGTACGTTGTTAGTTGAAAACTAGTGATAAGCCTTACTAGAGTCTCTTCTTTCCGAGCTCCATACTTGGTTCCAGTCCAAAATTCAGTTTGGTATTTCTCCCTGGTTTTTATCCGCTGAAGCACTTTTCCCTTTAGTATACTCATAAACTTGCCCTAGTCCCAAAACTTCTTTTTTTCTAAAATGTTACCGACTTTGTTCCCACAGTTTCTTCAAAAATATCTCTAAAAATCTCCATACTGTTTTTCTTCTATGTTATATTTGTAAGATTTTCATTCCCAAGTGAGCAAAAATATCTCTTGGCATGTAAACATTCTTAAATGCTTTTTCAATCTATCAATTAATGTGTTTAGAGGATAACATTGATCCTATGTAACAGTTTTCTTTATTCACAAATTAAGAAACTGTGTGCCAAGTGCATATTGAAAATCTATCAGACCATTATATACATTCAGTATTTATGGAAAGGCTGTGGTCTGATAGAGTGAAGTAGTGAGTTTTCTGTCACTGATTGTGGATAAGCAGAAACCGGCACAATACAGAAGTAGGGATGTTAAGAGAAGCAATTTAAATATTAGACAGGGTTACTCCCAGACTTATAATTCTCTCAACTTTCACATTACTTTGTTGAGATCAGAGTTCTGTGACCTTACTTTTATGTCTAACTGAAAATGGAATGTAAGCGCGGCATGAATTATTAATACCATACTGTTCTATATAATTTTGCCAGCTTGTTTTCTAATCACATATCCATTTCCTGACCGTGTCTTTATCAGTAAGAAGATGACCACAGTCACAAAAAAATTGGGGATGGAAAAGCTGTATGAGCCTTGTTGATTTCAAAGTGTTCTGAAATGAACGTTGTCTCCACCCCACCCTACTCTTGTTCTGACTTACCTTCACCACTACCAGGACATTTGCAAAGTATGAGAACACCTTTTGGTTATATAGCTGTTTTGAATTTCTAGGGCTGCTAGCCCATTCATCACTGGTCCAAGTGCTCACTTACTGCTTCTTCATTCCCTCACTCTGCCATATGTATCACTTTGGATGTAACTTAGGAGGACGACATGCCCTCCCCTCTTGCCCTGAGGTGCTTGTGGAACTAAGAGAATGATGTGCAGTTGGGTTGTTTATCACGGTGCTGAAAAATGGAAGGATGGCATCGCAACAGGAGCAGATGGCACTGCACGCTTGGCATAATTTTCTCAAACTAGGACTAGGGCTGTGAATACTGGCATTTGCCTGCTACAGTCATTCACATCAAAATATAACAATGAAAATAAGATAGTACTGCAAAAAAGGTATAGAGATTTTAAATCACGTGTATTTAAGCATTGTGGAATGATGTTGTGTGCACACAACATGGTTGCACTCCTGAAATTTTGTGTCAAGAACATATTGTATATGAAAAATTTTTAATATATGTTCCTATGTATTCCCATAAATGTATTCAGGCAATGATACATCAGAAGATTGCATTCAGGAATATAGAGAATGTTTGAAAACATAGAAAGAAAAATGATGGAAGTAAGAATGTGTTTTGCACTCTAGGAACTATCAAATGCCTGAAACAGAAATATGATGTGATAAAGGGAATGTTGGATTTGTTTAGGACATTTGAATTAAGGTTCCACTACTCATTAATTGATGATTTTAAGCAGGTCAAACCTATTTGACTTGTCATTTTTTTCTCATTGGCAAGTAAAGAGTTTGGACGGGATGACTGCTGAGATTTCTTCTAATTCTAGTATTCTTTGATTTGCTCTTTCTCTGAGAGCTAGTGAAGCAATAATGCAGGCCACCTAACTTTTGGCCTGCTTTAGGACTTTTTTTTAGCTTAAAGAATCATGGAATTAAAGGAGAAAGAACATAATGAAAATGGCCATAGGACTCAGTATGCATATTATTTCTGAAGTTCATCCCATTTTTCTTGTATGCCTCAGTTTTGGTTCTCTTTGAGATAATGGGACAATTTCCAAGAAAATGGCTATAATCTCCCAGGTATTTAAGTAACTAACTTACTTTTTCATTCATTCTGATTTTTAAGATTTATAATCTCTCCAAAGAAGAAAGAAAAAAATATTTTATGCAGAGAGAATAATTCATACTAGAATGCAGGGTCATGAAGAGTTTCGGCATGTATGGGGGAAAGTGAGGAATTTTTTATAGCTTGCATATAGGATGTAGATGAAAAAGGCAGGAATTAAAGGCTAAGAGTAAACTATCAACCAAATTTTAAAGAGTTTTGTATTCCTGTCTAAGACATTTGAATTTCAACCCTTAGGAAATGAGAAAGTAGAGATTTTTATAAGTAAAACTAACATGATCAGATTATTTGTTTGTAACATATATTAGCTTGATAGGACAGCCATACCACAAGCTGGGGTGACTGAAGTGACTGAAATGTACTATCTCACTGTTCTGGGGTCTAAAAGTCCAAGGTAAGGGGGCAGCAGGGTTGACTTCTTCTGGGGCCATGCTCCTTATCTTGCAGGTGGTCATCTTCTCCCTGTCTTCACATGATCTTCCTTCCATGGAGGTCTCTGTCCTTATCTGCTCTTCTTATAAAGACATCAGTCATATTGATTAGGGCCCACCCTAATGACCTCACTTTAACTTAATTACCTATTTAGACTCTGTCTCCTAGTATAGTCACATTCCGAGGTACTGGGGATGAAGACTTCAACATATACATTTTGGAGGAATGAAATCCCCTGATAACATAATAGCTGTGATGATGCGATTTGATGATAATACAAAGGAAGTTTTACCTATAGACTGGACACCGGATACTCAGACCATTTGAAATAGTTCAGGAAAACAATTCTAAGAAGAGCAATTAAAGGAGAGATAGGAGAAGTATGTTTCTGAGATAAGATCAACAAAATTTAGTTACTGACTGGATAATGAATAGAATGAGGTCATTGCCTATTGATTGGAAAGTATTTATTAAACACCTACCATGTGTCAGCAATAAATAAAAATAAAAAACATTCCTGATGTTTTTTGGAGTTTATTTTCTAATGAGGAGGGGGATAGAAATACATCAATAAATAAATAACATAATCTGATGATTACAGTACTCTATGGATTATTAACCCAGGATGCTGTGTGAGAGCCCCTGGGCAGCTTTTTGAAGATTGTTTGCTTAGGTAAGTCTCACTGCAGCAGAGGGGAGATTGACAAGAATGATCCAGCCACACAAAGAGTAGGAAGAACATACTTCAGACACAGGAAAGGGTTCCAACCTTAGAAGTTAAATTGGTACTAGAAAAGGTTTGGAAGGAAAGATAATGAGGACACGTTAGGTGCTAGAAAATATTTCTATATTTTGATACTAGACATTGGTACTAGCAAATGTTTGGAAGGGAAGATAATGACTCCATAGAGGACATGTTAAGTGGGAGGACATGGGTTTGCCTGATAGGCTTTGGGAAATATATTCAGTACATAATGAAGGATTACATCAAAGGACATAAATTTGGGAATAATCAGGTTACAGAGAAAAAGAAGTGAGATTGTCATTGAAAAGAGATAAAACAGAACATTTTAAAGAAAGAGCCTGATATAAACAATTGCTGAAGGAGTTGAGAAAGGATAGGACCTAAGACTCAGGATAGCATAGGACTCAAGGAAGAAGGAATACAGTGCTTCCTAGAGATTAAGTAAAGATGAATAAACCTGTAAGTGTTAAAGTACATGGAAGGGATGTTGAGGAACCTAGAGGTCTTTATTTTAAAAGTCACTGTGGTGTGGACTTTAAAGCAGAGTGGTAAAAGTTTAGGAAATCTACTACAGGGAGTGCACAAGAGAATTTACTAGGGAGAAATTTGCGAAGCACAGGGAATGTTCCACTGAAATTAGACTATCCTACTTTTTTCCTACCACCACCCCAGATTAATAATTTAAAAATACATATATTATAATTGTGAATCCTCAAATAATTGTTAATAAATTAAACCTGGCTTTAAGTAAAAAAAAAAATTCTCAGAAATGTTATTTTCATTTTCTCCCACATATATCCTTGCCACATTCCTATAGACATTTAGTTCATTAATAACATATGATTTCTGAAATAAAGGTGATAGCTCCACAGGTACCTTTCCTAGCCCCAATTCTTTTCACATTCAGTGGATACAGAGAGAAAATTTTGTCTACAAGCATAAGAATTCTTGAGCTCTCTATGTTTTAAGGTAGACGGTTCAAAGCTGAAACATGCATTGAGTAGTTAAGACTCAGAGAACTTAGAAATTTTTCAATATTTTAGATTTTGAAGTTCTTCTAGATATTTGAATTCTGTTTCAATCCAGTCATTGACAAAATGCTAACACATAGAAAATGAAAAATGAAAAAATAGAATAATCAATACTAAAGAACTAGATTGTGCTGGCCCCAGGGCAGGTAGTCCTCAGATCTGATCTTCGTGCTGCCCTGCTCCTTTCTTCATGGCAGGATTTGACTTTCATAGCTTTGGTTCCCAGAATCCTCTATTAAGCTGGGCTCAGTCTGTGGAAGGCATGGTGGAAAGTTAGAGGTTGGGGAGGAAGGGAACGATTAGGATATTTCTCTCTGTCCTTTTTGCCTCAGTTGGTATCTTGGGCTACTGCTGAATCTATTCTATGGCGCCAGATCCCCAGGACATATGTGCATGGCTCTAGGTTTTGCCCCAGGGTTCAAGCAACAGCATCTCTGTCTAACTAGAGAGTAGAAGTAGCTTCCTGCCATGAGTAATCACTTCGTTGCCATAGCATTCCCTGGTTGACTTCTCATTCTCTTCCATCCTCTCTTAATCAAATTTCTACGTTAATTTCCCCTCTATGTTAAAGACTCCTAGAGGATTCTGTTTTCCTGATGAGACCTGACTGACTAAGTCAAATCAGGAGTTTATTTCAGGATAGGAATCTTGATAGTTTAATCCATATTTGAAGATAATTCAATAACCATTTAAACACTTTTTTCTATTTATGATGCAGGTAAGAGTGAAAAGTGTTGGAAATATTTTTTAGAAGACAATTTTTAAGTTTTTTTTTTTAATGTTAAAACTCAAGTTAGGTTGAACATGTTGGGCTGCAAAGATCAGTACACAAGAAAAGCAAATTTATTAGGGGAAAGAAATTGGAACCAAAGCCTTGGAACAAAAAAGCAGGAAGAGAAACAGTACTTGGAAAAGCATGTTAGAAATGAGTAAGGGGTGGCAGAGAGAAAATAAATTCCAAAAGAAAGAAGGAATAGTGGGAAAGCAGGGGACCTGGAAAAGGAAAGAGACTCTTTATAACAGAAAAATAAATGAAGCTGATTCCAAACATGCCCACATGGGATGATGTCCCACTTCTTCAGGACAACTGGGCCTGGCTGGAGTATCCCGAAAGCTTTTTAATTTCAGTTCATGACCAGCCCTTTCCTTCCCCCTCCATCAAACTGCTAGTGCTTTTCTAATAATTACCATTTTTTAAACTATTTTGGCTGTTAAAAATGTTTCTTTTTAATAAGCTGATTAAAAGAGGCTGCTTATTAGCATAAGCTCTTTGCCGTTCAGCCCTCTTTCTAATTAAAAGCACTCATCTGTGGAGACCTCGATTTTTCCCTTCTTTCTGTGATGGGTTTTTGGATATTTTTCCTTGGCAATTTGTTTTATTTTCCTCTTCATTCTTTTGGTAGTTTTCTGCTCCTGTGTTCCACAAAGATAGAAGCTAGTGAGCAAAATAAAACGTGGAAGGGAATGTGTGGTCTGCTTACTTGAGAGAGGAATGAAGTCCCATCCATCTGATTAAGTTGAGTCTAAAGAGAGAGCCTCACTTTTATGGTAGTTATGTCAAATTTCCAGGATTACAAGTTACCAAAAGTGATATGTAAAGATGAAAGGTGATTAATCCAAATCTGCTTGCTCTTCTCTGCATAGGGTTATACCCCCCAATACCAATGGCTATGCCCTTGGCAATGTTCCTTCTCTAACAGTGATAGTGGTGAGGGCACATATTGGAAGCTTTTCTACAATGCCTCTAGAACATGGAGATATGCATTGGATGACATTTGCTGATTATAATTGCACCCAACCCTCAGAAATGATCCTTAAGTACATGGCTGGCAAACTGGAGAAACAATTAGGTCCAGAGTGGTGTGATCTGTGTCACAATTGTATTTACTTTGATGGGCAGAAGTTTTTAATATAAAGAAAGGTATACTAAGTCATTTTCCACAGAAAGAATATCTGTCTATCTATATAAATTTTTTAGATGGAATCTCACTCTGTTGCCCAGGCTTCGAGTGCAGTGGCACAATCTTGGCTCACTGCAACCTCCGCCTGGATTCTCCTGCCTCACCCTCCCGAGTAGCTGGGTCTACAGCCATGTGTCACTAGGGTCAGATAATTTTTGTATTATTAGTAGAGACAGGGTTTCACCATGTTGGCCAAACTGGTCTCAAACTCCTGGCCTCAAGCGATCCACCTGCCTCGGCCTCCCAAAGTTCTGGGAGTACAGGCATGAGCCACTACGTCCAGCCAACATAAAGAATATATTAACAGAAAGGGTGGTCTGGATGAAACCCAGAACAGGAAGCAAAAGAGAAAAATAATGGGAATGTCTGCAGGTTGTTTAAGGAAAAGACATTTTACAAAGATGATACATGATTTCCTGTTTACCTGGCATAGATATTATTGAATGCTTAGCATTATTTTATCAACTCTCTTGAGAATCTAATGGAACTATTGCCTTTTCACTCCTGAAGATAAATATGTGCATAAAGCATATTCTTTCCTTACAACAACTTGGGTTCCACAGATAACTTAAAGCCCAAGAGTCCATGGACAGGAGGTTAAAAATTCTTGATGGAACTTCTACAATTGGTGGTGCTAGCTTATGGATAATTTTTCCTCTTTGGCTTTACTTTAATCTCATGCTTGCCAAGTGAACTTTAATTTCATTTTTTCTTCTCCTATAGTGTTTTCTCTAGGGGGAGAGATTGTGCCAACCAGTCTAAGTACAAATGTTTTTGTTTGCTTGGCAGACTAATATCTCTATGTAAATTTAGAACATTACATTCTTACTTATTGTCTTTTTTAATCTTGCTAGTGTGGATTGCTCCCCTGACCTTTATAACTCTGAACCAACAGCCAAGGTTTTATTTTTGTAACCACAAAGCAGCAGATCCAGGTCCAATTACATGGTTTACTCGCTAAAGTCGACCGTCTTACAAAAGCTCTTGCCTTCATAGATCTCATAAATAGCATGCATGATAGATAACATTTTTGTTCAAGTATTCATGTTATGTAGGTTGCAAAGGATGGATTCAAGGGTACTTATAGCCATAAAACTTTTTCACCTGTTCTTAGAACCATACTTTCTTATAATAACCATAAATTATATAATTTGAAAATATTTTGTGTGTATGTAGATTTTGTAAGAACATGAAGAATTCTTATTATATGATGCTAAGTGTTCTATGTGTAACAGAACACACATACACTATGATATAATTTTTTTAAAATGGAAGGAACCAATGACAGCTAAAATATATCCAGTGGAGGGGAACTTGAGTGGCAGAGTTTGTAGATTATAAACTTATTCTTATAAATAAGTATGGAATGTAATTTAACTGATTAAATCTCACTTAGGGAAGAGAGTATAAACATGGCTGTCTCCAAATTAATGAAGAACTGACATGAGGAACAAGAAATATATTTATTCTGCATTAATCCAAAGATCAGAACAAGGGCCATTGAACATGAAATATATGAAGAGGTAGAGTAGAAAGATACAAGATTAATAGCAAGATGACCTAATGCAAATAGACATGTCAAACAGAACGGTGTTGGGTCTTTTAAATAATGAGCTCTCTATCCCTAGAAGAGTTCAATCACAGGTTATATGACTGTTAGTCAGGAAGTCTTTTAAATGCATTCTATATTTGAGTGAAATAAGAATTAGATTTAACAATTATTCTAAAATCGAAAATGTGAAACTCTTAGTATACCTTCTATTCTACCACTAATGGGAGTAGATCACATTTTTGTTGTTTAATCCTTTGGTCCTTCCTGATTCTCTGCAAATTAATTTATCTTCCATGCTTCAATAATTTACAATTTAGAATCATTATTTAAATTTAGGGTACAACATGTTAATTTATTTACTGAATTAAACAACATATTCCCTAATATACTATCAGGTTTTGTCTTATAGACACTAATCAGAAATTTAAGAATAGGATTCCTGGATTTCAGTAGATCTTTTTTATTTTGCTGAAATGTTTTTCTTTCTCTCTCTCTCTTTTTAAAACATATGTTCTGAATAGTATACTCTATGATTTTTGGAACTGAAATTATAATTCCAAAGCCTTGTGAGCCAGGAAGCCACTTTAGTTTTCTATAGCCTAGTAAGTGAGCTTTATCAAGACAGAGACATGTGGCTGTGTGTTTCTACTTGACCACTCAGCAGCATGTACTGATTGGGACACCAAGTCATCCCCCTTTACTCTCCTCATGAGAGATTCTATATATTTCATAGCCCTGTGGTGAGGTCAGGAACCTCACAGAAGAAACCCTGGAATAGATTCTCTTTATTCTAGGCGTAGACTGTCACAGGTGACATGACACAAATGCATGTCTACTACTCATAGTTTCTGAAAGCATAGCTATGCCTAGCCACATGGAGAGAACTAAGCTAAATTTACTCTCAACTTGTGAGTCATCAAAACCTTGTCACTTGGGTGATGGCTATAGGATATAATGTTGATGATACATGGGGTGAGGGGGAAAAATAAAAGCACACAATGCAGTCTTTTTCTCAGACTGCAGAGGAGTGATTTAGTATTGCAACTTAAAAAAAAAAAAAAGGTAACCATGTCATTATTTCATTTTTATATTGAGCACATTTCCTGCTGAAGTCAGAAAATACCGACACATATGGAATGCTTTGATATCAGGTTTATCTTTTCTTATCTAATTTTAGAGGAGGGGCAGATGGACTGGAATCTTACATGCTGATTTTATTTGATTGGTCGTAGAGAAGACAAAATAGAAACTTCATGACAAATTGGGAAGAGACTCTACTACCATGATGAAATAGGCTTTGTATAGAGGTGTTAGGTAATTTCTTCCTCTCCTTCATTGTCCTTCCTTCCTGGATATATTGCACCCAAGTTGGGGCCACAGGGAAAGTGTTCTAGACAGGTGGACTCAGAATGTGCTGTCTGCCTAGTCATAGTCCCATATGTGAGTAACTCCTGCATCAGTCAGGATGGGTGTTTGTGTGGATCACAATTATGTGTGAATATTTAAACATTTGAAAAATGTTTTCAAAACTGCAGCTATTTTATGCTCCTGTTCTAGAATCTCAACCATGTTTCAAAAATGTCAGACAGGATCAAAATATTATGAAATGACTAAAACAGCTTAGATTAGTTTACTAAAGACCAAAATGTTATGTGCGAACCTTTGAAGGAGCTAGTAACTTGGTAGGAGACAATCAAAAAGGTAAAAACCCCAAAAGGCCTGGTGATAAATATGGGGATTCTATGGGGATGGATGACTCAGGTGATCATAGCAAATACATCATTTAGAATGGAGGTCCTCAATATGGGGTGATTTTTGCCCCCCAGGAAATATTTGGCAATATCTTGAGACATTTTTGGTTACCACAGCTTGGTAGGGGAAGGGATGGATGCTGCATTCATCTAGTGAGTAGAAGTCAGGGATGCTATTAAACATTCTTCAATACATAGGACTGTCCTTCACAACAAAGAATTATTCATTCCAAAATGTCAGTGGTGCCAAGGCTGAGAAATTCTGCTCAAGAGACTTATTTGTACTACCCCTTGGATGTCTGCCCTCCAAACTATCCCCTCATCAATTCTAAAATATGCATGAGAACTTGGTTAATGTGTTGTTGAATTATGCAGTGATTAAGAGCATGGGCTTCAGAGTTGAATGACATGTGTTTGAGTCCTAGTCAATAAGATGTGTGACCTCTGCTCACTTAGCATCCTCTCCAAACCTCAATTTCTTCATATACAAAATAGGGCTCACAACATCTCTAAGGTTTATTAGTGCTAGCCTAAGTATTTATATAAATATATTTTAAATACATATATATATATATATAGTTGCGTTTTAGGTTTGGGGGTACATGTGAAGAACATGCAAGATTGTTGCATAGGTACATACATTAGCCTAAGTATTAAATGTAGATATCTTGGCCGGGCGTGGTGGCTCACGCCTGTAATCCTAACACTTTGGGAGGCTGAGGCAGGCGGATCACAAGGTCGAGAGATCGAGACCATCCTGGCCAACATGGTGAAATCCCGTCTTTACTAAAAAAATACAAAAATTAGCTGGGTGTGGTGGTGTGCACTTGTAGTCCCAGCTACTCGGGAGACTGAGGCAGGAGAATTGCTTGAACCCGGGAGGCGGAGGTTGCAGTGAGCCGAGATCGCACCACTGCACTCCAGCCTGGCACCTGGCGACAGAGCAGGACTCTGTCTAAAAAAAAAAAACAACGTAGATATCTTGTAATAACAGTACCTCTGTATTGTTGGGTACGCAGATATGCATGAAGCTGAAGTATTTGGCACTGTGCATGGTGTTCCATTCCATATTTCCTTACCTTGAATGTATTGCTAAAGCTTCATGCTCTCTTTTTCTCTCCTGATTTTTTCACTTACCAAAAATCATTAGCATTGCCACCGTAACCATAGAGGTTAAACAAAGAAAGAAAATAAAGATAAATTTACAAAATTGCTTCCGAATTGAATATTTTACTTACTTATAAGCACACTGAACAAAGAGTTGTACATATTACAGTGAAAGGAACACATTACCTATAGGGTTTACCTGTGTTGTTACTAATACTGATGTGAGACTCACTTTTGTTTTGTTTGAGCCTTTGTGTGGAGGGGTGTAGAGAGTACAAAATGGATTTTATTGCATGTTAGCATAGGACTAGGCCTTACATTCCAACTGAATTATAATCATATAGGCATGTTTTTGACGTTATCGTCAGAAAGTCATCTTAATGTTTTCAATTTTACCTTCCAGACTTTGAAATGGTTTATTTCAAACATGTCTGCTATATACATATGTGTGTGCCTATGTATATATAAATATGCACACACATACACTAATATGTAGCTTATATTGTAGAGACATTGCATTTTTGGAGTAGGGAATGATCTTATAAATCATCTAGTATAGTTCTTTTGTTTTACAGATAAAGAATCTAAGGCCCATATAGGCAGACTAACTGTCAATGTCTAGCTCAAATGAGTATACCTGTATAGTTCTTGAATTCATATATTGTGTTTCATTCAAATATCTCATGGTAAAGAACTTTAAACAATGGACCTTTCCAAATACTGTAACACTAAAGGTAACTTGTGGGCCCACAGGTGTTAACTAAGTATTATGCAGTGTACAATAATTGGCTCGATTGTAATTTTCATTTGCTGTCCTCTTATGATCTCAGTTAGGATACTTTTTATTTTACCTACCCTTTGTAGCCTGGGGCTATAAAGAAGCCATGATTCAATGTTATGTTGTTTAATATTTCAGAAGTGAAATCAAAGTGGGCACCAATAGTGAGTTAAAATCAAGATGAAGGTCAGATGAAGGGGTATGGAGCTTTGAAAATAATGTGAAATGAGTTAATTTCAATTAATTTCAAACAATGAAAATAATTCATTGTTTCTTTTTCCGTTTGGTATTCTTTTATTTTAACATGAATCTTAAAACTAATTGGAAAGCATATAGTTGAACCTTTATACTACACATTACTGGCCTGGAAATGAATCATTTGCCTCGTCTTCTGACAAATATAACTTGGGTCATTTTTATTTTTTGAGTTTTATGGAAAATGCATAGCCATTAAAAATAATAAATTAATAATATTTAAAAAGCATCAAATTCTAAGCAAATCATGACTTTAGAATAAATCAAAATCTATTTTGAAGATAAAATGAAAAAATTGATTCACTACAAAGTTGAGTTTTTTTCTAGTTACCAATGAATCGGGCTCCATGTGTCTCATTATTTATTCTCTGATTGTAGTCAATATAAAGTGAAATAAACACAAGCAGTGTAAAGATGTACTATCAATTTTAATAATAAAAGGCAACAAATAAATTTATTCAGCACCTGTAATATCCCTGCTGGTATTTTCACATATGTTGACAAACATGTGAAAGAGTAGTATTTAGAAGTGAGATCATAAAGCTAGGAAGTTTTTATTCCATCACAGTATCTGGATCAAAATATGCAGCAGAATTTATTCTTCAGTTCTCTATTTCAAATGTAGGAACAGAATATAGAAGTTACAGGAATTGTAGAGGTCTGCTAATTTTTTCTATATAGTAAGACCATATTTTGGATTTACTTAGATTTCTTCAGAGAAAAATATGCTTTTTGCAATAATTATTCCGATAGTTTCATAAAATAACGTATAAGATACCTGAAAAATTGAATGACAATGATATTTATTGGAATATCATTTCCTTTTCCTTTATTGATATGTAGTAATGCTTTCACTAATAAAAAAAGAAGGTTTGTAGATTCAATTATTTTAGACTTAGAGCATGGTATCTCCCTCTCTCTTTCTCTCTTCTTCTCTCCTTGCCTTTCTCCTTCCATTTATCCCTTTTGTGCACTCATGCATGAGTATGTGTAATTCTTAAAGTTAATAAAGGCTGGGTGTGGTGGCTTACACCTGTAATTTCAGCACCTTGAGAGGCCCAGGTGGGAAGATTACATGAGCCCAGCACTTCAAGAGCAGTCTAAGCAACATAGTGAGATCCTGTGTCTACAAAAAAATTTTAAATTTAGCTGGGCATAGTATCATGTGCCTGTAGTCCTAACTATCTGGAAGGCTGAGGTGGGAGGATCACTTGAGCCCAGGAATTTAAAGTTACAGTGAGCTGTTTATTATTTATATATTGTAGTAAATAAATAATAAATAAAATTAATAAAAACACACTTTAGCAGAAAAACAAGAATTTGAATGTTGGTCTCCTTGAGTCTCAGTCTATTTTCTATGATACTATAATGGTATATTCCAAATTATGTCTTTTAGAATATTTTTTCTGCAGAAATATAATGCTACATTTAAAAAAAATGTTCATTGTCAAACTGGTAGAGACAAAGACTGATTTAAAATCTTTCTTATAGGACTTCTCAGTGCCTTTAGTATCTTTATATTAACTATCAGTTTTGAAGAAAGCCTATTATATAGGCCTATAATAAGTTTGGAATACTTAAACATTATTTAAGTATTCCAAACTTAAATAATATTTGAGTATTCCAGACTTATTTTCCAAAGAACACACATGTGCCATGAAATAGAATTTTGGGAGATACATTCCACTTCAGAATTGTAAATAATAGAAAAAAAAATGTGTAAAAATTAGCTGTTTCCATTAGCAACATCAAGAAATCCAGGTACTCAGGGTCTCAATTCAAAAGCAAAGAATTAAATATTCAAATGGAGAAGAAAAGATACATTTAATTTTTTAGAGGGCTTGTTTTAGTTATCTGTCAGTTAACACCTGTAGAATAATTTCTTTAAATTTTCTATTGAAACCACTCTATCAGTACTAATGCTGTCAGCTTTGATGTTAATTTTACTATAGAATTTTAAACAAGAGTAATTTTCCTTCGGTGGTAACAGGATTTCTTATTTTAATAAGTAAATTAATGAATTTATTTCATAGATATATGATAAATATATCTATGTATTTCATAAATAGATGAAGGAATGAATGAAGTCTCTAAGCTGGCTACCATGTCCTTCACCATGTGCTTCTATTGCTAAGTTCTACCTTCTTACCAGGCAGCATTTGGTCATTTCATGAATTACTCTCTGTGCATGCCCTTTCATTCGTTCTTCTTTCTCCTAATATTCATATCCCAAGAGAAGTTAAAATGAAAAATGAATGAGCTTGTGTTCTCCAATCCATGGGATCTGTGATCAGACCTGTAAAAAGCCAAGAAAAGCCCCTATTCAATATATACAACAGATAAAGACTGAACTATCACCAGAAGAATATGCATAGAGACAGACTGTGTCCTGGGCAGCCAACTCCGTAATCCTTGATAACACTGTGTGTGTTTCTGAAAGCCACATCTTAAAGTATTTGAGCCAGTAGCTGAGTAGGATCCAGCTGCTAGTCAGCAATTTTTTGCTTGAACCAGATTTTAAGTCCAACACTTCACGTGGAGAGTCTACAAACCAGTCAGCAGGAGAATTTTCTACTGCTCATAGAGCATGTTGTTATGCCTTCTGGAAGAAGGAGGGGAGAATCAGGTAAACCATGTGGCTGTTAAAAACTGAACTTCAGTGTGAAATTCATACACTGGAGGTAACAGAATATCAGTAATTCACCTAAAACTGGTAATTTACTGTCATTTCTATTCTGGCCCATTTTCTCCTATACTGTTTCATTACTTCAAGGCCATCTTTTCTTATATATATATGTATTATGTAGTTCATCATTTCTTAATTAAAATATGCTTGCACATTTTTTCTTGCAAACTCTCAGATGTTCTAAATGGCAGTTTTTTTCCATAATACAAGATTCTAAAGAATAATTAAAGGCAGCAAGAAAAGAATCAACTGTGTTTTAGCTTTGTCGATGCCACAAAACTTGACAGAAAATGGACAAATATTATAAAAGCTGGTTGGGGTTAGGGGGTATTAAATCAACTTCTCTGGCTTGTAATTTCTTACTAAAGTGGCAAAAGAATTCGTGCAACTGGTAGGAGCCTTTCTCTACTTTGAGTAGTTGAGCAGCTGCTCAGAAGCTCATCTGACATCCATCAAAACCCAGCTAGGTTCATGTAACCTAATAATTCTACTTTTTCGGTGTTTAAGACCTATGCTCATCTGAGACTAGGACCTTCCTTGCCTGCAGCAAATCTACCCCTGCTGCTAAAAAAAAAAAAAAAAAAAGGAAAAGAAAAAAGGAAATGATCCTTAAATTGTGTCTCTCTCCAGACTGAACTAGCTGGAGCTAGGATTGATTTTCCTCACTTGGAAACTGCAAATGCTACATAGCCAAGCCAAAACCTTTATAAAGCAACCAGGCAGGCTCTACAGGGCTGAACAGTCAGAAGGCTTTCTATCTCGATATTGAATGGACCAAGTGAACATTTTTTCTCTAAACATCTTAGGTTGATGGGACTTTTACAAATCCCTCTTGTACAAATACAGATGGCTTTACTAAGAGAATATCAACTTACTCTTTAAATCTTAGGAAATCTAATTTTGCAGTCTGTAGGACTGAGAACAGAAGGAGAAGTAAGTCAGATGATCACACTTACTATCGTTTACTTGGAAAGCTATTACCTGGTGATGCTAGTGAAATGGCCCCAAACGTGGGGATGGCTGTAGAATTTGGAGGACTCTTTTTAGTACTCCCAAAGATTGTTTGGAGGCTCTCCATCCTCTCTTCTTGTACTACCATTAAAACCCATGCAGAGAGCTGTTGACTTAATGTGTGTTTCTGCAAATTTGCTTGGTTCATGCACCAAGACTAGAGTCCTGACTTTGAAAGATGATGCATGTAATAATTCCCATTTATAAGTTACAGAAATATCTTTCTGATTGAAAATACAACAGAGGCATATCAGGGATACAAGACTTAACAAGGTGGAATTTTAAAGGTGCAACAATCTATGGAACACCAAACAGAACTTAAGAAATCTTCTGGATATTGTTAAAGCACAAGAGTGCTAGAAAAATTTCACAATTATTTACCTGCTGACGTTATTTTTCCCCATTGACGGGGGACTGAGATATATAAAGATGAGTTCTGAGTTGCCATGACAATTCTTTTCTCCTTAACTGTGTCCTTTTTTCTTACTTGAGTTCATTCTCTCTGTGAAGTCATTACTCATTTCCTCAGTCCACTGTGTCCATTCCCTTTAACAGAACTCTTATTTTACTCCAAGCGCCAGAGCCTTTAGCCCTTAGTTGCCCACTTCTCTGTGATTTATGGTGCTTAGCTTTGTTCTTCTGGTGACTGTATCAATTCTTTGAAGACAAGGGTTATGTTTTTCACTTACTGTGCCCACTGAAGCACCTTGACATAGTCCTAAGATACATATACTAGGATCTCATTAAGCACATGTTTATTGGTTAGCTGATTGCTGCTTCTTTATAAAATTTAGATCACTAGCCATTGTGCTAATCTAAAAGAAGTTGTGCCCCTCAGACAGATATTGGAAGCAAAATTTGGAAAAATCAGGACAATAGAAGATGAAAAACCTGGCTGTCACTGGGCCTTTGCTTCAGCATAGAGAACAGTCAGATTTTCACACTCAAGCTTTTACCAATGATTGCATATGTCGGGATGGTGTCATATGTAAAGAACCAGAACTTTCCACTGCATCAAGTGTTAAAAGAAAATCAGCCATCAGCTCTACTTAATAGTATAAAAGCCAATTTTACAGCCCATTACTTCAAGCAGCCTGGTAATAGAAAATTGAAGGGGGAGCTTAAACAAACATGGGTGTTCATGTTTGTGGTCTTCATAGTGACCCATAGATAAATTGGATAAAGTATAGCTTCTTTGTATTCTCCCACCAGCTGAAGGTTTTTGGCTCCATTAACCCAGGGTCTAACACAAAGGAAAAAGAGTCAGGAGAAAATTTAAAGCCCAACCTTCTCAGTTTGCTTCATTAATAAGGCTACAAACTTCCTCAGGTTCCTCCTTCCTTTACCCCTCCCTTTCTGTTTCGTTTAACTGAAGGCAATTCATCTCATTTTAATTAATTTTTACTTGCAGCGTTATCACCCTGAGTATAAAGGCAAAAAGTTTTTTTTAAATTTTAATTACAAAGCTAACGGCATTAATTACTAGTACAGTAAATGCATCAGCGCACAAAAGCCGAGTGGGTTCCAAGGAGCTGAGGTAGCAATTGGTGAACATTTCAACAACTGGAAAGGCTTAGTCACAAAGGAGAAACCTTTCTATGGTAACAATATGAAGGCTGTCTTCACACTGATTGAGCCACTGTTTAATTGAAGGTGACATAGCCTATGGACTAGAGACAGCACTATTGCCTTACAGGAAAAAGGTTATTCACAGAGAGTCTCTCTGGACTTCTTGCTGAGTCTGCTGTCATATGGGAACCAAGAAATCAAACAAGTTTTGAAATATATGAAAACAGCTGCAATAACAAAGCAGTATGATAGGTATAAATATGATATCAAACATCCTTTTTACCATCCAGTCCCTTTTTGCTGTACTAATTAAGAAGCAATCTCGTGATGTGCTAAAAAGCTGAAACCCAACACTGAAGACACGGCTAGGAAGTACTGTCCAACATTGAGGGTTTCTAAGATGAGAAAGTTTGCACAGTAATCAATAAGGCAAAAAAAATGTATTCCACCCAAAACTGTGAAAAACTCAATAAGTGCATTCTACAGCCCAGCTATCTGTGTTCTTGCAACTTGTGTGTATTCTTTGGCAATCTAAATGTCACTAGGAAATGTCCCTGCCACTTTAGACTCCTGTTTCTGCCTCAACACTTTCTTATTCTTCTGCCAAAGGATTTTTCTGTGCCTCTTTCCCTGCTTACAGCACAGTAATTGTTTTTCAGTCCTTCTTCTTTGTTCCCAAATGTTTGCAAATGCCTGTTTATAACCTTCCACCCACCAGCCATCTCCTTATAATTCAGTTACCCTCTCTTTCTTTCCATTACATTTTTTGGTCAATAACTGATATTTAAATATGCTCCTGAAAACCTAACTGTGCCCCCTGTGCAATCTGAAATTATTTAGAGAAAAAGAAAATCTGGCCTAATGACTCCTGAAGGCCTTGAAAGTACCCTTAAATCTTCTTCAGAAACTTGACCAAAGATACTATATGTCTGATCTTTTTTGAGTTTTGCCATCTTTTTAAAATGTGTGAAATATAAATATAAATGGCACTTTTAAATCTTATTTTGGAGTTCTATTTTTATTTTTGAAAAAGTGTAAATTAATTGATTTTCTTCTGTAGATCTAAGATATTTCATAGTGATTTCATATAAAAGTAGCATTTGTGGTCTTACCTATGGACTTAAACAGAAATTATAAAAGTGTTCCTGTGGGAAAACTGTGTTGCCAGTTCCAAATGACTGAATTATAAATGAAATTTTGGAATGTGCACTTTGTGTTTTGGCAATTGCCTATAGTTATTCGTCTTCAAGAGTACAACTTAGTGATATCCCTAGCAAATCCATCTCTAGCCTATCAACATTTAGGCTATCAAAATTTTAAAAAAGCAGGGATTTCCAACTAATTTTAGCTCCATGGTTTAGACTTTATTTAGGCTCTGAGAATATTATGACTTCTAGATTTCCTTTTTTTTTCTTAAGTAAATAAATCATTTTAAAAGGATGTAAGAGAAAGGAGAGGCAAATATTTTTATCTCTGAATATCTGAATTTCATAAGAATAACACTATACTTCTCCCTAAAGAAAAACTTTCAAGATAAGTTCTGTTGTGTTTTCTTTTGTAAAATTCCCATGAAAAAGCTCACAAACTATACATAAAAAATAAAACTAATTGCTGAATTTATTACAATATTTATGAAATATGACATTTATTTGGGTTTGCATTTGTCAAGTGTTTTTACTACTTGTTTAATCCAAGTGAGTTCACTGATCCCTAGAGAAATGTGATAGAGATGATATTTTCCAAGTGGTCCTGAAGTTATCATTTGAAAGAGCCTGTAGGAAATACTGGATGAGATACTGAATATGCCACCTGCTTTCCCTAATGCCTCCAGGTTTCTCAATGAGTACAGAGGGGATTAATGATAATCTGCCTTTGAAAGTGCAGGTTAGTTTTCTTATGGTACCCACATTTGATTTACTTTAACATTTTTTTCCATATAATACCTAGAATTGGCCTCTCATTCTGCCAAATTGTATTTACATTTAATAACAAAGTGACCTCGCTTCTACCACAATAACAACACAGCAATACTGGTGAGAATCATAGTAATAGTAACAGCTATCATTTATTGAGCACTTACTCCATATATCTACCACTATATTGGACTAATCAATTTCTAGGTTCATTTAATCATATCAGGTGTACACTATGTATGTATACCCTCGTTTTACATATGAGGAAATTGAGATGCAGAGAATGTAGTGATTTATGTAAGGTTGACCTGATTTAGGAGTGAAACCCGAACTTAAACCTAGGTCTGTCAGGTTTCAGAGTCTGAGTTATAATTATTCTAGTGATAGTAATGAAAATGTCGTACAGTCTACATTTAGGGATGTTATTTCTACTGTGGCATATCCTTTAAGAACAATTAATGTATTGTTTATTCTTAGCAATATTAATTTATTATTAAGTACTATTGCAGAAAACTTTATGAAGGGTATCTTTGCTAATACATTGCAATCTCTACAAGAAGAGTTTTGATGAACATTAGAAAAATTGTGGACCATGTAAAATAAGGACACTTTTTTTTTTGAGATGGAGTCTCACTCTGTTGTCAGGCTGGAGTGCAGTGGTGCAATCTCGGCTCACTGCAACTTCTGACTCCCTGGTTCAAGTGATTCTCCTGCCTCAGCCTCCCGAGTAGTTGGGACTACAGGCACGTGCCACCATGCCCAGCTAATTTTTGTATTTTTAGTAGAGATGGGGTTTCACCATGTTGGCCAGGATGATCTCAATCTCCTGACCTTGTGATATACCTGTCTCAGCCTCCCAAAGTGCTAGGATTACAGGCATGAGCCACCGCGCCCAGCTAGGACAATTTTTAAAGGTTTAAAGAAATCAACAGGAATGTCCTTCCTCTCTCCTGTTAGAAGGCAAAGTCCACTAATCTTTCACATCTTCTATTTTGGGACTTGCTTGTGCTACCTTTAAAAAGTAATACTCAGACTGTGCTCACTATCTACAAGCACATGGCAATGTGTTTACACAGTTACAGTTCTGTATATGATTAATATTAATTCGTCAAGTGTAGAATGTTTTCAGTCTCCTTTAGACCAGTATCAGTCTGACTGAATTTCCATAAGATGTTTAAAATCAGTTATTGTGATGCTAGGCAAAATCATGTGATTAAAAGTTATGACCGCTTAAAATGTGAATCAATCCTTTTCATTCTTCTGTTTATTATTTAATAAACTCCAAATAGGGATATCTCTTCCATGTGTGAGCAGTCATCCATAAAAGTCATCCATACATTGGTGGAGGAGGAAAAAGAGGGAACTATGGAACAATATGGTAATAGGAGAAACAAGAGGAGAGGAGAAAGAAAAATGGAGAAGGGGAAGAAAAGGAGAAATTTTGTTCTGAGAGAAAAAATAGATTGAACTGAAAAATATATATTTGACATCAGTTAAGCAGGTTAAAGCTGGACTTCGGATGTAAGCTATACTCATTGATTTAACAAATATTTTGTTTATCATCTGATATGTATTTGGTATTGTGCTAAGTTTATAGTAATGAAGAAAGCGGATGTGGAAAATGGCTTGAAGTCAAGGGAAGGAAGTAAAATTTAACCCACAAATACTATCTAAATATATACTATAATTAGTGCTATAATGGGACTTTAGCTGGGAGATATTCCTGAAATTCAATGGTCAGATAAGACTACTCCAAAGAGTGACTAAATTGAGACTAGAAAGATGAGTAAGCTCTACTTGACTGTAGTGGAATACAAGAGAAGCTATGTAGGTGTAGTTTATAAGCATATTGGTAGGTTTTCCTTGAACATGCTAGTAATAGTAGCAAAGTCATTTCATGAATCCTAAAAAAGTGACTCTGTGATAATTTAGATGCATCAACATAAAGGGGACTTGATTCTAGAGGAACCTGAAGCACAGTGGCAAAACCAAAGGTCACTCTCAAGAAAAGATCCTTTATTTCCTTGGATGTCAGGGATAGACAAAATCAGAATAAAACATTGGTTATATATTTCTGAAAAAAAAATCCAGCTTTCACCTTGTTACAAAGTGGAGGGAGAAGGAAGGAAGGGCTACAAAGGCAATTCAGTGGTGGCATGTGTGGAGCTGGGGTGAGAGGAAACTCATAGAGCCCAATTCCTCAGGACAGGTTTGAAAAGATAGTCTTCCCATTATAATAATGCAGCCATGCACTTTATGAAGCCTATCCATGAGATGTTTACACTGCACACACAACGTGAAGTGTATATATTTTTCTGTGACATGTCTATATTACACACACAACAAAGAGAGAACAGTAACCTTTGAAGGGGTTAAACTACCTAATATGTAATTCAGCAAGAATGTGGGCCTTAAAAACATGAACTGCCAATATTAAATGTCACTGATTCCAGAACAAGTGGATTGTCTATGTTCCTGGTGCCTTGAGTGCTATTTCAGTGATCAACAAATAAGTTCTGTGGGACAGAGGATGGTGTCACTGAGAGAGAACAGCTTCTGGTGATAAAATAGAGCAAACAGATGGCTTTATCCCTCTAGCAAAGATCAGCGCAATGAGATGAGAAGGAACCAAGGGGTGTCAGAAAGAAAATTTTATTTGTTAGGATCGCTTTCTAGTAGAAGTGAAATAAATGGCAATTTATCAAACTTGGTCTTTCTTTCCTTGAGTTAGACAATCAGCTATTTTCAGATTAGGAGACTATTATCTGAGGAAAGAACTTGACCATCAAGCATGAGAATGGCACAGCCTGGTACCTAAAAGTCAGGAGAAGAGGTGTGTAGGGGCTGGGGGTAAGGAAATTATGGTTGCCATTTTGTATAGCAGCTTACCAAGTTTTGGCAGGGGATCGGTTAAATAAATTATTTTGACCTGAGAAAAAGGAAAATTTTAGGAGGTACCATGAAAAGCTTTTAATTTGATTTTGGAAACCAGACAAAGATGCACAGAGCACAAGTTGCAAAAAGAGCCAGTGACAAGGTGGAGAAGTGAAGTTTAGAGCTTTTCTTTTAGATGTTAGAAGATGATTTGTAAGATTGTTTATTTACTTGCAACACTGATTATTTTAGCTAAAGAACCAAACATCATAATATAAGAGAGCTTAAGGCAGCACTTTTTGCTAACGTTTTATTTAAATATTTTTAATTGCACAGAAAAAAAAATATTCTAACTACCCCAATATTCAATTCCTAGGTTTATCAATTTCTATTATTAGGAAATTATACAAATACTTATTGTCTCAAAGTTATGAATCAAAAATATTTGCAGCTATTAAAACAAAACTCTCAATAATAGAGGAGTGATCTATGTTCTCTTAGTAAAAAGATTTACAGAAACTCTTAAGTTTAATTAAATCCCATTTGTCTGTTTTGGCTTTTGTTCCCATTGCTTTTGTTGTTTCTGTCATGAAGTTCTTGTCTATGCCTATGTTCTGAATGGTATTGCTTAGGTTTTCTTCTAGGGTTTTTATGGTGTTAGGTCTTATGTTTAAATCTTTAATCCATCTGGAGTTAATTTTTGTATAAGGTATAAGGAAGGGGTCCAGTTTCAGCTTTCTGCACATGGCTAGCCAGTTCTCCCAACACCATTTATTAAACACGAATCCTTTCCCCATTGCTTGTTTTGGTCAGGTTTGTCAAAGATCAGATGGTTGTAGATGGATTTATATATGTGTGTGTATGTTTATGTGTGTGTTATATATAATTCTAAAGTAAACTTACCCGTTCTCCAATAAAGATTATGAATTATTAAGAGGAGAAAAAAGAAAGTTTTACAAACAATTTGTAATATGAAAATAAATAAATGTAAGTTACAGTTTGCGGAAAAGAAAAAAAAAAGAAATAATATCCCATGTACACTTTACTGAGTTTTCCCGGTGGTTCCATATTGCAAAACTATAGTGCAATATCACGATTAGGAAAATGTCATTGATGCAATCTACCAATTTTATTTAGAATTTCCCAATTTTACATATATTTGTATGGGTGTTTAGTGTTTATCACATGCGTGGGTTGGTGTATCCACATGTGTAGGTCAAGACACAGAACAGCTGCATTATCAAGAGTCCCTCATGTTACCCTTTTGTAACTACATTCACCTGATTCCACCCTACACTCCCATTTTGAATCCCTGGCAGTTCCTAATATCTCATTCATCTCTGTGATTTTGTTATATCAAGAACAGCGTTGAATAGACAGAATCATATAACATGCAACCTTGAAATTGGCACATTTCCCTTGAGAATTTATCCACATGGTTCTGCAAATTAGTAATTCATTCCCTTTTATTGCTGGGTAGTATTCCATGGTATGAATACACCATGGTTTTCTTAAAACCATTCACCTGTTGAAAAACATCTGGTTTGGTTTCCAGTCTTCTCATATTGTAAATAAAGCTGCTATAAACACTTAAAAATTCTATTATTTTGCCACATAATTTATATTTGATTATGCATTTTAGCCAATTAAAGATATGATGATATTTAACCCAAAGTAATCAAATTTCGAATGTCAACAAAATATATTTTTCTGCATAGCCTCAGTACCATATCACATCTAACACAAATAGCAATAATTTCGTTATTTGCAATAATATTTGCTATAAAGGCTATATTAGTTTCCTTGTGCTGCTATAACAAATTACCACATACTAGGTGGTTTAAAACAATCGTTTTGGAGGCTGAAGTCGACAATCCAGGCATGGCAATGTTGTACTCCGTCTAATGGCTCTAGAGGATCATCCTTCCTTTCCTCTTGCAACTTCTGCCTGCTCCCAGAATCCTTTGGCTTGTGGCAGTATACCTCCAGCCTCAACCTCTGCTTTAAAATGTCCTTCTCTGCTATGTCTCTCTGTGTCTTCTCTTACAAAAATACCAGTCATTAAATTCAGGAACCACCCTAAAACCAAGATAATCTCATCTCAAGATTCTTACCTATCTCTGCAAAGAACTTATATTCAAATAAAGTCACATTTATGGGTACTGGGAGTTAGTATTTGCATGGATCTTTTGCAGGGGCCACTAGTGAATCTACTACATGGCCCATATTCAAATTCCCCCCCAAATGTCCCTTAATATCTGCTTTACAGTTGGTTTGCTGACATTCTTGTCAAATTCCTGATTTTATGAGACAAAATAAGTTATAATCTAGAAAATCTGTCTCTGATGAATAAATCAAAATATGTAGATTGGTTATTTAAGAAATATGTATTTGAACACTTGCTATAGGCAAGGCTTACTGTTCTAGGTGCTTGGTCATATAATGGTGAACAAAATAGACAGAGAGTTACTTGGAAGATCATTCTAGGGCTGGCAGCAGTATTACAGAGTAACATGATCCCACAAGTGTTGCTTCAAGCTGGATAAGCTCTAGAACTGTGGCTTCCGTGCAAGGATATAAGATTGCCTATTCCATTGTACCTTTTGACTGGTATAAGCTTGACAAGCCTTTTCTCAGGTGTCTAAATTTTTTGTCATGTGTTATTTCATTAGTTACATGTTTATAGGCCAAAATGATAAATTATGAACTAGAAAGTGAACAGGCTGTGAAGATATACGGAAAAAAGAAACATTTTTTAGACCCAGAAAAATATATCCCTGTTATCTGTTTGCTTTTTTTTCTTAAACCAATCTTAGTTGCATTACCTAGTTCTGAGTTCTGTATCCTTCCATCAGATTCCACTGGAATCTGACAGTGAGTTGAAAAGTTATTCTAAAAGGAAAGGCGGCACCCAAGGATGAGTCTATGCATTTTTCAAAAAGAAGTCCTCAGAAGTATTATTTTCAATATTGCACACCTGTTTCTTAGATGTGTTATGCAAATGACTGTGTAAAGAAATCTTGTAAAATGCTTGAGGATTCTTGGGTGAAGGGTCTAATTAAGTGAGCATTACTATTTTTATTATTTTCTGGGTATGGAGTAAAATAATTATAGCTGGATAACATGAACAGTTGTTCCTTGAAACAGCTAACCTGGCAGCCTAGTAGGGAGGTTGTGATCTTGAACTTGTAAGCCTAGTTGAGTCATTAAGCAGCAGAGAGCACAATCTAATTAAATTTGACATACTCACATGCGGAATCAGACCCACAGGTAGTACTACAGCATGGAATTTCAGGAAAGATTTTTTTTTTAAAGAAAGTTCATTAGAAAGAGACTGAGGGGGAAAAGTTTCAAAATGAAAATTTATTAAATCAGCAAAGAAACCACTTTAAAATATTCCCCTGGAGGAAGAATTAGAGCTGTGAAAGTATCAGCAGTTTCCAAAGGGTTATACAATCTTCTACACAGTTTGTATGCATAAAGGGTCAGACCTCAGGCAGCAACATTGTGGGACTGAAATCACCATGAACCTTAAGAAGACTCTCATGTAGTTAAATCCTGTCTCTTTCAAACCTGTCATTAGGGAACTTGGCACTTTTTATCATTAAGCAAATGTTCTATAGTGTCAACATTAAACACTGTCCTTAAAAGAATCACCTACAGTATCACCACTTTAGCCAATAAAAATTGTTAAGTTTCACATTTTCACATTTTTTTCAAATATCTGTGTGAATACTGTTGAGATACTAGCATGCAAATTATTTTATGGTCTGTTTTTCTACGTAAAATGATAGTATTTTCAGTAGTTTTCTTATTCTTATATATTTTAAATACAAGTGGCTTCATATTATTTGAATGAATTGATAACCCATATTAAATGTATTTCCTAATTTTGGACATTTAGAATGGTTCCATTTTTGATTACTATAGGTACATTTGCAATTAATTTTTGACCAGTTAAAACAGTTCCTGGTATAATGTTAGTGCTCAACAAATATTTGATAAGGAAATAAATATAATTTTGTGTTCTTAGCCAGCATTTCTAGAAGTCTCATTCTGATTTTGGAATTTCTATTACTTATTCAAAGGGTCATATACTATTACAGTGTCACCAAATTATATCTGTATTATTTAGTCTCAACCTCTTCAGTATTTGTTATCTATGAAACGAACACTTAAAAATACATCTGCGCTAATTGTCCTTTTAATTTGCTTGCTTGACACTGTATCTGTTACACTGGAGAATACTTTATACCCTTTGTGAAGTGTATGTATTTTGAAAAGAATATTTTTATTAAAAAATCCACAGACATTTAAGTGATACTCAAAAATGAGGAGAAGATGATAGGTGAGCAAAAAAGAGCAGCAGACTCAAAGAAGATGTTGATTTCCTTCAGAACCCACTCCTGGCTTCTGTAAAATGGTACATGTTAGCTTTTCCTCTCTTTCTTTCCCATGCTCCAACCTACACTTTCTGTTCACGGCACAAAACTCTCAACCATAGCCCTTTATTTTATAGATGTCACACCTAGACCAAAAGTCCAACCAACAAAATTAGGATGGAAAATTATGAGTTTAAGCGTTTTTCTACCTCAAATTTAAATCGGTAGATATAAAAATGCATTCATGACCTGAAGGGGACATTTTTTAAAAGTTTAAATTGAGTACCAAGTAAGTAGTTATTAAAAAGCAACTTCATCGATGGCAAGCAACTGTCAACCCATAGGATGCAACACTGTGGGCATTCAAAAAAAGTATCTAATTGTTTGAGGTTTTATTTGAAGTCATAAAATAAAGATATCATAGGATATCTGAGCCAGAAGTATCAGGGGATCCCCTTCCTTTTACACATGAAGAACCATGCCCAGAGAGTTGACACAGTTCTCAAGATCTCAGTTTGTTAGTATTGGATGGAGGATTAGAACCTGGATCAGCAGGCTTGTATAACCCCACCTTTAGGGATCTTACTCCCCTCAAAGAGAAGCAGTCACTAATATCAAGCGATGGAGAATGGAGGTGAGTCCAGTGGAGTGGCAGTCGCTTCTCAGAACAAGCTCATAGAGATGCTTAATTCTTGTCTTTTGAATAAATCCCCATTTGATACTGTGACCAAAAAGTCTTTTGAGAAGAATAAACAAAAGATCAGGATCATGTGTTTGCCACTCCTCACCTACACACACATGCACACACAGACACACACACACACGTGCACACTTCTTTTTAGGATCACAGAACGTTGCACAGACGTTTTCAATCTGTTCTCTGTAAAGTTAATCGTAAGTGTTCCTTCGCATCCCTCCAGGGTGAGAGTGGGAATGGAAGTACTGAGACACCAGGATCTTCACTGGTGCCTTAATCAGAACTGCTCTGACAGAATATATTGCATATATCAATTATATGTGTAAGAATCTGTGTTCATGAAGGCTCTGCCTCTCTCACACAGAGAGACTTTTCTAGACTTTTCCTCTCTAGAAAGACACACATGGCCATGGACACAAATCCATGTCTTCGGAAGTCACTGATCGAGACAATCTATCTCAATTTACAGACAAATCCGTGGGGGGCTCATACAGGTGGAATGGCTGAAAGACTTCCGTAGCTAGTTCAGAAGGGTGGTGGGAGAGTGGACAAGGCTGTAGCTTGGAATCCTGAGGTACGTGGTTCACCACCTGCCTCCATTAGTTCATCATGTGTGTTAACTTGGGAAAGAGTTAACTTGCAGTCTCAATTTTCTTATTTACAGAATGGGGTTAATTGCATTTTTATGTAGGCCAATTTTAAGATAAATTGAAGCAGTAAATGTAAACAAGTCGTTTGTGTATTTTAAATAAATGTTTGGGTTATATATATTGCTTCCCTTTTCTTAGTCAGAACCAATACTGGAACCATGCTTTCTGAATCTGATTTAATGTTCTTTTGACTACAGAATGGCGCTTATTCTGGCCATGTCAACATTGTTTTTCTATCCACTGTGCTTGATTACAATAGTAGATAAGTGGCCCCCGAATCCCTTACCTCATTCTTCTGTTCCTTTGACTCCAAAAGTCCTAAATGTATGATGCTTGAGAATCCATAATGACTGCTCCATCACACAACAAATCCTGACACCTGAAAGGAATAAGAAATTGGTATTTCAAACTGTGTTCCATCTTCAATGCTTGGCAACTCAAAATATCCCTAAGTCCCAATAGTCACTTTTCCAATGACTGTTAAATTATCCTCTATTAAACATTTTTCCACTTATGGCTTCTTTTCCAACTTCAGCTCCCCCAGCCATGTGCCACTATTCCTTTGATATTTTGTTCCTTTTAGAAGTATCTTTTGTGTGTGTGATATGCAAAAGACAGGGCAAAACGGCAAGATACTTTATTAAAATGAATGTAGTTATAGTTT
This sequence comes from Ateles fusciceps, assembly GCA_036589455.1. Lineage (NCBI taxonomy): Eukaryota > Metazoa > Chordata > Mammalia > Primates > Atelidae > Ateles > Ateles fusciceps. The sequence continues at coordinate 3,766,390 of JAZHEH010000797.1, read as the reverse complement.
CTCCAGATCCTCACCAAACCTTATCTTTTGGCTTTTGATAATACTTTGACAGGTGTGAGGTGATACCTCATGGTATGAGTGTGTGTGTGTGTGTGTGTGTGTGTGTGTGTGTGTGTGTGTGTGTGTGTGATGGAGTCTTGTTCTGTCACCCAGGCAGGAGTGCAGTGGCACAGTCTTGGCTTACTGCAACCTCTGCCTCCTGGATTCAAGCGATTCTCCTGTCTCAGCCTCCCAAGTAGCTCTGAGTAGCTGGGACTACCAGCATGCGCCACCACACTGGCTACTTTTTGTACTTTTAGAAGAGATGGGAATTCACCATTTTGCCCAAGCTGGTCTCAAACCCTGCCCTCAGATGATCCACCCATTTTGGCCTCCTAGAATGCTGGTATTATAGAGGTGAGCA